>OX344858.2:15258571-16570714 GCA_947037095.2 Nycteola revayana | reverse complement strand
GACCTATATTCGTTATATCATTTAACAGTTATATGTCCACGTTTATTCGAAGAGTTCAGTTCCCCATAAAGAATGTCGGCTGTCGTACTGACAGAAACATATTTATTTATATTAATTGATATACTTAGAAGGTGTACGCCTCTCGCCTTGGCTGACTGAACGTAAGGACCATAATTAGATACATAACATTTCTGCATTAAATAATTAAAATACAATTAAGTACAATAGTATTTTAATTATATCATCGAAAATATAGTTTATCATCAAATAGTCGTGGACCGTCGCAATCATTTTTATTTAATCATCAACACAGCAAAGTTTGAAACAAAGTTTGCGCTGTAAGCTGATTCATTTGTGTTTATTGCCCCTTTATTTAAATAGATTAAGTTTTACATACTCATAGATTTTTTTAAATATTTTGCTCTTAAATGTACCGTCAACTAAGGTGGTTTGAACCAGCAAGTATTAAATAGTTTAAATAAATATGTTTTCGTCAGTACGTCAGCCGGTAATTCTTTATGGGTACATATAAATTTAAAAAGGTTTTGTCGGAATTTGGCATTTTTTACTGTTTTACTAAAATAATTGAATATTTTGCGAATATAAAAATCAACAACGGGTCTATTGTTAATAAGCCATAAAAGTTAATAACATCAGTAGACCAAGGAATTTCAATACAATGATAAAAGTATAAAATTTAGATTACAGATATTCACAAGTCTTTTTCTATGTTTTTGACCTAATGATGAGTTAACATAAGTCTTATTTTGAGAAAGTAAGTACTATATTTTCGCAAAATAAATAATCTTTAATTATATCAAATAAGAAATGCCACTTTACGACTATTTCTCCGTTCAAAAACCTGAAGTGCGAACGTTGCGCCTTAATGGCATTTTCTTTTAGTCAACCATAGGGTGGTGCAGAGAAAAAGTGGTAAGAAACAAATCGAGTGGATTTATACATTTGTATTTCCAGGTGTTCAGCCATAATCCGCAAGCTCCGAGCGTCCTCCTCCACCAGTCCGGCGGAGCGGGAGCTGCTGGGAGAACTGCACAAGTACCAGCGCAGCGGAGACACTCTGCGGGAACAGATGCTGCAGCTCAAGCAACACGCGCGACACAAGAGCGAACTGGTACGTAATGAACTGCACAAGTACCAGCGCAGCGGAGACACTCTGCGGGAACAGATGCTGCAGCTCAAGCAACACGCGCGACACAAGAGCGAACTGGTACGTAATGAACTGCACAAGTACCAGCGCAGCGGAGACACTCTGCGGGAACAGATGCTGCAGCTCAAGCAACACGCGCGACACAAGAGCGAACTGGTACGTAATGAACTGCACAAGTACCAGCGCAGCGGAGACACTCTGCGGGAACAGATGCTGCAGCTCAAGCAACACGCGCGACACAAGAGCGAACTGGTACGTAATGAACTGCACAAGTACCAGCGCAGCGGAGACACTCTGCGGGAACAGATGCTGCAGCTCAAGCAACACGCGCGACACAAGAGCGAACTGGTACGTAATGAACTGCACAAGTACCAGCGCAGCGGAGACACTCTGCGGGAACAGATGCTGCAGCTCAAGCAACACGCGCGACACAAGAGCGAACTGGTACGTAATGAACTGCACAAGTACCAGCGCAGCGGAGACACTCTGCGGGAACAGATGCTGCAGCTCAAGCAACACGCGCGACACAAGAGCGAACTGGTACGTAATGAACTGCACAAGTACCAGCGCAGCGGAGACACTCTGCGGGAACAGATGCTGCAGCTCAAGCAACACGCGCGACACAAGAGCGAACTGGTACGTAATGAACTGCACAAGTACCAGCGCAGCGGAGACACTCTGCGGGAACAGATGCTGCAGCTCAAGCAACACGCGCGACACAAGAGCGAACTGGTACGTAATGAACTGCACAAGTACCAGCGCAGCGGAGACACTCTGCGGGAACAGATGCTGCAGCTCAAGCAACACGCGCGACACAAGAGCGAACTGGTACGTAATGAACTGCACAAGTACCAGCGCAGCGGAGACACTCTGCGGGAACAGATGCTGCAGCTCAAGCAACACGCGCGACACAAGAGCGAACTGGTACGTAATGAACTGCACAAGTACCAGCGCAGCGGAGACACTCTGCGGGAACAGATGCTGCAGCTCAAGCAACACGCGCGACACAAGAGCGAACTGGTACGTAATGAACTGCACAAGTACCAGCGCAGCGGAGACACTCTGCGGGAACAGATGCTGCAGCTCAAGCAACACGCGCGACACAAGAGCGAACTGGTACGTAATGAACTGCACAAGTACCAGCGCAGCGGAGACACTCTGCGGGAACAGATGCTGCAGCTCAAGCAACACGCGCGACACAAGAGCGAACTGGTACGTAATGAACTGCACAAGTACCAGCGCAGCGGAGACACTCTGCGGGAACAGATGCTGCAGCTCAAGCAACACGCGCGACACAAGAGCGAACTGGTACGTAATGAACTGCACAAGTACCAGCGCAGCGGAGACACTCTGCGGGAACAGATGCTGCAGCTCAAGCAACACGCGCGACACAAGAGCGAACTGGTACGTAATGAACTGCACAAGTACCAGCGCAGCGGAGACACTCTGCGGGAACAGATGCTGCAGCTCAAGCAACACGCGCGACACAAGAGCGAACTGGTACGTAATGAACTGCACAAGTACCAGCGCAGCGGAGACACTCTGCGGGAACAGATGCTGCAGCTCAAGCAACACGCGCGACACAAGAGCGAACTGGTACGTAATGAACTGCACAAGTACCAGCGCAGCGGAGACACTCTGCGGGAACAGATGCTGCAGCTCAAGCAACACGCGCGACACAAGAGCGAACTGGTACGTAATGAACTGCACAAGTACCAGCGCAGCGGAGACACTCTGCGGGAACAGATGCTGCAGCTCAAGCAACACGCGCGACACAAGAGCGAACTGGTACGTAATGAACTGCACAAGTACCAGCGCAGCGGAGACACTCTGCGGGAACAGATGCTGCAGCTCAAGCAACACGCGCGACACAAGAGCGAACTGGTACGTAATGAACTGCACAAGTACCAGCGCAGCGGAGACACTCTGCGGGAACAGATGCTGCAGCTCAAGCAACACGCGCGACACAAGAGCGAACTGGTACGTAATGAACTGCACAAGTACCAGCGCAGCGGAGACACTCTGCGGGAACAGATGCTGCAGCTCAAGCAACACGCGCGACACAAGAGCGAACTGGTACGTAATGAACTGCACAAGTACCAGCGCAGCGGAGACACTCTGCGGGAACAGATGCTGCAGCTCAAGCAACACGCGCGACACAAGAGCGAACTGGTACGTAATGAACTGCACAAGTACCAGCGCAGCGGAGACACTCTGCGGGAACAGATGCTGCAGCTCAAGCAACACGCGCGACACAAGAGCGAACTGGTACGTAATGAACTGCACAAGTACCAGCGCAGCGGAGACACTCTGCGGGAACAGATGCTGCAGCTCAAGCAACACGCGCGACACAAGAGCGAACTGGTACGTAATGAACTGCACAAGTACCAGCGCAGCGGAGACACTCTGCGGGAACAGATGCTGCAGCTCAAGCAACACGCGCGACACAAGAGCGAACTGGTACGTAATGAACTGCACAAGTACCAGCGCAGCGGAGACACTCTGCGGGAACAGATGCTGCAGCTCAAGCAACACGCGCGACACAAGAGCGAACTGGTACGTAATGAACTGCACAAGTACCAGCGCAGCGGAGACACTCTGCGGGAACAGATGCTGCAGCTCAAGCAACACGCGCGACACAAGAGCGAACTGGTACGTAATGAACTGCACAAGTACCAGCGCAGCGGAGACACTCTGCGGGAACAGATGCTGCAGCTCAAGCAACACGCGCGACACAAGAGCGAACTGGTACGTAATGAACTGCACAAGTACCAGCGCAGCGGAGACACTCTGCGGGAACAGATGCTGCAGCTCAAGCAACACGCGCGACACAAGAGCGAACTGGTACGTAATGAACTGCACAAGTACCAGCGCAGCGGAGACACTCTGCGGGAACAGATGCTGCAGCTCAAGCAACACGCGCGACACAAGAGCGAACTGGTACGTAATGAACTGCACAAGTACCAGCGCAGCGGAGACACTCTGCGGGAACAGATGCTGCAGCTCAAGCAACACGCGCGACACAAGAGCGAACTGGTACGTAATGAACTGCACAAGTACCAGCGCAGCGGAGACACTCTGCGGGAACAGATGCTGCAGCTCAAGCAACACGCGCGACACAAGAGCGAACTGGTACGTAATGAACTGCACAAGTACCAGCGCAGCGGAGACACTCTGCGGGAACAGATGCTGCAGCTCAAGCAACACGCGCGACACAAGAGCGAACTGGTACGTAATGAACTGCACAAGTACCAGCGCAGCGGAGACACTCTGCGGGAACAGATGCTGCAGCTCAAGCAACACGCGCGACACAAGAGCGAACTGGTACGTAATGAACTGCACAAGTACCAGCGCAGCGGAGACACTCTGCGGGAACAGATGCTGCAGCTCAAGCAACACGCGCGACACAAGAGCGAACTGGTACGTAATGAACTGCACAAGTACCAGCGCAGCGGAGACACTCTGCGGGAACAGATGCTGCAGCTCAAGCAACACGCGCGACACAAGAGCGAACTGGTACGTAATGAACTGCACAAGTACCAGCGCAGCGGAGACACTCTGCGGGAACAGATGCTGCAGCTCAAGCAACACGCGCGACACAAGAGCGAACTGGTACGTAATGAACTGCACAAGTACCAGCGCAGCGGAGACACTCTGCGGGAACAGATGCTGCAGCTCAAGCAACACGCGCGACACAAGAGCGAACTGGTACGTAATGAACTGCACAAGTACCAGCGCAGCGGAGACACTCTGCGGGAACAGATGCTGCAGCTCAAGCAACACGCGCGACACAAGAGCGAACTGGTACGTAATGAACTGCACAAGTACCAGCGCAGCGGAGACACTCTGCGGGAACAGATGCTGCAGCTCAAGCAACACGCGCGACACAAGAGCGAACTGGTAATGAACAGAGAGTGCAGTTGTGCCACTGAAGGCATAATAGTTTCAAAGTAAAATATACTTACATGTGTAGGGAATAGAAAGTGCAGTCAAAACATCACGTGCTTTAAAAATGCTTTAATATATCTTTTTACTTATATTATAAAGATAAGGTTTGTCTGTGTATTTGATTGCAATGATTAAACTCAATGTTCAGGGCTGAAGTCCAATACGGCAATATGGGAGCAGAGGTGTGTATAACCTTTGCTCCCATACCACTGGGTACTAAATTAAAAACCAGATAAGTTATCATAAATGCTCTCCAATATTTCGGGTGCGGATATCTCTCAAATGTACATTAACAATGTAATTAACTGACGAAGAATCTCAATAGCGACTTCTAAAATGTTTTCACTAACGCCATCTATTGACCTCTTATTAAAACAATCTGTGAATCTACAATCTACGTGAACACTCAATATCTGCGGAATCGATTTCAAATGACTACCACTAGTTCGCTGCGTTATCCACAAATGAAAAAAATATATATTAATTTTATAACGAGACCTCCTCAGGAATATTCTCCTGGGAGCCTCGTCATAAGATGGCAAGAAGAAATAATCATCAATGACGATTAAAATCTCTTTTACAGTGTTTTTTTCTTGAACTACTATAAGTATGATAAGGTTTTTGCTTCTTGAACTGGCATATAGGAGAACAGAGTTCAGTCTTATCAAATGGTTTCATCGGTAGCCCGTACAACGTCCACTGCTGAATATGGGCCTCCTCCCGAGGGAGGGAGGGCATTTTGCCAAAGTCATCACGCTTGGCAGGTTGGTGACCGCAGTATTATGCTGTACCACACAAGGAAACGCTGCTGTCCGTTCCATGATATTCGATTATTATAGATGATGTTATAACAATCAGGACCAACGGCTTAACGTACTTTCCGAGGCACGGAGGGTAGTCCCTCAGCCAACCAGACCCGGAAAGAAATCTTAGAATTTACACAAACATTTCTTGTCTGGCGTGGGGATCGAAACCACGAACTTCGAGATTTAAAGCGAGCCAAATAATCCTATTAATTATTTTCTTACAATTTCAGTTGCAGAAATGGAACGAGGATTATCAGAAGAAGGAAATAGCTCTGGGCAAGTCTCACAGCGACACTATCTCCTCCATACTACAGCAACAGTAAGTTTTTAGTAGCAAAGCCATCACAAACGTGCGAACTGAGTCATAAATCATAACGTCATAGGAATGTGACAATGCCGCGTCACTCGTTATCGATAACGGGATGCGGCTCGGACGCAGGTAGCTAGGACGCCGCGGTCGTTGATTATTTAATATGTTGCATTATTTCCTTAACCTTTCCCTCATTACCTGCTATTGACTATCGACAAATCCCTTTTTTATTGTTACACACAACACTAGGACTGCAAGCGAGAGTTCCGATATGCCTATAAGTGTGAGCGAGGTCTAATAAAAATTATTTATGACTCGGTTCGCACGTATGTAATGGCTCTAGTATAGCTAGACTCATTTGTTCCATTACAACATTATACTAATGTGCATAATTTTTGCGGACGGGAGGGCGGTGCTAAAAGGCATCCCAGCATTTTGACACATATTTTAGCGGAATTAACAATTTATATTAATTAATGAAGACCGACCGACCGACCCGAACTAAGATTTAGAATGAACTGAGAACCGTCTTGTTTATGAACATGCTTTCATATATAGTCTACGAGCCGTGGAAGATCAACCTTCTCCCATCCCCAGATAACCAGATGAGACATACGTTTTGACAAATATTATTCATTAACAATAAGGTTATGATAACTTGCGTATCAAAAAACTGTTCATGGCTAATTTTCATTTAATTAATTTAGAGAAAGTAGAGTGTCGGACGTTGGTGTGATAGAACAAGACACAACATACAATATACCAGCTGCATTCTGCCTGACCGAGTGTGCCTTCTCTTTTACATTTGATTTTAGTGAAAATGAGCATTTGTTTCCACAACAGTCATTTTGAACCTTCTGACCATAATTCTTACTTCTATTACACTTTTTGTATTATTACATTACATCTTATTTATATATTGCCGTGTGGTTTCCGGCTTAGAATAGACGACCCCATGTCCTCCCATGGGTGTCGTAAAAGGCGACTAAGGGACATTGGCTGATGGATGGGCAGCAGCATCTATTAGCTCAAGGTTTACATCTTACTGGGATCACCAATCCGTCTGCCAAGCGTGGTGATTATGGCAAAATCCCTCTACGATCCTGGCTTGCCAAGGTCTGTTAAGAGGAGGCCCATGTTCAGCAGTGGACGTCAACGGGCTGTTGATGATGATGATGATATTTATATATTGAGATGAAATTTATTTCGTTATCAAAAGAGGAAAGGTGCCGAAAGAAAGTTACTTAATTAAAAATAATTCAGTGAAAAATAGCCATGAACATTTTTTAATAGGCAAGTTACCATAGGTGTGTTTGTTAATGAATATTTTTTTTTTAATATGTCTCATCTGGTTATCAGATGGGTGAAGGTTGATCTTCCACGTCTCTTATACTAAAAGCATTTAAAGGAACAAAGTCAACCTTTTTTTTTCTTACGGACACATGTAGTTAGCCCTGAGGATTTTCCTACTTCACCGGGCATAAAGGCGAGCAGAGCTCCAGCCTAGATAAATGGTTTAAACACTACAAACTAAACAACCTGCGCAAGAGGGCATCCCCTGTGGGACTTGGACCTCGGCTCAGAGCGGTCGCTGACGGGGAGATTGAGGGATTATGGCTTTTAGTTTCTTTAGGGGAGTTTTGTGCAACTGTCGCTCTTCTTAACAGTTCGCGGGCCTGGAGGACTTCGGGTCTACGAGGGCATCGGAAGGTTCTTAGCAAACTAAGGGTCGGGAGGTCGCGGGGGGAGTCGAACCTTTGTCTTACATAATTAGAGTTATAAGTACATTAGTTTTTAATTTATTTATTTACTCATTTCAGGACAAGCCAGATTTCGACTTTGATAGAAGAAACGAAGTTACTGAAGGATCAATTAAGTATCGTATAATTATAAAATGTGTCGATTAATTTAAGTAATTAGTGTAATAATGTTTAATTATAAGTTGTGAATCAAATGAATAGGAGTAAGTATTACTTTATTTTATGTTTCTTAAATAAGTTTTTGCTAATTAATGTTGATTGTAATGTATAAAAATTGCATGCAAAATCCTAACTCTGATTTATATTTGTAATGTTCCTCAATAAAGTTGATTTAGAATATATATATTTTCACGTTTAATTTATACATTGTTATAATAACTACTTATTATATCAAAGTATACTCAATTTTAACAACATCCATTATTTACCGGTAGTATGACGTTAAAAGGCTAAAAAAGGAAATTAGTTACTTAGCTTTCCGCAATTAACAAATTTTTAAACATTATTCTTGTTTAGTAATCTATAAATTAAATGTTTGTCTGTCGCGTTGCTACATAACATGAGCAGAAATAGTAGCTATAGGTATATTAATTATAATTATATCTTATAATTGATAACAATACATAATAATGACCGACAAATATATATTAGGATTTCTACGGCAGAATATATCTTTTTTTCCATTTGCTATTAATTGCTATCGCCTTCTTATGAATCTAAACCATCCAAAACTAATAAAAATTATTACTAGAAATAACATAGTTATATTTTATAGAAACGTTCCATCAGGATAGGCGGTCAGTGTGAAGCCGTCCGGCTAATCTATAATATAAAAATGAATCGCTGAATGTGTTGCTAAGCGCAAATCTCGAGAACAGCTGAACCAATTTCGCTAATTCTTTTTTTTTAATGTTCGTGGAAGTTCAAGGATGGTATTGATGGTATTGAATAATTGCCTGAAACCCCCTTAAAACAGCCCTTTTCTTTTTCCCATACAAACGTTTTCTAACTAAAATGTAGAGTCAATTTGAGCTTTATTTTGTTAATTAAAAACTTGATTTTTTTTGCCAAGATTTTTTAGGGTAGGGGTAGTGTAGGGTAGGGGTAGTGTAGGGTAGGGGTAGTGTAGGGTAGGGTTAGTGTAGGGTAGGGGTAGTGTAGGGTAGGGGTAGTGTAGGGTACCGCACAAACGAAGTCTCTACGGCCCAGTTTATTTTATACAAATGTTTAGGTCTTTTATGTATCGATTGAGGCAGTACGAAGTCTGCGGGGTCAGCTAGTATTAAAATAAAACAAAATATATTTTCAATCTTATATTGAGATTCTTAACAAATATTGTCTTTAGCATTCACTATAATGAATGTTAGTCGTTACAACAATAGGAAATCGTTACATTACTAATTACATTACAATGTATTTAGCGTCATAAGACTCATTACAATTTATCAGTGCTTATAATAGTTAAGAGACGTACATAAAAAAAAAGAAACATTTGCAAATGTATCGACAGGTCCTTACAACAAAATCATATCTAATAATATCACCAATTTTATTTATGAAACCTCAAAGATACGATCCTGGCTAAGAGGAGGCCTCTGTTCAGCAGTGGAAATAAACGGGCTGTTTGCTTTGCTTAAGTTAACAAGCAGCTAATGCTTACTAGTAAATTGACTTGAACTTCCTACTAATATTATTAATACGAAAGTTTGTATGTGTAGATATATGTTTGTTACTCTTTCACGCAAAAACTACTGAATGGATTTGCCTGAAAGTTTGCAAGCGGATAGTTTATAAGCTGGATTAACATATAGGCTACAAAATATCACGCTCCGACCCACTGGAGCAGAGTGACGTGGGTAAAACCGCAGCTAGTTTGTAAATAAATGTTGATCAGCTCGCAGAACATGAACTGAACATTTGCCTACATCGAAGATCGTGATCGGTTCCTCGTAAACAATTTTGTTTTGGACCCATCGATTTTGACGCCATAATAAACATGTTACATGCCTACATTAAAATTCAAATATTGAATTTTTCACTATATAATTATACACACTTGGTATATGTCTTAAAAACTGTTAAATCAATGTGTTGACTCTTATTTTATAATCAAAAATGGTCCCAATTCTGTTTTCATAAGATGGTTTCGTTGTTATTATTATGATTAAAGCGAAGCTGCTACTCTTAGTTGACATTACATTATAAACAGATAATGCATTAAATGTATTGGTTTTAAATTCTAGAACTGAGAAGCAAGGTCGGATGTGACATTATATACAAGGTGTAACGGAAAGAGTATATACATAGAAAGAGCAAGGCTTCTTTGGATCATAACAAACGATATGGCAAGGGTTTCAACTCAATATAAAATACTCCAAGAATTGATACCAAATTCGCGGTTTCATATGTTTCCTAAATTCAAATCATATCAGTGTCACCGCACTACGTGGGTCAATAACTTTATACGTTCGTTGACATCGATCAGCTGATTGAGTGCTACTGATGTATTTATTTCAATTCGAAAAGTTTGGTTTCTGGTATCTATGAATTTTAAAAAATCATTACTTCCTGACTTGTAGAGATGGGATTAAATAACCCTTGCCATATCGTTCGTTATGATCCAAAGAAGCCTTGCTCTTTCTATGTATATACCCTTTCCGTTACACCTTGTATACGTCACAAACTTACGTCGTATGTTTATCGTGAACTGGCACTTTCGGCTAAATGCTTCTTTAGTATAATAGCCATCCGTCGTTATGCTTTTTAGGTCTAGAATTATATGCCATACACAGTAGAGCTAGCAACACTATGGATGATATTGAATTGTATATTTTATGTAATCCTTTCATAAAGTCTATAATTTAATATCGCTCATGGTGGCGCTTAGCTCAATTTGCCTACGACCCGTCGGTAGGATTTTTTTTTTTCTTCACTTTTTTTTTGTTATAACTATGTGCGACACTAGCTTCTGTTAATAGATTGAGCTTTTAATATGGAAGCACCTTATTATTTGCTTTAACATAACTAACAATAATGGTGATGCATATTTACTTCAAAAAATGGTGTATTTTCTTTTCATATTTCAATTTTGCTTTAATAGGGATGATGGTTTATTTGGTCCATCAGTAAGATTACCAAATTTTTTTTTCCTTATATCGCAAATTTATTATGCAAATATCAACACAATAGTATTTGAGCTAACACTTCAGTGGCTACAAAACAAAGGGTAGTGATTTTGAACAGTTTTGTTAAACATAATAATTATAATAAGTAAGTATTAATATACTATAACTATGACTAGTCAGAGTGCAGCGGGCCCCAGAACATCTTGGACACTCTGGTCTCGTCTTCGGTGAAGAAATAGTCTTTGCCCAGTTTCACAAACTCTTTCATAGACAACTTGCCGTCCTGAAATTAAAAAAAATAAACTTGTGATTTTCTATACTAATATACTGGATGACTTTTTTACCGTCTTGAAAATAATGGGGCGTGATATGTACATAAGAAATAATGTCTAAGGCATAGTCATTTTATCATTTTTTTTACTGACATAGAGTGAAAATCGTCACGGTAAAAATGCGTACCTAAGTAGGTAGTTACGCTATTTCGCTCACTCTTTTCATTCATGTGAGATTGCGGCCTAGGTATAATAGGCACCTTTTTATTATTATGCACGCGCATGTAAGATGTATTTTTTTAAAAGTAATTTATAAGATTTTCGAAACTCTAATTACCGAAATACTAGCACAAATTAATATATTGCGGTCTATAGATTCTATTCCACTCACACAACACACCATATTATTATCAAGACGGTAAAAAAAGTCACCCAGTATAAACCTAAGAGTTTGTTAGTTTGTTTACTTGCACGCGCTAATCTCTGGTACTACTGCGCCGATTTGAAACATTCTTTCAGTGTTTGATAGCCTATTTATCGAGGAACAGGATATAGGAAGATATTTTAGTATGTTCCCACAGTAACGTGAGTTACATTGGTTAAACCGAGGCAGGAAGCTAGTTGAAAATATAGTATGTAGCAACAAAGATTTATAGCTTATTCTGCTTACCCCATTAGTGTCGATGACCGCGAAGGCAACAGCCGCGCACTCGTTGTCCAGCCCGAGGCACTGGAAGAACAACTTGAACTCTTTCACCGATATGAAGCCAGACTTATCCTTGTCCACTGCCTGGAAAATAATTAACAATACAGTGACTAATCAACAAACAATAAAAAAACGAAAATTATTGATTTATCAATCAAATCAATTAGAATAGATAAAGATGCCACAAAGTTCAGGAGATGGGGGGTTTGTGACGTCACTTCTAGGTACAATTTTACATAGAAGTGACGTCACAAGCCCAACTCACACACACATGAACCTTCGTCATTTTTTGTTTAATGCACGAAAAAAAATTCGTAGCCAATCTTTTTTGTTAATATAACTGACTGACTAAATAGTTCTTTTTAGTCTTTATCCCTATTGACATAATATTGAAATACCTTAAACAAATATGGCAGCCAGCGATGCGCCTTCTTCTTCAGCGTCTTGTCGTTGAGCACGTGATGCATGTCCTCCAGGTACTGCTCCACCGTGACAAAGTTGTAGGGGTCTACTGCGCCCCACTGCTCCTCCCATGTTAACTGTAGATAATATTAAAATTATAGATTCATTTATTAGATAGGTACCGACGAAATGAACGTATTTGCAGTGATTTAAAAAGAAATAACTGTTAGGAACGAAATTTTTAAAGCCATCAGACAAATCGGTTGCCACGCTATTGTAATAATAGACAATTTATATCAGCTCAACAGCCGAAACCATTCATTATAGGTTGTGTAAATAGACGAACACTATATTATCCAATATAATATTATATGTTAAAAACATATCATTATCAAAAATGTTCAAATAAGCAAGATATTTTTATATGGCTTATTGATTGGTGTAAGCAAGACTTTGCTTGTTAGCCTGTTTATGGTCCTAGGAATGTAGCTACCGCCGGGGCTTCAAAGGGCCCGAAAGTGTGTTGCAGAGGGGCTCTCCAACGCGATGTGATACGAGACCCTCTAGGGCTCGCCACGCCACTGAAGTGCTTCAGTTTCAACAAACCATTTCATTATGAGTTTTAACATATGTTACACAAAAGACTCAAAGGAATGAAAGATAAGAGAGAAGTAATTTGATAAATCTATACTAATATTAGTTATCCGTGCCTCGGAAAGCACGTTAAGCCGTTGGTCCCGATTGTTATAACATCATCTATAATAATCGTATATCAAGGAATGGGCAGCAGCGTTTCCTTGTCTTGTACAACATAATACTGAGGTCACCAATTCGCCTGCCAAGCGCGGTATGGCAAATACCCTCCCTCGGAAGGAGGCCCATGTTCAGCAGTGGACGTTATACGGGCTGATGATGATGATGATGATGATGATACTACTATTATAAAGAGAAAATATTTGATTGTTTCCATTGAATAAACTCCGGTACTTTTCGACCGATTTTAACAATTCTTTCACCATTACAAATCTACATTATGCAGGGTTCAGGAGTAAAATAGACTTATATTTAATCATGATGTTTCCAAGCGGGCGTTAAGCAAGTTCGTACCTTTATAATACTGATGAACTCTTTGGACTGCTGCTCGTCCAAGTGTCCGAGAGACTTGAACCTCTCAGCAAACAGCAGGAAGTCATTGAATGAGATCAAACCGTCTTTGTCCACGTCTAGAATGTTGTGCACAGTGCGCATCTTGCGACGCCAGAACTCCGACTGGAAACAAGTAAAACATCCTTATTAAGTATAATATAAACCATGGAAAAGATTATTTTGGCAGATCTTCTGACCCTAACACATATCTTTAGACACACATGAAAAAGGGACCCAATTTTATTGCGATTTCATCGTTTAATATCAGTTTCTCATTAACTTTGCGTTTTCATAAATTGTTGTAATTAACTTTACAATAAAAATAATCCCAGCTTTATCTTACCCCCTTTACCTAAGATGTTTAGATGTGTAGAAAAAGTGTAAACTATAACATTTGCGCCTAGTGCATTAGTCGCTTAAGTACGAAGCCTTTTTAACACGCTTTTATTAGCTTGGGTTGTAGGTATGTATGTAACG
This sequence comes from Nycteola revayana, assembly GCA_947037095.2. Classification (NCBI taxonomy): domain Eukaryota; kingdom Metazoa; phylum Arthropoda; class Insecta; order Lepidoptera; family Nolidae; genus Nycteola; species Nycteola revayana. The sequence goes on along the minus strand of OX344858.2, from coordinate 16,556,594 downwards.
GAATCTTTGAACTTAATTTTCACCAGTTTCCAGAAGTCTGATTAATTTGAAACTTTGCATACGTATCAAGGACCGATGACAATGCAATAATTTGATAACAGTTTCTCATTATACTAAAAATAAAATTATTTTCTATTTTTTAGTTCGGTTAGCTATAAAAGCGTGTTTTTTTATTTATTTTTTATTTTAGATAATCTTCTACGAACCTGTATAGGCTCCACCAGTCAAAATTGAGCTTTAAAATTTTCTGTAATTACAACTAAACTTCTGTAGAATTTATAACATTTTTCTCCAACCTATGCTTCCTGCATAAGTAACTAAGCCTTAAAAATATAAATAATTTTAACTTAAACATCCTCTCACCCGGTCAAAGCCTTTGCATTCTGTGTCTGAAGCCGAATCGGAGTCGCTGTCGGACTGTTTCCTCCTGTTCTCCTCTGGTCTGCCATGCTGTTTGCTGTAGCGCCGAAGAGCTGAGCTCCTCTCAGTGAGGTCTATGTCTCGACGGGGAATTTCGCCTATGTAGCACACACCACTGTTGCAGGTTGGCTTAGTGTGGATTAACTGAAAAAAACAAGAAAGATCTCATAAGTTTTTGATAATAGGATTTTCTTTACCTTATTGGTATTAGTGATTGGGATTTTTGGGGAACCTTTAAAAAAATTATACGTATACCTATTAATATATGAAGCTGAACAGTTGGTTTCATTGAACGCGAACATCTCGGGAACTACTGGTTCAATTTAAAATCTTTCAGTGTTAGATGTCCCATTATTTAACGGAAGCTTGGGCCTATTGCGTATTTTATTATATGCAACATTATACAATAGGCTATTTTTGTTCATGAATGGAGTGTTGCTTATTAATGTCGTGGTAGAAAGTTGTTTGTGATCGAGAAAGTAACCAAGAGCATTGCATTCTAAAGGCTTTGCGTAGGTAGGACAAACTTTTAAAAGATGTATTAATAACATAATTAAAAGGCATTGATATCATTACAAATATGCCGTGTGGTTAGAATAGACCGCCCCATGTCCTCCCATGGGTGTAAAAGGCGACTAAGGGACATATGGCTGATGGATGGGCAGCAGCATCTATTAGCTCAAGGTTTACATCTTACTGCGATCACCAATCCGTCTGCCAAGCGTGGTGATTATGGCAAAATCCCTCTACGATCCTGGCTTGCCAAGGTCTGTTAAGAGGAGGCCCATGTTCAGCAGTGGACGTCAACGGGCTGTTGATGATGATATCATTATACATATATGCTGGATGCAAATTGCTACTTATTACGTAGACTTGCACATTTTAAAGTGGACTATTTTGTACTTGAAATATAACTTGGAGAGTATATGATTATTGTTTATATAAGTATTCAGTGCTGCTTTCAAATCATAAAACGTACTGTAGGTACATAAACATAAATAAATAACCGTACCAACTTAACTAATCATGACATACTTAACGCGGTAGCCGTGCCAAATGTCATACGTACACAGTCGCTAGCTATATTGTATGTGTATTGTGTGTATATACGCACATATATTGTAGGTGCATTAGATAGCTGCCGATAGGCGCGTAAGCTGCGCTTGCGCTACGCGGTCATCGATCTCGCGGTTATCGACAAGTTAAATGCTTTACATTTATACGACTGACATCATAATTATTCTTTAAAATCATATAGTTATATTATTCATATAGGTCATCAACATGAATATACATATTATATTATTAAGGTATTATTTTAGCTGCATGGCCCAAGAAACATTGTTTGTGTTGGGACGAAAGCACTGGGACTTTGATATCGATTGATTTTCCTATTCTTTTTTTTTATAAAAGATTACTAGCAGCGTTTTGTTGTTAACCCCTCGTGCTAAGTTAAAATGCTTGTGTTACGAGTGGGTTCACGTCGGTAGTGCAATGCAACAAGTCCGACGCCCTAGCCTCTCTAGCTCTCTCTTCTAGTCCTCGTAGGCACAGAGGCGGGTCGCGTACATTTAATTTTTATGTCCTACATCATTTAAGTTAGTATAGAAAACTGGTCTAAAACTCTCTCCAAATTGGTCTCAAACTGCGGTACTGGGGAGTATGGTCACGTTTATTCCTATATATAAGTAGGTACAGAGTGCATTTGCAGTCAAAGCTGTACAGCAAATTTGGGAACGCTGCGATCAATGAACGCGTTAGAGCCATAGTATAAACTAATGCAGTAGGAATACTTTATACCTACTGCATATATCTTCGTACAGCTGTCTTATTGGCTAAGTAATACTTAGTAAGTATTAATAAAAACTAGGTACTAGTTAACCATAATCAGGGCCAAGGCTTTGCACGAAACCAAGTTATGTCCAAAAAAATACGTTGCTGGAAATTTTCTCACAGGAAATTTATCGGTAGCATCTCAAAGTTCCAAAGGAAAAGATATAAAATATGTGCATCTATTAAATGTTGTGTGCATTCAAATGACACATTACAAGGCAATGATAATACTCATTAGTTTCACCGCAGATTGAGACGCAACTTTCGAAACCATGGGAATGTGATATTAAATTGTCGAGCGCCGATTCATGATGAGAATTTCACTTAATAAAGATAGTAATTTTATTTATGTTATAACATGTTCTAATAGAGCATCGTTAAAACAATAATTAAATAAGGTACCTGTCAACTGGGGTTTCTTTGACATTCAGGGTAACATTACTGTGTAAATGTACTCTTATTTGATGGTAGGAGGATTTTTTTACTAAATTCACCGGCTTTAGTTTATGGAGCACATTTCCTCATGTCATTTTGGTGTTTTGTCTCTCTTCAAATTTCGATTCACCATCCCTGTCAAAGTTACCCAGAATGTCATATTGACCCCGGTCGACGGTAGGACGGTTAACCCCGTTATTAAGGATTAATGTACCATTTTTTATTGAAGCTAAACCCCAAAAAAAGGTTGGCTGGTAGAAAATGCCGTTGGCATTAAGTCCGCCTTTGTACGATTTTTTTTGTGCATAAAGTTATAAAAAAAAAAAAAAAAAAAAAAAAAAAAAAAAAAAAATGGTGGATATTATAATTGTCCTATTTCACTACGCTCAAAACATGCAAACCTAACTCTTAATTACTGTTCTATAAACTATGTAACTGTAACTGACCTGTCCTATTCGTCATATTATGATGACACCAAGTTTCACAGCTGTATGTAGTTAAGCTGTGATACCCACCCCACACCAACGCAGTTTCTATAAATAGCATCCAAGGGCGTTGGTGCATGACGACTCAGTGAATGCAGTTTTGCATACTTAATCACAAATAACTTAAACTTACTTACACTTTGTAAGTACAAATTTATTTATTTTTATTGCTTGTATTTTAAAGAAGCTATTGAAATATCATAATTTAAATATTTGTGGAGATAAAATCTTTTTATTTTCATAATTATAAAAGAAAACTTATCGATCTTCTCCCACGTCTTGAGTAAATAGTTCACTAACGTTATCATTCATTAAAAAATCACTAAGGTATTCTAACATTTGAAACATTGTTCAAGATTCCTTTTTGAGTCACTTAAACATTAAACTAGTCAAGGGTTCTTAAAACAGATAATTTTTTGTGTTCCTTTTTTATCTGCAGTCAGCAAATTCAAGCAGTCAGTTCAACTAAAAACAGGATTGATGAAGCGCGAAATGTCCTGTCGAGTGTGTAACTACAACAGGCATGATAAAATTATTTGTTTTTTCGATCCCGAACATAAAAATTACCACTTATAAATTTGATAATATCGTCAGCGATTTCTAGCGGTTTTTTTATACAAAATGTCTGAAATCTAGCGAGTTTTGGATCCGGTTCTAATGACACACATGATATAAGTTTGACAGGTGGCAACACTGTGTGTATGTTATAAAAGGTGTTAGGTACCTTTTATAACAAATCTGAATCTGAATTATTAGTTATATAAATGAATTATTAGTTAATATTAGTTATTCTCTGTTTTCACTGGGAGGCACAATCCACAGAACATTTCGCGCTTCATCAATCCTGCTTATAGTTGAAACTGAATCAGTCTAATTAGTAAATTATGATACAATCATGGACCCTGTTGGGCACAGCAATTAAGGAGAGAGGAAGCTTATTAGGAACATTCGTAGTTTGTAGCTTACTATAATAATGTAATTTTACTGAATTACGTAGAAGATATAATTTATTATACTTAATGTATCTGTATTAAAGTAAACATGTAGTTTAATTACATACATAATAACTGGCCAATTTGACAATTCCAGAGACAAGCACACAATTCCAGTTGTTATTGTGCAGGAATTGATACCATTACACTTTATTGTCATTCAAAATGGTTTTATTCTGCATTATATTGCTCTATTATCTGTTAATAAGTTCGCTCTTGGTTTCATGCACAGCTCCCGTTCCCGCAGGAATCACACGATTATAATCTATACTTATATTATAAAGCTGCAGAGTTTGTTTGTTTGAACGCGCTAATCTCAGGAACAACTGGTCCAATTTCAAAAAATCTTTCAGTGTTGGATAGTCCATTTATCGAGGAAGGTTATAGGCTATATTTTATTACGAAGTTCCCACGGGCACGAGAGCTATGCGGGTGAAACCGCGCGCGGGAAGCTAGTTATAATATGCGTATGGACAAATAACAAGATTATTGGCGCTTTAAATATTACATCACAAGGTCTTTAAAGCCATTCTCCGTTATATAATAAAATACCAATATTTTAAAAGAATAACTTGTTTGTTATTGAGTCTGTAATAAACAACAAGACATTTGAGGTCAAATAATATTAACGATCGCAAACAGATAAGGTAGGTCGGTACTATACAGTTTTCATTTTGATTTCGTAATTGTTTCCTAACAATTCACAATTAATTTGTAATGAGGATTCTCTCTCGCCGCAAAACCTTCATCATCATCATCACCAGCCAGTATTACCTATCTTTACTGCCGGTTTCACAGGTTTTGCCTTTAATATAGCTGGAGCCCTGCTCACCTTTATATCCGGTGAAGTAGCAAAAGCCTCGTGGCTAACTATATAAATGTCCGTCCGAAAAAATAAAGGCTGATTGGAGATCAGAGTATTATGTTTTTACACACAAGGAAACACGACTGTCTGTTCCTTGGTATAAATTGGTTACAGCATCCGAGACACAAATGCTGTTCTTGCAACCTACCAGAACCAGAAAGAAGAAAGCGCGGAGATCGAACCCTCGACAGATTCAAATTCCGCGCCGGACAAGAAATCTTGATTCAAAATTAATAAAGCTCATTCAAGTTGTAATATTAACTTATAAACACTGCATTCATTTTCACCTTAATTGACTGTTATTTGAAAAATATCTGTTATTATGTCCTGACAACTTGTTAAAGACAAACTAGAACGTATGATAGATGATATCTACCTAGATGCACGCGTCCGGCACCATTTGCGAATCAGTTCAGGGCCAATAACCGTCTCATCTTTGAATAATCGCAGTCATAATCGTTCAGGTCATATTGCAGAATTTATAAGAGACAAATACCTACAAGTGCTTATTTACAAGTTTGACCTATTTAATGGCGAATTGTTATTATTTCTTTTTACATCTTTATTTACGTACAATTATTACAGGACTTGGTCTGTAAAAGTCTCTGTACTGCCGAATAAGTGCCTTCTCTGAACAGCATATGGGTAGCCAAGGAGTCGTGGTGGATGGGGTTACTATCATAATCACGTCGCTAGGCAAGCAGCTCGGTGATAGCAGTAAGATGGTCATTAACCTTGAGCTGATAAATGCTGCTGCCCATCCATCAGGTGTATGTTCATTAGCCTTACGACTTCTACGACACCCATAAGAAGATACGGGATGGCCTATTTATGTGGGAAACCACACGACGAAATAATAATATTTTAACGTCCCTAAAATACTCGAAACAATAATTAAATATTAATTTAACATGGAATCAGATTATGTCTGTATGATTAGAAAAAAAAAATTAAAAAAATTAATCATTTTAAAAATATTTCTTTGTAATCCAAATCTTTATATGTATTTGTTATTGTGTTGATCATTGTGTGACTGTTTAGATAGCAAGCATTGGTATTCACATTATATAAAAGATCTGTGTCATCCACTATTTCAAAACCTAAATTTTGCCCAATAATCATTTATTATGTAACAGACAGGATTTTCCTAATCAAGCAGTTGATTTACATAATAGCTGCTTGATTTATTACAACACCGTTATAAAAATTCAAAGGAATTCCTTCTTATCAATTCAAATACTCAGTTTAGTAGAATTCATATTTATATGTGTAGGTTTAATTATTTTACCTGTACTCTTTCACTCAAAAAATACTCGATGAATTTGTATCCAATTTGACAGAGTTCAGAGTGTCAAATGGGTTATAAAACCCATTTTTGTTATACAGGGTGTCCCAAAAGATTACGTAGCTGGGAAGGGGGGTGAAAGGGATGGTCACAAGGGTCACCAGAAAAATATCCCTCTTGGTGTTTAAAAAAATAAATGGCATTTTTTAAAAGACTAAAAATTTTACACCTTGTGCTAACTGTACCTACAAATATGGCTGTATTTAAAAAAATGCTGTTATGTAATCTTCAATAACAACAAGGTCATCATCATCAACATCAAAAATAAACAAGGTGTAAAATTTTAAGTTTTTAAAAAAATGCCATTTTTTTTTTAAATACCCAGAGCGGATTTTTTTTTTATTTTTCTAGTGACCATTATGTCCACCCCTGTCACCCCCTTTCCCAGCTACTTAACCTTTTGGGACACCCTGTATAACTATGTATAACAAAAATGGGAGCCTAAAATTAGTAACAACCGAAGCAAAAACACGAAACAAAATATTTAGAGAGATCCATAGAGTATCCAAATATCTGATTTTAAATTGATAGTCCTCAGTACACTGCGGCCTATCAATTTACTACTTGACTAATTTAAAAAGAAGTTTTTAAATTAGTCACTTAATAAATTGGCGTCACGATTCAATTGACAAGTCTTTGTACTTCGCACAATTCAATTTCACTGATGAAATAATAAAACGGGACACAATGTCAATGATCGACAAAATGATGTGCGTTGTAATAACAGCTTACTAAACAGCGTAGAAGGCAGGTAATTGAAAGTTATTTGAATGAAAGCTATAAAAATATAACATAAGTAACACCAAACCATACACAAGCAAACCTTCTTATGTCACCATTACCTACTTTTCTTAATCAAAATTCAATCCACACCAATAATAATATAACATAAATAATATATTTGATTACCAGTGATTACGTTAAACTTACTTTTTTATATTTAAGATTTGGTCTTAAATATAAAAAGTCAGCTTTAACTATAATGATTTACTGAACCCCAGTAAATTGCCAATAGCGGACTGGGTTTTGTTGCGATCATGGTGATGAAAAAACGACTGTTAAATCGAAGTAATTTGTCAATCAAAGATACATGTAATATTTCAATTCAAATGTTCATACATTGGTTGGATCAAATTAAATATATAGATTTTTTAAATTTCGAAATCAGATATCTTCTCTTTCTCCCAATAAAAGTAATCAAACCTCGATTCGCTGTTATAATTTTTACAACATAAAGGACAACAAAATACGTAACTTGAGAAACCAAACCTTTAGGTAGGTACTGGTCCGGTCGAACCACATTTCAAACGTGTCAGTAGAAACAGGTAGGCGTACTCTGCCCTATACGGACACTCACAAAAAAGGACCCAATAAAGTTATCATAATTCACACAAACACAACAGATTGTGTTAACCTTCACCTTATGTTAAAAAACCAAGTTTGTGTTCATCAAAACCGATCACTTCTTTGTCACGTGACAGCTGGCCTAATTTACGAAGTTTTAATATTTTAAGAAGTTAAGCTAATGAATTGATATTGATAGCTAACGAATTTTTGCTACTTCACCGGGCATAAAGGGGTGAGCAGAGCTCCAGCCTTAATAAATGGTTTAAAAACTACAAACTTAGCAACCTGCGCAAGAGGGCGCCCCCTGTGGGGCTTGGAACTCGGCTCAGGGCGGTCGCTGGCGATAAGATTGAGGGATTATGACTTTTAGTATTTTAGGGGATTTTTGCATCTGTCGCTCTACTTTACAGTTCATGGGCCTCTCGGACTTCGGGTCTACGAGGGCATCGGATGGTTATATGCAAGATTCCTGTACCATAAAAATCTTTCTCTAGGTATGTTTCCAAGTCTGATTAATCGAGGGACTAAGAAATCTCACTGTGTCTGTGGACAAATTCATAATGAAAACGGGAAGAATTTTAGCGACACGAAAACTTGTCGTGTATGCAGATAAGACGAATAGGAACGAATGATAAGGTTGTTTTCGATAAGGGTGTGGTAGACTAAAACTACAAAATCTACCTGAACCAACTTAGGTAGGTATCAAATGCACTCTCCAGCCGCACTAAAGCAAATTGCGCCTCGTCATGTTTAGAGCAGACATTTTTTGCGTGGAGATTAGCCCGTACAAATCTAGATGTCTTCTATTTTACTTCTAACATTCCCCGGACTCGGTTTTTAGCATTTTTTTAAGTATAGACATTCGACCTCTACAGGTTTATTATATGTATAGATTTATCGATGTATGTAATATGTTCGTCATGTCCCACGGTAACTGTGCGATACTACATATACTACACGTATCTTCATCTAATATTCTAAGCGTTACGCTCACTATTTACGTAGGCAGTACTCGGGGCCGGATTTAAGGGAGATTATCTGGGGCTACTTCCACAGAGCCTCCACGATACGAGACTTCAAAGATAAGGTCTGAAATTGCGATTAGTAAACAAATTTTCTTTTATATTTTTTCGCTGTTTTACCTTTACCTACGGTAGATACGTTGTAGATACATGAGTTTACTATTCTTAAATATTGATAATATTGATTCATCTATATTCGTTCACTCCCATCAGGCAATTAGTAAAATATCAAAATTCCAAATAGTCCTGATAAGTACCTCGAATTTACTACTTCATTACATCTTAAGGGGATATCCCAATGGTTCAATAGCCACATAGAGCGGTACTTGCCCGCAGCTTATAAGAAGATTAGTGTTCAGTTCTGTGTCTCCACTGCTTTATTAAAAAAAACTATTTACTTGGAAAATAACTTGTGCCCGAGAGGCCTTCACTTCTCCGAATGCGGCCCTGGCTGTACTTATTATAATATAACTATCGCAATAGTTTGTCCCTAAGGGCCTCAAGCATTACAATATTGCATGCAACTGAACACAATGAAGGAGAGGTCGTTGCACTCCACCCGGCGCTAACTATCAGTTACGTACTTTTAAGAACTGCGTAAGCGCCAGTACAGCCTTATACAACCGTCAATATGTGGGAGTTAAGTCATTATTTGTAACTTGATATCTTGGTTTCATTTCTCTAGTATAAGCAATGGACTTCCGCATTTAAAGAGGTCTTGGGTTCAATTCGGTGGTCAGGTTAGAAACAATTGTTGTTGGAATAATGAACATTTCATTATTCCAACAACATTGTTGATTGTTTCGTATGTATACATTCATGCCTCTTTCCTATAGCGCTAGGCAGAAACCACTTGCTGTTACCAATTTCGCCTTCTCAACATTTATTAATCTCCTCATGCATGTCCTTCGGTTTCTAGTACTTCTAACCTGGCGTATTTTTAAGAACGTCCCAAATTTAAAAATAATCAAGAAGGTAGGTTGTTTTGCAAAATATTCGTTGCAACATCTTGAATATCACTAAACATTCAAAGTCCCTGTCCCTATTTATGCTTAGATATTTAAAACTAGGTAAACTAACTAACTTATGCTTGTTCGTCTGTCATATTATAAACATTATTATTTTATCTATTTTATTTTCTTAGGTAATTTTGTGCATTAATTCCACAAAATTACCATACAATTTCCTTTTTCAGGTCGGTATTTTTTCATATCCATTCATTGTATGTCAATCGGTTTGCAATAGCAATTAAAAACTAAAATGTTTTTTTTACGAAGGTTAGGTTATCACACATAGAATAGCAGATAAGCTTCAAATATTATAAGTACATACAAGAGCATAGTACCTTATTATATTATCACTGAACTAAGTCTATGAATAATAAATAATTTATAACTACAATGATAGTTAGCATCGTGTTATTTTGACAGGTTAAAGTGTATCGCTTATATATTCACGATAAAAGCAGGTGGACTGAAAGACGACCTTGAATTAATCAATGAATGTGTATTAATTAATGTAAATGTATGTAGGTATATTATACTAACCGTCCCGTTGTCTGTTCCCTGTTTCATCCGCATTATGTTATTTAAACTATAAATTACTAGCTGCGCCCCGCGGTTTTACCCGCGTCACTCTACTCCAGTGGGTCGGAGCGTGATACTTAGTAGCCTATAAATCCAGCGTATAAACTATCCGCGTGCAAACTTTCAGCCAAAACCATTAAGTAGTATTTGCGTAACAAACATAGGTTCATACATCCACACATACAAACTTTCGCTTTTATAATATTAGTAGGATAAATCATTTTCAAAAATATAAGTAAGCAATTTAGGTATATTATAACTGCCTGTTCCCACAATGTCTTCCCGCCGCCGGGTTATCGTATCGATTACAGCATGGCGGATTGTGAATTAAAATGGTGATACACATTCATATATAGAACTTCGTCATAAAATATAGCCTGTGTTACCCTGGATTAAGGTACCTATCATTGTAGTGATAAAATATTATTTTGAAATGATTCCTGTAGAGTTTACCAAAGGCTTGCGCGTTCTTCGAGCGTGTGACCGACGCGAATTTGCGTGTGTCGATTCGAGCGTGTTGCCGGAGGCCGTACCCATTGGTAGGTATGCCCCACGGATATTACATATGATATGATGGTAGGTATGGTGGCCGGTGATATGCCAGCGGACATACCCGGTGGTATGCCAGCGGCCATACGTGGTGGTATATCAGCGGCCGTACCCGGTGGAATGCCAGTGGCCGTGTTCAGTGGTATTATGGTATAACCAGCGGCCGCGGCCAATTGTTGGTTCTCTATTATAGAAACCATTACTTGCGTCTACTGTACTGATGTTGCTACATAGTTATATAGGTAGTGAAGTTATACTTGTATTGTCGAGGTCATTTTTTGTATAAACAATCATTATATTTTTATAATAGTAATTAATACTGTCGTGAGGCTGGTAGACCTTTACAAGGGCATTTGAGATAAGAGTTGTTATTGAATAAATATAGTTGAGTAAATTTATTAGGATTATTTGAATATTTTACGGAAAAGTTGACCATAATTAATCTATGTTTCAAAATTAAGATAAATAAAATTCGACCACCACCGGCAGGACTAGAACCCGCATCTGAGGTTCGAGGGGCACTAACGTTCCCCTTAGAGACGTGTTATAAAAGAGATTAATAAATTTCGATGACGGGTAGGGTTCCACCGAAGCCTAATTGTTTTATTATTATAAAATCTCTATTTAATATTATTAAACAAGTTGATTAATCCAGTCCAGTTGATAATAGCATTAGAAGGATCCTTCCGATGTCTTAATTTATTGCGCTTTATTTCCAGTAAAAATATTTTGCAACATTAAAAGAAGGAGAGCCGCCAGGCTACCACCACGCCTCGAGAAGCCTTTATTCTTATGTAGTCTCTCTCAGGGCCGTCTTTTACCTATTTTACTTCACGGATGACTCAAACTCGCTTAACGAGCTTTTTTTTTGGCATCCACTCGGTTTCATAGCATTATTCATTGGATCCAATTTCTTACTTGCGCATTTATCTTGGATTTACTTCTATTTTTGCTATATGGCTAATCCAGCACATTTACGTACGATTAGTCCTTAAAATGGTTATCGGTTATCGTTTGGAGTAGGGACTAGGGGGCCCGAAACCATCGCGGGGCCCTGAGCACGTACCCATGTGCCCAGTGGGAAAGAGGGGCCTGGTCTTACTATCTGGATAGCATAGCATCTGCGTATGACATATTATAGATCACGAATGTGTGCGCAGACGCAGGAGCAATCTCCATTCGTTTACTCTTAAAATCTAGTAGACCGGTTCATTTCTCAAGTTTCTATTTTATTTATATGTGTTGTAAAAAGCCTAAATTATATTTACTACATTTGATTTTCAACCTTATCTGCTATAGTCATTGACGCGATAATTCAGTATCACCAATATTACGTAAATCATAAATACCCTTACAATTTGCAGGTAAGTAGTCTTATTAAGAATTATGCCCGGTGAAGTAGCAAAAGCCTCAGGGCTAACAACATATTATGTTCGTCCGAAAAAAATGGCAAAGGAGTTCCTTAGTCATTTTTTTTATAAGTTTAAAAAAATCTACTCAATGACACGATTTTTTTTGTTTCAAACGGCCTTACCATCTTCTCTTTTTATATTTCTTAACCACTTGGGTTACATAAATAAAAAATCTTTCTTCTAACCAACCCTGTCCGTTGGTATTTTTAAGGGTTATAAATAAACAAGGGACGCACATGTAACACGCCACAATACTTTTGTTTGCATATTTACAAGGCAAACAGGGTCAATTACCTACGTAACAATATACCAGTATAATATTTTATGTACTCTGAGTAGACATTTTTATCGAAGTCTTAGTCTTGTAGTTTTGTAATACCTACCTAGTTAAAAGGTCTAAAAACCACAAACCAAGCAATATGCGCAAGAGTCGTCCCTGTGGGTCTTGGACCTCGGCTCAGAGCGTTCATTGTCGGGCAGATACGAGTACTGGTAGCTGGATTGCACTCGGTTAACAATTATTATTGAATTACAAAACTATCGTCAACCGACATTTGATAATAAAAGAACTGACCTAGTATAAGTTAAACTTACATAAAAATTGATCTTACTCACTTGGAAATAAAGTTGAATTTCAATCAAAACAAAATTAGTCATATAATTGTAAATTTACTAAATCCATCTTTATATCACTAGTTATAAGGTTTAATGTTAGTTAACAACAAATAGTCATAAGAACTTTGACAGATAAATCATTAACATCATTTAAAGAGGTTTAATAAAATGAGATAAATAGTGCTTGTCTATGGTCAATGACTGTAAGTAATCATTTTTATTCGTGGAATCGTATAATTTAACTAGCTGCGCCTCGTGATTTTGCCCGCTGTACTCTGCTCCAGTGGGTCGGAGCGTGATGTTTTGTAGTCTATTTATTAATCCAGTTTATCTACTATCCGCGTGCAAACTTTCAGCCAAATCCGTTCTGTAGTTTTTGCGTAAAATAGTTACAAACATACATCCATTAATTCTTACAAACTTTCGCGTTTATTTATAATATTAGTATGATTTTACTTGGTAATTTATTAGTATTTTTATTTTACCTGAGCCGATGTCTCAAGTCATACATAGGTTGCTTAGTTTGTAGTACTTAAAGGAGCCCTTCTCGCATTTATGCTCGGTGAAGATCGTCAGTCGTAAGTACGTCAGAAGAAAAAGATATAGAAGGTAAGGACATTTAAAGACAGGTTTGTAAAATCATATTTAAATAAGTAAAAGTATACCTACCTACCTACTAATTCATGTAGGTACGTAAGAATCATTTGTAAAATGATGTTTACGTAACTTATTTGTATTTAATTACATACCTAATTAACATAATTATATAATAGATGTTATTTCAACGATAGTTAATAGATAAACGCCGTTGTGAAGGCAATTTTTAAATGATTGAGTGAGTAAAATACTAGATTTTTGTGGGTTTAGACGTTAGAGGGCTTGTTACATAGGTACTTATACAAAAATACTAAACCGACTAGGATGTAATGTGAGACATATAGGGTAGCCTGTAGGGTTGCCAATTATACTGTTAAAAACACTATTATACTGTTCTTCACTACATTATACTTTTTACAGTTTTTACTGATAAAAAAAAATAAAGTAGGTATACAAACGAAGTACTGTTTTGAGCGTCAAAATGCTTAACACTATATATTAGACTGAGACGCTAATTCAATTTTTTTAAATATTTGATGTCAAATATTGTAGACATCAAGTGTGAGATGTATGTACAGACTCTTAATTTTTTTTTAAATACTGTTCAATATTCTTCTCAGACCTAAATATACCTACTTTTTTCTTGTAAACAAAAGTTGGTAACCCTAGTTGCCAGGTCGCCAAACGTTATAGCCAGACAGATCAGCCAGTTTGGCCGGACATTTGGCTAGAAAGGCCAGTCACCCTACGTTATTAGGATAATAATAATAATCCTTACTAATATCCTTACTAATCCTTACTAATATTATAAATGTGAAAGTAACTCTGTCTGTCTGTCTGTTACGCAATCACGCCTTAACTACTGAAGCGATTTAAATGAAATTTGGTACAGATATAGTCTAGAGCCTGAGAAAGAACATAGGCTATATTATTTTATTACGAATTTCCCACGGGAACGGGAGTTACGCGGGTGAAACCGCGCGCGGGAAGCTAGTTAAATATAATTTTTGAATGTATTATTGCTAATTTTTATCTAGGTATATATTTTTCTTTGACGTTTCATTCATAGCATAGTTCATTTGAAATAATAAAATATTAAAATTATTTAACTTTACGGCTGTAAGTATGTTAGAAGTTGAAGCCCAAAAAGGATTTGTTCGTAAATAGGTACATATTAGTAGGTAATTGAATAATGATTTTTACAAGGATTTGAGTAGTATGAGAGTTAAGATAATTTTTCAGATTCAAGATTACGATATAAGCATAACATATGGCGTAAAAAACAATATTTTGGTTTAAATATCAGTTAGGAGATATTGGCAGCATACGATCGTAATAGTAGTTACATTTAACTTGTGTATTAAAATGTTTGGCGCGTGGTTTCCGGCCTATGACCACTCCATGTCTTCCCATATGTGTCGTAAAGTCCGTCCGAAAAAAAAAAAAAAAAAAAGTATATACTAGAACATTTACTTGTAACAGAACATCGATCATTCTCAATTTGTGTGACATCCGTAAGGTTGAATATTGTGTAAATAGGGCAAATGAACAACTGAAGGATAGGCTGCAGTATCTGTCAGCTCAAGGATACTCACCATCTTACTGCGATTACGAGTCCTGCCGCATGCCGTGATGAATATGGCAATATCCCGAATATTTTAATTTCTACTGTTTAGATCCTATTATGTGTTATATTCTTGTTTGAGTCCAATTCAAAACCTAAGCCTATATTTTGATGGAGTTTATTAGGTAAAAGGTAGGTAGGTTACCTGCTTAATAACATTTTTAACGATTTTATACATAACAACACAATATTAAATTATAGTAACGCTGGTAATTATAACCTACAGGTTCTGACAAAGTATAAACCATTCCTATAACAAGTGATAGTGTTGTCTAATTCAAAAACTTATAGATAGGTAATTAATATTACCGTGCTTATACATACATCGCAGTCAACTAATAGGTAGCTACAAGTTGTGCTAGCAATACCTCCCGGTTGAGGTAGGTATAGATGAGAGGCGCGTATAGGAGTGAGAGGGACCTTACATCGCTTTGGCAGGTATTACGTGCACAAAATATAATTCTTAGTTAAAAAAAAATAACTTCGCAAAATAAATTATTCATGGTCACGCCAAAACTTAAGACAGAGTTCACCGACTTAACTGATGATTTTTTATGTGTTCATATTTATGAGTAGGCATCTACAAGATTTTTTTTATAAAACATTTTATTCATAAGAACCGGTATGGCCAATGGTATTAATGGTGGTTTGACTTGGCGTGACGCGGCCTAGCGTCGGTACCTACCTATTTGTTACAAAGTTGATTTATTCGAACAGGCAATTATGAAGTTAGCAACAAGGCTTTTGCTACTTCACCGGGCATGAAAGCGAGCAGCGCTCCAGCCTTGTTTATGGATAAACTATAAAACTGAATAAGAGGGCGCACCCTATGGGACTTGGACCTTTGCTCAGGCGGCCGCTGATGAAGGGATTATGACTTTTAGATTTTTAATGCGAGTTTTGTGCAACTGTCGCTCTTCGTTAACTGGATGTTACGCGTAGATCCCTTAGAAATTTCGTTATTGCATCGTCTTGTATAGTAGGTACCTATATGTATAAGTATTTTTATTACCTATAAGTATAGAGGTGGTACAAGTGATATAGTAAGTAGAGTAAGTAAAAAACATAGATTTCTTAACAAAAAGTAGATATAGGTAAGTACCTACCTACCTAGTAACTTATTTCCTTAATAAATATCTAGGTATATAATAAATAACAATAGGCTCTTAATAAGTAGTTAAACCTACTTGCTTAACTAGGTATGCCTAGTAATTGATAGCCCATTTTTATCAGATAGGTAATAACAAATTTGTATTGGCCACTACAGTTTCGATTTCTTTTTTGCTTGCGTTAACACCTTACTTACACTATTCCTTTTTCTCATTCTATGATTGAAAGGAGCACAGAAATGACAAGTTTTATTAAAATAACAATATCTAGGTTGGTTTTTACTATCTGTTTGAACCTACATCTGGAATTATGGTCAGCCATCGTAGCAAAGCAACTAGGTATAGATGTCTCTCGAGTCTCTCTATGTAGGTAGGTATCGGTTTAAAAAAATAAGTTAACGGAAATAGTCCCTCATGAGTAGGGTTGCCAACTATACGTACTGTTAAAAACAGTATTAGTTATATATATTGTTTTTTACTACATTATAATTTTTACTGTTATTTACTGAACATAACAAAAGTAGGTATACAAAATACCTACTGTTTTGAGCGTCATAATGCCTTACTCTGGTAAGTATTGGACTGAGACGCTGACCCAACTTTTTAAATATTTTATTTATGTCAAATATTCAAGACATCAAGTGTGACTTGTACCTACTCTTCATTTTTTTTTAAATACTGTTTAATATTCATTTCAGACCTTAATATACTTTTTCTTGTAAAAAAAGTTGGCACCTTAATCATGAGTTTGTAACGAAAAATATATACCTACGATTTTATGGTCAAGTGATGAGTTTGAGAAATACTTTGGTAATTAATGCAAACATGCGTCAATCAACACAGTGGTAATAAGTAGGTACCTACAAGCAGAGACGCCTATTTAAAGTTTTAAAAGTAGTTGTATGACCAAGTTTTTTTAACTAGGCCTATGCACGATTTTTTTTAATAAGCTTATACCGAACCACATAATGCACACTGTGTTGTGCAGCAATGTTTGTAAGTAGTTGAATAATTAAAAACAAAGAAAACGTGCCTTACTAACCGAGACAGAGTAAGCTACGCTCCAAACAACAGCGAGAATGCTACAAACCGCCATTTTATATGTCAATGAACCTACTTCAATAAAATTTAATAAAGTTACTCTTTTAATACTTATCTCACTTATCACTTACCCTTACTTGTTGGTGGGCACTGGAAACGGACAAAACAGCCACGTTTCTCTCAAAATTGACAACAGAACGCAATCCTAATCTCACGATTGATAACGCCATTTTGTACACAAATTCCAAGTTCAAACAATCACATAGACAAACTTTCTTTTTTTTTTCAAACAATTATTTTGACATCTCCGAACTGCGTGCGCTGCACTTCACGATAAGTATTGGACTGATTCGAATTTAGAACGCGCAGCCGGTTTTATCGTGGCTCCGAGGCCCTTCGGAGGTGAAAGGGGAGGGGGTGTTGTTGTTTTGCCGGCAACATGTGTTTCTGTTTATAAGGCATAATATGACTATTAACATTAAGCTTTACATCGCTAATAACAAAGAAAGGTCTTACGAAAATGAATGAGGATAGCTCATTGAACGGATTTTATAGTTGGTAACCCTTTTAGTTTAGGGTCAAATAAACAAAAATTTTAAACTCATGGTATAGATTAGGTACCTTTACCATGAGTTTGAGTTTGGCGAAAATGGTAAATATGGTTAGATTTAACTGTAATAGATAAAAAGAGACGCTGGTGACTTGGCTATAATAATAGTCAGACATATAAAATGAATATACTTAATTAACTAACTATTACATTACATGACACTGGCATAAATTGCAGAATAAGTCGGCAGATTGCCATATAAAAAGGGCGGAGGTTCATAAAAGTTTGGTATCATTTATTCCAGGCTAGCTGAATAAGATTTGTAAACATAAAACCCAATAAAAATAACAACGAATACAAACGATTCAGCGGCTTCAACTACTGATGGAACAAATGACATGGCAACAAAACTTTACGCAATTTTGACCCCTATTCCCTGATAGCTAGGGCAATCTTATCGTACAACCTGACGACACAAGTATAACTCTCATTTGGGACATTCAATTTGTAAAGCAGCATTCATAATAACATTGAGGAAATTTAAAAAGAACACATGTACCTACTTATTATCATAAGTCATAACAGATTAATAAGTATTAAAAAAAATATCTAATAAGTACTAAGCAAGCAGTGCAAGACAAATGTTAAGATAGTCAAACGCGTAAGTTTACCCCTCAATTATTGAGTAAGTACTAGCTGCGCCCCGCGGTTTTACTCGCGTTACTCTGCTCCAGTGGTTCGGAGCGTGATGTTTTGTAGCCTATATGTTAATCCAGCGTATAACCTATCCCGGTGCAATTCCGTTCAGTAGTTTTGGCGTGAAAGACATCCATCCATCCAAACTTTCAAACTTTCACGTTTATAATATAAAAAGGATTATTTTTATTTTGTTACTTAAATACTTTAAAAATTAGTTGAATTCTCCACGCGCAATAGCTTTAACCATAGAGCAGTGGTTTTGTTTTTTGTGTAGATACTTCACCTCACCGGAGAACTAGGCAACCCAAGCTCCAGTGTTATAGAATTAAAACTACTAACTAAGCACAAGAGGGCGCCCTTTGTAGGCTTGGAGCTCGGTTCAGTGCGGTCGCAGGCAAAGAGAGAGAAATTAAGGAATTACAACTTTTAGATTAAAGATCGTTAACCAAAACAAAAGTCGTATGAAAAAAATGTAAACTAATTTATCTGCAAGTAGGTAGCGATTTCATTGTTTGTTATTAATAACTTAAATACATTTTTTATCATCGTACAGTGAGTTTTGTAAACACAGTGATGTTAATGTGTAGTTGCGGAGATAGAAGTCATTTAGAACCGGCTGCCGTGCTTTTATATAACAACAAATATCACTTTACTTAATATTAAATACATATTTTACGTGTAAACTGGATTTTGTAGCTTTCAATTCTTGAAAAAAAAAGAACAGGATCAGTAGTCCCCGAGACTAAACCAAATAACTCTTCAGCTTTATAATATTCATCATCATCAGCCCGTATAACGTCCACTGCTGAACATTGGCCCAACTCCCGAGGGAGGGTATTTGCCATAGTCACCACGCTTGCTTGGCAAGCGGGTTAGTGACCGCCATATTATGTTGTACCACACAAGGAAACGCTGCTGCCCATTCCTTGATATACGATTATTATAGATGATGCTATAATAATCGGGACAAACCGGGTAGTCCCTCAATCAATCAGACACGGAAAGAAATCTTAAAATTAACACAAAGATTTCTTGTCCGCCGTAGGGATCGAATCCACGACCTTTCGAGATTTAAAGCGAGCTAAATACCGTGATGTGTATAATATTAGGATAGATTATTTATTAAACGTCTCACAGAATCTGCTTGATCTCTCGTTTGCTCTATGATATGATCTTCTGCGAACGAAGCTTACAATGAACTCTCAATATATAACGGTGGGCAGTTATTCGAGAGAGACTGGAGAAGTAGCTTCACCTTACAGAATACAATAGAATAAAAAATATCGTTATAACTAAAGGGCCGGCCTACAGACTAGGTTGCTACGTTTGCAGTATTTAAGGCTGGAGCTGGAGCCCTTCTCACTGCTAAGCCCAGTGAATTAGCAAAAGCCTTGTGGCTTACTACATATAAACCACCCAAAAAAAAACAAACCTTACAAAGAGATAACTGCTTAACCAATTTTCAAAACCATTGTAACGCATCCTTATCACAAAGCTAGTGTACTACGCTAACTGTCCCACGTACCCCGTATATATTTGCCATTGAGGTTAATTACACTTGTTGTTTATTGTATCTAACGCGATAAAGATTTACTAAATAGTTTTTCCTTATTTAATTATAATGTGATTAGTGATCTATTTGTAGCTATTAGTTTAATTGTTGCAACGTGGACTGGATCACGTAGCAGTGGTCACTGGTTATATTGGTTGGGTAATTAGAGGCGCCGCGCCGATAACAAGTTGTAAACGCAGATGTTGATGCGATCGGCGAGGTTGAGTGCCAAAAAAATTGCCAAATATTTTGATGGATGACCGTGGATTTGGAATAAATTCTCAGCGTCATTTGCATACAATTAAGAAGCTGAAATTAGAAATTCAAGAGAACAATGCCATGATAGACAACTAAATGGTGTTCAAGAAAAGTTGCAAAGATATCGTACTTCAATTGAATAAATAAGCCTATAGTTACGTCTCGGAGGTCCCCACCACCTCCGAGACTTTTATCTTAAAGACTCGTTATTTCTTATCAATTAAAATCACAGAATTCGCAGAGATCTGTTATTCGGTTTCGGTAAAAAACTAACTGCGCTTCGCTATTTTATTCACCAAGTAATTACCACGATTGCTCTGCTCTAATGGGTCGAAGAGCAAAGTTTTGTAGCAACAAAACAATCTTTCTTATCTTTATAAATAAAATGAATCGATAAATATGTGTGTGTATAACTTAGGAAATACTTGAGCTATTTTAAAAATTAAAGAGGATAATGCTTCATGAACATATCATCGTCATCATAAGCTCGTACCGATAAAGTGCTTTCCATGGACGGAGCGTAATCCCTCGACCAACCAGAAAGAAATATGAGAGTTTACGTAAAGATTTATTGTCAATCAAGGGGATCGAACCTACGACTTCCGAGACTTGAAGCGAGACATACTACTACCAGTGCTGTAAATAGGGCGGTGCCACCGGTGCCCAGGCACAGGGCGTAGACTCTGGGGGGCGCAAAAATGGCTAGACCAGGCAGGACTATATTTTTTTCGGATTGCTCCTAATATGGTGGGCAACACATTTGCACTAGTTAATAGGTCCAATATACCTAAAAATATATTAAAAAAAAACAAGGTCAAAGTCATAGAACAGCACAGGGCGCAGAAAAGGCTATTTACGACACTGACTGCTACGACACATACGTTGTGGCTCCAAGAACGTTTTACAAAAATGCAATGGAAATTACTGAATCTTATTGACGGGCGCTTATACATCAACGTGCAACTTTTCAAGTTGTTTTCCCCAGGTAAGTAACTGCTATTGCGATAGCATTTACTTATGACTTGTAATCTTCTACCAGTTTCCATCTACAGAGAACCTTGATAGAATACACAACATGGGTCAGATCACGTAGCCTGATGGCTGTATATGTTACGGCCATGATTTTTGCACGTAAACATAGTGCGTAGGTATGTTTATTGTTATTTGTCCTTCATAGCTAAAGGGCTCTAAATATTCATTGTTATCTCTTTGTGTGCGTAACATAATACGGAAATGGATTAGTTATAATGTTTCCAAAACATTGGCGACCACACGATCAAAATATGTTCTTTAGGTTGAAATAACATAATCTATTATAAAGCTGGCGCGGTCGCATTGGGGACGATTTTGTCGGGTGATCTTAAAGCTATAAGAATTATATTCAACTAACACTTGTTTTGAGGAGCCAGGGTTTCGTGAGCTTTAATAGCACCTCTTTGGGAGAGCGTTTCATTAAGTCTTGTTTTTTTCGTTTATTTATTATAATACTAGAAACTTGCAAGGCTTTTTATACCAGTCAACTTTTAGGTGAAGGGCAATTTAATAAGTCTTATATCATTTATTTAATTAATTCTTGCGGTAACAGAGCAGATTGATAAATATTGAAGGCATTTTCAAACAGTCAATCGTAGACGTACCTAGCTCATGCAAGGCCGGATTTAAGGCAGGGCAAATGCCCCGGGGCATCCACAAAAGAGGGGCAATAGAGATTTAAAAAAATCTTTTAAATTCTGCCGATTAAACTCTACAATCTTTACATACAGTACTTTATAGAATCATGATTAATGTAAATGAAAAATAAAATATGAAAATAAAAAATGAAAGATAAAAATGTTCTTTAATATTGAAATAACGGTTATTCACCTATACTTGTTCACTTAAATCAGACAATCAGTAAAATATCAGAATTCATATCGTCCTGAAAAGTAGGTACATACTTAAAAATTTCTACACATTTAGAGGGAAACTAATTTGAGGCCATGGGCCTCTTCGCCTTTACTGCCCCGGGGCCTCCGGACTTCTAAATCTGGCCCTGAGATCATGCAGATAACCAGGTATGGACTTCTAATAGGTTTAAATGTAACAGTTTTTGGCCGGAAATCGAGTTCGGCATACAGCATTAGATGACAAGTGCGTCCATTTAGTCTAACTAACGGTTTCCGGTCACCACAGCTATCACAAACTAGATACGTTCTACAGATCTAGTTCAATAATCTAAGGATAACATTGGGGACGTGGAGACCAGGGCAGGAGCCAAATTAATGTCTAAAAACATCGTTGTGGTCTTTTTTAGTGCGGCACGTTCTCTGAGTACTGGGACATTGCCCAGTAGATAATAATTCAATAATGAAATAATAATAATAAAATAGAGTAAAAAGATACTAGACTATACCTTCTTACTAATATTGTAAAAAGAAAATATGTAACATATTACAATATTATTGCATTTTCTTATTGTAATGTAATGAAGGGCCCTCAGCAAAAGTGATCGAGAAATTCTACGAAATAGAAAGTAAAAAGTCTATTTAGTAGACTTTCTCGGTCAGTTTTCTCTCAAGCATTGACATTCAGCTCCTCCAACGTATAAAAGATAACTCTTACTGAGGTACCTGAACTTGTTTTTTCAGATGAATACTTATGCACGTGACTTTAGCTACTTAACAGGGCATAAAAGCGAGCAGGGCTCCAGGCTTTTCATATGGTGAAAACTACAATCTAAGCGTCCTGTATAAGAGGGGGTGTGGTTTTTAGACCTCGACATAGGGCGCTGGGTAGGCCCAGCCAAGTCGAGGAGGGTCTAAGTCGAAACATTAAAAATAATGTTGATTTTTGAAGTGTGTCCCGTAATTTTGAATAGGTACTTTGAATGCTTAGATACCGATGGCGTTTTAGCTGTTACGTGCTTTCGGTGTATAGGTTGTAACGAAGTATTAGCCGTTGTGGGTGCTCCGGTAGGTATATTTGTACACGGAGGATGCTCTCAACTATTTGATCACCGTAGATGCGTCAATATTTATGATCATTTTGGATGTTGCTATAGGTATATTTGGAGATCTTCACTATCACTTGGTGTCTATATGATGCTGACGGTACGGACGGTGAGTTTTGTGCAACAGCCACGAGGTTTTTGCTACTTCACCGGGCATATAAGCAGGGCTCTAAAAGGGCTCCAGCCATATTAAATGGTTTAAAAACAGAAGACTAAGAACTACCCAAATTGCAGGGTAATCAACTCATGTCTTATACCTATAGCACTTACTCAATTAATTGGCATAAATTTGTGGATTATTGCCGTCATTACATTGATCGAGTTGACACTGCTATGCATTTTTTCGGGGTCACATATTAAGTTAGCCGAGGATTTTTCTTTTCCTACCTCACCGGGCATAAAAGCAAGTACCTAGGGCTTTATTAAATGGTTACCTACTTCCATGCTTGCTTTTTTTTCGCACAAAAAAGCGGCCAGTTGCACTTGGACTAACTTCCTGCTATTATCTACCTATTCATTTGTCTTTAGGTAATAAATAAAGGAATGATAATAAAGGTTTATGAAACTACTGTTATGTTGCTATTACGAACTGTTTCAAAGTAAGCCTCCTTACATAACAGAGTCAACGCACTAAAGACCTTGCGGACGCGCATAATTGTAGTTACTTGTGTATACGAGCGATAAAAATCCTTAATGCAATTGTCGTAGGGTATATTATCGTGTGTGAGTTAACCATTTTTTATTTGTTTACTTGCCTTTGTTGGAAGGGAATATTAATGCTTAATTCGACCATGGATTTCATTTATGATCCTACCTGTGTAGGTACTTTGTAGATAAGCGGCTATTGAATGAGAGTCAGTTATAAGACGGCATGTCAGCTGTAAAAGCTTTATGACCTTAGCGGATTTATTTTGTAGGTACTTTTTTTTTTTGTTGTACTGAGGGAAATGCATTTTCGCATTCCCACCGCCGCTGCAGCGTATTCGCAATAGACAATAATTTTCTTCATATAAGTACCTATTATAGGGTTCACCTCAGAGCGGTCTGATTACTTAGATTTTTAGGGGTTTTGTTCAACTGTAACTCTACTTTACAGTTCACAGACCTCTCCGGCTAGAGGTCTACGAGGGTATCAGAAGTTATACTGCAAACTAAGGGCCGAAAGAGATATTTTGTTGCAGAAGCTTTTTAGGGTTTTTCAATTCAATTCAATTCTTTATTGCTTCCATGGTAGGTACCTACAATACTTCTTAAAATATGAATACATAAGGTTCACATGGACCCTATAGGGCAGGGTTTCTCAAAGTGGGGTACGCGAACCCCTAGGGGTTCGCCATTCGACGCCAGGGGGTTTGCGACAAGATTTCCGTAATGGCGGCATGAAAATTCAATACGTGGTCCAAAATTACTCCTAAAATTGAATCCATTTGCGACAAGAAACAAGCACACCCATCACATTAATATTAAAAATATATTTGTTTTGGCACTTTATTTGTTACCTTTTATTCAAATAAAAACCTTATTTTCTTCAACAGTCAATTTTATTATTTTCTTGGGGCGGGGGGGGGGGTTATTAGCTAGTTAGGTGTTCGCTTTCACCTGGAAATTTTAACAGGGGTTCGTGGAGCCGAAAGTTTGAGAAACCCTGCTAAAGGGCACAGCATAATAGGACAGAAGAATGTTTTTTTTTTTTAATTATTGTCTTTTAAATATTATTTTAAAACCTTTTGATTGTTGTAACTGCAAGAAGTAAATACTTTTAGAAAGTCAGTGTAGTACCTGCAAACCATTATTCTTCCACAATTGTTATTATATTTACTTACCCTTTTATTGTTGATTATATACAAATGCGTAAATTAAAGCATGTAGCCTTGCATTAACAATTGTGCATATTTGTCTTACTGTAGACTACCTACACGTCTAATGCTTTGTTATTGTTTGAAATAAAAATACAGTGTGTCCTTTAAAGGAAAAATAGAGTGTAACGTAAATGTGTTTATGTTTTATCTATGCATAATAAATGGCATATACTAACTTTTTTATATAGTATAGCGACAATTGCACAAAACTCCCCTAAAAATATTCATCATCATCATCAACAGCCCGTTTACGTCCACTGCTGAACATGGGCCTACTCTTAACAGACCTTGACAAGCAAGGATCGTAGAGGGATATTGCCATAATCACCACGCTTGGCAGACGGATTGGTGATCGCAGTAAGATGTAAACCTTGAGCTAATAGATGCTGCTGCCCATCCATCAGCCATATGTCCCTTAGTCGCCTTTTACGACACCCATGGGAGGACATGAGTCATGATTAGGAAAGGACTAATTGTAAAAAGCCAGCGTCCTATTGCGCAGGTTGCCTGGTTTGTAATAGTTTTACTACTTCCTCGGTATGTCCTCTGAAGTAGTAACATCTTAAATCCTTACTAATACAAAAATATATTTGGCTGAAAGTTTGGTGGTTTACAAAATTAAAGTTCTTGTTGAAAAACTCTTTATAAAAATCACGAGTTAAATTGAATACAGCTATGATATGCACACTGGCATAACTACCGAAGGGCTGGGCGTGGCAGTGCCCCGGAACCCCAGAGCAGGGGGGGGGGAGGGGGTGCAAAAGCTTAGTAGCAAGTGCCTTTTTTATCAGTTCAGATCAGATTTTTTCCCAGAGCCTTGATCAGCTAGCTACGCCACTGGATATGCAGAGTCCTTAGCGAAAACATTTATGATCTAAATATAATCCTTACTAATATTATAAACGAGAAAGTATATGTGGATGAATGTTTGTAACTTTTAACGCAATAACTCCTAAACGGATATGACTAAAATTTTGCACGGGGATAGTTCAAAAGCTGGACTAACATATAGGCTACGAATTGTCATGCTTCGACTCCCTGAAACAGAGTAACGCGGGTAAAACCACGGAACGTTGCTAGTCTATTATATTCTTATCTAACATTAGCGACCCGCCCTGGCTTCACGCACGGGTGCAATGCTGATCTATCATACATATAAACCTTCCTCTTGAATCACTCTATCTATTAAAAAAACCGCATCCAAATCTGTTGCGTAGTTTTAAAGATCTAAGCATACATAGTGCCAGCCGTGTGGTTTCCGGCTTAGAATAGACCACCCCATGTCTTCCCATGGGTGTCGTAAAAGGCGACTAAGGGACATGACTGATGGATGGGCAGCAGCATCTATTAGCTCAAGGTTTACATCTTACTGCGATCACCAATCCGTCTGCCAAGCGTGGTGATTATGGCAATATCCCTCTACGATCCTGGTTTGCCAAGGTCTGTTAAGATGAGGCCCATGTTCAGCAGTGGACGTTAACGGGCTGTGGATGAAGCATACATAGGGACTTTGTTTTATACTATGCAGTGAAGAAATATAAAAAAAAGAGAGATACATGATAATATTCTAATTAATTTATTTGGTGCTTCCTAGATCTAGGACCACAGCAAAATAATAAAATACTTATATACATATATAGGGTGACTGGTAATTAGTGACCGATACCTAAACACATCATTGTGCTCACGATAACAAACAACTTTTAGTATGGCACCAAACCTGAAATCGCGAAAAAAAATCAGCTGCTCCCTACCATGTTGACTAGTTATGTAAACATGAATGTATGGAACAGCTGATTTTTTTTCGCGATTTCAGGGTTGGTGCCAAAAAAGTTTTTTGTTATCATGAGCACAATCATGTGTTTAGGTATCGTTTACTAATTACCAGTTACATATAACATAGTTTATACATTATAGTTACGATTCGCTTTGTTTGTTTTTTTTTTTATGGCTTGCAGCAGTTGTGTTGCCATATATAAGAGGACAAGTTTGTTACTAAACATGGACACAAATTCAAACTGACAACCGAGTAAAGCTGACTGACTGCACCGGTGGCTCAGTGGTTACGGTAGTTGCTTCTGGGACCTGGTGTTCTGGGTTCGATTCCCACCCGGGACAATTATTTGTGTGAACCACAAATAATTGTTCTGAGTCTGGGTGTACTTTGTGTCCGTGAAATGTATGTTTGTAAAGTCCCCCGCGACACAGAGATTTATTTCCCTAGTGCGGGAGTTGTCTTTTTAAAAGAAAAAAGAAAAAAAATAAAAAATAAAAAGCTGGCCCAACAGCGTGCACTTAAAAAAATTATTTCAGAACGACAAAAAATCACGATTTAGGTACATAAAATTAGTAATTATTAGAGATTTAGAATTTGCCGACTAACCTACTAGCCGACTAATCGGTTTTCAAAATGCCGATAAGTCGGCCGACTATTCGGCAATGCCGATCATTCTAATACCTACTTGTCTGGTGTTCGGGCTTTATCGTCAACACTCGGCTTAGTCATCGCGCTGACTGATTAATACGTTCCTATATTGTAAAGACTGTAACTTTAGGTAACTACGCTAGGTAAGTAATATTTAGAAATTATAAAACAAGTACAAATTATTTCTTCTATTTCATTTCTTATGCGCCGATCATAATCGGCATATTTTGCCGAATAGTCGCCGACTACAAACGATGCCGAATGCTCGGCTTTCCCGACTAGTCGGCGGCTAGTCGGCCCATCTCTAGTAATTATAGGTAGTATCACTCAGTTTCTATCTTTTACAGGCTGATTTACGTATAAGACTATTATGAAAATATATATACATAAATAAAAAATAAAAGAACTGTTAGATACTAAAATCTCAACTGAACCAACATTTTGACAAAATTATTTATTATGTTACATGAATTTGAACCTTTGCCTAATTAACTTATACAATTTAAGACCCAGAAAATATTTATGTAAACAATTATTTTCGCCCGCGCTTATATTACTGATTATCTCATAGTTATTGAAAGACTATCACCGCATTCCTCAGGCGTATTACAATCATCATTATCATCAGCCCGTATAACGTCCACTGCTGAACATGGGCCTCCTCCCGAGAGAGGGTACGCAGGGTCACCGCGCTTGGCAGGGTAGGTGACCGCAGTATTATGTTGTACCACACAAGGAGACGCTGCTGCCTGATCCTTGATTGATTATTATAGATGATGTTATAATAATCGGGACCAACGGCTTAACGTGCTTTCCGATGCACGGAGGAGTCCCTCAACCAACGAAACCCGGAAAGAAATCTTAGAATTTACACAAACATTTTCTATCCGTCGGGGGGATCGAACCCCGCTACGCTACGCTACGGAGATTGTCAATATCGTGGTACAATGGTTTCCCTCAAACTACAGTTAGAAGTCTGTATACAATTTTATTTCATTCTCTTTACTTTTAATATAAACATATGCAGATTTTCGATAACTTATAAAATATATATTACAATTAATATGCCATAATTCCATCCCTTATTCTATACTAATAGTATAAAATCACTAAGCTTTCTTGTACTCAATTCTTTCAACTTTCACTTCATCGCCGAGGAGTTTGTATACGTATGTGACTACAGTCGAGCTCTGAATGTCCATCAGTACGAAGGAAGGTGTCGCATTCCTGAAATAAAATAAAAGAAATGATTAAAATAAGATATTCATCATCATCATCATCATCATCAATAGCCCGTTAATGTCCACTGCTGAACATGGGCCTCCTCTTAACAGACCTTGGCAAGCCAGGATCGTTGAGGGATATTGCCATAATCACCATGCTTGGCAGACGGATTGGTGATCGCAGTAAGATGTAAACGTTGAGCTAATAGATGCTGCTGCTCATCCATCAGCCATATGTCCCTTAGATATTATTCGAATAAAAATAAGAGATTGTATGTATTACTCATAAAGGTCGCGGGGAGTCGGTGGATGCAGGCCGCTAGCGATCGTTCCCGCTGGAAATCGATGGGGGAGGCCTATGTTCAGCAGTGGACTATAACAGACTGATGATGATTTATTGATACTGGCTTAGCCTTTTAGTTACGACTGCATTGATGTTCGAAACCAGCGAGTTTTGTTTGAAAATAGTAATTTACTACGATCTGTTGCAACAACTAGAACACAATCCCCCACTTGCTTTTTTTTTTTAAATATTGACTTGGTACCATTGCTTCGTTATTCTCTCTCTTCTCAGTCAGCTGTGTAGTTGTATACTAACACGAGTAACTGTCATGAGCATTTTATTTCAATATGTTATGAACAATCTATGGGACTAATTTCATACAAATCTTTTTAATTATGTAAGTTATAAAGTTGCAAACAAAATAAATATAAACTATGGTTGTTGCAGATGTCATTTTGTTTTAAATATGTGGAAGTGGAAAAAGATCATGTCAAGGTCAGGTACTGATAAATTGCTAGTATTAGGATGCTGCCATAGATATAGAAAGTGAGGTAAATGGGTAGGGACCAACCAATGCTAAGCCGCCATATATTATTCTGAAGTGGGAAAGGGTAGAAGTAAAGATACAGATTAGCTTATATTTCAATGTCTTTAGTAATTTGCACTTCGTTCGTTTAAATATATCACTGATTAAAAACTAAAGAGCCACAAATCAAAAACAAATGATATGCTCAAATCATACCAATTCATTGGTAATATTTTTGCATTTCACATCCTTTCAATTTGTGGGTCTTTTGTTTTTAAGCAACGAATTATGAATGTTGGTAAAGAATAACGACTTTTTATACCTCCATAATAAACTAACATCAATTAGCTCATATACAGGAAGGATGGTAAGCAGGAAGAATTTTAAATCACCTGAATAACGGACTATAAGCCCCTGTTGCGGATCCAGGGTTGATATAGAACTTGTTTTCATGTTCGTAGGCTTCAAACCGATGCGTATGACCTG
The DNA here is from genome assembly GCA_947037095.2 of Nycteola revayana. NCBI lineage: Eukaryota > Metazoa > Arthropoda > Insecta > Lepidoptera > Nolidae > Nycteola > Nycteola revayana. Next base: position 16,526,467 of record OX344858.2, on the reverse strand, counting down.
ATATCAAAATGTCTACGTCCAGTTGTCTCTGAACCAGGGCTAGGGACTCCTCATCACCCCAGGGCACTACTTGGTGACCATGGACGAGACCAATACGGAACTGGCCAACGGTTATCACTTTTTGCTCAGGGTATGTTGTGTTCTGTAATTAAGATTAATTTTGATTAATTGGTGCACAATTTCACTTTGTGCAATACATAAACTTAAAAGATTAGATTTAAATTGTATCAGATTGTAGGTGCACCTTGGTACATAACTAATGAAAGACTTCTTCATGAACTGGGTATCAAAACTCAAAACAGAGGAAATCGCAGAAAGAGCCAAAGCATACCTAGAAACCATGCTAAATCATCCAAACAAGCTGGCAAATAATTTAATAAATCCGGTGACAGGACACAGAATACATAAAAAAAAATGACACAAGACTTGATTATATAGGCATCAACATATATCAACATACCTATCAGTGGATGGGCACTGTTGCAAGCCAAGGACTACTTTTGAAAATATTGCTGTATATCTCATAAGGACAGATTGCAATAATAATAAAAAAATAAAAAAAAAAGATTTTAATATTCTAATTCTATCTATTCTGATTCCATAAGCCTGGAGCTCTTCTCGCCTAAATGCCCGCTGAAGTAACAAAAGCCTCATGGCTACGTAAACGTTGGTTCATACACACCTCATCAAAATCACCCCTAACAACATGGACATCACTAGCCAATGTCTTCAAGTAGTCATATGACTCCTTTGTACAAAGGTTTCCTGTGCACAATATATGCTGTATCCTGCCTGGAAGCAGGAGTTTTTTGAATTTTGGAGGTAAACTGCTGCAGCGATGGGGTATGTGAAGATCTCCAAGGACTAGGACAAGCTGGAAATGAGAAATACATTGGTTCAAAAGAAAATCATTAAAATGGTTGAAGGTTATTTATTTATTTATAAAATTACGAACAAAAAAAAAAATGTCCAAAGGCAGACTTAATGCCAACGGCATTTTCTACCAGTCAACCTTGGGTGGTGCAGTGAAAAGAACAGTACAGTGAAAGTCAATGAAAAATATTTCAACATAAAATTTGTCTATTCTTCGCAGCTTTGGAGTATCTGTGTAAAAATTTAGTATACAATTCAATTAGTGACATAGTAAAGTTAGGAAATGTTTTACGAAGCATATTCTTGCATTTAAAAAAATACTAAGTACTATAACTTTATCTTAGTATGAGTTCCACCCCTAAGACTCCCCACTGACCGAGGTAAATGTACTTATTGCTGTGATAACGGCGTCAATAATTTTCAAGTGAAAATTTAGGTTTTAATAAACGATCATTAGTTTACATCCGGGGTCGAGCCCTCCAGTAGTTGTAATAGTAAGTGTCGATATAAAACGTCACAGTAAAAAAAAAGGAAACAGTTTGAATGCAATGGGTGTTTTGTTACAGAAACATAATCTGTAAGATCTTACCATTATGTCGCTGTAGAAGGATATTGTTGTAAATTCCACTTGCTTATTATACTAAATATGAATAAAAGACTGTAAGCTTAGCAAAATATGCAGTAACAAATTCAATTTTATCAAGTTATTCGCTAAAGGCGAGATTTAGTAGGTAATTAACAGGCATTGACATGTTTTGTTTGACATTTGTCGATTAGCTAAATAAATGTCAGTGGAGGCGTTTGGTTTTTAATTGTACGATATAAAAAGCCAAAAAAATAATAATAAATACTGAATATATAGTTTTATATATTATCATGATATAATAGGTAATTAACACAAAAATATATAACTAGTAATAAAAAATTTAAACTTATTTAATTATTAATATTTATTGAAAACATTGAAAAGCATTTGTACCGTTATTTATTTACGGTATAAAATTTGAACAGAAAATATAATAATATTTATTTAAACATGGAAATAATTAATGAAGTTTTATATTTCTAAAGTATATTCCAATAAAAGATCTAATAAGAAGGCTTTTAAAAATAAGGTTCATTACTTTTACAATGATAATTATTTTATAATAATAAAATGAAATGGATATATCGTTGTATTAATTGTAAACATATTTATCAAATGAAATATTTATATGAACTTACCTAGCTGAATGTATGGATTGTAATAATTTTGCTATACCTACATTGCAATTTTATTATCACTTATCAGTGAGTGTCATGCGTTTCGTTATTTTATGTTGCAACATCTTTCTTTTAATTAATCTATGGTTCAGGTGCGGATAGAAAAGAAAAATTTCATGGTGTTGTGGGTGACACATATACGTAGAAAAAATTTAGTTTAAGTTCATAAAATTGGCACCAACTGCAGGGAAATGGAATCAATGGAATATGAGCTCGCTAGGAATCTCACTCTGTTGTTCTTCGTGGAACGCCTGCTCGACAAAGGCGAGCCGCGCACGTTGCACGATCTTTCCTGCCAGTTTGGTGCCAAAGGATTCACGAAGGAGATGCGACAGATCGCTGGCGGGTCGCAGTCGGGGCTCAAGAAGTTCCTGGCTCAGTACCCGGCGTTGTTCAACATAGACGGGGACTATGTTGATATCAACACGTTCCAGAAGCATCCGAGCGGGGCGGGAGCCAACTCTAACAACGACTACATCGAGGAGGCCAAGGAGTATTTCGCCAGCAAAATGGTGCAGTACGGCGACGGAACAGAAGTGCCCATCAAGAGCTTGCTGGGCCACCGCAGTCAGGCGTCCCCGCAGGTGCGTCACATCTCCGGGCAGAGGATCAAGGAATTCAAGGACTTCCTCCTGAAGCACCCGGACACCTTCCAGATCATCGACGACAACGTCGTTCTAGTCAGTGAGAACCATAGGAGAGGTAACGCACACACAAACTCTGAACAATTTCACAATTTACCTGTTGCTAATATTAACACAGACACTGCCCAACAATTGTTAGATTATGTTGCACAGTGTATTGAAGCAAAGGGACCTGTCATGGTTGATCAGTTATTCCACTTAATTGTGTCGCGTTTCCCTCAAGAATATTGGTATCAGATGTTTAAGTCTCCGGCTGATCTAAGTGCCTTCTTAAAAATATTTTCTGATTCATTCCATGTTCAGTCGAACTTGGTCACACTTATAAGCAAACCAAAAATTCCTGTTATGTATCTAAATGCAAAAGCTAAAGCAAAGACTGATCCACCAAAGCCTGCTGTTGAGGAAAAGCCGGTGTCCCCAATACCACCCCCCGTTGCGAGTCCCACTCCTTCAGATGACAGAAAAAGTCCAGCAAACAGAATACTCAGTCCTACTGAATCTCCCCGCAGCCCACAAGCTAACATTGCTAATCAGACACTAAAACAAAGAATTAATTCAATTGTTATTAAGAATTTAGCTGAAAATATGGTTAGAGATAGAGTTAATAATCATTTGAATGCTCGCAGCTCCGAGGAAACAAATGGCACTCCAAGCTTAAGGAATAATTTAATGGGTGAAGCTTGGCGCCAAAAGGTATTACAGTGCACAACTGTTATAGCTAATGTGAGAGAATGTGCAACACTCATTGAGAGCATCATGGTACCTAAACGTAATGCTAAGAATATTGTATCTTTTGATTGTGAAGGAATAAACCTTGGTCTTAAAGGAGTTTTGACTTTATGTCAAATAGCCACCATGAATGGTGAAGTGTTTATCTTAGACATAATGGCCTGCCCAGGTATGGTAATAGAAGGCAAAATAAAGGAATTATTAGAGAGTGAGAGTGTAATCAAAATTATCCATGACTGTAGGAATGATTCAGTCAATTTGCATAATCAATTTGAAATTGTTTTAAAGAATGTTTTTGATACACAAGCAGCTCATGCTGTACTACAATTACAACAGCAAAATGTACCTGTATATAAAGTAAAAAATCTAAGTCTCAATGCCTTATGCGAGCTGTATAATGCACCCATGAATCCCATGAAAGAACAGTTGAAAAATGTCTACAGAAGAGATCAGCGCTACTGGGCCAGAAGACCACTTACAAAAGATATGATTATTTATGCTGCCTCTGATGTCCTGTCTTTGGTAAATTCAGCAATTTATGCCTACATGTCTAGCAATATTAAACCAGATAATCAGCAGCTATTTGAGGAATTGAGCAATGAACAAGTCTTTATGCATATTCAACCTACAGAAGTTAAATTGCGTAAGAGACAAAGAAAAATAAATACAGAAGTTGGTGAGTTAAAACAAAAATTAGCTGAAACAACTAAAAATATTGTTCTGAGTAATAGGGAAATAAGGTTGCTGAGATACATTGAACTTACTGAAGAGGAAAAAGAAAAATTGAAAGGTTGTCACAAAATATCCAAAAAGTTGGAAAAGCTGGAAGCCATTGGTCATGATAAGGATTCAGATTCAGATGATGATGAGAGGGAAAATGAAATGGCGAGCCTAGAGTCCAACCCTTCAGATCCTATTTCATCTCCACACTCCACACAGCCACCAAGCCTAACAGAGTCCATGCAAATGATGGATGAAATTTTGTCAGATACTAGTATGGACAAAGTGGAGAAAATTAATCGCCTTGAAGCTATCCTGTCGGCTGTGGCCCCCCTCAGTGGTGAGTTGGAGGACAAATTCTCACAAACAATGGAACAGACACTGCCATTGCTCAAAAACAAGGACTGGTCCAATCTAAGCCAAATTTTGAACTTAGGAGAACCAGATAAAAAAAATTGCTGTTGTAAATGCCATAATTCTAATTTCGATGAAGTTAAGTGCAATGATCTCAATGAAAGCAAAAAATTAGAAGTTGGCTCGCAAACTCTCAGTACAGGGGATATCGTGATCACACGAATCCATTTCCGAGAGGAAGACAAAGTAAACGAGAGAATCCTTGACGCGACGCCTTTGAGCAAAAGAGTCGGCATAAATAACATGTCTTGATGACACTCAGAATTCTATTGTACTTCCATTTTTCTGAGTGCCACAGTTTAGTTTCGGAGCTATTCAATGATGTGATCGTTTTTTTTATGTATTTTTTAAGTTTTAAAGAGATATTTCGTCCAGCTCTCGCGTTATTTTAATTCATGTTGTACTAGTTTCGCGGGGGTACCATACCGGTGCGCTTGTGCGAGATAGAATAAATTAAGAATGTTGTGAGGTCTTGCATTGCCAAGTGTACAAACGCCTACGCTATATGTTCATTTGAGCGGAGACGATCGCGTACACTCGAATAAATGCAACAGTAATTCGCATAATAGAACAGCTACTTAATTCCTTTATCTGGAAATGACAGTATTTGCTGTTATGAGTTTTATAGTTATTTATTTTATGTTGGCTATTGCCTGTTAAGTATCCAAAACTTAAATGTGATAGATTTCAAGGCCTTAGTTTCTCGACCTATTCTGAATTGTACATAAGATAACATTTGATAAGCATGCATAATCTTCATCTTGTGAAATCACGATATGATCGAGACGTATTTCCGTTATCTTTAGTAAGTCAAGTGTATATACCTATTTATTTATTTATACACGAAAGTTTAGTAGTTTACACATAAAATATACATAAGACTACTAATCTATATCGAAGAGGGCAATAATAGGTGTATACAATAAAAGTTTTTTATTATTGTAAAATATTTATAAACGCGTTAGACTAAATAGTAGATTAATTATTAATCACGTTTAACATAATTAAAAAAGTGGTTTAGGGTTAGTGTTATACGTATTGAAAGAGAGGTTTTATAGTAGTTTGAGGTGGTGCTTGGCGAATTATTCAACATTGTTTCACGTAGATTGTTATTGATAGAACTTACCTAACTCAAGTTTGTACGTAGTTATATGCAAATTAACAAACATGTTATGGATTTACCGCTAACGTTATCCAACATTTTACTAAAAATTTGTGCCTTCGAGTCATATCCGACGAATGCCTTTATATTCAATTATTATACGAAGTAGTAGGTTTTTATACATATTTAGGTAGTATCTCAGTAACACGAAACATAGATGAGATTTGTTGTTGATACTTTTGTATACAGATGTTATATTGTTCAAGTAAAATAAATTTCCTACCACTGAATCACTTATCTTTATCTATTATGTAGGTAGTTCAGATTCGCTGATACTTTAGATGTTTTCGTATTCTAACTTCGCATAGTTAACGAAAATATTTCTAAACACGTTGAATTGATTCGAATAGTTTATTTTGTGTTAATGTTAAGTCTAAATGAGTTTAAAATTAAGTGATATTTTGAATGCTATGCTTGTTCTTTAGCAAAACGTGCTTTTATACTATATCTTATTTATTTTAACACTGATTTGAGTCAAAAACTGATTAAGAACCGAGCTCTAGACATGCCTAAATCATAAACTTTTAACGTAATCTTAATTTTTGATAACTATTAACTTTGATCTAAGAAATTAATCCCTAATCAATTTTAACTAAGTAATTACGACTTGAATCACGGTCATTTTGTTAAGATTGTGACCTGAATTCGGACTGTTTGATTTTTATTCCGCAATGAACTTCTAAAAATGGATTCATGGCATGTTTATAGTTTACCATGTTATCTTTATTTACTCGGGGCCTAACAATGAGGTTGCCATACATGACTTGTAAGAGATTACGCATATCATTGCGATTTTCTTTATGTAACTATGACTAATGCTCTCTGGATGCATTTGAACTTCCATATTTCTATGCCTCAGACGCATGAGGTCGGATGTGCCATTATACGTTAGAAACATTCGTTGTATGTGACTTTAATCATCCGTTCTTATGCTTCTGAGGTATAGATATGTTAGGCCCCTTTAAAGAGTCTAGCACTCTCCGATAGGTATTAATCATCAGTATTGTATCTTTTATTTTGATATAGCTTCTAATTTACTGGTCGGAATTTTCAACAAATGCACTGTGTACTGTGAAATAGCGTTAATAAGCAAAATTTTCATTTAAATGTTGGTAGTATCCCTTCTCCTTGAATGAAATTCACCCTATTTTACAGTATTGATATGTTTTGTGCATTACTTGTCCGACTTCTATCGTCCATTACATATACTCAAAGCAATAAATTTTTACTTTCTACATGTTGTAACAAAATGAATTGAACATATCTGTTATAGGCAGTTGTTGCAATGTAATCTAGTTTTAATAATTTAGGGCCATATTTGATATTTGGCGTTTTTAAAATTAACATTTTGTGCCTTATTGTATGCTTGCACAATAACGAATAATGTACTGTCATCTACACTTTTTGTATTGTATGGTTTTGTAAAACTTATCAGTGCCACTAATATTTTTTACTAATTGTAAGGAGCATTTTGTTAGTCAATATTTAAGCGTAACCACTTCAGTTATATTTTTTAACTTATATTCTTTAGATACGTTTATTTTACCCTACTTACAGAGAGTATAATTGCTTACGACGTGAAAGTCGGTTATATTCAAATGTGGCGAGTTGACGGTCAACTAATTTGCGCATTGTTTATGTTTATTATGAATAAAAAGTTGTAAACTTAACACTGGTTTTATTGACAAACCCAATCTTAAAAATTGAGATAAGTATTATCTGTTACGCACTGATATAATATTGGAATAAAAGTCTCTGGTCTTATTTGCACTATGGCTTAGGTAATAATATTATAAAGAGGAAAGATTTGTATGTATGTTTGTAACGAATTGGCTCAAAAAGTACTGGACCGATTTAAAAAATTCTTTCAACATTGGAATGCTACATTATCACTAATTAATATAAGCTATATTTCATTATGAAGTTCCCACGAGAACGGGAGTTACGCGGGTGAAACCGCGCGCGGAAGCTAGTATAATATATTGAGAATGATAAAAATAATAGTAGGTATAACCTACATATAAAATCCTACTAATAATAAAAACGCGAAAGTTTGTAAGTATGGATGGATGAAAAACTACTGAATGGATTTGGCTGAAAGTTTGCACGCGGATAGTTTATAAGCTGGATTAACATATAGGCTACAAAATATCACGCTCTGACCCACAGGAGCGGAGTGACGCGGGGCGTAGCTAGTAGACAATATTCCAAATAGGTTCGATTCGTTTCAATTTGCTTACACTTCGTTCTACCACCACGTGCCTATACCACCACGTAAATTTTCCGGAAAGAGTAAATTCTATATTATTTTACTTAGGTACAGTATTCATTGGTATGAAACAACTTATTATGTCTAGCAAGATAATGCCTTCATGGTGTTAGAACTTATACGGCTATATGGACAATCTAAATATCCGTGGGTTCCTTAAGATTAAATATGTTTGACTATGTAGGTAGGTACTTATTATCTAGTCTCTGGTATTATTAATACCAGTCTTTTAAGAAAACACTCAATTTGCTACTTCCAGTTGTTTGTTTAGCATTGAACTTATGAATTGCAATCTATTGTTTTTCGTAAACACACAAAAAGCCCTAAAAATTCTTGATTATTAAAATTACTTTATAGGTAGGTATATCAGTAATTTTAAGTAGGTACCTAGATATACTTATATGTCACCTAAAAATAATAAGAATAGTAAATTGATCAACTGATTAATTAGTTGATTTGATAAGCAGGCGAGATTTCGGGTGGTTAAAAAAAATAACCTAAACCAATGGGGTTCAAATTTAGGTCAGGTTACAACAGTAGCATAGTTTAGTTTAGTTAGGTTAGATCAAGTGTAATAACAATAATGTGAATATTATAATAATTATCCGCGTTCAATGAAACTGGCAACTAAATTTAAAAATATGAGTGACACGGAAGTTTGTCAATTTACGATTCGTATTATCTTCCGGTGACATAGAAATAAGTGACTCCACTATCTTAACTTAAGCTTTGTATAGTAATTATAACTTATCCAATTTAAAACTCTTGTGAGGGTACTATTAAAAATAATGGTAAGTAATTTGAACTAAATAAGTTGCCTGTTAGTTCAAGCAGGAATTAATGTCAGGTAGTTAAATATAATAGGTATAGTTACTAATTACTGAATGCACGTCGTGTTAAGTAAAATCATCGAGATGGAAAGCAGTACGTACCAGTGATACCTATTTCAGCATTTCTTTTTATAGCCCTATCTACTTGGCAGGCAGATTTTCTATCAGTAGGTATTATTACTTTCAAAACCTAAGGTTGAAAGTGAAAAATAGACATTTAACAAGTACGGTTAGATCAGGTATAGACTGAAATTGATAAATGCTCATGGCAAAATGAGCTATATTGCCTCACAATACCTACACGATAATCTAGGTTGTAAGAACGGGCGATCCTAATACGCAAGTTCAAAATTATTTTACATTCCCTATTCCTCCTATCTATAGCACCCTTTTATTAATTTCTTAAAGTCGTTATAGCCCGCGACTTTGCCGGTGTAGATTCTAACTGTCAACTCTTAGCATTCTCTTAATGGTGGAATTTTATTATAAAACATTCTTTCTTGGATGGCTACAGCATCTATGGCTATATTATAAGTAAGTACAGAGTACCTACATACCTATCCCAAGTTTTAGGTCTCTACGATCAGCGGATAAAAGTTAGTTTTATTATTAGGTAACTTATCAGTGGCGTAGCAAGCCCTTGACGGGACCCGTATCAACATTTCTAATAATGCCTATAGATTATTAGTAGCTAATTTAAAAAAAAACAATTTTAGAATGAGTGCCTATTTTACCTACATCAAAAGGGTATCTATCATCTTTATCAATCTATGTTAATATGTAGGTAATGCTGAAAAACTTGTGTTTCCTTTAATGCGTTAATCTCAGGTCCGATTTGAAAAAGTCTTTCAGAGTGAGATAGCCCCGAAGCCCGAAGGCTATATTTATTTATGAAGTTCATACGGGAACGGGAGTGACGCAGGGGAATCCGCGAGCGTAAAGATATTAAAACACAAAATAACTAAGATTAAAATATGTAGGTACCTCACTCTTTCCTTCATTATTTTAATTTGCTACCTACTTACTACCCTACCTTATAGGATATCATTAAGTTTCAATAGATAACGCGCAGCAGTAGCGTTACTGTTTGCATAATACGGTAGGCATGGAATATCAATGGCGTCATCTAATTAATATTCTTATGTCTACGTAGCTTGTTTTGCAGCGAAAAGAAAGTGCGTCTGGATTTTAAATACCTACATAAATTCATTTAACACGCAATTCCTAGAATAGTTCTTGCCACTTTTTCATTAAAAAAAAACATAAGAACAGCCATGTACGATTCAATGTAACACGTTCCGTTATAAAAAAGTTTTACGCAGTAAAAATGAATATTTACGAAATTACTGTTAGAAAAAGGTGTAACGGAACGTGTTGTTCGAGCGCGTTCCGTTTATATGCACACGGATGCTATCTTTGTCTAAAGTATTGAAAATTACTGAGTGAGAGGCACATGTGATGCTCGAAATTACATTAATTATCAATGGATCGGAATAAACTCACTAAATGTCAAATTTGAATATTCAAAATATTTCATCGGATATTTTTGAATGAATAAAACTTGAAAAAATCTAAAAACTAATGAAATGATGGAAGATTTTGACGTGTTTACTAATGAAATTAATTTCACACAACCATTATTCAAAAATATACTGAATAAGTATGTGAACGAAGCTCCAGCTACACCGAATGGACCAAACTACCAGAGTATGTTTCTCAGTAATTTACTTGGAACTTTATAACGTCCTTTATACACAAATATGAAATAAGTAATTTGTGAAGGAAATGATCAATTGGTAATGTCGTAGTAAATAATAAGATCCACATTTCGATTTTAGGTGGTAGAAAATTGATGGCTGAAGAGTGTTTAGCTGCTAATGATGACATAGGATGCGCCTTCCATCTTAGTGAGGCTGCATCAGCTACTCTGAGGACTATGGCAGTGTATAGAGATGAACAGGTGAAAACAGCAGGTATGTAATCTAAGTATATTATTATTAAAAATATCTAACAATGAAAGTCCCATCTTAATTACCGTTTTAGAGATTGGGCTTAGGGCTGCTATCACCGTTCCCCGGACACCTCTGAAAAAAACTAAAACTTTAAGTAACAAGTAAAATACACTTTAAAAACCCCCTACTGGATGGCCCCCAGACGCCCTCCATACTAGGAAAAACCCAGGAATTCCAGATGCATGGCAGCTCTAATAGTACTCTCAATCTCCTAATACGATGTCCACGCCTAATAGGTAGTACCTATGTCCAATGTGTTAAAGACAAAAATTTTCAGAACCAACTTATTAAAACTTTAACTTGGCTTATTCTTATTCTATTTCAGAAAATAAACTGAACAAAATCACAAGCTACATCAAACCTGTTAAAGATATTATTGATACAAATCCAATGTAAGTACTGACAATCTTCTTTTCATTTAAAAAGTAGTATATAATATGTGTTGCAGTCAAAACTCTTAACCAGTCAAAAGTACTATTGACTAGCAAAATCAGTCAAAAGTACTTTTGACTGTATGCTTTAGTCAATAATACTTTTGACTAAAATAACAGTTAAAAGTACTTTTGCCCGATGGAGCTGGTTAAAAGTACTTTTGACTAAGTGATTCCGTCAAAAGTGGTTTTGACTGGTTTTATCAGTCAAAACTCTTAAAAAGTTAAGGTGGTAAATAAAAACAACGACAAATGCACATATAAACTTTTATAATACATGTTAACATAAACACCGAAACAAGACATATGGTAACATAGAACAAATACTTCAACCTCAATATGTCCCTGTTCAACGCCATTGGTTTAGGTTTTTTTTTCATCACCCCAACATACTCTTTTCTTTGTATTGATTGAAATGCAAAATTTTCCATAATAAACAATTTCACATTTAATAAATATATTTTTACAGACACCTAATGAGTTAATAGTGCTTTTGACTAATGCTTTATTGCAGTTAAAACTACTTTTGATGAAGAGTGTCAGTCAAAAGTACTAATAACCAATAATTTTCAGTTAAAACCACTTTCTGACCAACCTGTTCAGTCAAAAGTACTTTTGACTGATTTTGCTAGACAATAGTACTTTTGACTGGTTAAGAGTTTTGACTGCAACATATATAACTATATATTTTTTTTATTATAAAGATTTTTATTTATTTAACTTTATTGATTATTATTGATGTTTGCTAATTGCACAATGTTATTTATCACTATGGTGCCTACTGAGGGCAAGAGCATCCATCCTTTCATCCTCCTCCATTTCATTCCATCCTCTTACACTTTTCCCTGTTGTAAGTTGTTTGTCCATCTAGGGGCCTGACTCTACTATTGTAATGGTGTGTCGGGGAACTGGCACTGACGTCTCAATGGGCGGTTTTTTGCTCATTTGGAGGCGCATTGAGAGATCAGTGACTGTTCCATGACACACCATTACGATAGTAGACTCAGGCCCCAGTTCTTTCCAACCTCTTCCACAATATCATGTACCCATCTTTTTATTGACACAAGACTGATAGACTTCTAGGACATCTGAAAAAAATGTAATCATAATTTTATATTAATAAAAATAATAATAATAATAGCCTTTTATTCCTAAACATAGGGTTATAAGAAGTCCCTAAGTTCGGTGTGCCTTTTGGCATAGGCCTCCTCCAATTCCTTCCAGTGGGTCCTGTCCCTTGCTACTCTCAACCAGAATGGTCCCGCGTCTGTTTCAAGTCATCTTCCATCTCCTGACTTGACGACCCCTACTTCTTTTGCCGACTCTTGGTTGCCAGAGAGTGACTTGCTTGCTCCATTTGTTGATGGGGTGGCGTAGCATATGTCCAGTCCATCTCCATTTTTGGACATCTATCTGGGTAAGAATGTCTGTGAGTTTTGTTCTCGTTCTTATTTATGCGTTCCTGACTCTGTCTTTGATTTTTAAGCCAAGCATGCTTCTTTCCATGGCACGTTGGCATTTTGCTAGCCTTTCCCTGTGGTGAAGTGTTATTGACCAAGTTTCACAGCCATAAGTAAGAACTGGTAGAATACAGGTCTCGTATGTTTTCTTTTTGATGTGGTTGCCTAGATCCTTACCTTTCACTATTTCCTTCAGTGACCAGTACTTTCTCCATCCTTGGCCTATTCGCCTGTTTATTTCCTTTGTCATTTCATCTGAAGGAGATATTATCTGTCCTAAGTAAATATATTCTTTGACATATTCGATCTTTTTGCTGTCCACCATAACGTCTGTTTCATTTGAGTTTGTCATCAATTTGGTTTTACTGGCATTGATTTCCAGACCCACTTCTCTACTTTTATTTGCTAGGCTCTGCATCATTTGCTCTATTGCTGCTGGGTCCTCTTCAAGAAGCACCAGATCATCAGCAAATCTTAGGTGGTTTAGGCGAGCTCCATTAATGTTCAGACCTAAGTGGTCCCAGATTAGCTGTCTAAAGATGTGCTCGAGTACGGCGTTAAATAGCGTTGGGGAGAGAGGATCGCCTTGGCGTACGCCCTTTTTGATAGGAAATGATTCTCCTGTTGATTCTAGTTTAATAGTGGCCTAGCTAGATTTGTATATACTCTTTAGTATTTCTATATAGTTACTCTGAACCCCTTGTTGTTCAAGGCTCCGCCATATGTATTGGTGTGCCCAATTTTATAGTAATTGTTACCTATTTATAATAGATTTTGTATGCATTGTGAACTTTCTTGTCTAGTATGAGTATGTAAATACCCAAGTAAATAAAATAAATACAATAAAAATCATTTTTATTTACGTAAACCTATAACAGGCACTTGCAAAAAGTCAAAACAATAATTTATTATTAATCTATGTATAATCTATGATATTAAGCAAGTATTTTAGTTATTGTTTTTAATAATTTTAGTCTAAACTTTATTATTAAACTATATTGTGTCCAATAGCTTGTTCTGTCTATATTAAATTATATTAAGAACAATTGTCATTATTTGGGCGGACCATGATTATATAACGACGGACGCGCTTTAATGCTACCACCGGATCCAATACGCCCCAACTGAGAAGATCCGGCGAAACAAACTCAGTGGGTTATTCTACTGCCGGTTTTAACACGAGCCACATGAGACGGTCCGGCGAAACATACTCAAATGGGCAAAGTGCTGAATAAATATAGTTTATTTCTTTTTCTCTGTCATCCCACACTCCTCTATTCCATGAGGCCTGATTACAACTTTTTATTTTCTTTCGTATTATTCTAGATCAAAGGCTGACAAGAAAATTATGGATCTGTTATTAGATAGTTCAGAGGATGCAACAAATACATTAGAAAAGTTTGCTATCGATGAAAAGTTACCGTTCCATGAGCAGTACCTGCGGTTCTCCAAAGATAATAATGTTGATAATTTCCAAAGAATACTGAATGCACTTCCAAAAGGTATTTATTAAATTATTAACTTTTATTCATCACTAACTACTTGATACAGTCTGCAACGACAGTATTGTAATATACTCATACTAATCATGAAAGTTTAAAATTATTACTATATTGGAGATTATCACAATATTCAATATTTTTGTCATCATCATCATTATCAGCCTGTATAATGTCAACTGCTGAACATGGGCCTCCCTAGAAGAGGGTGTTGCCATACTCACCACACTTGGCAGGTAGGTTGCTGACCATAGTATTACGTCATCATCAACAGCCCGTTTACGTCCACTGCTGAACATGGGCCACCTCTTAACAGACCTTGGCAAGCCAGGATCGTAGAGGGATATTGCCATAATCACCACGCTTGGCAGACGGATTGGTGATCGCAGTAAGATTTAAATATTGAGCTAATAGATGCTGCTGCCCATCCATCAGCCATATGTCCCTTAGTCGCCTTTTACGAGACCCATGGCAAGACATGGGGTGGTCTATTCTAAGCCGGAAACCACACGGCAAAGTATTACCTATGTACAGCATATACACAGGTATATAAACTCAGCTGCCAGTTATCATTGAGCTAAGAGACACCATAGGTGCTACAGAATTATATATTTTATGTAATCTCTTCATAAAGTCTATAATTCAATATCACTTAAGCTTTTGCTTAGCTCAATTAACCATTTATCTGTCAATATGATTGTTGTAGATAATGTTATCACAATCAGGACCAATGCTGAATGTGCTTTTCAAGGCATCGTTGAAAAGTCCTTCAACCAACCAGACCTGGCAAGATAAGGTGTTACCTGCGTCACTCTGCTCCATTGGGTCGAAGCGTGATATTTTGTAGCCTATATGTTAATCTAGCTTATAAACTATCGGCATGCAAACTTTCGGCCAAATCCATTCAGTAGTTTTTAGTGTGAAACAGTAACAAACCATCCATCCATCCATACTTACAAACTTTCGCGTTTATAACATTAGTAAGATTTGATATTTCATAAAAAAAAATATATAACAAACTAGCTTTTCCCTGTGGCTTAACTTGCGTTGGACTGCAAATCTGTTCTTGTTAGTCGTAGCGTGATG
Organism: Nycteola revayana; assembly: GCA_947037095.2. Classification (NCBI taxonomy): domain Eukaryota; kingdom Metazoa; phylum Arthropoda; class Insecta; order Lepidoptera; family Nolidae; genus Nycteola; species Nycteola revayana. The sequence goes on along the minus strand of OX344858.2, from coordinate 16,511,075 downwards.
TGTTATAGCCTAGATATATGTTAAACCAGCTTTATAACATCTACTAGATCCTACTAGACTTTAGTAGTTGCATGAAAGAGTAGCAAACATCTATACAAACTTTTGCGTTTATAGTAGGTCCTCCACTCGCCCCGGCTTCGCACGGGTGCAATGCGGATGTATCATACATATAAACCTTCCTCTTCAATCACTCTATCTATTAAAAAAAACCGCATCAAAATCCGTTGCATAGTTTTAAAGATTCAAGCATACATAGGGATATAGGGACAGAGAAAGCGACTTTGTTTTATACTATATAGTGATTTTAAATTTAGCTTGTGATAACATATTTTTTTATTGGTGAAAGATTTTTCCAAATCGGTCTGATAGTTCCAGAGCCTATTCAATGCAAAAGAAAAACGAATCTTTATAAAAATAGTATAGACTAGCTTCCCGCACGCGGTTTCACATGCTTAGCTCCCGTTATTATATCTATAAACCTTCCTCTTGAGTCCACCTAACTATTAAAACCCGCATCAAAATCAGTTGCGTAGGAATAAAGGTTTTTCTTTTATACTGTGTTGTGATAAAATAAACATATATTTTTCAGAATGGACAGTCATACAGCTTACTGCACCATACAACCCTAATGAGAACTTAATGTCATTAAATGAGTACAGAACACAAGTGGGTTCTATATACTTGAGTATGTTCACCAATGACTACTTGGAAGGCAGTGACTTGGACCCTATCACTTTGGCTGTACCTGCCAACATTACTAAAGGTAAGGATTGATTAAATATCATATGATAATTCTATCTTTTTATATATTTTAATAAATTCAAGAATATTATTTGATTTTATGATGTGTTTATTTGAATATGTTTATATTGTTTTAAAATTTTTTGAAAACTTTTCGGAAAAAATTGCCGCATACTAAATTTCAAAAATGAGATGTGGGCCCCCGGTAATCCGACAAACGTTTTGCGGGATAGTGTCAGACTATCGAATTTGTCGGATTATAAAGTACTCTATAATCCGACCTATAACCCCCTGTAGTTCGGATTTTTTACAAGAGTACCTTGTAATCTGACAAATTACAGGTCCAATGATATACTCTGAAGTACAAATCATACTTAATTATGTATGTCGAATTTAGTAAATTAAACAACACAGTAGAGAGTTAGGTTTTATTATAAAATTAACGTCATTAATGCTATAAAACTTACAAAACATTATAACTTTTATATCTTTAAAATGTTGTGTGCTTTCGCTTCTGGCCTTGTGACGACATTACTAGATACGATATACGTAGTACACTATTATTTACCTACACTAACGAAGATTGTCAAAAAATATTTTAAATAATAGATGTCGGATTACAAGGGGGGCCGGATTACCGAGGGCCCACTGTAATAAATTTAGCGTTCACCTTAGAGACGGGTTATAAAAGAGATTGATAAATTTCGATGATCAGTTGGGTTCCACCGTAGCCTAATTGGTTAAGGCATTAGGGGCGAAACCTAAAATGCAGGTTCGTGTCCCGCCGGTGGTTAAAATTTATTGATCTCAATTTTGAAATGTTTACATTCGTTTTCATTTTAATAAAGATATAAAATATGGAATTTTACTTGTGGTTAAAATATGCTCATGGTTTGCCCAAAATAATCACATTATTTTGTTCCATCATAATATATACAGAACAAGCATTTTGCCTTGAATAACAATATAAATAATTAAAACAATTAATTTCAATATAGATCCCCTCGTAACTCCCGTTCTCGTGGGAATTTCATAATTAAATATAGCCTATAGCCTTAAGTAGGCTATCTAGCGCTGTAATAATTATTTAAATTGGACCAATAGTTTCTGAAATTAGCGCGTGCAAAAAAACTCGTCAGCCTTATATATTTGTATAGATAGATACCAGGTATCTCATGTGTTATGTTGTTAATTGCCTTTAACAAATTTCGATTAATACAAGCAATCCACCCTCTCATCTCATTTTATTTTCTTCTAATTTTTCAGCAAGTATATTCTCTACTAGGTGCTCCTCGCGGTTTTACCCGAGTCACTCTGCTCCAGTGGATCGGAGCGTGATATTTTGTAGCCTATATGTTAATCCAGCTTATAAACTATCCGCGTGCAAACTTTCAGGCAAATCCATTCAGTAGTTTTTGCGTAAAAGAGTAACAAACATCCATCCATACTTACAAACTTTCGCGTTTATAATATTAGTAGGACTTTATTATAAACCTCTATTTTTATTCTATTCTATTCTATAAATCATGTTATTTTATGGTAATTAAGTTACTTTTTTTTTCAATAATTTCAGAGGGAGAAAAGCCTTTGTTTACCGAGTTATATTCTTTACTCGACGAGAACTATAAAACCATTGACAATGCTCAGTTTCTTAATAACAAACGTTTGGTGCAAAACTACTGGAGTCGACGGGAAGACATTGATTTGAGAATGAAGGTAATAAATCAGCCAAGTGCGAGTTGGACTCGTGTACACACACACACACCTCCGTGGCGTAGCAGTATAAGTCTCGGAGGTCGTGGGTTCGATCCCAATGCCGGACAAAAAATGTCAAAATTCTAAGTTTGATTTCCGGGTCTGTTTAAATGAGGGGCTACTCTTAACTAACCAGACCCGGAAATCAATCGGAATGGAGGTTAAGCCGCTAGTCCCGATTGTTATAACATCGTCTATAACAATTGTATACAAAGGAACGCGTAGTAGTTTTTCCCTGTGTATCACGACATAGTATTGCGGTCAGGCCCCTCTTTCCCACTGGGCACACTGGGCACGTGCCCAGGGCCCCACGATGGTTTAGGGCCCCCTAGACCCTACTCCAAACGATAACCGATAGCCACTCTAAGGACTAATCGTAGAATCTTAGTGTAGATTTCGTTATGTTATCTACTCATCATATCTAATGTCACGTGTCACGCGATGATTTGGGGGGCCCCTATGCTGCTTCACAATCTGTAATAGGTGGATGGCTAAAATATAAAAAAAAGCTAAGGACAGAAGCGTTCTTTGTAAAAAAATATTCTAATTTACTAGGGTCATATAATATCCTAAGTGCCCAGGGCCTCTAATAGATGAAAGACGGCCCGCCCGCCTGCTATTGTATAATGCTATGTATAAGTGTTGTGACTATGGCAAAACCCTCCCTCGAGAGAAGGCCCATATTCAGCAGTGGACATTTTATGGGCTGATGATGATGTTGTATATAACATCATAAAGTGAATATACAACTTAACATGTGAATATTTCTAGCGTTATTGCCATAATAAAAAAAATCACATTTGTCGTATGGGAGGCCCTCTTAACATTTATTTTATTCTGTTTAGTATTTCTTGTTGTAGCGCCAACGGCAACAGAAATATCTTCTGTGATTTCAACTGTCTAGCTATCACGGTTCATGAGATACAACCTGGTGACAGACATACTCCGTTTCAGGGTTCCGTACCCGAGGAGTAAAAACGGGACCCTATTACGGGACGGATTACTAAGACTTCGCTGTCTGTCTGTCCGTCTGTCACCAGGGTATATCTCAAGAACCGCGACAGCTAGATAGTTGAAATCTTCATTGCCGCTATATGTATATATATTGCCGCTATAACAACAAATACTAAAAATAAAATAAATATTTAATTGCTCAATATCAATAACGGCAACAGGTAGACGCTTGAAAATGGTACGGAACCCTTCGTGCGCGAGTCCGACTCGCATTCGACCAGCTTTTTATTACCGTTTGGGTATGGAACCCATAACGCCCGTTTCCGTGAAAAATTCCTTTATAAAACTTAAGCCTTTGTTACTCCTGCAAAATATAGCTTAACTTAACTTGTTATTCAATGAAGCTTTTTAAAAAAAGTGTATTTATAGGGCTTTATATGTAAGACATTGGCTTCCTTCATAGTAATAATAATAATTTATCTATTTCATCTCCACAAATTACAAAATTGTTTAACATGCTTAATTTGGTACATAATAATGCTCAAATGTAATTTTTGGGAGCTCTGGAGTGTAAACTAAGCCTAAGCCTGTATTTTAGTACGCCAGGCATAGTTAATATTGGAGATCCCGCGGTACCATATTGGCGGGTGCCGTCGGGGGGCCGGATTGCTCATGCGTACCCGGCTCCCGCCAACGGCGGATCGAAGGAGTGTCCGGGGGGTTTTAGTGGTAGTAGGGTCCTCTCTTCGTGGTATGAGTGTCGCATACCACGCTATGGAGAGGGCGAGTCCCACATATCCCACCGCCAGCGCGCGAAAACGCTGCAGCGGCGGTGGGAATGCCAAAATGCATAACCACCGGAAAAAAAAAGAAAAAAGAAAGCATAGTCAATATGAAGGAAGCCTATGTTCCGAAGAATACTAAAAGCGAATGATGATATTAAATGTGTTTACATTGTATTTTCCAGAGTGTAATAAATGTGATGGATAAAGAGTGGCTCGGGGGTTGGGGGTGCTTGCTGACCGGTAAGCTGGTGGACAAGACTTTAAGAGATAGAATTGTCAAACTAGTTGACACAACAATACAGGACTGGGGGTGAGTTACTGAACATCAAGTAATTATTCGCAATACATATATTATGTATTATATATATTTTTTTTATAATAGGGAAATAAATCGCACGTAGTACAAACAGACTCAGAACAACTATTCGGGGTTTACACAAATAATTGTCACGGGTGGGAATTAAACCTAGAACATCAGGTGTCAAAAGCCACTGATGTAACCACTGAATCAACTGTCGAACATGACTAATTATATTAAAAAAAAGTTGTATATAGCAGTTATAATTTACATGCTGTCTTCAAACAGGGTTCATATTGATCTGTACGATTAAAATGTAATATCACTAAATAATATAAAACAAAGTCGTTTCCCTACTACCCTCCGATGCTCTCGTAAACCCGTAGTCATAGACGCCCGCGAACTGTAAAGTAGAGCGACAATTGCATAAAACTCTCCTATATAAAATAATCCGTTAATCTCATCGCCAGCGACCGCCTTGGGCCGAGGTCCAAGGCGTTTTCGCAGGCTGCTTAATTTGTAGTTTATAAACCATTTATTAAGGCTGGAGCTGTGCTCGCCTTTATGCTCAGTAAAGTAGCAAAATACTCGTGGCTAAATAGGTAGGTAAGTCCAAAAAAAAAGACCTATGGTACTTTCTCAGTTGAGCAGCTTTCATCTCGCTCTGAAATGCACGAAATGAGTTATAATCTTATTACATAAACACTTAAATTTTACAGCTTCATAAGACTGACAAAGAAACAGAAAATTCTTCTATACAACCTCATCGAATCCTGCCCAGTGTTGCAATCCCAACAAATAAAGTCCTGCATCCGAAGAATATTGACAGAACATGGCAACACCGACGACACACGATCAGTATTCAACTCAGAATGTGGAGATTGTAACAAAGATTTCAAATTTTTGAACGAGTTGTGTTTGAAATGCTTGTCGAAATGTTTTGAGAGGATACATCATTTTAGTCTAGTGGATGGGATTAGGGCGTTTTCGCAAGCGGCAACACTGGTCAAAGACAATGATGAATGGGCAGTATTGAAGAAGGCTAAGCGACATCCGGTGATACTTATTGTAGATGAGGTAGGTTTAATTTGAATATATATATAATCTAGAGCTCAAAAGCATAAGGTTGGTTGTGCCATTATACGTCAGAAATATTCGTCGTATGTGCCTTTATCGTAAACTGGCACTAACGACGAAATGCTTCTGAAGTATAATAGTACAGTCGACACCAACACCTGTATCAATTAATACAAATAAATATGTTTTTGTCTGCAAGACAGATGGTGATTTTTTATGGGCGAAGAGTCCGCTGCTAGCTAGCAGCTTTACATCATTTGTACTCCGCTGAGTCCAAATACACATAGCAGTGAACTATTCTCATAACGTGGACATATAGATTTAATATGCGGTTCACAATGTGTACACCTATCTTTTTTGTTGACTGTACATCAGAGCTTATGCTTCTCCTTCAATCACTCTACCTAACTGAGGTTAGGTAGAGTGATTGAAGACGAAGGTTTATATGTATAACCTAAAGCCGGGGTGGGTTACTATCTATCTATCTAACTAGCCTGTGTTGTCCCACTGCAGGGCAAAGGCCTCCCTCTACCTTTTCCACACAACACTGTCATTTGCGAGTGCCGGCCAGTCTCTACTTTTTTTTTAACTATATAAAGGCTTACGTTTGACCATTATCTCGTTTGAGTGAAAGCGAAGATACGGCCTAAGATGATTCACGCTTGCCTAGAAAGTGTCTGTTCCCTACGGTAGGAGTCAAGCTCGTTCCGCCATCTTCGTCTCGGCCTGCCGCGATGGCATCGTGCGTTAATTGGGACCCAATCGGTGGTTCTTTATGCCCAATTGTCATCTGACATGCGGCAGACATGTCCAGCCCAGTCGCACTTAAGTTTAGCGGCTTTCCGGGTTGCTAGTTTGATTATAAATCTAATGCGATCGTACACTCAGTTGTCCCATGCATAAGTTTTTAACATCAACTTTACCTTTTATTCCAGATGCTGGACACATTCCCGTGGGAAACTCTTCCCATACTGAACCATCATCCGGTGACGCGTATGGAAAACATACACTTTTTGTATTACCTGTACAAAATACATGAGGACAGAGTTATTGATGGCTATTTCGCGGCCAAGTGCGATGTCGGCAGATATGTTATCAATCCAGGTAAATGTCACCCGCGTAGCTCCCGTGGGAACTTCATAATTGAATAAAGTTACTCCTGCGTAACAAAGCTTTCCAATGGTGTAAGGATTTTTAAAATCGGTCCGATAGTTTTTAGTAAGGGAGCCGACGAGGCTAAATGGGGATTTACTCGAGCGTCGTAGAGACCTATTGGGATGCAAAGCTTAGATGATAAGAAGAAAAAAATATTATATGATATATACCTTTACATCGGTGGGGGAAGCGGCTATAGATTTTTAAATATGTAAAAAAAAACTGTTGCATGGACATCCTCGAGCGCGTCAGATATTGATAGCATCAATGCCCTACGTATTTTTAATAATGTACGTATGTTAATCTGATCGTTTGCATGATGCGGGTGGTTGTATTTAAGGGTGGAAAATGAAAAAAAAAAATTAATCGAGCGCGTCAGATTTTCTAAGGGAGTGTTAAGTACACCAAAAAAAAGCTCTCATTCACTAATCTGACGATTTCGATGGGACGCAAACTCGCGGCCATTTTCATAATGTGCAAAAAAAATTCGCCATATTGAAATACTCAAGCGTGTCAGATTAAGATAATATATGGTTCATCTTTATGTTCTAAACGTACTGTCTCATAATCTGACGATTAACTAGAGGGATTCGCCTGATCTGACAAAAAAAAAATTAGAAAAACGGTTCACCTTAAAGGCCATCCCTGCAACTTCCCGCTAATTCCATTCCTGGGCGCTTAAAATTGTACTTATGACATTTTTGAGCTCAAAATATAATTTATGTGATATTTTGAGCTCGCTGAGTTCAAAGAAATAATATTTCTATGCATTTGAACTCTCCCAGCTCGAAAGTCTGATAGAAGTTTCATAGAACACTATTTTTGGAATTTTCAAACCGCAATAACTTTTGAATGGATCAAGCAATTTTCACGCGGTTGGCGGCATTCGACGCAGTTTTATCATCCTCATAAGTAATTTTGCAATTTTAATTGATCGAACCACAAATTTCGGAGTAATCCCGAAAAAACACTTTTTCGGGTTTCTTTCGTTCACGATATCTTTCGAACGAATCAACCGCTTTTGACCAGCTTAGTGGCGATCGACGTGGTTTTTCAAGCTCAAAGGCGGATTAGTTTTTGAAATTGATCGATAAAGCCGGTTAAAAGTTATTCCAAAAAAAACACTTTCAAAAAAAAATTTTTTCTTATTTTTTTTGAGATTTTTCACCATTTCTCAAAATCTATCGGTCCGAATCGGTTCAAATTCAAAGGAAATCTAATTTTGAGGGAAATATTTAGTAGATTCCGATCGGTTTAGTCGTTCAAAAGTTATAAGCGAGTAATATTAAATATAGCATAATTATAATTTATAGCACTGTGCGTGATATAAATCATTTAATGATGATTCCATCGACAATTCGAGGTTATCATATGATCCTCGAGACTTTCGGATAACCGGCTTGCTCCGACGATATTCCAAAATATTTACACATTTTTTTAATGTTTCTACCGTAAATTTAATTGTTTTTTGTAAGGTACTTTCACCACAAAATACACATTTCAAATTAATGTCACTCATATTAAATATTTATAACCTTTAATTCACACAAATAATATTAAAATAGCAAAAAAATCATCAGTATCAGTGGTACCACTGGGTCGTGGTCCTAACCCCTTAAGGGTGCCCCCAGGTGTGTGCCACTTAATTGTATGTTTTTTTTTCCAATTTTTTCTATATTGATCCATTAAAGTCTAAAATAATTAATATGAACTTAAACTTATTATGAGTAGAGAAATTAATGACCAGCTGACGGACGGACTACTTTGTCTGTAATATCCTACAATTTGCTACCGGTAAATTAAGTATCTAGTTTAATTAATATAATAAGAATAATTGTGTAATATTGTGATTCTGACAAGTACAAGTGTATGTAAATACCTAAGTGCTGAATAAATTCATTATTTTACATTATTTTAAAAGCCAAAACGTTGGAAACACGTTGTAAACAGTATGCCACGAACGAGTCTTTATGATCAGCTGTGATGGAGTCATGGCAACAGAAACCAGAGTGGGGACGGAGTGAGAGAGTAATAGATAGAGAAAGAGTGAGAGAGGAATAGAAACGCGGAGAAGGAAATGTAGGCATAACGCAGCTGCACGCATTTAACTTTATCGACGAATTTTTGTTATTTCGGCTTGCGGAAATCGTCAGATTATATATTTTTCATTATTCTTGAATTATTTCCTTAAAAATAAAAAAAAATTTAGCTACGCTCGAGAATGTCGAGATGACGTTTGTTTTTTACAACTTTGCTGCCCTCCCCTTTTTTTACGTCACTCTCAAATTGTCAGATTAGTGGAATATACACTTTTTAGGATGTAATTAACTCACCCTACCTTAATCTGACGCGCTCGAGAATTTCTGATGGTCAATTTTTTTTTACTAATCTGATCCTGTATCCTTCACGGGCGGCCTTATATATGGGCCTCATGTTTTGTGGAGGTACTTAACCGGGTACAAGGTATCCCCCTGTATATTAATCTGCCGCGCTTTAGTAAATCCCGAAATCCCCGCATGGGCTCCCCTACTATTTAGAGTATTTTCAATGTAAACAAAAAACAATCAAATGTTGCCTCTATACTATCTCTATAATCTAATCTATCTCTATCTAATCTATCTCTATATGAACAACTTTTAATATGGGGCCAAGTTTGTAACTCGAAAAAAAAAAAACAACTTTTTTATACATTTTGGTCGAGTAGGTATTGACAATTTGTATGGAACAGCAGATTTTTAACTTCGAGGTACAATGTTGGCCTCTTAGAAAAAGTTGTTCATATTCATGAGCACAATCACCACACAAGAGGTTCTGCGTTATTTAATTAACATGTTTTATAATTCCCTTGGTCACGGTACTAAACTTTTTTTTTGATTGGACCTTATGACGTTTGACATAACATTGACAGAATGTGTGCTGCTGTTAGTGCACATATATTAAAAGCCTAATATTAAAAGCTCAATCCTACTAATATTATACACGCGAAAGTTTGTAAGTATGGAAGGATGGATGATTGTTACTCTTTCACCCCAAAACAACTGAACGGAATTGGCTGAAATTTTGCACCGGGATAGGTTATACGCTGGATTAACATATAGGCTACAAAACATCGCGCTCCGACCCACTGGAGCACAGTAACGCGGGTAAAACCGCGGGGCGCAGCTAGTTTCATATAAAGTTTTAGTAAAGACAGGACAAAGTCTGTCGGGTCATCTTGTATCAGCCTTAATTATATTAATTATTGTAAACTTTTAGAAAAGAATTTGGACCGCATGGAGAACCGTATGACCTCGTTCGTGGAGTACTGGTGCCCTGGATGGAGCGGACATATCGGAGAGCCACCCCCACCCTCCGACTATATCAAGTATCTCAACGAGGCTGATATATTCTTGTAAGTTTTTTATCTATACTGTAATTCTACATCTTAAAGGTATTATAGACCTGAGTATTTGATATGAATTTTAGTAAGTTTGAAATTATAATATATTTTTGATTATCCGGATGCCTAACGACTACATTAATCAGGTTGATCGAGTTTCTACTGTATATACGGCTTATGTGAATGTTTTATAAGTTAATAATAAGTTTGCGACAAGAGAGAGACAACATATTAGCGCTCTATTCTGACGTAAACTTTTAAAAGCGAAAAAAGGGTTGTAAAGGGTTCAAAGAGAGGGATGAAGGTTGTCTGTTTGTCTGTCGCCCTTTCACACCAAGACTGAAATTTATTACAAAGATAATGTAAGCCTAAGAGCCTGAGAGAGGACAAAGGTTACTTTTTAAAGCGAAAAAAAGGGTAGAAAGAGCGGGGATGAAAATTGCATCATCATTTTTTAATACAGAAGATGATAGACTGTCGATTAGATATAAATAAATATGACATCCAAAATTTGTAAAAAATAAATACTTTAAAGGGGGAAAATTACAATAGGGAGTAGGGGATGACAGTTTGAGGCTGAGTGAGGCTCGGAATAAGCTTTGCTGAGTTTAACTTTCTCTTATCTATTGTTGATTCAATAAGGTCGGATATCGGTGAGTTCGTCATGCTCCCATTGTATGTCATTGCTTGGCGATGTGTGTCGGGTCGCCTCCTTCCCTCCAATATGGCGAGGGAGGAAATGACTGTGAGTACACTCCGTCATACAATTAGTACTTGGTTGGTACGTGGTTTCTATAACGTCCGTCGTGGTTCAGATACTGCGGTCACGGTGACGGTTGCCAGCTGGCGGCGGGCGGCTCCGGTGGGCTGGAGAGCGCCGGCGGGTCGGCGGTGTGCGTGCTGTCGGGCTGCGGCTCCGTGCGCGTCAGCGCCAGCGCGCCGCGCGTGCCGCCCGCGGCCGCGCACCACCACCTGCACATCGCGGGCTGGTGAGTGACTGACTACTACGCTCCGGTGGGCCGGAGAGCGTGCTGTGAGCGCGTGCCGCCCGCGGCCGCGCACCACCACCTGCACATCGCGGGCTGGTGAGTGACTGACTACTACGCTCCGGTGGGCCGGAGAGCGTGCTGTGAGCGCGTGCCGCCCGCGGCCGCGCACCACCACCTGCACATCGCGGGCTGGTGAGTGACTGACTACTACGCTCCGGTGGGCCGGAGAGCGTGCTGTGAGCGCGTGCCGCCCGCGGCCGCGCACCACCACCTGCACATCGCGGGCTGGTGAGTGACTGACTACTACGCTCCGGTGGGCCGGAGAGCGTGCTGTGAGCGCGTGCCGCCCGCGGCCGCGCACCACCACCTGCACATCGCGGGCTGGTGAGTGACTGACTACTACGCTCCGGTGGGCCGGAGAGCGTGCTGTGAGCGCGTGCCGCCCGCGGCCGCGCACCACCACCTGCACATCGCGGGCTGGTGAGTGACTGACTACTACGCTCCGGTGGGCCGGAGAGCGTGCTGTGAGCGCGTGCCGCCCGCGGCCGCGCACCACCACCTGCACATCGCGGGCTGGTGAGTGACTGACTACTACGCTCCGGTGGGCCGGAGAGCGTGCTGTGAGCGCGTGCCGCCCGCGGCCGCGCACCACCACCTGCACATCGCGGGCTGGTGAGTGACTGACTACTACGCTCCGGTGGGCCGGAGAGCGTGCTGTGAGCGCGTGCCGCCCGCGGCCGCGCACCACCACCTGCACATCGCGGGCTGGTGAGTGACTGACTACTACGCTCCGGTGGGCCGGAGAGCGTGCTGTGAGCGCGTGCCGCCCGCGGCCGCGCACCACCACCTGCACATCGCGGGCTGGTGAGTGACTGACTACTACGCTCCGGTGGGCCGGAGAGCGTGCTGTGAGCGCGTGCCGCCCGCGGCCGCGCACCACCACCTGCACATCGCGGGCTGGTGAGTGACTGACTACTACGCTCCGGTGGGCCGGAGAGCGTGCTGTGAGCGCGTGCCGCCCGCGGCCGCGCACCACCACCTGCACATCGCGGGCTGGTGAGTGACTGACTACTACGCTCCGGTGGGCCGCAGAGCGCCTGCACCAAGAATGCACATTACCAATGTGGGTTCAGCCTAATAGTTTATTATACTAAATATTATATTATGTAAGAAAACTAAAATTATTCTAAAATCACATTTAAATTATAGAACTGACAATAAACTCTAAGAAATACCTTTTACAAAGTTTATACCATAAAACAATATATAATATACCTTTAACACTATCTAACGCCTGAACAGTAATCATTATCTAAGTTGATAGTACATTATACTATCAACTTTTATAATGATTACAGTTCAGGCGTTAGATAGTAGCGTCAGGCTTTAAATAGCTAATCTTAATTAGCTATTTAAAGATTTTAAAGTTTATAGTAATATTTGTACATTTTACCAACAATCCATAAATGTGTAAGTGAAGTTATTCACAAATTTTGAACTATTAAAATATTGTTCGCAAACCTCTTTCGAGGAAAGCTCGTGTTCGGCAAAGTATGTTATACGGGCTAAACGGCGGGTGTTATACGGGGATCATGATAACCATTTTTGTGATAAACTTTATTTTTATTTAGGGGCCATCCATAAAGTACGTCACATGTAACGGGGCGGGGGGGGGGAGTCGACGAAGTGCGACATGGTGTGACGAGGGGTAGGGGGCGTCCTAAGTTTTGTAAATTAGATCGCGGAATTTGAAATATTAAGTAAAACAAAAAAAAAACTTTTTCATTAATTAATAGTTCCTTTGATTTGTTATTTTTTGAAATATTTGATGTTGATTACATAAAAAAAGTAATTAAAATGAAAATAAAACTAATTGTGGAACTGCTGTTTTAATTTTCAATTTTTAGATGTGAAATTTCAAATTTGTGACGTCACACTAGCTAGGGAGGGGTGGTCTCACAAATGTCACCACCTGTGACAACGAGGGGGGGGGGTCTAAAAATTATGAATTTGCGTGTGACGTACTTTATGGATGGCCCCTTATAGAAATCGTTTTCAAACTCTTTCATTGTCTCGTTGGCCGTCTTTATGTAATTAGCTAGGTCCTAAATCCAATCCCTGGTCGTGCAAAAACATGTGAGAGCAAGTTAAGCTGTCGGTCCCGCTAATCTCTCAAATATCTATAATAAAATAAGTGATGTTTTCCCAGTCCCATGGTGGTGGGCATGCTGTGGGAGGTGACGGACCTGGAGGTGGACAAGGTGGTGAGCACGCTGGTGGCGCAGTACGTGCCCGCGCGCGCGCCCGCGCCCTGGCACCTCGTGGGCAAGGCCAAGTGGAGCCAGGGACTGCTGGGTGAGTTCTAACGCACTGCCTAAACTGACATTTGCTACTTCACCGGGTATAAAAGCGAGCAGAACTCCAGCCTCGATAAATGGTTGAAAAACTACAAACTAAGCAATCTGCGCAAGAGCCCCTGTGGGACTTATAGTATTTTAGGGGAGTTTTGTGAATCTCTCGCTCTACTTTACAGGCTCGCGGGCCTCTCAGACTACGGGTCTACGAGGGCATCGCAAGGTGCTATTTTAATAGGCTATTTGACACTGTTTTAAAATTATTTTTATATGGCATGGTTTTACTAGATCAAGAAAAAAATATGGCATTTATTTGAGATCTATAAAGCACTAAAATTAATATTTTAAAATTGACTTGACATTTAGAGATGAAAGCGATGTCAGCCATGTTGATCTATATACATTATATGTGTTCAAGATCGATGACGTCATGACTCAGAAAGTGTAATAGTAAGGATCGCGTTCATGTTTTTTAACAAGTTCTATGACGTCACAAATTGGCTGATAGCTTTTTCGGAAGTTAAAGACAAAATAAATTATATATTTTAGCGTAAGCTAGTTATATAATTTATTAATTATATTTTGTCGTAGCGTAGCGGTATTTGGCTCGCTTTAAATCTCGGAGGTCGTGAATTCGATCCCCACGCCGGACAAAAATCTTTGTGTAAATTTAGTGCAGTCATTGAAGCGTTATTGGTCCGAATTTTTTTACTGTGAACCGATTTGCATGAAATTTTGGAATTAGGTTCATCTTACTCTTAACTTCAAAAGTGAAAATGATCTGAACTCCGCACCCACCCTGGGGGAGGTTGCCACCCCTTCTCGTTGGTGTATTTTTTTTTCAAAATAACTTCGGATATCGATAGAAGGCCTAATTTCAAGAAAAAAATGTTTTATAAAGTTTTTCAAAAAACCCAATACTTCAAGTAATTGGCAATTGAAAATTCGGAATTTTTCACGTTTTTCATCGGTTTTTTGCAAATATATCCAAAAATATTCATTTTAACTAAAATTTTATGATGAACAAATTGTAGCAGGTAAAAAATTGGACAAATCAGTTTTTTATAAGTGTTCTAAGTGCAATATTAAGCTAGATATTAAAGATCAAAGCCGTTTTTTATTTTGTCTGAAATTTAATCGATGTATTCAATGCCATCTAGCGGCAAGCAGATACATTTTATGCATTCTAATGAAATAGGGTTTTGTAGTGCTTAAAATAAGCTTTAAAACGAGCACTTTTAAGTCTTTAGCACGTAAAATGAGTGAGCTGTAAGGCAAATAAGAGGAACAGTTCATGGTTTTTTTTTTTATCAATTGAGTACTTTCTAAAATCAATCGTTGAGGAACTACCCTCCGTGCCTCGGAAAGCACGTTAGGCCGTTGGTCCCGATTGTTATAACTTCATCTATAATAATCGTATATCAAGGAACGTGCAGCCGCGTTTCCTTGTGTGGTACAACATAATACTGCGGTCACCAATCCGCCTGCCAAGTGTGGTGACTATGGCAAATACCCTCGGCCGGGAAGGGGCCCATGTTCAGCAGTGGACGTTATACCGGCTGATGATGATGATTATCTATCCTTGTATCTACATCTAATTTCTTACATTATTGGTTGTTAAAGGTTTTCTTCTTAATTTCCAGAGACTGATGTAGATCAGAAGTACCAGTTCTCCCAGGAGCCGGACTTGCTGCGAGCCATGTGTCGCGCGCGCGGCTCCACCAACTACGTGATGATAGCTAGCAGCATGGTGGCTCGCGGACTGCCCGTCAGGATACGAGACTAACCGAATATATAGGTAATTGTTCACTTTTGTACCAGCTAATAGTAGAAGATCCGACCCTACATCGACCTTCACAGAGCTGATAATAGAATGAAACATGTTTTCTAATAAATTAAGTATATTAGAAAATATATTAAAAATGGGTTGGCTAAAGTAATCCTGGACTGACGTTTTTTTTAATGATTTGAATTAAATGTTAGCAACAATTAATTTAAAATCATTAAAAAAAAGATAAGATAATAAGTAAATTTTATTATTACTAAAATTATTAAACGTATAGAACGTTCAGCTGTTAGGTTGGACCTGGACGAACTACTTGGTTACCAGGTACAAAAAGGTGTGTAGATGACAGTTACTTTCACTTGATTGGATAATTACAAAATTATAATTACAAACAAGCGCTGATTTTGCGTTAATTTAATTTAATCTTTTTAAAATTTCATTAAATTTTTTTTTTAATAATAATTAAAACTAGTCTGCCCAGGATTTTTTTAGCCAACCCATTTTTAATATATTTTCTAATATACTTAATTTATTATAAAACATGTTTCATTCTATTATCAGCTCGGTGAAGGTCGATGTAGGGTCGGATCTTAGACTATAACGCACACATACATGTACAGTCAGCAAAAGAGATAGGTTTACACCACGTAAAACGCATTTTAAATTTATATGTACACGTTTATGAGAAGACTTAACTATTATGTATATTTGAACGCAGCGAACTCATTGCCCATAAATAATTACCGGCTGTTGTACTTACAAAAACATATTTATTTACAATATTACATATTGACGGTGTAAACCTATCTCTTTTGTTGACTGTACATTAACTCATACTATAAGTATTAATAATGATTGATCTAAAATGTATTGCGCTGACTTGAATTGTCACGCGTTAGCTATATTGATGGAAACATTAAATCAGAGTACGTTCATCACTCTTCGGGTTTGGTTATTTCGCTCTCTTCCGTGACCACCCTTCAGCTAGCTACCCTTAGCAATTTTATACTTAGCAGCTACTAACTGTATAACATATACAACTTTTACTGTTTATAAATCGACTTTTGAGGCTGACTTCACATAGTTATGGTTTCATAAGTGCCGCTTCATCATCAACAGCCCGTTTACGTCCACTGCTGAACATGGGCCTCCTCTTAACAGACATTGGCAAGCCAGGATCGTAGAGGGATATTGCCATAATCACCACGCTTGGCTTGAGCTAATAGATGCTGCCGCCCATCCATCAGCCATATGTCCCTTAGTCGCCTTTTACGACACCCATGGGAAGACATGGGGTGGTCTATTCTAAGCCGGAGACCACACGCCGCTTATTGTATTGTTTACAAGCAGCCGCAGCCCAATGGCTAGGTGATCTTGAGGTCGCCGGTTCGAACCCCACCCATTGCACTATAATAATAATAATAATAATTGTTTATTGATCAAGAAGGTACAGATGGTGCGAAAACAGAACTTAAACTAGTTACTTAACAGCAAGAATAGTTTCATAAGGTTATGAACTATATAATATGATAGAACATATGTTTATGAAGTAAGTTCATGGTACATCTACTGACAACATCCCTTAGCGTAGCGGTAATTGGCTCGCTTTAAATATCGGAGGTCGTGGGTTCGAACCCCACACCGGACAAGAAATCTTTGTGTAAATTCTAAGATTTCTTTCCGGGTCTGGTTGGTTGAGGGACTACCCTCCGTGCATCGGAAAGCACGTTAAGCCGTTGGTGCCGATTGTTATAACTTCATCTATAATAATCGTATGTCAAGAAACGGGCAGCAGCGTTTCCTTGTGTGTTACAACATAATACTGCGGTCACCAACCCGCCTGCCAAGCGTGGTGACTATGGCAATACCCTCCCTGGGGAGGAGGCCCATGTTCAGCAGTGGACGTTATACGGGCTGATGATGATGACATGGTACATCTGTTGACAATATGCGTTTCCCTATCTCTTAAACAAAGGTGTATCTTAAGGCGCTGTACCTAGTCAAAATAGGCTTCACAAAACAGTTTTTTAGCCAAATGTTTACATTTTAGAGCAGCTAAAAAAATATATGTTAATCTTGATCATATTTATGGGGGGACCATTGTGTTCAAAACACGTTTTCGGTAAATTATCTCGATAAAAAAAAAACCATAAAATAACCATTTAAATTGAAATTGAAGCAATTGTAACTGTATTTTTTATAAACACATCTTGATAATATTAATAACAGTGATGTAATATATAATAATAAAGGGAACTGTTGTTTTTATTTATCGATTGGAATAAGATATTTGCAAGGATTAATGTATTTAATAACTCGAACAAGTCGAACGAAACGTTGCGCCATCGCGGCGTCTCTTCGCTTCTCTTTCATTTCTACGCGGAGCAACAGTGACAAAACTAATACGTAAAAGTCGTCTATTCACCGCGCCTTAAGAAGCAGTAGCAACAGCACTACCGACGTGAACCCACTCGTAACACAAGCATTTTAGCTTATCACGAGAGGTCAACAAGAATACTAGTAGAATGCAAAACACTGCTGCAGTAATATAAAAAAAAATTGCCATGTTCATTAATAAATGATTAAAATTAATTTGTTACAGGTAATGAGGTCGATTCAAGGCGGCCATGGATCTTCCTGGTGCTATTGAAGAACTTTTTATAAAATAGTTATGAGTGTATAAAAAAATACAAATTTTGATTACTTTTTTCGACTGATATATGTAAGTACTAAATACCCACGAGGTTTATGCTACTTTACTGAGCATAACGGATAATCTTTCCTTATTTAATTGCTCAGGTCAATCGGTATTTAAGAATCGGAACTAGTTTGTAAAATCAAATAATTAAACTGATACATTTGCAAATTTATACATTTTAATGTATACTACAGTGAAACCTGGTTAATTGGGATCTCAAGGCACCAAATTTTGTACCATGTCAAGAGGGTTCTTTTTATCCAGTTTTCAAATTAAACAGGTTTAAAATTTAGTTGTCTCATTTACAGAGGCCCCCGCTTAAAGAAATCGAAATGTACCGTTATTCCATTTATTAAGGTGAAAATGTTAATGAAAATGCGTATTTTTGGTGTTATTAAATAAGTGTAGGTATGTATTTATTATAAAAACAGTACAATACAGTAAATTTTATGACTTAAAGTAATCGGTTATGGTTGTTTGTATTTGATTGCCAGTTGTTTGAACCTGTTTCTCGATAGGATAAATTTGATCAAAAATACTAGAATTATCAATATTTGACATGTCCCAACCTGATAAATTGTCTCACTTATAAGGCGATTAACACACGGCACCGCGCACCGCCGCGGTAGGCGGTGAAGCGGATCTCATGTCGCATTGGTTTCTATTAAATCCGTAGCCGCCTCACACACGTGAAAGCACCGCTCCACCGCGCGGCCGGCGGGCTACGTGTACGTGAGATCCGCTTTACCGCCTACCGCGGCGGTGCGCGGTGCCGTGTGTTAATCGCCTAAAGGGAATTGATCGCCAGAGTCCCAATTATAGAGGTAAACATCGAAAAAATCCTAGAAATCATATCTCATTTATCCAGTTTGACAAGTCACAATTTATAGAGGTAATTCTATGAAAAAGTGCCGGGACCTCATTGTAGTTCTCAATAATAGAGGTTTCTTACTTATCCAGGTGCCACTTAACCAGGTTTCACTGTATTTGCAAAATGAATTAAAACGGGTTTTCCAAACAAATGTCAGTCTGATTTCCATGCCTTTTTAATATTAAGGTTCTTTGTAAATATAAGTATTAATAAATAAAACACGTATGTTCTTTGTCATTCGTTTTATTGTTAGTAACACAAACTGTGTAAATATTGCTAATACGTCACGGCAAGTTTTACAATAGAAGAAGTTGCGATTTAATATAACGGGGTATTTTAAATGTTCGTTTATATTATGAACATTTATTTCTTTTTTTTAAAGTGTCTCAGGTATAACCTTTTTCGGGAGGTGGCCCATGTTCAATAGTGAACATTATGCAGGTTGATGATGATGTAGAAGACTGGTTAGTGTTCCTCCATAGCAAATGAAGATCTTAGCCCTGCGACCGTAGTCTGTACTGTTCAAAATTTGTATATGTTCGAATTGGCTTGCGAATTTGTATTGCGTGATACAAGTTAGTTAGGATGCTAGATACTAGATGGCGCTGCTCGTCTTCTTGTAGTTTTGACGGCTACTATAAACGTCGCTACAACGGTACTGAGTTTTTAAGTTTAAAACTGTTTCTATTTATATATTAGTGTAGATAAAGATATATCACGACGTACATGTTAGCAACGGCCGTAGCCCAATGGCTAGGGCGTCGGACTTGTGATCTTGTGGTCGCCGGTTCGATCCACACCCATTGCACTTCCGACGAACCCACTCGTAACAAAAGCATAAGCAAGCAAGGGTAAACAAGAATACTAGTAGAAAGATTAAAAAACAAAGTAGGTGCATGTTTCCCATCTAGGCCTGAGCGGACACAGGCGCGCGGGCGGCGGGGCGCGGGGAGGGCGCGGGGCGGCGGCGGCGGCGGGTGGAGGGGGGCGTGCGCTCCTTGCTGTCCACACGGCGCTGGATGGCCTGCCACCAGACATATGTATCACTTATATGTAGAGAAATAACTACTGCTAATTAGTATTTATATAATAGGAGAGTATTATAATGGTGGTCAATATACGATTGAGAATTCTTCTTTCCTTCACCAGCCCGTTTACGTCCACTGCTGGACATGAGCCACCTGTTAGCAGACCTTAGCAAGTTATAATCATTGAGAGAAAATTGCCATAATCATAAATGTCTTAGGAGACGACTAAGGGACATCATCATCATCAGCCCGTACAACGTCCACTGCTGAACATGGGCGTCCTCCCGAGAGAGGGTTTTTGCCATAGTGATGGTTTGGCAGGCGGGTTGGTGCCCTTATGTTTATGGTGACAACATACAAAGAAACGCTGCTGCCCGTTCCCTGGTATACAATTGTTATAGATTATTTTATAATAGTCGGGACAAACGACTTAACGTGATTTCCGAGGCACGGAGGGTAGTCCCTCAGCCAACCAGACCGGAAAGAAATCTGAGAATCTACACAAAGATTTCATGTCTGGCGTGGGGATCGAACCCGCGATTTAAAGCGAGCCAAATACCGCTACGCTACGGAGGTTGTCCTAAGGGACATAGGTACACCTAATAGGCAACATCATCTATCAGCTCAAGGTCCTGCCATCTTACTGCGATCACCAATCCGCCTGCCAAGCGTGTTGACCTGAATGACTCTGTTTTGCCATAGTCTGGTAAGAAACGGCCCATGTTCAGCAGTGGACGTAATCGGGCAATATATACACATTTTACATACCTCGTCTACTTTGATACAATCAATGAGTTCTAGTATCTTCTTTTCCAAGCTCTTGATGTAGAGGCGAGCGTTCGACACTTGTACCTCTTGTTTACCCAGCAGCTTCAGTAGAGGCAAAGAGTCGCAGTCAGAAGTTCTGGAAGTTAAATAAAAAGAGTGGTGACTTTTTTATGTTTTTTATGAGTAAGTAACAGTTTAGCATTTGATTACACCCTGTCTGATGTTAAGCATCGGCATAGCCTAGGATGGAGCACTGGTTTACTCTTGATTAGAAGAGACCCATATTGTACTTGGCAGGGAGTTTTTTTTTTTTTTTTTTTTTTTCGGACGGACATATGTAGTTAGCCAGGAGGCTTTTGCTACTTCACCGGGCATAAAGGCGAGCAGAGCTCCAGCCTAACTTGGCAGGGAGACCACATCTTCGCAGTACGTACAAAATACGTGGACTCGAAGCGCTTCGTACGTATTTTGGGAATATCGACTAATTTTGTAACATATTTATTTATATAAGTGAATATTAATACATTTATTTACCAATATACTGGGTGACTTTTATTACCGTCTTGAAAATAATAGGCTGTTTTTTTACTGACATAGAAAAAAGAAACGATAAAAATACGGGCTTATTATAATATAATTATTTTCAAGACGGTAAAATTAGTCATCCAGTATAAAGCTGAAAAGATTGTCTGTTTGCTTGAATGCGCCAATCATAGGAACTACTTACTGGTCCGATTTGAAGAATTCTTTCAGTGTTAGATAGCTCATTTAAAATCTTAAATAATATCTATATAAAATCTATGGTATAATGGCAAGCAAAAGGTTTTGCTACTCACTGAGCCAAGTACGCAATCTGCTGCAATAGCATGGTCAGCACATTAGTACTGCGGTCACAGGTTTCTTTAACATTCTCGTTGGCCTTCTGTCGCTCCTCGAGCGTGGCCCGTAAGCTCTCCAAGCTGTCTTGTTGCTCATACATCTTAGCTTCGTGCTTTGCTCTTTCTTCGCCTGTGACATAAAAATAGTTAATAATAGGCTTCGGCCCCCGCATGCCTTCCAAAGGTCCGAAGATCCATAGCTCCGAGATAATGGCAAAGACGTACAAATAATAATAATAAAGTTTATTTCGTCCACAATATTAATCTTAATCACTAGCCTTATTTATTTCTACGGTGACATACAGGACATTATATTGTGGGAGACTGGTTCCTAAACTAGGCTCAAGGTCTGTATTTCGGGTCACCAGGGCTCCTCCATTTACATTTAACAAATCTAGTTGGACTCTTACAAAAAAGTGTGCGATAGGGACATGTTAACATTTTTGTTTTAAATTGTTGTACAAGAAGTAATGTTTATTGTCAAAATTACCTAGTATTCGACGGGCATAGATTGTCATTATGTCCTACTTATATCAGACAACCTCCGGGGCATAGCAATATTAGGCTCGCATTAATGCTCGGGGCTTCGATTCTTGCTCCAGACAAAAAAACTTGAGTTAAATCAAAAATTCTTTCCGGGTCTCGTTGGTTGAGAGATAGCCCTCCGTGCTGAAGAAAATACGTTAAGATAATGGTCCCAAATAACATCATCAATACAATCGTACAAGATAAAGGGCAACTGCGTTTCTCTGTGTCAAAGTCAAAGTCTGCCTGCCAAGCATAGTGACTCTATAGTCCCCTTGCTTTGCAGCAGTGGGAAGTGTTGTCAACACTTTTTACTGCTGCTCTGTTGTACATGTTATGCTACTCTCGAAATGGACTTTGAGGAAGGGCCATGTTCAGCAGTGGACGTGATTCTAGCTAATAATGATAAACGAAAAAAAGTATGATACCGCAATTAAAACAACATATAATACCGTGTGATGAGGCTTAGGTATGTCTTTTATACTGACCAATGCTGACGTTCAGCATCTTGACATTGTCACTCAAGTTCTTCAGCTCCGTGTTGACTTCGTTGATGTAGTTGAAGAGCGCGTAGTTCTCCTCCTCTCGGCGCGTGAACTCCTGGATTAGCTTGTCCACGTCATCTTCGCCTGTGAACTCCTGAAGATTGGAAAGGTATGGAATAAGGAATGTGTTCAATGATCTGATATTTGCCTATCATATAGTAAGGACATTTGCAAGGTCAAGAAATCTTTGTGTAAAATGTAACAGGCCTTTTTGGGACTAGTTGGTTAGTCCTAATTATTATAACATCATCTACAACAATAGCATGCCAAGAAACGGACAACAGAGTTTACCTTTTTTTTTACAAAATTGCGGTTACCAACCCCTTTGCCAAGCGTGGTAACTATGGCGACACCTTTGAGGGAGGTCTATGTTCAGCTATAGACGTTATACGAACTGACGATGGTGATAATGAAAAATAAACTAGAATTATATGAGGTGTGCGTGAAGGTTCCCTTCGTCTATTTCCCTTAGCGACTTAAAAACTGATTCAGTTGTGGTAAAATAGGCATAATCCATTACGGTACCTTTATAGCATCCAAGATGTTGACATAATTGTTGTAGATCCTCATCTCTTCCTCTTGCTGTTCCAGTTTCTTGGCTTCTGCCTTAGCGTCTGCTGCAGTCAGACGGACGGTCCCCTTGGTTCTGAGGAAGTCTTCCAGCTTCAGGCTGTAGTCGAGCTGGCGTTGCAGTTCTCGTACTTCCTGAATTGGGAGAGATGCTAGTGAATTTGCTTGTTTAACTGTTATTATGTCATTTGTGCTGTAACAGTATTTTAAAACTAATAACGAAAAATCTTTGCAGCGACATTTGCAGTCGGCGCGCAAACTTCACAATTATATCAGCGTCATCTAGGATCTATAAGATCAACAGTAACTTATCTACTTATATCGCGCTCAGCTCAACTCACCTAGTTAAAATTAAAAAAACCACAGATAAGTAGAGTCCACTTAGAATAACTCTATGAACGTTAGCACACCCAGGTATGCTTTGTGTGAATTATGTGTTGCGACACTGGGATTTATTTTACCTAGTGTGGGAGATTTAAAAGCTATGAACTTAAGCAATCCGCCTACCATGCGTGGTGACTATAGCTACCACCTTATCTAATTGAAATCTAATTACAGCAGAAAATATACCTGTGGAACAATTAGTAACATACCAAGCAATGTTTCCTATAGTCATTCGCAGCTTTCTCCTTGAGTGCATCTAGTTTTGAGCACCACTCCTCGCGCTGGTCGTAGGTGGTGATCGCTTGCTCTAGCAGTTCAATGATCATGGCCTTGCCATCCATCAGCCGCTTCAGCTGGTTTTTCCAGAGGGTGTTGAAGAACTGTCTAAATAAATAAAAAAGATAACGATCTTTTGAAAGGCCGGTCGGGGACTTACTTCAAATGTGTTTAGAAATTGAAAAGATTTTTATTGAACCGTTTAATTTTTCATTATTATGGAGGTTAGACCTCCATAATAATGAGGATCTCTTTAATAGTTTGATAATGTTGTGTTGTTAGTTAATTCCCTCTCTCTATATGTTTCTCTCCGAGCGTCGAAAAGCACGTTATGTCGTCGGTTACGATTGTTATAACTTCTATACTAATATTATAAAGAAGTAAGATTTTACTGTTTGTTTGTATTAAATATTAAAAATTCTTTCACCGTTGGAAAGCTACACTATCCCCGGATGACATAGGCTAATATAATTATGAATGGGTGAAAACGCGCGCGTGAAGCTAGTCATATATAATAAGCTTACTTATACCAGGGAACGGGCGGCAGCGTTTCCTTTTGTGTTTCAATATAATACTGCGGTCACTAACTCGCCTGCCTAGCGTGATGACTGTGGCAAAACCAGGCCCATGTTTTACAGTAGAAGTTATACGGGCTGATGATTATGATACCTTTGACTAACATATCTTAAGTCTACTTAATAAGTGATATGTCAAACCGGCTAAGTGCGAGTTGGACTCGTGCACGAAGGCACGTATTTATCATAGTATTTTTTTTAAATAAAGATCCATTTTCAGTTTCTGAATTACCGTTACCGTTATCGATATTAAATATTTATATTATCTGTTTTTAGTATTTGTTGTTTACATCATCTGTGAAAATTGAACTGTCTAGGAATCACGATTCATGTGATACAGATTGGTTACAGACCGGCAGACCTTGGAAATAGAACCCTAAAAATGGAATGAAGGAAAGACTTTGGCTACGGAACCCTTAAAATGGAATGTAATAAATCCTTTGTATCACAACGAAAACAATAACTGTTTAACAATCTTACCTATCTCGAAGCAGGCGATCAATTTCAAGCCTCATAGAATAATTTTCACTGTTGACCGTGTTAAACTTCTTCATGGCGGTGTCCAGACGGTTCTCTAGTTGACTGATCACTGTCTGATTGTTCAATACGTTCGCAGTATCCTGGTAAACAATTTAGGCTATTATTAGTAAAAGTTCTTAATACTAACACACAGTAGAGATCAAACTACTTTCTTCTTTCTTTAATAGCACTGCTGAACATGGGCTTCCTCTTAACAGACCTTGGCAAATCAGGCTTGTTTAGGAATATTGCTATAATCATCACGCTTCATTTGCAGGTGGATTGGTGATGGTGGTAAGATGGTAAGTAATGTTGAGCTGTTAGAAGCTGCTGCCCATCCATCAGCTGCGTTTTTAGTGGTATGTTATACGATGGGAACCACGAAATTAAATGATACCACCGTAGCAATTAAAAACCAACGTTAGGTACCCTTACCAAATTATAAATATTTACGGCCAATCGGTGAAATAAAATCTTTTCCACTAAATGCAATCTTTTCAATCCTCATATAAAAAGATTTGATACGTATAGTATATGCATAGCATAGTTAAAATGTCAAGTTTTATAATAAGTTTTAAATCAAACACGCGTGACGGCCTCCTGTGGCCGATCGGACGCTATTCTAGCTTCGTACGAGTCCTTCTCTATCTACCTACGTGGTTATATTGTTATTCCTCTAAGATTTTTTATCTGACAGTCAAAAAATCGGCCCTAAATATATCAAAAGCGTCACAATTTCCAAGATACCGTTCCAATTCCTGTGCCTTTAGACCTCAGCGCCTTGATTTCTTTCTGAACTTGTTTCAGCAAAAAGTCCAGTTCCTTGATGGTTGTCCTGTGGTCCTTCACCTCGCTCGCGTGCTTCTCGTGGTCTTTCAGTAACACTATCAGCTTCTCTCGGCTTCGGGCACCGTCCAGCAGATTAGATGTCGTTCTCGTGAGCTGAAGAAGACTTTGGAATTAGAGGAATATTTATATAGGAGAAAGAACATATCTTATACATTTATATATATCATATATAAATGTATAAGATAGTTTTTAGGTTTGTTAATGTGGGTTGGTCTGGTATACGTTGGGAACCAGAGATTTAAAGATATATAGCGACATCTACAGTAGCCAAACTAAACTACATGTGGACGAGTGGCGCCATCTAGCACCTAGCATCCCAACTAACCTGTATCACGCAATACAAGTTCGGAAGCCGAACTTGTATTGCGATTCCGATTAGTATCAAATGGCCGTTGGCCGTCGGGTAAAGATCTTGCTTTTCTGTGAAGGAACATCACCAACTATTCCTCTACAGATACCTACTGCCCATGCACCCGTAGCACTTATAAGAAAAAGCTAGGTGCCCTTACGACATCCATTGTTTTATTTACATCTAAAAAAAACAATATTACCCAGTAAAATTAACCAACAACAAGGGCATTTTTTTCAATCCTCTGATAAAAATGTAAGTGTACGTTGTACGGCCTGATCATGATGATGATGATGACAGGATAGTTAAAACGTGGCTGTTAATATAATGCCTCCAGAAACTCATATATTTCACAAAAGTTTCGACAACTGTTTAGTTAATTTTGGCATTGAAAATCCTTTCAAAAACTCATCGCAGAACATCATTTTAAGTCATCGCTAAGTATAATAATAGTTGCCAAATGTGGGGTCAGCCTTAAGAACTAGGTAGACTTGTGATCATGAAATTTTAGGTTCTTAGTTTTGTTCATGGAAATTATATTCCTATAGGTATGCATATTTTAATTAAATTGATAGAAATTGTTTATTTCATTTATTACATAAAGATGTAAGAAAATCAATAATTATATATTTTACTTAGTTTAACAGCCCGTTTGCGTCCACAGCTAAACATGGGCGGCCTCTTTCAGTTCTTGGCTAGCCGGGGTCGTTGAAGCATATTGCCGTAATCCCCACACTTGGCAGGCGGATCGATGATGATGCCGTCGGGGGGTCTGATCGCTTATGATTACCCGGCCCCCGCCAACGGCGGATCGAAGAAGTGTATGAGTTTAGAATACCACGCTATGGAGAGGGCGAGTCCCACATATCCCACCGCCAGCGCGCGAATACGCTGCAGCGGCGGTGGGAATTGCTAAATGCATTTCCCCCCGGACAAGAAAAAAAAAGGCTCTACTTTTTCTCTCTTAAGAAAGAGAAAAATAAGTAGAGCCAGTAGTAGAGCCAAAAGTAGAGCCAGCCAACCTTAACAGTGTGAAGGTACCAAAACAGTGTGCCTTAAGGAATTAACGACAATAAAATATATTATTTCACGCTGTCACGTAACGTAACAATATCTACGCTTAAAGCGATGGCATTAGAATCACCTCATATACCTGCTAACTGTTTTCTGCTAACTGTTTTATACAAACCTTGAGTTCCAACATGATCTTATCCAGGTCAGCATTAAGTGTATTGATGATGGTCTTCTGCATCCGCAGTGTTGGCTGCACGCTGGTGTACACCGACGCACGGTCTATCTCCATCACACGGAACTGGGAAGCAACCATTAATGGGATATTAATAAAAACTTAAAGCTAAGTATTTTTCTTGCATACCGCTTTAACTCCCGTATGCATTTTTTTTCAGTCGGACATAGTTAGCCGGCTTTTGATACTTCACCGGACATAAAGGTGAGCAGAGTTCCAGCCTTAATAAATGGTTTAAAAACTACAAACTAAGCAACCTGCGCAAGAGGGCGCCCGCTGTGGGGTTCGGACCTCGGCTTTTGACGTTCACTGGCGGAAACGTCCAAAGCCGAGGTCCATAGTCTATACTATTAGTTTTTTTGGGGAGTTTTGTGCGAGAATAGCACTTGAGACTATGAGTGTAATTGGGAATGTCGGGAGTCACTTTGATGACTTCTATTACCACACCAATAGGGACTACGACAGTGAAAACTATAGTTACCTACTCAAGTAAATACATAAAGTCAAATACGTATTGTACTTGCATAAACGATATTTATTCAGCACTCAGGTATTTACATACACTTGTACTTGTCAATTAAACACAATGAAATATAAAAAATCTATTGCGGATTAGCTAATGATCTGTCTATCAGTCTAGTATCACGTCATATGTATAGAAATAACAATAATTAATTCTATAATTAAAATCTTAATATAATTTAGCTCTATAGAAAGGCACGTCTTTAAACTATATTTTTACGTATAAGCGACACACGCCTGAGGGCACCCATAATGGGCTAGGACCACGGCTCAATTTTTTTTTTCTTTTTTTCGGACGGACGTATGTTGTTAGCCCTGAAGCTTTTGCTACTTCACCGGGCATAAAGGCGAGCAGAGCTCCAGCCTAGTTTAAGCACGTAGGTTTAAACACTACAAACTAAGCAACCTGCGCAAGAGGGCGTCCCCTGTGGGACTTGGACCTCGGCTCAGGGCGGTCGCTGACGGGGAGATTGAGGGATTATGGCTTTTAGTTTCTTTAGGGGAGTTTTGTGCAACTGTCGGACCACGGCTCAAGGCATCGCTAAAGCTATGAGAAATATTACTGTAACAATATTTATATAAAAAGAGGACGTGATATGGCACGGACTACCACACTACATCATAACAATGTAAGTTATATAGTGTGTGACCTGCCAAGACTGTTGACCGGCCATAATCCAATTTTTGCTATCGTATTTGCATTTCTTTCGTCTATAAATAGATTGGCCGGCCTAGCATTAGGACGCACTGCTGAACATGGGTCTCCTTAAAGACCTTGGCAAGACAGGGTTTTTCAGGGATCGCAGCAAGACGGTGAGTAACTTTGAGCTGATAGATGCTGCTGCCCACCCCTCAGCTGAATATCCCTTAGTCTCATCTTATAGGAAGATATTGGGTGGTCTGTTCATAGTATTTACCTATCTAAATGTGTTGTACAAACCTGTCTCTGTAACTTGGACAGTTCATCCTCAGCTATTTTCTCCATTTCCAAATCGTCGGGGGCCGCCATTATGTCCGTCAGACCAACTATTGATACACTTGATTAAATATTTACTATCAGTTGTGTTTTCTCAACTGTTACTGCGTTGGATCGATGGAGTCGCTATGTTACGTGTCTATAAGTTGAAATGTAGATATAGTTAACATTGTATGTTATTATCTGTTTATTTATATACAAGCGTCCCACGTTCAGTTTCACCCGCGTACCTCCTGTTTCCGTAGGAACTCCATGACTGAATATAGTCTATGGTATTCCTGAATAACGTAGCTTTCTAATGGTGAAATCATTTTTGAAATCAGGGTCAGTGGATACGAAACGGGGCACTATGAAAAAAGACTTAGAAAAATTTCACCAAAATACTGCTAATATGGGTGGTTTAAAAAAAAAAAAAAACGAAGGGGATGGCGGGGTCTTCCAGACCCCGCCATTCCCTTCTAACGTAGCCTAACCGAGTCGAGATGCCCCAAGTTTCTTCTCCTGGTACAGGTATATTGCATTTTGTAACCGATCCCTTCGCCTTCGACATCGTTTTTACTACAAACGGTTGGTCGGAGACAAAAATCACCCAGATGCTTTTCACTATTGTTCTGGTGTTCTGTACTGTAGGTGTTCTGTACGATAGAATCGTAAAAAATAAACAGAAGAAAAAAAAATTGCAAAAATTTTCTGTTGTTTTTCCTCAGTGCCCCGTTACGTATACTCCAACCGAAATCAGTCCTGTAGTTCCGGAGCTTATTCAAAACAAACAATCAAATCTTTCCTTAGCCTCGAAAACCACGTGAAGCCGTTGGTCCCGATTAACATAACATACCTAATCTATGACAATCGTGTAACAGGTAATAAATGGCCAGCAACGTTAACTTGTGTATATTATGTGCTGTCTGTGGTCACCAGCCCGCGTGGTTACTATGGCAACACCCGAGGTCGGCCCATTTTTTGTAGTGGACTTTATATGGACTAATGATGACGATATAAAACTATAAGGCCAGTGGCGGATTTACCAGCAGGCTAAGTAGGCTGGAGCCTAGGGTGGCAGAATTTAGGGGGCGGCAAATTGGGTTAAAATTCTTTTTCTTGTAGCAAAAAAAAATCTTAACGTCTAAAATGCTCAATGGTAAAATTTTCCTGCCTGCTGGCGGCAAATGTGTAAGTCCGCCACTGTGTAAGGCAATGCAGAAATATTGGCGATTTAAAAAAAAACAAGAATATTGAAATCTTTTAATCGAAATTATCTTTTACTTTTTCAAAAATACTTTTAACCCCCTACGCAAAAGGAGGGTTGATATAAGTTTGACGTGTTTGTCTGTGGCATTGTAACTTCCGAATAGGTGAAGCAATTTCGATTTGCTTTTTTTTATTCAGTATTACAATATTTTATGTTGTTTTTTATAGTGTTTGCAGATATGGCGAAATGTCGTCGATGTGTCACAATAACACGGAAATTTCAACAGTGTGTCGCTAGAAGGTCGATTATACGTGCAAAATTGAGCCCTCGGTTATTCTCACAATTTTATGCGCTTGCGCAAGTAAAGGTTACTTTGCGTTTATAAATAATATTTTAATTACTTATTAAGCATGTAATTTGCCATTAAGTTACCATGTTACACTATAGATCACATGATTATCAAAATAATCAGTAACTAATTATCGTATACGTGAATAATATTATGTTGTAACATATTAGTTTAAAATATATTATCTTTTGTTCGTAGTTTGTCAGTAATTAGGCACTTATTACAGTTTCGTACCCAAAGGATCAAAACGGGATCCTATTCCTAAGTTTGTCTGTCTGTCACCAAGCTTTACACATGTCATGAACCGTAGACAGTTGAAATTTTCTGCAACTGGAAAAGTCTATACATAGATCGATTGTATTACTACCAAAAATAAATCATTTAGCTGAATATTAACAACAAATTACTATATTTAATAAAATACCAATTGTACCTAATTAAAAAAATACTTTAGACAAATAGCTTATCAAGAAATAAATATACCTATAGATAATTAAAACAATGCAAGAGAAAAGGTAATTTATTTTTATATTGTATAATAGGTAAATTTGCATGATATAATATAGAATAGGCATGAAGACTAAAAAAATATATATAGACCGTCGGTGGGCTTATTAAAAAATTGTATTTTTCAAATTAATAAAAATTGACAAAGATACAGAACAACAACAAACTATAAAGTTCAGGAGGCTTGTGATGTCATTACTATGAAAAATATACCTCTGACGTCACAGGAAATTTCAACGTATCTTCGTCATTTTTTGTTTGAGGAACGAAAAAAAATACGTGTCCAATATTTTTTGGTAATCTAACTGCCGGATTATCTAAATAGTTTTTTTTAGTCTTCACGCTTATTGTCTAGAAACTAAATGTTAGGTTAAAATCTGAAATGCGAATAATCGTTCATAATTCAACGACTCAAAATCACGGTGTATATACAGGTTTTTAATTGTATCGCAGTTAATCGCATATATATTTTTAATGATCATGATATGTAGGTATTAATTACATAAACCTAACGAGGGCAGTTGGCCCTAATTGTTACACACTCGTTCGCAACCAACATATTAATTATTTGGGTTAATAGGAAGCTGTAATATGTAATGAAACTGTGATAGGTAAGTTTATTCGCATGCCTTCGTAGATAATTCCTTGAAGCGTAACTATTCACAGATTGATTTTTGGTATAGATAGGGTACGTTGTTTTGCACTATCTATTAAAATGGCGTTGATATGATAAGTGACAGCGTGGCTAAGAACAGATTTTCCTATGGGTGTCGTAATATGCGACTAAGTAGTGCCGGATTAGCCATATAGCAAGAGTAGCAAATCCTACGGGCCCGGGGTGATTACGGCAATATCCCTCAACGACCCTTACAAAGGTCTGTTAAGTGGAGGCCCATGTTCAGCAGTGGACGTAAAAGGGCTTATGAATGAAATAAAAGTTAACTGACATGGTCTCACCCATAACAGTTCATAGAAATATTGTTGTTTGGTTTTTGAATAGATCGTGTAGGTTACAATGTATTGAACGCTGTATTCCAACTGCCTTGATGCTGTGTAGATGATTAGTTCAACCGTAATAGATGATAGACTTTTTTTATGGAATAGATAATGTAGCTTGTTGTACTGACAAGTGTAAGTGTACCTATGTAAATACGTTTTTTTTCTGGGGGTAATTCATTCAAGCATTCCCACTGCCGCTGCAGCGTATTAGCGCGCTGGCGATGGGATATGTGGGACTCGCCCTCTCCATAGCGTGGTATGCTAAACTCATACCACGAGCAGAGTACCTACCCTACACCACTAAAACTTCGATCTACCGTTAGTGGTTGTCGGGTACGCATGAGCAATTCGGCCCAAGTGTATGTAAATACCTACGAGTAAGTGCTTAATAAATTCAATATTTCAATTCTTCAAAAGTTTTTCTAATCCCACCTTATTGTCCTAATGACTGCCTTATAGCTAGGGATGCCACCTTCTTTTTTGTTTTAAATAGAACTTTTTACAAAAAGTTGCAAAATATATAGTAAATACTTTTGGGAAATTCAGGAAAAAGAAAAGAACACATTTATTTTTAATCATTATCTATGTTTCATGTGTATTTGTTAATACTCTTTGCTTTGGCCATCAAAGTATTTGTACCTTTAAAATAATTTTAAGAATCTGAGCATGTTAGATCAGGTTCTTAATCATTCATTCATTTTTATGCCGCGCTGAGCGTGCATTCAAAATGTTAAAAACGGGTGACATTTGGATTAGCGAAAATTACTATATATTTTTTTATAACATATAGGTCAATTGACTGAAATACAGTACAGTCAATTGTAAATTATTAAGTAAACCCTACTTAAAGCCTCTTCCGTGTGTGTCGCTGTTGATCCTGGCTTACAGGAGGGAGGGATTAAATCCAACAACTAGGTCTTCTTACGACTAGCAGGAAAGTCTTTTTTTTTTTAATTAAATATAGGCTTACATTTGAGCTAAATCTCGCTTGATGGAAGGCGAAGATAAGGCCTAAGATGATATACGCTTGCCTAGAAAGTGTCTTATCCTTCAACCCCCCCGCCTGCGACCGCCCTGAGCCAAGGTTCAAGTCCCACAGGGGCCGCCCTCTTGTGCAGGTTGCTTAGTTTGTAGTTTTTAAACCATTTATTAAGGCTGGAGCTCTGCTTGTTTATATGTGTTTATGGGTGAAGTAGCAAAAGCCTTGTGGCATATATGTCTGTCCGAAAAAACTTTGCAGTAGGTATAATGAAGACTTGCTTTTAAAGGAGTAGAAATAGGGTGTTGGGTTTAAGCAGGGGTGGTGTTAATCCAATCCAATTACGAAACTTTTTCGGCCTCTTTTGGTAACTCGACACAATACTCAAGGTTCCTCGCAAATAATCCAGTTTTTATTTAGATGATATTTTTATAGGATTACTATGAGATCATTTCCTGACGTTAACAAACAATGAAAATAAATGTTTCGACATTTTGTTAGACCACTCTCTTTATATTCACCTTGATTGCATGTTGTTGTCTCGTTCTGACACGTGTGTTTGGGTATTGCTTTCTATTTCTATCTCTTTTAGACGCACGTGTTGATTTCGGTCAAAGATTAACGCAGACGGCGTTGCGGTCTGCTCGCTTTGTAGTGGATGGACGTGAATAGCAAGGTAATATAATAGTTTCTTTTTGTGTAGGTATAAATAACTTATAACAATAGAACTATTCAATAGATTATAAAAAGGTTTATATTTAATGAGTAACCTTTTATTATTTATTTTTTTAAAGCTACTGGACATTTAGAAGAAATGGTTTGGGAAATCATTTTAGAACATACTTATACATTTATTATGAGTCACGAATTAATCACCTATTATGGAAAAAAGGACATCGATTACGTACTAACTAGGTAGGTATATTAAATATTATTGTATATTAATACTTACCTAAAAATAGAACAGTATCTAACTGTACCTACGTTCAAAATTATTTAGGTATTGAATTATGCTAAATTTATATAAGGATCAGCAAGATTGATTGCATTTTACAATATGTTTACTGATGATACCATTTTATTAATAAAATCATAGCATATGAAACATATTAATATATTATACACAGTTATTATTTTAAACGTCACCTACTAAAACATTTTCTGCTAGTTTCCACCTCTGTATATATAATATTCTTTGTCCGTCACAGACGGCTGTGCCGCGAAGGTTTCGTAGGCACGTCTGTTGTGTCCGCGCCGTTGTCGAGGCAACATCTTTGCCGCTCGCGAGTGTATCGACTCAACAGTGTTGGTGAAGTGCCACCAGTGCCAGTGAAACAATTATGTTCATCTAAAGTGACATCCATGCCTCCGAAAATGGCATTAAAAAAGGATTTCGAGATCAACAAGAACATATTCAAAATCAAACTGCCCAAAAACATCAAATTCCAACAGGCGATCGACAAAATATTCCCTAAAAAGAACAACTACACCAAAATTGTGCAAAGTTAATCATAAAACTAGTGTACATTTATTCTTGTTAGTTTAACACGTCAGATTAAATGGCTGGTGAATTTAGTGCTGATATTAGTAGAAGTAGCGAAGTTAATACAACATCACCTGAACCGCCCGATGGGACAGTATCACCGAACTTTATTACCAATGAAACTGAGTTTGTAGGCAAAGGAGACATAAGATCGTCAACACCAATTAACAGGCATAGGAGAAGTAGAAGCAAGAGTAATACCAGAACACCGATTCCTCTTAGTTTGTCCGACGAACAATTCTACGAGGATCTTGAAGCTTATGTGCAAGAAATGTCGACGGTTAGACAAACTGGTAACGCAATGGACGCGTCCCAGGAACCGGATTTGTGGGCTCAGCTGCAGCAAAAGGAATCGGATTTACTCCTTGCGGCTGAACTTGGGAAAGCCCTGCTGGATAAAAATGAGGAGTTGAAGAAGGAACAAGAACGGGCTACGGAGGAGTACTCTAAAAAAGTTGAGGTGAGTTGCATGAAATATTTTTTGTAGATTCAAATAAGATTCTTTATTGAACTTATTGTTTTGCGTTATATAGAGGAATCGAGGAAATCAAGAAAAGAAGGGTAGGTTTATGTATTAAATAACGTTGTTATGAAATAGCAACGGAAGATAACGACATTAGCACTTGGTAATTGCATTTATTGAGAATTGTAATTACTAATAATTAACAATAAGTTGTTCTTCGTGTTTGAAGTTTTTATCTTTATTATCTAAACAGTACAATACCGGTATATTCTTCATCCTTATTTGTAATATGTCTTAACTTAACGGCTATTCTGTTACACTTTGATGAACCAATTTCACTTTATTTTTGTTATTTCTTTACAATTCTAACACGCGATATTGCACTAACGTTAGTGGTCGTAAAATTATGCGCAATCTGATTTGAACTTTATTAATTTTATGTTTAAGTTCGAATTGTTTTGGTGTATTACGCTCCATTTTTCGACGAGTGGTCAGACTGCGTTGTGCAATTACAGACTTTGTTTATGTCCTGTCATTGGCTATTTTGGAGTTAGCGTCAGCAATTTTATTGAGGTAATGTTCTTTTATTATAGTTTAGACTTTACTTTTACATATAAATGTGATAAGATTTATTACTGGTTAATATTCTTCGTTAAATATGTTTCTTTCTTTGTAATTCTTTGCATAGTGAGCGTAATTTTCATACTATATGTTATTCATAATTCAAATTTAAGTGTTGGAATCGTATCAGATCATCATTTGATATTAATTACGGTGCGTGGCAATGCACGAATGTTTTTTTATCCTTTTGCTTGAATTTCGGCCTAGTTTAATTCATTATTTGGTTTTGCACTAGTACTCGATAATGTGCGTGGTCATATTTCATTTATAGTCTTATTAGCATTAATATAAACGCTGTATAATTCGTTATTGCTACCAATTTTAGTTCACACAAGTGGATTTGTTTCTTTTTTAGTTGGTTTAGTGTTGTGTACCATTTTGTAGTTAGAAGGTTTTGTACAATGACTTTCAACTTTATTTCTTTAACAGTTAACTCGTGATCAATGATTTATTGCTGTTATATTTTCCTCTATTCTTTATTACAACCTTTTATAATGTATTGGTTTCTACAACTGCATTTTATACTATTAGCTAACAACATCATTTATTGTCCGAAAATACAATAATACTTATTCAATGGTTTCTCAACTATTTTATCAATACAATTTGCCGGTTCTTATGAAATGACTCACTAAATTTCATGGTGACCATTAAAATAATTCTTACTTGTAATGTCATATTGAAAATTCCATTACTTATTATAAAAGCAAAAGTTTGCATAGATGAGAACGAATTTTTGTGTCATCTTTTACGCAAAAACTAGGAAAGAGATATTTAAAAAACTTAACAATAGTATAGCTCATACATTAGAATAACACATAGAGTGTGAGATTCCTACGGGAATGAGAGTTATGCAGGTGAAATCGCGTGGACAAAACTAGTGTTTTATAAATTCTTAAGTTAACACAGTACGCATTGTGATACGATAAATAAATTATGACCACACAAAAGGAGAAATATATTATGAATGATGCAATAATGATTTTTATAATTGAATTACATATTCAGTAATTTATTAAAAAAAGCCGAGTGAATAATAAAAAAATGACGATAACTACTACGAAACCAGAAGTTGTAAGTTGTTAAGAACTGAATATTTTTATTGGCGAACCAGTCACGATTTAATTTATAATTTTATCACGTTTGAGCTAAAACAACTTGTTATTCCATGTATTAGTGTATTACTAATTCAGCATTTTGTTAAAGTTTGATGTGGTCTGATTGAGGCCAATGCTTTATTTGGACCGAAAATAAAAATGTTGTTTGGAATTTTTCTGATAACCTGTTATTAATCTCGAACCACTACTGAAAAAAAAAGATAAATCCTAAAGGCGCGGCGTCACAGCAGAAATAAGTTTGGGAAGCCCTTGTACAGACGATATCATCCTATATAAACAAGCAAGGAATATTTTTATATGCCTTATTTATATATTTTAGACACTAGCGGCTTCATACAGGTGCAAAGCTGGTGTATTATACATATAAAACTTCCTCTTGAGTCACTCTATTGATTAAAAAAAACCGCACCAAATTCCGTTGCGAAGTTTAAAAGATTTAAGCATTCATAGGTACAGATTGACAGCGGGAAGCGACTTTGTTTTATGCTATGTTTAGATGTATCGATGCAAAAGTAACTTTGTACGTCTGTGTACGCTCTCTAACCGATTTTAATGAAATTTGATACGGAGATAGCTTGGGAAAGGACAGGCGATCTTTTATCGCGTAAAAAACCAGCCTCAAGTAACTATTCGACGTACACGTCGTCGGGGGCACAAGTATGTAGTTAAATAAGTAAAATAGTCGGTGATACTGTAATAACGCGTAAGTAACAGTTGCTTATAAGGTGCAATTTCATCTGTCAAGAAATATTTTCGTTATATATGTTTTAAAAGGCAAAAAATCAATTTGGTGCATTCGATTTTCAATCTTATTAGGTATTGTCACTTACGAGTTATTGTAGGTTCACCGACGAAATGTGACTTTGAACTTAGATTTTCTTTCTTACTCTGTGGTTGCGGTTGGAAATGAATCTTTTATCGAGTTATACCTATTTTGTTTAGTCTATTTACAAATAAAATGGCTCCATATTTTTATATATTTAATGCAGTTTCTTTGTTCATTGTTTGTTGTTGTTAGTTGTTTAACAATGTTTTGGCTGTAAGATTGAGATTTCCATTTCGTTCTTTTCAAATTTTCGTTTTGCACTAAAGTTAATTTGGAGTCGTAAGGACCCAGAGCCAAAATTAATTTATAAAACACCTTGCAGCGGCCCTCAGAAAAAAGGCTTTAAAACGTTTAATGGAGTTTTATTGATATCAATAAAATACTAATATACAACTGCTTGACTGCACCAGTGCCTCAATGGTTATAATATTTGCTTCTGAGACCTGGTATTCTGCGTTCGATTGCCATCCGGGACAATTATTTCTTGGAACCATGGATACCTGTTCTGGGCCTTGACGTTCTCAGTGTGCATGAAATGTGTATTTTTGAAATTCCCGGCGATACATAAGTCATTAAAATAAATAATACAAACGGCCGCAGCCCAATGGCTAGGGCGTCCGACTTGTGATCTTGAGGTCGCCGGTTCGAACTCCACCCATTGCACTACCGACGTGAACCCACTCGTAACACAAGCATTTTAGCTTAGCACGAGGGTTAACAAGAATACTAGTAGACTGCAAAACTCTGCTAGAAAAGTTGAAATTTTATTTTTTTATTTTGAACCCGCCGCATTTCGCATAAAAATTATTACAACACTACGCTTATCAGAAAGGTGTATCTTATCAATAAAACCGTAGCATCTGATGATAAATCAACTTATCTCTGCTTGAGATGTACTAATTCGTCAAGGTGATTTCTATCAAATTCTTTACAGATGATAGGTTTAGGAACCAGTTTTAAAATTATAAATTGCGACTATAGATTGTGTTTGAAGATCATGCACGAAATGTAATTTCTTGGTGATATTATTAGAAGTACCTAACAATTTTTTTTAAACTAGCTTCCCGCTGGCGTTTTCACCTGCGTAGCTCCCGTTTCAGTGGGAAATTCACAATTAAATATATCCTATGTTACTCCTATATGCAGTAGCTTTTTAATGGTTAAACAATTTTTGAAAGCGTTCCATTAGTTCTGGAAGCTTTTAAATACAAACGAACAAACAATAAAATGTTAAATAGAAAAGATTTTATAGATTACGATATACATAATGTTTTAAGACTTTATTTATTACTCTAGCTTTAAATTACAATTGCTTAGCTAGGCAAATTGCAAATTTCATCGGTTATTGTTTCTACTAAGCTTTTTCACTACATAGTATAATACAAAGCCGCTTGCCGCTGTCTGTCCGTCCCTATGTATTCATAGATCTTTTAAACTACGCAACAGATTTTGATGCTGTTTTTTAATAGATAGAGTGATTCTAGAGGAAGGTTTATATGTATGATACATCAGCATTGCACCCGTGCGAAGCCGGGGCGGGTCGCTAGTAATTTATAAATTATTATTCTAATAAATACGGACCTATATAGATGGCTATACAACTCATAAACTCTAATAATTCATTCAACTAGTTCAGTTTTTAAATCAATAATCTTGAATAAATAATATATTGATATGTAAGTTAGCCACGAAAGCCTCGTGACTTGCTACTTTACCGGGCAATATAGGCTCTGCTACAGCCTTAAATGTATAGGTACCTACGTGTTTAGTTAAGTTGTGTGTATATTTATAACCACTTAGTGACTAACACTAACTAGATGATCGTCATGCTATAAAATGATACATTTTACCTCGATATTGAACAGATAACAGATAATTATCTGCATGTTGACGATAAAAGCACTTAAAAAATAACTGGAAAAACTTGTTAACTATTTATGTTATGTTGGTAATATGTTTATCAATGTCCTGTATATTACCTACCTATTATATTATTTGTAGAAATTACAAATCGCTTTTTAATAAAGTTGTATCATCTTCATCATCATTTCAGCCGTAGGACGTCCACTATTGGACATAGGCCTCCCTCATAGATCTCCAGTTGTTGCGGTTAGAAGCGGCCTGCATCCACTGTGATCTCGCGGCCTTAACTAGATCATCCGTCCATCTAGTAGGTGGACGTCCTACTCGGTCCTACGCTACGCTTGCCGATCCGCGGTCTCCATTCGAGAACTTTTCGGGCCCAACGGCCATCTGTTCTCCGTGCTATATGGCCTGCCCATTGCTACTTCAACGAACTAATCCGTTGGGCTATATCGGTAACCCGCGTTCTTCTACGTATCTTCTAATTTCTGATTCGATCTCGTAGAGAAACCCCGAGCATAGCCCATCAATAAAATTGTAAAAACTTAAAACTTTTTGGTAACACTTTAACAAAGATATTGTTTACATATTATATATCGACACCTAAATAACTATTCAACTATTTTTCTTGCGTCCATTTTTGTGACAGCTTTCTATTGGTGAAATAATTTTGGAAATCGGTCCAGTGGTTCTGGAGCCTATTCAAAGCAAACAAACAATCAAATGTTTCTTATTCTTTATAATTATAATTTTATAATTTTGTCAGGTACAGATAATACTTACATACATACGTAGTGCGACAGTTCCACAAGAGTCCCCAACAAATATAAAAGTCATTATTCCTCAATTTCCTCCGCCAGCGACATCCCTGAGCCGAGGACTAAGACCTACGGACGCGACCTCTTGCGCAGGTTGTTGGTCCGTTTGAGCCTTTCCCACCTTTACGTCCATTGAAGTAGCAATAACCTCTTGGTTACTTACGTATGTCCTAAAAGATAAATGCTTTTATGTAACAAGAAAATTCCTAAAGTAAATCAGAAGAAATCCGTATTACGCTAACTACAATGATTAACTATACAAAAGGAAAGCTAAAACCTTCATTACTTATAACGTTCGGAAGATGTCGCTTATAACTGACATAACAATGACTGTCTTTGTTACAAAAATGTCTCATTATTTAGCATAATATTGTTTAAAATTGGCTCGTAAGATGTAGGCTGTAAGGTTCTTTATTTTTGTGGCGGGTTACGGAAGGTTAAGATGCAATTTTTTTTTTAAAGACAACTCTCGCACTAGGGAAATAAATCCCTGTGTCGCGGGGGACTTTACAAACATTCATTTCACGGACACAAAGAACACCCAGACTCAGAACAACTATTTGTGGTTCACACAAATAATTGTCCCGGGTGGGAATCGAACCCAGAACACCAGGTCTCAGAGGCAACTATCGTAACCACTGAGCTACCGGCGCAGTCCAATTGGGTAGGCAGATTGTCTTTTGAGACATTGTTGTTGGTGCAACTGAAAGGTTGATATTATTTAAACAATGGATGTATTGTTTTGTGATAAGCTGATCACTTTCATTGCCTCAACCTTATCTCAACATTTAGTTGATCATGCTATAGATGTGTGAACCCTTCAGACTTAGGTCATGTAAAGACATGAATCTACTTGTAGTGTCCTTATTTGTTTGTGTTGATAAATCCCATCTTTCTTAACTTAATAAAGCAAAGTCTCTTACGAATTGTGAGCAATATACAAAAGTATAATTTAAGAATTTTTCTTTAATCGTTTAAGCAGAAACGATTTATTAAGGCATTGAAATTCAGAGCAATAGGTCACCATCATAGCGGTCAAAATCAATTGATGAGCAATTAAAATTATTGAATAAAAAATATGTTTAAGTGCAATCGTTAAGATTTGAAGACAGACGAATCAGATTTAAAATATAATGTATTTAAGACGTAAGTTAATATTTATGTCTCTCCATGCACACGGCCGCAATTGCAATCCCTGTCCTTCAACAGTGGCACATCCTCTAGGATGTACCACTGTTGAGGTCAATGGATATAAACACCAAGACTCACCAAATCCCAGGCAAAAGTTAAACTGCTTTGGGATCCGCAAAGATTATTTGGAAAGAGTTTGACATCTTTTAGGAAAATCTTATTGATTCACTGTCCTTGGATCTATCTTTTCTCTCTTTCCTAATCGTTGTTTGATTAACGACGCAGTTAATTCAGAAGCTTGTACAATCAATAAAACTAATAGAACGAACAGTAAAACTATTGTCTGTAAGCAGGTCAATAATTTCATTGAGCCGGGCGTGTCTAGACCAACCCATTGTGAACTAGCCCAAATATTATGACCGTGTCAGCCACTGGAAATGAATACGCTTGAAAATATTTTCAAGGATGATATGAGGCTTTGTACTAGGTAACTTGGTAAATGATTTTGAGCTTTCTAGCGTTAGAGGTAATGTAGGTTTTTGATTGTAGCAGCAGCTACATTAAATCATGGTTAACATACATACATATTGTCACACCTTCCTCCCAAAGGGGAGGTTGAATGATACAAAGCAACGCTAATTGTCTCGATCCTGGCACATCCCTTTCGCTTCTTCCAAATTCGTCAGTATTTTATGCATGCTCGCCGGTTAT
Source organism: Nycteola revayana (assembly GCA_947037095.2). NCBI lineage: Eukaryota > Metazoa > Arthropoda > Insecta > Lepidoptera > Nolidae > Nycteola > Nycteola revayana. The sequence goes on along the minus strand of OX344858.2, from coordinate 16,469,106 downwards.
AGGTACTTTTGATTGGGCCCTTACTTTAATACGTCGCCAATTTGACCAACAATGGATGGTAAAAAAAGTATTTTTGTGGGTATATCTATATTTTTTAGCCGTCGCCGATTCCAGCCGCATTACTTGTTCGAATTCCAATCCAGTAAGAATATATTATAGAATTATATTCTATGATCTAACAAAATAAAGGATTTAATTCAAATTTAGGCAGACTCGCGACGAATTAAATTGAAACGAAGTAAACTGTTAAAAGTGCATCAGGTAAAGTGCCAATACTTGCAAGTACCGTTGCCACTGACCAGAATTTATACCACAATGACTTAACACGTTAGTCATACTTAAAATCCTAAAAGATGTTAAATTTGGTCTCCAATTTCGCGAAACATTTTCGTTTTGGGTTTCAAAGTAATTGTTTGGTATTCGTTGTTATCTGTATATTTGTAATCTTAGAACACATTAATAATTACACACCCGCGAACTTAGTAGATAAGGAATTTGCGGTAATAGGTCTACCTATGAATCATAGATAATAATGTAATTAGTAAACGATACATGTTATCAAGCTAGATGCTTATATTATGCGTGAATAACGCTATAAATATATAAGTGACGTTGATAATTTACTTTCATCTACTATCAGTTGAAGACAATTACACAAGATTGTAATTTCTTAAATAAGCCGTAAGAAAACGATCTCAGATCAGAATCATAGATTTTGATGGAAAAAATATATATCGCAGATTTTAAAGTCTGTGTTTTAAGCTGACCCCAAGAAATGAAGCAACGCAAAGCAAATGGTGTTTCGTAATCGTTGTATTGAATCGTTGAAATTTCTTATATTGCATTGACGAAAAATTCTAATGCAAACTCACATTAAGACTTATAGTTAAAACTAGATCACCATAAACATCATAATATAATAAATATCTTTAGTTTCAACTTGTAATTCCAGATAAATAGACTAAAACGACTCCAACGTTGTACGTTTAATAGGAACATTATTGTTATCCTTTGTGTGGTCTAAACAAGCCGACCACACAACACGGCGGTCTCTTCAGACAAGTCAATTGACCCATCTGCATCCCGCTGTGCGTTTGTTAACGCCATGTATTCTTTAGACAGTTGATCCACTCCTTGACCAAAGATGTAAAGTAAAAATAAGCCCGCAATTTACAAACTGACCAATTTTTCGTCTGTTTTGTGTTCTAATGAAGAAAGAATCATTGTTTGAGAACAGCTTACTGTGTATTATGATTCGACTTGAAACAGAAACTGTTATGTATAATTGAGTCTTCAGAATTTGTGTTTAGTTGTGAGTTGTATTTATTATGTTGCGATCCAGATCGAGGCTTTGCTTTATCTATATGTCATTTCTTTACAATTGAAATAAATTTTGTGCAATTAAAGCCTAAATAAATAAAATAAAACCCCTTTCTGTTGTGATAAATGTATTTGCTATCTTCTGTATGCATTTGCTATTGCTTTAAAAACATTGTAATAACAACAATAACATTGATAATAATATGTAATCGCAAAAGATATAAACAGAACACGTTAAGCGGCTAAGTCCTCCGCCTGATCCCTCACCGGTCGTGGCGGTAAAACAGTCCCACCGGATTTTAAGAGTAACTGAACAGGAGAGTGTATCTGTGTTTGTGCAAACAATTGTGCATGGCCAATTTCCTTAAAGCTTCGCCGTTGTATCTAGGGTTGTCAATTTTTTTTTACAAAATAAAATAATATTTAGGTCTGAGAAGAATATTGAACAGTATTTAATTAAATGAACAGAACATATCATACTTAATGTTATGAATATTTGACATAAAAGATTTAAAAAAAATGGGTCTGTGTCTAAGTCCTTTACTTGTACTGACATTTTGATGCTCAAAACAGCATTTTGTGTACTTTATTTTTGTTCAACAGTAAAAAGTATAATGTAGTGATATTTAGTGATAGTTAGTTAGTAAAGTTGGTAACCCTAGCTGTAGCTGAACTCGGCGGGAAAAACTATACTACCATTAAGAATCGCTACAATTACGCAACCTCAAAATCCGTCATAAGAGTTTATTGTCAAGCAGTTTGCAAATCTCATTACCTACATAGCAATAGGAACTTACAAAACACACATTTTAACTGAATACCTTCCAATTCTAGTGAATGCGGAATCCGTTTACCGTTACTATGACTCATCGTAACAAAGGCTATTTGGTTTTATTCTGTTATAAAATTGTTTTCACGAATTTCGGAAGGTCAAACGGTTATTTTGGACAGGACTTTGAATTGTGAAAGTTTATTGTATCTATATGTTTAAGCGGGCCCGATTGTTATAATGTCATCTATGATAATCATAAAACAGGCAATGGGCAGCAGCGTTTGTCTATGCTCAACACAGACAAACGCTGCTGGTGTGGTACGCCACCAAAAGTGATAACACATTCGTTGGAAGCCCATGTTCCACCCCTAGTTTGCTAAGAACATTCCGATGCCCTCGTAGACCCGAAGTCCGAGAGGTCCGCGAACTGCAAAGTAGAGCGACAGTTACACAAAACTCCACTAAAAAACTAAAAGCCATAATCTTTATCTCCCCGTCAGCGACCGCCCTGAGCCGAGGTCCAAGTCCCACAGGGGACGCCCTCTTGCGCAAGTTGCTTAGTTTGTAGTGTTTAAACCATTTATCTAGGCTCGAGCTCTGCTCGCCTTTATGCCCGGTGAAGTAACAAAAGCCTCGGGACTAACTACATATGTCCGTCAGAAAAAAAAGGTGTTCGATTCACAGGGACACGGGGATTAAACCCTAGAATGGGAGCTATCTTTTTAAAAATAAACAGTTAAATATCAAATAACCCACGTAAGCTGTATAATATATAATTATCTATTTCCATCGTATGTTAACGATTGGGCTAGTGATGAAACTGACAATTATAATTAAATTAGAGACTTCATATAGAAATGTAAACCTATAATCATTTTGTATGTAATAAACGTACAATATTTTTATAGGTGGGTCTAGAAATGCTTTCTTTTTTATTCTAATCTCATGGGTCCAGTAAAGACAATTCTCATAATTCTATACATTGCAGTAATATATTTTCTTTAATCGTTTATTAATACTAATATACACCGTGAAATTTTAATGGTTGTTTTCCCGAAGCAGAACAACTTGCCGTCGGTAGTACTATCGAAACAAATTTTTTTTTTTTTTTTTAGTCAAGTTTTGGATTTAAAATTATTAAAAAAAATATTAGACAACTCCAAAGCGTTGAGCTCTTATTTTGCTTTAAACGTTTATGGATCGTTCTTTACTTTGTCAGCAGCGCGTGCGATTCGAGTAGTACCTACAAGGTCCGTCTAGTGTTACTACTATTTATCACGCTTTCGAGTTGTCTAATATTTTTTTTAATAATTTTAAATCCAAAACATGTCTAAAAAAAAAAAAAAAATATGTTTCGATAGTACTACCGACGGCAAGTTGTTCTGCTTCGGGAAAACAACCATTAAAATTTCACGGTGTATAAACAGGGAAGATTTAATTGTCTGTTTGCATTTTATATGTTCTAGAACTACTGGACTGATTTCAAAAATTATTTCACCGTTAGAAAGCTATGATATCCTGGAGCATAGCATATATATAATAATTATGAAGTTCCCACGGAATCGGGAGCTAAGGGAGTAAAACCGCGTATAAGCTTGTCAACCAAATAAGACGAAAGATATTTGATATTTATTTTCGATGTTAACTACTTACTTCAATGCAATGCATTGCCATTCAACGGGGTAATGCTGCCAGCATCCTGGGAACCTTACTAAGTATTTAGAATAGTAGTATTTTATAAATTAGCTACTTTTAGTTGTATATATGTATTTCATTCATGTAATAAACATTAAATAATATGCATTGAAGTAGGTAATATCAAAAACATCACGATTTGTGTCCGTGAATTGAGTATTTGTAAAGTCCCCCGCAAAACAGAGATTTATTTCCCTTAATTGTCTTTTTAAAATAAATAAAATAATTATTGTTAAAATGTGACTAATCATATATTACTATATTAAGTAATATACATTAAATGAACTCAAATATTTTCATCAGCTGTTATTATTATCTATATTGTTATATGCACACATAACTGGATTACGTAGGTCTATATAGATATACAATAATAATATGATGTTAAAATCATAACTATTTAAATCATAAAAGAGTATGCATACGTAATTCTGTTATGCGATAAATTCATATTACTACTTTTTGTACACATAATATAAATATAGAAAAAAAAATTGTAGTTGCAGTGTGCTTTGCAGTCTAGTATCTAACTCTTAAATCCAATAAAATCCTTAATTAATAATAATAATATAATATATAAAAATAGGGTAATACAGGTAGTCAGTCATAATAAAAATCATGAACATATACACGTTTCTTTGGCATGCAAATATAGTCAAAGTCAAAGTCAAAAATTCTTTATTCAAATAGACACATTTAAAATATTTTAAATCATGTTCTTATGATGCGTCCTATTCTTTTACTACCACCAGTTCTGGACGTGGCAACTCTGAGAAGAACTGGTAAGAAACTCGGAGGAATCCTTTTTTTTAAATAAATTATATTTTACAATGATTAATAAAGCAGTATTGTTTCAGAGCAACTCACTCCCAAGCAGTTTTGTCATTAACATAATCAGAAATTTTATAATAAGCCTTTTTACATAATTTATCTTTGACATATCGTTTAAACTTGTTTGTTGAAAGATCTCTTACATTATTATGAAGTTTGTTGTAGAAGCGTATACATTGCCCCATAAAGTTTTACAGTATTTCATTAAGATTAGATTTCCTATAAATGTCCATAAATTTATTTCATTATTTAATTTGCATTCTAGGTAATCTCTTGTTTCATATTCGGGACTTAATTGTACAATTTAATTAATTAGCATTGCCATTCACCTCCGTAGCGTAGCGGTAATTGGCTCGCTTTAAATCTCGGAGGTCGTGGGTTCGATTCCCACACCGGACAAGAAATCTTTGTGTAAATTCTTAGATTTCTTTCCGGGTCTGGTTGGTTGAGGGACTACCCCCCGTGCCTCGGAAAGCACGTTAAGCCGTTGGTCCCGATTGTTATAACATCATCTATTATAATCGTATATCAAGGAACGGGCAGCAGCGTTACCTTGTGTGTTACAACATAATACTGCGGTCACCAACCCGCCTGCCAAGCGTGGTGACTATGGCAATGCCCTCCCTCAGGAGGAGGCCCATGTTCAGCAGTGGACGTTATACGGGCTGATGATAATGATGATGATTGCCATTCAGCGTGTCAATTCTGCCAAGTGGCGCCATTACTACCAAAAGTAAAAACTAACTTATTCTATAAGTATTTACTTTTTGCAGTTTTTAATTGTTATTCAAATTATTTTATTTGGTGGGGTGGGGTAGTTTTTAGAATAAATCTGATATATTCATGATTTTCGTTTTATGATTTTTTGTTTGTATGAATATTTTAATTAAATTTACCTAATATTTAATTATTCTATCATTCATTGACTAAACTGAGTTCCAATGTAACCTATACATATACCACCTAACCTATACATATACAGGGTGTCCCAAAAGGTTAAGTAGCTGGGAAAGGGGGTGACAGGGGTGGACACAATGGTCACTAGAAAAATAAAAAATAAATCCGCTCTGGGTATTTAAAAAAAAAATGGCATTTTTTTAAAAACTTAAAATTTTACACCTTGTGATTTTTGATGTTGATGACCTTGTTGTTATTGAAGATTACATAACAGCATTTTTTTTAAATACAGCCATATTTGTAGGTACAGTTAGCACAAGGTGTAAAATTTTTAGTCTTTTAAAAAATGCCATTTATTTTTTTAAACACCCAGAGGGAATTTTTTATATTTTTCTGGTGACCCTTCCCAGCTACGTAATCTTTTGGGACACCCTGTATATATTTCTTGAAACTTGTTCGCTACTCTCGTGTCATATTCCTTCCAAAGGAAATCCCATCTCAAATGTCTTGTAATATTACCAGTTAAGTGTAACAGCGAGCCTCCATAAGCCCGGACCGGTCATACTAGTTCAGCCCGTCCCTTACCGTGATTTCCTACTTGCTGATTTCAAACTGGTTTTTTAACGTTATTTTTATTAACATTGACATTAATTTTAGTCTATGAATAGCGAAATGTTGATCAACCTTTATAATAATATGTGTTATCTGTAACGTATTTTTTTTGTTTGTTGATAGAATGTTCTAGATCGATGTTTGAATAATTCAGTCGTTCTTATGAATGTTTAGAGAGAGGTTTTATTCTGTTTTTGTGATTGTTGATGATGTTGGTTGAGTTATTTAGTTATTATTTCAGATGCGTTGAATGGGTTTAATGAACTGCGAGTATTTTGAATCTTCCAAAACGTTTGGCATTTGGGTCGTTATCATATTTATATCTATTACGTCCGGTACAATGCGCTAGTCATCCATTTTTGACGTATATCTTATTCGATACAGATTTAATCATTTGCCGGCTTTAACTATAGGTGTATTACCATAAAAATAAATAGTCATCTTTGTTAGGGTAGCCCTAGTAATGAAATGGGAACATAATAACCCGCGATAAAAGATCTGTTATTTCCCAAGAACCGGTGGGAGGTACCGTAAGCTCAGATGAGTCACTGTTATAAGGTGTTGAGGTACTTTTTCGCATAATGACATGTGTTGACAAAAAATATAATCAAAATAACATGAATGCTGAATGATGGACGGCCACTGAAATTGAAACGCGGTGGAATGCTGACAAAAAACGTCAACGTTACTGAAGTGTCTGACAATAATGAAGTGATAGCAATACTGAAAAATAAAGCATAAATGGATGGCAAAGAAATATATGAATCCAACTTGATGAAGACAGCAGTAGTATAAGGAACTGTCTGATGCTATCGTAGACTTGAAGTCTAAGAGGCCAGCGAACTATAGAGTGATAAAACTTCCCTATAAATTTAAAAGGTCATTTCTTACACATAAGTAGCGTTGTCTTGCACAGGTTGTAAGCAGCCTGCCCAAGACGACGCTACTTGTCACGCAATGCGGTTCATATCTGACGTAAAATACGTCGATCGCTCTAACGTATCATCGGTTGAGTGTGAACGGTCAAGTGTTTTTCTATACATTTGTCTGTTCTGGCGTTACGCGACCGATAATACGCGACGCAAGTTCCGTCAGATATGAACCTTCCCTAAGCCATTTAATGTTGCCCGTTTATTTGTCCGGTGTAGCAAAAGCCTTATTATACAAAATTAAGAATCTCCAAAGATACTAATATACGCTTTGATGGAAGTAAGTAGGAGAAGAGGCATGACCTTTAAATAAGCTTAGAAACACTGCAATTTTGAAATAATTTTCAATTTTATCAAGAAGTACAATTTTACTTAAAATTGTAGTCAGATTCGCTTGTCGATGTCGACGCAGTTAAGACGTTGTGCAATCGTGCGCACTGAAAAAATCATACACATATCTCCTCTCACATTCGCGTTTTTTAGTTCACTTATATAAAATTTTAACGAATTTTATATATTTTTTAATGGCACCATACAACAATACTGCGGAAATATGTACAATGGTAATTAGCGGCATATTTTTGAGGTCAATCGCTTGGTATGTCTGCGTCAGTAGGTCAAATTATGGCTTTATCTACCTTAATGTAAATGTATAGCCGGCGGCTTCTTCCGTAGAGCTATCGATATGGTACATCTGTGAATTTGTTTTATTGTAACAAGGCTGTTCGGTTGGCTTTGGTTTGTTTTTTTATTTTAACGTCTTTGCCAATTTGTTATGCGTCATAGCATCTATTGGAAAAAAAATGTTTGGCTTTTGTTTTGCTTTAATTGATTACAGTAGCTGTCACAATTGGGACTTACAACAGCTACCGAAGTATGCTTTTCTTTTACATCTGTATGCTCCTTTTGTTAAAATGTGTGATGCTTTGTAAACAGTTGGGTAAAATTTAGTTTTAAACTAAGTAGGTTATGTAAATCTGGGTCTATTGTTTTTGTTCTCAATAGAATGCAAAATGTAGCATTGTATAGTCAATCAGAGATGGGTATCAGTTATATAACATTGATGTGGGAGGATTTTGGTTTCCGGACTTAATTATTTTTATCTTTTTTAGTAATTCTGTCATGAATTAATGAATATAATATTATCTCACGAGTATCATTACTATGATTATCAAACTCAGTTCTTAAAGACGCTGTATGATCACGTATTTCAGAATTCTGAAATGATATGGGTCGTTTCTAACTAAATTCATTTTTTTAAACTTGATTTAAATTCAAATAATCTAATATATTCGTCGTTTACTTTTTTATAAACTATTTAATTATCATGCATCCTCTTTATTTACTACCAGCAGTGGCAACTCTGAGAAGAACTGGCAAGAAACACACAGTATTTTTCTTTTTATATATGACTGTATTATCTTGTGTCTTGTCATCAATGTAATAAGGCACAAATCGAAGTACAATCTATTGGCTTGCAATTTGCAAAGTAGTGGGACCTGTGTAAAGGACTTTTCCTTTAGTGCGACTCGTCCTCACGTATCTTTATGACTGCATCGACCATAACACATTTGTGAACAGAATATTAAAAGAAACTTGTGACTCATCACAAAAGAAAGGTTACACGCATTATTTCATAACAAAAGCCGCATTTTAAGTTTTCTATAAGCAAAACAAATTGCACTTAAAATTAAATAAAGCTGGCAGTTACGGAGATATGAAGTGTGAAAAGTTGCATTTAGGGTTGGCACTTTAAAATACATACCGAAATTTAGGTACTAAAAATATAGACTGCGTGACACAATGCGTGTACAAACTGGTAAAATCTTAATGTTAGCATCGTAGTTGGCGTTGTAAGCGTTTCGTTAAACTTTATTGATATTAGCTATCTAAGCTGAACATATTATAGGGGACAAATGTGTGTTGGATACTGGGTGTACAAAAATATGCAAGACCGATAACTTAACGCAAATCCTTAGCCTGCTTCCTCAGAATTACAAGTCTGGCGTTATAAATATAGAGATATCATTGAAACTATTGTAAGTTTTAAAAGCCGGATATGGCGTTTAGCATGGGTAAATGTACCATAGTTTAAAAGTCCACGAATTACATAAATTATGGTTTTGAACAGATTTTTTTACTAACCCTAGAACTGTAACGCCGTAACATGAATCACGTTTAGTCGTGTCGGTTGTCATTTTGGTAACCGAAAGAAGACAGTCTCTTGAGAGTTGAGACGTCACGACTCGCCAGTATTTAAGTAATTTTTGGTTAAATGATTTCCAAATGCGATACGCACGTACAAGACGAGTATCTAAGCTATGCAGTAGATTGAGGATTTACGGTTGGAAAACTAATAGACGTATTTTTTTTAAGTATTTGACACAAATTTTGCATCATTGTGATATCAACAGTCGCGGATTAAGATGCATCTAAGTTCTTTCATACTTTATCTTGATAACACATGTCATCATTGGGTTCTAATCCCTCCGAAATCAAATTCCTGGATTCGAAACTGAGGAGTTAAAAATCAGCTCCTTTTTAAAATACCCCTTCATTCATTCAAGACTGTTCATCATTATGATCTTCAGTGGTCATTAAATGTTTGTCTTAAAAGAGATCATTAGCATTAAACGCAAGTATTCTACTATTCTTATTTTGCACTTAACAAATATATGCACTCGCAAATTCCTTGTTACCTGGTACCCTAAGCGCACGTGTGTATTAACGGGAAAGTTAGTAACAAAAAATACTTTCGCGAACATTTCTTACTTCAGATCTTTTACAATAAAAGATCTGAAGTAAGAAATGTATAGAATTAATAAATATAAATCATATTAAGTTGACTCTTGCACGGATAAGAAACGATGTAATTGAGAAATATGCAAATTTACAACGATAATATCTTGTATGACTTCCAGAATCAGCTACTGTTGTTGATTTATCTTATTTTGTTATCGTTTGATGCATCTAATCAAATCATCTTTTATCTTTATGCATATATCATAAAGCAATGAAAGATGATTTATATATCTATGCCCATAGAAAACTAATGTAGATATAATGCCTTGCAAAAATCCTTGATTAATGAAATCACCTCCTCGCCTTCCCGACCGTACAACCGATAAATCGCAATCCGGGAGGCCAGCGACCGAAGTCCAAGTACCACAGCGGCGCCTTTTTGTGCAGGTAGCAATGTTTGTAGTTTTTAAACCATTTCTTAAGTATTTATCGGTGAAGTAGCCTTGTAGTTGACTATATAATATATATAATATATCCGAAAAAATATGATCACGTTCCGATAGGCTTCCTTTTCTATCGTACACTTGTTATACATTTCCAAATGTCATGTAAATTTGCCCTGCTATTTGCGGGAAAGGCAAATAACACAAAACTTTCGCCTTTATGATGTTAAGTATTATGGTCATAATTAGTTCTACCTGGTTTACCTGCTAAATTATTGTGCCAATCTTTTAATTGTATCTAGTACCTCCTTAATCTGATGCGCAAATCGCTTACTTTTAACTAAGTAAAGTGAATTATAGTGCGCAAAACAATTGGTCTGTCTCAAAAGTGAGAGTGCTGTATTGAGGGCATGGCCTTGTCGAAATACTCTGAGCTTAGCAACTGACGATGCACTTATAATGATGTTATTGTGGTTTAGATTCGTTTTTTGTGCCATTTTGACTTATAATATGCTTCTGTAGAACGACTAATGGGCACGCGAGAGTATACTTTCAAATGTTTCAAACCTTTAACACATTATAACCTAAAATAAAACTGTTATCAAATTCAGAAAGTAGTCTTACGACAGGGCCCCAGGATCAACCTATGTCTCCGCTTTAGTTTTTCGGCTAAAACATCCCTTATGTATGTTTTTAAGCATTGTGTCTGGATAAAATATCATATTAAATAAAAACATATATAGACTGGCAAAATATTAAAATGTCTTGCCTTAGTAATGAGTGGAATTCAGAAAATATGATACCTAACATTTTGTTTGAGTGTTATTCAGCAGTATGATGGAAAGAATGTCGTATTTAGAAGTTTATAAGTAGTATAACAGAACAACTGTTTTTCAATCCCAATCGTTTTAATTATTTTCACCTTTCGCAACTCATATTCCTGCCTCTACTTAAAGAATTCACGAGTTAGCAACTCAAGCAACGGAAGCTAATTACAGCAATTACTTATGCTTACACAAGTCTTCAGCACGTCTAGACCATAATTACGGAGATTCCGTCTAATAACATTTAATGGTTCGTGTCGTTATTCCCTGACAGATAAACTTGACATGTGAAAGATATTCCATTTGACGTCATTAGGGTTAATTCACTGACAACGGAGAACCCATTTTAGGTCTGGAATTTATTGTAATGGTGATTTGGATGGAATTTAATAATTAATGAGACCAAGGACAAGGACCAATCAATTTTGGGCAAGTTTTAGGAAAGTTCGTTTCGCGGTTTTTTATTTTTTTATATCAATCTTAATCTTGTATCTAATAACGTTCAAAGTGAATTGCATGTACTTAGGTATAAACAATTAGTTGCCGCAGTAGCCTTTGTGTTTCGCTAGCATTACTCACTCTGAAGTATTTATTTTATTTATTGCGCTAAACACCCTTGAAGATCGGCCAGATCTTTTTTTAAGGCTGCGTAAATCTACTCGCTTAATGGTTAACTTTCATATAATTTCTACAGCGGTTCAAAATGCAGTTCTAACACTTGTTTTTACGTCATGTCTTTTATGGTCAATTTGCACTTTCTGCCACTTTTTATATCAGTCTTGAGACAAAAAGTTTTTGTTTTTTATCGACCTACTTGTTTCTTGAAGCCGTAATTGAGGGACGCCCTTGGCGTGTTATATCTACATGAACATGAAACCGCAGTTTAGCACGTATCAAGCGTTATTCAATTAGTCAGTTAGGTAACCGGCCTGTGTCTTAAACACGTGTTCTTATTGTTGGTTTCGTATTGATTTTACTACTGCGCTGTTGAACTTGGGATTACACTTGATTTATCCTGTTTACTGTTGCGTCAGATCATCTTTCTGGTTCTATGAGATTATTCTTTTTTTTTTTGTCAATTAGGTAAAGTAGGTACTAATAAAAATTATATCAATTGCTTTAAGCACAGTTGCAATTGTAGTTTTAGGTATGGAGAAGTGTTGATCCATACAGAAACTGTAGCTGTGTCCAATTGACTCAATGGATAGTCTAAAGCTGCTGCTCAATAGTGTTTGTCATCACCACACTGATGAACGATCCGTGATCCGTGGTGGTGATCAATCAAATAATCCTTATTTCAATTTAACTGCTACGTTTACGTCTACTGCTGAACATGGGCCTGCTCTTTATAGACCGTGGCTAATCAGGGTTGTTGAGGAATATTGCCATAATCACCTTGCTTGGCACATGGATTGGTGATCGCAGTAAGATGGTAAGTATCCCTAATGCTGTTAGATGCCGCTGCCCATCCATCAACTGTATGTTCCTTAGTTGCCTCTAACGACACTTATCCAAAGAAATGGTTAAACTCATCCAAGATGATAAAAAGGCAATACAATTATAGTGTGGATAGAGTTAAGTATAACTAATATTATCAAAACATTCATGCAGCATTCAACCGGAGCCCCACCGCGTCATGACGTGCCATGTTTGATATTAACAAAGATAATGCTATCAATAACAATCGATAGGTCTTGTGATATCAAAGCTAAATAACGTTCAGTTTCATATTGTTCACCATACTGTATCAAGAGGACAGTTAAATAAATTGTGATAACACCAAATTTACGAATGATAATACTAAGAGAGAATAAATCTCCCCCAAACCATTTTGTATACCTTTACCAGTTTATCTACGTATCTCTTCATAAGCGGTTTACCTATGAAATCACCTCCCTTAGATGACCATAATTCCAGTCCATAAACGTCCTTCAACAGCTTTTTTACGTCTACTGCTGAACATAATCCTCCTCATTACAAACCTTGACAAGTCAGGTCATTGAGGGATCGCAGTAAGATGTTAAATAACCTTGAGTTGATAGAAGCTGCTGCCCATTTATCAAATGTATGTCCTTTAGTCGCCTCTTATGCCACCTCTTATGCCTTGTGGTTTCCGGCTTAGAATAGACCACCCCATGTCCTCCCATGGGTGTCGTAAAAGGCGACTAAGGGGCATATGGCTGATGGATGGGCAGCAGCATCTATTAGCTCAAGGTTAACATCTAACTGCGATCACCAATTCGTCTGCCAAGCGTGGTGATTATGGCAATATCCCTCTACGTTCCTGGCTTGCCAAGGTCTGTTAAGAGAAGGCCCATGTTCAGCAGTGGACGTAAACGGGCTGTTGATGATGATGCCACCCATGGGAAGACATGGGGTGGTCAATTCTAGGCCGGAAAACGCACTGCATAATCGTGCCTCCGCTAGACCCATTTTTTAATTAATTTGTTTTTCAGAGCTAAGCACACTATCCGTCTTTTCTTTTCAAATCTTCTCTAGTGGTACTAATGGCAGAGGTTTCTTATGAAATTAGCAGTACCTTTGTAAAATATCTTCTAGTATACGTTCTTCTTTATTATTTTAAATCGTATGTTGTTTATAGATAAAACCTTAAAGATATACACTGTTTTCATTCCTAGGTCTGGATTAGTACGGTCTATAAAATACTGGGACCAATATTTGTCATTAGTAGTTTTGTTTTCTTCTACGAACCGCAAGAGCACACATGGAAATAAGGAAGAATATTTTGCTCGGAGTTTTAGGTCAGCTGGTGCTGAATTTCTTTTGCATAAACATTAATTGTTGATCATTTATCATAAATTGTCTTCTAAATGAAATGAAATGAAATGAAAACGTTTATTGATAATGTAGACGAATCGATCGTACTTATTATAAGTCAAATACAATGATACAAATATAAAAAGAAAAAAAAAATCTTGACTGATTAATTAGTATACATTTCAACAGTCACGTTATTAAATAGAATTTAAATCTACCAATGTGGCATGTGATAGTCGCGTACTATAAATATAATCAGAATCAACCAGCGTGGGCTGGGATTCGGTCAGAAGCATAGAACGCGTCGCGAGCCTCGCCTTGCAAGGACGACCGGACCCTATCCTAGCTTCCTACGAGTCTTTCTCTATCTACCTACGTTGTGACACCCGGAGAAGAAAGACTATAAGAAACTCCGAGATCATTCATGAAATGAAATATTTACTTCCATCTATAGCAAGTAATACATTTCTAACAGACGCAGGTAATATTGTTGAGGTCACCTCAAGGGCGATTAGGCCTGGCTCAAGGAAACGTCGACATTTACCATCAGCATTATATAATCATGTTGTTCTATTGCCACGATCGATAACTGTTTCAATGCATGGAACTTTTCTACGAATCGTGTAAGGCTTTATATAAAAATCATGTGGCATTAATTCCGATTGAAAAAAAATAATAGTTTTGTTGGCTAATTCATAGTTTGTATTAATAATTTTTTATTTATTTCTCCTCACAAAACAGACTTAAACGCAATAATAGACTGAATTATAGCCAATAAAGGCATAAGAAGATCAATGAATTTATCAGACATAGTTATGATACTACCAGATCCTAAATCAGCGACCTAATTCTCAGTGGTCATAAGTCACAGTTATGTTCACTTTTTTTGTTTTTCGATAACTGAAAAGACCCGAGCAGATTTAAGTATTATTTTGCATTATATTTTTATTTAATGATTTGTTTTTCTATAATAGAGTGTATCTGTTTAGAGATGATGATATATGATGATTGATCATATATGAGAAAATAACTAATAGCTATTTATTATTTTATATTTGTATTAGGTAATTAGTAAAACTACCCAATAGGAATTAGCCGGAACTAGGTATGTACCTAATGGCTTAATGGGCCACTAGTGTGACCCAGGAGTGCCCGCGGTGCCAATATGACCGCGGGCGCCGCCGGAAGGTGTCCCACCCATGGGTTCCTGGGCCTCTCGCCAACGGCGGACGGAATACACCGGGGGGTTTTAGCCCTCTCCACGTGGTATGACTAGCATATCACTGTTATGGAGAGGACGAGTCCTACATACCCCTTCGCCGGCGCGGCGGAGGGGATGCATGACATCAAAGCATTTCCCCCCGGACAAAAAAAAACTGCTTTGGATTATGCTGATAATTCTTTCATAAGCATTCAGATAAAAAACTACAGTATTTTACCGGACAGCTATAAACAATCGATGACTTGCCAATACTGCCATACTTTCCGGCACCTGAATGTATCAATTCATATTTACTACCTTATTGTCACCATATTAGGTGCTAAGTAGGTGTCCGGTTTTGTTATTTTAGGACTAGAAGCAGTTGAACTGGTTTCAATAAACTTTTTTTGTTAATTCTCTGAATATTATTATGTTTATAACTCCGGATCTTTGGAGGTGTAGGAGGCATCGAATTAACTTTAAGAGGCCTTAGATAGCTTTATTGATATAGCAGTTTTATAATCGAATTATGATCGTTCTTTATTGAAATAATCGTATATATTATATTCTTTTCAATAAGTAGGTATTAGTTGCTTTTCGTAGCCAATATAAAGTGTAGTACGTTTATTTTTTAAATTTTCTTGATAATCGAAGCTTGCTACATTTTTTGTTTATATCTTTTTCACAGTACAAATCAGTTGAGTTATTCTTTTTACTTCCCAATTCAGGAATCTGTTTCTGACATTTCGCTGCTATTTTCTTAAGTGTATAATTTAGCTATCTACCAGTAAAATACCCGTCCCGAAAGTTACTGAGAATAGCCGGAACAAACTGACTTACAAAAAAAAATCATAATGTTTTTCTTATTGATAACTTAATGCAATCATAAGAAATTAGTAAAAACCTGTTGTTTTTCCTTTACAAACAAACACTTCTATTTCATTTATTTGTAATCTATATATATATAAATCAATTGCTGTTCGTTAGTCTCGCTAAAACTCGCGAATGGCTGGACCGATTTTTATGAAATTTGGCAGTTATCATCGCTTTAACACAGGGAAGGTTTAAACGCAAAGAAAAAAAGGGTAGGTAGGGGTAAAGTAGGCGTAAGGGTAGGTGTAGGGTAGGGGTAGGGTAGGGGTAGGAGTAGGGTAGGGGTAGGGTATAAAAGTCCAGTGTAGGGTAGGGTAGAGAAGGGTTAGGGTAGGGCTAGGATAAGGGTAGGGTAGGGGTAGGGTAGGGCAGGGCAGGGGTAGGGTATAAAAGTCCACCCGTGCGAAGCGGGTCTAAGTGTTTGTCTGTATAGATGAAGTCAATGACAATTCTGATACAAATTCTGTTCTACCTTCTGTTGCCTACTAACCTACATTATATCAGCATCCCACGACACCATTCTAAGTTAAACAGAGAACAATTACGTAATACTAATTAAGGTAAATCTTTCTCTGTGTAAGTTTGTGACATTCTCTTGCACAAAGTTTGTATTAATTAATTAATTGTATTATATCCGTATGTTAAAATAATAACGTAACCAATACGGATGTCAGAGTTTTAATAATACTGGAACTAAAATTAGACACTTTTTTCTGTCGATTTTTTCAAATCGGATCGTCATCATCATTATCATCATCCCGTATAACGTCCACTACTGAACATGGGCCTCCTCCCGGGGAGGGTATTTGCCATAGTCGCTTGGCAGGCGGGTTGGTGACCGCAGAATTATGTTGTACCACACAAGGAAACGCTGCTGCTCGTTCCTTGATATACGATTATTATAGATGATGTTATAACCATAACTATCGGGAACAACTATCGGGAACAACGGTATACGTGCTTTCAGAGGCACGGAGGGTCCCTCAACCAACCAGACTCGGTAAGAAATCTTAGAATTTACAAAAAGATTTTCTGTCCGGCATGGGGTTCGAACCCACGACCTCGACGCTACGGAGGTTAAATCGGATTAGTAGTTACTGATATTAATATTCACTGAAATCAACTTCCTACCCCGCCCCCATTATTTGAGATCAGCTCCATGAGTCATCCTCTTCCATTTTCCTTATTAGACGTCAATTCCATACTTACACCTTTTTTACACATATCATCTTATCAAGTAAAAAGAAGCAGTTTTTCTTACAAAGTGAAACCACTGAGTACAGACACAGCCTCACCTTCCGTGATAACTAAGTTTAACAACCACCTACTAATCGATAATGCAGTAACATAATAGATTTTTAATTCCACCAAGAAAAAGCATCACGCACACCCATGCAACTGGCGTGCGTTTTTCCTACAATTTGCACAAATTATGCACAAATCGTTTACTTTGCGTGGGGATATGAAATGCCTATGCTAATCTTCTGCTTGTACAATGTTGGTACATCTCTGGGATGCATAAGCGGGTACATTCCTGAGTAAAGTGGCTTGAGGAGGAGGCACAATTTGGAAATTTATTCTTGCACTTTACCTAATCAAGTTTTCGAAACCTTTACTCCTTAAGGTGGACACGGGCTGCTGTTTTGTAAAACGTTTTATTATAATACTAGCTTGTATCCGCGATTTCGTTCGCATGGAATAGTTACTTTGTACTTATCTCGATTATAAAAACTTCTTCATTGGTTCTCCGCTACTTTTGGTCTTAGCGTGAGGATTTATGCTAAGCTTTGCGTAACTAGAAGACGCGCTAATCTCAGGAACTACTGGTCCGATTTGAATAAATATTTCAGTGCTAGATAGGTTATTTATCGAGGAAGGCTATAGACTATATTTTATAACGAAGCTCCTACGGGAACGGGAGTTACGCGGGTGAAACCGTGCACGGAAGTTAGTATTTCAATACAACACAAAATAAAAAAAAGGTATAGTATCTATGAGAGAATTAAAGTCAAGCCCAAGTGACAGTCTTATTTTTCGGAAAGTAGGTTTAATCGATTTTATCGAAAAAATTATTTATAACACATAAAAGATTTGATTTTTGACGATATACACATATAATTTTGCGTAGATATAATCGGGGAGTGAGAAATCAGCGGAATATAATTAAAAGTAACAAAATGTATTGCGCGTCGTCGACTCAAATTAACGAGGTTAAAATTTATGAAGCGTACAAAGAAAGTTAATACAATGTTGGTTTGTGGTTTTCGTAGTTTACGTATGGTGTTTAGGTCATTTGCAATTATTTTTAAGACCCATTCGAGTTACTTAATAGAAATTCATCATCATCATCAACAGCCCGTTTACGTCCACTGAACATGGGCCTCCTCTTAACAGACCTTGGCAAGCCAGGATCGTAGAGGGATATTGCCATAATCACCACGCTTTCAGACGGATTGGTGCTCGCAGTAAGATGTCAACCTTGAGCTAATAGATGCTGCTGCCCATCCATCAGCCATATGTCCCTTAGTCGCCTTTTACGACACCCATGGGAAGACATGGGGTGGTCTTTTCTAAGCCGGAGACCACACGGCAATTCCTATGTAGTAGAAATTACATAGGAAAAAAATTGCATAATATTTTAATTAACTAGATTGATATTTCGACGGATGAATACTTTATTCATCGTTTGCCATTAAAATGTTAAGTATCTTTGTTCAATTAGTAGGTACAGTTGTCAACCTATGTACATAGTTAATGAATTTCTTCAATTTTATTAGTTTCTATGCTGGAATATAATAACGTCCACTGCTGAACATGGGCCTCCTCCCGAGGGAGGGTGATTGCCATAGTCACCACGTATTGTCCATTTTTTAATTACCTGGCAGGCGGGTTGGTAACCGCATTATTGTTGTACCATACAAGAAAACGCTGCTTCCCGTCCTTTTATTATACGATTATTATAGATGATGTTATAATATCCGGGACCAACGGTTTAACGTGCTTTCCGAGGCAAGAAGGGTAAGAAATCTTAGAATTTATACAAAGATTCCTGTGGGGATCGAACCCACGACCTTCGAGATTTAAAGCGAGCGAAATACCGCTACGCTACGGAGGGGTTTATAAAATTTCATCATCTTCCTGCCCTGCTCCCATTCTTTTCAAATAGCTGCTTCTATTTGGGGTCGGCGCAATATGTAATTCTCTTCCATTTTTCCCTGATAGACGTCTCTTCCATACTCACACTTTTCTAGACCTTCATCCTTCACCCATCTTTTCTTTTGCCGTCCTCTTCCAATATTTCCCTCCATCTTCATATTCAGCATTCTTTTCGTCACATTCATGTTGTTATAAAATATATGTATACTAATGTTATTTTCTTTTGTTTCAGGTAATATAATATTTAATGATTACATCGTGTACTAGATCCACCTTACAGGATAACTTCAATATGTGATTTTTTACCAAAGTGTACTCAGTTATTCATAAACGATTCCAATTGTGTTTATCTTTAGAATATCTAGACAGTATTGGTACGAAACTTGACGTCAAACGACAAAGCGTTAAGTGGATTTGTAAATAGGAAGGTGTAAGCTGGCTGTGACAAGACTATCTCGATCAATATCTAGGTATTTCAACCTGATAACACGAATGAAAAACGACCTATCTTACATTTGAGATACATATTTTTAAGGCGTGTAAATTGATTGTATCAAATACCTACTACATACACTTAAAATAAATATTACAACAAGTCAAGCAAGTGTGAGTGGCACAGTCGGAAGGGGAAGACCTCGACGAACGTTCTCTGACCAAATCGGAGACATCCTTGCAAAAGGTCAAATAAGATCCACCTTAAACCGACGCGCTTGTATGAAGAATGTTATGAGAGTGGATGAAGGGAGATGTGCGTAGGGATCGTAGCAAGTGGAGGTCCATTGTCTCTGCCTACCCCGCTGGGAAATAGGCGTGAGCTTATGTATGTATGTAAATATTACACGATCATTTTAATTATCTTTCACGCAAAATAGTAATTAGATAGTTCAGCATATTGACTTAAATTTAAAATGATGAGTTACTTTCCGCGCGCAATTTTACCCGCGTTACTCCAGTTCCCGTACAAACTTCATCATAAAATATAGCTTACTAGCTGCGCCCCGCGGTTTTACCCACGTTACTCTGCTTCAGTGGGTTGGAGCGTGATGTTTTGTAGCCTATATGTTAATCCAGCGTATAACCTATCCCGGTGCAAAATTTCAGATAATTCCGTTCATTAGTCTTAGCGTCAAAGAGTAACAAACATCCATCCATCTATACTCACAAACTTTCGCGTTTATAATATTATTAGTAAAGATAGCCTTGCTTAATAAATAGGCTATCTAAAAATGAAAGATTGTTTCAAATAGGACGTTAGGAGTAGCTCGGATTAACATTCTTCAGTTTTTTATAATAAAAAGGCAGTATGAGGATTGCTTGCCGGTCTCGGGGGCCCCGGGGCACTGCCCCGCCTAGCCTTTCGGTAGCGACGCCAGTGCACCTCTAACAACAAAATAAAACAACGATTATAACAATAAGTACTCATTTCGCTATCTAAATACAAAATTTAGCGGTAACTTAACACCGACTTGGCTAACTTAACACATATTACTTGGTTACATAACGAGTAAAATATAAGTAAATTGAAGCAAGTAGTTAGCGTGTTTCAGCAACAACTATACGTTTTGTTGATCAGGAAGGTTCGCGTGTTATAATAGGGATGGGCCTACCGAGAATCCACGCAAGGGAATAAGTAAAATAAATGCAGAATATTTTGTAACGATATATTTTTAGAATTTCATAATAATTACATTACAGCCGAGGTGTTTAGTAAAATTTGTATTTACGTAACGTTTACGAGTATCTAAATTAATATTTTAACACTTAAAATGTACGAAGAAACAATAAGTATGCACGAAATCACGCGCTGTGAATAATATAGTATATTAGATTGATGCTGTCAAAAATATATTTAGAAGAAGAAGAAATACACTTAATGCCGCTAGCATGTAGCAACAAAGGGGCAACATGGTCTGAGGGGCTAGAGGAGCAGAGGAACCCCTGGGCATTCTACCCGATCATTGGCTCCCTGAGGGTCCAGCCTCACGTGCCCACTAACCACTTACGGGATACTTCCTCCTCCGAGCATCTCTGCTCTTGCGACTCCACTCAAGCCGGCCAATTAAGGCAAGCAGGAGGCGGGAGATCTATTCCCCGTCATTGTTAACTCCAGCCGGCCAGTAAAGGCAAACCGGAGATGAGGAACAGAACCTTCTCCCGGGAGTACTCGGGTCCGTGGGGACGCTAGTTCCCAACAGCTCGCCACAATCTGCCCTGCGTTGACTGATTGCACTGGATAAACCAGTGGGCGATGGGGTCATCACATCTCGACGCCGTTATTATTATTTATCAACTTCTTTATAATAAAGTTGATAATGTCTATTTATAATGTGTGTAGGTGTTCCTTTTGAATGTCAATTAAGTATGTTTAAACTCGTTGCTAAATTAAGGAGTTTTTATTGGTCATCGCCATTATTATCGATTGCCATTTACAGGACGGGTCGTGACATTCAAGAATGACATTTGATGTTGTCATTCTACATTTTTTGTAGGCTGTTAATTTATAAACACGTATGTAGTGTTTTTTATCTTTTACTAAGTGACTGGGTATTAGGCAATGTTTGAAGATATTTATTAGAATTCATTTATTCAACCCTCCCGACCCTTAGTTTGCTAAGAACCGTCCGATGCCCTCGTAGATCCGAAGTCCGAGAGGCCCGCGAACTGTAAAGTAGAGCGACAGATGCACAAAACTCCCCTAAAGAAACTAAAAGCCATAATCCCTCAATCTCCCCGTCAACGACCGCCCTGAGCCGAAGTCCAAGTCCCACAGGGGACGCCCTCTTGCGCAGGTTGCTTAGTTTGTAGTGTTTAAACCATTTATCTAGGTTGGAGCTCTGCTCGACTTTATGCCCGGTGAAGTAGCAAAAGCCTCAGGGTTAACAACATAAGTCCGTCCAATAAAAAATAAAAAAAACATTCATTCATTTACACTCGATGGAGTAGGTAAGTTCAGATCAAAAATGATGGGAAAATCGAAATTTATTATTTTTTCCTTAATTAATGTAATTAAAATCGACAAATGAAATATTAACTTATTTATTTATTTATACTTTATTGTACACATGAAAACAAGTTATGAAAGTTCAACAATTAAACATGATGTACAATGGCGAGCTTAACTCATTTATGAGTTTTCTTCCAGCAAACCATATTCAGAGTGAGATTTGTGATAAACGGGCAAGAACAGTGTACACAACAATAGTCACAGTTTGAGTATATCAAACTAATGCTAATACGTATAATAATATATATGAATACAATACATAAATACTTAATAAAAATAAACTAATACATATAATAAACACTACTAATGAGATAAGAGATAATGTTCTTTTGTTCTTTTTCTAAAAATGTCGATAGATGAGCTAGCACGAATGGAGTGGGGAAGAGAGTTCCAAAGGCGTACTGCACGTATGGTGAAAGAGCCATGATAGCGGCTGGAAGTGTGTAGGCATTCGGAGAAGAAGAGAAGTAGCTGTACGGCAAATTTTATCGCGTGGGATTAAATACTCAAAGCGTTCACGTAGATAGAAAGGAGCATTTGGATTATGCAGGACCGAAAAGAGAAGAGAAAGAATATGGCAATCACGACGTCGTCGGATTGGCAGCCACTTCAACTGTGATCGGAACTCCGACACATGGTCATATTTGCGTAGGCCAAAAATAAATCGGATGCACAAATTTTGCAGCCGCTCGAGTTTTCCTAGAAGTGAACTTAAAATACAAAATTGTTTTTTTTTATCAATAGTTTAATAAAGAATTGTTTTAGCTATGCTAAATAAATCGAGTGCATCAGTCCAAAAAGTATCGATTTAAATCGATGATAATAATAAACTAAGAATTTAAATCGATATCCTAACAAACAGAATATCCTAAAATATCGAGGTTTATTATACTGATGATTAAATCTAAACTAAAGGTATGTAATTAACCATGGGTCGTTTTCACCGCGGTTCTTAAGTGATCAAACCGTGATATCTACTACTTTATCTTGCATTGTTGGAGATATTGCTAATTTTGTTGCGTATGCGCCACAACACTATGCGAGGTGTTTTCTCCGCGTTCCCTACATGGCCAGCGCCGTGAAATCTATTCGATAGTGAGTCATGTTTAATTAGTATTTGTTTTCTTGGACATTGTCTTTTAGATAATTAATTGTTTGGACGATTATTTGCTATTGCTTGTTGGGTTAGGTAAATAGTTGTAGATGTGAATTGGAATTTGTGATGAATATTTTAAATTATATGGTTAACTAATATTATTACATTGTAAAAGTTTCCTACGCGCGGTTTCACCTGCGTATCTCCCGTCTCCGTAAGAACTTTACAATGAAATATAGCCTATAGCCTTCCTTAATAAATGGGCTACCTATCTAACAGTGAAATTTTTTTTTAGTTCAGACCAGTGGTTTCTGTGATTAGCGCGTTTAAGCAAATCAACTCTTCAGTTTTATATATTCATATATAGATTTGTATATCAAAATGATTACAAGGTACCTAGATTGGGTTATTCACTAACTCCACACACGAGACTGGTTATGAGTGTGTCGAGTTGGTGAAACTCTGAATTAAGTCACTTATTATTTCGTCATCTGGATACGCCAAGATTTTTATGTGTGTCCACTTAGTGAAACTTAAATTAAAACATTTTTATGTTTTCGTCAACTGGACACCATTATCATAAAATTTTTGTTTACAAGAAAGAAAAATAAAATTGAATAAGTTTTCATTGCGCTCATTTCTGCATATATACCTAAATATATGCAGTAAACTATTTTCGGCGCGCTCGGTTTCATCCGCCTTGTTCCCGTTTCTATGAACCACCCTTTGATCTACGGTGACTTTTATGCCAGAAACCACACGGTTACGTTCTGTTCTGCGGGATTTATCGATAGATTAATGGTGGAAATTCCCCATCTTTACAATCAACATTTGTCCATGAACCTTCAAGGCTTATAGACATATGACATGGCTACGGGAAACTAATGGCCTTTATGAAGGACACTAAATCGATCTAATAGGTGCCATATTGAAAAATGTATGTTGTTTGTGAGTTTAGTATTTATAAAGAAAAATATAGCGAACTTTTTTAAAAAATTTCTTGACTGTTAAATTGGTATATTTTGTTGTTAGAATTTGTTATTGTATCAAAAAAAATACATTCTTTGTTATTAGTTTATGGTTGTTGGGGTTACGTGCCCGAAGGGTAAAAACGGGACCCTATTACTAAGACTTCGCTCTCTGTCTGTCACTAGGCTGTAACTCAAGAAGCGCGATAGCTAGACAAGTGAAACTTTCACAGATGATCTATTTATGTTGTATATACTAAAAATAAAATAAAATAAACATTTGAGGGTCATGGGCAAGCTCCCATACAACAAACTTTTTTTTCTTATTGCTCGATAGCAATAACGGCAGTAGGTAGGCACTTAAAAATGGTATGGAACCTTTCGTGCGCGATTCAGACTCGCACTTGGTCGGTTTTTATGAAATATATTAATGTCTGTCTGTTGCGAACAGTTGACGTGTTTTATTATGCATAATTGTATTTTAGATAAGTTTATTTTTTCCGGACGGACCTTATGTAGTTAGCCAGGAGGCTTTTGCTACTTCACCGCACATAAAGTAGAGCAGAGCTCCAGCCTCAATAAAGTTTAAATACGAATGTACAGTTTTTCCTCCTGGGCGATATGTATTATAGGTATTCCCGGCTCTCCCGTCTTTAAGTTAGAAAAGAATCTTCCACGTAGATCCCATTATTTCTAGTGTTTTAGTAGTTTTTAAGTCATAGGTCGATGATACTGATGGACTATGTAAAATATGATATGGTAAGAAAGGGGGTGATAGTAGAGATGGCGGCTAATAGAAAAAGACATATTGCACCGACCCCAAATAAATTGGGATAAGGGCAGGAGAATGAGAATGAGATGAGGTCAGTAATACTGCAATAGGTACGCGTAAGTGAATGGCTAATTAGGTTGAAAATCACATGTTGCAAATTGATTTCTTGCCCTTTACTATATATATATATAGAGAAAATAGTTTTTGACAGATGAATTTATACTTTATTGTAGTATAATTGATGATATAGTACATCCACCTTCCGGCAGTCACACACTGCTGCACAAATGTCAAGCACTCATTGTATGATGCCGTTAGTTCATCTGTGATATCTTTCTCTGCGTTTGTTACTGTTGGGCGAAATGTTATCGTTATGATGGTTTTGTTCGTTAATAATAATTATTACCTACTTATTAGTTTTTATGTGAGCCATTTTATATATATATGAACTGTTGTTACCGCTTATTGTATGTACCGACGTTATGTACCGAAAGTTGGCACCACCCTACATCGGTTATCGTGGGCTCCGGGATTTTCCCAAAAAAAATGTGCCCAAAATTTCATTTGTGAATAATCTTTACCCTTCATAAGGGCCCACAAACAATTTTTTTTATACGGGGCCCCGCCATGGCACGTTCGCCACTGCTACCATTAATAAGTAGGCACTCGAATATAACATTCGTGTAGGTATTTATGAAATTTGCTAAATAAAATACTAAATCTACAAAAACCCAAAGCAAAACATGAAATATCAACGCAGCACAATAATAGATACCTACTTAGTATTATAATACATATAGTAGTTAATGTTTGTAGTTATTTTAGTATATATAAATGAATATTTGGTGCCAATTGTTCAGCCAATTATAATTTATCATTAACGGTGCACGTATTAGTTTATTGCAAGTTCATAGTTGGTGCCGGTATTTTTATTCATTACCTCCCAGCCCTCTTCAAAACAAAACAAAAAACACATTTCTTTTAAAAAAATACTTCAGTTGTCCACTTGCATTCATTGACAAAAAGGCCAAACAGAAATAACATCTTTCTTTATTTTTTTTTCTTCAACATATTACTAGCTCAGTTTTGCAGACTACTAGTATTCTTGTTAACCCCTCGTGCTAAGCTAAAATGCTTGTGTTACGAGTGGGTTCACGTCGGTAGTGCAATGGGTGGGGTTCGAACCTGCGACCTCAAGATCACAAGTCCGACGCCCTAGCCATTGGGCTACGGCCGCTTAAAACTAAAACATCGCCACCTTGGTGTACCAAAACTCCAAAAAAAGGCCTCCAAAATCCCAAATGAGTTAATCCTTGGCAAAAACCGAATGCAATTACATAGAGCACATTAGGGACACATGTCGGAAACAGATGTTTTGTGTGCAACTACCATAACGACGCCAGGTGGACCGAACAATATGAAAGGTGCCATGTTTTTTTTAACATGAGCTTGTAGCTTAATTGAAAAATGTATTGAAATATCAATGGGTTTGGGTTAAGGTGGTACTGTTATATGAACGGGAATTGTTTTGATGCGTTTTTCTCACTTTTTTTGTTATTTTTTTCGGACGGACATATTATGTTGTTAGCCCCCAGGCCTTTGCTACTTTACCGGGCATAAAGGCGAGCAGAGCTCCAGCCAAGATAAATGGTTTAAACACTACAAACTACGCAACCTGCGCAAGAGGGCGTCCCCAGTGGGACTTGGACCTCGACTCAGGACGGTCGCTGACGGGGATGTTAAGGGATTATGGCTTTTAGTTTTTTTAGGGGAGTTTTGTGCAACTGTCGCTCTACTTTACAGTTTGCGGGCCTCTCGGACTTCGGGTCTACGAGGGCATCGGAAGGTTCTTAGCAAACTAAGGGTCGGTAGGGATGACAAATCCCGCACTATCAAAATTATTCCGTATGTCGCGGGAGACTTTACTAACGCGTCATTCACGGACACAAAGTACCTACATCTAGACTCAGAACAACTATTATGGCATTAATTTGAAGAATTTGAAGCGGCCGTAGCCCAATGGCTGGGGTGTCGAACTTGTGATGGGTTTTGCACCCATTGCCCTACCGACATGAACCCAATCGTAATACAAGCGTTTTAGCTTAGCACGGGGGTTTAACAAGAATACTAGTAGACTGAATAACTCTGCTAGGTAAAGGCTAAGTTCTGTTAAGATGAGCAGTGTTCAGCAGTGAACCTAAACAGGCACTTTTTGTTGAAGCGAAAATGGGAAGTGATAAGTAATGCGGACGAAACTGCGGTCAATTTCTAGTAAACTATAATTCCAGTAGGTACCTACATAATAGATGATAAAATGATAATAAATGTTACAGACTGTTGAATCGAACTCATTCGCAATACGTTTTAATACAGGGTGTCCCAAAAGGTTAAGTAGCTGGGAAAGGGGGTGACAGGGGTGGACACAATGGTCACTAGAAAAATAAAAAAAAAATCCGCTATGGGTATTTAAAAAAAAATGGCATTTTTTTAAAAACTTAAAATTTTACACCTTGTTATTTTTGATGTTGATGTTGATGACCTTGTTGTTATTGAAGATTACATAACAGCATTTCTTTAAAATACAGCCATATTTGTAGGTACAGTTAGCACAAGGTGTAAAATTTTTAGTCTTTTAAAAAATGCCATTTATTTTTTTAAACACCCAGAGGGAATTTTTTATATTTTTCTGGTGACCCTTGTGACCATCCCTATCACCCCCCTTCCCAGCTACGTAATCTTTTGGGACACCCTGTATATATTAGCCACATAAATGTTCATTTCATTAGATTTAATGTTTGTTGGTAAATACATACTTACTTAAGCTATAATAATTAAAATGTTATTAGTCCGTGTGTCATGCCCGATACTACTTAAAGTTTAGAGTAAGAAAAATAAATATAAAAAATATACCCTAACCAGTGGTTTGAATAGGCAACAAGAGGATTGCTAATAAGGTTTTAGGGGCCCCCTGACCTCTGGGGCCCTGGGGTACTGTTCGCCTAGCCCTTTGGTAGCTACGCCCTTTGGTAACGTTTGGAAAAGTTGGTTAAATAAAATGTATTATTTCCTAAAAAATACTTCACCAATTTTATCACTATAACTGATACATTCTGTTCAAAGACGCGATGGGCTGAATTTGCTAACTTCCTCATTCCAGCTAGCTAGCATAGGCAACGCGACTCCAGTCTACTCTACGGAGGCCTACCAATCACATTGCAGAAAGTGTCTAGCCGGGCAGCGACTTATAGAGAGGACAAGCTATATCCTTTTGCCCACCAAATCAACCCTAGGAAATCTAAAATATCTAAAGGAAGGAGGAAGGATAAGCAACTTAGGAGTTTCTTCATCATTATTTAGTGACGCAAGATTCGCGGTTGATTTGTGATGATGCAAATATACCCTCGCAAACTGACCCTAACTAATTTAATTTAGATGTTGCATTAACTAGCTATTCGAAAATCGCAACCATGACTGTATTCTATTGCAAATATGTATGTAATTTTAGATATAAGTATTAATTGAAGGTCTCTAGAAGGTCTTATTAAACAATCCATTCAAAAAGATGTAATGTATCAGTGAATATTATTAATATTTTATGTCTATTTCGTGAGCTACACAGAGATCAGTATTCGACCCATCGGAGAAGAATGCGCCCGCGAATGCGACGCGTTCTTCCTCATAAGAGTGAATAATTGTCCAATGCCCTCGTAGTCCCAAGGTCCGAGAAGCACGTTAACTGTAAAGTAAAGCGATAGTAGCACTAAACTCTCCTATAAAAACAAAAGGCGGATTGAGTAATTGAGGGACTATGAATTCCTTAATCCCACCACCAGCGACTGCCCTGAGCCGAACTCCTGAGTCCCACAGGTGCACTCTTGCGCATATTGCTTAGTTTCTAGTTCATAAAGCATTTAATTAGGCTGGAGCACTGCTCGCCATTATGCCCGGAAGTTAGAAAAACTTCGTGGCTGAATAGATCACCTCATATCTTTCCATTGGTGTCGTCGACTAAACAACTTACAGCTAAAGGATGGTCAGTAACCTCTATCAGCTCAAGGTTAATTACCTTCTTACTGCGATCACCAGTTAGCCGACCAAGCATGGGGATTATTACTACAATTCTGGCTTGCCAAGGTCTGTTAAGAGGAGGCCCAAGTTCAGCAGTGGACATAAACGGGCTATAGAAGTGAATCTATATTCACCTTTTGACCTGCTGTTATTTGTCGTACGATATCGACAGTTAAGTCCAAGGACGACCGTTGACGTAAGCCTTGGATTAATAAATTGTTTTACCCAATTAAGGTTACACGATATATGACGTCAAACACCTTAATGGAAGGCTAAGATGAAGGCTGACTTTGAACCGAGTTTTATACCAAGGGCGTTATAAAAATAAATACTTACATCTAAATTAATGAGTTCAAGTAGGTTATTGAGCTATTTTTTGGAAGTGTAGATATTTATGTTGGATTAAGTTTTCTATTGGTGCTGTACCTATGGTCCATCGAGCCGGATTTTTAATGTTCTTAATCAATTAGCTGATTGCGAATATTATTACATTGTGAAGATCACTAATTTTAGCTGTTTAGGGTATGTATAATATAAAAATTAAACACTGGGATATAATTACAATCTATCGCGACTCGAGGCATCGAGTCTGATAAAATGTGTCTTACTATTATTGGCACCGCTAATAGTAGGTAATAAAAGGCAGATTTATCTTCAGAGATTGCCAAGTTTTCTAATGATTTAACATTTATAAATTCAGATTACTTCGTATGTCATATATTGTACAAAGTTATTCTAATAAGAAACTTCAATTAGAAGCTTAAATATTACAGTAATAAAATATCCACATATTCTTATAGATATCTACGTCATTATTATCTTCCTGCCCTGATACCATTATTCTGAGTCAGCGCAATATTTCTTATGCAAACTACATAAGAAAGGTGTGGAAATGACGTCTAATAGGGAAAATAGGAAGAGAATGACATATTGCACTGACTCAGAATAACGGTAGCAGGGCAGGAAGATGATAAAATAGGATTCTTCTTCATACAGCCCATCCTACTTCTTTTTGGGCTTTCTTTTCGAACATATCCATCCATCTTCATATTCAGCTCTCTTTTTGTCATCCCTACGCACTACGTGCCCATACTATTCCTATATCCCTATACATAATTGATTTTAATCGGTTAGTTAAACTGCACCGCAGAATACTCACTTACATCGAGTTTCCTTCCGATGCGCATAGATTATTGGAAAATCGTACAAGGATACGGATAATCACGCACATATTGATTTAAAAGTCGTATTATTTAAACTAAAATTAACTCTATTGCGTTATAATTAAGGTCTAATATGTAATTATCAGTAGTTCGTCTTATTACATGCACGCTATAAGCTGTAACAAATTATTATTGTACATTGGCTATAGTTTTAATTGGTAGTATCTAATACAGTGTTGAATATGGGTGTAAATGATGGATCATTATTGATGTTTTCCTTTATGGTGTAACACGGTATTATGTAGTAATTAAGTTCTTCACTTCACTGCTCCAGTCCGTTTATGTCCAGTGCTGAACATGGGCCTCCTCTTAACAGACTTTGGCAAGTCAGGGTCTAGGAGGGATGCCCAGGAGATCCCGCGGTACCATATTGGCCGCGGGTGCCGTCGGGGGACCGGATTGCTTATGCGTACCCGGCCCCCGCCAATGGCGGATCGAAGGAGTGTCCGGGGGGGTTTTAGTGGTGTAGGGTCCTCTCCTCGTAGTATGAGTTAAGCACACCAAGCTATGGAGAGGGCGGACACCAAAAAAAAAAGGGTCTAGGATATTGCTATAATCACCACGCTTGGCAGGGGGACTGGTGATAGCAGATAGTAAGATGGTAACTACCCTTCAGCTGATAGATGCTGCTGCCCATCCATCAGCTCCATATCGCTAAGTTTTACCACATTCATGGTAAGATATGAGGTGGTCTTTTCAAGCCGGTTACCACACGTATTGTTAACAGTAAAATAAGATAAAATAGTTTAGTAATAATAACTTATTTTTATTATTTAGTTGATGATAAAATTAATTATATATAAAGGTGCTTTTAAAATACTTGCCATCATTTTGCTAGTGAAGTAAGTTCTGTGAAAATACTTTATATAGGTATTTTTTTCATAAAAATATTGCCTACATTTGTATTTGTATACAGAAATCAAATCTTCATCTATGGTATTTTAATATTCAATTACACACAGATGGCGCCAAAAAGTTGTTTTTGTTTGCAGCCTCAATCTATAATGTGAATAGTAAACTCAATAGGTAACTAGGTATACATTCTTGGCTGGAGTTCTGCTCACTTTTATGCCCGGAAAAGTAGCAAAAGCCTTGTAATTAACAACGTATGTCGGTCCGAAAAAAAGTAGGTATACCTACATACTTCTAAACTTAAATATTTTCTAACGTATAAACTTTCAACTTCAATGTATTAGCACATTATCTGTACCCTTCAAATGTACATAACAAGTGGACAGCGGGTCAATCGTTAGTCCACGTTTATTATACTATATCGTTTAACTATTCATGATTCATAGTAAACTGGGTAGGTTAAGTACAGGTTTATGAGCTAGTCGTGTGTCAACTACGACCTTCAGTTGTTTTCACTGTTGTTTCTATAAAGGGCAAATCGAAATAGTATAGTTGAAGTGGTTATATGAATAGAAAAGTTATATCCTGAAACTCGGACATTGGAAAAATTGAGGAACTTTCTCCAAAATGGCTAAACAGAGAGATAGATGATGGCGATGAGAAATATATGTTTTCTTTACATTAAGTTTAGAATAGACTTAATTTTTTGAGAAAATAAAACATGATTTTCATTCAAACCTTTCAAATGGGTCTCACATTATTGTTTCAAAGAGTATCTACGAATGAGTTTTCTTTAACTATGTAGCTTTAATTCTGTTTAATCCCTTGGCTAGTTATGTAGGCTTCAACTGCCGGAACCAGACAGCTATCAAATAGAGGATCTTCGCTCAAAACATAGATTGTAGCGAACAAAATCAACTTTGACTTCTTATCCTTGGTTTATTAGCGTGACGACGTCATTATCACCCTTTCTTCACAAAGGCAACCTAAACAGCAGTTCTTAATATAAACCACGTCTAATTCGCTCAAAGATACTTCTTTTGTAAGGTCATAACACAATGCTAAACCTTCGGATCTCAAGCATTACCGATTGGCTGATAGTGCATGAGAAACTCAGACTAAAAACCTCGCCCGAGGTCGTTCACGCCTGGCTTTGTCATAGTGTGGATATAATAGTAGGTTCAACAACTGTTTGCTATTGTTGTCCGAAAAAAGTACGTTAATAACGTGCTTGTAACGAAATATTGAATAAATGTAGGCATGCGCAATGTGCGTGGTATTTATTTACACTGCAAAACCAATAAATAATACATAAATATGCTAGGACCAATAACAGTTTTAAGTGAAATTAGGTAACTAATCTATGTTTTTTTTTTCGGACGCACATTATTAGTTAGCTAGGATCCTTCTGCTACTTCACCGTACATAAGGCAGTATTCACAAATAATAACGAGGCATATCTTATAGAATTATTTTTAAATTTCTACGTGATAAAATGATATGTACATTCTATCACGTAGAAATTTAAAGTCACACTACTATAAATATATTGCAATACCCTATAGTGTGTTATTGCAAGCATGTAACAATGACTAAGTTGTATATACAATATTCCCTGCGTGATCAGATCAGATCAGATTCAGAAATGAAGAGATCCGCAGGAGAACGAAGGTCGCTGACATAGCTCAACGGATTAGCAAGCTCAAAAGAACTGACGGCCGATGGAGCAGAAAGGTTCTCGAGTGGAGACCACGAACTGGCAAGCGCAGCGTATGACGACCGCCTGCACGATGGACCGACGACCTCATAAAGGCATCCCTGCCTTTATGAGGTCGTCGGTCCATCGTGCATGTCAGTGGTTGCAGGCCGTAAGCGATCGTTCCCGCTGGAAATGGATGGAGGAGGCCTATGTTCAGCAGTGGACTACAACAGGCTGATGGTGATGATATTCAATATACAGTGTGACTCGAAAAAAAAACTATTTCTTAATCATAGGAATGGTACTTGCTATCAAGACAACAGAAATTACTTACATGCCTATATTGTCATTTACTGTTTTGTCGTACCTATCATAATACAATTTACATTTAACATTTGATTTAATAGAACAAAGATTCACTCTTTCTATTGCCTGAGTGATACAGCATTAACTGCAGTATTTTTATTACAGGAACTCATTACACATAATCTGTGTGTCGCGAGGGACTATAGTAACACAGTTTTCACAAAAAGTAGTAAAAATATCCAACTGTTCTTTTCAATCTGTGTATTGTCATAAAATAGCTAAATCACGATAGCACTTTATATTATTCGTGCCAGTGAACTATGGGAATTGGGTGCGCAGTACCATATCATAATAACGGAACCTTTAGACTATAGTTCCTATTTATTAACTGAAAGTTTCAACCGGATACAAAAATGCAGAAGCAGATGAAAAAAAAAAAATTTTTTTTCGGATGGATTTACTTAGGTAGCCTAGAGGCTTTTGCTACTTCATCGGTCATAAAGGCGAGCAGAGCTCCAGCCTTAATAAATGGTTTAAAAACTACATACTAAACAACCTGCACAAGAGGGATTTGGACCTCGGCTCAGGGCTGTCGCTGGCGATGAGATTGAGGGATTATGACTTTTAGTATTTTAGGGGAGTTTTGTGCAACTGTCGCTCTACTTTACAGTTCGCGGGCCTCTCTGACTTCGGGTCTACGAGGGCATCGGATGGTGGAATATTTCTCAACATATAAGGCGTACACGCAATGTCAACAGTGTTAGAACAATATACGTACATATAATTGCAAAAATGTAGGTTACTACACATAATATGAGGTATAATTTATGTTACACTTGGGTAATATCCATTGCAGATTACGCTCTTAAGATTATTGATGTTACTGATTGAAAGATTACAAATGTATAACAAACTGCGCAATATTGATAGTTAATTGAAAAATGCTTTGAATTAGAGTTGCCCAACTATCGATAGTTTCGCTATCGATAGGTGACCTCGAAAAATAGTAACAATATCAATAGTGCTATCGATAGTATCGATATTATCGATAATATCGATACTATCGATACTTTGAATTTTTAAAATAATAATTATAGTCAAAGTCAATAAATCTTAATCTTAGGATGATCTTCTTTTTTTTTCTACCACTAGAACTGGCAATAGAGTTAGAAGAATCTTTTTTTT
This sequence comes from Nycteola revayana, assembly GCA_947037095.2. Taxonomy (NCBI): domain Eukaryota; kingdom Metazoa; phylum Arthropoda; class Insecta; order Lepidoptera; family Nolidae; genus Nycteola; species Nycteola revayana. The sequence continues at coordinate 16,434,860 of OX344858.2, read as the reverse complement.
AAGTATGTTTTAATATTACAATAAGTTCCGTAGTATAGTATTTTCCAACAAAAAGAGACGGCAATCTTTAATATACAAGTTAGTTTCGTTAAATTTGTATTAGTACTTATAGTTATGTATTAGTTATTAAAGTAGTATATGAGATTGAAGTATATATTAAAATTTGTAAAATTTTGTAACCTTAAGTTTAGTAAGTAAAAAATAAAATAAAATAAATTACTGTCCTTTACCACGCCGTGGCGACTTGTAAATAAAGCAACATTTAGCACGAAATTGTAAAACATGTATGTAATCAATGTATTAGTGTATGTTTTGTAAGTTGTCCTGAATGAATAAATACATAAATAAATGACCAAATTAGCTCTAATGCCTTGCATTAAAGGAAAGTATAGGTTGTACGAAAGGGCACCCTTAACACAGGTTCGAATTTATTTTTAAATATAATTTAACAAGTATATAGGTACATAGATCGAATTCCCTTCAAGAAATAGGTAGATAATTTGGCTAAGTATTCATCATCATCATCATCAGCCCATATAACCCTCGGGCCTCCTCCCGAGGGAAGTTATTTGCCATAGTCACCACGCTTGGCAGACGGGTTGGTGACCGCAGTATTATGTTTCGCCACACAAGGAAACGCTGCTGCCCGTTCTTTGATATACGATTATACAATATGATGTTATATTAATCGGGACCAACGGCTTAACGTACTTTCCGGGGCACGGAGGGTAGTCCCTCAACCAACCAGATCCGGGAAGAAATGTTAGAATTTACACAAAGATTTCTTGTCCGGAGTAGGGATCGAACCCACGACCTCCGAAATTTAAAGCGAGCCAAATACCGCTACGCTACGGAGGTTGTACGCTGAGTGTTAGCAGTGACTAAAGAATCACTGTGTATTTATTAGGTTAACCAATACAAATAAAATTAGCTATAAAACCTGATCCGATTGTAACACTGATTTGACGGTTCGATTTGCTGAAGGTCGAGTGAACGTTTCAAACGATTATATTTTCATTACAATCGGGTCTGCACTTAAGATGACGCATAGGAAAACGAGCAAAAAGTGTTTCATATCCTTAATAGGCTTTGTGTAGGGTAACTCAATCGATCTTTTTATTTGAGACACCCCGCGAACCCCCGCGCGTTAAATATGTCACTCCTGGATAACTGAGCTTTCTAATGATAAAAGATGTTTTGAAGTAGGTTCAGTAGTTCCGAAGCCAATTCAATGTAAGCAATCAATTTTGCCTCTTTCTACTATTAGTATAGACGAATATACCTACCTACCATGATTATTGTCGTAGCGTGTATTCGGCAAGTACAATACCTATCTGTCTTCAAATCATAAGTAAACTGGTTCTAGGTAAGCGTGCTCCATCCTAGGCCATAGCCTAGGATGGAGCACGCTTACCTTGCTGATTGCTTGATGCTTAACATCAGGCAGGGTGTAGTCAAACGCTAACCTATTTTTAATAAAAATAAAGGGAAGAGAATTAGTTTTTGGTAGTACTGTCGGTCTATGTAAATTTTACTTTTTAAATAGCATTTAAAATTACAGATTAAAATGACTTTAAACCGGTGTTAGCGAGCGTTCGTTTAATTACATTATATTTTAGTAGAAGGCACTAGAGCTCATTTTGCCAATTACATTAACCATAGCAATTTTTTATAATAATGTGTCTATTAAAAATTTTAATGTTACGTTCCAATAGTTTATATTGGTTATCGTATAGTTGAAATTATCCTTGACAGTGATTTTTTTTACGAAAATTGACTCTACATTCGTTTTATTAATTTGTGAAATAATCATCATTTTTTTAATAAACTATGTATAAAAAAGGTAAATAAGCATTTGGGATAGCATCAATTATTTTATATTCATTTACCAACGCATGGGAACTGCTAATTTTCTGATTTATGAATCAATAAAATTGAAGACACATCAAATACAACTTTACCGGGGCTTAAAGCCAATATCTCGTTAATTAGAGCTAAAAAATATAATACTAGACCTAGAAATAGACAAAATATGTTCTGGAAACTACGATAAAACTGGTCACCCTACTTAGGGTTAACGACTACTATTTGAATAACTACTCAAGATAAGCTTGTAGTAGGTATAATTAGCGTAAGCGATTGGCTTTTTGTTATTTGAGTTCGAAAACCACAAATACAATTACTCCGAGATGCTTTTTTTACGGCTTGAACATTTTCTGGTGATGTTAATCGCAATCTTTAAATCCACGACGTTTGTTATCTGCACACATCTCTAAAATTAGTAAACGTATTTGAACGATATTTTAAGTGTAGACAGTCCCTGATTACTTTTTTAATAAATGAATAAATAGTACATTTTATTTAAAAGTACTTAATATAATACATAGGTATATTTACTACTAAATGTAGCTATTTTAAAATAAAACTAACTGATATAATACTAACGATCGTACCATCCATTTCTCAAAGCAATTGGGTATATGTTTGACCATAATTAAATATTAAATTAAATTTTATACTTTTTTGCTCGACTTGGCGGGGTACTGAAGTGCCCCCAGATTTAATTAATAAGCATATTAAGTCGCAGTTATAATACAGGTATTAAAGTTCGTATGCAGAAATTGAAATCTAATAGAAGTAGGCCAAGTCGCAGCCAAAACCTAGTATTTTAATAATATACAACGTAAACCCAATTCAAATTACAAAGTGTATGTGGCAACATAAAAAGACATTTCTCGTGGTTTGTCAACTCCATTGTATGCCTAGTTTTTGGTTGAACATGGGAACCGTGGTCGGTTTCATTTCCTCATACATTGAAATCGACTCCAAGTGGTATTGTATGCGCGTAACGATGACGAATGAATGGATGGTGTTTCATTCATTCATCCGTTCGTTCGCAATCGAATGATTTTAGAGTTAATGAGTGGTTATTTATTACCTTTACTAATAGTTAATGAAATTTGTAGTGTGTAAGAATTGGTTTAAGGACACTGTGAATTATCTTTATTAATAAAACTTTGTACTGACTAGCACAGACTAAACCGTTGTTTATAAAGACCATCAAATGAGAAAGGATTTTCCAAAATCCAATATATTTCACAAAAAAAGCGGCCGTAGCCCAATGGCTAAGGCGTCGGACTTGTGATCTTGAGGTCGCCGGTTCGAACCCCACCCATTGCACTACCGACGTGAACCCATTCGTAACACAAGCATTTTAGCTTAGCACGAGGGGTTAACAAGAATACTAGTAGACTGCAAAACTAAGCTAGAATATAAAAAAAAAATTTAAGGTTCCTGAAGTTGTAATTTTATATTCAGTTGTAGATTATTAGACATAGATCTACAACGATCTAGAATTTTATTTGTATAGATATAATCTACAATGTATTCGAAAGATTTTTACACAATTTACTGAAACACAACATTAAACAATAATGTTAATTGTACCTACTCCTGAACTGTAAAGTTATTAAACGAATTTTCCTTTTTTAACTATAAAACTGTGTATCTTGTAATTGTTAAGTAAAATTTAGTATATTTAGTCCTGTAAAAATTAGGTACATGCTTGGTTTTATAAACAGTTTCAATTATAAATAAGTTGCAAGGTAGATATCTATATAATTTATTATGATACGCCGCATACCTTACTTACACATTAATCAGATTTAAACAAAAGACAATAACGTTTTATTTTTTTAAGTGAATAATCCAAGTTACGAAATACGTACGTTTAATTATTATTGCTATGAACACAGTGAATGAGGACATAATAGTATTCTTACATCAGCAGTTGTATCTACATTGCATGCTCGTTATAAGTGACAGCAGTGTTTTGCATACAAATATGCAAACTCAATACATTCTTCGTTGAAATAAAAAAAAAAATGCAGCATACGCCATTTTACTGCAATGTTCAAACAATTCACACGAACGTCCAACAACTTTAAGAATTAAAAGTAAATTAGAACTAAAACTTATACAATGTAAAAGCGACTCTATTTGTGTTGAACTAAAGTTGAAATTTGTTAGTACTTAAAAATAATATTTAGTGTTAATGGTAATTAGACTTTATTAGTACCTAAATAAGGCAGATTTTTATTTAATAAGCAAAGATTTAAAAAGTAAAACAGATTAACAAAATGGCTGAACTGTCAGCGGTTGAATTTTAATAAGAACAGTTGTCAGAATGTTTGATATCTAAGGTAATGATATTTTTGGTTAGTTACGAATTTCTAAACGAAAAATCGTATTCATTTTTTTTTAGTTGTCGAATGATTGTTTATGAACGAATATTTTGTAAGATTATTAAGTTGTTGTAGTTGGTCTATAAGTTTAATTTTTAAATTAATATTAATATTTATGGATGAGTTGATTTAAATACACTTTAATTGAAATTAATTAATTCATAAATTGAATAATTAGGAATATCATTTAAATATTTACTCAGGCTACGCAAAATAGGAAACAGTGCATGATAAACATTATTATAGGCTAACATTTATTACAAACTTTCATTATTATCCATTCAACAGCTTTAATTTAATTTTAAATAGTGGTAAATATATAATAGTTTTGAATGCCAAGAACGAGTAACAGCGAAAAAAGATTCTAGTTCTCGATACACGGGAACAGAATATATCTTAAGGCAAATACAAAAAAAAGGTCTCTATTCAGTATAAACCCGCACTTGACCTGCATTTTTCTCAGCACAGCAGCAAGAATTCGGTTATGTCAGTAATTGTGGTTAACCGCATTGTCACGTAGACATTATCTCGATTACGTTGTAATACTACGATATTACCGGTGAACGATTTAGGATAGGATTGGATACACCATGAAATATAAATAGTAGTTTTCCGGGGAAGAACGATTCATAAATTCAGATTAAGTTAAAACAAACCTTAGAAATATAAGCTGGCGGCCGCACTCCTGGAACGACAAACAACAAATTATTTTTTGCCGGTAAAGTCGCTGCCATCGCAGCTTCGGCCTAAGAGTAACAAAACAAGAATGTTTGTTTATTACATATAGTTCAAATACAACTAAAAACAACAGATTGAAACTTTTACATTTTTTAAAGTTGTATTTAGATATGTTATTATATGTCTATTATATTAAAAGTTGTGTATACTTTAAATATAAGAAAGGTTACTGGGTGGTATTCCATATTGCCATTCATTCCATTCCCATTGCCCGTTGAATTAACAACAATGCTTATCTGCTGTGCAAATAGCAGCACTCGGGGAACGTGTAGCATAACTTAGAACCGCTGCAATGTTTTTATATGTTAATATAGCTTCCTGTGCCCACGGCCCCAATATTACGACAATTTTATTATTGTAATATAAATACATAATGCAACAATATTACAATAAATACAACTTAAGGTAACTAATCTAAACTAAAACTAATACAAACTTATAAAAAAATAACTAGGTATTAAAAATCTATGCCATTTAGCAACGTTCCCAGAATGCTGGCAGAATTGCCATTGTTTGTGTTACATTATATATGTTTTTATATATTCCAACTAGCTTCTCGCATGCACAGCTCTCATCCCCGTAAGAACTTCATATCTCAACATGGCTTTTTTTTTTGTTGTCTGGGGGGAAATGCATTTACGCATTCCCAACGCCGCTGCAGCGTTTTCGCGCGCTGATACTGGAATAAGTGGGACTCTCCATGGCGTGGTATGCTACTAATACCACGAGGAGAGGACCCTACACCACTAAAACACCCCGGACACTCCTCCTCCTCCGATTACTCATGGATGAAAGAACTTTTGCAATCAGTCATTCATTTCATAGCCTATTCAATGCAAATAAGCAATTAAATATTGCCTATATTAAAATAAATATAAATAATACTGTTATTAAATTATAAAATAATTAATGTTTCTGTGCTATAACAATTTTAATGTTCTTTTGTTTTCTTTCAGGTGAGTGAATGGTGGCAGCTTTATCGACTAAAGTGGTAATATACACTCATTTGATGGCAATAATAATTTTAATATGAATATATTCATCATGTTTACACGAGCAGAAGACAGATCTTTTTGATATAAATCAGTTTAAAAACTAATACCTAAGTTTATAATTATGGTAATCTTTAAAAACAAATATTAAATATCTATAATAACAAGTTTCCGCGCGGTTGCTTCTTGCTTACTTCACAATAAAATATATACTTCACGATAAATGGGCTATATATATAAAACTGAAAGAATTTTTCGGGCCAGCAGTTCCTGAGATTAGCACGTTCGAGCAAACAAACTCTTAGGCTTTATATCTTTACTAATACTGATATATATAAAAAGATCAAGAGTTCGTTTGTAGCAAACAAACAAGCGTAATAGTTTTCATAACTTTTTTTATTCGGACGGACATTGTGTAGTTAGCCAGGAGGCGTCTGCTACTTTACCGGGCATACTTTTCAGTAAAACCTAGCTATTTATTATGAGGACTGTCTAATAACTAACTAGCTATGTATAATAACTAGTTATAAACACCGGTACGGGATCTAAGGTTCACAGGTCAATGGCAAAGGTCCAACGGCCCTTCTGCGAGAGGATTTACCGAAGTTGACTCAAGTTTAAACGTACACTTTCACTGTTTGCATAAATACATTATGATAAAAGGTATTTGACTGACTTCCGTAGAATAACGGGTTTATTAACATAGGTTCATCTCGCAAACTTGGAGGTTGTGGGATCGATTTCCGCGCCGTAAATAGGTACCATTGTGTAAAATTATAGACAACCTCCATGGCGTAGCAGTTTAAATCTCGAAGGTTTAAGTCTAGAAGGACGTGGGTTTGAAAGATTTCTTGTCCCCACACCGTACAAGAAATCTATGTGTAAATAACAAGAATCTTTCCGGGTCTCGTTGGTTGAGGTTTTACCAACGTATGTGATATCTAAAAAGAAAAAAAAAATTTTGCTTGAGGGACCTCCGTGCATCGGCATGCTTGCCTTTAAGCCGTAAGCCCCCGATTGTTATAACATCTTACTAATATTATAAACGCGAAAGTTTGTAAGTATGGATGGATGGATGTTTGTTACTCTTTCACGCCAAAACTACTGAACGGAATTGGCTGAAATTTTGCACCAGGATAGGTTATACGTTGGATTAACATATAGGCTACAAAACATCACGCTCCGACCCACTGGAGCAGAGTAACGCGGGCAAAACCGCGGGGCGCTGCTAGCCATCTATAACAAGCGTATACCAGGGAACGGGAAGCAGTGTAGCGTTTCTTTGTGTCATCATGAGCCCGTCTTACGTCCAATGCTGAACATGAGCCTCCTCCACCATAGTCCATAGTCATCACGCTTGGCAGGCGGGTTGGTGACCGCAGTATTATGTTGTAATACACAGAGGAATATACCAATCCACCTGCCAAGAAAAAAAACCTTTCCACGGGAGGAGACCCATGTTCAGCATTGGACGTTATATGGGCTTATGATGATGATGATGATGAAACCATAGATTTTAATACTTAAGATCATAATAACATGATATGAATAGTAATGCCCTTGATTCTAAAGATATTTGATTACCTATTATTTATTTGATATTGAAATCTGACTCAACTGTCAAGTTCGTGGTTTGTGGACGAGCGGCACAGATTAAAAATATTGAGTTGCGATAATTCCAAACATATCTATTTCCTTGTATTGAGGTCAATGTCCTTCGTTTATCCCGTTAACCTCTCGTGCTAAGTTTAAATGCTTGTGTTACGAGTGGGTTCACGTCGCGTCGGTAATGCAAAGGTTGGGATTGAATCGGCGACGACAGGTGTCCTTCCTCTTACGCTGGTATCTAGTAGCAACGTCCACGGCTGGACTCCGCTTAGCAAGCGGATTGGTGACCAGTAATTGGTTTTTTTTTTTTTTTTTTTTTTTTTTATAAAAGACAACTCCCGCACTACGAAAATAATTCCCTGTGTCGCGGGGGACTTAACAAACATTAATTTCACGGACACATAGAACATAGAACACTCAGAACAACTATTTGTGGTTCACACAAATAATTGTCCCGGGTGGGAATCGAACCCAGAACACCAGGTCTCAGAGGCTACTATCGTAACCACTGAACCACTGGTGCAGTCAAAGATTTAACCGGTTAATAATTCTGGTTAAATATCTGTCACAATAAATTAAAGAATTAGTCATTGATTTGATGTATCTTAGTTATTCAATCGAAAAGAATTCAACGCGCTAACGCCCGTTTATTTAGTTTATCATTTATAACTTTATAGTTTCACCCACGTAGATCCTCTTTCCCTTTAAACCTTCACCTAAAATATAGTCTATGGTACTCACAAATAACGAGGCATTCTATTGGCAAAGGAATTTGCCAAATCAGCTTAAAAGATCCAGAGATTACCCCCTACAACTTCACAAAGAATTCAAAAACTTTATCGTATATATATAATATAATAGTATAGAAAACATACTTTTTTGCTTGAGTATGCGTAAACTGTGGCTTTACTTACTTACTTTACTTTATTAGCATGTTTACCAGCTGCACATGGCCCTCCTCTTAATAGACCCTGGCAAGTCAGAGCTGTTGAGAGACATTGACTTAATAACCACGCTGGCAGGCGGATTGGTGTTCAAAGTCATTTATTCCGTAAAAATGGTTACATTTGTTTGGAATTGTCATATTTTGTCCCCTACCGTGCAGTGCGTGACGTGGCGACTACTGAGATTCACTGCCAAAAAACTCAGTAGTACCCTCTTTTTCACAAATAATAATATTTTTCAATATCTTGCGATTTACATTGAAATTGGGGCGACTCCATCCCAGGCATGGTCGCAGTAAGCGGTTAAGTTACCTTAACCTGGGCCCCGAGTCTACTATCGTAATGGCGTGTCCACTGACTGGAAATGACAGTTCAATGGTCGGTTTTTTTCCCATTTGGTAATCTACTAATACAAATGACGTCATAATGGTGTCACTATTACGACACGATGACATTAGCGTAGTTGAATATAATAACAAATGATACATTTATAAGTTTTGAAATCGCCTAAATAAACATTACAATCTCCCTAACCATCTCTCCTGCTACTTCTGTTGACGGCCTTTTTCTGCGGTATCAACACCGACTGCCATTCCAGCGCCGACACCATAGTGAGATTAGTAGATTACCGTTTTTGGCATAATGATATCATGACGGTAATACGGTGACACAATACTAAAAAAAAATAGCAGACTCGGCCCCCTGGTAGATGTTGCTTCTATAAGCTGTATCCCTCTTACAACGCCCATGGGAAGACCATGGGGTGACCCGTAAACCAAATCGCTTCCCGCTGTCTGTCTGTCCCTATGTATGCTTAGATCTTTAAAACTACCCTACGGGTTTTAATACGGTTGTTTTAATACATAGAGTCAAGTGATTCAAGAGGAAAGTGTCTATGTATAATAGTACATTAGCATTGCACTCAAGCGAAGCCGGGGCAGGTCGCTAGTAGATATATAACTTATAATGTACTAAGCTTTGTATTTAAACAACAATTAATATGCAAGTGACTTTACATTACGTATACAAATAAAACGGATAAAAAAATATTTTATGATCCTTGCCATTCAGAAGACATAAATGGCTGCTCCATAATTCATGGACTTTAGGTGTAGACACCGGCTATAAATTGTAACCAATTTATTGTTTTACTTGTAAAACAGTACAGTAAGTTGGTACTTAAAAAGAAACATAGAACAGAGACGTATTAAGTTACAAATAGATGAATCCTTTGCGTATAAGTATTGCTTTAAGTCTCGGAGGTCGTGGGTTCGATCCCCACGCCGGACAAAACATCTTTGTGTAAATTCTGAGATTTCTTTTGCGGGTCTGGTTTGTGGAGGTGCCTCAGTGCCTCGGAAAGCACGGTATGCTGTTGGTCTCGATAGTTATATCAACATCTATAACAAGCGTATACCAGGGAATGGGCAGCAGCTTTTCCTTGTGTGTTACAACATAATACTGCGGTCACTAACACGCGTGGTCATTATGCAAAACCCTACTTTCAATGTTCAGCAGTGGACATTGGCAATGGAGTGGGAATCGAAACCACGACCTCCGATACTCAAAGCGAGATTTATACCGCTACACCACTGTGGTTGTCTGTATATTTACAATTACATATCAAAGGTTTTTATTTATGTAAGTAATGCAAAAACTTATTATTTTATTTCTTTAATTTAACGTTATTTAATGCTAGCTTCCGCGCACAGATTCACCCGCGTAACTCCCGTTCCCGTGGGAACTTCATAATCATATATATAGGCTATAGACTTCCTCGATAAATGAGCTATCAAACACTGAAATACATTTTCAAATAAGAATAGTAGTTTCTGAGATTAAAGCAAGCAAACAAACAAACTCTTCAGCTTTATATAACTTAGTATAGATTTCCGTTTTACATACATAAACTGCAGGTTTTCTTCTAAACAATCCTCTCGACCCTTGGTTTGCAAATAACCATCCGACGCCCTCGTAGACCCAGAGTCTGAGATGCCCGTGAACTTTAAATTAGAGCGACAGCTGCACAAAACCCCCTAAAATAATAAAAGGATCACTCAATGTAATCGCCAGCGACTGCCCTGAGCCGAGGTCCAAGCCCAAGTATGTCCGTCTGAAAAAAAAACTTCTAAACTCATGTTTAAATCTATTCCTGTAGCTACGAAACGGTGTGAGTAAACGCCCCGTATTAGAGTGAAGGACGAACAAACTAATTGTATGCAAATATAATGATCTATAGTGAATATTAATAGACCCGAGTCGTGTCCATACTAATATTTGAATCGATTTATGGGCATGTTATTGATATCGATACCAAATCGATGACACGGAAAATTGGTTTCGATTTCCAATTTATTCCCTGGCTTAGTTTTAATAGACGCTTGATACATAAGTAAATAATGTTTGTTGTCTTAAACAGTTTCACACGCTTATGCCCTCTGTGGCATAGCGGTGTAAGACTCTGAGGTCGTGGGAAATCTTTTTGTAAAATCTAGGATTTCTTTCTGGGTCTTGTCTGTTAAGGGATAATCCACTGTGCCTCGGAAAGCACGATAAGCCGTTGATCCCGATTGTTATAACATGGTATACCAGGGTACAGGCAGCAGGGGCCGGATTGCTTATGCGTACCCGGTCCTCGCCAACGACGGATCGAAGGAGTGTCCAAGGGGTTTTAGTGGTGTAGGGTCCTCTCCTTGTGGTACGAGTTTAGCACACCATGGTATGGAGAGGGCGAAACTCACATATCCCACCGCCAGCGCGCGAATACGCTGCAGCGGCGGTGGGAAAGCGCGAATGCATTTTTCCCCGAACTAAAAAAAGAACCGTCTCGGGGGGAGGCCCATGTCCAGCTGTGGACGTTATATGATCTGATGATGATTATGGTTATATACCTTTTTACCGAAAACCTCCGTATCGTAAATAAATCTCGGAGGTCGTGGGTGAAATCTTTGTGTAAATTCTAAGATTTCTTTCCGGGTCTGGTTGTTTGAGGGACCACTCTCCGTGCGTGGGATAGCACGTTAAGCCGTTGGTTCCGATTACTATTACATCATCTTTAATAATCGTATAACAAGAACGGGCAGCAGGGTTTCCTTGAGGCCCATGTTGAGCAGTGGACGTTTTACGGGCTGATGATGATGGTATACTTTTTAAGTTTTAAGCCTTCTAGGAGAAAGTATAAAAATGATTGCCATAAAACAATTCATAGGGAGGTTTAAGGTGCATCTGTGGCTTTACTTTACAGTTCGCGGGCCTCTCTCACTGTAGGTTTACAAGGGCATCGGAAGGTTTTTGCAAAGGTTCGGGAGGACGAGGGATTAAAATATACCGTTAGTCTTTTTCTACATACTTAAGTACAGTTTCATGACATTAAGGCCTTCTTATAGGTGGCTATAAATAGTGCAAGATGTGCGGCTCGTGGTAAAACAGATGTGATGTTTGACGACTAAATGTCAAGTTTACACCTTGCTGACAACTGTTGCTGTCATTGTTGCACGTTACCGAAGCAATTAGTTTAACTGGTTTTTAAAGTTCATTGCGTCTATTAAAGTGAGAGTCGTTTAAAACAATGTTTCTTATCTTGGTATTTAATAGCATTTGTACAATGTAATTCTAATTAGCTAGAATAGCTGTTTCTGGTGACTTGGTTCGCATAAGGGTGCAAGTTGGAAGCGGGCGACATGAGGCAGCAGCAGACGACGTGTCGCAGCGACACGTGGTTTCTATGTATTTCTATGAAATTACGTCGAGCTTCGTGTCGCTAACTGCGAAGGAATTTTATAGAAATACATACAAACCAGTTGTGTCTGCTGCTGCTTCATGTCGCCCGCTTGCAACTTGCACCTTAAAATCAGGATAAGGTTGTTAGTTATAGATACTAATCTAATAATTGCGACGCCGTAGCCCAATGGATAGGGTGTTGGACTTGCGATCATGTGGCTGCCGGTTCGATCCCAACCCATTACACAACGGTTGTAATACAAGCATTTTAGCTTAGCATGAGGTGTTAACAAGATATTAAAACAAAACTAAAGTGAGGTCTAAATAGGTTACTACCATTTAGAAGATTACGTGGAATACACGGACAAACAAACAAACAGGCAATTTAATAAGTACCCTATATTATACCTTATAAAAATAGCTATAGACCAGTGAAAGTCCCGTCAAAGTCGGTGAAGCCGTTACTGAGATTAGCCGCAACGAACATACACACTATATTTATTAATCGTATGTTTTATTTTCATTGAATAGGCTCCGGAACTAATAGACTTATTTCTAAAATTATTTCAATAATAGAAAGATATTTTATCCAGGTGTAACATAAATTATATTTAATGATCAATTTCTCTCAGCTGCGGGAGTTACGCGGGTGAATCCGCGCGCGGGAGTTAGTTTTTTTTGTCATTTGTCTATCTATATTTTTTTCTCAATGCATCTCGCAATGACCTCTCAAGTTCAAATGTCACATAATACAAGAAGTTATATGAAGCCTCTTTGTTTCCTAACAGTCATCAATATAATGACTTAATTAATTATCTTAGCTGTACAACAATGGTCTGTTATTAGGATGGTGTAATCAAGGATTGATTCATTATTATAATTGTGTTATAACTATGGTAATTATTTCACTTTTTTTGTACATTTTGAACATGAAAGTAAGAATGAAAATTTAACTAAATATGAAAAATTAAAAAAAGAACTTATGTATTTTGAACCGTGTTGATTTTAGTAATTCATTATTTTTATAGGTGTAAAAAAAAATCGAAACCTACGCAGACCAAGTCGCGGGCAACAGATACTGTTAGAGTTATTATATAAACGAATACTACTAATAGGTATATATTTACAACAATAATTTGGTATCCCTTAGAAAAATGTCCCTTTGTACCTTTTTTCCATTCTCTCCATAGCGGTGATATGCTAGTCATACCACCAGGAGAGGACCCCACTATAACCCCCCAGGTACTCTTCCATCCGCCGTTAGTAAGGGGCCCAGGAACCCATGGCTTTCTGGGGCATGTCCCTTTGTATCTACCAACTGGCATTTTTGTAGCTCCTAGGATGTAAGCAGGTAGGTACAATTGCGTGTCCTCTCTCGCGTAATGATAAGTTTTTTTAAACCACTTTATTTATATGTACTCCATTAATTAATATGTTATGTTGTAAGTAAATAAATTAAAACCTTCTTTAATAATTCATTAATGAAATCGTAAATCAAATAAGAGACTACGCCAAAGTAGCAAAGCAGCCACCGACTGCCCCAAAAAAACCACCCACGTGTACAGTATTGTATTTAGCGCGTGTTTTACTTGAGTTTGCTCAAAACAGCTGCTTCAGTCAGTATTCTCGAACCCTTACGTAATTAAGATAAGATAAAAGCTACAAGTATCTAATACATCCTCTTTTAAGCAGCTTCCGCTACTTGAGTTTGCATCCGCTAGCACTAAGTGCTGTTATAATGGTTTTATTACTTTTATTTTGTTGATTAGTTTAACCCACAGTTTATTATTTTCTAGCTGCACCCCGCAGGTTTACCCGCGTTACTCTGCTTCAGTGAGTCGGAGCGTGATGTTTTGTATAAACATACATACATACATAAGCTCATGCCTGTTTCCCAGCGGGGTAGGCAGAGACAATGGACCTCCACTTGCTACGATCCCTACACACATATTTCGGTTCATTCACTCTCATAACATTCTTGATACAAACACGTCGGTTTAGGGTGGATCTTATAAACAAGAACAAGTATAAATCAATAACCGTTATTACAATATTTAAGAACTATTAATTTAATCATGATTCTACAAAGTAGGTACTATACGTAAAGGTACAACACCGAAAAAATGAATAAAAGAAAAGTTTTAGAGTAAACTCGTCAGAATTTGAATGATTTTAAATCTCTATTGTGGGCCTCCACAATAGAGGGTGGCCCTCTATTGTGGAGGCCCCGGGGCAGTTGCCCTGGATGCCCTCCCGATCCGACTATCCGACTTTGCGCTTGGCAGGCGACACACAATACCATAACCACACTCCATTCTATTTTTATCAACATATTTGATCAGTGGCACGTGTCTTCAAGAGGGTCCTTATTCGATTCCCCGGTGGTGCATTTTTTTATCAAAACACAATTTGTGGTTAACAGCTGATGGTCCGGAAGGAAGTCTTATGTTTTTTTATTGTCTATGATGAATGGCAAACTTGAATGAGATTAAAATAGAAATAGGGCTGTTTTAGTTGACAGCTGTTTCCGCAAAACATAATAATTATATTAAAACTACACGGTTAGCTTTATCTGTGCTAGTTAATACTGACATTTGGTGTTCTCGACTCGATTGGTAATTGAACCGAGAACACCATATTATGTTTAAACCATGGATAGTTGTTCTAAATTTGGGTGTTTGTGTCCATTACACATATTTTTTTGTAATACTTAATTATATTATTTACTAGCTGCTTCCCACGGTTTCGTTCGCCTAAAATATGGATTTTATAATCTCACTATGCATCATCATCAGCAGCCCGTCGACGTCCACTGCTGAACATGGGCCTCCTCTTAACAGACCTTGGCAAGCCAGGATCGTTGAGGGATATTGCCATAATCACCACGCCTGGCAGACGGATTGGTGATCGCAGTAAGATGCAAATGTTGAGCTAATAGATGCTGCTGCCCATCCATCAGCCGTATGTCCCTTAGTCGCCTTTTACGACACCCATGGGAAGACATGGGGTGGTTTATTCTAAGCCAGAAACCACACGGCAACTATGCATGTCCTGTCTTAATCGGTACTACCGTATTGGAGAGCAGGTGGAATACACGGACAAACAGAGAAACAAAATAAACAGAAGCCTTCTAAAATGAGTTATATATATATCAGTAAAAGTCTCGTCAAACTCGGTTCAGGCACAAAGTTTTAACAAATTTTTAATTTTTAATTAAATTAAATAATTTAAATTTAATATTAGTATTATATACACATTCAAATAATATGCATTTAGTCAAAACCTTTTATTTTTCAATTACTTACAAACACGTTTGTTTTTTGCTTGAAACCTTTTCATAATATTCTCAACAGCCTTTAAGAGTGACCTTACGTCATTGACCACATTTCAAACGGCGCCGTGAGTCAAGTCCGGGTCCAGCTTGAGTCACGCTGATGTCAGAATGACTCAGACCGTAGTCTCACGTGCGAAAGTTTATGCACATGTATATCAACTTAAGTTGCACTTAGAATAGTGTATATATACATATATATATATGTTACGGCTAAAGGTAGGTGTGAACATAAACTTAAGATTAGCCGGCTAAACTTAGGTTTATCTTCGGGAAGCAGCTAAAGTTCGATAACATGTTTGCGTTCGGTTACAACTACACGGAACAAAAAAGGTGGGGGTGGTTAAAAAAAAAATCCTTACCCTAAGCTAAACCAATGGACTAGGCTTGCACGGGGACTTATTTAGGTTGATCTAAGTTTAACCGCATGTGGTGGGCTGCACCTAGTTGTAGCCGACTAAAGCTAGGTGTAGCCGCACTTCGGCTATTAGCCGTAACATATATATATTTAAAAGGATTACTAGCAGAGGTTTTGCACACTATCTACTATTATTCTTGTTAACCCCTCGTGCTAAGCTAAAATGCTTATGTTACATACATTCACGCCTACTTGCTACGATCTTGACATACCACTTTCGCCACTTCTACGTTCATTGATCTCCTTATGCATGTCCTTCGGCTTAGAGTAGTTTTAACCTGGCCTTTCTTAAGAATGTTCTCAATTTGAACGTGGAACGTCCGCCTTGGTCTTCACCTTTCGACAGTACCTTTCACATTCGTCCTTTTAATTCTAGTTAGTCTCCTTTCTTTCATTCTCTCTATATGTACGAACCAATTCAGCATAATTTACCTATATATTTTTTTTCCACTGCCGCTGCAGCATATTCGCGCGCTGGCGGTGAGACTCGCCCTCTCCATAGCGTGGTATGCTGACTCATACCACGAGGAGAGGACCGATCCGCCGTTAGCGGGGGCCGGGCACGCATAAGCATCCGACCCGCGGCCAATGTGGCACCGCGGGATCTCCTGGGCCACACTTATAGTGGCCCATTTGCCCAATAATAGGGACGCCCGGAGTGTAGAGGCGTCCCTACTCCTCATGGGTCAGATATACCAGTATACTAGATACCAATGTACCTAGAACCATTTTTTTTAAGTTTGTACTGAACTTTAACTCGACTCTCAGTTTCCTTTAAAGAACAATTGTACAATAACACTGTTCTGTATTCAATATCTATGAATGGATTAGAAATCTAAACCATGCCCGTGCACCGGATATATCGCACAAGTTATCACACCGCTTGTAATGCACTCCGCGTCTGATGCATATAGGGCTGTCAGGTCACCAAAACTAGCCGGACAGACCAGAACAGAAAAAACTACTTTATTGTTAGCGACCGACATTCAACTTTTTTTCGGACGGACATATTTAGTTAGCCACGAAGCTTTTGCTACTTCGCCGAGCATAAATGCGGGAGCACTCCAGCCTTAATAGAATAGTTACATGGTTCAAAACTAAAAACTAAGCAACCTGGGCAGGAGGACGTCCTCTGTGGGACTTGGACCTCGGCTCATGGTGGGGAAATTGAGGGATTATGACTTCTTGTTGTTTAGGGGAGTTCATTTGTGCAACTGTCTGAGAGACAGTTGCACAAAGACAAAAGTCCGAAAGGCCCGCGTACTGTAACGTAGAGGACGTTACAGTTCGCGGGCCTTTCGGATTTTGGATTAACGAGGGTCAGGCTCATCCCCACTAGGCACTGGGCACGTGCCGAGGGCCCCGCCGTGGTGTAGGGCCCCCTAGTCCCTACTCCAAACGACAACCGAAAGCCACTTTAAGGACTAATAGTAGATGCTTATCGGATTACGTTATGTTATCTACTCATAATATCTAATGTCACCGTAAAAAAGCTAAAACTTTTCATATCTGCGTTCTTTGTAAAAAAATATTCTAATTTACTATGGTCATAATGTGCCCAGGGCCGCTAATAGGTGAAAGACGGCCCTAACGAGGGCATCGGAAGGTTATTTGGAAACGAAGTGTCGGTAGGACGACAGTCGTCTATCAATATCCGGTCTCCGTTTATTTTAGCCGGACACGCAAACAAAACGCCTTAGGAACTGTGTCCGGCTGTTTTCGGTCGCCCTGCAACCCTAGATACAGCGATGCATTCACTTCGAGTTACGCTATTGTTTCTAAATCATATTACATACATTTTGATGTGTTATTTATAATAAAGATATTGATTAACATGATTTGAAATTGTGATTAACGTGTTGCGTATATTTCCGTTATTTTCAAATTAAATTAAATGTATATATTCTATACCTATACATATTGTTCTTTATCTACATTAATATTATAAAGTGAAAAGATTATATTGTTTGTTTGAATTGAATTAAGTCCAGAATTACTACGGAACTGATTTCAAAACTTCTTTCACTATTACAAATAGTCTAGTCACAAGTTCAAATTGGTGAAAAATAGTGATAAAGCTCCTAAAAATATGAGCGATAGCTCATTGGATTCGGAATGACGTCTAGAAAAATGTATTAAGTAGTTCAAATAAACAAACTGTTCAGCTTTATAATATTAGTATAGATAATCTCTATAAATGTCTCGATTAGCATCTTTGCCGGAAATTAGAAGTTATATATTATTATTTTTGAATGTTTAACGTCGGCTTGTTAAGGCGGTCTCTTTAACATGAACTTGAAAGGCATCGTGCCTTTCTGTCTTCCAATAAGAAAACGAACTGCGCACGCGCCGCTCACGCTTGTCTCTTCCAGCCCTCTTTGAGGTAAATGCCGACAGACAGATAACCAGCTCCTTCCAGTAGTATTACTGGCTATGAAAAGTTTATTATAATTAGACGATGTTCATAACTGTACAAATTTAAAACTACCGGTCATTCTGAATTGTTATAATTACAAGTGATTACATTTTACGATTAAGGCTGATCCCTCATTACGGGGTTAGCCTGGTGGTTACGGCAGTTGCTTATGAAACAGACTCAGAATTTATATATTAGTAGTGCGAAATTAATTTTATAATTACAGATGATGTATTTCTGTTGCCGCTATAACAACAAATACAATTAAAAATAAAATAAAATGAATATTTAAGGGGGGGGGGGGGGGGTCCCATACAACAAACTATATTTTTTGCCCTTTTTTGCTCGATGACAATAATGACAACAGGCAGGACTCAAAATGGTACGGACTAGGCTTGCAACGAATAGTATATTCGGCAGTAGGTATACCGAATACCGAATATTCGGCGAGCCCCCTGACCGAATAGCCGAATATTAGGCAAAAGTATTCGGCCGGATTTTAGCGCCAAAACTTGTATAGACATGATTGTTTCGCGCTCGTTTGTTCTAATGTACTCACCGCCCGCGCGCCCGCAGTTGCTCGGCACGGTATATCGACCCTTCGTGCGCGAATCCGACTCGCACTTGGCCGGTTTTTTATTTTTAAATGTATTCATGATTTTTGTATGAACAATAACTCGTACGATAGAGTTGCATTACATACGTTCATGGGCTCGGGTAAGCGCTTACAGGCAGACTGTAGGTATCTACGCTTGTTAGCCGTCACAATATTTTTTACAGAATGTATAAGTTATTCACAGTAATTAAACTACTGCACATTAAAAGAATAATATCATTGAACAGTAAATTCGAAGCAAGCCGAATTAATTCGATTGGCCTTCTTTCATTTATAGTGCAACGAATTGCGATCGAGTAGGTACTTTTAAAACCAGATTATAGTCAGTCTGGGTAATGTCTGTAAAATAAAAAAAAAGGGAAAAAAAACGAATTGAAAATTGTATTAGATATCCCATTTTTATCGAGGAATGGAAATGGGATTTGTAAAATTTTGTGAAACCGCACTTAAGTAATTTATATATCCTGTTTTAATAATTAATATCATAATCTATCTCTTTTCAACCTATAAACACATGTTAAGGCAGAAAGAGATACATCATAAAGATCGACATTCACCCTCCTAACCAACAACTAGTGCTATAAAAGGTATTGTAATGCTAGGAATGTAGTTCCTGCGATACTAGTCTTGTTGGTTGCAAAAACACTAGAATACAACCTGCTGGATATAAATTGAGTAGTGCAATCAATATACCTGTTCTAGATAAATGTGGGAAGATACAGCTGGAAAGTGGTTATGGAATACGGTTTATATAGTCCTCCTGACTGATTTCGGCCACGGCGGCTAATCTTCAAGGAAATTAACCATATCGGCATGACACGTGTGGGTGCAAACATAGGTGCACTCTATTCTCAAATTCTCAAAATACGATAGACGGTTCTACCGATACGACCGTGCTCTTCGAAGCACGGATGAAATACTACCAACTTAAATTTTTCGGTAAAACCTACTTAACTATCTATATATCTTCTTGGAAGAAAACTCTGTCTTTTTGACCTTTAACCATTAAATTTTCGCATATCATAATACTAGCTCCACCCTGCCACGTACCACTGTGGCACATTATAATTGCATGGATGTGATATGAAGTATACAGATGAATATATCTGAACTAAACGCGAAATCGATGCCGAACTTTTAGCTGGGTTTTTTAACCGTGCAAACAAATACAAAAAAAAGAAGTTTTTGTTCACCTAAACCTATTACAGGTATTTGTAAATAGTCAAAACATATTTTGGTTTTTCATTTACTATTTTCTTCTTTATTTAAGAGCTCAGCTCCCTTCGGTGGAGCAATCGCCACAGCTCTCTATTTCTTTATTACTATGTTAAATTGCTTAATTTATTTGATTATAATAGTTTACTTATATAGCTTTAGCCTAAAAGCTGTCAGGTATAAAAATATTATTTTTTATATAATTATTTTTATAATTATGAGTCTATCTTAAATATAAACATAGCAATTGAAGAGACGACATACATTTTTTCAACACATTTTCTTAAACACAGGTTTATATTATAGGATTGAAATCAAATCAAAATCATTTTGAAATCAACATAAACCCTTACACATGCCGCAATCAAACCTTTATCGTAGTTCATTAAAAACTCGATTATTTTTTAATACCATGGTGATAATCATACCACAATCACATTTTACACAACACCAATAAATATTGCTTACAAAAAACAATTACAAATTCGGATTGCGAAACCCGCTAATGTGCTGATTGGCTAGAAGTAAATAAAACGTTAGGTATCATTATTATGTACAATATGTATATTTATAAGTATGTATGTATGTGCAAATTGCAAGGCTTAGTTACTCAAGGTTTTTGATGAAAACTAGTTATTTGTGTACATCAATGTTAACGTTGTACTTCTATCTTCTGTTTTATTGAACATTATTTCGTAATCTTGTAATAATAACGATAGAATTATGGCTGTTTTAACCCTATAAAATATCATGGCAATGTATACAGTCCAGTGAAAATTTCATCAAATAGACCATTTTTATATAAATAACTATCGCGTAACTCCCGTTCCCGTAGGAACCTCATAATTAAATATATATAGCCTTGCTCGATAAATTGGATATCTAGCACTGAAAGAGATTTTCAAATTGGATCAGTAGTTTCTGAGATTAGCACATTCAAGCAAACAAACTAATAAACAAACTCTTCAGATTTATATATTCTACTACTCTACAAACGTTCTCTGACCAAATCGGAGACATCCTCGCAAAAGGTCAAATAAGATCCACCTTAAACCGACGTGTTTGTATGAAGAATGTTATGAGAGTGAATGAAGCGAAAGATGTGAGTAGGGATTGTGGCAAGTGGAGGTTCATTGTCTCTGCCTACCCCGCTGGGAAACAGGCGTGAGCTTATGTGTGTATGTAAACCCCCTTCGCACAGTTAGTCTTATTCGCAACGTTTGGATAATTTTAATTACATAATAAATGCGACAGCAATAATTTAATAAACTAAAATGTCAGAAAATGTCGCGATGCCATTGTAATTATTGATTACCTAGTTGTTAATATTGATACTGTTAATTGGTATGAAAACGTAAAACAATGTCGCGTAGCTTTTACTCGGGAAATGTCGCAATGCCATAGTAATTATTGGCTAGTTATTCATTAGAGCAACAATTTATGTTGTTAGTTGGTATGGCTGCCGTGTGGTTTCCGGCTTAGAACAGACCACCCCATGTCTTCCCATGGGTGTCGTAAAAGGCGACTAAGCGACATATGGCTGATGGATGGGCAGCAGCATCTATTAGCTCAAGGTTTACATCCTACTGCGATCACCAATCCGTCTGCGAAGCGTGGTGATTATGGCAATATCCCTCTACGATCCTGACTTGCCGAGGTTTGTTAAGAGGAGGCCCATGTTCAGCAGTGGACGTTAGCGGGCTGTTGACGTTGATGATGGTATAGCAATGTAAATAAATGTCACTTTGCTGACATTGCCTCATTTTTTGACGTTGTGCGATTAATCTGCATAATTATCGCTGTAGTATTTGTTACGTAATTATACATGACTAAATCACGACTTCTACCTACATTAATATACTTACTTAAAGGTGAATGCAAAAGTATATTACTCCCACGTGAGATCATCTTGGTAAATCTGATTTGCTAATTTTATGTGGTAATCTGACCGACACAATATGTGATTGTTATCATGACATTGTCATACTATCTGAGCCTTAAAAGTTCTAAAATTTGTAAGCGTTAAAAATAAAAAACTGGACAAGTGCGAGTTGGAGTCGCGCACAAACGGTTTCGTACGTAGGTATCTATATATATGTTACGGCTAATAGCCGAAGTGCGGCTACACCTAGTTTTAGCCGGCTACAACTTGGTGCAGTCGGCCACATGCGTTTATAAGTCCCTGTTCGACTCCATTGGTTTAGGTTTAGGTTATTTTTTTTTTTAACCACCCCAACACCTTTTTGTCCCTTGCATAGGTATTGTTTAATTTAGAGTTAACTTAGAGGAACTTATAGGAACTTATTAAGGTTGACCTAAGTTTAACCGCAAGTTGTCGGCTGCACCTAGTTGTAGCCGGCTATAACTAGGTGTAGCCGCACTTCGGCTATTAGCCGTAACATATACAACATTTGATACTGTATTATTTTAGATTCACCTAATCCCACGGCTAACTTAAATTATAAAAAGGCAAAGGTTGGCGAATGACCCCCTTCCACCTGATGTTAAGTGGCAAAGGGGTCCAAATACAAAGACAGCTAGTGCTACAACAGATATGTAGGTACAGCACTAGCTACATATGCCCGGTGAAGAAGCAAAAGCCTCGTGGCTAACTATATATGTCCATCCGGAAAAAAAACTAGCTGCCCATATAATGTCGACTCTTTCCACTTCCTCGCGTGAGCTCTGGCAACCTCACACACAGGAACTCAACATTAATCAATAATGTTATTAAGGTGTGGTATTCTATAAATGGCGGAATGATGTTATTTTGGCTTGTATGGGTCAAATGTTTTGAGAGGGATAATTAGTTAGGGGGTAATCTAAAGTAGTGATTCCTCAATCCCCCCACCAGCGACCGCCCTAAGCCGAGGTCCTAGTCCCACAGGGGTCCAAGTCCTACAGGGTCGCCCTCTTGCGCATGTTACTTAATTTGTAGTTCTTAAACCATTAACTAAGGTTGGAGCCCTATTCGCTTTTAAGCCTCGTGGCTTACTATGTGCGGCGGAAAAAAAAGGTGTAATAAGATGTATTACATGCCCTAATTACATGTTATTTACCCGGAAAAATAGTACAATTTTACTCCTACAAGACCACGCCAAGTTATTACAGTACAGTATAAGTAATTAGGTATCCGATAATTGTATGCTGTGATTAAGATATTGCCCCGATAACGGTAGCTGATCCGAGAACGAATTACATTTTGCACAACTGGCACATTCGATCGCGTGCCACTACAAATTAACACTTTCGATTTTATACCACTGTACAATCGGTGTGCTGGACTGATTCGGGTTCACTTGCCTGACGACTACTGTTACATTTTAAATTAAGCGTTATGGTTCATTGTTCGACGACTGTAGATGGATGGACGGGAACAGGAGACCAAAGAAAAGATGGATGGATTGAGTGAGAAGCGATATAAAGTAAAAGATAGTAAGTGATAGAGTGACGGCTGACAGGACAGAATGGAAGAAAAAAATGTGTTGGACCGGCCTCAAATAAATTGGGTTAAGGGCAGGGAGATGGTGTTGTGGAAAAATTAAAAACACATTTAAAACAAATATAGACCATAAAGTAAATCAAGTAAACCGCGATTACGTAAAAAATACGACAGCAATTACGGAGCAGATCAATTTATTGCAAAACGTCAAAAAAATACGTATTCAGTCAAAAATGCCCGCGGAATTATACAAATTAGCTGTGTTTTCTGCCTCAATTTTTTTTTCCACTCAAATGTATTTTGATATTGCATTCAAATAATAATATGATTTGACTCCCGATGACTTTTAAATAAGGTGCATGTACCGATGTATTTACAATACAAGAACAATGAATAGATCACTCATGCGCTTTAAGATTGGCAACAAAACTCAACCCTGGACCACCCAATCTCAAGTAAGTAATTGCAAACAAAGGGCCATATTGTTTATATGCCACAATATGCAACAATATGCAGCTATTGTAACTATTGTTGTATTGTAATGCCACTTGATGCAGTGCCTTGTGTGGAGTCAAGGGACTTAGTACTATTATATGGTCCCATACATTAGAATGAAGTAATCTAAATGATAATTATGTTAAACTGGTACCGTCAAACTATGTGAGGAGTTCCTCTGATGCCTTGTAGGTCGTACTTGGTGGACAAAGACATCAATTGATTTTTGAGGGCCGTGCCGTGCCTTAAGGGAAGGTTCATATCTGACGTAAAATACGTCGAGCGTATCATCGATCGCTCTAACGTATCATCGGTTGAGTGTGAACGGTCAAGTGTTTTTCTATACATTTGTCTGTTCTGGCGTTACGCGACCGATAATACGCGACGCAAGTTCCGTCAGATATGAACCTTCCCTAAAGTGATAAAACGGAATCCATATATCTCTGTTCTCTATCTATCGAACCAAAACCTATTGGTTTTTTACCTTGAATGTTTGCAAGAATCTCGGCCTCACAGGGGTTAATCTATGAATTGGAACCGATAAAATGTCACGTTATTTGGGAGAAAATCACATAATTCAGTCATTTTCCAAAGCTTCACATGAAACGAAATTGCGCTAGAAATTAATAGCCATAGTTCCATGACGTAACACAATTGGGCTTAGGTTACACGCGTGGTGTGACCGAGATTAGGGCACACGCCATGCGTGTTAAGCTAGTGTTCATTACCTCCTGCCATAATGCTGTTTCCACACTGGAGCTAGGTGGAGCGAACCTTAGCTACGAATTCTTTGCAAGTATTTCACCATTTATGGGAACGTAACCCACCGTCTAAGCGGATTGGAAGAGTCTTTTTAATTGGACGGACCTTCGGAATTAGCTTTGAGGCTTTTAATACTTCACCCGGCTTAAGCGAGTAGTCCTTAGATGGTATAAATTTTACAAACTAAGCAATCTACGCATAAGGTTGCTCTCTGTGGGGCTTGCATCTCAGTTCAAGGCGGTCGTTGGCGGATTGAGAAATTATGATATTTTAGTTTTATTTAAGAGGGGTTTGGACAACAGTTGCACTACTTTACAGTGAAGCAGGGCTGGGTGATTTATCTGAAACCATACATGTGCACTCATAGGAATTAGGAGATAGACATTGCAGATCAATCCATTAGAATAAAAACAATAAATTATTGTTTATATTTTTAGCTGTTTTTTTAAGAATAAATTTTAAATTTAGAACTCCACACCAGTGTAAATACACCCTTAGTGTTGCTACAAAATCTAGGCATTGCATGACATCGGATTATACCGGAAAAGGTCACATAACATATCATAGCGTGTATAATGGCCAAAAACGGTGCGGCTACCGATTTACGTAAACACATACTTCATTGCACCGATGGCTGAGTGATTACGGTTCATTCTGAGAAGTGGTGTTCTGGGTTCGATTTCCTACCGTGACAATTATTTGTGAGAACCACAGATAGGTGTTCTAAGTCAGGGCAGTCAGGGTGTGGGGTCGGATTGCTCATGCGTACCCGGCCCTCGCCAACGGCGGATCGAAGGAGTGTCCGGGGGGTTTTAGTGGTTGTAGGGTCCTCTCCCCGTGGTATGAGTTTAGCATACCACGCTATGGAGAGGGAGCGTCCCACATATCCCACTGCTGCAGCGGCGCGGCGGTGGGAATGCGTAAATGCATTTCACCCCAGAAACAAATAAAAAGGGCAGTCAGGGTGTGCGCTTTGTGCCCAAGAAGTGAGCGTTTGTAAAGTACGTTGCGACACACGGATTATAAAATAGAACACAATACCGTTTGTTGTACCTACAAGCATATGTTTATGCTTGAACAATAAACAACATGAAATAAAAAAAACATGAAACTAAACACAATAACTTGATTTTATCACATTAATCGATTTCTGCTAGATAACCTTTCATAGATAATAAAATTAAATAATTAAGGGTTTTTAATCGTTGCGTTGGCTAAAAATGATCAGGGGAGTCAAATTAAAATTTGAGATTCTGTATGGAATATCCATCAAAGGAATAAATTTTATTCCTTTGATATTTTTCATATGAGGATTGAAAAATTTGCCCTAAATGATGTGCTACCATTTATAGTTTGGTATTAAAATGTAAAAATAATTACAATAGTAATGATATAACGATTAACGATATATATGTTTTTATGGTAATAAAGATTAGTGTTGCCTATCGATAGTCGACTATCGATAGTCTATCGATAGTTGACGTCATATCAATAGTATCGATAGTCTATCGATAGTATCGATATTAGTGATAGTATCGATACTATCGAGAACCAATATGTGTTTAGGAGCAATACTATCGATAGTATCGATAGTATTGCTCCTAAACATGGGCTGGTGTTCGATAGTATCGATAGTTTGACAAACTATCGATAGTACTGATAGTTTTAATCATTTAATGTAACGATACTATCGATAATATCGATAGTATCGATACTATTGCTTCCAATCAATAGTATTAGTTAATTTGTGATATCGATAGTATCGATATTATCGATACTATCGATACTATCGATAGCACTATCGATAGTGTTACTATTTTTCGAGGTCATCTATCGATAGCGAAACTATCGATAGTTGGGCAACTCTAATAAAGATGATTGCGAAATAATACAAAAAAAAACTGCGTAAAACAATCATTTTAAAACGTAGCCAAAATTTAAAAATTCTATATGAAATATTGTCCACTAGTGTGACCACTGGTGCGGCCTAGTCCCGAAAGGAATAACAAATTCCGTATTCCGGTTGTTCACCACTTCACCACAGGAATAAATCATATACCTAGTAAGGTAGCTTTCAATGTCAAATCGATTGCATTAGTCATAGTTGTTATACGCCGTCATATTTTTCCAATAAAGTATGGAATCTCAAATATCTTGTTCTTGAACCATAACCAGAGCAACCAATCAACTGGATCACTCAATTACAAATCACAAAAATGCAATCTAAACGCGAACCGCTTAATAACGGTGGTATGCTATCAAATAATTAGTTTGCTGACCTGGTTCACACTCATACGCTATACACACCGTATGAGTTACCGTGCGCGCTGGTAAGCAAGTATCGTGGCCAATCACGAGTTGCATGCTATAAAACAGACATTTGGAAAAGATCGCCGTGCTTCTAAAATACCCATCTACCAAGCATAACACGAAGCTTTTTAGCCCACGAGGCTTTTGCTACTTCACCGGGCATAAAGGCGAGCAGAGCTCCACCCGTATTAAATGGTTTATAAAGTACAAATTAAGCAATCTGCACAAGAGGGCTCAAAAAAAGTAAATATGAAACATTCAGAGAATATGACGTTTAGTTGTTTTAGAGAGTTTTGCGCAATTGTCGCTCTAATTACACAGAGCAGCATAAGCTTGGCAGAACTTCCATAAAAGAATTGACCTAGAGAAGGAATCACGATCTTCAGAATTGTAGAAACGAATAAGGAGGAGTAGGAAGATAGGTAGAGCATAGCTTTCTGCTCGACAACGGAAGGACCTCCATTTAACAGACTACCACAGCCAAATTACATTATTGATTAATGTTGTGAGCTCGGGGGTAAGGGAAAGTTGCCGGCAAGATAAGGATGGCCAGTGCTACTCAATCAATTGGTAATTGATTGAGTAGGACAGAAAATGCTGTTTTCTTGCACTGACAAGTATGTTCCTGGAGCAAAAAACATAAAAACAATCTTTCAAGTGTACCTTATATCGAACAAAAATTAAATTCGAGCTCAATTTTTAAGACCTTCTCACTAACTAACTAACTAACTAACTAACATATATAGAAGACAAGTTTCTGCGCAGCTCCCATTTCCGTGAGAACTTCATAATTAAATATAGCCTTCCTCCATAAATGGGCTATCTAACTCTGAAATATTTTTAAACATCGGACCATTAGTTCTTGAGATTACCGCATTTAAGCAAACAAACAAACATAGGTACAAACTCTTCAGCTTTATATATAAGAATAAGATATAGGGCTATATAGAACTGCCCACTGAGTGTTGGTCTACTTGCTCAATGTAAAACAAGTTTAAAGCAAATGTATATATGACTCATGCGACCATTCGACCGAGGTTGTTTACCTGTTTGAACTAAAATGGGGTAGAAGGCAAATAAGGCATGTTGTCGTGGGATTGGGTTTTGGATGGAAAGACTTAAACATTATGTATCGAGGACAATGATGGACGTTGTTATGAAATAAGGAAATGTAGTGGGATGTTCGTTATTCTACTTTGTTTCGCCAAAATAGTCGCAAAGATTTTTTGATATTCTTGGATCCATTCCACCAGTTTTTCGTTTTTCAGATGGTCTTATATGACCGACCGAAATAGAAAAAATAAGCCGCGAGTAGTTTGTTGTCTCATTAAGCATAAAGACGACCAGAATTGGGGTCTGTATCTTTTACGGTTATTTAATAATAGTACATTACGATACGTGTGACTCACAAAAAAATAAATTATAAATTCACTGCCCGAAGTCTCCATTTCAGACCAAAAGTTACGATTTCCGTGAAACGAACTATATGACAGCGTTTCTCTTGATTCCGCTGTCACTTTTTCTCTGTCATTTGTTCGCTGTGAAGTTAGTCGATTACTTTACGCACCGTGCCGAAATTGGCAACTTAGTCACGGAAATGCGTGCGTAAAATGCGGGTTTAGGTCACACTGTGCTATAAAACAATTTAATAAGTCTCTTGCAAAGAAGAAAAAATCGTTAAACTACTTTTTCCTTCACTTTATTTCGGTGAAAGTATAAAATTAAATAAAAACTATAGACCGTATATATAAGTCGACATAAATAGCATATGTATGTTAGTATCATATTCAACCATTCTTAAAACAAAATAATCTCCATTGTATTGTTAAGTCAATCATTGTCTTTTATTGTGACCTTGCATTATGAGACAAATATAATAAAATAAAAAAATCAAACAAAAAAACGACCACAATTTTCTTGTCATCATTGGATCACTTTCGCTTGGCCCCGTTGCGGTTATTGTCTCGAGTACTTTAGTTGGATTACTCATCTAGATATACGAAAATAGACCTTATTAACATGCGGCTACTGGATTTTTATTGCGTGAGTATTGCAACAGCGCGTATTGAATGTTTATATTATTTGTGTTGTTTAACACGATAATAAAAGGCATTACACTTAATGTTTTCTTATATAATGAGAGCGACAAAATAAACGAGTGTTTTTAAAATGTAACAGTAATTAAGAATTTTGATTATGGAAATGAGCACGTATGACGTCCACTCCTGAACATGTGCCTTCTCTCGAGTAAGGATTTTCACATAGTAACCACGTTTGGCAGATGGGTTTGTGAACTCAGTAATATGCTATCATAACGCTTTTATGTTATATAATAGATTATGCTATAACAATCGGGACCAACGGCTTAATGTGCTTTCCAAGGGACAGAGGGTCAAAATATTTAACCTATAGTAGATCCATAATAAATTCACCATTAAATACCATAGGCTATATGTCATGAAGGCTAAAGCTGTGTGGCATATTTAGTGCACAATAAAGACATTTAAACTCATACAATCCTTTGCAAATCGCAAAGGTCGATCTTAATTATCGAAGTAATAAACTTCCTTTCTAAAGAACACATTCTCTAGAATAGGTCACATGTACAAATGACCATTCATTCTCATGATAATTGTTTGAAATGTCAATCCCTTCACCAAGTTCCTTTGATTCCATGTAGTATTTATTAATCATCCTGTTTAATGCAAAACAGATCAGATGTTATAAATGTCACTGCAGACATTTAAAAGCATTAATAGATCAGAATAGAAATAGGTGAATAATTGAAAAGGTTTTGGCATAGAATTCTTCTTCTTTTCCGTCGGTCCTTCATATCTGAGGACTGTGGTCAGCATCAGGGTTGCATCAGGAGCGGATCATCTGTCTCTAACGTTTTTTGTCCAACATCTCACATGACCGTGTAGAATTTCAAGGACGACGTGTCTGAATTTGATCGGTCCATCTTGTTGGTGAACGTCCGGGTGATGTTTTGCCTTCTGTGTTTCTGCATGGAATATACCACTCCGTATCGCAGCGTGGATATCGTAAGGGCAGCCGTATTTATCAGCTCAGCTCAGCTCACTCCGATTACCGGTTGGTAATCGGAGTGAGCGACGCCAAGCGCAGTAAATATCCCTCCAATGATCCTGTCTGGCCAAGGTTTGTTAGGAGGAGGCCCATGTTAAATAGTGGACGTAAATGGGCTGTTGAAGTTGGAGAAGTTGTGGAGAAATTCACAATTTTGAGAAAATCTCCGTGATTCATTGATAATATGGCACTATTTATGAGGTCTTTTTTTACGGAGCAAAAAGTGGATTGTTCTTTCCATAGCAATGACATGGTAATCATATCACGATTAAAAGGTTAATCCACTAAAACTTAGCAGGTGAACCTTTGTCATCGGTAATGGAGGCACCAAATCTGCAGATGCATAACATCCGGTGCTCGCGACCTGACAGTCCCTTTATTTTAGGGCTAGATTAACGCAGGCATGAGGACGCACCGCACGGAGCTTCACGGCGCGGCGTCTCACCTTCTGATACTTCTGATTTAAGAGGCTTAAGTAGGTAAAAATAAACTATATTTTGTCAATATTTTGTAGTAACCGAACTGAAGATAATAAAACATTGTCAATGGGATGCGGAATAAAGTGAACATTCACCTTAATTCAAGACGACGGTGCGCGGGCAGAGCACAAAGAGTCACAAACAAGACCCAAATAAAACGTCCGAAATCAAATTTGACTTCCTGAATTTTATTTAATTTTTATGATTGATAATTGTCAATCATAAAAACTTTCAACCTAATAATTCCTTCGCTTGCAATTTCCGCAAAATAAATGCAAGCTATTTCCGTACAAAAATAACCTTAATGTTGCTGTTTACCTGTCAGTTACAACCCAATTTCTCCGATTTAACTTGAATTAACATGAAGTTACGTATCAGCGCGACCCAACTGGACTGGTTAATGCAGGTTTAGGGACGCACGGAGTACCAGTGTCCCATCCTTATTGATCACTAAGGAGACATGAGGTTACATTCCTTACCCCGTAAGGCTGAGTCTAAGGAGTAAGACGGCTCGATTCTACACACCGTAAGTGGCCTAAGCGTTTTCGGCGGAGGATGACAGGAGGGATCGTTCTTCCAAACCCTTCTCTGAAGCTTCTGGGAACAGGAACTAGACCTTGTAAATCTCAGTGAAGGTATAGTAATACGGGGGCGACTAACTTTCTTAGAGTCCGTAAAAAAGTTAATAGCAACAGTTGCGAAGGATGTAGTTTTCTATTTCCTTTTGTTACAATGGCAGGAAACATTGATGGAGGAGGCTATCAAACAACCTTCCTGTTGATTCGCTACCAAGGAAACGCTATTTCATTAAATTAATCTGTAGAAGGACTTTACTTATTGGACGCTCGTATCTGAAGTCCCTACTTCAATTTCTTTCAAATGTCTTTGTAAGTCTTTATACTGAATACATTGATTTCATCTGATTTTTATGAATCTGACTTAGAGTTGCCGGCACTAGTGTGTTAAAACCAAGTCTTCTGTTTTATTGTCATGGTTTAAATTAAAATTAATACCAGTTTTATACATATTAATTATACTGCTTTACATTTTAAGCAGCTCAGTACACTGTAAGCCAGCCATTAATAATGTCTTGTTCTAAATCATATGACACCAGCTACCAACTAAAGAACTGCCTTCCCCTTCACTGAACCCTCACTACTGGACACATTGCCAACAATTTCCATAATTGCTGCTATTTATAATGGATATAGTGTTTATATCTAATTAGGTCAGCGATTGGTTCTTTGAATATCTCGTTAAATCAAGGCTTGAATTATAGCGCCTGGTCAATTTAAGTTTCGCTGTATGCAATTTATATAAGTAAGGTAAATTTTATGTTAAAGTTTGTTTGCGAAATAATATTCAAGGTTTTAGAAAAACATAAGTTTTATCTTTATATCTTGTAAACAAATGTTACATTTAATACCAATTGTTTTACACATGGGGTAGATTTTTCTATCGGTCAAGGCACCACGCCTGGCAACCTTGGTCCCAACTATTTATCACGAGAACTTGTATATAGCCTTTAGCCATGTGCGAACTTCTATTACGCAATTTAGAATTCGTGACGTCATCTGTCGTTTGACTTTTTGACAGCTGTTCATTTATGTCGCTACAATATGATTCAAATATAAAATTGTCATCTAACAGCATAGTAATATATGATGTTTATTCATTTTTTTCATTATAAATGATAATACAATTGAGATGCTTGTTTAGCTCTGTAACATCTTGAAACTGCATTTTATAAAAACAAGTAGCTGTCTTCATTCGACTTTGAATACTCATTAGATCAAATTCAATGCTTGTTATGAATAATCTTCTGTCATAACTGCCAATTTAACGTATTTAATTGCATCGTTAAGAAAATTAATAGGATCAGTCGTTACTTTGCGGAAATTCATATTAATCTGAATTATTAATCATACAAAATACTCAGTGAAGATTCTGCAAAAAGTTGTGGGTTTTGAGCGGAATGATGCAAATCCAAATTGTATCTACTTAGTGATATATGATTTAGATTTGCATCGCTAAGACTAAACAACTCTACTAACTATTTATGTATTTAAGACGAAATAGTCATCAGATTTCCTAGAGAAATAATCGTACTAAGACAAAACCACTGACAAGGTGAATTGCGAAACTGAACCTTGGTTTCAGTCATAATCACGATGAAGCTAGTCATTTTTCGCAGTGTTGTACAAAATCTTAGCTACCGTGCTAATTTTATTAAGGAAAACAGATATAATGTGTTCTTTGAGGCAGTCGGTTGATAAACTTGGAAAAACATTGAACATGACCTAAGTTACTTCTGTTGTGGTTTTTGATGAACAAATGATTTATAACTTGAGTGCATTAAATGGACAGATCACTGGATCCATTAAAAATTCAAATATAATTTATTCCATGAAAACGGTTCGTAGATTTATTTGGAGCCGTCACAATTTTCCACCCTACCGTGCAGTACGTGACGTGGCGTCTGAGATGATATAGTGATGGAGTGATATGATAGCCCGAGATGATAGAGTGATAGTATAGTATAATATTACCATCTTAAAAGAAAAAGCGACACCCATATGACAACAAAATCACAAAATAAATCGAATACAGTTACAGTACAGTTATAAATGTTTAAAACCAACTAACGAGGCAATTTATCCAGTTAGGTATTTTTAAAGGCAGAAACATAAGGATGTACATCCCACAGTCTAAACGATTTAGCTGCATAAGGGCATAGATAATAGGCTCGGTTCTAAGATTTAGCCCACATAACTGGATATGGATGCGAGTGGTTTGCATAACGTTCGGTTTATTAGTTAAGTTGTTATCTAAAAAACAGATAAAATATAACTTTATTGTATGGCATGGCTTTTTATCATAGAACTAGCTTCCCGCGCGCGGTTGAACTCGCGTAACTCTCATCCCTGTAAGAACTTCATAAATAAATATAGCCTATTTATCAAGGTATGCTACCTTGATAAATATGCTATCTAATACTGACCAGCAGTTCCTGAGATAAGCACGTTCAAACAAGCGAAACCTCTTCAGCTTTATATTTTTATTTTATTTAATTTTAAAATTTAGATATTTATTCACATCATCATCAGCCCGTATAACATCTACTGCTGATCATAGTCATTCACCTAACGGAAGTTTTGCCACAATCGAGATGCGTGGCAGGTGGGTTGGTGACCACAGTATTATGTTAAAAAAAACACTCAGGAAAAGGCAGGGTAGCTCTCAGCCTGCAGTGGTGGTGGGAATGCGTCAAAGCATTTCCCACAAGAAAACAAAAAAAAAAAAAAGCTCTCAGCCAATCAGACCCTTAGATTTTTTATCACAAAGATTTGTTTGGCGTGTGGATCGAATCCACCACCGAGACTTAAAGTGAGACTTGTACTGCTGCACCATAGAGGTGTTGCCTTTTCTTCGCATTATCATTATTAATGTAGTTAAGGCCCGCTGTAATGAAAGCATCTTATTAGTAAGTCACGAACCGCTTTTACTTTACATACATAACATTGGCATTAAACTATTTAAAGCCATGTAAGCTTTGTCTTTGTGATGAATAAAGATAGAATCGTCATTCTCGTTATAATTACTGGCCTTTCGACGCCCATTGTTGGGTGGTAACGCGCGGGTTTTTCCATAATCACCATGTTTATGACCGATTGAATACGAACGAAATAAAAAGTAGCCTATTTTATACGTTATAAAATGAGCTATCTCCCAGCGAATGTCCTGTCAAAATCAGTCCGACCGTTACGGCGATTAGTCGGATCAAACGAACACGCAGACAAACAGATATACATTTTTATTTGGGTTGTATTTTTGTCATTATAAATATATAAATTCATATGTATGTATGTAGGTATTTAGTAAAAACCTGTTATTGTAATTTTATAAACAGGCATTTAAATTTTATTGGCATAGTTCACTATATCAACTACACTACTGCTAAGTAATTGCTGGACATAAGTAAAATTTCATCGCCAATTTAAACCTTATTTCAACGAGGAAACGTGCGTCAGTCATGTTATAATTATCCCAAGTACAGGCAGTAATGTTAGGAACACTAAATATCTATTAGGCGGTAATAATTTTACGTAATACAGCTGTTTCCTTGTACACTATGGCAAGAGGCTTAAAGGCAATCACAGTGGCCTAGATATTAATGAAGGTTGTACTCTGAACTAGAGTATGATGTTTCGTAGCTATTTTTTTGATAGATAACCAAGGGCATATCAATGCTGAAGTTGTAATAAATAAGAAAATGTACAAAATATACCAACCCTTTTCTTGGGACATGACTAAGGGACATACAACTGATGTATAGATAGCAGTATCTATCAGCTCAAGGATACTCACCATTTGACTGCTGTCACCAATCCGCCTGCCAAGCGTTTATGGTATGGCATGATTATGGTATAATTATGGCAATATCCCAAAGATTTTGGCTTGCCAAGATTAACAGTTAGGATATTGAGATGAGGCCCGCGTTCGGTAGTGGACAATGGGACATTAGGCCTCCGAATCATAATGTGTATTTCATAATAAGAACAGCGTGTACTCCGTGGAGGCGCTTTGCGTTGCCACTGCGCAGGTGCGCCAATGCAACCTTCTGCGATTTTTTCTCTTCGAATTTTCATGATGCATCGATCTGTAAATTAACATGTAATGTAATGAAAGCTGTAAATAGTGAGTACATTGTTTGTTATTTTATTCATCAATTCATGCTCCTAAAACATAAACGGGTTGATACAGTACATTACAAATAAACACAAACAAACAATATCTAACTCAATTCTATCGCAAATTATAAAATTTACCTATCTGCATTGGCGATGCAGAAATCGACCGCAAAGAGACCACGTTTCCGCCACTTAACCTGAATAACTGAATTAATCACAACCAAATATTACTAAGACTTGCTAAAACATATTAGGGATGTAAATTTATTACCTTTAAATTAATTATAAAAAGGCGAGAATCGGTTGCATTTATGGCAACATTTTGTAGGTAAACGCTTGTGACGCGAAGATTTTATTCTATTGATTTTCGATCTTAATTACACTCGTCGTTAGGTATGCCACTGTTTTGTGTTAAGCTATTAGTAAGATTTTGTGTTATTAATAGATTTGTTATCTGATTTATAGTCAACACGGATATAATAAATCGCGTTAAAATTTTGAGGCAAGTCATTACTAAAATTGTACCTTCTATTAATACGACTTTTAAATATTTCGATCATGGATACATTAGTCATGGTCACTGATAGGCCCGATTCTTTCTCTGCTTGCTTGACCCTGGCCAAGGTCCATTAAGAGGAGGCTCATGTTCTGCCGTGGATATAAACGGGCTGTGTGAAGTGAAGTGAAGAGGTTTCGGTACATTTGAATCTTTTCTCGTAAGACAATTTTCCTTAATCTTAGTCTGAAAGATTTTTTAAGTTCCATACGAAATCTCGAACATTTTAACGGGTGACACAACATCATCTGTCACCCGTTAAAATGTTCGAGTTAAATCATGACATAAAGTAGCTGACATAATACAATTTATTCATTGTTCCCGAGAACCACAAAATATATTTTCAAAATCTAATTAGAATGTAATAAAGTATACCAATAAATTTTCCATTATCACTAACCACGAGATCAGGAAATTGACTATTTGCTTCGACCGCTGTTTATTTATATTTGCTAAGTGTACGTGTTACAGATTAGTTACAATTCGATTGAAGTATTTATTTATGGAACTCGTTAAATTAACTTGGTATGTATATCCGTACATAGCACGAAAATTATTGGCGTTGATTAAGATACAAATAAAGTTAACTTAGTTAAACTCAGTTTTGCTATGAAGGGGCGTCTTAGTGAACCGGGTATTCTTAATAGTGTATACTGGGCTTTTAATGAGCGCAGGAGCATGGACCATTTTAAAACAGTCCAGGAGAGCCTGCGGCATATTCGTTGCGGGTACTGCCGCCATCAGAATAGTGAGTAGGCTGATGCCCTTCATTAATCGGCGGGCTTGCAAGAACACCAAGGGGCTCTAGTGGGTAGGACCTCTCCTCGAGGTATGATTAGCATACCATTCCTAAATAGGAGGTGAGATATGCTCCCACGGACGCGGATGCGCTACATCTCCCTACGGGGGTGGAGGAAATCTGTTAAGCATTTCTTCTCAGACAAAAACGGTTAACCAAGTTTCCAAAAAATTAGGAAATATTTTCAACCAGACTCGAATGTCATAAGTCACTTTAGATATAGATACGGGAAGTTTTTCATAATTCATATTTTAGAATCTGAATATGATTCGTTAACAAAGTTACGTTCACTGTTATGCTACTGTCTTGCTATTTGCTTAGATTGACTTTGTAGACACCGGGTGATAACCATCTTGAACCTGGTTTTATTTTTTTTAAACTAGCAATGTAATTATCCTAAGACTATACATAAAACTATAGACCGCGGATACCGGTGCGGTCCGTTACGTTGATTGTAAGCATGTGTAATGTATGGCATGACGCTTTTTAGTCAAAATAAATATTTATATATCTTTTGGATCCGCCAATAATTTTTGCGACTTGCACTGTAGATTTCATAATAATTACCACGAAACATATAAAATGTAGGTCGCCGAGTTAATATTACGATTATTTTTTTGGTCAAGACACCACGGTGTTGTCCATACTTGTGCCAATACTTCATACTTTGTAAGGCGCGTTTTGCAGCTTGCTAATTATTAAGCTAGTTCCCACGCGCAGTTTTACCTGCGTATCTCCTGTTCCCGTAGGAACTTAATTTTACTCACCTTCTTTTTGTAGTGTCGTGCTATGTTACCCTGTTGCATTAAGCTTAGATTATTCTTAAGTTAGGATTGATATAATTGCTGCAGTTTGATCATCTTTTAAAGTGGAAGAATCCGCAATTATTGTTTTCATATTTGTAATTCAAAAAGATTTGGCTAATATAGTAATCCCAATTGGTTGAAACTTTGATGTTTTCCTCGAGATGACACCAGTGTGCACTAATTTTAACTACCATCCGATGCCTTCGTAGACCCGAAGTCCGAGAAGCCCGCGAACTGTAAAGTAGAGTGACAGTTGCACAAAACTCCCCTAAAATACTAAAAGTCATAATCCTTCAATCTCATCGCCAGCGACCGCCCTGAGCCGAGGTCTAAACCACAGGGGGCGCCCCAGATTGCTTAGTTAGTGGTTTTAAAACCATTTATTAAGGCTGGAGCTCTGCTCGCTTTTATGCCCGGTGAAGAAGCAAAAGCCTCATGGCTACCTAAGTAAGTCCAACCGAAAAAAAAAACACTTATTTTAACTGTTTTCATATATTCGCGGAATAGTTACCGAATGCGACCCAAAGTAAGAGACTTACCTTTTATCTCGATTAGTCAACCAATACTTTAATGTCGAACTATAGTTTTTTTTAAAACCTCAATCAGGATTATATTCTTCCCAGAAACGAATACAATTGACGCAAGAAATGACTTTGGTGAGACACATACATAGCGAATGAGTTACGTAAGTTATACAGATATTATGTTACGGACGTGGCGATCGGGTTCCGTGCGTTGCAACCATTATGTACGCGCGGGATTTGATTACAATAGCATACAATAGACATAATCTATAAATTAAAAAGAATTTTCGGATGCCCTCGTAAACCGAAGTCCGAGAGGCCCTGAACTGTAAAATAGAGCGACAATGGCACAAAACTGCAAAAAGCCCACAAAAAGTCATTATTTTTAAATTCACCTGCCAGCGATCGGCCTGAGTCAAAGTCCTAGCTCCACAGGGGAGCCCGCCGGGATTTTAGTTAGTTTGTAGGTCTTAAACCATTTCGTAAGGTCCTTTTTTACATAGCGGAAACGTTTTATACCGACGGTCTGGGGAATGACTTTTTCACTTGCTCCCGGCTCTGTGTAGCGTGCGAGCCGGGGCATCCTGTCACCCACTAAAACCACCACGTTAGTCAGCCTCGGATGGCTCCAGGCACTCGAATGATCCATGAACCTTCGGAATATATTATGAAGTAGCAAAAGCCTCGCAGTAGTAATAGAATATCCCAGCCCGGCTTTTGAACATCAAGTTGATCTCTATTGCAAAAGCACAATTATCAAGTTAATATAATAATGAGGAAGTACGGCGGTATTAAAAAAATAATTCGCCAATAATATTACCTCATTTGTTGGCCTTGCTTTGAGCAGCTCTCATATTTCTATCAAAATTTATTGACCCGGAAATCAAACCCTAAATTGCAAGCTCTAAATCTAATTCGAGGAGATAAAACTATCTGAAACGGGCCAGCAATCGTTACCGCTTAAAATCGATGTTGGACACGTTCACAGCTGAACATATTCCATGTTCAGCTGTGAACGTGTGACAATATGATGATGATGATATGAGGAAACTATTCATCATCATTATCATCATCATCCGTACAACGTCCACGGCTGAACATGGGCCTCCTCCCGAGGTAGGGGATTTGCCATAGTCAGTCGCTTGGCAGACGGGTTGGTGACCGCAGTATTATGTTGTGCCACACAAGACATATACGATTATTATAACATCATCTAACCTTTCCCTCAACTAACCAGACCCGGAAAGAAATCTTAGAATTTACACAAAAAAATCCTGCCGGAGTGGGAATCGAAATTAAATGTTGAGTTGAATGCTTTAAGCTTTAAATCTTTGATGACAAGAATCTCTATGGTAACGCTAATAATTTTTAACTCCAATGCTCATATTTTCGGAATTATATCCTATTTTAAGGTAGAATTTATACATTAATACGAAATTTAATTATAACACCGTAAATAATTATGACAAAGTATCTTACTAATGCAATATTACAATTATCTAATGCATTAAGTTGACTCTCATCTATCATTTCTTTGCCTAGTATCCGTCATTTGGATCGGACAGTGTTTCTCAATTAGTGCTATTTAGGAGTGATATAACCTCCGTGGCTTCTTGGCGTGGTCGTAGTCTTTAAGGTTTTTCACACACAGGAAAGAACTTCGAGGCCGGGTGAGGTGGTACTCCCGTTAACCGCGAACCAATTGTACGTGGTGTCATCTAACGTTTGCCGTCTGGCGCTACACACTTGTTGAGAAACACTGCTATTGGTTATATGCTCATTAGCTGAGTGGATAGCTGAAGCTAATAATGAAATATGACACCATTTTATGACGCTTTCAAATTACGTTTATTTCCTAGAAGTCCGAGAAATTAATTAGAAATCCAAATGTGTAAACCTACCTAATAATGTACTTTTGAAACTGCTAAGATCGAAGTTTTAGAAAACATTGGATTGAATATCGATTTATGAATAGTATAAAATATAACAAAATGTTTAATCTATACGACTTAATATATAAAGATGAATAGTTTGATTGTTTGCTTAAAAGCGCTAATCTCAGGAACTACTAGACCGATTTGAAAAAAATTTTCAGTGTTAGATAGCACATTTATCGAGGAATAATTACGTCTCTATTCCATTATGATGTTCCCATGGGAAAGAGTGTGACGCGAGTGATATCGCTGCGCGGGAATCCAGTATTTCAGACTCATTATTATGTTTAGGAGATGTTGATATTGCAGCGACATGCTGATAATGCAGCTAACAACTTCCGCATTAGATAAATTAATCCTTCGATTTTCACCTTAAACTATAACTTTCTATCGCTGCAAATAATATAAAATCATAGCCACAACTAATTAAACTCCACGATCTGTGCTAAAAGGCTAAAAGACACAAGATAACTTTCAAAAATGCAGTTAATAAGTTTATATAGAAAAGAGTGGTTATATCAGCCGACTTCTATTAAACAAGGGCTTTTCTATCCGGTGTGTTTTAATAGCTGGCTTCCTTTGATGTGACTGTGAAAGCCTACGCATTTAACGCAAGTTTTCTAGATGATGTTATGCTTATATGTTTTTGATTACGACACGTAGGAGCGGTGTAACATCGCGGAATTTTATAAATGTTATGTCAGGATTCGAGTAAGATAATCATAATAATGTTAGAATAGTTAGTATTTTATTAGTTAGTTAGTTTTAATGTTAATTAGCAACTTTTAGTTAGATATTATGCCTTAAATACTTTTAAATAACATAATAAATATATAAGTTTATAATAATGTCTTTAATATCATCATGGGACGATGCAGGATAACAGTTTACTTGAAACCCACGTTTAATTGAAAACCTTTTCTCTTTAAATAAAAACATGGGTTGAAATGATTTGCACGGGGAAATTGGAAATCAACATTTAATATTTATATATCATGAAAGAGAGAAAAGAGCTATACTCGGCGTTTCCCTGCGTGATCGAATCAAATGAAGAGATCCGCAGGAGAACGAAGGTCACTGACATAGCTCAACGGATTAGCAAGCTGAAGTGGCAATGGGCAGGACACATAGCTCGAAGAACTGACGGCCGATGGAGCAAAAAGGTTCTCGAGTGGAGACCACGAACTGGCAAGCGCAGCGGAAATGGACTCGGTGGATGCAGGCCGCTAGCAATCGGTCCTGCTGGAAATCGATGGTGGAGGCCTATGTTCAGCAGTGGACTACAACAGGCTGGTGATGATGATGATTTATATATCATACCGCGATTTTAATGATTACCATTTTAGGTATAATACTTAGTGAAATGATTTGTTTGGTAGCAAAATATCAATTGCAGTCTCCTTGAGGGAAGTATTTTTGTAAAAACCTTAAGTTTTTTTTTATCATTTTAGTCTTACTTTTGGATAGTACTTAATACTGATAGTAAATCGTACTATCAGTACTAATCATATTAACAACAATAGAAACATTATCTATTAATCTATTTTTTTTACGGAAACATACATATTTTATTTACAGACAATCTTGTAAATCATTAATTGTACATACATAATTATCTTCTAAGAGTTAGGCATGGTATATAATTTAGGTTAATTTGAAAATCTCTTCTTAAGCAACATCGTAAACCAATTTCCAAAAATCTTGTATCAAACCTAAGTACCTGTCTTTCTTGACAATTACTGTCCACTTTACAAGTCAATATTCGTAAAAGCTTACCAAATTGCTCAAGACATTACGAGTTCAGGCTATCATTACATAAATACGAGGGTACCAAATTACCCTCTCACTGATGCCCTTAAATTGATTGGTTTGTAGGAAGTTATTATCATTTCTTGTTGGTTATGACATATACGTAAGTTGTTTCTTATAGGCTTTACATTAAATATCTCATTAATATTAGAAATGTGCAAGTTGGGGATTATAGTACTGCTTCAGACTAGAACAATGTAACGGACTTCAGTATGGCAATTTCTCTTAATTATGTCCTTAGTTTAATAGCGTAGAGAGTTCTAGTTAAACCAACACTTTAAGAGACTTCCTCTACCATACAAGTCCAAGACCCTTGTAGCCCGAGGCTGATAAGCCCCTAGTCCTCTGCTAACCATAAAGGAGCAAAGAAGTTATCAGATTACATAGACAGCAAAAAAAAATACTTAAACTAACCTATGAGGAGGGAATAAACATTCAAATATGTAAAAGACAAAGAAGAGGAAAAGTAAGAAAAAGTTGCAACTAAGGATCCTGACAACGTCAGGAGAGACAGAAAGGAGGAGAAAAAAAAACTTAAAAGGAGAGCAGAAGAGCGAGAACTTTTCAAATTCGTTTTTTTTCGGGCGGACGTTACGTAGTTAGCCAGAAGGCTTTTGCTACTACACTGCGCATAAAGGCGAGCAGAGCTCCAACTCAAATAAATTGTGTAAAAACTACAAACTAAGGAATCTGCGCAAGAGGCCGTGCCCTGTAGTATTAAGACCTCGGCTCAGGGTGGTAGCTGGCGGGGGAATTGAGGGATTATGATATTTAATTATTTTCGGGGAGTTTTGTGCAACTGTCGCATTATGT
Organism: Nycteola revayana; assembly: GCA_947037095.2. Classification (NCBI taxonomy): domain Eukaryota; kingdom Metazoa; phylum Arthropoda; class Insecta; order Lepidoptera; family Nolidae; genus Nycteola; species Nycteola revayana. Next base: position 16,392,111 of record OX344858.2, on the reverse strand, counting down.
TACAGTTCGCGGGCCTCTCGGATTTTGGGGTCTACGAGGGCATGGGAAGGTTCTTTGCAAAATAAGAGTCGGGAGGGTCAAAATAGTTTGACAGCAGAAAATGTAACAAGACATTGTATACTGTACTGACGTGACTACTACTAGTAACGTGTTGGATGCCATATTTAGCAAAAGTGAAGTGATTGAGTTCCACGTTTACACACTTATTGTTTAAATCTTAATAACAATGGACTGTTTTCTTTACAGCCAATTTGACATTTGTTTGTTTTCATTCGATAACGTTATCGATTTGTAATGAACCAATTATTTCAATTTGCACACGTATGTTTGAAAAACGAAACGTGATTTTTCTATTTTTTTTTTATGTTTTTAATCATCAAGCGATGGATATACATTTCGTTTTGATGGTAGTTACATAAATAGATTTTTTACTCTGGCTGTCCTCAATATTAGTATAGAGTTTTAATATGGTGAGTTAGTCACGAGGTTTTTGCTGCTTCATCAGGACTATAAGGCGAACAGAACAGCCTTATTAAACAGGCATAGATAACTCAATTGTTTTTTCTGAGATAAATGAAGGCTTGATGCCAACTTCCTAACAAATAGATCTATAAATTAAGTGAGTTTTATCAGTTATTACTCAAGTCATGGGAAAAATATGTCTAACAAATATTGGTAAAGAAATAACTTAGTAAGAGTTTCATTACAAGAAATCAACGGGGAAAAAAAGTCAATGACGTCACACCTTCCACCTGTCATCCGTCATCTGTCATATCTGTTACGGTTTTTAAGATAGGTTTTGAATTTGATACGGTTTTACGGTAAATTTTAAATATGGAACGAATTTAACTGTTCGGTTTTTATTTTAATTAAATATATGAACGGACTTCACTTTCAAATTTCAAAACGGTTTATACATATTGTTTCTTTCTAATTTGCAAAATGGCTAAAATAATCATTATGTTGATTAAACAATTTTCTAACGTTTTTGTATCTTTTGTTAAATGAAAATGTAATATTAGGAGTTCAAAAACTAGTTGAGTTCAAAAACCATATCCTACCGTATGCTATTGAACTCAACTTGACTCAGCAAGTTAAAGATTATCATCATTTTTTACAACATCTAGATGACTTAAAATCCCAATGTTAAGTTTGAAGCTATATCTCAAATCACGGAAATCGTGACTTTTTCGAATCATTGCGGTAATTCGTGCTGTGAACTTATCAGATCTGTTGCAACTTATGAGATCTGCTGTACCAATTCATTTAGGCCAGATTAAATTTCCGAATTACCTGTTGTACCAGTCACGTCTTGAAAATGACAATGCGTCATAGAAAAATATATTTTTTACTTACATATTCTATGTACACAACGCTTTAGAATAAAGATTCTATTCTATTCTTTACAAGATATAAATCTACACTTCTATATCTATCTTTACATGCAATGCTTTGTCTTTCCCTAAACCGCTGATCGTAGATACTTGAAACTCGGAGGGTGTGTTCTTTGTATGTGTTACGGCTAAAGGTAGGTGTGGTAGTATGTAGGTTGAGATTAGCCGGCTTAACCTAGGTCTAGCCGAACACATGCGGTTAAACTTAGATCAACCTAAATAAGTCCCTGTTCAACTTAGCGATTGAAAAAGCTCGAGCCTTTTAGCCCTTTTTTAAGACTCGCCGCTTTATAGCGATGACTAGAAGGCTAAATAACTCTTAAGCCCTCGAGGCTAATTGTATTTATGGCTTTTGCTAGCGGTCGAAAAGGCTCGAGCCTTGTAGCCCTAAATTTAAAGCTTGCGAGTCTTTTTTAAAGGCGGACTCACAAAACAGTAGTTCTAAAAATGCTCACTAAAAAAGGGCTTGAGGCTTTTTTCAGGCCTAGGCTTTTTTAAAGCCTTTTTAGAAGACTGGCGTCGCAATTAAATCAGAACGACGCAAACTAACATGTTATCGAACTTTAGCTGCTTCTCGAAGATAAACCTAAGTTTAGCCGGCTAATCTTAAGTTTATGTTCACACCTACCTTTAGCCGTAACATATGTATGCCGTAAGCGATAAGAAAGAGTTCGGCTGATTTTATTTATAAAATTAGTATATCTAACAGACTTATGGCTTATCCTAACATTTATCTGATTAATCCGACAAAGCCATTCAACACCAATAGCTAATGTTTCTCTGTAATTTAGCTAACGCAATAGTTCTTTGTTATGCCACAAGGGCGTTGTATTGTTTCATACCTACATTTCGGCCATGTTTGTAAGTTCCGCGTTTGTACAATATGTTATAATTCGCCTCGATTCGCCATGGTTTAGTTTAATCTTGTTATTAATCTTTGTTCTGTCAGTTGTAGTACTGGAATAGATAAACTGCACATTATTGCGGAAAAGTATTTTCATTTATCATATTCAAAGTCAAAACAAAGCGTTTTATCTATTTTGTTTGAACAACGCTAATCTCAGCAACTAATAATCCTATTTGAAAAATTCTTTCAGTGAAAAAGCTAGTAATATATGACCTGCTTGTAAATACATTTAATTAGACTTAGAGTGATGAAATATAGCTTTTCTCGATAAATGGGCTATATAACACAATAAGAATTTTTAAAATCGGTCCAGTAGTTACTGAGATTAGAAAGTTGAAAGATTTTTTCTCAAATCGGACCTGCAATTCCTTAGATCCCGATCAAGCAAACTAAAAAGCTTTATAATATAAGTACAGACAATCTATAACATACTATATCATTATAATTAACGTACCTAATAGAATACAAAATTTTATGGATATTTTAAAAGTTATCAATGTTCTTTTATTTCTTTACAGGTAATTAATATAAGAGCTTGGTGAAAGGGCGCGTCATATTAGCTCCGTCATATGCTACCTATTTATTATGTAAGTATATATCTAACTATATTATACATTGTGAATTCTTAATCGTTGCTAATACACAGCGAAATTGTTTATTTTTGATAAATAATTCCTGTAGAACTCCATTGGTTTAGGATTAGCTTTTACCCGAAACCTCATTAGTCAATCAACTAACTAGAAACTCGATCAACTTTCAAGTTAGTATTACTTACGATTCTTATTATTTTCCGATGACATATCCATTTAGCAAATAAAATAGATCAAAAATGCCGATTGCAGAAAATTCATCGTTAGAATCTTTAAGTATATATTTCATATCGATAGTCATTAAAAGGCAGAACTAATCATATTTCAGGATTTTTACAATTAGAATCATCAGATTGTCATTTTCCCACAATTCGGTTCTGGCACTCGCCGGCCGCTGCCGTGGCACCGGCACATACAAGAAAATAAAAAATAAAAATTGATGATTCCTACTAAAATTATATGCACCATAAATGGGCACTGGCTTCAGCATAAGTCAAGGTATATATGTTACGGCTAAAGGTAGGTGTGAACAAACTTAAGATTAGCCGGCTAAACTTAGGTTTATCTTCGAGAAGCAGCTAAAGTTCGATAACATGTTAGTTTGCGTCGTGATATTCTAGGTTTTAATTAAATTAAACACTACCTATGCACGGCACAAAAAGGTCTCTGGGTGGTTAAAAAAAATAAAAAATAACCTAAACCTAAAACCAATGGAGTTGAACAGGAACTTATTCAGGTTGATCTAAGTTTAACCGCATGTGGTCGGCTAGAACTGGCTATCTTAAGTTTATGTTCACACCTACCTTTAGCCGTAACATATACACAAATAATTTTTAAAAGAGATTCATATTTAGTTAAGTCGTGCATCGATACAAACGAAAAAAAAAACACTGTGAATACAATTTGAGTAATGAATGGAATTCCGTTCTTAATGAAAGGCATCTATCTAAATTATTTCATAAGAAAACATGTGAAATATTGATAGAATTAGTAATTATATTCTCATACAATTCCACACAGTAATTATAGACGGAGTACAAATTGCAATATCTAAGTAACCGTGTCATTATTGTATTTGTTCTATGCTGTTAATGTGCTGAGGTTAAGAAAGCGATACATAAGGTGATTTTAGAATATATGCCTTGCCTGTAACAGTAATAAATTCATATATTCTAACATGTAAGGTGATGTTAGAATATATGCCTTGCCTGTAAAATTAGGCAGTATCTATACTAATATATAAAGGTGAAGAGTTTGTTTGTTTGCTCGAACACCCTAATCTTAGGAACTACTGGTTCGATCCGATTTAAAACATTCTTTCAGCGTTAGATAGCCCGTTTATCGAGGAAGGCTATAAGTAATATTTAATTACTAGCTGCGTCCCGCGGTTTTACCCGCGTCACTCTGCTCCAGTAGGTCGGAGCGTGATATTATGTTGCCTATATGTTAATCCAGCTTATAAACTATCCGCGTGCAACAGCCAAATTTTCAGCCAACTTCATTTAGTAGTTTTTGCCTGAAAGAGTAACAAACATCCATCCATTCATACTTACAAACTTTCGCGTTTATAATATTAGTAGGATTAAATATGAAGAGACCGTAGCCCAATGGCTAGGACGAGTATTTTATGAACCATTTTTATCATTAAAAAAACAGAAGGCTAAAACCCAAGGAATTAACGTCGATAAGTCTTTATATGATACTATCATAGGGAAGGCATATATTTTACAAGCACCTTATATTACGATAATAACTTTTACTTTTCAATATACCACACAGATATTATTACAAATGATAATAATTTGTAATCTAATAAGGTAAATGAAACACAATATACGTAAGTGAGGTGGCAATCAGGAGGAGTTATATACCTACAGTGAAAAAAATAATTATAGTAATTACAAAGTACTAGTTGCTCCCCGCGGTTTTACCCGCTCCTCCCGACCCTTTGTTTGCTAAGAACCTTCCGATGCCCTCGTAGACCCGAAGTCCGTGAGGCCCACGAACTGTAAAGTAGAGCGACCGTTGCACAAAACTCCCCTAAAGAAACTAAAAGCCATAATGCCTCAATCTCCCCGTCAGCGACCGCCCTGAGCCGAGGTCCAAGTCCCACAAGGGACGCCCTCTTGCGCAAGTTGCTTAGTTTGTAGTGTTTAAACCATTTATCTAGGATGGAGCTCTGGTCGCCTTTATGCCCGGTGAAGTAGCAAAAGCCTCAAGGATAACTACATATGTCCGTCCGAAAAAATAAAGGTTTTACCCGCGTTGGACTACTACTCCACTCCAGTCGTCAGTTATACACTATCCCCGAGTAAAATGTCAGCGAAATCCGTTCAATATTCTTTTCGTAAAAGTGTACCAAAAATACTCTCAAACTTTCGCGTTTATTACATTAATAAGGATATATTATCATAATAAGCGATATTAGTTACGAAACTTAATTTAATACTTAAGTAGATGCGAACATATTGAATGAAAAAAAAAACACGCATTTTTGTGGGTTTTGGACCCTTCAAAAGTGGATTTAGCACGCGCGTCCTCAAATCAAAATTTTGGCCCTCATTGGATCCAAACTCTTTCCAAAATAACGTCTGAATTTGCCACTGGTTGTTTTTTAACATTACTAGCACAGTTTTGCCGCGTTCTAGTGTTCTTGAGAACCCTCGTGCTAAGCTAAAATGCTTGTGTTACGAGTGGGTTCACGTTGTGCAATGGGTGGGGATCGACTGGCGTCCACAAGATCACAAGTCCGACGCCCTAACCATTGGGCCTACACTTTCTTTTATAGAAACTTCGATATTTAATTATAAATGTAAGGAAATTAAATCTATTGTGTGGTTTGCGGTTGGATGTAAGTTATATTTAGAAGGTGATACACCAGTAGCATGGTAATTGAAAACATCATTAGTCTAATGCAGTGGTTCCCAACCGGTGGTCCGCGGACCACTGGTGGTCCCTGGAAGCACTAGAAATGGACCTGAAGCTGCCCAAAAAATATTGCGACGCAGCAAAATATCTATTCACTGAACATAAGATTTTCTAACACCCAGAAGTTATTGTAATAGTGTTCATTTTAGGGTGATTACGCAAAACAGGTGGTCCGTAACGACATAAACATTTTGTAAAATGGTCTTTCAGTGCTTAAAGGTTGGGAACCACTGGTCTAATGGATAGTCTCATGTTAAGTCTGCAGAAGGTGTGACCGATGATGTATGGTACATTTGTATGTTTGGTAATATAGTGTTATGTTATGTGAAATAATAGTTGAAATGTTGAATGCTTTAACATTGTTATAGTGTAGCTAAGGGATTGGAGATGTGATAACGTATTCACAAAGTAATGTGTTTATTCTGAAAAGTGTAATCTTTTATCAGGCATTCTTCGTGGCCACACCAGTGTAAGAATAGAATAGAATAAATCATTTATTTGCAATGAATGTAGGTCTGTACAAGATATTAGGTGTTACATATTGAATAGGTTCCAGTACATTCTATTTTGATACGGAATGCAAAGTTTTGTCTAAGTTGTGGCCACGAGGAACGCCTAAAATAGGGTATTTCGGTTGGCCACATCATCGTAACTATTGATGTGGATACGGTGATCCTCGTAGCCACATCAATGTCGCCACGGGGAATACATCAGTCCGATGAATGGCAAAGCATATCTGCTGTGCCAAAGTAAATACTAGCAATTTTGTCTAAGTGTGTTCTTACCGTGGGTGTCGTGAGAGGCGACTAAGGGATGGGCATTTACTAGCTTAAAATTTGTTGCCATTTTACTGCGATCACCAATCCGCCAATCGTGATGTTTATGGCAAAACACTGGAATACCAAGGTCTGTAAAGAGGCCCATGTTCAGCAGTGGACGTTAACGGCCTGTTGAAGTAAGTTGAAGAATACCGTTTTTATGTAGATGCATTAAATTTTCACAATAATTTAAAACGATAAGCCATGTTATTGGCTGTCAATATAACGCGACAATGATAAATTACCTCCATAAGCCTAATCACATCAGTAAATATTTTCTCCAACACGACGACGCGACGCGAAAGATTATTACTCCATTTAGTACGAGTATATAGAGTTGACGTGCGTAGTTAGCAAGTTATCACTTGCAAATGAGAGCAAAAAATGTTACGTTACGGCGTGATATCTTTAGCTTTTCAATAAATTATAATTTCTCGTTCTATTTCGTGTACCTCTGAATAGCCGAGGATCCAGTCCATACTCTCCCGGTTCTTAACACTTTGACAGCCGACCGTTTTTTAGCGCGCATTCTCTGGGACGCCGGCCATTTTTTAAGAAATTGTAAGATTTAAAAAAAAATAACTATAAGTGTGTTTTTTTTATTTCGTTTATGTGTTATCTATTTTAATGATTTAAATAAAAAACAAGTTATTATTATTTTTTCTTATATTTCAAAATAAACGGTGAACATTATGCAAAAATGAAAAAAAAAACTCTCAAAACAATGCGACAACAACGATGCGAGTACTGGCGCGCCGCAGTCAACAAAACCCCTCCCCACTCCTACACCCCGCACCACAGGTTGATGATTGATGCACGTATGGATAGCTAAAGAAACCCGCTTGAATAGAGTTGCACGCTGATAACGTTCTGAATGCGTGATTTTTTAACAAGTGGTATGAAAGTTGATAACGTTGTGACTACGTGATCGGCGCGTGGCGTCCTGAGGGAAGAGCGGCATCACGTAGTCACTACGTGAAAGGCTGTCAAAGTGTTAAAAGTCGGGCCCTTAGTTTGCAAAAACCCTTCAGATGCTCTCATATACCCAAAGTCCGAGAGACCCACGAACTGCAATATAGTGCGACAGTTGCATAAAAGTTCCTAAAAATCTTCAAGGTCATGATTACACAATCATCTCACCAGCGACCACCCTGAAGTGAGATACGATACGATAAGGCTGGAAGCCCTGCTCGATGACGTAGCAAAATCTTCGTGGTTAACTACTTACTCAACATTGGCAAGCTCACCACCAAAGTTGGATGAAATTCTTAATTGAACAAGTGAAGTAAATATACACTTAGCAGGTTAGCTAGGGTAGGATTCTCGCCGGCGAGGACCGCGTTGCACCCCTACCCCTACCCTGTGATCCAGCGTCTGTAGGCCGATCACTTCCTCTTATGTCCATAAATCTGACTTATATATCAGTGGTACCACTGGGTCGTGGTCCTAACCCCTTAAGGGTGCCACTTAATTGCATGTTTTTTTTCCAAATTTTTCTATATTGATCCATTAAAGTCTAAAATAATTAATATGAACTTAAACTTATTATGAGTAGAGAAATTAATGACCAGCCGTATTACAGACAAAGTAGTGACGGACGGACTACTTTGTCTGTAATATCCTACAATTTGCTACCGGTTAATTAAGTATCTAGTTTAATTCATAGAATAAGAATAATTGTGTAACATTGTGATTCTGACAAGTACAAGTTTATGTAAATACCTAAGTGCTGGATAAATTCATTATTTCATTATTTCACTAAATTCGAAATCTAAATGAAAAACTCAAAATATCTAGTGTTAATTACGCTCAAAACGTGTCTAAATACTCATTCATTGCGGTGCAAATTTTGCACCGCAACGAAAAGCATGCTAAAAAAAAGTGCGTCCCAGCATTTGGACAGCACTTTTTTAACTTAGATTAGTATGGATTACAAAGTAACACTTGATTTTATGAACAATAACGAACTTGTTGTAAATGAAATCATTCGTAACAGAAATGGTTAAGCAAAAACAATCTTGTGTAGTTTCGAGCGTAATAGATTTAGTAATGGCTTATCTAAGAAAGTCGTCTTGTATTAGCGGTAACTAATGTGTGCAACTGCATGTAACGTTCAAGTTTGATTCCCAGTTAGAGTAAAGGTACCAATTACTGAGATTTGGAGCAAGATACAGCTAGTATTCAACTTTTGAGAAGCAGCTTGGAGTTAGATCAATCCCGTTATGCAAAGATCATATAAAACAGTTCGATCAAGTTATTTTTTATTGAGGAAAGACAAGGTATTTGTATGAATAGAATAGCTTAATTACTTTTTTTTATTTTAGATACAACTGCCTTGTGGCCGTTCAGTTAAAGTAAAATATTGTATTTATTTTGGCCATATGATATAATTACTGTTATTTAAATAGGATAATAGACTGACATGGGATTTTATTTAACAAATTCTGCATAAGTCAAACCACATAACATTTTTTTTTTGACTAAATGTATTTGACTGACTCCACATTTGCGCGTACCTCTAGCGTGTGTCACGGGGTCGTGTTATCCGAGTCGTTCACACGCTCGAGGAACTAGCCTTAGACTTCACTTATCTACATTACTTTGATAACCCCCCACTGTTATTCACATCTGCGTAATAATACCACATATCTTACGAATACGACCGCCAGTTGGCCGACAACGAACCACAGTTTTTATGTAACTTGTGTGAAAACCGTAATATCACACACGTGTGGCTCTGATTTCACACTAAGATTATATTGATAACTAACTGGCTTGTGCGGATTCATCCGAGTTCCTTCTTCTCTTAAATAAATAAAATAAAAAATACTACAACATATAATACTAGCTAGTGCCCGCGACTTTGACCGCGTGGAATCCTGTGGGTCTTACTGTATAGACAGTGGAGGTATTTTGTTAAAGATATCTCATATAGTTCGTATACTTTCGTTAATACTTTCTTTGATCCTTACTTTGCTAAGAACCTTCCGATGCCCTCGTAGACCCGAAGTCCATGAGGCCCGCGAACTGTAAAGTAGAGCGACAGTTGCACAAAACTCCCCTAAAGAAAATAAAAGCCATAATCCCTCAATCTCCCCGTCAGCGACCGACCTGAGCCGAGGTCCAAGTCCCACAGGGGACGCCCTCTTGCGCAGGTTGCTTAGTTTGTAGTGTTTAAACCATTTATATAGGCTGGAGCTCTGCTCGCCTTTATGCCCGGTGAAGTAGCAAAAGCCTCAGGGATAACTACAAATGTCCGTCCGAAAAAAAAAATCTTTCGTTAATACTTTCGCCTTGTAGTTCGTAGTACAAACACATCAATTTTATTTATTTATTGGTAGGTAGGTACATATTCAGCCCGCGACTTTGTATTCGTAGGACAGTTACTTTCGACAGGCGACGGCTTTCGACGTATACTCTTTGACAATTCTAATTCTCTACCAAATTCTTGGTATTTGGCATTACCAAAATCGATTCAGTGGTTAAGGTATGACAGTGTAACAGACAGACAGAGTTTTCGCTTTTATAATAGATACGTATTAGCAAAGATATATGTACTCGCATAAAACGCGTCTAGATCTTGTAAAGTCACTTAATTTGCCTGAATGGTGCTTATTTGAGTTGTGTGTGAGTTTATGAATTACTTATTACGGCTTTCATTCAGTGAAAGCCAGGAGAAATTAGTAAGTAATATGCATCGAACCTCCGTAGCTTAACGGTATTTGGCTCGCTTTAAATCCCGGAGGTCATGGGTTCGATCCCCACGCTGGACAGCAAATCTTTGTGTAAATTATTAGATTTCTTTCCGGGTCTGGTTGGCTGAGGGACTACCCTCCGTGCCTCGGCAAGCACGTTAAGCCGTCGTCGGTCCTGATTGTTAAAACATAATCGTATACCAAGGAGCGGGCAGCAGCGTTTCCTTGTGTGGTATAACATAATACTGCGGTCGCCAATCCGCCTGCCAAGCGTGGTGACTATGGCAAATACCCTCCCTTGGGAGGAGGTCCATGTTCAGCAGTGGACGCTATACGGGCTGATGATGATGATGGTGATGATGACTACTCCAAAATTTCCTAGTTAGCACAGTCTTTAATAAAACCACTAAACCATCAAGACGATGAAGTAATAAATTAAACGGAACATTTAGCAGACACACTGGTTTTATACGTAACTAGTTGAAGAAACATCTTTCTTGCGAAACAACACCGAATCTGTTGCACACAATGACTATGATCTAGGAACAAGTTATTGTAGACTTAAGGCTTACAGAGACGCTGAGCGTTGTGCGGTGATTTCAAACACATGGCGTTGTATGAATGCGTTCACGGTGATGCGATTTTACACGCGTTTCTTTTGCAAATACTATTCGAATAGCATTACTATTTCACTGCCACTCTTCAAGTCTCTTCATAAATAACATCCTAAATTGCTATATCTTCTTCAACTTCAACGGATTGTTTACGTCCACCGCTGAACATAGGCCTCCTTTTAACAGTCCTTAGGAAGTCAGAGTCGATATTGCCATGGTCACCATTAATTTTATTAAAAAGTAAGTTCAAAGTTGATTTTAACGTAGTTTTGCAAACTTGAAAGTACTTTTAATCAAACATTCTTGGGTATGTTTCAATAATATCTGTTCTACCGTTATAAAATTATCATCTCATATTAATTTTATCAGGTTGTATAATTTTAATACCGATTAAGTATTATGTTTTTAAATACTTCTTCAACCGTTAAACTGTAAAAACTACTTCCACCTCTCATTCGACTACTATCTACGTAACCACGTCATTTTCAAAGGCATTAAATCTTTTTACAGCTCTCATTAAGTAACTAGCTTCACATGTATATAAGTTAATGAGCCTAACGGTGACAAATGGCTCCATTCGTGGAAAACGAGAAAACTATGGGAAATGTTTTAAACAAAGCGTAGCTTTAGTACCGCGATTTAAAAAAAACTAATGATCAATTTATAGCTTAATCTTACGTGTTAATTGAGGAATTGGTAGTTCCTTGTTCAACATAAGATAGTTAGATGATTTTGTTACATGATTAAAAATAATCATGAGGAGTAGTTAAATGGGCCACAAGCGTAGCCCAGGAGAGCCCGTGATGCCAATCTGGCTGCGGGTGGGACAGGAGGGTGCCCCAGATGCACAAAGTTCCTGGACCCTTCACTAATGGCGGACGGAGGAATACACGGGCGGTTTTAGAGGGTAGAGTCTTCTCATGGTATGATTAGCATACAACCTTGTAGAACCTTATAGACAGTTGCACAAAACTCCTCTAAAAATCTTGAGCCATGATGACTCTCAATCCACTGTCAATGCACTCTCAAGCAACCGACCTGAACCGAGGTCCAAATCCCACAGAGGTTGCAGGTTGCTTAGTTTATTTTTAATCCATTTACTAAGGCTGTAGTCCAGCTCGCCTTTATACCCAGTGAAGTAGAAAAAGCCTCATGGCCATAATATGGAGATATGTGGACGGCATCGAGGCTTTTGCTACCTCTTCTTCTGAACAAACTTAAAGATATACAACTCAATGCTGAATCATTGACGAAAAATCTCATAAAGTGCACAGGAAACAAAATACAAGAAAATATTTCCTGATCTTTAAAAACAAAGATCAATTATTTTAACAAAGAATACAGAGTCGTTTAAGGTATTAAATAAGTTGTTTTATGGTGTGACTTCCCTCGACACCCTTCTTCCATACAATAGTATTGTACATAAGTATTTCCCATGTAATAATTATTTGTAGAATAAAAGCATATCTGTTGAAAATCACAGTTTCGCGCGCTGTTATTATCAACAAAACGATTAGCTTAGAAATAATGGTTTCCGGCTTAGAATAGACCACCCCATGTCCTCCCATGGGTGTCGTAAAAGGCGACTAAGGGATATATGGCTGATGGATGGGCAGCAGCATCTATTAGCTCAAGGTTTTCATCTTACTGCGATCACCAATCCGTCTGCCAAGCGTGGTGATTATGGCAATATCCCTCAACGATCCTGGCTTGCCAAGGTCTGTTAAGAGGAGGCCCATGTTCAGCAGTGGACGTAAACGGGCTGTTGATGATGATGAATGATGTAGTATGCGATTCATTAGTCATATTATATCCACTGTATTCGATTCAATATCGAAGATTGTTTGTTCCTAATAAGACACGAGCAATTAAAGAAATGTTTTAAACACTTTCGCTAATTTAAATTAACTTGAGAAAAAAGGATCTAAGAAAAAGCTAAACAACTATGGTAAATGCTGCCCTATTTTTATGTTGTATTGGGAGACCACCTTTTAAGCAAATGTATGGCACAAATAAATGTTTAAATAGAGGTTTTTCGTAACCATGTAATATTTCGTACCTAAATCACGAGCCAGTAAAAACTACGAATTAAATAAGCTGTGCAAAGGGCGCCCTCTGGTTTGGACCTCGACTCGAAGCAGTCGCTGGCCTTGGGACGACATTCAACACCCAACATTGGGGTAGGTACTCCACCATAGGTAGGTAGAGTATAGACCCTTTTCATAAGCCACGACTAGCATGCCATTTTCATGGAGTCACACATTTCCCGCCGCCATTTCAGAGACTAATCTACCCATAATAAGGAAGGTGATTCTAAATGAACTTCCTACTAATATTATAAACGCGAAATTTTGTAAGTATGGATGGATGGATTTTTGTTACTCTTTCACGCCAAAACTACTAAACGGAAGGCTGAAATTTGCACCGGGATAGGTTATACGCTGGATTAACATATAGGCTACAAAACATCACGCTCCGACCCACTGGGACTGAGTAACGCGGGCAAAACCGCGGGGCGCAGCTAGTATAACATATTCCTTACTTAGTACTTTAAAAGCGCCAGACCACCTACCGAGCCTATTCAATTAGTATAGAAACGTGGGTTAATGTAATCAAACATTACAATAAGAACTTTCTTTCCCCACGCGCCCTACATTCCACATCAATTAGGTACAACTTGATCACAATTGTTGCACATTCGGTCACAGTTATTGCACCTTTAATCACATTTGTTGCACATGAGCAATTGTCTTTTTTGCTGGGCTGTCGTTGCCGGGGTAGCGACCATCATTTCAAAAATGGTCCAAAGCGAAAGGTCCTGGGAGGCGGTTGCCTCTTTCTGTAGACAAGTAATGTTACAGAAGGAGGCCGCGGAGCGGCAGAGGGAAGTAGATCCCTCCGCCCATCCGCTCCGCAGACGGCGTGTTGGCGGACCGATAGCCCGCGAATACACTGCAGCGGGGCGGTGGGAATGCGTAAATGAATTTCCACACGGACAACAAAAAAAAGGTTAATGAATGATGACGTTTAGATTTTAGGGGAGTTTTGTGAAACTGTCGCTCTCCTAGCATCAGATAACAAATGTTATCGACTCTATCTCATTCGATTACAATTATTGCTTACTCGACCACAATGGTTGCTTCAAGTTACGAGATGTTGCGTTTGAGTAATGTTTGAGATAAAGTAATTTGATCGTAATCTTGCTTGTTCGTTTGTGGTTAATATCTACGTAATGCATTGTGTTATATATATTATGTCGTTAAATTTTTAACTTCTTGCATAGGTTAACATTTTTTTGTTGATGTCAACTGTCTTGCATGTTTCTACTTATTAATATAAGTAAAAACATGCAAACCATGATTTTTTATCGTTGCTATTAATTGGCAGGACGGTTGGTCATCAATAACGAAACTCAACATTCAAATTTCAAAATAGACATGTTTTTACAAAACTTTTCCTCAAGGAGACCTTAACGTTAAATTCACAAAATGAGCTCTAAGGCCTTGCAGTACAAGATAATCTGGTTTGTACGAGCGGGCGCCTCTGACACTGGTTACACGAAATCTGTAATTTTTAATTCTCTTGAACAAGTATACTATATCCAATAACCGATTTTACTATACAAAAATGTCCTTGATTACTCAATAAAAACAACAAAAAAAACGGTCTATATATAGGTATATAATACCCAATTATTTTTACAACTATTGCCAGAGATTGTATGAGTTTCGAATAGACGCCATATTCTGTTAAAATCCTTCGTAGATCTTACACGCATACACTTCATTATTTTACTATCCATTGGCGAATTTTTCCCACCTCCTCCCATGCTCGCACCAACGGTTATATGGGGCGAATCACGGGAGATGCGCGCGCTACTTGCAATATTCATACTTGCGTACATCCATGGGCGAACTGTAGGAAAATCCGATCATCTATTTTTAAGTTTCTCAAAACTGTGTTAAATGGGTCTCCAACCAGTTTTGATATGGGGTCTGCCTATGACTCGTTACGCTACCGCTAAATTTACTTTACCTTGTATACATTTAATGTATTACCATCATGTTAGAACATGCTTATTTATAACATTGTGTCAATGAGATAATCATGAAGAATATCTCATGCAAATTTAGTTACATTCAATGGCCAGTGTTTCTCAATCCGTACAAAAGCTTAGCCTCTCAATACAACAAGATTACGGAAATTGTCTAAAGAGTTTGTTCTTTGATTTATGTCTGTAATAAAGTTGTTCTGTCAATAACTGAAAGTAATTCACTTTTACTATTAGAATGTAACATTTACATACACACAAATAGTCATGTTAATGTTGAATGAATACAACAATAAAGGCGGAAACATATTGTTAAAAACACCCGACGCGACGCGACGCAACGTGTTCATTCATAGTGTGATTCTGGTCTATAGGAAACAATACATTTGATTCGACTCAACACGCGTCGCGTTTCATCAGGTCGCTTAAAATACTCATAGTAAATTTGTGAAAATTACTACTACGATTTTTTTAAATTCTTTCAGTGTCAGATAGCCCATTTATCGGGGAAGGCAAGGCTAATTTATTCGTGAAGTTCTTACGTGCTCGAGCTTTACTTACGCTCAGTCGACTACACTGTCTTCTAAATTCACGCAGCAAATTATCACTTGATAATAAGGTTAGGTTTTTTTCGTACGGACTTACGATAACTACTATCGACCGGCCGTAAAGGCGAGCAGAGCTCCAGCCTTAATAAATGGTTTAAAAACTATAAACTAAGCAAACTGCGCAAAAGGGCGCCCCCCGTGCTCGCTCGGCTCAGGGCGGTCGCTGGCGATGAGATTGAGGGATTATGACTTTTAGTTTTATAGGGGGTTTCGTGCAACTGTCGCTCTACTGTATAGGTCACGGGCCTCTTACGGGAACAGAAAACAGAAGTTACGCCGTTGCCATCGCTACTGAGTCACTGTTTATGTCATGTATAAGCAAAGACTTAGTAGCATGAGGTCTTAATAAACTTTGACAATTGTAGTCTTTTATGGAGATGTATTCGTTTTATTTCCTGGCAATACATTGCGGGTTAGACCTTGACTTTTACATTCAAGACTTCGTGATGAGGACTAATGATCACTGTTGTTCCATTGCACTAATGGTTCAATGGTTTGAGTGCTTTGTATCCGTAAATAGGGATGACGTCCAAACCATTCTATTTAGTCCGTCAGTTAGATAACCAAAAAATATTGGACACATATTGTTTTTTTAGTTTTGTAAACAAAAAATCACGAACATACAACGCGTTGAAATTTCATGTGACGTCACTACTAGGTAAAATTTTTACCTGGGAGTGACGTCACAATCTCAAGGCCCACTCTATTGTTCGTGTGACGTAATTTTTAGGTGGAATTATTACTTAGAAGTGACGTCCCAAGCAACCCTCTCCTTAACTTTTTTGTTCTGTATTATTGTACATTTTTATTGTTTTAATAAATAAATAAATACGTGTCCAATATTTTTGACAAGCTCCGTAGCGTAGCGGTATTTGGCTCGCTTTAAATCTCGGAGGTCGTGGGTTCGATCCCCACGCCGGACAAGAAATCTTTGTGTAAATTCTAAGATTTCTTTCCGCGTCTGGTTGGTTGAGGGACTACCCTCCGTGCCTCGGAAAGCACGTAAAGCCGTTGGTCCCGATTGTTATAACATTATCTATAGAATCGTATACCAGAGAACGGGCAGCACTTTTCCCTGTGTGGTACTACATAATACTGCGGTTGCCAACCCGCCTGCCAAGCGTGGTGACTATGGCAAAAACCCTCCCTCGGGAGGAGGTCCATGTTCAGCAGTGGACGTTATGAGGGCTGATGATGATGACGGACTAAAGCTAGCTAATTATGGTTAATTCTTTCAAAACTTTCACTTTCCATATGTTCGGTGTACCTTCATTTTTGTTAGTCTAAGTACCCGTAGTATGCTGTAGCAGCATTATATGTTACTTATTTATGTATCGTATCTTTCAATGCACGAATGATTGCAATACAATTGAATATTATGATAGCGGAATACTAATCCACCATACTAATGACACAGAACATTAGGAACATAGAAGAGAAACTTCGTCTCGAAATATTAACACACTACATGAAATGTGCGGTTATATGCCTACTTATGAGCGCAATCTTTAAATAAAATCAAGCAACTATTATAAACTTTTGCATGTGTTTTTAATAGAGCAACAAGCACACCTTTTTTGAAAAATATTAAGATTATTAGGATGACCAAAGTACACCTAGTACTAGTACTGTGGTAGTGGTACTTAATACTTTTATCTTATGCCTGATCCGCGTTAGCACTAATAAATGCATTATTCCTTTGTTTCTTTTATTAAATATATAAAAACATCTAGACTTCAGAACCATAAGGATGGATGTACGAGCGTCGGACTTGCAATCATGTGGTCGTCGCCGTCGGTCAAATTCGTACCCATTGCTCTACCAACGTGAACCCACTCGTAAAACAAGCATTTTAGCTTAGCACCAGGGGTTACCAAGAACTAGTAGTGGAGAGCCAAAACCCTGGCAGTAATCTTTAAAAAAAAACTTATTAGAAATGCCACAGTCTACATTACAGTCAGTAGCACCATTCTATCTAATCCGTGTGTGATACTAAATTCATCGCTTGCTTATTAAAATTCTTAGTCGGCACACATACGCAAGAATCTAGACCTAACACACTTTATTGATAGACAAGCTGTAGCTAACAGTATTGTATTCTTGATGCTTGATTATCTATATATTATACGTGAAGAAAAAAAATTTTGGGGTACAACGATTTTTCAAAAATTATGAGGACGAAGGATCACAGTACAGTAGCTTCCTGTTGTACTGTGATCATCTTTATGTAAAAAACAAAATCTGATAAAGTAAATACGCGTTTTAGAAAACGTGATCATAGACGATCTCTATCTTAAGAGTAATTCTAGCCAATAACACGACTTTTTTGCTGTCTAGGTAAAGGTGGGTAGGTTATTAAATGGTCACTGTGACTACTAAAACAGTCCCTTCTGTTTTCGTAGTCACAGTGACCATTTAATAAGTCAATAACCTCAGTGATGTAATCTCAATTTATCAATACAAAATTCGAATTATATTAGTTGCATAAATAGTATGTATCATAATAGAAACATGGGCTATACAATAGCACTTGTTTCTATTATGATTACAAATTACTTGTAGGAAAACGATGTCCCTGCCTCCCCGTCTTCGATTTCTCCCTTACAAGGGAAAAACCCGTGATGTGACTTCATGATATTCTCTAGTGAGCAAACAAAGCAATAATCGCGAACTTTAATTACATCTCAACAATAACAACTTTAGAAACTATGGAAATAGGGTTGTCGAAAGTTATTGTTACAGAGAGCAGTGACCTACATGATCCACGTCGAGCTGTCAGCTTATGTGAACCCCTGAACCGTACGATCAACAATGAGCATAACTAGAACTGAGAGAAACTTTGAACTACATTTCAATGATGTTAGTTGACAACGGATAATAAGATATGGTATTTTTATGTTATAAGGTCGGTCAATTCGGCCAGTAATAGCCTACCATCAGGCTATTACTGTCACCTATGAACAATCATAGGAACATAAGATTCAAAAATATCATTTATTCTCTCCTCACACAATTAACAAAAGATTAATTACAATCAAATTGAACTTAATGTACTTAGACCTTAATTAGTTCAACTTTGCGAGGAACTGGTGTCAAGTCAACCACTTAAGTTACAAAAACAAGTTACATAATTAGTTAACTCTAGAATTATATGTATTTATGACCAGTAATAAGAGGGAAAAAAATGCTATTTAAGTCCAATCGACCTTGATTCAGTGCGTACTGCAGTCACCAAGAACAAAGGCAGTCTTAAATAATGTAAACACTTATAAATTACCTACGCTAAAAAAACAAAAGATCAATCTTGCTTTCGCATGCAATCAAGTTGGTCGGTAGGTTAATAGTGTTTTTTTCAAACGAGCTAATAGCTTACATAGCTATTAGCTCGTCTGAAAAAAACACTGTCAATGTTAATTAGCCAACATATAGAAAAAGGTTCGTGGAAAGGAGGGATTTTTGTATATGTATGTTGTGATCTTTTTGTACATTATATCCAAAATGTCAGGTAGTGTAGTAGGTGTGAGGGAACGACTTTTGCTTTTGAACTAACAAGTTTATTTTTGTAATTTTCATTTTTCAGTATATGATTTTGATTGGGAGAAAATACAAAAAGTCCCAATACCTAAATAGTTTGATTCTTACATGCGAATACTTAAAATAAAATAAATTACTAATAAAAACTAAATGAGAAGACTAATATGTAATTGATGAAAATAAAAGCTTTAGGTAGTAGGCACTATTAAAGAAACACGGAAAGAATTAAACAGAATACAAAGATGTCTTTCATGTTCTGCCCAAAAGATCCCCAAATCAGCAGGCTAAGCGGCTAGCATTGATTTTCAGTTATCAACCCAAGTATTGACTCACGGGCGCGAGATACCAACACTAAAACAGAACAAGAAGAAGTTAATCGTAATCTCCATATTTGAATTATTTTTAAACAGGTATATTTGGTTCGTTTTTATTTTTTATCTAGCACAATATTTGTTCAATTACTTCTACAGGTTTGATATGGATATTTTTTTCTTGATGTTCCATTGTCGTGTGCGGCCATGACATTTAAATTGTTTGGCCATTTTAAAGGACAAACATTAATGTTACCATTAAAATGGGTGTTCTAGAAACTTCTACACTACTTTATTTTTACAACAACGGCTAGAGCCACATTTATAGAGAAAACATTATTGAAATTCTAACACGTACGTGTCAGCAAATGGTAACTTTCATGAGAGTGAAAAACGAAAAATGATATAATTTTACATAGACACCAAAACTATTCAGTTTAATTAGGTACATTATTTTACAGCTTTATATTCTTCCTCTTCCTTTATTTAATGGCAATGTTCCGAATGACGACAACTCTGCCAATGTCAGGCGTGAAATGGAGAAACGTGTCTTAAGTAAAATTAAAGTAGAAAGAAAATCGCGAATTAATATACTAATTGTGAATCTACGATGGTTAGTACACTGAAACAAAACAATCATCATAATTATCTTCTTCTTCTATATATATAAAAGAAAGTCGTGTTTGTTACAACACTTATAACTCGAGAACGGTTGGACCGATTGCCATGGTTTTTGATTTGTTGGATTTGTTTCCGTCCCGAATAGCAGAATACATTTTAAAAACAAAAGAAAGTCGTGTTAGTTACACTATTTATAACTCAAGAACGGCTGAACCGATTTGGCTGAAAATTGGTAGGGAGGTAGCTAAGAACTGGGAGAAGGACATAGGATAGACTTTTGGGTAGGGGTAGGGTAGGGTAGGGTAGGGTAGGGTAGGGGTAGGGTAGGGAAGGGGTAGGGTAGGGGTAGGGGTAGGGGTAGGGTAGGGGTAGGGTAGGGGTAGGGTAGGGTAGGGGTAGGGGTAGGGTAGGGGTAGGGTAGGAGTAGGGTAGGGTTAGGGTAGGGGTAGGGTAGGGCAGGGGTAGGGTATAAAAGTCCACCCGTGCGAAGCCGGGGCGGGCCGCTAGTAAAAAATAAATATACTTACACACAAATAAAATATTTATGCCCAGGGATAACTACATATGTCCGTCCGAAAAAAAATAAACACATGTTAGTACAGCTTTATATTATTCTCTGAAACGATTAATTTTCTGATGCCGGCTAAACCTAAGTTATGTCAGTGTAATTTTTTTTCTGACGGACTTATGTTGTTTGCCACAAGGCTTTTGTTATTTCACAGGGCATAAAGACGTGGAGGGCTCCTGGCTTATTAAATGCTTTTAATTATTAACTAAGAAACCTGTACAAGAGGGACTGTGGGACTTCGACCTCAGATCACATTTGATATCAGACCAAATTATATTTCAATTCGACAATACAAGTTTCAGCAACAATACAGTATAGCATTGTCATACTACCCCAATTTGGCGAGTGAGAGTGTCATGGCGGAGATCTGATAGCGAAAGTATGTGGGTCGTGTCTTTTTATTGTTGTTGTACTTCAGTTCAAAGTGACGTTCATGCTTTACTTGTATCTAATGTTGTTTTGAATGGTCCGATGCTATTAACGGAATCCGGAGTTCATATAATTTGCCTTTGTTATAATATCGGTCTGTTTATCCAGCGACCGCCCTGAGCCGAGTTCCAAACGCCACAGAGGGCACGGTTAGCTTAGTTTGTAGATTTTTAACCATTCAATAACACTGTTACCCATCTTGCCTTAATGTCTGGTGAAGTAGCAAAAGTCTCGTGGCTAATTGCATTTTTGTCTATCCAAAAAAACTTAAATATTTTTGGCGTCACAATTTTTTACTTTAATACTTCTCTTTTTTTATTGTTACTCGTATCGCCAACTATTATTTACAATTTCGTGACGATATGAATTTGTTATATTTATTAATAGTAATTTTGTGACAAAATGAATATGTCATTTATATCAATTGTATTTTTGTGACAACATGAATTGATCATTTTTGTCATTCGTGATTTTGTGACATCTATGAATCGTGATTTTATGACAAAATGAATATGATTTTTTATGATACATCGAAAATGATGATGATATTATCTTCAAAACTATGCATTTTAGGGTATTATGTATTATTTTCATTACAGAACAACCCTAGAGTTACATGACATCATAAATGTGAACTGTGTGGCATAAATAAATGGTTTATAAATAACACCTGTTGGTACACGAAAATATATCTTCATTTTATAATAGCGTCTATAGAAACATACAATTTATTTACACATATGCAGAAGTAGATAATAGAAACAAATGAATCGCGTCATGTTTTTGTCTATACCCCTATAAACAGTTGTCCATTGTAGTGATAATAAGTGACGCTTGTAATTCGTTATCTTACTTATTGTGTAAGTAGTGTTGTAATGTTTTTTTACGTTTCATATAGGTTAATTTAACATTAATAACATCGAATATTCCGTATAAAGGGTATAGGCAAAGAACGTTTCGGCTTATAGACCACCCTATGTCTTCTAGACAACCTCCGTAGCGTAGCAGTAATTGGCTCGCTTTAAATCTCGCAGGTCGTGGGTTCGATCCCCACACCGGACATAAAATCTTTGTGTAAATTCTAAGATTTCTTTCCGGGTCTGGTTAGTTGAGGGACTACCCTCCGTGCCTCGAAAAGCACGTTAAGCCGTTGGCCCCGATTGTTATAACATCATCTATATAATCGTATATCAAGGAACGCGCAGCAGCGTTTCCTTGTGTGGTACAACATAATACTGCGGTCACCAACCCGACTGCCAAGCGTTCAGCAGTGGACTATATACGGGCTGATGATGATGATGATGATGATGTCTTCTAATGCGTGCCGTAAGAGGCGACTAAGGGACAAACAGCTGATGGAGGGACATACAGGATAGGACCATCTATCAGCTCAAGGATACTCACCATCTTACTACGATCACCAATCTGCTCGCAAAGCGCGGTGATTATGGCAATATCAACAGTGAGGCCCATGTTCAACAGTGGACGTAGACAGGCTGATATAGTAGTTTTTTTTTTCGGAAGGACATATGTAGTAAGCCCTGAGTCGTTTGCTACTTCACCGGGCATAAAGGCGAGCAGAGCTCCAGCCTAGATAAATGGTTAAAACACTACAAACTAAGCAACCTGCGCAAGAGGGCGTCCCCTGTGGGACTTGGACCTCGGCTCAGGGCGGTCGCTGACGGGGAGATTGAGGGATTATGGCTTTTAGTTTAGGGGAGTTTTGTGCGACTGTCTCTGTATAGTAGTAAATATATATTTTCTGTTAACATCTCTATGAGGGATAATATGATGGTTGCGAAAGCGAAAACTATGTCTATCTATTACGCTTCCATGCCTAAACCACTGAACTGATTCTAGGGAGATTCGACATATGCTCAGAACATATTAGAGTGCACACGCAAACGCACGAGCACATACATCTATAGCTTTACGTAGTCTAAAAACCGGCCAAGTGCGAGTCGAACTCGCGCACGAAGGGTTCCGTTTCAGTTACAAGTGCGTACCTATTTTTGATATCAAGAATAAATAAAAAAACCGGCCAAGTGCGAGTCGGACTCTCGCACGAAGGGTTCCGTACCTACTAGCTGCAAATGCCTACCTATTTTTGATATCAAGAATACAACAAGTAACATAGTATAAACGTTCTTGTAGCTCGTTGTAACTCTGATCGATGTTAATAATAGTTGATTGAATGAAAGGTAAATTGCGGTTTACGGTTTATGACGTATTAAAAAAAAACTACTTACTTGATCTCGTTCAAACCAATTTTCAGTGGAAGTTTGCATGGTTATGTACATCATATATTTTTTTTAGATTTATCATTCTCTTATTTTAGAAGATACAGGGGGGGGGACACACATTTTACCACTTTGGAAGTGTCTCTCGCGCAAACTATTTAGTTTAGAAAAAAATGACATTAGAAACCTCAACATCATTTTTGAAGACCTATTCATAGATACCCCACAAGAATGGGTTCGATGAAAAATTTTTTTTTGAGTTTCAGTTCTATGTATGGGGAACCCCAAATTTATTGTTTTTTTTCTATTTTTGTGTGAAAATCTTAATGCGGTTCACAAAATACATCTACTAACCAAGTTTCACCATTATAGTTCATATAGTTTCGGAAAAAAGTGGCTGTGACATACGGACGGACAGACAGACAGACAGACAGACAGACAGACAGACAGACAGACAGACATGACGAATCTATAAGGGTTCCGTTTTTTGCCATTTGGCTACGGAACCCTAAAAAGCGTATGTTTATGAAATGAAATGTTATTTTATATTTTTATATTCGAGTTGATTGAATGAAAGCTAAATTGCGGTTTACGATTTTTGACGTATTAAAAAAAAACTACTTACAAGATCTCGTTCAAACCAATTTTCGGTGGAAGTTTGCATGGTAATGTACATCATATATTTTTTTCAGATTTATCATTCTCTTATTTTAGAAGTTACAGGGGGGGGGACACACATTTTACCACTTTGGAAGTGTCTCTCGCGCAAACTATTCAGTTTAAAAAAAAATGACATTAGAAACCCCAACATCATTTTTGAAGACCTATTCATAGATACCCCACACGTATGGGTTCGATGAAAAAAAAATGTTTGAGTTTCAGTTCAATGTATGGGGAACCCCAAAATTTATTGTTTTATTTCTATTTTTGTGTAAAAATCTTAATGCGGTTCACAACATACATCTACTTGCCAAGTTTCAACATTATAGTTCTTATAGTTTCGGAAAAAAGTGGCTGTGACATACGGACGGACAGACAGACAGACAGACAGACAGACAGACAGACAGACAGACAGACAGACATGACGAATCTATAAGGGTTCCGTTTTTTGCCATTTGGCTACGGAACCCTAAAAAACCAGAAGTACAACGAAAGGGAAAATCAAACGTGCCATCTAATAATCTTACTTAATCAAGCAATAAAACTGTTTAATATGTAAAACATCAGTCTGCAAATTACGCATAAAAATGCTTTCACTTT
Source organism: Nycteola revayana (assembly GCA_947037095.2). Taxonomy (NCBI): domain Eukaryota; kingdom Metazoa; phylum Arthropoda; class Insecta; order Lepidoptera; family Nolidae; genus Nycteola; species Nycteola revayana. Next base: position 16,367,543 of record OX344858.2, on the reverse strand, counting down.
CAATACAACGATCCTATTTGTTCGCCCCTTTTTTTTATCATTAATTGTAACATTTCTCTTGAATCATCTACAATTCTCATTGGATATAGTCATAGTAATTAAATTATTATTTACAATACGTGTAAACTATGCTTTCTAATAACACACTTCACATCCATAGACAATGGATGGGAAACAAGATGGCGGAACTGAGCATTAAGCATAGACGGAAGAAGGAAATGTTGGAGTGTTTTTATCGAATCTGCCTTTTAAGCCGTTCACTGCTTTAAGTTTAATTAAGGTTTGCTAGAAAAAGTTGTAATGTAATTGTAACTTTAACTAAATCTTTAAAAAAAAAGTTTATATATCAAAAATAAGAGAAGCGGCCGTAGCTCAATGGCTAGGGCGTCGGATTTGTGATCTTGAGGTCGCTGGTTCGTACCCCACCCATTGCACTACCGACGTGAACCCACTCGTAACACAAGCATTTTAGCGTAGCACGAGGGGTTAACAGGAATACTAGTAGACAGCAAAACTCTGCTAGTACTCTTTTTTAAATAAAAAAATACTAACCATAAATTCTAGATAGGTATTAAGAATATTCGATATTAAAAAATATGTAGTACCTATTTACCTACATCTTTATTAACACTAGCGACCCATGACCTTGACAAATAATACCTTAACCTATCTCATAAATTAATCCATTGTATTGGTCAAAACCGCATAGATATCTGTTTAGTATTTTTAAGTTTATCGCGAACAGACATACCGACGAAAGGTAGGATTTAGTACCATAATATGTAGCGATTTTAGCAATGATACTTTTATATGACAGATCTCGACTGCACTGATAGCTTAGTGGTTACGGCAGTGGCTTTCGAGATCGGGTGTTCGGGGCTCCATTCCAACCCGCGACAATTATGAGTGTGACCACTAATAGTCACTATGAGTCTGTGTGTAATTTGTGTAAAGGAATTTTAGCGAAGTCACGCAACACGGTTTTTTATTTTTATTTTTGAACATATTTAGTACTAGGAGATTTTTTGCAGACTACTAGTATTCTTTTTAGCCCCTTGTGCTAAGCAAAAATTTTACGAAGGTGCAGGGGGCCGAGTCTGCTATATTTTTAACTATTGTGTCACCGTAGTGCCATCATGATATCACCAAAACGGTAATCTACTAATATCACTATGGTGTCGGCGCTGGAATGGCAGTCGGTGTTGCTACCGCAGAAAAAGGCCGTCAATAGAAGTAGCATGGGATATGGTTAGGGAGATTGTAATGTTTATTTAGCCGATTTCAAAACTTATAAATGTATCATTTGTTATGATATTCAACTCTGCTAATGTCATCGAGACGTCATAGTGACACCATTATTACGTCATTTGGATTAGTAGATTACCAAATGAGAAAAAAACCGACCATTGAACTGTCATTGACAGTTCATGGATACGCCATTACGATAGTAAACTCGGGACCCCGGTCGGTCAGTACTTTGGGTGGGCTACGACTGCTTCATTAATTGTCCTAATGCGGAAGTTGCTTTTTTAAAAAGGAATCTCATTTAATGTAAAATATTAATATTCTTCTCCTCCCCAGGAACTGGAACAAGAGAAGCACCTGCTCCGGCGACGGCTGGACACCACTCAAGGCGAATACGAGGCGAGGTTGCTGGAGCTGCAGAATGACATCCGAGAGCTCACCGCCAAGATCGACTCCAAAGACACGTGTGTTAAACAGGTCAGTTTATTAATTAAGAGTGCTATAACCTCCGTAGCGTAGTGGTATTTGGCTCGCTTTAAATCTCGGAGGTCGTGGGTTCGATCCCCACGCCGGACAGGACATCTTTGTGTAAATTCTAGGATTTCTTTCCGGGTCTGGTTGGTCGAGGGACTACCCTCCGTGCCTCGGAAAGCACGTTAAGCCGTTGGTCCCGATTGTTTTAACATCATCTATGATAATCGTATATCAAGGAACGGGCAGCAGCGTTTCCTTGTGTGGTACAACATATTACTGCGGTCACCAACCCACCTGCCAAGCGTGGTGACTATAGCAAATACCCTCCCTCTGGAGGAGGCCCATGTTCAGCAGTGAACGTTATACGGGCTGATGATGATGCTACTTTATCCAGGAGTAACATTAATTATGAAGTTCCCACGGTAACTAGAGGTACGCGGGTGAAACCGGGCGTGAGAAGTTAAATCTTATACAAAGTTTGTTTGTTTAAACGCTATAATCTCAGGAACTACTGGACCGATTTGTAAAAAAAAACAATGTTACATAACACATTCATCGAAGAAGGCTGTATGCTATATTTAACTATAAAGTTTCCACGGGCACAGGAGTTACGCGGTTAAAACCGCGCGAGGGGAGATAAATTACTAATATATCTTATCCACCTGACGTTAAATAGAGTATCAGCAAATATCATCTTATCTTATCTTCCTTTGAATACGGTTCTATACCTACTTTAATTTGGATTTGCAAGATATCCTGAAGATGGTCAAATAAGTAAATTATTACTTTTTGGAATGAAAAATCATGGATAAATTACAGATATATCTTATTCACCTGATATTAAATATTTACAAGGACCGCTAGTATCAGCTAATATCATCTTATCCTGCCTTTTCCTCCCCCCTTGAGGCCTGGCAAAATGACTCACGGACAAGAACACAACATTAAAAATATGAATGATTTCTTATCCAGCGTGGGGATCGAAATTTTAGTGGGTTTGTTTCCTCCGATTCTTAAAGCGTTTATTTCACCATTATGCCACAGAGTTTGTCACCCTTAGTATTCCATTTGAATACGGTTCTATAACTACTTAAATTTTGTAATTATTATTAAGGTTAAGTAAGCCTACACTTACAGAATACAAAGTTTAATTATAAAACTGTTTGTTTGTGTAAGAGATAATTAAACGTAACAGAGTATGTTTATATTGTCAATTAGTACGTGGTCAGTAAATTAGTTTGAAACGCGTGTGTATTGTCTTAGTAGTAAGATTTCCTGCATTTTGTTTATTGTGCGTGTCCTTATTTTATTTATTTATTTATGTTCACACAAGAAATAAAGTCAAGAGAAAACAAATACAAACAAAAGGCGATGTACAAAGGTACTACTTATTTCTAAAGAAATCTCTTGCAGTAGACCTGCGAAAATAGAGATGAAAATAAAGAAAGCAATAATAGTGTGTAGGTTGATACACATACATACAATAACTACACATATAATTAAATACATACATTAATTATTAAAGTAAATAAAAAATTGGCTATCGGAAACCAATTTTAGAATCATCTATATGTACAATATTTATTGTTTGCATAGTAACCGCTAAGTAGTGAAGATCCTGGATATAGTGAAAACTAAAAAACTAAAAAAATATATAGGTATACTTATGAAATTAAAAAATTGGACTAGATGCCCACGGAAAGGGGTTATTATTTTTTATTTTTTTATAGTTACTTGGCTATAAATCTTAATATTTTATAGAAGGAAATGAGCTTAGTAAGTAGTAATCTTTAACTTTATAATATTCTATTTTGTAGCGTAGCGGTATTCTGCTCGCTTTAAATCTCGGAGGTCGTGGGTTCGATCCCCACGCCGGACAGGAAATCTTTGTGTAAATTCTAAGATTTATTTCCGGGTCTGGTTGGTTGAGGGACCCTCCGTGCCTCGGAAAGCACGTTAAGCCGTTGGTCCCGATTGTTATAACAATCGTATAATTTTTCTTTTTTCCTTGTGTGGCACACCATAATACTGTGGTCACCAACCCGCCGCCTGCCAAGCGTGGTGACTATGGCAAATACCCTCCCTCAGGAGGTGGCCCATATTCAGCACTGGACGTTATACGGGCTGATGATGGATGGTAATGGATTCCATTTTGTAAAATTCTAGATGTGATCCAAAAGCGGTTTTAGCATTTCCGCGCGTTGATATCTTTTAAAAGAGAGGTGTAGAATACTGCCGTGATATATCTATAATGCCGTTATCCTCCAAGCCCGTAGTGGTAGATAACGGCATTATAGATATATCACGGCAGAATACCAAATGTCCTTTGCAGTTAGTAACGCTCTAAGTATAGTCTTTTATATTTTAAAGAGGAAATCATTTAATGTTTGTTTGCATTGCAATTTTCCCCATAAAAAAACTACTAAAATCACAATGATACCTCAAATTAACCCCACTTAACCCAATATTTGACAACAATAACCAAAATTATATAGAAAAAAACTAGAATGCAAGAAAATGTCATGGATTTCTTAAACAAATCAATTAAGTTACTGAAGCGATCTGTAACCTACTTTATGTTACGCTATAGATAAGCATGGGCCACGAATTTCATGGCTGTTTACAGTGTTTTTTAACCATAGTTTTGATAATCGGATGTTACGGTGAATTTCATTTTTATTGCGTGATTGGTATTAAATCCTTTGTATAAATATGGTTACGTAAAGTATTTTAAAAAAAGAAGCGATAGACATATAAAAAAACGGCACATAAAATAATAATAATAATACAATGCACATACACAACTATTAAATGCACCGTAAATGGGCGCTGGCTTTAGTATAATGCTAAATCAATAAGTTAAAGATTATTGCGGCGGCGCGCGGCCCTAGTATTGTGAGAGTCAAAATGGCGGGTGTACCATAGCGAATTAAATTATACCAATTACCAAAAAAAGTACCTAAAACGTACTATTTAGTACCTAGCTCTAAAAAATCTGTACCTCTTTCAGAACGAAATTATTTCGAAATTAAGGTACACCCGCCATATTGACATCAAGATGGCGGGTGTTCTATAATATTTTATTATTTAACCATTACTCATAAAATGTAATTACACTAAAAAATTGTACCTAAAAAGTACCTTAAGTAAATAGAAACACAGACTTGATCAGTGGGATAGTTCCTGATAAATAATTTCGTTCTGAAAGAGGTACAGATTTTTTAGAGCTAGGTACTAAATAGTACGTTTTAGGTACATTTGTTTGGTAATTGGTATAATTTAATTCGCTATGGTACACCCGCCATTTTGACTCTCACCTAGTATTCTATCCAGCGACTTATTTTTTTCGGATGGTCTCACGTAGGTATCGATACGAAGCTTTTGCTACGTCACAGGTTAAAAAACAACAAACTAAGCTGTGGGGCTTGGAACTCGGCTCGGCGGTCGCTGGTGATGAGATTGAGGGTTTATGACTTATAGTATAGTATAGGGAAACTATGACTGGAAACCTATGCGATTGAGGAAATACGCGGACAGAAAAAAAAGCGAGTAGGGAAAAATGCGAGTGGAAAGTTTGCTACGCGGAAATAACGAGTTTTGGGAATAGATCACGTATTGTGCACTGACTATGTTTTTTTTTGTAATAACTGTAATGCGTTATAGATGATTATTGATGACATTAAATCATTGACAACTAAAATTGAACTAAACTTCAGTTAATCATCATCATCATCATCATCAGCCCGTATAACGTCCACCGCTGGACATGGGCCTCCTCCCGAGTGAGGGTATTTTCCATAGTCACCACGCTTGGCAGGCGGGTTGGTGACCGCAGTATTATGTTGTACCAAACAAGGAAACGCTGCTGCCCGTTCCTTTATATACGATTGTTATAGATGATGTTATAACAATCGGGACCAACGGCTTAACGTGCTTCCGAGGCACGGAGGGTAGTCCCACAACCAACCAGACCCGGAAAGAAATCTTAGAAATTACACAAAGATTTCATGTCCGGTGTGGGGATCGAACCCACAACCTCCAAGATTCAAGGCGAGCCAAATACCGTTACGCTACGGAGGTTGTACGGAGCTTGAGTTAATAGTTTGTTACAAAGATATTAAGTTGTGACGTAGGGAATTTAGGAGGAGGGAAAATTGCAGTTTTTATCTGGTATATTAATAGATTCAGCCTCCGCGGTATTGTAGGTTCGATTCCCACGTACAAGAAATCTCTATGTTAATTCTAAAATTTCTTGCCGGGTCTGGTTGGTTGAAAGACTTTCCTCCGTGCCTCTGAAATCACTTTAAGCTGTTGGTCCCGATTGTTAATCATCTGTAACAATCGTATATAATATTACTAACATTACCAAGCATTTGATTCTACAATTTTAATGTTAAAATGCCTCAAAATTCTCCATTGTTTTACACGTCATCATTCTAAACCACGATTGTTTTAACAAATTTAACAATAAAGCGGTTCCCTTGACCCTACATTTGGCACATGCCTTTGTGTCCAAAACAGAGTAGTTTCTGAGTAATTAACATTGAAACTATACATTAACATAGAACTGAGTCAAGGCTGATGTGACTAAGTATGACTTAAAGTTAGACATAACTTATCTTAGTCACTGAAATTTTATCTAAACTCAATATATAAAGCTGAAAAGTTTGTTTGATTACTTGAACGCGATAATCTCAGAAACTACGGGCGCCATTTTAAAAATTCTTTCATTGTTATATAGCCCCTTTATCGACGAAGGCTATAGTCAATAATTAATTACGAAGTTCTCTCGGGGACGGGATTTATTCGGGTCAAACCAAGAAGCTAGTAAAAGAGGAGAGGAAGGTGCAAAAACAACACTTGAGGCTATTAGTTTACTTGGGAATACCCGTTGTCACTTTAATGCTTTCTATTACCATAGCAATAGAATCCACGACAGTGGCCATTACAAACTCAAGTGAATACTTAAAGCTTAGTATTGAGCTTACATACCTATCACTAAGTTAGCATTGCATGGTCTGTAAGAGGCATGTAGCGGGCATTCCTAGATTAAAGCCTAAACAACAAAATTCCCTCATATCACTACATAGTATAAAACAAAGTCGCTTCTCGCTGCCTGTTCCTACGTATGCTTAGACCTTTAAAACTACGCCCCAGATTTTGATACGGTTTCTTTTCAAAAGATAGAGTGATTCAAGAGGTAGGTTTATATGTATAATACATCAACATTGCACCCGTGCGATGCCAGAGGAATTAATAAAAGAATTAAGTTCTTAGGAAACATACATAAACTCCTATTTATTGCGATACAGTAGCTTAATACAAGGCTATTATTCCTAACATCACGTTTTCGTGAAACCTTTCCACCAAAGGCTTACTTTTTGTGGCAATCAGCTATCAATAGTAGACATGACTGACTGTTGAAACGTTCGGTGCGCTTGCGCAATGCCGCCGAGGATACAAAGACGTGCGAGGTCATTTGCCATTAGTTGTCATTAATGTTTCGGTTCAAATGTGAGAATTTTACGAATAATGTTTCATATGAAGCCATGTGAAAGCTTGGGTTTGTCCTACATGAGGCTTACTAGCTGTTACCTTCGCCTTTGTCTGCGAATATCTGGTCTTTTGAGACGGCTCATTCCACTTAGTACACCCACCTGTAGCAGGATTTATGTGTGTGAACAAGGTTCAGCGCATAATAGAAACAGTCTCCACTGATTACCTAGGCGATTAGTTTCCTAGGTAATCAGAGAACACTAATTTAGTCTCCTTGAATCACCTGGGTTATACTAGCTGGGTGATTTGATTTGAGGAGACCACTTTGAACACATCGACATCAAGGTAGAATGAACCGAGACCTGGTATTCTGAGTTCGATTCCCTCTTGGGATTTTTTTGTTGTGTGAACCACGCATTGTTGATCTGAGTCTGGGTTAGCTTGGAGTCCCTGAATTGAGTGTTGTGACCCCCACGACACTAAGATTAATTTTCCTAGGGTGCGGCTTATCTTTATGAAAAGAAGTTATTTTCTTACAAAATTTGATGTGATTGATTTGAAAAACCTTCGTTAGTGCTCATTACTAACTATAGGCCGCTACTTCGTCTGCGTAAAATAAGGGAAATATAGTTTTCTGAAAAACATACCACAGTAAAAAATGGCTGAGTTACTCTATAATAATATCAACTTTCTACGGGTGAAGTTGCGCCTAAATTTATGTGTGAAAGACTACATAAAACCTAATAAAAATTGCAATCTACAAGTGAAGATCCCGTTAAAATCGATCCAGACGTTACTAACACAGGTCGATATACATTTATTTGCATTGTTTTTTTGTTCTCAGTTTGTAAAATACAAGAAGACACTTCAATTTAATTTCTTTGTATCGAAATATAAACAAACATACAGATCTTAATAAATTTGTATCTCATAGTTATAAGATAAAATAGGATGATGCGTCACTTATTATAGAGATGTTACATGTTTATGATACGTGATGCAATTATGATGAGTGTAATCCATATACGAAATCAAATTAACACCAATTTCATAGACGATAATCACGTCCAAAGCTACAAGATATCGTGTAAGTGGTCAACGTTCTTAAAAACATAAACACAGTGTGCGAAGCAGATGTCGTTGCAATATTCGATGGACTTATGATTAGTTAATTTGAATTTAATCTGATGGTTCCAAGCGACTTTTTGTAAGAAATTCAAATGAATATTGATTTAAACAGCTACATTTATTAAATTGGATATATAAAGATTTGGTGTCCGGCTTAAAATAGACCACCGCATGTCTTCCCATGGGTGTCGCAAAAGGTGAATAACGGACAAAAGCTCGGGCAGAAGTGAGACTATGAGTTTACTTAGAAAGGTCAGTTGTTATTATGATAGTTTCTGATGAGTTGAATTCAAAAACGATACTAAACCGCTGCGTAGCTATAAAATCATGACGCCATATTGGTGACTAATTACAATAGGGCCAAATGAATAGTACCTATATCCATGCATGAAGAGTCTGACGAAAAGAAAGAGGTGTTCTAGGATCGATACCTTGGGGTCCCATTGTCACTTTACTGCTATTACTAATCGGCCTGCCAAACGTGGTGACTACGGCAACATCCCTCAACGACCCTGGATTGCCAAGGTCTATTAAAGAGGATATTCAACTGTGGACGTAAGCTAACAAGATGCATATAACATCATCACGATATTCTCTATTATATTCTAACAAGCATTAGTCATCAATATGACTAATTTATTTATAAAAGCCATTCGCTTACAAAGTCAGGGTCAAGCGTTAGACATTACGTAATAGTAGTAAATTATAGCTTTTTTTCAACGTCATTGGCCGTCCCCTAAAGTCAGGGCAGAATTAATGAGTAGAAAGTGAAAAGAAATAAAAATCAGTAATGTAATTTAGGCAATATGGCAAAACCTCCTTACCGGGATTCTTATATTTAGTAGCATACGGGCTGATACACTTGCCCGGCAAGTTTGGCAAATATAGACACGAGGATCTTGAATTTTTCTACAGGCTTTGACCAATGAGACTACAGTCTTTGAAATTATGATTCTATTCGAATTCATAGGTTAAGTGTAGTTGGGACGAGGCTATTTGATATCTAGGTACGGTAAACTATTGGCTCTGTGTTACTTGGGAATGAGTGGGAATCGACCCAAAAACACCAGGTAACAAGAAACTACCGTGACCACTACACGACACAATAAGGCACCACCACCGGTGCGGTAAATTACAATCCAAGATTTGGATGCAAATTAAACGAAAGCTGCTATACAGATTTAGTTTTTATAAATTTCTAGCACTGACGGTAACAGTATTTAGAATTCGACTCTGCTCATAGCTTTTAGTGACAATTAGACAATTTATTGCCCCACCTTGTTACATCGAATATCTAATTAACTCGAGTGCCTATTTGTCAATATGGCCATGATTAATTAAGTATTTTTGGTAAAAGTTCTTGTGTAAGATCATAATGGTGAAGATAATTGATAGTTAATGAGTATCGTTAATCTGCATTTGGGTTGTTTATGGTTTTTTGGAAAGATTTGTTACTTTTGACTGCCATAGTTCGCGGTAGCCACTTTTTACAGAAGTTAACTAAAAAGACAAATAAGTACAAAAGTAAGTAAGTGTATTGGTAAAATTAAGTCCACGCTTTACTGCGTGTTTGTAAGTATCGCTTTATGTCTCGAATGTAATGGATTTGATCCCCACGCCGGACAAGAAATCTTTGCAGTCTACTAGTATTCTTGTTAACCCCTCGTGCTTAGCTAAAATGCTTGTGTTACGAGTGGGTTCACGTCGGTAGTGCAATGGGGATCGAACCGGCGACCACAAGATCACAAGTCTGACGCCCTAGCCATTGGCCTACGCCCGCTTAGATTCCTTTCCGGGTCTGGCTGGTTTGTAAAAGTTTCGGAAGTCGTGAGTTTGATCCCCACGCAGGACAAGAAATATTTGTGCCAAATCTTAGATTTCTTTCAGAGTCTGTTGATTACTTTCCGTGCCTCGGAAGATACGTTAACGGGGGTCTCGTAGTGAACGGGCAAAACTGTTTCCCTGTGATTCCCATTTATTCAAGACTAGCTTCCGCGCGCGGTTTCACCCGCGTAACTCCCATTCCTGTAGGAACTTGATAATTAAATATAGCATATAGCCTTCGTCGATAAATGGGCTATCTAACATTGAAAGAATGTTTCAAATCAGACCAGCTCCTGGGGTTAGCGCGTTCAACAAACTAACTCTTCAGCTTTACATATTACTATAGATTAACGTTGTCAAATAACCCATGGCATTGGGTAGACCTTGCAGGTCTTCCTGTCTGGTTGCGGTAATGATGTTCCGTCCTAAGCATCCTCCACAATTAATCAGCGGAAAGCTGAGTAATGGCTGTAGCAATTACTTCTTGTATCTGTGGGGAATTATCGATAATATTTTAAGACCCTCGACATCCTACTAATATTATAAACGCGAAAGTTTGTAAGTATGGATGGATGGAAGTTTGTTACACTTTCACGTAAAAACTACTGAATGGATTTGGCTGAAACTTTGCACGGGAATAGTTAATAAGCTCGATTAACATATAGGCTACAAAAAATCACGCTCCGACTCACTGGAGCAGAGTTACGCGAGTAAAAGCACGGGGCGCAGCTAGTATACAATATCTCTGTGGCGTATCCTGTCGATGCCCACGTAGACCACAAGTCCGAGAGGCCCTTGAACTGTAAAGTAGAACGATAGTTGCACAAAACTCTCCTTAAAAATCTAAGTCATTCAATCTCATCGCCAGCGACCGCCCTGAGCAGAGGTCTAAGCCCCACAGGACACGCCCTCTTGCGCAGGTCGATTAGTTTGTAGTTTTTAAACCATTTATTTAGGGCTGAAGCTTTGCTCGCCTTTATGCCCGGTGAAAAAAGCCTCGTGGATAACTACATAAGTCTCGAATTAAGTCTTGGTTGTCGGTATGATCTCCACGCCGGACAAGAAACCTTTGAGTAAAAAATAGCCTTAAAATAAGGTTACTTTATGCATCTGGTTAGTTGAAGTACTAACACTCCGTGACACGGAATGTTAAAGCTCTATTGTTATAACGTCATCCATAACAATCGTATATTACGGAACGGGCAGCGGCCTTTCATATGTCTTTGCTACAGCGACAAATGTCAAGTTAGACAGCTACCATTACAACCTTCTAATTTTAACCCCTGACGCAAAAAGGGGTGTTATTAGTTTGACCGCTATGTTTGTCTGTCTGTCTGTCTGTTCACCAATTTTTTTGTATATACTTAATCAGCGACAAGTTATTGACATAGTTTGATATCTTTTTAAGATAAGATAAGATAAGATACTCTTTATTGCACACCAACATAACAACACAAATACAAATAGTAAAAAGTAATAGTTAGCCATGTACAATCGGCGGTCTTATCGCAGACAGCGATTCCTTTGGATGGAATGAAAATGAATAAGAAGAAGCATGAAGGGTAGTACGCAATAGGTGATGGGAAAATAGCATCCCTTTCTAGGAAAGAGAAGGTGACAGACAAAGTGCTTCCCTTCCCACTCGCATTATCAATACAAGTGTATATTTCAAATGTAGGTAAATGGTAAAAATTCGAGAATTTTACGTAAGTAAGTGCCATAGCTCGTACCTCGGATATCAAAACATTTGACGGACAATCTACAAGTGACACTATTGCCACAACGTTACGGCTTTTGACGTCCTTCCAAAACTGGAAAAAACTATTTCGCAAATTATTTAGATGACATAATAAACTTTATTACAACGGGGAAAAGGCGCAATTTTGGATGGCGGGTTTAGTTACAGCTATTAACGCGATTAACCACGCTTGCACAGAACAATGCGGTTTATGTACTTACGAATAGACAGATTGTACAGATTGTGGGATTAGTAACTATATTATTAGACTGTGGTTCTGCTTATACATAATATGTAAGGAAAGCATTAACGTATTTCATCATATTTTGATTTATATCAACAATAGCGGGTAATTTCTCTATGGTTTTCTTAAATATAGTATTAAACCGAGATATCGTCCGCGTAAGTGACATTAGCAAATAAGGTTGAAAGTATTAAATTGATTATTTTTCCCTATTAAACATATAGAGAATATATATTTTGACAGATGAAATTACACCTTATTAGCAACTGTCACTTACGCGATAATGCAGTATAAACGACGAAATATTTTTTTTCGCTGCTAGCACATTGGCACGACGATTTGCCATTAGTCTATGAGGGAGGCCTATGTTCAGCAGTGGACGTCCTATGGCTGAAATGATGATGGAGTTGCCCTCAAGGAGATGGCAACGATAAAAATCTCTTAACACAGATTATAATCTGTAACTTTTAATGCTATTGAAAAAGTATACCAACATAAATCGATTGTATTACAATAAAATAATATTTAGCTGAGTATTAGAAATTACAAAAAACCCGGTATATAGTTTTAGTTTTGCTAAAACCTAGTTCCCCCCTCGTACTCCTGACCCTTAGTTTGCAAAGAACCATCCGATGCCCTTGTAGACGCGAAGTCCGAGAGGCCCGCGAACTGTTAAGTAGCAAAAGCCTCGTGGCTATGACGTATGTCCATCCGAAAAAATAAAACATCTAAAATCTATAACGATAACAAAGACAAGCATATAATTATTAGGTAATATTAAAATAAAACGCAAAATACGCTAATGACATTATGATTTGACATTCATACCTATATTTGTATAGCAGAACCAGTATGCACTATACCTACCGAATGAGTCATATGTATAAACTATGAATTTTCAAACTTATGATTCAACCAACTAACTTTAGTTTAGCTTTTTGTGATTTCGGTATCAAAACCACAAAGGTTCTTGACCTTGGTCTTGCATTTAAAGATAAACATCGCCGAAATATTACTGAAAAATATTTTACCATTTTTGAGCTTGTCATTTATTAAAATCATGACTAATGTGCTAAAGAATAAAACTCAAGTTTGAACGTGTAATTACATCAACTTTATGGCATGTTATAAAATTAGTTTCCTGCCAAAAATCCATGACTAAAACCGTCTAGAACGGTAGCAATGACTTGGATATACTACTTAGGCAACTAGTTACAAATTCTGAAGCAAACACCAATTTAGATATATCTGTAGACATATTTAAGTAATATTAACATTCCAATAGATTTGTAGAGCCTTTTATACCTTCTGCTCGCAATAATGCAAAACTGAACGTAGGAGTGTGGCGTCATCCATCAAAGAATTTTAACATTTAGTTACTATGGGAATTATATATATTATTATTTATTCATATCTTGTCCTAATAAATAATATTACAACAATAACCGATCAGTCCAATCGAATTAATTGTCCTACAGGGGCAATTATATTTGTAAATTGATTTTTATTTGAATATTATAACTGTTCTAATCTATATATTTGTCCACAGCGTGATGAGGAGAAAGCCAGTCTCATACAAGAGCTCACCGCACAGAACTCGAGGCTCACGGCACAGCTGAAGGAGTCTTCGGCGACAGAAGCTCAACTGTTATCGCAGTTGGAGGGATTGAAAGACCAGTGTTCCATGAGGAAGACTAGTTTACAGGTGCGTTTTTCAAACCAAACGGCAATTTTACAAACTTATATTATAAAATGTTATTTCCTAAATGAGGACTGATATAAGACTAGACATTTGTGGTTGTTCAATTCACCTAGTCATTTATTCTTCTTTGCTATTCGTACATTTCATGGTAGTTTTGGCAAAAAATGTAAACAAATATTCCATAATTTTCTTTATTCTTCCATCGGAAGTTCTTTGGTATTAAATCATACAATAATTATTGGTTTTGAAAGAGTTGGCTAGTCCAACTCTTTCAAAGTCACTTATACTGATCATTAATAAAAAATATATCAATTAGTCAATATCAATTACACTAATGTATACTAAGATATGGCCTTCGAATTACAATTTTACAAACTTCTATTTGTATGTAGCATGCATGTATGGAAACAATCATAAATTACTCGCAATAACACCTCCAACTCAGAATTTTCTTAATTTCTAAAATCTTGTTTTTTTCTTCCAACAGGACCATGTCCAAAGTCTAGAATCACTGAAATCAGAGTTGGCGCTAGTGTCTGATAAAAGAGCAGACCTAGAAAGAAGGTTGACAGGCTCTCTGCAGGACAAAGACAATCTAATGCAACAGCTAGAAGAAGCAAACGACAGGATAGTCGCGCTGGAGAGACAGCTGAAAGAACAGGTAACATTAATCATTACTACTACAATAAATTATAAAGAAAGAGAGATATAAATAAAGGCTTAGGATAGGCCACTTCATGTCTGCCCATAGGAATGAGGAGACTAAGGGACAAACAGCTGATGAATGGGCAATAACATCTATGAACTCAAATACTATTTAATTATTTTAGAACCTGTTTAAAAAGGGTGCCTTTTAAATTTCTAACAACCTAGATTATATTTTATTGCAAGGCCCTATCTATAGTCTATCACTACTGTGCCTTTAGGGGATTCTTGTTATGGATTATTGTTACGTTGCGATAGTAATTGTAATGGAAAATCATTTACGGTGTATATTATTTTATGATATAGAGAGAGATCACTATTTTTATTTAAATGTGACTAATCTTTGACTTTGGTTGATTTTAACGGATTCGTTACCGTATGTACAATCATGTAATTTACTCTCTAACGAGGTGTCACTCCGTGATCAATATTTATGTGATTTATTCGAATGAAAATAAAATCATTTTGTGTCCTTATCATGTTACAGTGAAATATCAGTTATGTAACTGCATTTAGTCAATTAATTTTTTATTATTACTTATTTACACTAGTACTTAATTATTTTAGTGAGCGTTTTATCAAGTTCATCAATAGATTTTCTCATATCTTTGAACTTAGTCACGTCAAGTTCAATGTGCTAACTATTGTAATTTAAAATATTCTCCTGTTTGCATTACAAATATACAGACTTTGCCTCATGGTTTTACCCATGGCAATCTACTCCATTGAGTCGTGGCGTGATGTTACCGTATAGTTCATAAAAAAAACTATCAAATGCAAAAAAAATATCAACCCCGAAGACCCGGAGAATCAGACTTATTAATTTAGTAAAATCAATCACTAATGATTTTTTTGAAAATTTGATTATGTAGGATAGGTTAAGTCTAACGGATTGATCAGACTTCATATTAAGTTCGCGGTCCTCAAGCAAGGTTCCACAGGAACGCGATCTACTCGAGTGAAACCGCGCAGTCCAGTTAGTTGTCTGTAATTCAGTTAAACAATCACTCAATCATGGTATTACTTTACATAATAATACAGACTAGAACGGCACCTTCAGTGTAATACTATTTACTAAAAGAGCAAAGTATTAAATTTAAAACAATATTCAAACATTACAATTAGGTACGTACCAAATATCTCACGCAGAACGAAATTTCTTCCATTTCTTCGAATGAAAGTACACCGCATAAATTATTCTGCTTAATAATAATTGAAGTAGTATGAAATGTAAAATTTTAATAATATGTCTGTAATATTAAAAGTTAAAAGGTTCCCGACTAATGGGCTCCCGACTGATTTCGACCAAGATGGTCAATTTCTTATAACATTCATCTACGCAATTTATATTATAGTTCGCAAGTGTATGCACACATTGGTGCACTATCCATTCCTTGACACACAAAAACTGGTGGGACCGTTCAACCGGCACCACTGCACTACTAGATGGGCGGACGATCTGTTTAAGACCGCAACAACTGGAGATCTATGAGGGAGGCCTATGTCCTACAGTGGACATAGGCCTCCCTCATGTCCTACGGCTGATATAATGATTTGACTTATATATGTTTGATCAACTTTCGTGCCACTCATGTTGTTAAATTTAGTTGCCAGTTTCAGTGAACGTGCATTATTATGTGATTTACTTAATTGTTAGGCACTTGACTTAACCAAACGAGACTATGCTACTTTTGTAACAAAACAAACAATTTCAACTTCAATAAGTCCTGTTTAACGCCATTGGTTTAGGTTTAGGTATTTTTTTTTATAAATACCCGAAAACTCGTTATTTTATCAACTTACTAGAATGTTGATCAACCTTCGATTCTTATTATTTTCCGGTGAGATATATTATTATAGCTGTAATAGTTCGTGACTTCAATGATTTAGATAAATTATATTATCTATTGTTAACTAAGCGATGAGTTTTCTATCGGTGTTTTAAAAAACACGTAGGTAATTATTCTGGGATATAATATAATATTCATAAATATAAATTATTAGTGTAAAGAAGACAACATGAGTCATTAGACCATTTACTGTAAGAGACTGGCGCCTAAGCTGCATTCCAAGTCTGTATTTAGGGTCACGCAGGATCCCATTTTCTTTCAGGAGCTTTGACAGATGTAATTTTTATACACGACATTTGGAGATAACAAACTGTCTTCTTTCGTTATATGATTGAGTCATCTAATATTACTACGATAACGGATATTTGACAGAAGTAAAGTAAGTGTAATATCTAAATATGAATCAAATACATTTTTTATCTCAAATAATTCTTTCAACTAGACTTCCTACCCTTTCGTCAACGTCGCAGATCTGCGGTAAATCTCGTTACGCAATGTCCGCCAACTTGGCTAAGAACAATGGCCGGCAATTAAAAACTAATCTAAGTTTGAAGGTCTTGCCAATTGGGCAATGGTGAAGGCCCTTGGGAATGACGATGTACTATCAGTTGGTAGATACAGTACTTAGGTGCAGTACTGAGAAAGCCATTCAGATACATTAACAATCTTAAGGCGACTATAGCTATCAATGACCTTGGCCGTCAGGGCGGGGCTTAGGCGCTATACCCGCGCGCACACCACTCCCCGCGCAGATCAAAGAATAGGCAGAAGCGCAGAAGTGCGCGCTATTCGGTCAGTATTATTGCCTACACGCTAAAGAATCTCAGAGACTCAGATATGCAAGGTCGCCCGGTATTATAGCAGAATAAAGTGCAGGGTTGGATGGATTTACTAACTACCGTATCAATCACAGATATAGATGACACAAGTATCACGATCTGTATGAAAACCAAGCGTGCCATTTTTTGAATACCTATTATGACGTCACAAGCACTATTTAGTGATGGCAAAATCAAATCTATTCAAAGACGCCGCCGCGTAAGCAATAAAATCAAATTCCTGATAAAATTCCTGCCTTATAAGGCAGTTAGGAATATATGTTTTTTACAAAATTGTTAGTATTTCGTAATGCTGGTGTATACTTCGACCTACTGACTACCGTAAAATGCTGTAACTTTGCCTGGATTTTGACGTTTTTTGTTCGTATCCCTGAACCTTTTTATTATGACGACTTTTAAAGACTTTCAGATGGAAAACAGACCTTAGGCCTTGCCAGGTAGAACTCAAATCTATTCAAATAATGTCGTTTTTCAAAATTACAAACACTCAAAGTCGTAGGCAAAGTTGAAGGTAATAGACACAACTTTGCCTAGAAGGATATCTCAATAAATATATTGTTGATCTTTTTAGTATTTTTTTTCCGTGTACATGAGACACCGTGCTTGTTCCCGACAGTTATATTATTACCATGACGGTAATGTATATGTTTTTACTGCTGATAGGCAATGTTGTAGCAGGTAACACAAACTTTTCATACAAAAATGTCGATGACTCTAGGGTTGTCCAAAAAATAATACGGATTATTTTGTTAAACTTTTATTCACTTTTTTCAAAAATAAAACAAAATGCTACTTATGAGCTAAAATCACAAATTTAATAATTTTTTAGCAATACTGACTCATAAAATTTATTAGTCAAAAAAAAAGACTTTAAACTCAGTAGTTGTAAACTATAATGCGCAAGTCTAAAAGCGTATGAGGACAACCAAATTCTTCTGTAATATCCACTATATCTGCGATGTGGGCTTCTTCCTCAGTTGTCAACTCTGTAGGGCGACCAAATGGTTTATTATGCATGTTTTTTGATTTATTAACGATGGTCCGACACGGGATCCTAAATTGCTTTTCCGCTTCGTATGAAGAAATTATTTTGTAACGAACGAGATCTTCAGCAACTTCTATTATTTCTGCAGAGTAATCGGAATAACTACGAGCTCCTGGTTATCTCCTGCTTCGTGTATTATTCGGCATTTTTTCATATAACTGCAATAGAATTAAGACTTACTTAAATACAAAATCAGTCTTGCGTTTCGATTTGACCGGGTTCTAAGATGTGTAAATTTCATGCAAATATGACATGTAGGTACATGTGTAAAAATATATCATTATTAAAATCTGACTAGTGACAACCCTATACCCAGGCAAAGTTGTGTTACTCAAGATTTCAAAACAGTGCACAACATTGCCTGCTAATTTATTTTAATTAAATCGTGTCCTTTTAATAAAAATATCAAGCAATACGGAAAGAAGATAGTATTTTCTTACCCTGGGATGTTATAGCTGCACGAAAACACATTTTCTTTAGCTAAAACTTCAAAAGTTATATGACACTAGAAATTCTCACCCACTCGCACCGGTGTTTGTCGCACAACTGACAGAGTAACAATGAAGTTACCATTACAAAAAAATAAAAATATGTTGCCCAAATAATGTAAAATCACTACCAAATGGTAAAAAATTAAAAAAAATCAAGAAAACTCGAAATATCTTAATTTAAACGAAATAGGCAAACTTGGGCTTAGTTGGCAAAGTTGCAGCGTTTTACGGTACTGTCTGTGACTGTTTTTGTTGTTCAACTGTCTAAAATAAATTTCTTGAGTTGTAACGTTGGTTGTTTTAAGCATATTACTTGTTCATCATTGATTACATGGGGAAAGCTAAAAAAGTCACGAAACGCTACGATTATTGATTAAAATTGACTACATAAGAAGTTCTTATATAATACAAAATCATTTTTATTTATTTATTTACTTTATGTACACACATAACATGAAAAAGAAAAATATTAAAATACAAGAAACATGAAAAAGAAAAATATTAAAATAAAAGAAACATAGTACAAAGGTACTGCTTATTTCTAATGAAATTTCTTCCAGCAGATCATTCGTCTGTTTCCGAAATCGACTCTCGAAAATCGATTTGTGTTGCATAATAATAATAATATGATAAACAGCACTACAACGGTAAAATTGTCAAAATTTCCTGTACTACAAAACCGAAGCGATATACGATAACATCGCTTATTTAAATATTCATCACTTGTTAAAACAAAACCTCTCATCAACCGCTCCAAGTAAAAGCCGCAATGTAATACGAATGTTTTGTTCTTCTCAAATTTAGTATTACCAGGTATAACTGAGGGTATTATACTAAAAATTGCTAAGAATAATTGTTTTTTAAATTAATTACGCATAATATCACAAACTAACTTACTGATGGAAGGACACGTTTACTTTATTTTTTTATATAATTTTAGTACATTGCTAATACATCGTTAGTAAAACCAAACAAAAGAAGAAATAACGCATTTCATCATTACCATCACCATCAGTTCCAACGGTTTGTTTACAAAATGAACTAAAATACTCGTACAGTCACCGGCACCAATATCTGACACATAGTAAAGCGTGCATAAATATCTGATACGACTGTAGCAGATGTTAATGCAGGTGACTGTAACTATGTCAAATTTTAAGATTTCACGCAACTTCTCGCAAATCCCGGTAGATTTAGTAGGTAGTTGTAGGAACTCTGTGTGATGTCCTGACGAAAAAGTACACCTGATGTAGACATTTGCAATCTCTCTCTGGGTAGGTATAGTGGGGAAGGTAAATTAGGCAGGTACTTACATTTATGCGTGCATTTTCAGAGCCTTTTTAGCCGCATTTTTCTTTGATGCAGATTTTCTTTTATTTTCATTTTTACCTAATTACAATATCTACAAATATAATCATCATCATCAGCCACCAAGGTCTCCATGAGCCCTTTCAAATGAGTCCCAACACGATGGTTCTACGTAGTACCGTCACTAAGATCCTATACCGACCTTCGGAGTCCACCATCAGGTAAGTGACATCATCAGTCACCAAGGTCTGCATGAGCCTTCTAAATGAGTCCAAACACGATGGTTCTACGTAGTACCGTCACTGAGATCCTATACCCATCTTCGGACTCCACCATCAGGTAAGTGACATCATCAATCACCAAGGTCTCCATGAGCCTTCTAAATGAGTCCAAACACGATGGTTCTACGTAGTACCGTCACTGAGATCCTATACCCATCTTCGGAGTTCACCATCAAGTAGGTGATATCATCAGTCACCAAGGTCTCCATGAGCCCTTTCAAATGAGTCCAAACACGATGGTTCTACATTGTACCGTCACTGAGACCCTATACCCACCTTCGGATCCACCATCAGGTAAGTGACATCATCAGTCACCAAGGTCTCCATGAGCCCTTTCAAATGAGTCCCAACACGATGGTTCTACGTAGTACCGTCACTAAGATCCTATACTGACCTTCGGAGTCCACCATCAGGTAAGTGACATCATCAGTCACCAAGGTTTCCATGAGCCCTTTCAAATGAGTCCAAACACGATGGTTCTACGTAGTACCGTCTCTGAGATCCTATACCCACCTTCGGAGTCCACCATCAGGTATGTGACATCATCAGTCACCGAGGTCTCCATGAGCCCTCTAAATGAGTCCAAACACGATGGTTCTACGTATTACCGTCACTGAGATCCTATACCCACCTTCGGAGTCCACCATCAGGTAAGTGACATCATCAGTCACCAAGGTCTGCATGAGCCTTCTAAATGAGTCCAAACACGATGGTTCTACGTAGTACCGTCACTGAGATCCTATACCCATCTGCGGACTCCACCATCAGGTAAGTGACATCATCAATCACCAAGGTCTCCATGAGCCTTCTAAATGAGTCCAAACACGATGGTTCTACGTAGTACCGTCACTGAGATCCTATACCCATCTTCGGAGTTCACCATCAAGTAGGTGATATCATCAGTCACCAAGGTCTCCATGAGCCCTTTCAAATGAGTCCAAACACGATGGTTCTACATTGTACCGTCACTGAGACCCTATACCCACCTTCGGATCCACCATCAGGTAAGTGACATCATCAGTCACCAAGGTCTCCATGAGCCCTTTCAAATGAGTCCCAACACGATGGTTCTACGTAGTACCGTCACTAAGATCCTATACTGACCTTCGGAGTCCACCATCAGGTAAGTGACATCATCAGTCACCAAGGTTTCCATGAGCCCTTTCAAATGAGTCCAAACACGATGGTTCTACGTAGTACCGTCTCTGAGATCCTATACCCACCTTCGGAGTCCACCATCAGGTATGTGACATCATCAGTCACCGAGGTCTCCATGAGCCCTCTAAATGAGTCCAAACACGATGGTTCTACGTATTACCGTCACTGAGATCCTATACCCACCTTCGGAGTCCACCATCAGGTAGGTGACATCATCCATCAGTCACCTAAGTCTCCATCCTTAATCGAACGAAATTCTCAAGATATCTATAGCGAAAACGATAAAAAATAAGCACCATGAAAATAATTTATTTAGTGGATAGGTAGTTAAGTACCTACTTGGTACAAATAGTTTTGGAGAGCTCGGCCTCGCTTCACTTTACATTTATTCTTGTATTTAGGCATAGTCGGGCTTATTCTATGATCGGTTCAAAAAACAAAACGTAATTACAATCTACTTTATATATATTTACAACCTTTATTTCTATTCTTATTTTACGAAATATTTATATTTGTACTATTTACAATATGATTTCATTCAAAAGTCACTTAAAAGGTGAACTTTTTAGGTTTTATTTGAAAAAAATTACACGCGTATAGTCCACCCGTCACGAGTGTCATACAGACACTGAATGTGTACGCGTCACAGGCCTTGCGGGGGTGCTTCTCGCGGGGTACTGGTGATATTTCAGGTTTTTATTTATTATTCAAAACTTGTAAGAGAAATAAGAAATATAAACAATACAAATTGTTAAATACGTCATTACATATTTTTGGTAAAAAAATCATACCAAACTATTGTGCCGTTACAGAGAAAATTTACAATTTAGTTTGTAAAAGGACCTATTTACTACGATTTTTTTCCAAAATTTGGGAAAGTTTATTACAATTTTAAACAATACAATCTATTTGTGATGACCTTAACTATAACATATATTTTTTATATGGAAATCGCACAAAAGGATTCATCTACAAATTACTTTAAACATGCGGTAGTTTTGGGATTTGAGCGATATAGTCCCCTTAATCAAGAAAGCCCTTGGAATTATGTATTAATAACAGTTTTTTTTTATTGCCGTGTGGTTTCTGGCTTAGAATAGATCACCCTATGTCCTCCCATGGGTGTCGTAAAAGGCGACTAAGGGACACATGGCTGATGTATGGGCAGCAGCATCTATTAAGCTCAAGGTTTACATCCTACTGCGATCACCAATCCGTCTGCCAAGCATGGTGATTATGGCAATATCCCTCAAAGATCCTGGCTTGCCAAGGTATTTTAAGAGGAGGCCCATGTTCAGCCGTGGACGTAAACGGGCTGTTGAAGAAGAACAGTTTTTTTTGGACCGACATTTATAGACATATACATAGTCACCCACTATGCCTCTTGATTTCACGGGGCATAAATGCGAGCAGAGCTTACTAACTAAGCCTGTGTAAAATGGCGTCTGGGGGGCTCGGGATGGTTGCTGGACTTCATTGGGGAACTATGAGTTTTAGGAGAGATTGCAAAGTCAAATAGGTTCATTTGACTTTTGGTCTAATAGGGAGGTTAATTACCTAAAAGAGATCACTAAAAAGACACTTCTAAGTATCAGGAGAAGGTACCATGTTCCAATGTATGAAGAAAAAAGAAAGAAATCTTAGAATTTCCAAAAAAAAATGTTGTCCGGCGTGGTGATCGAACCCACGACCTTCGAGATTTAAAGCGAGCGAAATACCGCTACGCTACGGAGGTTACTGCTAGAACGACAAACTATATATATTAGTTTGTAGTCTTCGTAGTTTTTATATCCTGCAAGTCAAGATCTTATGATGGAAACTTGGAGACATTAACAGTAACCCCACATTACAAAGGCACGTTTCGATTAAGTTACATTCATCGTGGTCATGGGCTGACTGTTATTCAAATATAGAGAAATGAAAAATTACCATTATATTATTAATTATTATTATGACGTAGCAGACACTTGAGTGAAATATAGGTCTTTAAATTTCATTAAATTAACTACCAAGGTTATATAATAATATCGTACTTATTCATAGCAATTAACTATTCAACACAGTTCCGTATGTTATAACGACTATAAAATTTGTAGCAGCAGTAAATTTAGTTTTTTGTATTGTACGAAATACGACTTACGAGGCTCTCATTATATTTATAATCATCATCAGCCCGTATAACGTCGACTCCTGTACATGGGCCTCCCTTGAAGGTGGTTTTGTCATAGTGGCCACGATTGGCACACAGGTAATGCTGCTGCCCGTTACTCATTATACGATTGTCATAGATGATGTTATGATAATCAGTCCTCAACCAGTCAGACCCGGAGAGAAATCTTTGATTTTACCAACGGTATTGTTTTATTTTTTATTTGTCCGGTGGGAAATGCATTTACGCATTCCCACCGCCGGTGCCGCGTTGTCGCGCGCTGGCGGTGGGATATGTGGGACTCGCCCTCTCCATAGCGTGGTTTGCTAAGTCTTACCACGAGGAGAGGACCCTACTCCACTAAAACCCCCCGGACACTCCTTCGATCCGCCGTTGGTGGAGGCCGGGTACGCATAAGAAATCCGGCCCCCTGACGGCACCCGCGGCCAATATGGCACCACGATCTCCTGGGTCAGTATTGTTGGCCCAACAACAGCCCAACTCATTAGGCCTGGTTATAACTAATACTATATACTATTGGAGTAAGTTCAATAGCTCATAATTTCCCAAAAGATTATTAAAAAAAACTATAAACGATGATTAGGCTCTAGCCTACTGAATCATCGCTTATATTTTTTTTCTACAATGAAAACTGTCTTATATTAAAAAAAGTACTTTGACTGCCCGTTTGAGTCCACTGCTGAACATGGGCCTCCTCTTTACAGCCTTTGGCTTGCCAGGGTCGTTGAGGAATATTGCCATAATAGCCACGTTCAGCAGGTAGATTAGTAATCACAGTAAGATGATAAGTAGTGATAGATGATGACGCCCATCCATCATTGATTTGTCCCTTAGTCATCTCCTACGACACCCATAGGAACAAATTGGTTGGTCTATTCTCTTCTGGATAATACTTAGCAATTTAATTAGAAACTTTTAAAAGACGGGTCGCATCAGCTTTTGGTACACTTATTAGCAGATCATATTTTCTTATCTTGTTTACTTTTTCCAGGAACACCTCTACCAGAATACTCTCAAGGAGTTGGAGCGTCTACAGCGCTCCCACGATACCCTGGCTGAGCGCATCGGCGCTCCAGACCCAATTGACACTGCTGACACCGCGAGATCTCTTCATGCTGAGATGGAGTCGGAACCAGAGGACCAGGACGAAGGGTGGCTGAAGAGAGAAGCTGTTCAGGTCTACAAGCAGCTGCGGGCGCTGGCGCTGCAGCTTAATACTGGCCATGACGATGACTCGGGTAAGTTGTTTTCAATTTCTTTCTCGAGGAAATATTTACTTGTACCGTGATATAGTGCATTGAATCAGTTATTAATAATTGAACTGATGTGGTCGTATGATCGTATGTCAGTTTGGTATAAAAAAAGACGTGGGTGAGTTGTTCATATAATTAGAAATACAAAAAGAGAAATACAAGTCTTATTTGAAAATTGCCTCATTTTTCTAGAGTTATAAGAAAATGTACTGTACACAATGAGGACTAGATCTCCAAAGAACCCCTCTCTTGGGATTGTGACTGTTGTGAACACATGTTTCTGCATAAAATAATTATGTATCCTCGTTGCGGTAAATAACACTTTCTATGTTGAAGTAACTTACTCAAATTGCTACAAAACTTAAGTGTAGGTGAAATAGTTCAAGTCAATATGAATGTACACCCACAATCCCCGTGACATCAAATTCCAAATAATCTACGTAAACAGCCAACACGCGATGTTATCGATCGAGAACAAAGTAGGCTTAATCATCGTCTTGGGTGGTTATTGGACTTACCCTACAATTTTATTCACGTGTATAACTCACACGGTTTGTTCTTGAGTTTCTTGAAGTAATAAAATATGTCGGTCGTCGGCATTGGTTCCAATTGATGCAATCCTCATCATCATGACACCGTAGACTCTGTGGCGTGGCGGTTAATTTTCGGAGGCCGTGGGTTAAAGTCTTACATTTTTTTTCGAGTCTGGTTGGCTGAGAGACTATTCTCCGTACCTCAAAAACTATGATAAGACGTTGTTCCCGATTGTTAGCGATTGCTATAACATACATCTACCAGAAAACGGGCCGCAGCATTTCTCTGTGTCTTACTACATAATTATATTTAATCTATAAAGTGTGATGAAAACCCCCCTCGGAAGGCCAATGTGCCGCAGTGGAAGTTATACGAAATGATGATGATGGTCTCTGAACTAGTACTTGGCTGCAATGGTGGCTCAATGGTCACGTTGTCTCTGAGGCTTGGTGTTCTGGATGCGATGTCCATCCGGGACAATCACTATACAATAATATAGTCTTAATTTATTTAAGATAGTAGGTAGGTAGATAGATATTTAATGAGAAGCTAGTATGATGTATTCTTTTCTCCCTCTACACCCGCTTACCTTAAAAATCGGTTTTCATTCCTATATGAATCACATTCGAAGGAATTGAGATCGTCAACAAACCTCAGGTTAAAAATACCGGCGCATTCCACAATTTTCTTGGATAAATCTTTGGTAGTTCAATGTGTGCGATTATAGAATGCGTTGCCTTTAGCAATTAGGCGATCGCAAAGCTTGCCCTTCCTCGGTTGCCTGGAAGAGATCACATTTTGTGATAAGGCCGCCAATTGTACCTATCTAATTTTAAGTTTAGTTTTAAGTCCTTTTCTGTATTTTTCTCTTTGTGAAAGTAGATAGATAGATAGATAGATAGATAAACTCTTTATTTATGATAGAAGCATCATAACTCTGGCATTATGCTACTTCAGTTCGTAGAACAAGTTATTTCCGAGAATGTTAAATGTTATAAGAATACATAGAATCTATAAAAAGTCCGTGTACAATACACTTCCTACACGAAATAGCATAAATAACCAGCTAAACGTGGTTTAGCTTGCGTGACCGTTTGTAGGGCAGCAAACCAATGTATTAATAACAGAAGTTTAACTTCAATATGTAGACTCAATTGATGGTGGCAAGGGAAGGAGTTGATGTCATCAAGGTATATTGATTGTTCTGCCTTGTTGGTATAAGTTTCATATCTTTAACCGTAATTAGCCAGGTTTTACGTGATGGATTCTCGGGCAAACGGGGAAAAACTTTCCACCGAACATTTGCACCGGGTGAGTTCATAAGCTAGATTAATATGTAGGCTACAAAATATTACGCTCCGACCCACTGGAGCAGAGTAACGCTAGTAAAAACGCAGTGCGCAGCTAGTACAGAAAAATTCAGAAACATTTTGGTAGATCAAATTTTATTTATTCGACAATTTTATACGCGGCGTAAAAAACTATGATCGTTAGCGAGCGTTTCCATAAACTTTGAAATGAACCGTTTTAAGAACTACGGTTTCTGATGATCTCATGAGAATATCGGTATGATATCACCGCGTTCTCAATTATTAGATGAACTCATCTGCAACTTCGTTACAATAGATTCACATATTATTATTAATTTTTTTTTTTTTAAAGTTTACGAGCAGATTTTTGCAGTCTACTAGTATTCTTGTTAACCCCTCGTGCTAAGCTAAACTGCTTGTGTTACGAGTGGGTTCACGTCGGTAGTGCAATGGGTGGGGTTCGAACCGGCGACCTCAAGATCACAAGTTCGACGTCCTAGCCATTGGGCTACGGCCGCTTTAATTAACTTTTAATAATTTGAAACAATAACAAATAATGTAATATTAACGATTATTTAACATTGGAATAGCAAATTAGAAAATATACAAATAAAATTTTATTTGAGATACATTGTTAGTAGAAAAGAAGGCAGTAATACATTAAAAAATGAAAAGAAAGATAGAAAAAAATAATTTGAAAACCTTTCGGGTTGAAAAATTTGTTCGTTTTGTTACGTTGCCGGAAACGTCCCCAGGAGTCTGGCAGAATTGCCGCGCTGAATGCCAAAACTAAACCTTCTTAACCTTTGCGCAAAATAGGGAGACTTGCTTCGCAATTCGGCAGTATAAATCACACGCATTCTTTTAAAATTTACTTCAACTCTTCTCAAGTTAAACTACTGTTATTCAACTTTACAATGCTAGCACAACTGTATACGCAAAACTGCAGAAATATAAACGACCTTCGTCACATCGGTTCCTGATCGTACGGAAGCGTCATTGTTCGTACAATAGGTAATATTAATCGATACACAAATTAATCACGAATACTTATTCATCATCATCATCAACCCGTATAACGTCCACTGCTGAACATGCCAACGAGCCTTTACCCGAGAGAGGGTTTTTGCCATAGTCACCACGCTTGGCAGGCGGGTTGGTGACCTCTGTATTATGGTGTAATACACAGGGCAATGCTGCCCCATTCCCTGGTATACGATTGATATAGATGATGTTATAACAATCGGACCAACGGCTTAACGTGCTTTCCGAGGCATGGAGTCCCTCAACCATCCAGACTCGGAAAGAAGATCTTAGAATTTACACAACGATTTCATGACCGGCGTGGGGATCGAACCCACGACCTCCGACATGTAAAGCGAGCAAATACCGCTCCGCTACGGAGATTTTCAATTACCTATCGTGAATACACGATATCAGGACATATGGCTAAAGATGAAAATATATAAATATGGTTTGTAAGGGATGATAAAAATACAAGGGATGTTACAACGTAAGAAAATATTTTTGATAAAAGGATGCAATAGCAAGTTTACTTTATACAACATGCAAGGTATTTAGTACAAAATCAATAACGCAATATAATACGATGTAATATTCTTCAAAATTACCTTGAAGGTAAATAAAATCAGGTCAGTACGCGGTATAATATCTAAATGGATGTTAAGCAATATCTTCGGATACATCTTTCAGAACATTTCTAAGGTTATTTAGGACTTTAATACTTTGTTATTTTAATAAAGAAGACAGAAATGTGCTGAAGAGAGAAGAGATAAATTCAAGAAACTCCTGCGGGAATTGAATATTCGCGTAACGGAGAATTGTTATCATGTAGCTACTATGTGCAAATAAAAAACGTTTTTTATATTATTGCAATGTCTCTGACTGACCTGAGGACTTCATAGGAAAATCTAAACTCTCGCGAATTTTTTTTATCGAATTGGAGAATAAAAAAAATATATCAACGGACTGGATGCAAATCTTAGAAACGTCGAAAGATAAATTTCAAGTCGGCTAAGATGATTCTATGAGCCTATGTCCAGCAGTGGACGTCCTCAGCTGAAATGATGATGAAGATGATTCTTGTCGAGTCTAAGCCGACTATTGAAATGTAGGTAGCTGAATTTTTTTCATATGTATACATTTAACATGTCGGGAAATAAATTGATACAGCACTATTTGATTGATAGAAGATTGGTGAATCGTAATGAATAATAATAGCCTTCGCCAAAATAGTTTTTTGCACGTTTCTATTGGACAATAGAAATGGTATGCGCAAAATACAACACACAAATAATACTATTATTTACCAATATGGAGCATGGGGTGAGGTGTCACCTCGTGCTATCGCGACGTGACCTGGCGTGACTGTGGAAGTACCTGCCACATATTGTAAAGTTGCCAGAAGGCCTCTGAAGTTTTCAAGTTTTTTTCCGGAGTATGATTATAATGACTTGACTGGATTGGTGGGTTAGTACGATAGTTGCTTCAAAGACCTTGTATTCTGGATTCGAAACCAGCCCTATGTGTACCCAGATTCTCAGACAGTTCTGAGCCTGAGTGCGCTTTGTGACATCTGTTTGCAAAGTCGCCGCAGCGCAAGGATATTGGGACATTTTCCAAGTACGGGTATTGTCATTTTAAAGAAAAAAATATGAGAAACATTAACGTGGCATTTTTTGCAGTTGCAATATTTTATTTCAATCCCTCCTTCGTACGTGCACCACCAAGCAATACAGTGGCAAATTAGATCACAACTTAGATAGCTCCTCTGTTCTACCCAAAAAACTTCAAACTCTTCTACTTTCATCATCATCATCAGCCCGTATAATGTCCACAGCTGAAAATGGGCCTCCTCCCTAATAAGAAAGAAAAAGGAAGTAATATCTTGTACCACACAAGAACGCTGAAACGCTGCTGCCCGTTCCCTATACGATTGTTATAGATGATTTAATAACAATCGGAACCGACGGCTTAACGTGCTTTCCTAGGAACAGAGGGTAGTCCTTCAACCATCCAGACCCAGAAAGAAATCTTAGAAAAATTACACAAAAAAAAATAGTCCGATGTGGGTAACATACCCACGACCTCCGAGTTTTAAAGCGAGCCAAATACCGCTACGCTACTCAGAATTATAATTAGTAATTAATAACACCTTGTCATCAATCTACCGTGTGCACGTAGCCGTCGTCACCAGCTCGTAACGCTTTTGCTCAATAAACATTTGTAACAATCGCAGTAACGTTGGTGTAGAGTTAAATGTTCTAGCCATTTCTAGAGGAAATGTGTTAGGTAATATGATTTATATCATATGCTTTTGCAATGACATATGGTTAGCCTCCTCCATTACCATAGAACGCCGCTTTATGTTAATAGAAGAAATACTAAATCGTAATTTCCCAAATGTTCGTTCTGTCATCTTGTAGCAACATCGTCATACCAAAATATTAAGCTTTACGATTTTATTGGTTTCTTAAGAGTTCCCAAGATTACATGGATTTTTGACAGTAATCTTTTATTAAATAAATGTCTGTTTAAGAAAAAATACTGTTTCAGAGCAACTCACGTCCAGGCAGTTTCGTCATTTGCATATACTATCAAAGGACATTTTTTTTTTTTGTTATCCGTGGGTATTGCATTGACGCATTCCCTCCACCGCTGCGGCGTATTCGCGCGCTGGCGGTGGGATATGTGGGACTCGCCCTCTCCATAGCGTGGTATGCTAAAGTCATACCACGAGGAGAGGACCCTACACCACTAAAACCTCCTCCCGGACACTCCTTCGATCCGCCGTTAGCGGGGGTCGGGTACGCATGAGCAATCCGGCCCACTATCAAATCAAATTATCTAAGAATATTGTAGTGTTACCATAATGGATAGGCCCAAAGTTAATTTGAAAACATCATATAATACGTAGGTATGCAGGAATCAGGAGTGGCGTAATAAACTTTATGTTTCATAAATTACTTGCCGTTCTAGAAAGTTTATAACAGGCGGTTAGCGGATGCACTAAACAAGCGTAGCAAAACTGAAAAATTGAACAAGAAAATAAACGAAAAAAACTTATAGAAATATTAAGACATATTGACTTTCTTCTAAATACGTGGGAAGCACAGACGGATGTATACAATACGAAGATAATCGTCTTACCAAAACGAATATGTATAACATGCTTTATAGCGCGTTAACAAAGACACGGTGCCATTATCCGTCTGCGCGAGTTATCTCTAATATTAATGGCTCTGTCGATCAAACATATTGTTCCTGATTCACTGATGTGCCGTAAATAATGCTAAATTGCCGCATTATTAACAGCGATAAGAAGAAAGTTTCTTTAAGATTTCCTAGTTTTTATAAGACAGATCGTCTTCTTCAGATTCGTCAGCTTAAGATACCCAAGTTTTGTGGATGCGGGAAATACCGACGATTAACAAGTATGCAACACTGGTATTTTTCCAAGGCAAGGGCGTGGATCCTAAGGCTTTTATATAGTAGTACTGCCTTGGTCGTTCAGTGGTACGTTTGAAAAGTCCGCGACACATGAATTTATATAGGTAATGTGAGAGCTGTCTTTAAAAAAATATCTAACAAAATTTGATACGATTAAGCCCACGCGACTTAGTACCTACTTAGTCTAAATCAACATTGAAGATAGGCGCGAGCCTATCTTCTATGTTGATTTAGACTAAAAAAACAACTAAAAAAACTGCTACTTAGCGATAAGTAGCAGTTTTTTTGCATAAACGTTCGACGTACGAGACGAGACTTCTTCGGCTTCAAGGTCCCTTAGACCGCGAGTCCACGCCGGCCGATATCAGGTGACTGCGGACAACACGGTGCAATAAGTGAAGGGTATCTTACTATTGCACCGTAGTATCCAATGGGATTTCCCCACATAAAAAAAGGTTTACGCCTCCACTGTACCTAATAGAATCACGTCCGTTAAATACGTGATCGATAACAGGTGGATCAATGTTTCGTTTTACAAAGAAATCGAGGCATTCGATTGCATCGGAATGTTTGTTTACACTTTCTTACTTTACTTACCGAATTTCAATATTATGCAATAGCAGAGCCTATTCTTTATTTGGTTTTGTTTTCTGACTGTATCATTTTTGGTTCATAAATGTTTCTTTAACTAATGTCACGTGTAGTAGTCATTACATGTAAAAAACAAATGAAATCAGCCCAATTGGTTGATTTGTGGGTCGGGCAATTTTCGAGAATTAGAATGAAACCAAAGAATAGATATATTTAATTAAGAAGTTCCTACGAGAACAGCAGCTACGAGGGAGTCTTATAAATAAAGTAATGTCGTATTAATATAAGTGTAATTGTAGCATGGCTATATAATCACGAAATCTTGACTTTTAGCGGATATGCCAGTACAAAATATCTTTAAATATTAAAGATATTTTATTGTTGGAGATATAAAACTCCAAACTCTTAATGGTTCTTATCTTATACATATATCTACATCAGGTACATGTTTAGATAGTAAATTGTTTTCGTTTGATCTCATCAAGGAATAAATAATGCTTGTATTGACTTAAGTTAAATAAATGTTAAAAAAAACGCAACCATTCTCATAGTCTAGCAAAGATTTCGCACGATTTCTCGTAGTTTTCAGTTTGGTGAGATTTTAAAGAGTCTGCCGAAAACAGCATATTGTTCGCAAAGTTTTAATAGATGAAAGTATTTTTTTATGGCTACTTTTAATATTTACTTCAGGTAAGTAAAATAATTAGATAGGGTCCTTACTATTGTTCACGTTATGGATCAAACGCTAATGCATTTCATAGATGATGTTATGACATCCGAAACCTTATGCTAATTGAATATTTTATAATTTTTTAGGCGCGCATATGTAACCCATGATCTCTGACATTTTAAATACAGCTGGACTACACATTGTAAATTAGTTTGTAGTATTGAGAAACAAGTCTGAAAAATCAAGTTAATATATATTTATCTATAGAACGAAAAACGAATGAAGGCACAACTATAAGTATCTGTCAGAAAAAAACTAGTTATTAGATACGTGTCCTCGCTTCTTCTTCGTCACTTCAACAGCCCGTTTACGGCCACTGCTAAACATGGGCCTCCTCTTAACAGAACCTGGCAGGGGTTGAGGGATATTACGCTTGGCAAGCGGATTGTTAATCACAGTAAGGTGCATGATGAATATCCTTAAACCCATAGATGCTGCTGCCCATCCATCAACTGTATGTCCCTTAATCGCCTCTTACGTCAACCATGGGAAAACATGGGGTCGTCTTTTCTAAGCCGGAAACCACACGGCTAAAATGTTATAATTTATACTTTGCTAAAGTTTATTTATATCTTTCTCAGGTCTTCACTCCGACCTCTCTATAACATCTCTTGACGGGGATGAAGGAGAAACCCTCAGGCGGGGCGCATTAGCAGCCGCATGCGCAGACGCAGTGGCGGCATACGCGACGCTCGAGGGATCTAGAGTGAGAGATTCAATCGCGGCGCACGCACGGCGCGCGTTGGAAAGAGAAAGACAAATTGACGAGAAGAATGAGATTATTGCTGATCTTTCATCTAAGGTAAGTTTGTTTGGAAGATTTTTATGCCATACTAATCTGAAAATAATCGTAATACAATCAGGTGTATCTTTTTATTCCACTGATGATGTTCGGAGTTTATATCACAATATCTCACATGTTGGTGTGGGTTCCATTCCCACATTCAACAAGCATTTCAAGGCGTCTTTAAAAAAAATATATTTAAAAACTGCAAATACAAAACAGTCTTGTGGTAATCTAGCTGTTGCCAGTGAATTCGTCCGCGTAGACCTCGAATTTTTCCACAGGGTTTTAGAGTTTTTAACAATTCTTTTTTATCGGATACTTACGTCATGCATAACGTCACTTCGAAGACTCAAAAGACTAGTCTCCCAAATTCTACCTCTATTTTCCAGTAAAATATTATCTTTCATATATCCTATCAAAACATGAGACAATTTAAGCAGCCTTACGCACTTACCCAAACAATTTAAGCTATAAAATCGAATGATGCTTACTATTTTACTTTGACACAGCGTGGCTCTAACCAATAATTACGTATGGTTATTTTATATTGAATGCGTCATAAATCGATATTTACCGCAGTACTCATTGAAAACTTCGCTAAACCTATTGCTGTCGATTTCATAGAAACAGAACTAGTTGCTATAGAAAATAAGCGCTTAGCAGAATGTAAACTTTGTCATTTTTGTTACACAGAAAGAAAATTAAGTCTTCTTTTTAGTTTTTCTTCTCCGGTTGTCACAACGTAGGTATAAAGAGAAAGACTCATAGGAAACTAGGATAGGGGCCGGTCGTCCTCGCAAGGCGTTCTATGCTTTCCTATACCTAATCCCAGTCCGCGCTGGTTGTTTCTAATTATATTTATAATACGCGACTATCACATGCCACATTGGTAAATTTAAATTCTATTTAATAACATTACTGTTGAAATGTAAAATTTACGATCGATTCGTCTACATTATCAATAAACGATTTCATTTCATTTATCTGCAATCAGTTTCAACTATAAGCATCAAAAGCAACATAATACATACCTTCCAAGCCTCTATTTACCGATACACAATATCAAATTATATTTCTCTTTACTATAATAGTATATAATATAGTAATAGAAGCAAACTATTGTTTAGGTCGTTTATTTTAAGCGTTAACTTAAATCTACTAATGAATAAAGCATATTAAAAATTTTACACTTTTAGACGTTCGTGTAGCATATTTAGTATATTAAAAAAGGAAGGTAAACTTAGTCATGTTTAATTTGGATAGTGTCAAAATGAAATGAAATGAAAATGAAATGAAAACGTTTATTGATAATGTAGACGAATCGATCGTACTTATTATAAGTCAAATACAATGATAATGAAAAAAATAAATAAAAATAAATCTTAACTAATAAATTAGTTTACATTTCAACAATAATGTTTTTAAATTTATTAATATTGTTATGGCATGTCCGTAATTAATCGCTTATTATAAAATATAATTAAGATCAACCAGCGCGGGCTGGGATCGGGTCTGAAGCATAGAACGCGTCGCGAGCCTCGCCTTGCGAGGACGACCGGACCCTATCCTAGCTTCCTACGAGTCTTTCTCTATCTACCTACGGTGTGACACTCGGAGAAGAAAGACTATAAGAAACTCCGAGATCATTCTTTTTGTCATCTTTTAAAGTCTTTGATTAATAATTTTATACATTGTTTAAACATTTTTAGTATCTAGGTTAGTGATCCCCATACATCGATATGTAGGCACTCATACCAGGAAAGTGTGAAAAAAAACAATGATAATTTCAAGTAGGTATCGAGTACAGGGAGCGCTCCCCCAGATTTACATATATAGAAACATGCCTACAATCTGATCAGTTGTCTTGCGTATATTTTAAGAATTCGAAATTTATAAAGTACACATTGACTTAATTTGATTGCCAATTCGGTGTGATAGCTAAAGGATGCCAGTCTGCCGCAATGAGACCGATGGATTCATCCGCCAAACATCTCCATCATCCATATATTCTTTAATATTATAGTAGCCACGAGTCATAAGGACCTTTTTCACATACTTTTTGAATTTATGGTCTGGCAAAGCTGTCACAATTAAAGGAAGTTTATTATAGAATCTAATACAATTTCCAAGAAATGATTTACTTGTCTTATTTACTCTATAAAAAGGTGTAATGATCTTATCTTTGTTCCTAGTGTTAAAATTATGTACGTCCTTCTTTTTGCTGAATTTATTTATGTTTTTACGGGCGTAAACTATATTTTGGTATATGTATTCGGAAGGCACGGTAGGTATATTAACTTCTTTGAATAGACTACGAAGAGAATCACGGCTTCTTTTTTTATAAATAGCACGGATTGCTCTCTTTTGTAGTATGAAAATACTTTGGATATCTGCGGCCGATCCCCATAATAGGATCCCGTATGACATTACACTATGAAAGTAAGCAAAGTAAACTAATCTAGCTGTTTCTATATCAGTCATTTGTCGGATTTTCCAGACCGCATAAGATGCAGAGCTTAGTTTTTCAGATAGTCTTTCTATATGTGGTCCCCATTGCAACTTGGAGTCAAGAGTAATTCCTAAAAAAATTGTTGATGGAATTAAGCTTAATGGCTCCCCATTTAATTCTACATTAGGAATGTTATTCGACACATTTGGTAATGAAAATCTAATACATTTCGTTTTACTTGCGTTAAGAAGGAGATTATTGGCGGAGAACCATTCCGAGATTAAAGCGAGTGTGCGATTTAACTCTGTAACACTTTTGTCTTTTCTATTTACATTAAATATAAGGGATGTATCATCTGCAAATAAAACCATATCGCACTCATTTTTGACAACATTTGGAAGATCGTTAATGTAGATTAAGAACAAAAATGGACCTAGGACTGACCCTTGTGGAACTCCTATTTTGACAGTAGAACCTTCGGAAATTACATTGCCAATAGATACTCTTTGTTCTCGACCTGTTAAATAAGATGTTATAAGATCAAGTGCTGAGTCGGTGAATCCGTAGTATTTAAGTTTCATAATAAGCGTGTTATGATCAACGCAATCAAAAGCTTTCGAAAGGTCGCAGAAAATACCTAATGCATCCTGCGATTTCTCCCAAGCCTTAAATACAGATTCTATAAGATTGGAACCGGCATCTTGAGTAGATTGGCCTCTCGTAAACCCAAATTGTTTATTGTTTAATAAATTATTTATGTTAAAGTATGCCAGCATTTGATTTAACATTATTTTTTCAAATATTTTACTTAGCGCTGGTAGTATAGAAATTGGCCTATAATTCGAAGCATTGTTTGAGATAATTTACAAAATAATTTACTTAATTATTTTCCCTAGTACAAAATAAACCTTACCTAATCTTGTGCAATCTTAATAAACTCCATACATTTAGAATACCCTTACAGTACCTAGTTTCTCAACTGTGTAACTACTAATACTGTTGCAAAGCTTTCGATAGTGCATCAGTTTTACACGGTCATTCTACGGTTCACTCGATTCGAATACCGTTGTTACCGTTAAATCGATGTGAATCAATTTTATGCGAAATCGATTTAGTTATTGACTGCCACATGGCGTTGGCTTCTAATAAAATGCGAATGGTTTTTAATAAATTTTACGATATTATAACCGTGTGGCAAAAAGCCAATAACATCGCAAACAAATTTTATTTGGTTCTAAACTGGAAGCTTATTGAATTTAAGTTTAGATATAAAACTCAGGGCGGTCACTGGCGGAGTTTTTTTTTTTATTTTGTTTTTATTTAGGCTTACGTTTGACCATAATCTACCTTGATGGAAGGCGAAAATAAGGCCTAAGATGATGCACGCTTGACTAGAAAGTGTCTGTTCACTTTAGCTTTAAAGATGTCCAGATTATAGCGTTTCGGAAAAACTGACCCCGGCAGAGAATTCCACTCCTTAGCCTAGTATTGAAGGAATGTCTACAACAAAAGGATAGATTGAGGAATTATTAGATAGGATAGTTTTGTGCCACTATTGCGCTACTTTACAGTTCGTGGTTTCTCTATATCTACGAGAGCATCGGCAGATACTTGTGACTCTGTGGTTACAGAAACTGCGCTGAATTACTGATGCAAATTCGATGCACATTTTGGACAAATAACGTCGTGTTAACCACAGATTCCTGTGCTGTGCTTTTTAGCTATAAATTGTATGTTTGTCTATAATCTTATACGGAAGTTGTCATAAAAATGCTATCTGGTTTCTAATCTAATCTAATCTAACTAGCCTGTGTTGTCCCACATATCCGTTTAGTATTTATTAACTATTCACTTTAATTTATTAACAACCGCTAATATAATTAAAACACAACAAACTTCAGTCTTCGCTTCATCCGAGTGGAAATATTAATCTGTAATTAGTTCTTTTCACGTAAAAAGTCAAGGACAATAAGAATTAGTGTAACGTGATCTGTAATTAGCTTATGGAGATTATCTGGTTTAGAATTGAAGTGGTTTCTTTGGCAGCCTGAGTTCTGTGTGGGTGTAATGAGATTACTTACAAGCTGCGAAAGTAAATGTACGGTCAGCAATTTATATTTGCTTAAGATTAACGAAAATATCACACCATAATATATAATTAGACTCAGCACGGTCTTTGTACTATTCGTCCCCTAGATTTTCACATTTCGAATAAAATATTTATCATTTTATTCGAACTGTCCAGAGCCTGGATGCCGATGACACCAAGAATGATTTGAGACTGCAAGACCCTCATTGACATGAGGGTCTTGCAACCTCAATTCATTTCTCTGCCTGCGCCTTTTTTAGGGCAGTTTTGTCCAACTGCCGCTCTACTTTACAGTTCGCGGGCTCCCGGACTTCCTCTCGGACTTCGGGTCTACGAGGGCATCGGAAGGTTCTTAGCAAACTAAGGGTCGGAAGTGATATGTCAGTCCGAAAACAAAAGACTCTTAGCCGATTAAGGAAATTAAAAAATATCAGGAAATGCGTTAGATGGTGTGGTTGCAAGTCTTTTAAACATTGCTTGGTTGCAAACGGAAACTAGTCCATTATCCTAAAGCTTTAGATTTATGTGTAGTCTAAAACACCTACGTACACCCACATTATACCTATATACTAGACCAGAGGTCTCCAAACTACGGCCCGCAGGCCAAATCCGGCCCGCCAGTGCCAACAATCCGGCCCGCGACAGCTTAAGACTAGTGTCATCAATCTAGCCCGCGCATCCAATGTCTTATTGCTGTGATAAGTTGAAAAAGACCACACAAAATGATAATTACTCGGTCGCACACTTTGCGACTAGTCTAGAAATAAGAGTATAGTTAAGGATAAAACTGTTTTGGCCCTTCGAAAATATAGAAAAAATCGTTATGTCCCTAAGGCGTCAAAGTATGGAGACCCCTGTACTAGACAATAGAGTAAATAATACCAGTAGGTACAACGACCGTGAATGTCGGACTTATTGTACTGCCTGTTTAGTGTGAATAAAAGTCATAATCACATTTTATTTTGTTTTTAATTATTGTATTAATGTTATTTATGTTTTCAACTACCTGTAATTATAAAATATTGTTTTTTCCGCACTTATCTCAAGCGATGCAGGTCCAATTTGCGTAATGTTTTCTTTGTGATAGTTAGTGCTTTTATAATAAAGATTGTGTGATACATTTTATATGCAATTTTGTACGGAATAACATATGTTATAATAAGATATGTTACGGCTAAAGGTAGGTGTGAACATAAACTTAAGATTAGCCGGCTACACCTACGTTTATCTTCGAGAAGCAGCTAAAGTTCGATAACATGTTAGTTTGCGTCGTGTACGTATACGTACGCACGGCACAAAAAGGTGTTGGGGTGGTTAAAAAAAAACCTAAACCTAAACCAATGGAGTTGAACAGGGACTTATTCAGGTTGATCTAAGTTTAACCGCATTTGGTCGTAGACCAAGGTTTAGCCGGCTAATCTTAAGTTTATGTTCACACCTACCTTTAGCCGTAATAGATACATACATACGCATGTGCTAAATATAAATAAAACTATATATAAATAAAGCTGTACAGCTACGGTAATGGATAAGGGAATATACTCGCGCTTGGCCGTTTTTTTGTTTTGTTGTAAACCTTATAGCGTAATCTTCAAAAATATAAGTAATATGAAGAGCTCTCCTATAACTTACATGCAGATCCAACTCTGTTAATTGGGACTGGTAATATATTTTAATCATGTTCCATTATTGTCGCTTTAGGATCGGGTCTACTAACTAGTTAAGCTTAAGCTCTAGTTTACTTTGTATTAAAAAACTCCTACGCACACCCACTTTATACTATTATTAAACCTATTGTTTGCATAGTGGAGTAATCAGTACAACGACCATGAGATTATATTAAATAAGCTGTCTGACGAAGATCTCGAACCTTGTCGTAAAATTATCGTAGCCATATATAATTATGGACAACCTCCGTAGCGTAGCGGTATTTTGCTCGCTTTAAATCTCGGAGGTCGTGGGTTCGATCCCCACGCCGCCGGACATAAAATCGTTGTGCAAATTCTGAGATCTCTTTCCGGTCGAAATTGTTACAACATCATCTAATTGTAAAGGAGGGAACGGGCAGCAGATTCCTTGTATGCCAAGGGGCCCTTGTTTAGCAGTGGACGTTATACGGGCTGATGATGATGGTGACATAAAAGCTAATACATTTTACTATTTTACACATATAAAATAGAAAGAAAGAAAAAAAGAAAATACATTTAATTCAGCACAACACTCAAGATATTACATATAACATTTAGCTAAATTTACAAAACAATGAGACGCCTTGCATGTTCTGCCGAAAAAGTCACCACCTCAACATAGGCTAGGCGATACCTAGCGCTGGTTTTCAGTTGGCAACTCGAGTAGTGACCCACGGACAAGGGATGGTACACTTAAACAGTAAAGGTACAATTTATGCATATTTATAGGGCAAACTAAATAAAAAAAAGTAATAAATGAATGGAATACGTATTATTATATATATTATTATATATATACATAGCTTAACGTCAAGCGAAAATAAATATATTAAGTATTTGTCCTATATAAATAGGTGTAAGACATTAATCCAAATAGTTTTGAGTGAGAAAATATTATAGTAGAAGATCCGACCCTACATCGACCTTCACCGAGCTGATAATAGAATGAAACATGTTTTCTAATAAATTAAGTATATTAGAAAATATATTAAAAATGGGTTGGCTAAAGTAATCCTGGACAGACTTTTTTTTAATGATTTGAATTAAATTAATTAATTTTTTTATTACTAAAATTATTAAACGTATAGAACGTTCAGCTGTTAGGTTGGACCTGGACGAACTACTGGGTTACTAGGTACAAAAAGGTGTGTAGATGACAGTTACTTTCACTTGATTGGATAATTACAAAATTATAATAACAAGCAAGCGCTGATTTTGCGTTAATTTAATTTAATCTTTTTAAAATTTCATTAAAATATTTTTTTAAATAATAATTAAAAATAGTCTGCCCAGGATTTTTTTAGCCAACCCATTTTTAATATATTTTCTAATATACTTAATTTATTTTAAAACATGTTTCATTCTATTATCAGCTCGGTGAAGGTCGATGTAGGTTCGGATCTTAGACTATTAAGTTTTAAATTCTATTTACAAGGTACAGTACTAACTTAAGGTTATCATAGAACTAAATATTACAGAACTGGTTGTTGCTCTATACTAAGACTTCATTCTTAGTTCATAAAACAATCATTTTAAGTAGGCACTATGACTAATGGACTGCAGATATCCTTGTTTGTTTAACTAGAATTGTTTCTTTATTACCTAGAATCGAGGTAATGAGTGGGCAGTAATTGATGTATATACAGGGTGTCCCAAAAGATTACGTAGCTGGGAAGGGGGGTGATAGGGATGGTCACAAGGGTCACCAGAAAAATATAAAAAATTCCCTCTGGGTGTTTAAAAAAATAAATGGCATTTTTTAAAAGACTAAAAATTTTACACCTTGTGCTAACTGTACCTACAAATATGGCTGTATTTAAAAAAATGCTGTTATGTAATCTTCAATAACAACAAGGTCATCAACATCAACATCAAAAATAACAAGGTGTAAAATTTTAAGTTTTTAAAAAAATGCCATTTTTTTTTAAATACCCAGAACGGATTTTTATTTTTATTTTTCTAGTGACCATTGTGTCCACCCCTGTCACCCCCTTTCCCAGCTACTTAACCTTTTGGGACACCCTGTATACACACGGTAACCGTGTGGTTTCCGGCTTAGAATAGAGCACCCCATGTCTTCCCATGGGTGTCGTAAAAGGCGACTAAGGGACATAATATGGCTGATGGATGGGCAGCAGCATCTATTAGCTCAAGGTTTACATCTTACTGCGATCACCAATCCGTCGGCCAAGCGTGGTGATTATGGCAATATCCCTCTACGATCCTTGCTTGTCAAGGTCTGTTAAGAGTAGGCCCATGTTCAGCAGTGGACGTAAACGGGCTGTTGATGATGATGAATTGATGTATTCTCACCGGTGTAATATGTTTTGCCACATCAATGATACATTTCCGAATAAAGAATTCAAAAATATATCATTTACTTGCCTCGTTGAGAGAATAGACATGTTTTTATAAGCGGCCATAACCCCATGGATAGGGCGTCAGACTTGTGATCATGCAGTCGCCGGTTCGGTACCTTCCCAATAAACTACTGACGTGAACCCACTCGTAACACAAGCATTGTAGCTCAGCACGAGGGGTTCACAAGAATAGGTAGGTAGTGTTCAAAAACTCTGATAGTAATGTTTAAAAAATATCACAACCTTTATTCATAGAAAACACTCATGGTTATACAGGGTGTCCCAAAAGGTTAAGTAGCTGGGAAAGGGGGTGACAGGGGAGGACACAATCGTCACTAGAAAAATAAAAAAAAATCCGCTCTGGGTATTTAAAAAAAAATGGCATTTTTTTAAAAACTTAAAATTTTACACCTTGTTATTTTTGATGTTGATGACCTTGTTGTTATTGAAGATTACATAACAGCATTTTTTTTAAATACAGCCATATTTGTAGGTACAGTTAGCACAAGGTGTAAAATTTTTAGTCTTTTAAAAAATGCCATTTATTTTTTTAATCACCCAGAGGGAATTTTTTATATTTTTCTGGTGACCCTTGTGACCATCCCTATCACCCCCCTTCCCAGCTACGTAATCTTTTGGGACACCCTGTATATCATTTTGTTGATTTTTACAGTCACATGCTTCTACTAAGTTTAAGTTAAATAAAAGTAGTTTATGTTGTTCAAATATAAATAGAGAAAATAGATTTTGATTTTGAACTTTTATTATGAGTAGCTATAGTTTATTTTTCATGTTTATCAGTGACTAGCTTCCCGCGCGCGGTTTCACCCGCGTAACTCCCATTCCCGTGGAAACTTCATAATTAAATATAGCCTGTATTAATCAGTGATAATGTAGCATTCAAATGGTAAAAGAATACTTAATATCGGTCCAGTGTTTTTGAGCCAATTCGTGACAAACATACTTACATACAAATCATTCCTCTTTATAATATTAGAATAGATAAATACAGTATGAATGGGAGCTTTCCTGACGTAAAGTTTATATGGAATAAAAAAATATGTTAAAATTATATTTATCATATTATATCCCTAGCCGAGCCTAGAAGGAGTATTGTCATAGTAACCCCGCTTGGCAGGCAGGTGACCTTTGTATATTTACATAAACAAAGATAAACGCTACTGTTTTAACAATCGAGACCAACGGCTGAACGTGCTTTCCAAATCACAGACAGTACCTCAATCAGATCCGAAAACTATGATTGATTTCGTACAAAGATCCGGGAATCGAAACAACGATGTTTTAAACCACTAGGTATTCGATTGCCCTTAGGGAGGGTAGCGGGAATTGCGTTAGCATATCACCCAGAACATCGAACACACTGCCTCCGAGGCAAAAAGGTTATACCTACTGCTAGGTTGTAGTTATCTATAAAAATAAAACTTTCACACAACTCCTATCTACATACAAACAATAGAAAGTAAGTTTGTTTACATTAAATTCATTATGAATATTTAACTCGTGCAACAAACGACGTCACACTATCGTAAGATCTTAATTTATTTACAACTCTGATTTATGCATAATATATTTACATATTGATTAATACAATTAGTATATATGTAAAGATATTATATCATCATCATCATTATCATCAGCCTGTACGACGTCCACTGCTGAACATGCGGGAGGGTTTTTGTCATAGTCACCACGCTATTCGGCAGGCGGGTTGGTGCCCGCAGTATTATGTTGTAACACACAAGGAAACACTGCTGGCCGTTCCCTGGTATACGATTGTTATAGATGATGTTATAACAATCGGGACCGACGGCTTACCGTGCTTTCCTAGGCACGAAGGGTAGTCGCTCAACCATCCAGACCCGTAAAAAAATCTTAGAATTTACACCAAGATTTCTTGTCTGGCGTGGGAATCGAAACCACGACCTTTGAGATTTACAGCGAGCCATCCAGACCCGGAAGGAAATCTTAGTATTTACACAAAGATTTCTTGTCCGGTGTGGGGATCGAAACCACGGCCTCCGAGATTTAAAGCGAGCCAAATACCGCTACGCTACGGAGGTTGTCTGTTTAAATTATTATACTGATTACAATA
Source organism: Nycteola revayana (assembly GCA_947037095.2). NCBI lineage: Eukaryota > Metazoa > Arthropoda > Insecta > Lepidoptera > Nolidae > Nycteola > Nycteola revayana. The sequence goes on along the minus strand of OX344858.2, from coordinate 16,323,471 downwards.
ACTTATTTTTATGACGCATTGCCTAGAATCTAAGTAAAAATCTAGACTTTTAGTCTGGTAGTCACATAGCGTGACCTGCATGACGTAGGTACCTAAGTAGTTCCCGTCATTGCGGTCAACGACCTCGTAATGCCGCGGTATTTTAATAAGCACCGTACTTATTTTGTAGGAAAATCTTTATTATGGCTTAATAGATTTGAGAGCGTGCGTGGTTTTAAATAGAATGCGGTATAATAGTAACACTAATCTTTACTAATATTAGGATATGATTTGTTTGTCATTAATATTCATAGATTATGGCTGATTAAGGCTCAGATTCGCTCAACGAGCTATGGAGAGGGCTATGCTCGGGGTTTCTGTACGATATCGAATCAGAAATGAGGAGATACGTAGCAGAACGCGAGTTACCGACATAGCCCAACGGATTAGTTCGTTAAAGTGGCGATAGGCAAGCCATATAGCACGGAGAACTGATGGCCGTTGGGGCCGAAAAGTTCTCGAATGGAGATCGCGGATCGGCAAGCGTAGCGTAGGACGCCACCTACTAGATGGACGGACGATCTGGTTAAGGCCGCAGGATGACGGTGGATGCAGGCCGCTTCTAACCGCAACAACTGGAGATCTATGAGGCAGGCCTATGTCTAACAGTGGACGTCCTACGGCTAAAATGATGATATAAAATCGCTCACGCAAATGTGGTGTGGTACTTGACATATGTCACGTGATTAAGAGGGCGCGGGAAAAAATGACGAGCTGTCATTGCTTGATTCGTTCGGATTTCGGTTGCATCAACCTTGTAGATAGTATACACAATAACGTGTGTGTCTTGATGGCGTGAGAGATGTCTGAATAGTCACAAAATTTGCACTAAATAACTGTACCTAAACTGTACTAAACTGTACCTATGTGGAAAAAAACTGTTCCTCAAGCAATTACATATTAAATTGATAGTGATATAGACACAGTTGTCAGGTTGGCGCGCATAGTCTTGTATCGCCCCAACGTGTGGAAACTATGTTCTGGAACATATATCAATAAACTGTACCTAAACTGTACCTCATAAAACTGTCAATAAAAAAAATGTAATCAAACGTTTAGGTACAGTTTATTCACTGAATAGTCACATTTTGTGACTATTCAGACATCTCTCACGCCATCCTGACACACACACAATAACTAACTTGTTTGCTTGAACGCGCCAATCTCAGGAAATACTGGTCTGATTTCAATAATTATTTCAGTGTTACATAGCCTATTTATCGGCAATATATTCAATTATGAAGTGCTTACGGGAACGGGAGTTACCCGGGTGAAACCGCACGCGGGGAGCTAGTTTAGAAATAAAATAAGTAGGTATGTAGGTATTCATTAGAGCTTGACTATAAAATCCATGTTGCGAAATGCTAGTGCAGATTGTTATAACATCATCTACTACAATCATATTATACTGAGGAACTGACAGCAGCGTTTCCTTGCTGTTTATTGTTGCATCATAATACTACGGTCACCCACCTGTCACGCGATGGCAAAACTGGGTTCCTTCCCCTCGGGGTTGACTCCTGTAGACTTTAAACTGGTTGCTTAAGGTAGAAGACCTAAAAAAAGACCAAAAATATATCCATTTATACCAATTGGAAGCGGCCGTACGTAGCCCAATTGCTAGGGCGTCCTACTTGCGATCTTGAGGTCGCCGGTTCGAACCACCCATTGCACTACCGACGTGAACCCACTCGTAACACAAGCAATTTAGCTTAGCACGAGGGGTTAACAAGAATACTAGTAGACTGCAAAACTCTGGTAGTAATAATTTAAAAAAAAATGTTTGAACAAGCTTCCGCGCGCGATTTCGCCTACGTAACTCACGTTCCCGTGGGAACTTCATAATTAAATATCCCCTATAGCCTTTCTCGTTAAATGCGCTATCTAACACTGAAAGAATTATTGAAATCGGAGCAATAGTTCCTGAGATTAGCGCGTTCAAGTAAACTAAGAAACTCTCCACCTTTATATATTAGTATAGACGAGCTTCCCGCGCGCGGTTTCCGTGGGAACCTTATAAAAAATATAGCCTACAGCCGTCCTTAATAAAAAGGCTATCTTACAATGAAAGTTTTTTTTTAATCGGACCAGTAATTCCTGGGATTAGCGCGTTCAGGCAAACATAAAATCTCGTCTGCGTTATATATTACTAGCAACCCGCCCCGGCTCCACACGGGTACAATGCTGATGTATTATACATATAAAACTTCCTCTTGAATTCCTCTATCTATTAAAAAAAACCGCATCAAAGTCTGTTGCGTAGTTTTAAAAATCTAAGCATACATAGGGACGGACAGACAGCGGGAAGCGACTTTGTTTTATACTATGTAGTGATTATCATAAAAATAACTACCCACACAAAAGTTAAGTCTTAATTTATTCCTTACACTTTTTTTAGTATGTTTCATAAATTACTTTAATATATTAACGTGTAAATTACACCGGCTGAAGCGTTTTAAATCATAACAACAGCGTGGTACAAGATCACAGATTCAAATCATTTATATTACCTTGTTAAGGCCAATCAGAATCTTGAAAACTAAAGTATTAAAATGCTACTATAAACTCTACATAAACTTTACCTGACTGCTCTAGCATATTTTTTTAACTGCAGATTAAGTAATCAGTTGATTTAATTTATAATACTTGTTTTTGTAAAGATAATTTCCGGGGTAATAAATCTTTGTGTCGTGAAGGACGTGCCGTGGCCGTGTGGTTTCCGGCTTAGAATAGACCACCCCATGTCTTCCCATGGGTGTCGTAAAAGGCGACTAAGGGACATATGGCTGATGGATGGGCAGCAGCATCTATTAGCTCAAGGTTTACATCTTACTGCGATCACCAATCCGTCTGCCAAGCGTGGTGATTATGGCAATATCCCTCTACGATCCTGGCTTGACAAGATCCGTTAAGAGGAGGCCCATGTTCAGCAGTGGACGTAAACGGGCTGTTGATGATGATGATGATGATGTCGTGAAGGACTTTATAAACACATAGATTGTTTAAGCACTCCTGACATCAGAATTATTGTAGTTAACACAAATAGTTAGCTCGAGTGGGAATCGAACCCAGAACATGAAGTCGCGGAAGCGATTACAGTAACCAATGCGCCAGTACAACTAGTATAAAATTGGATTGTCTTTATCATCACCATAATCCCGCATAACGTCCATTGATAAACATGGGCCTCCACCCGAGGGAGGGTATTAGCTATAGTCACCACGCTTGGCCTGCGGGTTGGTGACCGCAGTAATATACACATGGAAACGCTACTGCCCGCCGTTCCTTGATATACGATGATTATTTATAGATGATGTTATAACATTCGGGACCAACGGCTTAACGTACTTTCCGAGGCACGGAGAGTAGTCCCTCAACCAACCACCCTTAGAATTTACACAAATATTTCCTGTCCGGTGTGGGGCTCGAACCTACGACCTCCAAGATTGAAAGCGAGACAAATTCCGCTACGCTACAGAGGTTGTCTACATTCTTATTAATAACATAGTTCATTAATTAAATCATGTTGGTAATACAGTCAAACTGTTTTAATAATCTTCATCCTTATTTATAATCTAAACAAAGTCTAAAATTAGTAGTTAACACTCTAATAAGTCATCTCATAATTAGGTGTATTAATATCTGACTATGCCTCATACTTTTACTAGCGGTGGATTACTGCTCATAGAATATATTGAAGTAGCTTGATGGTGCTTCTAAAAATATATCTGGACTTCAGAATCATATGGACGTATGTCTATTATTCTTCAGAAGCATTTAGTCCTGCGCGCCAGTTTACGATAAAGGCACTTATGACGAATGTTTCTGACGCATAATGGCACATCTGTCTTTATGCTTCTGATCTCTAGATATCATCTGTTGAACAGTAGCCATGCAGTATCGTATATTATTATGAAAAACAAATGAAAATCACACATTTTCCTAATTTGAATTTGGATTTTTTTATTTTTTTAAATTTAAACTTTCAATGACACCAAAACCAGCCAGATACAACCAAACAGATTTTATTACAAGTTCATACATACTATAATGCGAAGAAACTTTTTCCCCAACCTATTATATTCATTTCAACAGCCAGTTTACTACTGAACATGGGCCTCCTCATTACAAATTTTGGCAAGCCAGGGTCATTGGGATGCAGCCATTATTACCATGCTTGGTAGACAGATTGATGATCGCAGTATGATGTTTAGTAACCTTTAGTTGATAGGCTGACTCCTGTCCATCCATCCGGTGTACCTATGTACTTTGTCGCCTTTTACGACACCCATAGGACGACTGGGGTCTATTCTGAGCTGGAAACCACACAGCATCACACAGTACATCAGCATCACCAGGATATATAATATTTTCGACAAGAATGTAAATATTCGCAAAAGAACAAACACTTTTTTTCCTTTATAATATAAGTTTAATGTAAATTAATCTTAAACGCGGACATAAAAATGATCAAGTACTATCTAATTGCACAATTTTCCTGTTCAATTTCGACAATAGGCGTGAAAACATCGACCATTTTATACATAAGTTCAATATTCTTTTTGCATGTGTCTTAATTATGTATTAAGGCTTGTTCTCAAATTATTTTATGGTCCATCTTAATGTGTGAGTAGCATGCTATGGCCCACTTTCTTCTTTTTTACAATTAAAACAGTCTTTATTATCCATTTTTTGTTAATCTAGTTATTGTTCTAGTCAAGGTTGAGATTTTTGACTGATAAATGCTTAGAATAAGCTTTTGTTTTTTGCTTGCTGATTAATTAGACAGCCTAATTGGATAATGGCTTTTTAATTGACTTTGTCGAGTAAATTGGTAACAATTAAATAAAATATGGTTTGCCATAAAAACATCATTTGCATATAATAAAAATTGGGCAAATATCTATATAATTATATTCATTACGTCATAACATGAAAATCTGTACTATCCCAATATATTGGGGAGGCCCATGTTTAAAATTGGACTTGTTGAATAAAAAATCAACTAAGATAACAAGGCCGTGATTCAAATCTCATTTAGGATAAAAGAAACGTTACTAAGAAGGTGTGGATAGATTACGTAAAAGAGGACATGTGTGTGAAAGGTGCGTTGCAACGATGGCTGATACAATTGAGTGTAAGAAGAAGACATGCTGACTCCACCTAGAATGGCATTCGTTCAGAAAAAACAAAATCAATAGGATGTCAGTGCGAGCCACTACCGGAACAACTTGGAAATATACTTCGATTTCGGTGTCAACCAAGTTCGCTGATCGTTTTACATATGCTTCAATCAAAAATCACGTAAAGTCATCAATCCTTACCTCAAATGAAAGTAAATTTCTATTGCAATGCCCTTATATAAGCTACCACTTGTCACATCCTAATTCCGAATTAAAAGACAGTTGAAAAGATAAACTACATCATAAAGGAATCATCTTTTTTGAACAATTAGATAGCTTTTCACAATCAGCTACAATTTACAATTGCGAATCACAATGACAATGTTTTGTGATGCACAGATATAAAGACATGAACAATGGTGGTTTCGTTGAAATCTGATATGCGGAAACATATACGTTTACTGCGGAAATAAACCGTGGGACGTTTTGAACGTTACGTTTGGAGGAATGTGATGCGAATTCTCGGATTTTATCGTTTTGGAGAATAGCATATTGCTTTCGAGTTTGATATCCTATTTCGGTTTCGGTTATAATCATTTACTAGTCTTCTTAAATTAAGCTTTCATAAATATTGAGTAGTAACTCTGCCTCTAAATCAACGATGATTTAATTCACCAGACACTTATTGGAACGCCTTGTTTCATTCACATCGAGCAGTCGGTAGGATTTGGACCTCCGCTCCCAAAGGGATACTGATTTCTAATCAACCCCCTATAAATTTAGATTAGGAACTAGCTTATTATCTGAAATGACGTTTAGTTTTTCCTCAATACACATTTGCCCGAACCTAATTTAAGGGTCGGACTCAAAAGAATTGCCATCTTCGTCACCCGTGATCTTATTCTGATATACCAGTACCTAGATTACGTGAAAACTGTAACTCTCCTTAGAAGATCGCGGTGAGGTGGGGGCGGAGAAAGAAAGAACTTGCGTTCATCTTAGATACATACATATCGATTGACTGACGGAAAGGAGTCGCCAATACGCCCTCTAATTTCGATACATGCATACCCAAGGCGCGGTTGCGCCGTAACTATAGTGTGCAAGATTTTATGAGATTTGAATTTGTTATTATTATTATTCCAGTTATCTGTCGCCGAGGTGGAGCTACGGGCTGCAGCAGAGGAACGTGACAAACTCCTCAACGATGCAAACTATAGCAGTCTGCAAAATGACGAGGCAGTTACGAAGGCGAGGCAGGAGAGAGACGAAGCTATCGATAGAAAGAAAGCTGCTGAGGTTTGTGTTATTAATACCTATAGAATAGTCCTTATATCGTATCTTAATCTATAACAAGCGTATACCAGGGAACGTCGATCAGCGTTTCCTTATGTGCTACAACATCATACCGCTTATAAAAAGTAGTGACTATGGCAAAACGCTCTTTCTAGAGGCATCCCATGTTCAGCATTATGACTTATTTTTGACATAGGAAATATCTTAGTGCCCTATGGTTTAATGGACAAACGAAACTGGCTGAACGGAATTTGTCCCATTGCATTTATTAATCTATGAAAAACGTAATTATAAGTCTATAACAATTTTAAGTAACGATTCTTTTCAAATGTATTCCTTCTTTAATTTCAGGTTTCCCTCGCGAAGACCAGGGTAGAGCTGATGCAGGCCAACAGCCAGTTGTACGAAGCGGTGCGCCAGAAGGTGGACCTTGGACAACAGCTGGAGCAGTGGCAGGTATGTACTAACTATTTTTTATTATGACATTAGGTGAGGAACAGTAAGCTATAGTTGACAGTAGAAGACGAAATAAAAATAAGCGTAACAGAAAAAAAAAAAAAAATTGGTTTGTCTGGTTCCTCCTGAACTAAAATGCGTACCTAGTTATTTCAATCATTAAGTTCATATCATTAAAATTCAGTTAAAATTATTTTTTATAAAATGTGAGTATAGTTAGGTAAGTGGGAACATCGTCGTTCTATAAAAAAAATATTTTTTAAATTTCGCCAAATGTTTTCTATTTTAGTTTCATGTGTTCCACCCAACCCAAATTAAACGAATTCTTCAAAAATAGTATTTTTTGGTTTACGATTTTTTCTATCTAGGTATGTTTCTTGTAAACAAAAAAACCCTGTTTTTTGACGCAATCCTTTGGCTGCGCAAAGGCCTTCTGGATGTGAATTAATATCCGTCTGAAAAAAATCGCGCCTCCATTTACTTGTTAGAATATTACACTTCCATTACTTTGTTATGATGAAAATGTAAAAATAAATTAGAATTTAGAAATTAAAATAATCAAACTGTATAATATGAAAGTATGAGTGCCTACTTTAACATTTAAATAAGGACACTTATTTGATACTTAGAAGTTTTATATTACTATGTATGAAGTACGAAGTTCTAACTAATTCAACTATTAAAATATTAATTTAAATATGCAAAATTTTCATACATATAATTACTTAAAATGCTCACATCCGTTTCTGAAGTCAAGTTAACAGCTATTCCTTGTTATTAGGTACTTATTCGTTATTGTTCCTTTAAGTTATTATTAAGAAAACGTTGTCTTAGAATTTTTACTATATGCGCTATATACATTACTACTCAAAGACAAGACAACGAATACATTACTCGAAAGTAGTCAATCTTAGTTATTCCATTCAATCGTCAATAATTGGTTTTCTATTAGAAAATTAATTTTCTTTAGCGTACTTAATCGAACTAATGGTCGCCCAATGATTGAAATTCGATCATAATATAAAAAAAATATATATAAGCACTATGCAAACCTTCTCTATATAAACTATCCGCGAAAGTTTTGTAAAAAGGAGTACAAAGTTTTTGTTTCACATATCAATATTTAATCAATCCATGTTCTAAAACTTCAGATGGACATGCAAGAGCTGATCGATGAGCAGATGAAGCACAAGCTGACGGAACAGAAGCGCAGGAAGCTGCCAGAACAACCTGCCCCCACCCGAGCGTCGCGACTCCTTGGATTTTTTCACCGGTGATCTGCTGTACCCGACTCTTGGTACGCCTCTATGAAGCCATAGATATACCAACACTCTACCTAATCTTCATAAAATATTATCAAATTTCATTATTACCAGCTGCTTACAGTCTCTATTTAATACTTTTGTACAAATCGAACAGTTTAAATTCAAAATTATTTATCGCGTCGGCCATTTTGGTTTTCCGTTGCGACGCGCTCACGATTATCACGTTATTAGGTTATGTTTTTATTTTATTTTATAAACCGTGTGATTTTTATACTGTCGCAGTGATAGTTAGTATCATATTTCAATTAATAATAAGTATTTTACGTTTAATTTTTAGTTTTATTGAGTTTTTAGTTATTCACTGTGAAATGGCTGGTTATATGGCACTTGAAGTAAAATTTTAATTTATGCAAGGCGGATTTAGTACAACAGATTTTTTATAACGGACTTTTTAAATCCAAGAGAAATAAGATCTACGTCCGTATAAATGATAACGATTAATAAATAAATATACGAATCGATGTGTAAATACGTAATTTGCACTAATATAAGTATAAGACATTTATGTTAATCCGCCATTTTATAACACGTCAGCCATTTTGTAACACTTAATGTATCATTGCTTTATTTGTAAATAACTTTTTAATTATTGAGATTAAAGTACGTATATATATATTGATATTTTACGTATATTTTCACTATAAGTGAGATGGTGCACCTAAGTATAGATAATATTAGATTTACTGCCTGTTTTGACCATAAGAATGTGGTATAGGTGTTTTCTAAATAAATTATTGCAATTTTCTTATTGAAAGTGATTGAGTAGTGCTAATGAAAGATGAAATTTGACCGTGATAAATAGCAGAAAATATTTTCACATTTATAAGTTTATAACATAAAATCTCGGGAACAAAATTAACAACCTTCATGGCGTGGCGTAGTATAAGTCTCGCTTTCCGTCTTGTAAGGTCGTGGGTTCGATCTCCACACTGGACAAGAAATCTTAGTATAAATTCATTGATTTATTCCCAAGTCTAGTTGATGAAGGAACTACCCTCCGTGCCTCCGTTAATCTCGATTGTTATAACATCATCTATAACAATCGTTAACCAGGGAACGGGCAACATAGTTTCCCTTAGTGTTACAACATATTACAGCGGTCATCAACCCATTTGCCTATCGTGGTGGCTATAACAAAAACCCTTCCTCGGGAAGAGTCTCATATATGGACGTTATACGGGCTAATATCTGACAACGATATTATGTCCTTTAGATAACAATAAAGATAAATGAAGGAGATGAAGATATATGGCCGTCTTGCTCACACACACTGATAAAAAAAACAACTTATTCTAAATTAAAAAGATAATAAAGAATTTATGCAAGTTATAATTATACGTTGTTATAACTATGTTGCATGTAATTTTAGTATTACTCAATCTCTTATCTTAATAAATTATTAAACATGGAAAAACAGGTGATTAGCGTAATTTTATAATGATAGTAAGAACTTTTAATAGCCATATTATTTACAATATTAACGTAATTTGAAATACAATCCTTAAAATACCACGAATACAATGTCGACATTGTCTGGGAAATTATTACTTAAAAAAATTAAAAAGAAAACAATTAATCATAATGTAGAAAAATATTTTCTTTTTAGTTCGTAAAATTCTTCGTTAGGGGCGCTGTGTGTACGCAAAAGTAAACAATAGCACTTCAAATTAAGAACTCATAAGTGGCAACTACAAGCAGCGTATCCAACGGATACTTTCATAAACTAAAAGAAAATATAAAAAATGTAAAAGTGGCTTTTGCCTTTATCTGGGACTTGGACGTCAGCTGAGGACGATCGCTGGAAGGGGGGGATTTCGAGTGATGAATTTTAAGATTTTTAGAAGAATTTAGAACAACTGTCAGTTTTAAAATTCTTTAAACAAAAAAATGTGTAAAATCGAAGATTTTTTATCGGATCTGGTGGGTTGAGGGTCTACCCTCCGTGTCTTAGAAAGCACGTTATGCCGTTAATCCCGATTGTCATAACATCATCTATAACAATCGTATGGTAAAGGGAGAAGCGTTTCCTATGTAACCTAAATTCTGTGCATAATACTGAGGTCACCCACCGGCCTGTTAAGCGTGGTGACTATACCAAAAACTTTTCAACTGGCTGATGATGAATGTATATAGTTTTGGAACTACATTTCATTAATTGAAAAAAAATAATAATTAACGAATCCTAAGATAATGTCGATATTCCACAGTGAAGTCAAAATCAAATACAGCACGATCTGGTGGGATTTTAGCATAATTTGTGTGTAATATAAATTCACAAATATTAGTAAAATATCACATAATAATGAAAAATTTATATTTTGAATTGTTTTGCAATAATAATGTAAGTGGTACTTATTTATGTGCCTTAATAGTACCTGGCCTTGCAAAGTGCCTTTATTCATTATGTCAATTGTATTTACCTAAATATTAATATATAATATAAAATTCTGAAATACATATAATAATATATCAATATTATAATTAGAACTGTGTGTTTTTATGTAATTTAAAATGTCTTTTACGCTAAACCACGGTTACTAAAAAATATGTTTTTTATAGACACTTAACTAATTAAAATTGTATTTTATGTACACATGTTTAAAATTCAAATTCCAGGTCTTAAGTGCTTATGATCCTGCTCAAGTTAAAAGAAATGGAAATTACTGGCTACATTGCTCATTTGAACAATATTTTTTGTATGAAATAATAACTAAAGAAATTAATATAAAGTGAATAACAGTTTTACACAGAAATTTTACATTAAAAAGTTATATGTAAGCCTTCGAAAGATGGCCGCACTGCATATTTTTTTTCAAATGATATTACAATACCATAGATTTTTACATCTCTATGGATCTAACTCTATGGTATTTACAGATAAACTCAGACTTATTTTTAATCATATATTTTTAAACCTACTTCATATCGTCTTGGAAACATCCCAGTCTTATTATTTCATAATTATCTTTTTCATTTGAAGATAATACAAGAACCTTCTTACTTTTAAATTCGGAATGCAATGGGACTAGGCAACAATTTAATTAATGCAATAATTATTTCAATATATGTATATAGATGCACGATTAATTTTATATTATTATAAATGAATTTTATAAATACTTAAGAATGCAATCTGTCAACTGGATGTTAATATTATCTAATTTATTTTTAAGACTGAGCTAATAACCGAATAATGTGAATATTTCGTGCTTTCTCTGGTTCTTTTTAAACAATGATGATGTTTATTTCTATCTAGCACAAAGAGCTATGGCGAGTATAACTTCTTAGTCATTCCATTTTCTATGGTATTATTGGGATTTATTTTATTGCTATTTTAATTAAATATATATAAATTAAATGAACGTACCGTAAATACCCTGAGCTTTTTTTTATAATTTTAAAATAAATCATTTTTTTTTTTGTCGTGTTTGTTATGTTCTGGTTGAAAACACATTGCCTCTACATAGAACATTCTCGTTTTTAACATCATAAAAATGTCCGATTGTTTTATATGCGTAAACAATTAAAACAACAACTAGATACCTATAGTTTTCATAAATCATATTACATATACATAATATATGTTTGTTTTAAAATAAAATAAATCCCGATGTGGTACGTACCTACTTAACATTATTATTATTATGTATAATAATATTTTAAAATATAACTAATTCATCGTTATATTTAGTGCAAGTGTACTTAATAAACATTCTTTAAGTACTTAAGTAATCGTAATTTATAAGATCTTAATAGTGACTAGAAATTTAAATAATGAATTATGTGTATGGAATTAATAAATAAAGAATGAGTTTAAACTGTATATGTTAATTTTATTTCCCTTAATAACTTTAGAATTTTTAATAAGTAACATTTAAGCGCGCGGTTGTTTTATGCGGAGATCGCAGCGTCAGACGCATGCGATCAACGGATGCACTCAACTCACGCTGCGCTTGGCGCTGCGTCAACCGCGTAAAACAATGGTTTGTAAATACATTACCTGATATGACATGATGTGCGTTAATCGCATTGCGTGTAACGCAGCGTATATCGCATAAAACAACCGCGCGCTTAATAATGCAAAATATTTGATTTACTGTCCATATAGAAAAAGCCATCTCTACATAGTATAAAACGAAGTCGCTTCCCGCTGTCTGTCTGTCCCTATGTACGCTTAGATCTTTTTAACTAAGCAACGGATTTAGATGCGGAGTTTTTGAATAGATAGAATGATTCAAGAGCACATTATTATTGCACCCGTGCGAAGCCGGGGCGGGTCGCTAGTAATTATTTAATAGTAGTAGTATTATTCTGCCCTTTTTTGAGGGGAATGCATTAGGCAAGCCATATATAAGCTATATATATTACAAAAGTATCCGTCCAAAAAAAAAAGGATTAGGCAAACCAACGGTACGGTATGTAGGACATCCGTATCTTTAGCGATGATAAGCTACTGGCTTATCCACTAACCCCCCCCCCCCCCAGGTGTTCCTCCAAACGCAAAAATGGGAACGCATTTTTGTTATATCTTCATATAAGTAGTTGTACATACCAATCTACATTTCTATGTAAGTAGATTGGTATGTACAACTCAGACAATGATGACATCATATGGATCTGAGACGTGGTCTCTCACTGTGTGCCTCATAAGAAAGCTCAAAGTTACTTAGCGAGCTATGGAATGAGCTGTGCTCGGTATTTCACTGCGTGATCAATTCAAAAACGAAGAGATCTGCAGAAGAACGACGGTCGCTGACATAGTTTAACGGATTAGCTAGCTGAAATTGCAATGTAGGTACACATAGCTCGAAGAACTGACGGCCGATGGAGCAGAAATGTTCTCGAGCGGAGACCATGAACAGGCAAGCGCAGCGTTGGATGATGGTCTTAACAATGGACGGCGACCTCTCGCCCTCCCGACCCTTAGTTTGTTAAGAACCTTCCGATGCCCTCGTAGACCCGAAGTCCGAGAGGCCCGCGAACTGTAAAGTAGAGCGACAGTTGCACAAAACTCCCCTAAACTAAAAGCCATAATCCCTCAATCTCCCCGTCAGCGACCGCCCTGAGCCGAGGTCCAAGTCTCACAGGGGACGCCCTCTTGCGCAGGTTGCTTAGTTTGTAGTGTTTAAACCATGTATCTAGGCTGGAGCTCTGCTCGCCTTTATGCCCGGTGAAGTAGCAAAAGCCTCAGGGATAACTACATTTATGTCCACCAGAAAAAAAAAAAAAAAAGGACGGCGACCTCATAAAGGTCGCTGGGAGTCAGTGGATGCAGGCCGCTAGTTCCCGCTGGTATTCGATGGGGGGGAGGACTATGTTCAACAGTGGATGATATGACAACAAGCTGATATGATGATGACAATGCAGACTGACCAGCTCACATTAGCCCAGCCCGGACGTTATTTTACAAAGCGGTAAAAGAAATAGAAACGTGTAAGCATTAATTAGAATTCATATTTCAATCGCGCGAGCCGATCGGTCTAGATCGTACCTATGTTTGCACTATACACACAAGCACACACTATTTTTGTGTAAAGTATTGCGTGAAAGAGTAACGAACTATAAAGCATAGATTTACAGAGCTTAGTTTATCGAACAGAAGATTATAAAATCTAATTTCGAAATAAACGTCCGACACGTCAAACAAATTGTCAAAACCACCAAACAGCTGTATTTGTGATAGAATCTTTTGAGTTTTGTAGTTATAATTTTATTAAATAGTTTATTTGGATATTCAATTTTGCCGTCATGCCGGCACAGGTAGAGCAAAAGGTTGTGGATCCCGAAGCAGAGCTGAGCAATGTTCAAAGAACGGTAAGAGAAGAATAGTCCCTCTGGATAAACGAGTACTAGATCATGTAATACAACAGAATAAATTTGTAGAAAATTCTATTAGATATATAGAATACTCGCTCAATTATATTAAAAACCTTACATTGAATGTAGGTACTACAGAAAAGTCTCAAGTGCTATCGTGTCCGCGTCTTAAGATAAGGTCAAAAGTCATAAAAATCAGTTTTTCGCGAATATGTCGCTTTCTATTGCTTATATGTGATTTGCACCTATTATGAAAGTTGTAGTAAAATTATCTACGACTTTTGTTTGAACTTTTTTTTTCTTATGATCAACCGTTTTTGGGATAGAGCGCGAAGAGTGCGCAGAGTACAGTTATATATAGGTATGGCCTTATAAGCTTAAACTAAGATCAATTCATGTTTATATAAATTTATCATAGTCTTAAATTCTTATCGTAAAGTGCATAGGATGCATAATAGGATGTATGGTTCTCCGTGCAATAATGATAAAGCAAAAATGGTTGACGATGGTGTACCTGCTTACCACCGCGAATTTTACTGGGTAACTTTTTTCATAAGTTGGATCTTTTTCCAAACTCATTTGTCACATCTTACGCGATTTTTGTGATATAAGACGATAGTCAAAATGGCTGTAAAGGCCGCTAGCAATCTTTCTCGCTAGAGATCAATGAGGAAGGTCTATCTATAGGCTGTTAGAATGAAGAAGTGATACCTCATTTTTGGTGCGTAACCTGCCTGAATGGAATGTAATCTTTACTAAATAATCAGATCCGACTCTTAACTAGAGATATCCAGAATTGATCTTATCTTTATATCTCTGGAATCTCTGAAATGGTAACTTAAACAATATGATATGGATTCTATGTTTTGGGTGTTCCAGTATCAAAAGTTGGCACCGATGTGCAGCCTGGAAAAGCGTGCAGGTGGTATACCGCAACTGGCGCCACAAGAGAAACAGCTCGGTATTCTCGCACATGAACTCAAGGAGACCTTACTGTGCATCAATGTTTGTTTACTTTAGTATTCTTTCATCTTAATTTTAATTAGGATGACGAAACACCAATGGAAATGATTGGATAATCGGCGTTTTAGGTAGCAGATACCACTATTATATTATGGATGAATTGCAAGATATTGATACAAAATCTAAACTAGACTGGTATCCGCCCATACGTACTATGTATATGCTTTGACGTCAATTTTAGAAGAGAGCATAAATACAAAAAATACTAAATGTTACAAATTATGTTTTTGACCCCAAAATATAAGCAATTTGGCATTATTTTAATATTTGTAATAAGCAAATATTTAAGTTAGAGGTATTTCAGCCCAAAACGATTTTTAACGAATGAGACTTTTATCTTATAATTAAATAAAATTTGTTTTCTTTGTAAAAATAAATACCTACCAACTTTAGCTCGCAAAAAAAGGCCAGCACAGTGTTCGAGACGCTACCGTGAAGAGTGGTACTTGCAAATCAATAGTGGAGTATGAGCACCTTGAATCAATCCTCAGAGATGAGAAGGCACAGCAAGATGAATTGGATTGCCTTAACTACCTAGCTCAGAAGCAACTGATTGAACTAACGAAGAAAGTTCCTACCGAGGCTGATGTAAGTGGTAACTGGTAATTTGATAGTAGTGAAGTAGGTTTACTAGCATTCAACCACCTTTGTAATATACATATTAACCAAAAAACTATAATTTCATACTGCGCAAAAAAATCTTACATTTATAATGAAAAGTCTAGTCCTTATGCTCCTACTTAGCTCTTCAATTTTTCTAACACAGTATAGACAGAAAAAGCTATTAGACACAATATACCTACCATAAATAATAAAGTTAAGACCAAAAATATTAATTAAAATAATAAATCAAAGCCTGTTCAATCTGCAAATTTATAAAATGTAATAATTATAGATAAATTAATAGGTACTGAATTATTGTTTTGGCTAGAAGTGCCTATAAGAGGATGATTTTTATTTCATTTATACTCTCCAGTATTCTGAACAATATTCATACAAAAACTCATAACTTCATGGCTCATGAATTGCCTTGAAACAATTGCCGCTTTACTGGAGAGAAATAAAAATCATCCTTTTACAGGCATTTCGCAATATACCCCAACTTCCAAAAAATACATTATTTGATGTTGATCTATATAGGAGCTGGCGATGATTGAAAATGCCCACAATCGTCTCCGCCGCATGGAGAACCGACTAGACTTAGCTACAAAGAGATTCTGTGTGGTCAATACTGATAACAAACTTGTCAGGGAAGAGATAAATAGATTACTCGTGGAAAGGTAAAAAGTGCTACATAACGTCACTTATAAAAGGTAGTATTTTAGCACTTGCACCACTTGTATGTTTAGTACAAATACCTCATTGGTATTGTCTTCATCCCTAGAATCCCAAGTATATTTTTTTGCGTCAGTCGCCAAACATATTGGTCAGAATTTCGAGGCGCGTAGTTAATAACACCCCAAGGCTGAAATAATAAACGAAAGCATACCCTTTAATTTTGCCTCTGGATACCAAATTGTTTTCTTTAATTTAATATTACCTTCATTATGTTTTTACCTACAGGAACAGTTTTAACATTCAATGGAATCGCACTATTAGTAAATTGGTGAAAGGCAAGGAGTATCTGATGGACATCCTCGAAATCGCTTCCACGGCTTTCGGAGACAGGGACGAGTGCTGCAGAAAACTTGAGGCTCTAAAGTGGAAGGGACTCTTCCAACTAAACAGGGATATTGCTGTATGTATTGTTATTCTTGGGTTCCGTACCCAAAGGGTGAAAACTGAATCCTAATACTAAGACTACATTGTCTGACTGATGACATATTTCTGTTGATATAACAAGAAATACTAAAAACAGAATAAAATAAATATTTAAGTCTCATACAACAAACGTGATTTTATGCCGTTTTATTTTGCCGATATATAGCCTCCAGGACAGGTAACACTAAATTAATATAGCAATAATAGCAATCTAATATTATATAGAATTGGCACTGGGCCAGATTTTATTTTTATGAGGGGGACAGATAATCTTAGCATTTTTTAAACATCACCTTAAACACTTTTACGCCATCAAATAAAATAATCTTACTAACTATTCCTTAAAAATGTATTCATATAAATATACTGTACATATCAAAATTAAATCATAATTTACTAAGTATTAAAAAAATTAAAAATGTATTCTTGAATTCAGGAAATGCAATCGTACGAAGGGGAATTGAATCACTTGGCGAAATTGGAAGAATTCTTACGTGTAAAGGTATGCAGCAAAACAATGCAAAAAAAGCAATATCTAGTTTGCTATTGACTTTGGGAAATATTCATAAATTATTCGATTTATTAAAGGGGTCGAGAAAAATCTGTGAGGCTGATGAAATAGAAGAAATAAAACGTTTAGAAGAGATTCAGCGCTGCGAACAAGAGATAGCCAGGCACGACAAACTGTTGGATGAAATATTTGTTAGTTTTTCGTTGTCAACTACATTTTACTGTATTGCAGTTTAGAACTTCTCTTTCTTCATTTTCACCTAGCCTACTATCATCCGCGTCATACATAAATAACTCTGCTGTGTATCATATAACAAACAGCAGAAAAGAATTAGTAAAATCTACATTATACTCCAATTTGGTTGGTAAATTCCCTAGATTTAAATTAATATATCAAAAAATATGTTTTAGAAATATGCAGGATCTGAAAAAATAGGGACTATTATAAACCACTTTCAAAGAGATGAGATTGAAAACTTCTCTGTCTTCGTTCTGCTGTGTGAGGTGTTACAAGAGTCCATCATTATACGAAGAGAGCTGGAAGTTTTGCGCCAACGGATATGTTAGTTTTACTTTTTACCAAACCACGCATTGCTCACCAATTGAAACAAGAGTCGAGTTTTGAAATAATAATCATACCTACGCTTTCTTAAAAAGAATCACCGTATTTTTTAATCCCTATTAAACTTCAAAGCTTACAGTAGATTTAACATTGGAACGATTTAAACCGACATATTTAGTTGACCAACCCAACCAACGCGCCTCGAAGCGTGGTGGCTGATGGCAAAAACTTCCCTCGAGTGGAGGCCCATATTCAGCAGTAGACGTTATACGAGCTAATGATGATGATGATGATGATTTTCTTCGACGATGCAATCTTAAACTAATTTTAAACTTACGGAGCGATTCTTAAAAGTACTTTTTGGGATATCGTTTATCATAATGTGCCGCCTACTTTAACGGGAAAAGTCGTTTATAAGTCTTCATCAACGTTAATGAAACTAATGCTTAAGATAATTTACCCCGTATTATTAAGAGGAAAAATAAAGTCCTAATGTAGAATAAGGATCAATAAAAGGTCTGGACAAAATTCTAGTGGACCAACGTGACTTCAACGAGGCCCGTGAAGAGAAGCAAGAGAAGAGGATCGCTGAGTTGACACTGATGCTTCAGAAGCAGCGAGCCAGCACTCAACACAAACAGGAGCTCAATAATCAAGCTGACAACACTATAACGAAGGTGCTGAAGGGAATAGATGATCTTGTTAGGTGAAGTTATCTGTTTATCTAATTGTTTCTTAGCCTTTTTCTGGGACTTTCGAGCAGGACTTTTTATACATATTTTGATCCTGTTTTCGAGTATAAAAATCTTTAAATCTTGTCTGGAGTACCTAAGGCCGTGGCCGTGGCCGCACTGTAACGACAACAGCGATGCTTCGATGACTCTAAGAACAAATCCGTTTCGCTTCTCGTTACTGGAGTGAGGCCTCTGATATATTGTTGAGTTTGTTATTACAAAATCGCACTTTGCCTTAGTAGTACGGCCTCGGCATTGGGATTTATCTAGGTATCTATCAATTCTTGAAATTTCATTCTCCATAATTCAAAATTTGAAATCAGACTGTTCAGGTAGTGAGTCATTTAGCGATGACGAAGTTTTATATACATACTAGATATATAGCTGTTGCCTGCGACTTCCTCTGCGTAGATTTCGATTTCTTCATACAAATTTTGCATCCCCTTAGTGCACGCCTTCTTCACTTAAGGATTATTTGGGTGAAATTTTATGGTTCTTGACCCAGCGGTTTCAGCTGTGCGTTGATCGATCAGTCAGTAAGTTTCTGCTTTTAGATATTACTAACTCCCGTTCCCGAGGGAACTTCATAATTGAATATAGCCTATGTCACTCAGGGTGAATAAGCTTACCAATGGTGAAAGACTTTTGGAATCGGCACAGTAGTTTTTGAATTTATTAATTACAAACATTGTATGTTACAAAAATACAAATCTTTTCTCTTTATAATATTAGTATAGCATATATATACCTAGACATCAACATGAAGTGTATAATATTTTTTATTTTCTACTACCAGACTAGCACGGTGTGACTGTACTCCTCTGCTGTCACTGTTAGGGAACAACAAAGAGGTGACCAAGTGGAACGTGAGGAAGTTCCTCAGGTTACTGGAGACGGAGGTCAAGAGTCTTATACAAGTCGTGTATGGCGCTGTAAAGGTAAATGGCCATTCAATGATGACAGTAAGGTTTAGATAATATTCTGTTTTATGCATACCTACCTACCTACCATATATTTTTTTAATTTATTTATTACATAACATTGAGAACAATAAAATATATATTATACTAAACAATAAATAAGTACAGATTCTAACAAATGTTTGTTATTTATGACAAAACATATCGCTGCAAAAGCAAAAGGAATATAATCTTCTATATATATAAAAGAAAGTCGTGTTTGTTACAACACTTATAACTCGAGAACGGCTGGACCGATTGCCATGGTTTTTGATTTGTTGGATTTGTTTCCGTCCCGAATAGCAGAATACATTTTAAAAACAAAAGAAAGTCGTGTTAGTTACACTATTTATAACTCAAGAACGGCTGAACCGATTTGTCTGATACTTTTGGGTAGGGGTAGGGTAGGGTAGGGTAGGGTAGGGTAGGGTAGGGGTAGGGTAGGGGTAGGGTAGGGGTAGGGTAGGGGTAGGGTAGGGTAGGGGTAGGGTAGGGGTAGGGGTAGGGTAGGGGTAGGGGTAGGGTAGGGGTAGGGTAGGGGTAGGGTAGGGGTAGGGTAGGGGTAGGGTAGGGCAGGGGTAGGGTATAAAAGTCCACCCGTGCGAAGCCAGGGCGGGCCGCTAGTAAAATATAAAATGAATCCTTTTTATTTCAAAAATTCCAAATCCAAAAAACCTAGTTATAGTGATTTTTGCATTAAAAAGAATTACATTTTTTCCTTCCCATTTTGTTTCTTTTTAATCTGCTATATGTTCGATGCTATCAAGCGAGGTCAAACTGCCAACTACTAAACTAGCATTTATCATAGGCATCAACATTTATTTTTCATTGTCTGTCCTTCTTCTTTTCTATTTAGCCACCGGCTCCAACACCTCGCAAGGGCCCACCAGCATTGCCAGCTACCAAGCTGGTAGCAGATCCTCACGTTGAGTTGTTACGACCAAATAAACTTCAACAACTTGTACCTTACCAGCCTTGTGCTTAGTAAGTACAATTCAAAACATTATTTAATTACCTATGTTTACCAGTTTTTCCAAACAACACAAACTCAGCAACCTGCGCAATAGGGCGGACCTTATGGGAACATTCCAGGGAACAGTCTTTTCAGTTTGATCCCTCCATCTTGACATTATGATGGAGGGACCAATCATTTGGTTAAAATATTATGTATAATGATGAGCTAGCTAAACTTATAGCAAAGGTAGGCAATAGTAGAGTAATGGGATTGTTTTTTAATGTATGTAAGACAGACATTGGAGAATTGGTCCCTTGATTTTGACGCTCACGATCGCGGAATGAACTATTCGTTTTTGAGGAGACTTTGTACAACTGTCACCTTACGTTACAGTTTACGAGGTGTCTGACTTCGGGTCTACGAGGGAATCGGAAACCAAGTTCATTGCTAAGGGTCGGGCTCGGCTGGACGCGTGGCGTTTTCGGGCGCACTCTATTCCAGCGTGCGCCCGAAAACGCTTCTTTACTTTTAGGTCTTTACTTTTCCAAATAGGGAAAGTAATGACCAGGTATTAATATATATTAGGGACAACGTGTGTGACGGATATTATGCTAAGGGCTTATTTTCAATCGACATATAAAAATTATCAGAGGAATCAATTTTTTTTGTGACATATTTAACTGCCATACATAATCATTACACTGTATTCTTCAACATCCAGTTTACGTCCACTGCTAGACATGTTCTCTTAACAAACCTTGGCAAGCAAAGATCGTTTAGGGATACTGCCATAATCACCTCGAATAGCAGACGGATTAAAGTTATTCTTAAACCAAAATAAAAATATTGATCACAGTAATATACCTGCTGCCCATCTATTAGCTGTATTTCCCTTAGTCGTCTCTTACGACCGCACAGCATAAATTAGCCCTAAGAGTAAAAAAAAGAAAATGCATGTGTAACGTGTGTGACGTGTAGGCGTAAGGAATAGTTTGAAAAGATTAATTAACAAGAATATACGAATGGTTACAGCTGCGTCGAGGATTACATAATGAACCTGGTGTTTGAGACTCCAGCGGTGCCTGCTGACAAGCAATACGTTGAAGAAGTATTCCACCTCGAAGACGTTAACACCAAGTTTGGCATCTACACTCTTACTATACCTGCGTAAGTTTTATAGTCTTTTTAAACGAAGGACTTTTAAAAGAGCTGCAACTTTGAAACGCAATCGTTTTTTTTTTCTTTTAATGTTGTCGCCACTGATTTTTTTACCTTTTAGTTAGTCTATATATCTAGTCTTTTTTATGTTTTGTAATCTCTTTGTATATTTTTATAATTTTTATCGGTGAATTTATTTAAAATCATCTTGAATAGAAGTCTCCTGAAATCTTCTATTATAGGACTTATTACACAAAATCCTTGTCCCTGCAAAGGATTTATGAAATGTATGTCCAGAAAAATCTTTTCGGCCTTTGAATCAGCGGAAGACATTTTAAAATACTATGCGTAATAGATTTTTGGATTAATTCTTTTCATGAAAACATATGAGACAAAAAAAATTTACATAATATTAATTTAAGTATGTATTACCTTTTCAGAAAACGTCACCCATACAGAGGATCGAAGAAGGACTAGAGATTTTTATCGACCAAACAAAACAGAAGTGTCACGTTAATTATTTCAATTATCGACTTTGATTAATTTTATAATGTAAAAAAATCTCCAGTTAATAAAATAATACATATATATTATTATATTCTTACTACTACTTCTCTTCATTATATTCTTTCTCGTACTTCTTCAAGCTGGCAAAATAACATAAACCTCTGCTAGTCCCTCCCTGCTTCCCAACTAATATTAATTACTAGCTTCCCGCGCGCGGTTTCACCCGCGTAGCTCCCGTACCCGTGGGAACTTCGTAATAAATATAGCCTATAACCTTCCTCGATAAATGTACTATTCAACACTGAAAGATTTTTTGAAATCGGACCAGTAGTTCCTGATATTAGCGCATTCAAACAAACAAACTCTGCAGCTTTATAATATTAATATTATAATAGATTAATGCTACCTACAGTAAATCTGTAGTCTGCATGTTACGCTTTTACGCTAAAGCCGCTGAATCGATTTTGATTGACATGGTAGGTACAGAAATCGACTAGACCTTGGGTTTTAGGCTTCGATCATCAAGTATACAACTAGATACACAGTTCCATGCAAAATGGAATGAAAAAGTGTCCGAACTGCAATACGTACTTAGACATTTGTATATCACTTCAAGTATTACGATAAATGTCCTAAAGAGTCAAAGAATTTAATCAAATTTAAACCTTATCTACGTATAGTAAGGTTGAAAATAAAACCTGTTTAATTTGTTACATATCACCTTTGGTTTTGAACACAGGATAAAGCAATACATTTTTATGACACTCGCTGCCACGTCGAACAAGGGAGCAGTGGAGTTACCTTTGTTATTTTTAAAATATTTTACCTGGGTCGATATTACATAAAAATGTCTTCGTAAAAACTTATAGACAATAGTTATAGAAATTGTTTAGGTTGACTTTAATATATTGTTAAGTTCTTAACAAGATATTATTAAATTATTGGTTAACACCAATTATTAACACAAATATTTTTTTTCTTTCTATTTTCTGTCTTTTGTTTTAATCTGTCAAATGATTCCCCTGTAAATCCCGGTTCTGCGTTTATACTTCTGTACCAGTTACACAAAGTATTCGGATGGGGTAAACAAGTGTTAAACATTTTTATAATGTACTTATACGCGGCTGGTGAATAAAAGTGCAAAGTAATGGCAAATTTTCGAGCACCTGGTGAATATTTAGCAAAGGGCCTGCTTTTCCCATTATTATTTTTTTAAATACATCGCATGAAATACATCTGTAACTTCCACATATTATTATTGTTATAGATCTGATAATAAAGACTGGTCTATAGCTTCACGCTTACTTAAGGTTGTGAGGATATTTTACAAGTTTCTACACTTTTTTTTTCTGTAAGTTGTTAATTTTATTATTTTTCGATGATATAAGTCTTTTGCAAACACGCAATTCTTTCTTCAGGGTTCTTCTTTTTGGTGTATCTAGAATTGAGACAATACTTAACGATGAAGAAGGGCTTTTAAGAAATTCCGGAATATTTGATATTATATTTATCTGAAACAATAATAATTAAACGTCAGCAATAGTACTACTTAATAAAAACATGTTAAATAAGTGAAGTAATTTACACCAGCAAATAGTAAAGACTTGACATCAAATGAAAAAACATATTCATATTTATAAGTTTAGTATAGATTCAAATATTTATATGAATACAATACGAATTTTTTTTATTCGACCAATAAATTGACGCTAAATTATTAGTGAAACAGCTTGTAAACCATCTACTTACTTGTGGATTCAGTAAACAATCTTCATTTGTTTTCTTCTCCATAATAGTAGTATCTTCTTGACCATCTTTATCCTATAAACAAAACAGAAAATAATAAATATGTACGCTAAATCACAAAAATCATTATTTGAAAAGTTCAAACAGCATGCAATAACACTTTACTTACTTGTTGATGCAGTAGACAACTTTTTGTTGTTTTTGTATCAAAAAAGCATTTGTCTTCTTCGCCGTCATCATCTTTGTCCAGAAGATGAAACATAATATTAAAAATGTATTTTATTCAATGTACAAGAAACTCCAAACAAAGTGATAAAAATTTACATACTATTTGAGGTACAGCTGTTTTGTGTAACCTTTTGATACCCTTTGGAGTGACATATAAGTCACTTTCTGAAAAATGCTTTGAGCAAACCACGCTACTTATAAGGGCTTAAAAAATTCTTCACATCTTTGACGTGCGATCACGGATGTCCACACTCCACATCGTACAGGATCTCGAGGAAAACTAAAAATTCAATAGAAATTAATGTTTATAAACCGAATGTTATATTGTTTAATAATTTAACTTTATATAAAAACATGTTTTCCTATAGTACAATCGGTATAGGAAGTCTTTTTTGTTTTTTTTTCATTTCTATTTAACTACTACAAATAAAATCATCGAAAACTATTTCGATGACTTTATAATACAATTAGATAACGTTTTAGAGAACACAAAGTTAGTATATAGAACATAATTACAGTAGAACGCCAATTATCCGAATTGATTGGGACCGGGGTCGATTCGGATAATCGAAAATTCGGATATTCGGACATAGACTGATAATAAAGAAAAATGAACTGTCACACATAGAATAAACTTTATTAAGTTTAACAAATAAAGTTCTACAATAACGCTCACTTAAACATCTCGATCAGAGTAAGTTGACTCCAGCGAGTTTCAACTTGTTACATTATAACATAACAAAAATTACTTGTTTTTATTTTTTATATTACGCTTAGGATCGATCCGGATAATTGGCGATTCGGTTAATCGGCGTTCGGATAATCGGCGTTCTACTGTATTATCATAGTCAAATAAGTTTTCGACAAAAATACATTCTGTGACATACTTTTATTATGAGCGAAGTCACATTGTAAAATATTATAGTGACCGGGCTGTTCAAAATTAAAGAGTTCCTCATCATCAGATCAGCTCGCTGACTTCATAATATTGGATTGTCTCACGATATACAAATGCAAATGCACACAAAATTTCAGCTCAATCGGTTAAAGATATTTGCAATTGAGTTGCAAAATTCCAGCCGAACACACATAATTACATACATACATATTACATAAATACATAAGTATATACATTGCAAGTTAAATAAACGCTTATAAAAAAAATGAATTAATAAAAAACAACGCGTCTGTATTAATTTTAGAACAGAGCTATCGTATAACCCAAACAAATGATGTTGAAAAACAATTGTATGGGTTTGTAAGTTCGGCTAGTGTCTATTCAATTTCAAAGGTCATACTCTCTCCGAATGTCATTAATATAAACTAAAAAAATGTTTTATTATATTTCCTTGGTCAAATACTAAGGGAATTTCATGCATATTGTAATAATAACCAAAGTACTTACCTAAAAAATGACACTCCATATTTCTTTAACGTTCTGGAAGTGTGATTTTTACAATTTTTCACTGAGCACTGCGGCATGTTTACGCTGGGAACGGACGAATGCTACTGAATGAAAAGGCAACCCAAAACATCAAGTGGGCGGTCATTTGGTTAGGACGCTTTTCTGTCGTGGATTGTGTATCTAGTTGTATACTTGATCGAAAGTTTTAGGGGTTAAAATAGAGAATGATAATTTTTATGAAAGATTTTTCAAATTTTGACCTGTGTGGGGATAAACGTGTGTTTAAAGTAGTTGAAATAGAGGGTCTTTTGACACTTCCCGTGATTATGTTAAACATTTTCTTTCAGACGAACCATGGCTTCAGAATTATCAACGTTATAAAAACGAATCAGCCCAATCGGTTACGATTGCTGATTCATTATATTCATGCTGATTCATACAGTCATTATCTAGTTATGAGCATACAAACATTTTAGCGATCTATTTGAATTTAGGTATAGGTATAGATATTTTATACAGTGTGTCTTCAATCGGAAAAAAAGGTACCAACATAATTAAAAATAAAGTAGCTGATGTAGCCTTGTAGTTTGAAGAAGGTCGGAATTGTGATACGGACATAACCGTTACAAAAATCGCCCTTTAATTATTAGATCTCAACTTCAGACCTTGACATGGAAATAATATGTATGTAGGAATTCGTTTTTGAGTTTTTACATTACGGACATAATTATTTTTAATCTGCAGCCAAAGTAATGAATACAGTCATTTCAAAACAAAAAAGTAGGGATGTCGATCTGAGATCGATTAATCGAAGAATCGATTTTTGGAGCCAAAAAGATCGATTTTTTAAATCGATATGTAGTACTGAATCGATTCAGTGAATCGATATTTCACCCTTAAAAATCGACATTCGATTTTATGACAGACTGTTGTTTTTAAAAAGTTTAGAAATTAAGCATTGGGAACTATAAGCTACACTATCTATTTTCCTAACTTTGTAAACCAATACATAAAAAAATAAATGTCTTATTTTATACCTGATCTGATCTTTTGATATGGTAATAAAAATATGTTTTATCATCGAATCACCTGATTTTACTGATAAGAGATCGTTAAATTATAATATGTGTCATGTTTTTAATAAAATAGATTTATTTACAAAAAAATAATTTAATTTAACATTATAAACAAAAACTTGAAGAAAAGATCGATTTTTCAGAAATCGATCTTTTTGGCCTCGATTTTTTTGTGGATCGATTCATTAGGTCACGATTCGAATCGATTTAAAAATCGATCTTTTTTGGAAAGAATCGACATCCCTACAAAAAAGGTACCTACAATTTTTGAATTGACAACCCTGCAATATTTAGGTCGGATACACACTATTTCCGGCATCCGCATCGAGCCGGAATCACTTCAGAAATGTTCGTTTCATACTAACCAACTCAATAAATATTTAAAAAACTACATCTATTATTAATAGTTACTCAAGAGTCGTTTTTTCATTTCATTATATTCCCGTTACAAACAAATAAACTACACGAAATAAATAAATCTACGCGTATTTATTGTGAGATATTATAACTTATTATGTAGAAAAATAATTTAGTTCTCACAATTTTTTTATATGTGTCGTAAATATAAGAATAAGATCTGAAAATATTAAGCTATTATTCAATCTGATAATCTACACTGTTTTCTACAGTTTACGGCAACCGGACGACGGTCACGCCCGGCCACGCCCGCCGGTCTAAAGTGTATACTAACCTTAATTTTTTTTAATCTGACAACTCTTACTTACTTGTCTCTTTAGTGTTGCTAGGCAAATAATTATCCCATAATGTGAGTAGAGTTTCTCGTGACAGGGGATAAGAAAACACCAACAATATTCATTTTATGAGCTAATAAAAACTGCATATTTTATTCCAATATTATTTTAATTAATCTTTACAAACATCATCCAACAATATCCATAGTAGTTTACAGGTAAACTAAAATAATTTATGTGTAGAATTTGTAATAGTTTAGTTTATTTGTTGGTCAATATTTTTATTGTAGTTTAATTTTAATATTTTTATATTAAAAAAAAGTTTATATCAATATTGTTTTAAAGCACGATATTACTATTCAATCTAATTTTGATATATTGTTTATAATGGTTGGTAAAGTGAAACATAGTGTAGCAACACCTATGATGTGTTTTCCTTGTTTGTGTGTGTGAGTGATGTCTCCGCCATTGAATTTCATTTTAGCCGAGTATTGAAATAGGTTGTACCTTTCACAAATCGGCAAAAATCTCAAGAATCTTCTTTCTTTTGCCTATTCTATTTAGCTATATTCCGTGCACCACAATTATATCCAATGGCAGACAGAGACACAGATGAGTTAAACATCGATAACGTAATAAAAAAATTATTAAAAGGTAAATGTTGATAACATTTGAAATAAACAAAGTTACAAGTGTTACGCCTAAAACATAGTGAAATGTTTAATATTGGTGTTGAATAGTGTTGGTTCAGTGATTAGTTTTGTTTTTTACGTGTTAAAGTGATGTTTACATTTTGTTTTCAGTACGAGGCGAAAAGCCTGGTATGAATGTACAGTTAACGGAAATCGAGATCAAAGGGCTATGCTTGAAATCAAGGGAAATATTCTTATCACAACCGATATTGCTTGAGTTAGAAGCGCCGCTAAAAATATGCGGTAAGTATTACACAAATTTCAAAATGTTTGTTCTGTACCCAAGTCCACTTTCCAATGCAACCTTCCACTTTCGAAACTGCATTATTAAGCCGTTTGTCTCTGATGGTCTTTTGAAAAAAGAATGCTGTAGTTTTAATTCATTTCACATAGGTATTTTATAATTTTTAGTGACAAAATACCCTCAGTCTTCATCAATTCTCAATTTAAATGAATGCTAACCGTTTTTAAGTCCTGGTTTGTTTAAGGCCTATTTGTCACGATGAAAATTGCTTTACTTAATTTACTTTTAAAAAGTTTGGATGTTAAAATCAACACTGTATAAAAAAAACAAGAGATAAAGCCATGTTTTCATGGATACATAATATGACTACATAATGAAATCATTTTTTTTTTGTATTTAAACACTAACACCACTATAATCTCTGCTACTATACAATAAAGTGACTTATAATTATTTTGTATTCTATTTTATTTAATTACAGTTTTTTTTTCTATAACAATCTTCGATTTTGTGGGTATTTAGACTCTTTGATGGACTTCTTTATTATTGACAAAGCTTAATGTTTATATTTAAATCATCATCATCATCAACAGCCCGCTCACTTCCACTGCTGAACATGGGCCTCCTCTTAACAGACCTTGGCAAGCCAGGATCGTAGAGGGATATTGCCATAATCACCACGCTTGGCAGACGGATTGGTGATCGCAGTAAGATGTAAAACTTGAGCTAATAGATGCTGCTGCCCATCCATCAGCCATATGTCCCTTAGTCGCCTTTTACGACACCCATGGGAGGACATGGGGTGGTCTATTCTAAGCCGGAAACCACACGGCATAGAATTA
This sequence comes from Nycteola revayana, assembly GCA_947037095.2. Taxonomy (NCBI): domain Eukaryota; kingdom Metazoa; phylum Arthropoda; class Insecta; order Lepidoptera; family Nolidae; genus Nycteola; species Nycteola revayana. The sequence continues at coordinate 16,294,321 of OX344858.2, read as the reverse complement.
TATTTAAATAGCAACATTTATTACATGTTAAAAATAGAAGGGGTATTGATATGCTCAGAAAATGCCCTCATGTAAAACAGGCAAAAATTATAAATGAAAAAGTATCATCCCAGTCGGTTTTTTTTTTCATTACGAATTAACAATCCGCCCCTAAGACTACCCACTGACCATGATTTCTTCTTAGATTAAGTCTGCATTCTTAAACTATATAAACATCTTTACAGATAATAGCTATACCCTAAGTCATCAATTCAGATAATTTATGTAAACAAATGTGATAACAGATCAAAAAAGTATCGTCTTAATGGTAATTCACATAAAATGGCGGAAAACAAGGTTAGATTTGCTTTTAAGTTCTGATTTTAAAAATAATAATTAAAAAATTATTATACCGTGTTAATTTTTATAAGTTTTCGGTTTTAAACAAAGTTATTAAAAAAAGAAAATTTTGTGGTATAAAATATTTTATGATACTGGTAACACTACCGGAGTTATTTCAGTCAATATAGTCAGACAATGACATTTCTTTGTTTACTTAAATTATCTGAATTGATGACTTAGGGTTTAAGTGAATAACAGAGACATCGTATATTTCTTTTTAAATTGAAAGACATAATGAGAATATTTGTTTTAAAATCATACCAGTAATTTATCTGAATATTAACAATGTCATAAATAAACAACATTTGGAGTTGTATTTGTTTGCAAACTTTACTAAACTAAACTCCCTACCAAAAATTAACAATATTTAGATAACCCCAAAACCAAAATATTTATGTAAAGAAGTATGCTCCTACTTCATTTTTTTATTTAATTAGCTTTTTCCACCCTTATGTCCCTGCTGATGATAAAAGCCTCCTCCATCCTCTTCCACTTTTCTCTGTAGTCAGCTTTGTCCATCCACTTCTTTCCAGCCACTTCCTCAATATCTTATACCCATATGTTTCTCTAAAAGTCCTTTAAGAGGAAAAGATAGGTTTTCCTGCAAAGAATAACCTCAATCTAACCAATCTGAGTCAGACTGCTCAGTCTAGGGATAACAATCATATATCTTTACTTAATTTTATTTAGGTACAATCAGTACTTTTATGAGCAATCATAATATTTGAAAAACAATAAAATACATTACCTATCTAGCATACATCACTGGTCAATTTTTCAGTTAAGTCTTAAAACATGTAAAAATGGGTGGTGTCATTGTTTAAATATTTAATTCCAATTGTAACTTTGGAGATATTTGTTAGATAGATTGCATCAATGTCCCCGTTAGAGACGTATTATAAAAGAGATTGTTATATTTCAATGACCGGACAGGTTCCACCATAGCTGAATGGTTAAGGCATTAGGGGCTATACCTAAAATGCAGGTTCAAATCCTGCAGGTGGTCAAAATTTATTAATCTCAATTTTGAAATTAGGCATGATTATTTAGGCCTTTCAGAGACTGAGGAATTCATCTATTATCAACAACATAATTTTGCTATATATATATTATCCATGTTAATTTCCAATTTTCTTCACCAGGTGACATCCATGGACAGTATTATGACTTACTCCGATTGTTTGAATATGGTGGGTTCCCTCCTGAATCAAACTACTTGTTCCTGGGTGATTATGTGGACCGTGGCAAACAGTCGCTGGAGACTATATGCCTGCTCCTCGCTTACAAGATCAAGTATCCGGAGAACTTCTTCCTTTTACGTGGCAACCATGAGTGTGCTAGCATTAATAGGATTTATGGGTGAGTTACCTATTTTTTATGTATTAAGAATTTATGAAACCAATTTTTATATGCATTTTTGAATTTTTTGCTAGATTAGTTTACCAGAATTCAATTCAAATATCTATTCTAAAATATGCACACATCATTATTTGGTCTGCAATATTTAAGATTATCTTTGGAAAAAATACACAAATATGTACTTTTTAATAAATTAAAACTTGCCTCTTAAAACTATATTTAACTATTAACTAAAACAGACAAAAAAAATACAATGTTATTTGCTTCAAATTCTAATAAAAATGTAACTTTAACATCATTTTGTCAAACACTTTTACTCTTCCTTACTTTGCTATAGAAAAAGCTGGAGCCCTTCTCGTCTTTATGGCCAGTAAAGTAGCAAAGGCTTCGTATACACAAGTCCATCCGAAAAAAAAAACTCGAAACATTTTTATTAACAACCCATGACCTCTTTAATTCCCGTACTCGAAAACAAGTAGTTACCAATACTTACAAGCCATGCTGCATGGTGCCCGGTCATGGGAAGCGCCTGCGTCATGCGTGAGCAACTTCCTATGGCAACTAGACATGTGTGCATTTGGAAATATCGTATAATGGCGACGAATCAGATGGACTTCTGTTAAAATTGTTGCATTTGATACGAAAAGTCTTGTTTTACATTTTTTTTATATTCATAATCTATAATTTTCTTTGTTTTTTTTTTTGGCAATTTTATGTTTCGTTTTCAACATTTTATTATTTTCTACGTAGGTAATTATATATTTTTTTCTACGTTATTATTTTTTTTTATTTATTTAATCAAAAGCCAACACGAAGCAATTATAAAATAAACGAATACAAAGACAATTAAATTAAAATTAAATGCAATAAAATACAAATACAAGTCAAAACAATTAAAACAATATTACCACATTAGCCCGTACATGTACCATATCACAGTGATACATGTACTGGCAGTCGAATCGCTGGGCGAAGGCTCTCAGGATGCTGTTCGGGCTGACCCGCACCCTGCGCCCCAGGGATGTGCACCGCTTGCGCATTGTTGTATAAAAACAATCCACGCGCGTTCGGCGAACATCCCCGTTCTCTGGTATACGATTCTATAGATGATGTTATAACAATCGGGACCAACGGCTTAACGTGCTTTCCGAGGCACGGAGGGTAGTCCCTCAACCAACCAGACCCGGAAAGAAATCTTAGAATTTACACAAAGATTTCTTGTCCCGTGTGGGGATCGAACCCACGACCTCCGAGATTTAAAGCGAGCCAATTATCGCTACGCTGCGGAGGTTGTCATGTTCATGTATGTTGCATGTTAATTGGTTCCATAGGTTTGGAATTCACAAGAAATTATTACCTAAGTGTACAAAGTGTAATTAAACACTTAATGTCAATATTATTTATTTATCTATTTCTGTAAACTAATGATGTGTGTGACATACAATAAATAAATGATTATTTTGTGTCATAGGTCACAACAATAAGTGATAAACTATTTCTAAATATTTTTTTTTATATACACAGGGTTATTTGTAAAACACCGGTAACCTCTCAGGACTACGTTACTAACATCATAATCAACAACTTTTGTTCTATGACTTTTAAAAATTCATCAGATTTACACACAAAAATAAAAATATTTAAATTCAACGCTCTAAATGTTACGAAGTCTATGCGAAGCAAAAGGAAGCGATAGTACCGACAATAGCGAGGGGAGCGGGGAATACAGAGTTGAAATGTGTTTGATAGGACAACGAAATATTGAAGGTTTGTTTTTGGTAATTGTATTATGTTTTGTAAAAAGTCGTAGAACAAAAGTTGTTGTTTATGATGTTAGTAATATAGTCCTGAGAGATTACCGGTGTTTTACAAATAACCCTGTATACATGATGGTCACCACTTTTTAACTGTAAAATTTTTAATACCATAAATATAGGTATTAGTAAATTATTAACTTCAAAATATATTCGAAATTGCAAAATTCTAGTAACACCTCTATAGTTACTATCGACCGTATTACCGCTAGACCAAAGAGCTGCTACGAGGAAATACAAATATTAATCTTTAACTATAAACCTGAAGAGTTTGTTTGCTTAAACGCGTTAATCTCAGTAACTTCTGGTCCGATTTGAAAAATTCTTTCAGTGTTAGATAGCCCATTTATCGAGAAAGGCTATTGGTTATATTTTATTATGAAGATCCCACGGGAACCGGATTGACGCGGGTGAAACCGCGCCCCGGAAGCTAGTAGTTAACATTGGTATTAAGTATGTACTCATTTGTATTGTTTATGTGTACGTAATTAAATAAACTCATACATTGGTGAAATGATTTGGATATTATCTATACTAATATTATAAAGAGGAAACGTTTGTATTTGTTATATTCTTGTATGTTTATTTCGAATAAACTCAAAAACTACTGAACGGATTTCAATAATTCTTTCACCATTAGAATGCTATATTATCCCTGAGTAACAAAGGCTGTAAAAGTCTACCCGTACGAAGCTGGGGCTGGCCGCTAGTTATGTATATATATATATTACCTATGTAATATCCAAGTGAAACATTGCCTATATTTTATGATATGATTTGACCCTACTAAAGAGTCTCGATTTATATCTATAGTGTTTTTTTAATTCCTCAACATTGTGGTACCTACTAGTAACATCGGCCGTGGTCACCACACGAATACGTCGATATTCGTGATAGTTCTGAGTTTTGAAATTTACATGCGTTACCTATTCAGTATAATATCTAAGTAAGAATTAACTGGGTCTATTGCACTTGCCGTTTAAGTAAACAGATAAAATGTTAGATGACTCATCGGTGGTCAATGGACCACCGATGAGTCATCTAGTGCAAGGCTGATAAGCAAACTCACTTAGCGAAGTTATACTTGTTTGAAAAATTTAATTGTATAGCCGTTGTTCTTTAATTATCGTGTACTTAATGCATGCCAGATTTTTTTGACTAGTATGGTGAATAGTTCCTTGTCAAAACTAAGACCAAGGTTGGACAATGAGACGCGACAGCGTTTTCGTGAAAACAAACTCATATAAACGTATGTCGGCGGCCACGTGTAGATACAACAGGCGATATTGATTTGTTCGCCTGATCTCTATTGCCTCTCTTGTAGGAATAAAATGGGGTTTCAAAGTTGTCAACAACTACTTGATTTTTAATCCTGAAAATTACAACAAAAAACTTAAAAGAATTTAGCGATTATACTGTAATTCCGCGTTTAGATAAGTATCCCATAGTGCCTAGCTTTATCAGATTACCACGATAATTCTGTTGATTGATACTCCGATAAAGATTATCTTGTCGGGAGTTACTGATGATATCATCGGACGACGCGACGCTTTGTTAAACGTTTTGTTTTCATCATGTTTATAAGAAACTATCGAATTAAGTTATTTCGGACTATTTATATTGAGCGCAAACTCCCAATAAAAAAACGTATCGGTACATTAAATTGAATTGATTTTCTGAATACAACATTCTGGTAACGCGCTTTTCTAACCTATACTAAAAAGCAAAAAAAAAAAACTTTACTAGACAGATCCGCTCTCCTGTATCTAACAGTATTATTGCTGTTATAAATATATATTACAGATTAACACTGTACCAGCCCGTCTACGTTTAGCTCCTTTTAACAGACCTTAGCAAGCCAGGATCGTCGAGGCCTATTTCCATAATCACATCTGATGATCAAGTGCTATACACTTGAATTGAATATTGCTTTGCCTGTTATTATATTGAAAGCCACTTACTCATATTTTGTGTACATATAGTGTTAAATTTAGACCGTTTCGTAAATTTTTTATCGAGGCACCGTGATTCAATCATTGTCGAATGGCCTGACCTAAAATATGGAGCTCACCGAATTCTGTTTCGCAAATTTTAAAAGCTTTTTAAAATAAACGTTTGGTACTTTAATTTAAATTTGTGAATGAATGTATGAACTAGCGCGCTAGTAGGTACATACAGCCATCATTCACAACATTATGTACCCAAACGATTTTATCTACATATCTTCAGTACCCATCGGAAATTGGTACTTAATGTAACTAATTGTTATTTTGAAATGGTATTATTAGTTTATTTATCGATATATTTTCTATGTATTGTATATTAAATTTGTATGGCGGCTTTGCAAGTCATAGCATAGCTGATCCAGATGTTTAAAATCCCAATATTGAGATATTCACATGAGAGTTTTCGCTAACTTAAATGAAATTATGAAAACTCCATTTCAAAAAAATTTGCAACGTCTGTCGTTGTACTGCGTAACCTAACATTTTAATTAATGTTTAACTAGTGGTCGCCCAGTGGTACAAATTCGACCATAATTAACCGGGCATAACGGCGAGCAGAGCTCCAGCCTTAATAAATGGTTTAAAAACTACAAACTAACCAACCTGCGCAAGAGGGCGCTCCCTGTGGGGCTTGGACCTTAGCTCAGGGCGGTCGCTGGCGATGAGATTGAGGGATTATGAGTTTTAGTATTTAAGTGGAGTTTTGCGCAACTGTCGCTCTACTTTACATTTTGCGGGCCTCTCGGACTTTGGGTCTACGAGGGCATCGGATGGTTCTTTGCCAACTTAAGGGTCGGGAGGATCGTACAAAGGGGTACGAAGTTTTTGCTTCGAACGTATTAAAATACAGGTTATTCTCTTGTCCATCAGATTCTACGACGAATGCAAACGGAGGTACAACATCAAGCTATGGAAAACATTCACAGACTGCTTCAACTGCTTACCGGTAGCTGCTATTGGTAAGTCCCTGTTTTTTTTTATCTTTAGTACCTACTATTTATTTCGGTTGTAGTTCGGCTTTATTTATAATTTTATTTTGATTTTATCTATCAGTCAATTAATGTATTGCAACTTCGGTAAGACACGGACACATTGCAATTATTGTACGTGTACAGGAGTACCATTTTAAGATGTTTTTTTTTTGCATTCAAATTCGTTTTACTCAGCAACATATTGCTCTATCCTCCGTTACTGTTAGGAAATAAACGTCCTATTGTATTTGTTGTTAGGGAGAATTAAACTCGTTTAGATTTTGTAGAACTAATGTGCTCACCATGACACTCTTACCGAATGCGCGATGTATTCTTATGTCGTGTTTTGATTCAAATTTTCAATGCCCAGAATTCAGTCAATGCATTGTGGTATTGGCATGGCAGTACATGATGATATTTGAGTTCAAAAACATTATAAATCGCATGTATCAGCAATGAATTACTTATTTCGATATTTAATATTTTTTGTACACCGGTACGGACAAAGACAGTTCCTTAATCTATGTCATTTAGTTGTAATGGTTCAGTGATTTGTTATTTTTATTACGGCAAATAAACGTATCTCACAACAATTTATCTTATCGCTAAACAAGGGTTTGCTTTTAACTTACCACGTCAATAATAAAAAAAAAATTTTAAGCGGCCCTATGGCTATGGTGTCGTACTTGAGATCATGTGGTCATCGATGCGCACCCATTGCACTACCGTGCGTGAACCCACTCGTAACACAAGCATTTTAGCTTAGCACGAGGGGTTAACTTATAGTGTACAAAAACTGTTAGTAATCTTTAAATAACAGAAAGCATGGGTAATAACAATAAATAGGTATTTTATTTACAAACACAACAAGCAGAATTATAGCGTCGCGTGTTTACCAACTATCGACTATAATTCGCACGATTAATCGGAACAATGTGAATCGATTACCAGTCATTCCGATTAAACGATACACGTTTTCTTCCTTGCCTTGGTATTTAACTAGGTACCTACTAGTGTTGCCTATCGATAGTCGACTATCGATATACTATCGATAGTCTATCGATATTAGTGATAGTATCGATAGCTTTACAAACTATCGATAGTTTTGATCATTTAATGCAACGATAGTATCGATAGTATTACTTTAAAAATATCGATACTATCGATAGTATTATAATGTAATAGTATCGATACTATCGATACTATTGCTTCCAATCAATAATATTAGTTAATTTGTGACTAGCACTATCGATATTGTTACTATTTTTTGAGGTCACCTATCGATAGCGAAACTATCGATAGTTGGGCAACTCTAGTACCTACAGCGTTCCTGTCTAGACAAGGTTTAATGATTATGGTGAAAGTAGTGATTCCATTAGAGGGACTCGAGTTTCTAGGTTGGTATGGGTTTTCTTTAGTTAGAAATCGATCCTTTAATATTATAAACGCGAAAGTTTGTGAGTATGTCTGGATGGATGTTTGTTACCCTTTCACGCAAAAACTACTCAACGGATTACGCCTGGCATAGTTTACAAAATGCTAAAATTAATAACCATACGACCCACTAGAATGGCAGCGCCGATAAAACTGCGAGTCACAGCTAACATTATAAGCGCAAAAGTTTAGATATTCGTAACATAATCGCGAAAAAACTACCGAACAGATTTATTGGAAAACTGATAGAACCTAGGTAAACATTTATGCCTTAAATGACGAGCTGACTGATCGTGTTTGGTCAGCAATGTAACGCGGACTTTTTTTTAAAAGAGGTTTTAAAGCTTTTCTTCTCTGAGCAATATTGTTTGTTTAGCTGACCTGACAAACGTTGTCCTGTCTTAACTAGAACTCTATATTAAATTGAACTTTTAATATTAGACGTGATTGCTCTGAAATAACCGTGCGTGCTGTACGCATTCTTAATATGTCAAACGCCATTACATTAAAAAAGTTTACATATTGTCAAAAAGCGCCAAGGTTACGTTAGAAAATTTAATATGGTGGTTAAGTATTCCAGTCGTTCACTCACGCGTGAACGGCCTTGACCAAGTGAAATAGGGATTTATTTTTGTTTATATAGATAAAAAAAATAGCTTCATATCTCCTTCTCTTATTTGCTGAACATTTCCAAGCTTCCAACTTCTACAAACACTGGTCCATCCGTATCTGCCAGCATACATCCCAAATTCAAACTTCGATGTTGTTTGCACCTCCAGTATGCAAAGTTTGCACTATCTCTGAGATATAGGTAGTAGAACTGGCGGAGTTGGATGTGTCGTTGTACGGTTAACTAGGCGATTAAGGAAACCACTCGGTCAACAGATAAGTGGAACCATAAAGGCGGAAACAAACTATGAACACCCGACGCGACGCGACGTGTTCATAGAGTGATTCTGGTCTATAGAAAACAATACATTTGATTCGACTCAACACGCGTCGCGTTGCATCAGTTCGCGTCGCGTTTCAACAATATGTTTCCGCCTTAAGACTAGATGTAGAAATACGTACTTTACATACGTAATACCATTCGGACGTGATAAAACATCAGTCTCAAGTTACGGTTTGTTTATTATGATTTCTTATAAAAAAGCTGTATGTGATATTTTCGGCTTCTCGGATAACAGCTACGCCTAATCGTATAGATTACTAGCTGTTCGTAACCGTCCGTCATACTGACAGTTCCGGTAAATTTGACGAAGTTTTCATTTAGACGAACCCTTTACCCATAATTACATATACAATAAAAATTATTAAAAAAGCAAGCTTACATACGCGCGTACATAGATTTTGGCGATTCATTTTTATTTATATAGATTAAATGGTTTTTAGCAACGTCTTTAAAATTGTCACGACTGGCTTCGATGATTTTGACGTCATCACACAAAGACAATAGGCATGTGGACTAAAAAAATCTATTTAGTCCGTCAGTTAGATTACCAAAAATATTGGACACGTATTTCTTTTTTCGTTCCTCAAACAAAAAATGACGAAGATACAACGCTTTGCAATTTTGAGTGACGTCACTATTAGGTACAATTTTACCTAATAGTGACGTCACAAGCCTCCCTCTCCTGAACTTTATAGTTTGTTTTTGCTCTGTATCTTTGTCAATTTTTATTGATTTGATAAATAAGAAAATACGTGTCCAATATTTTTTAGTAATCTAACTGAAGGACTAAATAGTTTTTTTTAAAGTCCTCATGGCCATTCTAATCTTTTGTAATTAAATATATACCTACTACTATTATGAAGCGAAAATACTTGATTGTTTGTTTGTATTGAATAGGCTCGGAAACTAGTGGTCCTAATTGAAAAATCTTTCACCGTTGGAAAGCTACACTATCCCCGGATGACATATGCTATATTTAATTATGAAGTTCTCACGGGAACGGGAGTTACGCGGGAGAAACCGCGCGCGGGAAACTAGTTAAAAATAAAACATTATAAATCCTTCAGTTCAAATCATATTACCCAGCATGTTATAGAAGCTGTGAAGTATATTTGAGGAGCAATTTTTGTGCCGCCGCTATATTTACAGCGTTCGGTTCGGTGATTGATCCAATTAACCGCTCAATGAACTGTGAGCGCTGAACAAATACCTAGCCTGTCGTTCATTTGAGAACCACCACTTGTTTCAGTGTAATGGAAAATAGTTTGATATAGCTATGCGCGAATATAATAAAGCTTTTGCATTTCGTTGTGTCTACATTCTACCCCCGATAGATTAAAGGCGGAAACATATTATTAAAACGCCACGCCACCCGACGACACGCCACGCGTGTTGAGTCGAATCAAATGTATTGTTTTCTATAGACCAGAAACACACTATAAACACCCGACACGACGCCACGCGCGTACTGATGCACAGGTGTTGACACGTGGCGTGGCGTGGCGTTTTAATAATGGGTTTTCGCCTTTAAAGACGCATCCAACATTTGATTCCGATGTTGAGTTGTATATCATAATTGCCGGAATCAGGCAAATAAGGCGCTTCCGCTGCTATTTTCCCCCTCGCCCTCCCGACCCTTAGTTTGCTAAGAACCTTCCGATGCCCTCGTAGACCCGAAGTCCGAGATGCCCGCGAACTGTAAAGTAGAACGACAGTTGCACGAAACTCCCCTAAAGAAACTAAAAGCCATAATCCCTCAATCTCCCCGTCAGCGACCGCCCTGAGCCGAAGTCCAAGTCCCACAGGGGACGCCTTCTTGCGCAGGTTGTTTCGTTTGTAGTGTTTAAACCATTTATCTAGGCTGGAGCTCTGCTCGCCTTATTGCCCGGTGAAGTAGCAAAAGCCCCAGGATTAACTACATATGTCCGTCGGAAAAAAAAAGCAGCTATTTTTCATATTTCGATATCTCGTTCCGTTATAGATATCGCAACGATAATGGGTGCAATTATAAGCTCATTTTTAACTAGGTTTCACCCGGGTCAAGAACTTCATAGTTAGAAATAGCCTATATAGCCGCCGCTGGCGGTGGGATATGTGGGACTCGCCCTCTCCATAGCGTGGTATACTAACTCATGCCACGAGAAGAGGACACTACACCACTAAAACCCCCCGGACACTCCTTCGAACCGCCGCTGGCGGGGGCCGGGCACGGATAAGCAATCCGGCCCCCTATATAGCCTTCCTCGATAAATGGACTATCCAACACTGAAAGAATTTTTAAAATCGGACCAGCTGTTAGCTGGGGGATTTTAAGATTAGCGCGTTCAAGCAAACAAACAAATACACGCCCTCTTCAGCTTTATATATTAGTATAGATAAATCCCATCTGGATTTGAGGGTACACGAGTGAAAGACAGGCGCCAGCCAGCCTCCAGACAGCCTCCGTACCGTAGCGGTATTTGGCTCGCTTTAAATCTCGGAGGTCGTGGGTTCGATCCCCACGCCAGTTAGGAAATCTTTGTGTAAATTCTAAGATTTCTTTCATGGTCCGGTTGGTTGAGGGACTATCCCTCCGTGCCTCGGAAAGCACGTTAAGCCGTTGGTCTCAATTGTTATAACATCATCTTTAATAATCGTATATCAAGGTACGGGCTGCAGCGGTTCCTTGTGTGGTACAACATAATACTGCGGTCACGATTCCGCCGCCAAGCGTGGTGACTATGGTAAATAACCTTCCCCGGGGGAGGTGCATGTTCAGCAGTGGACGTTAATGGGTGGGTGTTGATGATGATGATGAGTGAAAGCATCCAACAAAACTATATAGTAGTCATATAAACTCAATTTATATTAGTAAGGGTACACAAAAGCACCCGCTTTTCAATAACTCAGTTATATGAAGGCAAGTATAAATAATATTCTCGACCGCACTTGAAGGTCGGTCGTACGATGCGGCTAATAATAATCTATCGCGCTACACTTTTGATGTACACATTATTTATAGCGGATATCGTGCGAATATCACATGTTGTATCTGTGAAAAACAATAATTTTGTGCAATGTTATCACAGATTAGGGATATCCTATTTTATAATAAAACGCATACTTAAAGAATACTTGTTTTTTTCTGATCATTGTATAACCGCGTTAATCCCGTTCCCGTGGAAACTGCCTTATTAAATATAGCCTTCCTCGATAAATGGGCTATTATCAGTGAAAGATTTTTTACAAGATTTTGTAGCCTATGTTAATCCAGCTTATAAACTATCTCCGTGCAAACTTTCAGCCAAATCCGTTAAGTAGTTTTAGCGTGAAAGAGTAACAAACATCTATCCATTCATACATACAAACTTTCGCTTTTATAATATTAGTAAGAATAAATCTATTTTTTCTAGCACACTATATTGAATAGACGCTATTTGTTACTTACAAATAGTTTTATACAAATAAAAGAAACCTTGATGAACGCTACAAATAAAAATTCTTACTGTAAACAAAATCATTTTTCAGTTAACCTCGCTTCGCGTAAACACCAATAAAATTCCGGACATCCACACTCGTTATGATTGAAAAAGCCCTTAAAACTTGGCAAAAAAGGTGCGGACATGTAAATAGAATTTTCGATTGATATTATTGAGGAAAGTACCGAGTATATTCCGATTTATTTTTGTATAGAATGAGGAATATATTTGAGAGAGAAATTTTATATAAATAAGAACATGATTCATGGTCGAAACTGTCTTAAAGACTATTAATATATTATTATTTATCTCCTGTTAGGAGAAATTTGAGCTAAAATTACTTTCTTATCCCTTAAATTAATAGATTATTTATTTTATAAATGTTAAAGGCTACTCCTCCTCTGCCCTGCTTATTGTACTTCCAGTTATCGTAATATTTGTGGGATTTTCACTTTTTTGCGAAAATTTCATTTCAGGATCTATAAAAAAAATTAAAATCTTTTTTATTTTTATTAAAAACATTATTTTTATTTAACGAGAAACGCCGTACCCACTTGCCATTTTTGTGCAAATACGGGGTTTCAAGTGAAAATCCCAAAAATGTCAAGCAGGGCAAGACCTATGTTTAGTCATTATTAGGTAAAAGTCTTGGAAAAAGCCTTGTTAATGTCTGCTGTCAATATTAAACTGTAAGTATTTATGGAAATGTTTTGGTCTACTCTACTACCTGTATAATGATGGCCTATTACATTCCCAATATAAAATATATTAATTTATAAAAAATGCCATTTTCCAAGCAAACTTTACATCTTACAGAGGATTAGTCTGCGATAGACTCGATACAGTTTACCGGTCCACTCTGAAAACCTGCGATTCGATCATACCGATCAGTGAGAGGTCAGGAGATTACATTTACAATGTTTATGTTTGATGTTTTGATCGAGGATCTCGATTTCGCCAAAGGAAACTTGTTTATGTAACGTTCGGTTACATAAAGCCAAGTTTGTACACATGACGCGACTGTTTATTATTGTGCAGTTTTCTCCGGAACTAGGTCGAATGGGTATAATGTTTGGATTTGTCTGCGAAATTACTTTAATGGACGATATTCATTGTGGGATCTGAGCTGCACTTAGCAATTCTGCTATAATCGATGTGATGTCATATTTGTTTGTCTGACTTAGCATTATTGACTCAACCAAAATGAATTACTTTTGGTTAGTACGAGTACATTCGATCTTTGTATATTTTCTTTAACTTAGAACTCATTTTGTAATCAATACTAATATATAAAGCTGAAGAGTTCGTTTCCTAGAGCTGGTCCGATTCGAAATATTATTACAGTGTTAAATAGCTCATTTATCAAGGCTATAGGCTATATTTAATTATGGAGTTCTCGCATCGAACGGGAGTTACATGGGTAACACAACACGCGGAAGCTAAATTTATTATATTTGTCGAGCTAGCTTAGTATAATGTATATAGTATGTTGAGATTTAAAATACAGTATAATTTAAATTAAGTGAGCTCAATATTATTTTTTGTTTGGGATTTCGTTTTCTGTATAAGATAATTCAGACAAATCTTTCTAAGATTGAAAACGCATCTAATTTGAACCATTCAAATATTAACTACCTCCAGAATTACATTCATTCACAATCTACTTTATTTCCTATTATATATACATACAGTCGCACATAAAGCAGGGTCATTGAACTATGGTAATATGGGACAATTTGCACTGCAGTTGTATTGCATGGCGGTTGCTATGGTTATAACACGCCTACCTAGCATTGTCATGGAAAGGCTTACTTTTGCTAAGCAATATTGATTGAAACTTAAATCTTTCGCATAGAGATTAAATTTAAATGATATTCGCTTAGGAATTTCGTTTTATAGGATATTTAGCGTAGGTAATGACTTCACATTCAATAAAGGGATTTTGCAGAGATTGATTAAGATTACTTATTGCTAGATAAATACCTAAGAATGTTTCTTGACCTAGCAATAAAAATTACAAAAAAAGACTACTTTAATTTCATCATTATAATAGTCTAACATTTTTGTTCAGAAATCAACGTAAAACGTTATTTTGAATATGCTAGTAGTTGACTACGAAGTTAACAGATACGTTTGTTTTGATCGATGTTGGAAAAACCGACAGCCAATTGTGTAAAAAACAGCAGATAGAAACTGGCAGCTTGTTGTCAACTTCAGCTACAAAATATATAGTAGGTTGCTGTGGCAAAGGTAAAAAAAAAAACTTTACGCCGCAATTTATATGTTTTCTTTTTAACTTTCAATTGGTATAAAACCACGTCTACACATAACACGTACATTTCTTAATAGTGACTCACACATTCCTAACTAGAAACACTAAAAAAACCTTTATTACTAATTGGGTTTTCCCAAAAATTATATTCCCTCACAAAATGGAATGTATGAAAAACTTCCGTCCGATTTGCTTTTCAAACATTCCGCATACAACTTTGTTATCTAAAGTGATCTGCACACGTCAGGATAATCTTGTTTTTACTTGTGATAAAGAGTTACAAAGGTTTTTTTTTACTGATTTATTGTTTGTTTAGGTACAATATTTTTTGGCGTCATCATTCAGACCAATGTTCGATAATACATGAATGTTATAAGTATTTGAATTGTCGATTGATGAACGGGCAAATATGATGATAACTTTTCCATCATTTTTTCTTTGAATATAAATAAAAACATGCCATTAATATTATAAACGCGAATTGTGCGCTGGATTGTTTATAAGATAGATTAACATATAGGCAACAAAACATCAACCAACGACCCACTGGCGTAGAGTAGAATTCCACCATATGATTTTAAAGTGGGATCGTGATAGAATTTCAGTATCTAGGTAGGTCCATCATTGTCTTAAATGTGATGTCTAAAGAGGGCTTCATGCATTCTACATGGTAATATTTATAGGAGGCAAAACCACATCTAGATGCAGGCTGCTGAAAATCCATGAGGACGTCCAGTAGTGGATGTCTCTAGGTTAATATGATGATAATGAATGATTACTACGATTAAATATCACGCTCCGATCCACTGGAGCAGAGTGACGCGGGTAAAACCGCGAGGCGCAGCTATAATATAAGAAAAATGTATCATCATCACGGTCACGGGTCCACGAACACCAGTACCCATAGTTTTAAAATGGGTCTATGAGAAAAATAATTTGGGATTCTCTAATTTTAATCCTAATTTATATCTCGCTAATTGAATTTGATTTCATCCTTAGCTCCAAACCGCAGCATACGCGGACGTTAAACCCATTTGAGTAATTACTTTTTAATGTCTTTGCCTAACTTAGGTTAAGTAGAAACGTTATTAATATTATGAATTCTGGCGTTTTTGTGTAACGCCGGGAAAGACGAGAAATATGATTAATGTTAACAGTGCTAGAGCTTTGTTCGCTAACACAAATAAACGCCTGGAATATGGATTTTCTTTATCGTAATGTGGACATAAAGTATTGTTATCATTAGTTACATTTAAATATATTTTAGCCGTCCCGAGCGACTGAAGTCATATAACTAGTAAATCCTGTAGAAATATCATGCCAAAATTATACAAATTTGTGAAATTTGTTCTTCTGTATAATCCTAGAAGATATAGGTTCTAGAAGTAAGTACTTGGTATGATAAGAATCCATACCATAATCAGTTATGGTATTTCAAACTCAATCATAATGTTAGCGGCTGTGGCCTAATTGGCTAGGACCTCAGACTTGTAATCAAATGATCACAAGCCCTCCGGTTCGACCCTCATCCATTGCACTATCGATGTGAACCCTCTCGTAACAAAAACTGTTAATAATCTTTACAAAATAGAAAAGAAAGAAAAAACGTATACATATACATTGTCGAAACCTCCTTGTCTGGGTGACCTCAATCCTCTAGTTATAAACCCTACCACGATTGTTGTACCTATTCTAAGGTCACGTTTCCCTTTATACTCCCTTAGTTATACGTGGTGTGAATACAAGACCGAAGGTCCCATTGTGTTATTGTAACGGACAGACTATTATCGTTTCGGGAGCTCTGAACACCCCGATTAGTCTGACGCTCGTAGGAAGGGATAATTGCTAATGAGGTTGGAAATAGCTTGGAAAATTACTGCTGTTTTGCAAATATGCTTATTGAAGTAAGATACTTACTATTAAAGTACCAGCCAACATCATTTTGCTTATCAACATGAATCTTATCCTTACTTCCTAACTACTTTTCTGTTTGTCTGTCTGTCTGTCTATTACGCAATCACGCCTTAACTACTGAAGCGATTTAAATGAAATTTGGTACAGATATAGTCTAGAGCCTGAGAAAGAACATAGGCTATATTTTATTATGAATTTCCCACGGGAACGGGAGTTACGCGGGTGAAACCGCGCGCGGGAAGCTAGTAATATCTTATAATAATATAAGAATCTTATAATCTATACTAATATTATAAAGCTGCAGAGTTTGTTTGTTTGTTTGTATGTTTGTTTGTTTGTTTGTTTGTTTGAACGCGCTAATCTCAGGAACTACTGGTCCGATTTCAAAAATTATTTCAATGTTGCATAGTCCATTTATCGAGGAAGGTTATAGGCTATATTTTATTTTCAAAAAAATTAGGGATCCGTATTAAAATTGCAATTTTGTAACCCAAGGTGTAAAAGCGAAAACCTATTTATGCGTGCGCTGCAAAAACTATTGACAATAGAACAAAATGATGTACTACGGGTTTGTAGGTCTTATTAAGATCTACAAAAAAGTCCGCGAGAGCATATATCTAACTATCATAGTTTAGTCACAATAACCGCTTTTATGTTCATAAAAAAATATTGAATCGTCTGAAGAAAGAAACTACGTTAAATGTATATCGTAATATTAATCCTTATCCAAATTAAGCATTATGTTACCAAGGGTATTTATATAGAAGTAAAATACTTTTTGTTTAATGCCAATCGGATATTTCGTTGAGAAATTATCTCGAGTATAAAAACGCAAGAAATTGGTACCTAATAATGAGTTATTTACCATAATAGATAAAGCTGAAGAGTTTGTTTGCTTGAACGCGCTAATCCAAGCAACTAGGTACTGGTCCGATTTAAAAAAATCTTTCAATGTTAGATAGCCCATTTATCGAGGAAAGTTATAAGCTATATTTTATTATAAAGTTTCTACGGGAACGGGAGTTACGCGGATGAAACCGCGCGCGGAAAGCTAGTAATATATGAAGCTGAAAAGTTTCTTTGTCTAATCTCAGGTACTACTGGACCGATTAGAAAAAATATTTTAGTGTTAGATAGCCCATTTGTGGAGGATATTTAATTATGAAGTTCCAACGGGAACGGGAATTACGCGGGTGAAACCGCGCCCCGGGAGCCTAGTTTTGGTATAAAATGTTATTTAGTAATTTGATGACACCCCTAATTCAAAAATCATAATATTTTCTATTATGTGATCTATCATCAAATTCATCACATTTCATAGATCACTTTTAGGGTTCCATACCCGAAGGGTAAAAACGGGACCTTAATACAAAAACATCGCTGTATATCTGTCTGTCTGTCTTTCAGTCACCAGGCTGTATCTCAAGAACCGCGATGACCAGACAGTTGAAATTTTGACAGATGATGTATTTCTATTGCCGTTATAACAACAAATACTAAAAATAAAATAAATATAATATTTAAGGGGGGGGGCTCCCATACAACAAAGTTATTTTTTTTTGTCCTTTCTTGGTCGATATCAATAACGGCAACAAGTAGACGCTGAATGTTACGGAACCCTTCGTGCGCGAGTCCGACTCGCACTTGACCAGTTTTTTATTTATTGTTTGTCAAAAGCTAAACTTTACTAAAGGCTTTAATTTCAGAATTTGAATTTGAATCGTCATATAAATTTTTCAATTTGATTTTCGTTTTGTATGGAAATCCTCAATCTATTCAAATTTATTCTTCTTATAATAATTATATTAGTATTGAAAAAAATTAGTCTTAAATATTTCACAAACTTATTATTAGTAGATGATAGATAGAGTAGACGAAATATAGATCAGATTAGTAAATAGATAGAATTTAGATGAAAATTGTGTCACTGCAAAATTGTATTCAACTGCGAGTCTTACTACACGCCGACCGTTTCAAAAGCATCAACTGGGACGGTGGTTATCTTCTTGTAAAGCTGTCAGTTACTTTTCTGCCGCTGCGACATCGTACGCCCCAGTTTTAAAGTTCTCCGGGAACATGACAAACTGACACTAGACACTCCATTAGTTCCGAATTCATCGTTTCTCTCTATTTTTATTGAGACAATGGAGGATGGAACTGTGATAAGAGTCTCAGTTTTAATGTACATAAAGTTTATTTTATTGTGAAAACTTGATAGTTGTGAATATGATCTACATTAAAGGCGTAATGATGATATACACTAATATATAAAGCTAAAAAGTTTGTTTGATTGTTTGCTTAAACGCACTAATCTCAAGAACTAATGGACTGATTTGAAAAATTATATAGCCCATTTATCGCGGATTGCTAGAGGCTATATTTCATTATGAAGTTCCCACGGAAACGGGATTTACGCGGTTGAAACAGCGCGCGGGAAGTTAGTATTATATAAAATTTATTAAGATTTATTTGATTAAACCTATATTTAAAATTATATTTAACGTTGCCAAGGGTTTTAATTTAGTATCGCTTTTATAAGTTTATATCTATAGTTATTTCCACGGGTAAGTAGCTGCGATTTCACCCAAAAAGATTACTTATTGGAGCATTTACTGATAACAAAACATCGAAGATTTGTAGTTTTTACACAAAAAGCAACGAATTATCGAAGTATACCTGTGTATATTTTAATTTAATAAAAGTGCTATACGATGGAAATAAAAAAAAAGGTTGGAATCTGGTGTATAATGCGATATATAATATAAACTAACATGTTTCTAGAGACATATTATAATAAAAACACTAAACGGTAGCTAGATTCAGTTGTTCAGTCATATAAGTAACATCGTCTCTTATTGATAAGGAAGAGCCTTGGACATAAACATACATCGCTCATAACAAACAATAACATTTCTAATAAACATTCAAGCCAAAGAAAACAATAGCATAGGGAAACCTATCTTCGTCACACATAGAAGGTTTATTTAGCATTAGAAACTAAATGAATTGGTTCTTGAATTTAAATTGGTGTAATAATGATATAATGGTATGTAGTGTGTGATTCTCCTCGTGTTATTTAACTGTACTCAATGCTGTCTGCATTTATTACAGTAAATCATACCATGTTAGTGGTAACTTCCGTTAAAAAATGTTTTTTGTTACAAAAATACATAATACAACTGCAAGGTGAAGTTGTACTCACATCGCGATACACCTCGGAGGCCACAGCACTTTTTTTAAACAAACATTAAAAAAAAACAGAAATTTCTTCTCTAACGTATTCATTCAGTATTGTTATTACGTAAGCCAACTAATTTCTATGTTGCTTTTGTCATATTATGTTAAAGATAACGCAAATATTTTGTACGAACATATAGAGAGTTCACCTGAACTACCATTTTTAAGATAAAACAAACAAATCAATGAAGTGAACATCACGTCCCCATGTACCCTTCCGATTCTACGAGTGAGAGGAAAATCAATGATGCTGACAATAGAATTTGGGAGGTCTTTCATAGCGTTTATATAACATCGCCATCTTGGAAGTTTCTGTACACAGTCGGTCATGTCTACACTGTCGATGTAAAATGTTTTTTCAATTCTTAGCGTTGACTTTGTATTTACATATACTACATAGTATAATACAGAGTCGCTTTCCGGTGTCTGTCTGTCCTTTTGTATGCTTAGATGTTTAAATGCAACTGATTTTGTTGCAGTTTGTGAGATTCGATGTTCTGTGTAATCTCCAGAACAGTGAAAGATTTTTTTTAAACCTGATCAGTAGATCAGATCCAAGACTAACACAAGCTTTATTTTAAGACGAAGTTTTTACGGGAACGCAATCTACAGCTAGTTAGAGCACGGAGTAGGGAATAGAAACTCTTTATCCCTATCCCTACACGGAGTAGGGTATGGTTAGAGTAAGTAATCTGAGGTGTGTAGAGCAAATGAAGTCTGAGGATAGGAATGCTGTTATCTTTTTATCACTTCATGATAATTGTGTCAGAAAATGTATGTACTAATGGCAATAGAAACTTATCGCAATTTCACTCAAACTTATCATGTCCATAAAGAAAATACAAGCGACACTGTCATTAATTTAAAATACATAGCTGACACCTTTCACCACCTCGCATAATCTTAGTAATGGTCTAGGTTGAGGGCGTGTCTCCGTTCAAGGTTTCTTGACATAACTGATGGATGAGATGACGTAGGTGTATATGTCACTGCTTGGTTGAATATCTTTTAGTTTTAAACTAGTTGTGTATGTAAGTACATATTGTGTTTTATACCTCTAGATTTGTGTATTTCTCGCTCTTAACTATTTATGTATATTGCGATGATTGTAAGCAGCTTTAATGTATGGCATGGCATTTTAAAGTGAAATGAAATATACGTTTTTCTTTTATTTTGGTTTCGCGACTTTTGGTACCTTCATCATAATTATTACAAAACATAAAATATAGGTCGCCGATTTGCTGTTACGAGTGTTTTTGTGGCCAGGACACCACGGACGGGGTTGTTTATACCCGTGCGACTAGTTCATACTTTGTAAGGCTCGCTCTTTTACTTGCCCATTTATTTAGGCTGGAGGTCTGCTCGCCTTTACGCCCGGTGAAGTAGCAAAAGCCTCGTTGAGAACTACATATGTCCGTCCGAAAAACAAAAAACTTTTACTTGCTTATATTTTTCGCTTATTGAACTTTTTGGTAATTAATTCAATGTCCTTGTCACATTAGGACCAACGTAACTTTTGTTTCGACGAATGAACATGTTTCTAATCATTTCTTTACTAACGTAATCATTATACATGATTATAATATCTACTGTTATATGGGTGGCACATACATATTTGTAAGCACCTTATAATTGAATATGAAATTTCGAAAATCGAAAAGGGCTCATGTCGTTAACACTATCGTTAAGACTTCTTTCTGACTTCAATCATACGTACTTAAGTATCAAAATAAAATAATAAAAATGGAAAATATTGGTGATATTTGTAATAAAATTGTACTTGCAAACGACGGTTAAATAAATGTATATGAGACACATTAATAGACTATAGTTTTCCGTAATATCAACCTTACATAACTCCCTAAAGAACAGTTTGAGGAAAAGGTCCGCAAATGTGATTGAGGATTCCTTTTCACGTCAAGGACAGTTTTATATCGAATCCGGGAATTTATATTTTCGTTTCGTTGAAGGTCACAAGGGCTTTGTCGGTTCGTCGATTGTTTATTCTAATAAATCCATCTCGGCAAGGACAATAATAATACATTTTCTATTATACTTGAGGAAATTAATAAACCTAATAGAATTAATGAACCTAATAAAGTAAGGAACCTAATTATTTTTTATTCTTCGTAACTCCCATTCCCGGGAATTTCATAATTAATATAGCCTATCTTACTAAGGGATAATGTAGCATTTTAATAGTGAAATAGTTTTATACTAGTAATAGACAATGAAGCTTAAGTTCATCATTATTTTTGCAACAACTAATAAGGGCGAATAAGGCTATTTTTTTTTTCGAACGGACTTTATTTAGAGATCTATCCAGGAGGCTTTTGCTATTTCACCGGACATAAAGGCGAGCAGAGTTCCAGCCTTGCAATAAGGCTGGTACTCTGCTTGCATGTGGGCATACAGTGAAGTAGGAAAACCCTCGGGCTAACTGCAATACGTATGTATATATGTACGTCCGAAAAAAAACCAGCATATAGCTTCAACAACGTAGCTAATTCATCTAGTCTAGTTCCATTTATCTAGACGGCAATAAATTTATTTTTAACCGTTCTTAATTAAACTTTATAAGTTTCATTAAAGCAGCTTGGTTCTGAAGAATATTGATTGCGTTTCACGAAGTTGTTATTAATTAATCAGGTTCAAGGCTCCAGAGGTTAGTTCGACTCGCGTCTATTTTGAGACGACACGTCGCTACAACAGATGTTTCCAAACGACCAAGGCTACTGCAATACTCTATTTTTAATACTTTAAGGACGGTGGATATTTGGGAGTCTAATATCGTCGGTGTAGACAGTGGCTTATAGAGTGTAATTTCGTCCGCCAATAAATTTGTTCTTTATTTGTATAGTGAAGGGCGAAATATCAATTTGCTACATTCGTTTTTCATACTTATTAGCTATTGTAACTTTTGCGGTATGGAATCATACTGTTACTGATGATATCTGCAGACTTGTCGAATGATCATTTTCATATTGGCGAGAGTTGTAAGTGCAGCTTTCTAATAAACACTTAGAGAACTACTGAATTAGCTAGTTCGTCTAGTCTTCTTAACAGATCTTGGCAAGCCAGAATGTTTGATGGATATTACCATAATCACCACGTTTGACTGGTGGATTATAGCAGTAATATGTTAAGTAAGCTAGATAGAGAAGCTGAGAGATGTTGCTGCCCAACCATCAACGGTATGTCCCTTGGTCGCCTCAGGACTTTCACGGGATGACATGGTATGGTATATATTAAGCCAAAATCCCCACGGAATTGGTTTATACTAGAAAAAAACAATAAGTCGAGTCTATTCGCAATGCTCGAGTCCTATAGATAGATAGATTTATAATCACATGATTATGAATTTATATATCTATAAATTCATAATCATCATCTTCAGCTGTTTTACTACAATTAAAAACGGTTAACGATATAATTTCACATGCAAAGAAATTTATCGTTCATTTATAATTATCACTACGGCGTATGAACTGATTTACTATGCCAATAACAACAAATTCTAATCTAAATTCTTTCACATATATGAAAATAAACAGATATTACATGACCGTAAATATTCGGTCTCGTTTTTATGTCCGTTTTAAATGGGTCATGGGCCATGGGTATGAGTAGACCAAAACTGGTTGTTGTTTATTTGTTTTTTTATTTTATTCATGACTGACTATCCACCTGATGTTACTTATAGTAGTGGGATTATTATCATCATCATCATCATATCACTGTTGTCATCCACCACTGAACATAGGCATCCCCCATCGATTACCAGCGGTAACGATTGCCAGCGGCCCGCATCCACCGCATCCCTACGACCTTTATGAGGTCGTCGGTCCATCGTGCAGGCGGTCGTCCCACCTGATGTAAAGTAGCATAGGGATAGAAATACAAGAGAAGCTAGTGTCAGTACAGTAGATACCTACAGCATTAACCATCTTGCCCTGCCGGCCCTTTTCCCTTCTACCCATATGAGCTCTGGCCATCTTAAAAAACGCAGGAACACTTCATTAATTTTAAATGTATAATGTTATTTAAGTATGGTTCTCGAGCAGCTCATTGACTGATCGATATCCTACATAAAAAAGAGCAAAATAATACGAACTTGTTTCTAAAAAATGTGTCAATGGAACCTAGAAAAGAAGGTTCTAGAAGCACTTCCAATCCAATTTCAGAAAGAACTGAACTAGTTATCACGAGATCAAAGAGGAATAGTGTACAATCGAATCAGTCTAAATTTATTTTTCTCAATAATTAGCACGTATACATGCAACAATGATCAAGTGTCAATTGATCGACAGTAGGTTCAATGCACTTTGATTGATATTTACATTGTTTCCTGTCTGCAAAGCATGTAATGTTAATGCCAGAATATATGCAGGGAAATTCGAGATTGATGAATTATCTTGTCGAATATCAAAGAGTATAGAAACTGGTCAATGATTATGTTGAATCCAGACGAAATCAGATACTAGGTTTGGTGTTTCATTTTACTACATATCTTGTTTTTTTTTCTTGTCTGAATAGAAGAACTTGGTTCTAAATTGTCAAAAGTTTTTACTATTTTACTATTTCACCTCCACGCAGCAGATCCTATCTGACCTAGCCCTTCCGGTTCATACACCCTTATTATATGTTCCGTATCTGCAGAACAGAAACGCAAGACCTTTCTACAATTTTATCGGGCTTCAGTATTCTACTTCCCCAGTTAAGCTCATTGAAATAACGAGCTTAAAAAGGCTATACACGCCTTTAGATATTTTTGTAACACAATTCATAGATTATTTATTTTGCGAATGTAAAAAATGGAATAAGGGACTGATGTTAACAAAGGAATTTCAATACAAAGCTAACAGTACACATTTTAAATAGTAAGTAAGTATCTTTATATTGATTGACCGTAGACGGTTCTTTACATATTGTAAGTACGTCAAATACCAATGGCATATCTCCATGTAGGAGATTACGTCTTATTACTTTTGGGATGCCGATAATGTTAACATTTTTGAGTATCCATTTGAGGCACTGAACTTGATGAACTTATTTCTGAATACTTAAATACAGGGCTGACTTACGAGTATTGGGCTTCATTCACAGAGACGCGGCGCGTCGCGCGTGGCGTTGAGCGGACCGGTCCCCACTAATTTCAAAAATGCGACATTGTATGAGTGCGCGCGAATCCAGATGCAGCCCGCGCTGCTAAATAAGGCCTGACGGCTATGTGGAGCTTACAGTTTTTTTTTTTGGTACTAATTGTAATTGATGATGTAACCTTTAATTATTTAAAATACCAGTGAGGTGTCACGTTTGGCGTACATCCAGCTGTTCGCAGGTGTACAACTAGGCGGTTTATTTTCATTATTATACAGGTGCTCAATTGAACAATAACTACAGCTTTGATGTATCGTGTCTGTTCTTAATAATACGAGTAACATTGTTCTAAGTATCGGTGCTAACGTAAAAATTACGTATTACCGTACAGTTAAGAATGAGTTTTTCTTGTTTGTAAGAATTGTTATGATGATAATAAATGATCATAGTTAGCTCTTGACTACGGCTATAAGGTTTATATTTTAACGGAATCGACACTCACCATTCCTAAACATAGTATCTCTTCAAGTTCAAAACTAAATGTCCTTCTCGAAGCTAAGTCTAGTGTTTAATTATTTACTGCTTCCAGAAATATGATGTACCTATAGTTATTCACTACCATGGCTTTCTAATGGTGAAAGATGTTAAGTGTTAATTAAATATGCCTATAGCCTTTGCTACTCCTGGATAATATTATTTTTTTTGTTATTTTTTTTTTGTCTAAAAAAGATTACTAGCCGACTTTTGCAATCTCCTAGTATTCTTGTTAACCCCTCGTACTAAGCTAAATGCTTGTGTTACGAGTGGGTTCACGTTTGTAGTGCAATGGGTGGGGTTCGAACAGGCGACCTCAAGATCACAAGTCCGACGCCCTAGCCATTGGGCTACGGCCGCTTCAAACTGAATATGACTTTCTAATGGTGAAAGATGTTAAGAAATCGGTCCAGTGGTAATCTTTATAATATTAGTAAAAAAAATACATTGTATTTATTACCATCATATTCCTTTAGATATGGTAGAGTATTGTTCTAGAAGACGATAATAGTCGATAAGACCTGTCGTGCAAAGATACATTCTTGTCAGTAGCAGCCTTTGTATTGTCCACTAGCTTTGAAATAAGCACACAATATCTCTTCACCCTTATTCAATTCTCAACCTTTTATAAAAAAACCCTGTTTGTATTGAAATAGGGTTCAATTTCGTTGAAATTGTTGAATGTCAAGTCCAAGTATGTCGTAAGATAGCGCGACAAACTTATTTAATTAAACTAAATGATGCGAAGTAACGAACGTCTTGCTTACAGTTTAATAAGCTACATGTGGTGAAACGTTTCAATATTAATTTTTATCCTCGTACAAATTTCTGAATACTCTCTCCATGAATGAGATTCAGTTTACCGATTTCTGTACAATCAGCCAGGGAGATACCTTTACACACTGTGAAATGCATTATATATTTATATGTCTACGTTTATGAGAAGAGTACACTGTTACGTGTTTTAGTACACAGAAAGCAGTGGAATCTACATCCATGAAAAATACTGGTTATCGTAATATCGTACAAACATATTTATTTATATACATTGATCAGATTTTTTTTTCGGACGGACATATTTAGTTATCCACTTTTGCTTCCTCACCCGGCATAAAGGCGAGCGGAGCTCCGACCTCAATAAATGACAATTGATCAGAAGGTTAAGGCGCTGTACCTAGTCAAAATAGGCTTCACAAAACAGTTTTTTAGCCAAATGTTTACATTTTAGAGCAGCTAAAAAAATATATGTTAATCTTGATCATATTTATGGGGGGACCATTGTGTTCAAAACACGTTTTCGGTAAATTTTCTCGATAAAAAAACCATAAAATAACCATTTAAATTAAAATTGTAGCAATTGTAACTGTATTATTTATAAACAAATCTTGATAATATTAATAATAGTGATGTAATATATAATAATAAAGGGAACTGTTGTTTTTATTTATCGATCGGAATAAGATATTTGCAAGGATTAATGTATTTAATAACTCGAACGAGTCGAACGAAACGTTGCGCCATCGCGGCGTCTCTTCGCTTCTCTTTCATTTCTACGCGGAGCAACAGTGACAAAACTAATACGTAAAAGTCGTCTATTCACCGCGCCATAACCTATT
The DNA here is from genome assembly GCA_947037095.2 of Nycteola revayana. Lineage (NCBI taxonomy): Eukaryota > Metazoa > Arthropoda > Insecta > Lepidoptera > Nolidae > Nycteola > Nycteola revayana. Next base: position 16,267,273 of record OX344858.2, on the reverse strand, counting down.
TCCTTGTTAACTGTACCTATGTCTATTCTATAATTGTGGGGTTATTAACACCAATATAACAAAATTAATACAAAACACGACTACTAGATAAGAACAAAATAATTCATTACTACAATGCAGAATTGCTATCGAAAATTATTATATATTAATATATTGACTGACGTTATTCGTTTAGTGTGAAGTGCCAAAAAAGTTTCATATCACCTCGCGGACATTCAACCTTTATATTAGTGAGTGTTAGTACAACAATAATATTTGGCCTATAGCCATTTAGTGTAGCAATCCGATTGATATTTACTTCCACTATTTTAAATTCTTTGAGATCTGGTGTTGTTCTATCAGACAATAGCAACCCGCTCCGTTTTTCCAAGGATGCAATGTATAAATATAATGTATAATCTAACTATTAATATGAAAAATAAATAATAGTTTGAAAAACTAAAAAAACACGCTTTTATTATAGCTAACCGAACTAAAAAATAGAAAATAATTTTCACCTCGTGGGGTGCATTTTGCCACTTTTCATAACTCTCGTCTCATAGATAGTTGTCAATAGAATGATTGTGACATTTACTTTATCAAGCACCCTACGCTTTTCACTTTGAATTGAATTATTCTGTTAATAACTTAAACTTTATTATAATTTTATTTTGAGGTGAAAATTATTTTCAATTTTTTAGTTCGGTTAGCTATAAAAGCGTGTTTTTTTAAACTATTATTTATTTTTTATTTTTTGAGGATAATGGGAAACTGTTATCAAATTATTGCATTGTCATCGGTCCTTGATACTTATGCCAAGTTTCAAATTAATCAGACTTCTGGAAACTGGTGAAAATTAAGTTCAAAGATTCCGTTACATACATACAACCCAAGCTAATAAAAGCGTGTTAAAAATAAAAAAAATATTACTTAATATGTTATGTGTTAAGTATCTAAATAAGCAGAAACTTTGTACGCCTTTTTACGTAAGCGCAATTTACGTATGGCGGTATGGTATTTACGGACGTAGTATGAAATTTCGCAAACTTATCTATACTATACTAATATTATAAAGAGGTAAAGTTTGTGAGTTTGTAGAAGGGGTAATCTATAGATCTACTGAACCTATTTTGCAAATTCTTTTACCAATAGAGTGCTAATATATATATTTTTAATTATGGTCAAATTTCGACCTTTGGACGACCATTATTAGGTAATAGGTACATAAAACCTTCCACCTAAATCATTGTATCTATTACTGAGAACTGAATTTAAAGATTAAGTTAATAATTATTCTGCTCAGAATAAAAAGGCTTTAACTATAAACACTTACTATTCAATTTGTCTTAACGTTTCCACCTAAACAAACAAATTGATATTGTATAACCCGGGATATTACCCAATCACCCGCGGCTTTTGTTGCATTCATGTCCCATTATTACAAACGTTTTACACTCGACTGACCACCTATTATAGTACAACATCCAGTGGCGTAACTGTAACATTGGTAAATTCATTACATGGGTCCTCTTAGTAAGTCAGTTTAGTTGTGTTTTAATTTTAATAAATCACTTATGCATGTACGTACCAACCTATAACCAATTTGGTGTGAATTTTCGTTGGATATCGATTAAAAGTAATCTTAAAGTGCATAGGTACCTACAATACATTGTTACTTACATTAGTAAAGAAATATCTGTGAAATAATACGATAAATGTATCTGTCTACTGTTAAAGTTATAGCATAAATATTTGAGGCCGTTAGTTACTTCGAAAGTAAAAAATGAACAACGGGGCACCTTATGTTCTTTATAATTCAATAACAATTTAAAATAGGTAATCAATATTTCATCAGATGATTATATATTCATTAGATTAATCATTATATCATCCCTGCCCTTCGGCGCAACACTTTTTTCATCCATTCTGTCCTGTCTGTAATCAATATTATATTACTAAGTAAAATTAAAAGCACCTAGGGGGGGGCCTGACAGATCTAAGCCTCGTAGCATTTTGCTAGCCCTGTGGGGTGGCACCCTACAGTTACGCCACTGAACAGCACAAACAAATTACAACAATCGAGGATACTAACTAAACAAAACTAAACTAGGTTAAAGTCTAAACAAGGCGAGCAAAAACGAATACCTTGACATACAAAGATAAAACACATTAAGAAATTCCACTACTAATTAATTAATTGTTTACTCAGCTTTATCAACAGATGCACACTCTAGGAATGTAGATTTATATACCTGTATATATAATACCAAAATATATGCTTACTTACTCATTAATAGAAAATTTGTATCATGTATGTTTATTACGCGTTAGTTAAATAATATATGTTTTATACCTATATAGTTTTCAATTAAGTTATTATTCTTTATTGCTCACATAAAATTACATATATACGCGGAAATACAATTTGCACACAAAGGCGAGCTTAATTCATTAGTGAATGAAGCTTAGGATTACCGTGTACAACCAAAATATAGTAGCAGAACTACTACTAACTACCCCCCCCCCCCTCCACTCCTAATTCATTTTTTACACTAAAAAATAACTACTTCACATATTCTTTTCGTTAATCACTACAGCATCTATTTCGGTAGCACCTTGTATATTCCTTCTTCCTTCCATGGTCACCTTGTATGGTCCTTCTTATTAAAATAGTCATTAACTGTTATTGTACGTCAAAAGTAATAATGTGTTGTTTACGTCATTAATTAGCACATCGAAGAAAAACATGTGATTTTTCTGTATTCAACAGAGTAGTTGATGAATTGGCCATTGTTAAGTTATTGATTTGCTACCGTACATTTGACCAATTTTATTTTAATTACAGGCAAGAGACACTTCTTAAATAAATTCTCGATAATTTTCTTCATAAATGTATAATTTTTGAACTGTATTCTTGGGTTTTCCACTGGAAACCATTAAGGCCGAGATGAAAACTAATTGGTAAACTGTTTAAATAGGCTTATTGCCGGTAGCAATTGTCTAAATAATAATAATATTACATTTCACGCGATTCGCTATCTTCTTTATAAGGTACTTTCGATGCACTTCTGGCTATGGTTTTTACTTTTTATAAACAAACTTGCAATCCACTATTAATTGAATGCTATCCGATGCTCAGAATGAGTAAACGTAACTGGAGATCTTGCGGTCAATCTCCGTTTTATACCTAAATGACTAACTCACCTTAAAAAAAAACAAATATGACTCCACAATTGTACAGGTAAAAATGTTTTCGTAACAAATGAGTCACTGCTAACCTGTATCTGACAGTAGGCAATATCAGGTGTGTAACTGGCATTGATTCGGGTATCGATAACAAACCCACGCGGCTATGTCGACAATTGTGTTACAGAACTGTCATTAACATAACAGAATTGAACTTCTCTGTTGATGTTGTAGTATGTCTATGTAGCATTAAAGCGTGTCCGTCGTTATATGCTGTCGTCATGGTTCACCCAAATAATGACAATTGTTTTGGCATAACATAGACAGTACAGACAATATAAATTAATAAATAATAAAAATAGGTAATAGATAATAAATAATAAATGTAATTTAAGACTGATAAATTTTCACAATAATGTTTGACGATTTACAAGAGCCTGTCATTGGTTTACGTAAATAAAAATGATTTTTATTAAATGATTTATTTTATTTTATTGTCTAGTCGGATGGTCACATCAAATTTTATGACAGTAGTTTCGATGTCGGTATACTGCTAAGTAGTATACTAATATTTTATTAGAAGAATTGTTATTATGTCATACGTGGTCATACCTTTAAAAACTCGACATTTGATGCAATTGTCGATATGCAAGACAACAGAGAAATCTCTTCCTGTCTTCTTCATGCTAGCCTCTATGTGACGTCATATACTTTGTTTATTTATTTGCACAAGGCCGATGAACTTGTGAGTAGATTGGCAATGAAATTACTCATGTTTCATAACCACACGTGGGCTGCAGGTTGGACCCGAAATCTGTCGGAAATGATACATTAAAATTGCAAATTCACCTTACAAAAAGGGTTCATTATATTTAAATATGCTGTAGAACACAGTTTATTGTTTTGGTCATGGTCTCGGCATGATTAAATATAGCTATTTTGTTTTGGGATCTCTTCCCTGGTAGATAAAGCGATGTAGCAAAACATTCCTAGTAAAAACTGAGGAAGTTACACCATTCACCATTTTTTACATGTACATAAATATTAAGTTAACTAAAAATAATGAAATATATGTCTCAAAGAGAAAAATATAATTATTTTCACATGAAATGTGAAATACCATCCGTTTTCATTTGCGTATCCAAGCATAAAATATTGCCGTCTCCCAAAAAAGGTCGTCCTAAAGCTTTTCTTGTTAAATTATGTATAATATTGCTCCATCGTATGTTCAAAGTGGAAACTTGAAGGTAATAAAAATATAGCGATCCTACTCCCTGTGGCACGATAGCTCTAACTTTGAAGAATATTGAGAGAAAATATTTTATGGATAGAGATACTCTTTAAAATTGCCTCTTTCTGAGTTATATTAAGAAAATAGTAGCAAGTCGTACGCCGCCGGCTGAAGTAGCAAACGCCTTGAGCTTAACTTCAAGTGGCTAGTCAATATAATAAGTCGGATAATAAGACGTTGAGTTCTAAAGTTGTAATAGAAATTACAAAGTAGTCCCGACCGTTTTTGGCCACGTCAGCCAATCTATAAAGAGATTGTCCATCTGCGCAGGATATAATAAAAAGGTGCATTTTCTATTCCTTTGAACAACACAGTCGTTCACACGTTCGAGGAATACTCTCGCCCACGTGAAGTCAACTTAAGAATTTTAAATTTTTGTACCAAATTTATTTTTACACCTGTAAAGGAACGGATGTTGGTGTTCCTCCACACAAAGGGAACATCTTCCTGGCCGGGCGTAGTGGTATACCCCTGGGGACCGCGGTCCTAATGTTCGTTTGGATAACTTGTATATTAGGCTCGAGCGGGGCGTGCGAATTTCTATTAGGCTATGTAGGATACATGCTGTCATCTGACGTACGATGGCTGTAGCCACACACGTATTAAATTTCACGTAGACTTTAAAATCGAGTAATCATGGTAAATATCAAAGCGATACAATACATTTTAAATAAAAAATGAATATTTATTTTCATTACCTATCATATCTGTTTTGCAGCCTAGACTCCATTAGTAATGTCTTAAGAATAAAATAGAATTATTCTGAATACATTATAACTTTATTTTTAGATGACATTGTTATCTCCCATCTACATGTAAAAAATTACATTGAAATTTTTGTATTATCTGAAAGCTTTTAGAAAGGATCCCAAGGACGATTTTGAATAAAAGATTAATGCAGGTAGGTAAATGTGATTAGGGGTGAGTGGTTTCAACTATAGGCTAGAATCTTTCTATAGCAAATTAATAATATGGCTGAAAATATCTGCGTGACATACAGTTACTTTTAGGTTTAACATTTGATTGTCAGTTTTCTTATTATGCTTTCAAGCCTAAACCACCAAACAAATTCTTTTATCGCATAAAAACAAAGCGCACAGTTAGTTTTATATCATTAGTTAATGCTATATTAAGGGACTAATTACACTTATTCAGCTCAATTCAGCTTATGTCCATAGAAAACGCCAGTTTTGTACGGGATGCGTACGCGTCTGTTCAGCTGAACGCGGGCGTACGCGTCCCTTACAAAACTGGCGTTTTCTATGGACATAAGCTGAATTGAGCTGAATAATGGAGATTAGTCCCTAAATGTAAACTTGCACAATATAAAAGAATGCTTGCACCAACGAGCCATAAATTCCGGTGAATCAAATTTTACACCGATAAGCCTAAAGGTTAGACGCTTCTCGCAAATTTTATCGCGATAACACTGATAAGCTGTAAACTACTGTTATCATTCAAGGACACTGTATCAAAGTCACGTTCAATCAAAAGGTTAATTACTTTAAAGTTATTACGTTTCGCAATATTTTTCGCTTTAGTCCCAGGCTCGAGAAATTAGGCTGTTATGCTCTGGTAGATTTACTCGAACACTTTTGAGTTAACATTATATAGAGCGCGGATATCGGTCCGTTGCGTAGATTGTAAGCAGGTGTAATGTATGACACGGCGCTTTTATATATAATTTACTGACTTGTCTAATTTGGCTAATTATTTTTATAGAGTCGGTAACTCTGGGTACGTATAAAATTAAGGCAAAGGTAAATTTTTTGACAGGCGAAGCCGTTCGCATGCTGCTAGTTGAAAATAAAAATATTTATACACACAGACAGCCTCCGTAGTTCTCTCGCTTTTAATCACTGAGGTCGTGGGTTCGATTCCCAAGCCTGACAGTAAATCTTTGTGTAAATTCTAAGATTTGTGTCCGGGTCTGGTTGGTTGAGAGACTACCCTCCGTGCCTCGGAAAGCACGTTGGTCCCGATTGTTATAACATCATCTATTATAATCGTATATCAAGGAACGGGCAGCAGCCTTTCCTTGTGTGTTACAACATAATTCTGCGGTCACCAACCCGCCTGCCAAGCGTGGTGACTATGGCAAATACCCTCCCCGGGAGGTGGTCCATGTTCAACAGTGGACGTTATACGGGCTGATGATGATGATTTATATTTGTTACATTCAGAAGTATCAGACAGACTTATAATTTGGAATTCAGGGTTATTGTTCTTATTCCCTAGCATAAAATATAAATCTTTGTGTTAAAACAATTTTCATTAAGTAAACTCGTTTTATGTGCTCTGAATTATTTGAGTTGTGTATCATAATTAAAGCGGGCTCAAAATAGAATTTCAAAGACTTACTTATTTTGTTTGGCATACATTATGAAAGTTATTTTAAGGGTATAATTAGGTAGGCATTGCTAATTAGAGATCAGTTATATTATATTGCTTAAATTAGATAAACCACGCTCATTTGGTTTAAGGTACGCAATGGTGTTTAGGTAAAATCTTCAAATATCAACAAAAAATCTTTCAAATAATGACTCCTTGTCAAACTTAGTGTATAGTATAGTCATATAAAACATTACCTTTTTCATCTTACCTATAACATACAACCATTATATAGAAGTTTTTTGAGATCACAAAATATAGCGAGCTATAATGCATAGATAAATCCCCATATATTGGGGCCATCGCGCATTCCGACGTGTCGTGTACAGACACATTATGCAGTTTGCAGCTGATATGACTTTATAACTACAGTATTTAAATTATAAGCCTGTGTCCACTGCTGAACATGGGCAGAACTCGGCAAGGCACCCTGCCTATCTTTTGAGGGATACTGCCACACTATCATAATCACACTTGGGACCAATTTTCGGTCTCTCTTAAGACACCCATGGAAAGACACGAGACACTAACCTAATCCAAAAACCACACATTATTTACTCTGTATATAACTTCAGTATTTAATGTGTATAGCTACAGTTTAAAAGAAGATGAACCAAGTAACAAAACTATCTTGACAACACAAAAAAGTGTTTCAAGTCTAGACTCTTAAGGAAGAATTGTATGCAAAGTAGTCGGTAAACTAGGTCAGGTGTTGCACGACGCATCCGCAGAGTTGGGGGGCGCCACCCACACAATTGTAGGAACACATCAATTTGCATATATGCTATATCCACATGGAAAGGGTTGGTTACCTACCCCCCTTAGGGTTGACACCGTTTTGGTTGATGAAACATGTTGGTGTTGACTTTAAATGTGTAGGTTTAGTGAAGCTTTTATATAGCTTATTTCGTAATTACAATGTTTTTTTTCCAGACCGTTAATTAGCTTTCATGTAGACGTATGGCATCCTGATTCTGAAAATAAAAATCGTTTTCATCTATCAGCTTACGTTTGCGGATATGACATGTATGTAATTTTGTAGAAAAATACAAAAAATTAATACCATAAAAAATATTTATTTAAAGCTGATAGATAGAAACGGCTGGTAGATTTAAATTCACTGTATCAATAGATAAAAGAAAAGTGAAAAAAAAATCCGGAAAATTTTAAAAATTAAAATTTAGTAACCATGTGATTAGTATTAAGCTTCATTAAGGTTACAAGTAATGAGGGTTGGTGCTAAATGAAATAACTGCCCCGAATTAACAACTAAATTACAATGTCCAATACTTGATTGCAGTTCATAATGTGTTTACATAATTATGTTAAAATATGAGTTTACTAATTATAAACACTATCGAAAATAGCAATATGGCGGCTATATGAGTTCTGTGTATGTTTATCGTTTGCAGCAAATAATATTATGTCATGTTTATACATGATATAATATTATGGTATTTTTAACTTGAAACGAAAATGTAATGAAAATATAAATGACATGCTTCCCTTCCCGTAGCAACTTCATATTTAATGTTACTCCTGGATAGCATTAAATATCTCATTAAATGTCTTTAGGTAGGTACGGAACCTATTTAATCTCATCATCTATCTATTGGTGATATTTAAAGCAATAAAACAATCAAATATTTCCTCTTAATAATAGTAGTATAGATAATATTCATCGTCGCTATTTTCTTTATATCAAAAATTAAGAATATATCGAAACCACCTTTACTTTCGAACCCCAAGGCCAGAATATGGCGTATAAAAAGTAAAACAATCAATTATCAGACTACAGCGGTGGTTTGACGAAGTTGACTCTGAAGCAATGACGTAAAAGGATGTTTGGTTTAGTCCCAGCTATTTTTATCCCCCTTACGCCTTACTGAATTGAGCCAACTTTCTGTTTTGCATCAACAAATCAATTAATGACAGAGAAGTGCGATTTAGTTAGTGAAATGAGTCCTCTGAAATCGCTATTTAGGGACAACTTACTATTTTATTAGCAACATTTATGCTTTATAATAATTACATAAAGTAATAATATAACATTTTTTTAATTATTACAACATACATATTACATGTGGGGTGTATCGTCGCTGACATACTGTCTATAAAATATTATTACGCATCAAGCATTCACGTGCTCAAGTATTTACGATACTATGATTCATATCGTAACTCATATGAATTTGGGCTTAAGGGGCATTCTCACTATGTCGTAACGATTAACTTTATTCTGTATAGACTTCCGACGGATTTCGGCACGGCGACCAAGCTCTTAGGAGATAAGCCATCTGCACAAGAAGTATTATGTATTATGTGCACAAGTGTGTGCGTAAACACAGGTGCGCTCTCTATTTCTTAGCTCACAAAATCCCATGGGACGGATCTACCGACACGACTGGTCAAACATCAGGCGCAGGACCGGCAGCTATCGTGATCTCCGAGGCATGGGTGAAACACCACCAACTTCCAAACTGGGGGTGGTACATAGATTTCTATAAATAGGGAATTTTTGACCGACACTATTATCAAACCCGGCACCTCGCTTGTCACAGACGTCAATACGACATTTAGTTGCGTCGTTATACATAAACGAATTATACGAAATTTATTCAATACTTAGGTACACTCATTTGTACTTGTCAATTTACACAATGAAATTTAAATACAAAATCTATTGGTGATTCGCTGATCATAATCATGAATAGGTACTTTCATTAGAATAAACGCTGTAAACCATAATCTGTCGTCACGAAATAGTGGGAACGTGCTCTTACTATTACGTTTTCGTCTAAACATAACAACTGACGCGCAAGGTATCTATCTTCTTCATATTATATGCTTTTAATCGATTGTTTTACAAGACAGCACATCGGCACATCTGCAGAAAAGTACGATTTTTATAACATTTCCACCAAACGATTAGAGACGAGAGTTGTTTACGTCTACATATGTGCTGAGTTTTGAAAAACAAGCCCGTTCTATTATGGGAAATGTTTTTAACGTAGTGGCACTATCAGTTTTCTGATAATGGTTATTTTGAATCTTGATTATTTTAATGTTAGTTATTCTATTTTGAAAATGCTGTTATTTATGGAAAGTATTACTACTAGTAGGGTCTTCTTCTTCTTCCTGCCCTTATCCCATATTACTTGGGGTCGGCGCAACACGTTTGTTTCTTCCATTCTGTCCTGTCACTCGTCACACTATCGCTAACTCCCTTTTATTTTATCACTCTTCACACAATCCATCCATATTTTCTGTGGTCTATCTCTCCCTCTCCATCCATCCACATGTATATAAATACTATTAGTAGGGTAAAAGTCATTCATTATTACTTATCACCAAATATTTGTTGTATTTTTTTAATATAAAATACGTTGACCAATATTTGGTGTTTGATACGCACATATGTATAGATAATATATATATAATTTTCATTTCATTTCATAGAATTATATACCAAGAAATGGCCAACGGCGTCGCCCTGTGAGTGTTTAACATAATACTGCGGTCGTCAACCCGCCTGTCAAGCGTGGTGACTATGTCAAAAACCCTTCCTCGGTTGGGATGTTCAGCAATCGACGTTATACGAGCTGATGATGATGATATATCAAAGTACAAAGAATAATAAATTGACAAAAGATTTAATGTTTCTGTATTTAGTCTGAGCTTCGAATTACCAATAAGCTGATACTTGTGGGTGATTATTGAATTAGCAAAGTTTAATTGATGTTGTTGGCACAGTCGTGAACTTTGTGATGTAGTGCCAAATCTTGCCAATAAACTAATTAATATTAACCTCTGGACTCAGCATTAAGTTTGATTCTCCACCTAAATTCAATTAAATCCGCCAATCGACGCCGTATTTCAGTCCTAAAACAAGATATGAACGGTACTCGTAAAACTGAAAATTGAATTTATATGTAGTTGTTAATTTTAATATTAAACTCCTGACGCTAGATTTTATCGGTCTAGACAAGTTTTATAGACCCTATAAATAAAATCAATAGATTTTTTTTTACTTTGATAGCTTATTGTCACGAAGTTTTCTAAATATTTTTAGTAACCTGTTGTCTAAGCTATACTAATAATATTCTAAAAGAGATTTGTATGTTTGTCAAGGATTTGCGCCAAACTACTGGACTGATATATATTTTATTAGCTGCGCCGCGCGGTTTTACCTGCGTTACTCTGCTCCAGTGGATCGAAGTGTGATGTTTTGTAGCCTATTTGTTAATCCAGCTTTTAAACTGAGTTTTTTTTTCCTTAAAAATGAACACTATGTCGGTGCAAACTTTCAGCCAAACTCGTTTTGTAGTTTTTACGTGAAAGACTAACAAATATCCATCCTTCCACCCATAAAAACATTCTCGTTTATATTATTACTAGCTTCCCGCGCGCGGTTTCACCCGCGTAACTCCCGTTCCCGTGGGAAATTCATAATAAAATATAGCCTATGTCCTTTCTCAGGCTCTAGACTATGTCTGTACCAAATTTAATTAAAATCGCTTCAGTAGTTAAGGCGTGATTGCGTAAAAGACAGACAGACAGACAGAGTTACTTTCACATTTATAATATTAGTAAGGATTAGGAGGTTCACCCGCGTATATGGTCCTTTACTTGGGTGAAACGGCAACTGTGCGGGAAGGTTAGACGTACATAAATTAAGATTTTTTACGTAACCTTAGTTTGAAAACTTCAAAAGCAATTGAAGTAAATTACTTTCTTAACGACGACAGTTATTATGACAGACAGATCATTCTTTTTATCTTAAACATAGATAATTTAATTATTAATAGTCTGGCTTGCCTCTAAATTGATACTATAGATGAATAAACATATAATAATATGGTGGTAGAACGTTGAAAACAGTAATGTTATTTTGTCCCTAACGAAAGAAAAAGTTTATATTATACTAGCTGACCCGGCAAACGTTGTTTTGCCATATAAATAATTTATCACTAATGGGTATGAAAAATAGATGTTGGCAGATTCTCAGACCTACTCAATATGCTCACAAAATTTCATGAGAATCGGTCAAGCCGTTTCGGAGGAGTACGGGAACGAAAACTGTGACACGAGAATTTTATATATAAGATAAACCTTTTGTTATCAAACATAGGAGTAACGTGCCAACGCCGCGCCGCTTGTTACTCCCCGTTAGTTGAAGTGCCCTCGTGTGGAAGGGTTACTTGACAACCACCCACCGTATATGTTGAACACACTTTATATTTTATTATAATAACCTACTTGGATGTTCTGTACTTTGTGCAACAGATTTTTTTTTTATAATTATTTCTCGGTTAAAGTGTATCATAGGAATAAACTTTAATTTTGTAAGAAATTCCGTACCAAATATGTCAAACTTTAAATTCATCTGACGAATGAAAAAGAGGCTCTGAGTCTAGTCACAGATTTGTATAAAAAATATCGAATCAGGCATTGTTTATGGTACAGATTAATGGTAATTAACATAAATTTACAATTACAGGATCCATAAATATAAGTAAACTAGATTATATAAATTATTTTATTGAATTCTCAACTTGAGTTGAGAATAATGTGTAAATTAACGTTTTCTAAGGCCTAAACCTTTACCTAGTGTTAGTTACCATGAACTGAACTAATTGAGGCTGAATTTATAGTTTACACTTCATAGTTTATCAGTCTGAAATGAATCATTTATTTACAACAACACTAAAATATTTACACAATTGTTATACAACTTAAATTAGGAATATACAAAAAAAAAAATATATCTACACTAATATTATAAAGAGGAAAGATTTGTACCTATTTTTGTATGTTTGTAATGAATAGGCTCAAAAAGTACTGGGCCGATTTAAAAAATTCTTTCACCAATAGAATGCTACATTTTTCCAATTTGACATAGGCTACATTTCATTTAGAAAAAAATTAGGGATCCTTGGTAAAATTTGAACAATGTAACCGAAGGTGTAGAAAAATGAGTCTTAAAATGTATTTCGTCGAATGCGCTGCCGAAACTATTAGCGATAGAACAAAATAATGTACAACAATATTGAAGAACATCATAATGTCTACAAAAAACTCCGCGGTAGCATATGTCCAACTATTGTAGTTATGTCACTACAACAACTTTTTTCATTTTAAACATTAATGAAAATGCTAACCAAATTCAAACCATGCTATTTATGTGTTTATATTAATCCTTATCCAAATAAATTATTTTATGGTCAAGACCATATAACTACCTATAAAATAGTTTTTATAATCTATATATATAAAAGAAAGTCGTGTTTGTTACAACACTTATAACTCGAGAACGGCTTGACCGATTGCCATGGTTTTTGATTTGTTGGATTTGTTTCCGTCCCGAATAGCAGAATAGGTACATCTTAAAAACAAAAGAAAGTCGTGTTAGTTACTCTATTTATAACTCAAGAACGGCTGAACCGATTTGGCTGAAAATTGGAACTTTTGGGTAGGGGTAGGGTAGGGTAGGGTAGGGTAGGGTAGGGTAGGGTAGGGGTAGGGTAGGGGTAGGGTAGGTTTAGGGTAGGGGTAGGGTAGGGTAGGGGTAGAGTAGGGGTAGGGTAGGGGTAGGGTAGGGTAGGGCAGGGGTAGGGTATAAAAGTCCACCCGTGCGAAGCCGGGGCGGGCCGCTAGTACATACATATACTGGAAAAAAGAAAACCCTTACAAAAATTGAAAATCTAATCAGTTTATCAGTCTTAGATTCTCAATTGTATGTTATATTAGAGTTATTGATCTGAACGTGAAGTAACCATTCGTAAGGCGACCTTGTCTAAATAGCAGACGAAATCCATAGTCTCGGCAATCGATATAGCTGTCATTCGAGAAACTTTTTATATCACGCGAATAGTGATCTAGTTATAACTGTACCTACGAGTTTATAGCAATTTGTTAGACTGAAAATGTTACTGTAATACTTCGTATCACTCGGAAGAGGTATAATACAAGTAGTTTTTTTTTTACCCATACAAATGCAATCAAGTACAGTCCCCGTTAAGAAGTAACTATTAAAAATCACGAAAGGAATTGATCAAGCGTATACTGGTATTAATAAACAATTGGCATTCATGTCATTACCTACGTCTATAGAAGAGTGTATGTCGTTTTCTAATTACTATTGTAAATCTGGCCACAAGTTTAAAATATACATTTTATAATAAATATACATATGAATTAAAATTTAAAAGTGTTCACTCATCTCTTTTGTATGTTACAAAAGAGATGAGTGAACACTTTCTTTTATCGTGACGTCATTCAATGTCACATTCTTCATTGCTACTCTGAGCTGACAATGCGATGATAGGTGAGAACTAAAAATACAAGTCATAGTAAGTACTCGTATTCGTCTATTACTCATGTGACTAATCCTAAGGCTCAATTGCGAAACGTTTAGCATTTGTTTATATAAATAGATTTGAATTGAATGGGACTAAGGACTGTAAGCCCAGCACACATGGAAGAGGTTCAGACTGGTGCCTGCCATGACACCATCTTGTGTCGTCTTGAATCCCGCATCGATTTTAATCAGAAAGTTTAAAGGAGGAGTTGGAAAGTAAATAAGTGGTGTCCTAAATGTCGCTCATGTACTGTGGGCAATGATCGCTTGCGATCAATAATTATCTCTATTAAATAGCGAATTCAAGTGATAGAACAAACCAACTTTTTTTTTTTTTGACCGAGCGGAAATGCACTGACTCTTTCAACCACCGCCTTTATGAAACCGGCGGTGGGATATGTGGGGACTCGCTCTCTCCAGTGCGTGTTATGCTGCTCATACCACGAGGAGAGGACCCTACCACCACTAAAACCCCCCGGGTACTCCTTCTTCCGCTATGCGTGTGAGGGCCACCAGGTATCGCTAGAAGCGCTTACATTTCCAGTGAACCCCCACGGAGAACCAACCAACCTATTCTATTCTATTCTAACCCATACCTACCTTAGAAAAGAAAATAAAGATAAAAACATACAGAATACAGACAGACAGATTAACCATCGCTTTCTCAACCTACAATTGAAGTACCTAATCATTTCTCAACTATACCAAGAATTACCGTAACAAAAACAAGAAACACTAGAGGGAGAATCCATCGGAATCCGCGCCCTGTTTGCGACAGGAAACGACAAAGGAAGTGTTCTGATTACGATTCGCTCCTTAATTAGGTCGGTAACAAACATTTGCCATAGTAGGTACAGAAATAGGTTTCCTTCTAAGCATTAATAGCTCCCTAGTGTGACTGGCGGTTGCGTGTTTCTACTCTGCCAATACAAAACACTATAACTTTTGAAAATTATTCGTGAAATATTTGACGATTTCTGTTAAGTTATAGTTTAGCGTAAATTATGTTGCAAAATATACATTTAAATGAAAAAAAACGTAAGGTCAGAGATACTTGACAGACTCAAGGAATATAAAAGACATAGGTTTTTGATTTAACATAAGAATTTAATGACATATTGTTACTTACGAGGGGATAATATAAATTTAAACTCAGTAATAACAATAAAATACTTAAGGAAAATTTGTAAACACATAATGATAGAATCAAAATTGCCTGGTAAAGTCTAAGGTTATATGAATGGTTGAATATTATCAATTAGTAATTGATCATAATTTTTGTGCTCTGATTACACCGGTCAACAAAAAATAACTTTTTTTGTGCCACAGAAATACTATTTTACTATTATTACTTTAGGAAAGACATACCATGTTTGTTTCGATATACCCGATAGTCGAGGCTTGGCTGATGTAAACACTAATAAAGTAATAAATCGATGACACACCCATTCTTCCATTAAACCCGTGTAGGAGAGACCAAGACACGTGCCCCCGCACGTGGATGCATCGGCGTCTGCACAGTCTCGTGTAAACGTAAACAAACGAACCAATTTACTTAAATACATATAAAGTGAAAAAAACAACACAGATTGCTACGTAAGAGTGATTTCCAAGTATTTTTATACCTTTGAATACTTTTACCAAGCTTAATTGAAGCTCAAAAATCCCACGCTGTATTTAATTAGCTGGCGTTTCTAACAAACTAAATTGTTGGTATTTTACGCCAGTATTCTATGAAATCAGACGACATAATCTAGCTCAATTTATAATACTACATATTGCGATTTTAACTTCCTACTGGGTTTGTTAAAGATAAACACAGGACAAAAGTAGAAACAAGAAAGTAACCTTTACCAAGAATAAGATCGGCGTTATATAATATTTTCCTAACAAAAACATCGGCATTTATCAATATTGTCCTGCAATTTATTAATTAATGTGGCCCCAGAGAGTTGCTCCAACTTCGATAACTAATTAGGGCGAAACTGTTCAACTGTAATTTACAGCCGGTTTACAGACACAAACAAGTGCCCAGACAACGATAAACTTAGGACATCCATGAATGTGCTATCACCCACAAGAAATAGTTGAGTGTACAAATTGAGATAACAGAAGTTATGTGAAGGGTCGGATGAGATTATATGATGTAAATATCCATATAGATACCAAGGAATTACAATTATATTACAATACAAACAGGAAAATAAAAAAGAGCTTTTTTTTATTTTAACATTGAGAAACAAACATTAAACCTAACTCAACAAAGTGAACAAAAACAAATGTTATGTATTTTCGGAGTATTTTTACAAAAACCACCGAAATATCCTGAAATTTTCTGCACGTCGAATTGATAAAAAATCTGGAAACTCAACACAAATCCTAGGGTTCTTGTCTATACTCTCAAAGGCAGTCCAAACTGACTTTTTAGAAAAATCCTTCTCCTCAACCTGTAGTATAAACACGTTTCGCAAATCAAACTTGATACAGCAAAAAGCAAATTGGCATCTAGCCAATAGCGTATTCAAATGTTCTGCTTCAGACGGTTTTTGAGCCCAGACACGTTTGTAAAAGTCGATAACAAGATCCTTTGAAAGACAAATTGACTATACGAGCGTTCATTATACAGTTAGCTTTAAAGTGTTGCCAGCTAAAAATATATATTTTATAAGCTTTATTGCAAAGAAATTCAAGGAGTTAGAGAGAAAAACTTGAAGCTTTAAAGGATTTCAAAAGCTTCAGAGTTCAAAATGGGTGCGTAAAGTATGTTTGCAAAATTAATATCGTTTCTACAAGCTATAATGGAATTTAAAAAAATTCCAAGTCCTTTTTTCAGTATTAATATTTTTTAAAACACATCTGCAATAGGGTCTGTTGTTAGCAAACCTAATTATTCTCCAAGCAATAGGTTCCGTCCAACGTTGTCGGATCATTTAACGTCTTTTCCGTTATTCAAATATAAATAAATAGACTTTAATATCAACCCTCCTTATAAAATAATGTATGACAAGGGTACCCTTTTTTTGCTAACCTCTGAATTGCGAGCCAGCTGTTTAGAAAATAAAAAACCGGCCAAGTGCGAGTCAGACTCGCGCACAGAGGTTTCCGTACTAACCTGTTTTTATTATACGATGTTACGAAAAATTTACGGTCTTTGCATATTTTCCTTTATGGGAAAGCAGCATTAATTGTATTCTCTTTTACTTTTACAGTTATATGAATAAAAAAAACCCGATCGGTTAGTTAATTGATTAAATATAAATAAAAAAGAGTTAAGATAGAAAATTGACTGTTGTTTTTTATATCTATACAAAATTGAATAATTACTTATCTCATCATCAAGTACAAATTTATAATAACCACATATAATTCGTGTGAATACCAATATGTATGCCGAAATGTTATTATGATATTCAAATATTTCAAGTGTATAAATAAACCTTTCTACCGCAATGGAGTCGAGTAATTCATTTATCCACCTCTCGGAATGGCGGGGTATTCAGTAAGCAGACGTGCGTCATAACCCCAAGTTAAATTTAAATGAATTTAACACTACTTAGGGATTGCGATGTTGTTTGCCAAACGGTTTGGAGAATATGTTGCCAAATTTTGTAAGTTTGAATTTGAATGTTTTATTGTGTCTTTATAAATTCTTATTAAAGATCATGTCTTAACATAGAATAGAATAGAATAGAATACTCTTTATTGTACACACATAAGTAAACAGGACAAAGAAAATATAATAGACACAGTACAATGGGCGGTCTTATCGCATAAAGCAATTTCTTCCAGACAACCTTTGGATGGATAATGGAATTCATTAGGTAAATGACGTAGGTAGATTGTATGCAATTCAAAATTAAGATTATTAATTTAATACCAATATTTTGGTATAACTATATAGGTTTGTTTGCCTGTGGGGTTTCCCTTTATACCAAAAGCCTTTCGGTGCAACTTGTTTTGGAAACAAGCTCTACAAGTAATGCATCCGTATTTTTATATTATAGCTTGACAGAAATGAAATTATATTTTTCGTTTCTTCAACAACGTTTTCATTAAGTTTTTCATTGAAGCAAATACTGCTATATGAAAACGGAACACATCATCAAACAATCTTCCGTTCCAATTTCCTGAAGAGAGCCTCTCCAAACGATATTGGGACACAATACATCGATTTCCTATCTTCAAACATTGTTACCAGTCCTAATTAAGAGCGCCTCAATACACTACAAAGAAGTCATCAAATTAAGATGTTGTATTTAATTTAACCTAGTCAGAAAGCACTTTTCGTTTGTCCAGCGGTA
Source organism: Nycteola revayana (assembly GCA_947037095.2). NCBI lineage: Eukaryota > Metazoa > Arthropoda > Insecta > Lepidoptera > Nolidae > Nycteola > Nycteola revayana. Next base: position 16,248,765 of record OX344858.2, on the reverse strand, counting down.
ATGTGTCCGATCCCAGCGAGGATAGGATCGCCGGACTGGCAAAAAAGTTGTTCCTAGACATTTTCTTTCGATAAAAACCCGAAGTCAAGAAGTTTTAAGTTTAACGCTACGTGTTAAATCGTAACTTCACGAAGCCAGTTCAACAGTGTCAGTCTTGCGCCTTATCTCTCACCGGTCATATCGAAAAAATCGTCCCCCCGGATTTTGAGAGCAAAGCAATAAAAAGTGCACCAGTGTTTGCCCACTCTGGCCAATTTCTTGAAAATTTGGTCGCTATAATCGGTCTGGAGGAGTATATAGATCTCTTTGTACATGGCCTTAGACCTTTCTACCTACCTATTGCTAGAAAGTTATATAATAATAAGAGATAATATTCAACGCCACATCGGACGCATGTCGGCGCCAGGCACAGATAACCCTGTCTGTTTACTAGTACGCAACCCGATAACTTGTATAATGCGGATTGCACTGCAACTTCTCGCATAAACTTATGATACGGTACAACTTTAATAGTTATAAAAGTAAATGAACAGAAAGAAAACTCGGGAGTTGAGAAGTTAGTACTACCTTGGAAATGTTATTCCATTTACGCTACTTTTACTTGAACCTTATCTCGGATTGGTATTACCGGCCTTGTATAGGGAATGGCCACTTTATAGCAGACTAGAAATCAACAGTAATATTAAAAGCTGAAGAGTTTTTTTGTTCTGAGGCGCTAATCTCAGGAACTACTTGTCAGATTAGAAAAAAATATTTCAGAGTTAGAAAAAGCCCATTTAATTATTAATGTCCTACGGTAACGGGAGATACGCGGGTGAAACCACGCGAAGGAATCTAGTATGAGATATAATCGTTAAAAATCCTTTACCAATGTATCGATAAGCAATATTCGGCAGTCAAAGCATTTATTAAAAATACTCCTCTTCATTGTTACAGTTGATGAGAAAATATTCTGCTGCCACGGTGGATTATCGCCAGACCTTCAAGCCATGGAGCAGATCCGGCGGATCATGAGGCCCACCGACGTGCCAGACCAGGGTCTGCTCTGTGACCTCCTGTGGTCCGACCCCGACAAAGATACCGCGGGATGGGGAGAAAACGACCGCGGTGTCAGCTTTACATTTGGTACAGAGGTGAGTGTACAGACTTTTTTTTTTACGTTAACTGACAGAACAAACTAGCCTGTGCCAGTTTTGATTATGGTGATATCTCTCAACAACCCTGGCTTGCAAAGCGAGAGGCCCATGTTCAGCAGTGGACGAAACTGGGCCCGTTAAAGGGAAGAAGTTTAAATTCCTTTTAATTTTTCTAACTTAAACAATAGCATATTATGCATATAAGTTATGTATTCTGATGGTTGAATGAAAGGCTCGCGATATAAAATTAGAAAAAAAATACGTTTCTCTATGACTATGCTGGGGGCGCCATCTACGCAATGTTTTACGTTTTGATTACGTGGTTTCATCGTTATTTTCTATACTATCGCTAAACTGGCTATTCGTGTTATTATTATTTATTAGACTGAACATGTGACCACGTTGTAGGCGATAGACACGGCAAGTCTAAAGGCGATCTCGTGAGGTTCAACGCAGTTTGTTATCTGTGCATACACAAAACAAATGCCACATATTAACCTTTCGTCTCACTCACTGATTAGATTGTTGTGTATACGTTGATATTCATAATAAATAAGGTGCTTCCAAATCATATGTCTTCACCTATTACTGTAAATATTGCCATTTATAGTGAATCGTTTAGAAATGAATGCGTTTTTTTTAAGTCGTCTCTCAGTCGCTTTGCTGGCTGCATACCCCGGTGTATCGCATAGACAAAATATGTATATGTATGTGATTTTAAGACACATTTAGGCCAAGCAGTTTAATAAAGTATAATACATTGCTCTATAATGTTTACTCAACGATAATAAATCATGGTATATACACTCTATACGTTTTAATAATTTATGTGGGAAAACTATTGTGGCTGTAAGTATAGCTAGGTACTTCTTTTCTTATCGAAGTAATAATAATTATATTTTGCGAACATAAACATCAAAATTGGTCTCTATTCGTTAACTCCTAAAAGTTATTTGTAGTAATAGAGAATTAAGCACATTGCCAGCGGGCGGGCGAGCGAGCTAGGCGGGCGGGCCAAGCGAGAAAAGGAAACTATACAAACTATGCGGAATATTGGCGAGCTAAACTATGGGGTTCCTATTCCTAACCTAACGAGGTGAACGAGAAGCTTCACTGGAATCGTTGGATATTTCGTTAGCGTCGCTCGCATCGCTGACGTAGGTTAGTCAGTAGCTCACGGTTTAAATTGAAGTAAGAAAAAGAGGTGAAACGATGTTCGCCCGCCTCACTCGCTCGCCCGCCCGCTGGCGGTGTGGCCTGCGCTTTATGGACGTATATTACTGTATTTTATCTAGTTATGACTCAATAGACAATTCGCCATATAACTAATCAATTCACCTTAATAAACAAGTCGTCGTCATAATTTTGCAGGTGGTAGGCAAGTTCCTGTCGAAGCACGAGTTCGACCTGATCTGCCGCGCGCACCAGGTCGTGGAGGACGGCTACGAGTTCTTCGCCAAGAGACAGCTGGTCACTTTGTTCTCGGCGCCCAACTACTGCGGCGAGTTCGATAACGCCGGTAAGAATTGTTCGCCTTTATATTTGTTCACAGTTTGTAGCGACAGACGGAATACGTGAGATGACGTCACGAATCCTATATTGCGCTATAAAAGTTCGCAAGCTGCTTAAGGATATTTACAAGTTTTAAACAGAAACAAATAGCCGGCAAAAAGAGGTCTTTCGGGGTCTGGAAGTAGACGAAACACATGAAGCCGTTGGACCAGATTGTTATAACATCATCTGTGACAAACCTAACCAGAAAACGATAACCCCTCACAGAGGCCCATGTTTATCAGTAGATGCTAGATGGACTGATGATGATGATTCTATATTCACCTCTTCGAAATTTATCATGACGATATTAAATCAAGTTTTTATTGAATTCCAGGCGCGCTGATGTCAGTGGACGAGACGCTAATGTGCTCGTTCCAGATCCTGAAGCCAGCCGACAAGCGCAAGCTGTACTCCGGCCTCAACATGGGCCGCCCCAACACGCCGCCCCGGGCACAGCCCAAGAACAAGAAGAAGTGAGTCTCTACCACCAATACCACCAACTCTTAGCACTGTGTGTTACAAACCACTACATACAAAAGTGACATCTTGTCGGCATTGCTCACCAACATATTGAGATTAAACGTGAACAGAAATTGAGACTTCGTTGCCATGACAATGAAACATCACACAATGTATTTTTCCGCTTCTGGCTCCTGCATCTTGAAATATTACGAACATACCCTCAAAGACTTGTGTGGTTTGTTCGATATAAGCCAAATAAAATATTCCTAAAAGTAATATTCAATTTTTATTTTAGCTCGTGTTCCTAACGACCTTACAATCATAATAAATAACACATTTAAACTCCTCCATTTTACTATATTTAACAATGATATCCCATCACATTCACTCTTAGTATTCATTTCACTTACTCATACGTCACACCCTGTCATTTCATTCCACTCCGTCAGTCATTGCATTCCATTCCTACGTATGTATACACAAATTATGTATATTTATTTATTTATATTTTTATCGCAGAGATATATGAAATCTTCACACAAATATAAGGTATTTTATACCATGAGTGTTGTGTTATTAACAAATAATAGTTCTAGGTCAGAGTAATGCAACGCACAATATAACAAAAAATCACAATACTTTTTCCATAATATTGGATTTAACTATAAAATAATCATGAATGTCAATAATTTGAATAAACTAATTGTTATTTTTAAGTAGAATATAGATTACTTAACGTATTTGCATGTGTATAAAAGGCCAAAATCCCAACTTTTACATTTTCGAAATACTTACTGGCCCAATATTTAACTTAGTGCCATATTTGTCATTAAAATAGATGAAGCAAGAAAGTATTAGAACATCCTCTTTCCCCATGTATTGATTTTGTTTTGAACTATTTGAATTGAGTTCGAATACTTTCATCTATTGGATTTGTCATAAATATATCGCACATTCGATAAGACTCGCCGAAAATGACATTTAAATTTAAAAACCTAAACGTAACGTAATCTTTTTTATTCTAGCTAACAACATGCCTAATTACGATAGGATTCTTTTATAAATATAATGCAGAGTAAAACCTTTTTTAATGCCAAAAAATATATAACACTGGTACATTTGTACAAGTACAATAACTGCAATTTTGACCTTGTCTTACTGGATTTGCGATATTTCATCAAGCATTTACATACTGTTGTGATTAGAAGATTTTTGGATAAGTTTAGTTTGAATATTTCATAATTTCACTGATTATAAAGAACTTTCGACTCTTCAGATTTCGCTATATGAGTTAGATCGTTTATTACATAATATCTGTTCTGGATTATAGTGACGAGTAATAAAACTAACTGATTGTGTTTTAGACACGATATGACATGTGATGCATAATGAATCATTTTGCTATACACCATGGCATAACAAAATTACTCATGTACTTGCGTCGTCATTATTACACGGGGCTATATCTTGTAATACCATATTATAAAATATTAGTATTTTTTACAGGGGAGGACATTTCTTACAATTTAGAATTTTGACCAAACAATTTATTTATACTTTCATTAAGCGCTCAGTAAATTATGGCCTAGCTTTATATTTGTAACATATTTTGAAACAAAACATAGTTACTGTGGTTGTGTAACAATGTCTATTATGTGATCAACAAAAAGACGTACATACTAGTTTAAATTAGTTATACAAATAGTTCAACGCAACTGTGCGCGCCGCTATTTGTGGGCAACGTTAGACACAAGGTGTATTCACACCGTAAGCACAGATGAGTTTCAACTATCTGTCTGAACTCTTAATAAGAATATTGTCTAACGATTATAGACGGAATCTGAGAGAGTCATAGTCATTCATCAAGAAATTGAAGTCATTTGAACTTGTAATGGCCTATGGAAGTTTATTGCCCTTAATAATTTGAACTCTGTCAAGTTTTCATTAAGTTTATCAACATACCTACTGCCCAACAAAGGGTGTCATATTATGACCAAGCTGAAATTATCGGTCGTTTTTCCCCATAGTATAATTATTAAGTATTGGTTTCGTATTTTTAATATAAGAATTCAAAGAGATATGATATTGCAGATTTGCAATCGCAAAAAACTCACCTGTAAACATGAGAGCTTATTTTCCCTGAATATTAGGAATTCCTTTTGCTTTGTATATTCCAGTCACAACTGACGTGGATTATATTAAAGTCACTAATAAGATTCATGTTTATTTATTTCAAAGTTTAAAAAAGTTACGTTAAGTTAAAAATATATCTAAGATTTTTTTCTTTCTAAGTTTATTGAAAGTGAGGTTAAGACCATAATTTCAGCTTGTATACAAGTGTTCAGTTAAACTTGGTCATCTCACATGTATGTCTGTCTGTCCCCTGCAGTTAAACGCCCGTTGCCGCCGCCTGGACTCGCATGGCCCACACCTACTTACAATACTATCACTTTTACCTACATTGTCCGATCAACGAGCAGGGATATGCCTCGATAAGTTTTCTTGCATCCTTTGTAAAATACTGTAATTATTTTTGATATGAGGTAAGTTGTAATGTTACGTTAAGTACGCCATTTAGTAACATAATTACTATATATGATCATAGATATCTGCTTTTAAAAGGAAGGCATATGTTATGCCATAGAACTTGTTATATGGAAACGCTAAGCTGAAAACATAGTGTTTATGTAAAAATATAGTATATTATATGTACTAGTGTGTCCATTCTTAGGCCTCAATTTTTACTGCGATTATTATAGAATTTTACATTGGATGATGAAAATTTTCATTGTACTATCGTATGTTTGATACCATTTTGTATTTATCTGGGTCGCTTTATTGGCATTTTTAGAGCTAATTTTTCAGTCGTCATAAATGTTATTAGAGGAATAAATTGTAATTTGGACCGAAATTTACAAAAAGAGTCTGTCAAATTCAGAATTTACTCCTCTGGTAATTTTTATCTGATGATCGAACAATTTGAATGGCTCTTAAGTTCATGTAGTCGAATTAACTAACTTAATATGTACGCTAAAGAGTCTAGATTAGTATAAAATGGTTTCGATGTATTGTAAGCCCTTTTGGCAGTAGAGTAAAGAGTCACTTTTCCACAAAAGTAGTTTGACTTAACAGTCGTACGACTGTTTGAAGAATATTGAAGCTTACAAGGTACGTATAAGTGCTTAATGATTTTATAAGTTCTTTTACTATATGAAATGTTAATATCAAGTATTATTTTTTTACTGCGGCTCGCTGTATTTTTTTAAATGGTCACATTGTTTTAACAAAGATAACTAGAGCAAAAAGAAATTTAAAAATATATAACATCTATGATATGATAATAAGGCTTCATTTACTTTGAATGAATAAAAAAAGGAAATTAAAGTTTGATGAATAAACTGATTGTTACGGACAATGCCAATATTTTCACCTAAATAATACAATGTATTATTCATAAATTCTTAATGAGAAACACTACCTCTTAGCAGGATAGTCAGTATTTTTAGGGCTCAGAAGCATTTGGTCGTAATTGCCAGTTTACGGCAAAGGCACATACGACGAATGTGTCTGACTTATAATGACACATCCGACCTTTTGCATCTAAGCACTAGATTTATTTCTTTTGCTCTAGTTATGTATAAGAGTCACACGCACGTTCAATATTGGTCAATTGCTGGACAATTCTCTCTGGACGGATGGCGCGTATGGACTAACTGACAGGTGCTGTCATTAAATTGTTACGTCAATATGTTAAAAGTCAACATAACTTGTTACATGCTATGGTTACTAACCATCGTAGAAGATTCACAATTAGTATATTAATTCGCGATTTTCTACTTTAATTTTACTTAAAACACGTTTCTCCATTTCACGCCTGACATTGGTAGAATTGTCGTCATTCGGCACATTGCCATTAAATAAGAAGAAGAAGAAGATGCTTTGGTTAGTCAGAAAATGATATTGATTGAACTAAGATGCCAATAAATCCATGTGTTAAAAGTAAAATTTGGATTTTTGAAAATTTTATCGGCATAATGATTAGATTTCAATATAATGTGACCTTGATATGAAGGGAAACAAAAAAAAACTGGGGCGATTTAATAATGTTCAGTTTCAAGTCTAGTTTGCTTGCCTTTGCGCAAAAGATAAAAAAATCTTGATCTATGTCGCTCTGACAGTTGACTTTTAACGTCATTGTCTATTAATTTATTGGCAACACTGACGCAGCGTTGCCGCACGACAAAAAATTCGGCTCGGTCGAATCAATTATGTATGAAATAGCATTTTTTTAATTTATTACAGTGGCAACAATACTGCCAACATTTACTTAATAATGGCGGTCTATTCGGCTTGGGGCGTATATGTGAATGTATGCGTATATTGATAATGTTTGAACAAATGCGAGTTGTATGACTGGTACTCAGTATGCTTGTGTCGTATTAAATATCCATCAATTTAAATGTAAGTCGTTGTGAACACAACTTTGATGCGGCGCGTTAAGGTTGACAATAGATCAGCTGATGACATGACTAATAAAATTTGCATTTTCAGTCGAAAAGAGAGTAGGTATCTTATGATGTCAAAGCTAAAAAAATTTGGCGTTATCGTAAAATATTGACTGAGAATTTTGCTACCTATAGTGAGAATCTAAAGTCGTACGTAAAGTTCAGTCAGTTAGCTGTATTCTTACTTCTGCCTTAACGATGCGATTAACGCATTTTTAAACCGAGATTATCATTAAAAGTCGCGTCAAAGTTATGATCCCAACATTTCGCAGTTAATACAAAAGAGTAATTTCAATGATGGAAAACATTGCAAATTATAATAAGTAGTAAGCATAAATTAATATCGTACGACGCGTAGTTTGTTGTTAATAAAACGAACAAAATGTAAAATAATGTGCCCACATTGTCGCCAAGGCTTTTACTAAGTGGAAACTTGGTTTTCTATGTCGTCATCAAACAAAAACCCCAATTGATTTATTGATTATAATAAATTTGGGATTAATCGTGTATTTTTTATTGTACATTTGTATTGGTTATATCGCTTAGTTATACATCTAATGCATTTAATTATGCCGAGTGTGTACATGTGGGCGTTTTAGAAGTAATATGATACACCGTCCCGCGGTCGGTTGATAGGACTCGTAGCGTTGCTTTCCTCCCGCTTCTTATGCGCTTTTGTTATGGTAGCTTTATAGAATATGTTTTTGGTAGTTTTAGCTGTTGATTTATAGAAAAAATCTTATTGAAAATGTGGTGTATAAATGCCAGTTATGTAAATTTGCTACCACGCAGAATAATTCAATACCCATAATTGTTGTAATGCAATTTTGAAAAGTGATTTTGTATTGTTTATGAAATTATAGATTTTTTTTAAACGTAATTAAAATCAACAGCTAAAATTATCAATATTGCCAAACTCCACCGACAGTTGCCATACAAAAAATAACGCATAAGAAAATCGGGTAGCGATTTTATTGAGTTTTTTTTATTTCATTGCTAATTTAGACTGATGCCGGCAAACAGCCGATCAAATTGAATCACTGATCCATATATGAAAAGAATTGTATAATAATTTCTTAAATAAAATACTTCTGAAAATTTAAATTCTTTTATTTACTACCTTGTGATTGTTAGCTAGAAACTTAACAGGGTTATTTCTCATTCACGTTGACTAGCAGAGTGTAATAAGAAAATGAAGTCTTTATTATCTGGAAAAAAGATACATTATATTAAAATGAGCGTAAGAAATCCACTTCTAAATCCTGTTGTTGCTTACCATACGTAGAGTGAGTAAAATGAACACGAAAAATAACTTTGCCGATGAAAGATGAATAAATAAATCAGATGATATGTCTTGTGTAACAAAATCCGAAACTCCATGTTTTTCTTTTTAATTTTGGTAGTAGTAGAAGTATCCATATCACTGGTAAAACAAATTTTCAGCTTGCCTGTACTTAACAAGGCTCTCTTGAAGGCATTTTCATACATTTGTGTAAGTTTTACACGATGGTAGCCTCTTACTAAACGGATCCGGCTACAAGTTGCGACAAAGTTCAACGAGTAAAAACTGCTTTACCCGTTGCCTAATATACAATATTATTGCTTTATATGACAAACCAACGGCTAGTGCCGAGACCGAGGAACGGTGGGTAGTCGCCAACTAAACCCGGATAAACATCTTGCAAATTTTAATATTGCTTGTTGGGCGTTGTGATCGAAACCACCACCTCTAAAACTGAAATCACTACACCCCGGAACATTATCTACCATAGGATACAAAACGATAGAGGTACATACAACAACAAAAGTGTGCAGATCCATAGGTAGGAACCGCCCGGCGCGAACCACCATCGGCCTCAGATTGGCGAGCAATATGTTGAGCAACATACGTCGAGGTCGCACACCTATCGTGTGCCAAGCGCTCTGGTACGCCGCCGTGGACACACGGTCTGCCTGATTTAAAAATAATAGGTTAGCGTCACAGAGGGCCTAGACAAAATGTTACTACAGCAGAGTGATCGCTAGCAGAAAATCGCCAACGCTAAATATCAAATATGTAAAAATATAGTTTACTATTGGCGATTTTAAAAACACAAAACAAATATGATTCACCAGGCTTTTGCTACTTCACCAGGCGTAAAGGCGAGCAGTGCTCCAGCATTAATAAATGGTAAATTACAATAGATATAAAGATGTGTGGGTGTTGCGTCCTCACGGTAAGTTATCTTTTCAAAACTTCAACTGAATTCACCTATAATGTTTGCTGAATTTGGAAATATAATCACTTTCACAGAAAAGCACTTTTGATTGCGGTGGTATGAATGCTGTTTATTCAGTAAGAACAGCCACTCTTTGTATCTGAGGTTATTGCGATACTGATAGTGTAGCTATAAAAGCAAAGGTGCAGGTCATGATGGGTTAGTTGAATCGATTGAGTGGAGCCGACAATGCACTATTCATGCTTGCATGCGTATTTCATACGTTGTCATTTGACTAGAGAAGAAGAAACAATGACATGTCCATTTGGTCCATTGGTCCATTGCACATTACTGTGCAATGAACACTCATCGTGTATATAAGTTATGGAGCCTTGCAGGGGATTACCTGACGATATAAATAATGATATTTATTCAGCACTTAGGTATTTACATACACTTGTACTTGTCAAAATTACACTGTATAAGACTAAATCTAACAAAAGTATCACTTAAGTAGCTAAAAACATTGTTATAATTATTTGATCTTACAGGATTTTTAATCAGTCTGTCGGTCTGTCCGTCTGTCGAGCGATAAATGACAAATGTACACATTAGGTATAGTAAGATGCCTTAAAGGTAACAGGTCTAATTAAAATTAACTTCCAAGAATCCGGCCAAAGTCTAAGCGACATCCACCTGAGGGCACCCTTAAGGGGTTAGGACCAACGCTCAGGGTGCCACTGGAGTAAAGAGTAGATTTACGAACAGTGGTGATGATCGCTGGCACGAGATCACAGTTCGGGGAAAAAGCAACAACGCGGTCCTCGGCCATGCCGTCGAGGATCCTACCCTAGCTAACCTGCAACCTTTCACTAGCTACCTAAGTGGACGACCCGGAGAAGAAAGGAAGAAAGAAACTCCGAGATAAATTATACAGTTAGATTTTAATAACGTTTGCAAATACATGTTACCTGCAATATTATCTGGTTTCCATAATAGCAGTACACGAAAATGTCCAATGCGACCGCTGCCAAATATTCCACAGTAATCATTTCAAATTTCTGAAGGAAAAACATGACAGTATTAGTTTTTCTGTGATTTCTGTTTAAACCTACTTATTTGTTTTATGTAGGAGCAACATAAAACTGCTCATCAACATTTTGTGTATAATTCTTCTAAGTAAGTAAGTTATTTAGAGAGAGATTAGCCATCCAATTTGTAAATATTAGTCTCGATAAAATATTTGAAAAGTTCAGGCGAACGAGTATGAAAAATCTAGCTTCCCGCGCGACGATTCACTCTCGTTACTCCCGTTCCCGTACGAACTTCATAATTAAATATAGCCTAACTCGATAAATAGGCTATCTAGCACTGAAATAATTTTTCAAATCGGACCAATAGACTTGAGATATTAGTATTTTTAATTAGGCTTTATATATTGGTATTGTTAATAAATACCTACCAATGTGGCAGCATACAGCAGGGTACATAGATACAAGGTGACTTGTACCACTCGCAATGCTAACAGCGGTGACACGAACCGTTCGAATTTGTCTTTGTAATAGTTGACAACTTGACACAGAGCCGCGCAGGCGCACAACGCTTCCTCTGTGGCTGTGTCGTACTGAACGTTGTAGATGTCTACAAATTTAAAGACCAAATTAAGTTAAAATATTTCCATATAGTAATGACGCCGTTGCTGAAAGGGAATCAATCCGACAAAGAGTGCCGCTGTACTCTTCTTGAGATTCAACAGTCCACCGGTCAAGATGTTCGGCGAACCAATCCCTTGGGAACGGCAAGACAAGTTGGCAAGACTTGGGCCGAAAGCTAAACTTTAGAGCGCATGTAGAAACCGTTCGTGTACGGGCTTCACTTACGCTCAGTCGACTACACTGTCTTTAAATTCACGCAGTAAAGTATCACTTGATAAAAATGTTAGGATTTATACTACGTGTATACGGCCGATTATAACGTACGCGAACACCGTATTCGCTCATACAGCGTCTAGCAGTTTGTACCGCTTACAAACTGTCCAAAGTAGATTCACTCGATGTGCCACCGGGGCACCGAGGTTCATTCGTAATCGCAACTTGCATTCTGATCTCCAACTGCCTTCCATCAAGCAGTGGATGAAAGAGGCGTTGGGACGCTTCTTCGAATCCGCGGCTCAACACCCAAACCCGTTGGTTGTTGCAGCATCCGACTACAGGCCTTTGCCTACAAAGCATCGTAAACACCGTCGGCCTCGGGGCGTCCTAGACGACCCGGACGACGAGATCACAACTTACCAACTAGCAGTATAGAGACTGCAAGAAACTAGCATCACTACACAGAGACCACTCTATCCGACCCGCCGGAGAAGAGTGCGCCTGCGACCGTGACGCGTCCCCCCTCGCCCTCCCGACCCTTAGTTTGCTAAGAACCTTCCGATGCCCTCGTAGACCCGAAGTCCGAAAGGACGGCAAAGTGTAAAAAAAAAAAAGCTGAAAGGGAATATTTTGGTTTCATTTGGTCTAAAATCTTTTAGGGGCCATCGATTCATAAGGATAAGCTACAGCAAGACCTACTCACTCATTCGCTTGTCTTTCATAGATTTAAACAAAATAGCGGAAGATAGGTGACTCGCGTCTAGCGAGTGAACCGCATGAATTAGGTCCCCGTCGCCTAATTGAATTCAGTCTGACACAGTCGCAATCGGCCAAGTGACACAAGCGGACGTGTAACCGTACAACGTTATAAAGAATCACAGCAGTGTGAGTATGCGTTCATGTAGTTGTGAATCATACCCGTTTTCAGTTGACAAATATAAGGACGTGGCATATCTTCCGCAATTTTGCTTAAATCTATGTTGTCTTTGACAAACAATCAAATCGGTGCCAATAATAACTATTCCGTAGAACTTCCAACAACAGGTTTATGAATAACATTTATCTATGTAAATAGCTACACACGCGCGGTTTTAACCGCGTCGCTCCCATTACCGTGGAAAATTCATAATAAAATATATAAATATTTTTTTTTAAATGATACCATTAGTTCTTAGTTTAGATTACGTACCAAACTGTGTCTTTAAACCGTTGAAGTTGTTGCGCTGTAAAATATAAAACCATATTTTTTTATAAATAAAAAATATCTAAGCGTTACGAAATGTTCGCATTTCGTAACGCTTAGATATTTTTTATTTACAGTGATTCTAAATTAAAATCCGTTACCAATTTATCATCATAATGATAATCCGACTGTTCGATTTCAGCGTCGTTATAAATATAGTTATGTTTCTCGTCGTCTCGTATGTCGCTGTACTGGTCGATCAGTGCAACGTGGCTAATGCCCCGTTGCAACAGTGCTGTGTAGCGCACGTTGCGAAGGCTGCAACACAGCAGGTCTAGTTGCCCGCAGAGTAGGATAGAGTTTGATGCGAAAAATACTCCTGGTAACAGAAATATAGGTAAGTAAGTTACATAAACAGGACTACGATTAATTATCTACTAACTAATGTCCGTATTCCATATTCCATTGTAGTGGTTCTAAGCGGGCTGGAAACACATTATCATCATCATCATCAGCCCGTATAACGTCCACTGCTGAACATGGGCCTCCTCCCGAGGGAGGGTTTTTGCCATAGTCACCACGCATGGCAGGCGGATTGGTGACCGCAGTGTTATGTTGTAATACACAGGGGAAACCCTGCTGCCCGTTCCCTGATTCGTTTGTTATAGATGATGTTATAACAATCGGGACCAACGGCTTAACGTGCTTTCCGAGGCACGGAGGGTAGTCCCTCAACCAACCAGACCCGGAAAGAAATCTTAGAGGAAACACATGAAGTGGTCCAAAAAATAGTACCTACACTTGACTTTAACATATTGAAATTCCTCAGTGGAAATTTATTTATTTGAAAACTCAACAGCTTATAACTAAATTACATGAGTTATGAAATTTCACCCCTTTATCAATCAACAGCTCAATACAGCTGTGTCAAAGTATCGGTATCTTGCAGTTTGCATACACTGCCGAGTGATAGCGAGATGATGACTATTATCACTTAAGCCAATAACAGAGTTTCACGGCATTCATGAAGCTAGGTTAACTAGAAAGTAGCGAGAGAAAACAACAGAAAAAACTTCAACAAGTAAATATGTTAGCAATAATAGGCAAAATGCAAGTAAACACTTTACTCACAATAAATGTGGAAAATATTATTATGTATTTATAGAATGTAGAACAATGCCAAATCATTGGTATTCCAAGAAGGCAACGGAGTATTACTATTACACATCTTCACTTACCGAACTGCCCCATAGCCAGGCCAACATACACCTGTGCCAAGCAGTTGAGCAAGAACACCAGCTCGTAGTAAGGAGACCTCGTTGCGTCCATGTAGATCCAACCCTGGATCGGCTGTTTAGTGAACACTGTAGGTACGATCAACGGATATATTATATTAGGTCAATAAAATGTGTAAAGAATACTTATTAAAAATATGTAAGCGTGGAAGAGATAATATGCATTTCGCATGAGTGTTTTCTTTTTAAGTTTTAAGGTGTGACATGTAGACACAGTGCCGTAAATAACCTTTTCTGCGCCCTGTGCTAGCTTTTATAACTATGCCTACTTTATTTCATTTGGTAGTGCTCGATTCCAACACATACGTACCTAATGTGTGTGTTGGAATCGAGCACTAGGAGCACAGCGGGAACTTATCAGGAGCAAACCGAAAAAACAAGGGTCCTACCTGCCATTCTTGCGCCCTCCATAGTCTACGCCCTGTGCCTAAGCACCGGTGGCACCGCCCTATTTACGGCACTGTGTAGACATGTAGACGATGTTTCAAATTTAAAGATTTGAAACATCGTCTGATATCGAACGTTCCATTTATTCAAATATCCGCATAAAATGGCAGCCCTATTAAACGTCTCTGTTTAAAAAATAAATAAGTATATAATATAGTGTTCAACTTACATGCAAGTAAAACCGGCATCGTCGCATACATCATGACACTGAACATTGTACAAGCGGTATAAACTTTAGCAAACCTCTCAGCCGTCTTACAGCTTTTAAACATTGTCATATTCGTCAGACCATTGGCAGAATGATACTTGAAATTGTTATCCATATAGTCTACAAGCTCATACAACTCTTTGCGATACATTGCGAAGTAAGCCACAATGACCAATGATACAACATATGGCAGAGAATCCGATATTTTGTCTAAACTGGACATGATATCCTGCCATTCGGTATACAAATGTACTGCTAGAATCATCGGAACAAGCGACAAAAGGAATAGAACTATTCCAAGGTAAACAGCATTTATAATAATGTGTTTTTCTGTTGTACATTTTGGGAAAAGTTCCCAGCAACCGACACATTTTAGCGGCTTCATCATGTAATGAAGATATGGTTGAAGTTTTTCTTCGGTGAGAGTAGATTTTGACATTTTTCGGAGCAAGAAGTTACCGACGTAGCTTAGAGTTTCTGATAGCCTGTATGTGTGTGTCTAGACTTATATCCACTATCGGTTGTCTAAAGATGATTTCACATTTACTTTTCCGTGTATAAATATTTATTTATTTAAAAGCATTATTTATTTTAATAGTAGATATAAGTATTTATTGATTTAAATAGCGTAAATTTTTAGGACTAAAGATTTCAGGTACCTTACCTAAGAAAGATTTGTTATTTTTTATCCTTAGGTGTGAAAGGTCTTAATAGAAAACTATATTTATATATTTTTGAAATAAGTTACTTTACGCCTATTTCTCATCGAAACTTGACTAATAAGGTATATGTATGATGTAGTGAAATTTTGTAATCATGTTTCGAATTAGGTTGAATTTATAGTTGGTGTATATTTAACCCTTTTTAAGTCATCTTTACAGATGAATATAGGTGATAAATATAGGTGCCCACATATTGAACCGATGATGTAGTGAAATTTTGTAATCATGTTTCGAATTAGGTTGAATTTATAGTTGGTGTATATTTAACCCTTTTTAAGTCATCTTTACAGATGAATATAGGTGATAAATAAAGGTGCCTACATTATTAAGTGTGTAGGGTCTACTAACCCTTAACAAGTTTTAAACTTCGCTAAATCATATTCGAAGTAATTATACGTGAATACAATTAACAACTTTATTCTAATTGGCTAAGTGAAGGAGTTAGAAACTTTGTTAATTATGTGTAATTAATTTTGATTTTAACTAGCTACCCCTTCTAGGGTGCATCATAAATTCTTGTGTTAAGAATCCCTATTTTTTTTTAATTATAAATGTGAATGTTTGTCATCATGAAACTTTGTACAGATATTCTCAAGCGAGGCCGCGGGTAAAAGCTAGTAGGTAGTAAAATAAAATAATATATGTATCGGGCATTCCATGTAATATTAATAACACATAATTGTACTTACATGTTTTAAGAAATAATAATAATAAATAGACCAGAAACTTTTTTTATTTAACTTGGTTACAATAAATTAAGATTTAATCAATTAAATTTAAACATTATACAGTGCAATGTAATATTGTGGTATTAAACTAAGTATACTTTGGCCACTCGAAGTTAAAACAAACCTTTGTAAATGTTATGATTATGTTGTCTGCCTATATTGTGGACTCCGCATCCCTGAAAATAAAATAACAATGATAGACTTGTCGACAGCAAAATATATTTTAACATTGGCGTGAAAATTCGGCCGGTGTTTATAAACCTTAATTCTATTTCATGTATAAAAAATAGATAGGTTGGTTTTTACAATATCAACGCAAGCAAGATGGACTCTTATTTTAGTTAAAAAACAAATATGCCATCAAATATCCTTAAAATTTACATAATATGAATAGGGACGACCACTCCAAATTTCTATATAATCTGTTTGTTACATAAAAAAATATGGGACACGTATTTTTTGATTTATTAAATCAAAAAGAATAGAGGTTTTTTTTTCGGATTGACATACGTAGATAGCCAAGAGGCTTTTGCTACTTCACCGGGCATAAAGGCGAGCAAAGCTCCAGCTTTAATAAATGGTTTAAAAACTACAAACTAAGCAAGAGGGCGCCCCTTGTGAGGCTTGGACCTCGGCTCAGGGCGGTCGCTGGCGATGAGATTGAGGGATTATGACTTTTAGTATTTTAGGGGACGCTAGGGGGCGCTTTACTTTACAGTTTGCGGGCTTCTCGGACTTCGGGTCTACGGGGGCATCGGATGAGGAGGACTTTGACGTTGCTCCTAGTTAAATTGTAGATACCTAGACGTGACGTCAAATTATAACCTACAAGATGATATCGAGGTACGGACGGTGGTGTTCCTCATAGAAAATGATGGTGTGCCCGGCGGCTGATAGCCGTTTGTTGCTATTTAGAACTTGTATATGTTCGAATTGGCTTGCGAACTTGTATTGCGTGATACAGGTTAGTTAGGATGCTAGGTACTAGATGGCGCTGCTCGTCTTCTTGTAGTTCACGCGGCTACTGTAGATGTCACTACAATTACAACTCACTTTTCCTTGGACCTCCTCTGCGCTATCCTGTAGATCCGGCGCAGCTCCAGCAACGCTCGCATTATCACCACAAGCTGTTGCTCAAAGTCGTTGGATGACACATCTATCGCCAATCCTGTTGAAAACCATAGAGTACATTATTATATTATCCCAGCCGCACGTTTTTACCAGAAAATAATGCATAATATTGTACCTAACTATATGACTAGCGTTTAACTGCGGTTCTGCGGCCCCTCCCTCCCTCGAGAGGAGGCCCATGTTCAGCAGTGGTCGTTATACGGGCTGATGATGATAATGATGTTTTTTATGCACACAACTAGTATTCTTGTTAACCTCTCGTGATAAGTAATGCTTATGTTACGAGTGGGATCATGTCGGTAGTGCAATGGTGGTGTCGGTTAAGATGGTATTATTGACACGTTAATTTAATTAGCTACTATAATCTAGGGTTTTTTTCCTCTATTAATATTTTTTGAATAGTGTTGATGTTAACGGAACAGTACATTTACAGGATTACTATCTTAGTACGCCTCTAATTTACTACACATGGACTTATTCTCGCCTTTAGGTATAAAAAGTTACCTTGTAGGTACGCCAATTGTTTTTTTTCTTTTTTGATTACTAGCAAAGCAGTAATCAAAAAAGCAGTCTACCAGTAATCTTGTTAACCCCTCGTGCTAAGCTAAAATGCTTGTGTTACGAGTGGGTTCATGTCGGTAGTGCAATGGGTGGTGTTCGAACAGGCGACCTCTAGATCACAAGTCCGACGCCCTCGCCATTGGGCTGCGGCCGCTTCAATTCGAAGTGGTTACGGCACTAATTCTGCGAGTTATAGGTACCCTAGTTAAGCATAATACCTTTCTGCTTGCATATCTTAACGTAGAAGCTCCAGATGGCCGCCTTCACGTGGCACAGCTCCACGTGGCGCCGCGCCGCCGTCTCCTTCAGCCGGTTCAAAGCCAGCTCCCACTTGATCACACGATTACTGATCTTGTCGTAACGCCACTGGAAACATCAAGCCTTTAAATTCAAAGTACCTAAATTAATTAATTCTAAATTAATTTGGACCGATATAAATAAAATGACCATCTCCGTGGCGTAGCGGTATTAGGCTCGCTTTAAATCACGAAAGTCGTGGATTCGATTCCCACGCTGGACAAGAAAATCTATGTGTAGATTCTAAAATTTCTTTCCGGGTCTGATTGGCTGAGGGACTACCCTCCGTGCCTCGGAAAGCATGTTAAGCCGTTGGTCCGGATTGTAATAACATCATCTATAACAATCGTATACCAGAAACAAATGCGTGTTTCATGGCTTATTGAAATTTACTAAGGTTTGAAAGATTATATGGAAAATATTTAAAACCTGCTTTTAAATATTTTATATTTTCCGATATATTTTTTATCATGAGAGCTCCAAAATAAAAATAACAGAAAAATTGTGATTGTTTGTTTGGACTTGGAAGCTAAGTAATCCAGGAGAATTTAATTGTGAAGTTCCCACGGGAACGAGAACTACGCGGGTGAAATGGCGCGCGGGAAGCTAATTAAATATAAATTTTACCCTGAGATTAGCTAGCGTATTGTTGAGTCCCATCATAAAAAGTTTCTTCTCCTCGGTGAGAGATCCTATCTCCTGTCGGGCTTCCTCCAGCATCTCCAGGTCTCGCTCCTGACGCTCAGCTAGCGTTGACTTAGCAGCAGCTGTAACAGTTTGAAACAGACTTAGCAGAGGAAATCGGAATATGTCAAGAAACTTCATTCCCTATCATTAATTACATTGCTTATCATATCTATAACATTATTTTAGCATCGTGTAAGTGGGTATACTCCTTAGCAAAAAGGCGAGACATAGGTTCTTAGGTTCCTTACTATCGGCGGGGGAAGGAACAACTGGGTCTTTTAAGTTGGTATTTGGTATGCTCCTCCGCGGCCCGTGTAGCGTGCCGCGAATTTATTTGGAGAGTGAAGAGTCCTACTCCGCTGACGAAATTCGTGTTCCCCGCAAGATCAAATGGATGCGTAACGCATGTCAATCCGATTTTAGCGAAAAAAAATTATGTTTACTATACAAGACTTCACTGACCTCATAGGTGATGTTCTCCAGAAAGGTCAGGTGCGTAGTACTCGCAACCGGTGTGCGTGTATGACCAGATGTATGAACGTGGACGAGGCAAAGTGTAGTTTCTGCCTACCCCCATGGGAGAAAGGCGTGATTATATGTATGTATGTATGTACAAGACTAAGCTGCTTACCTAACGCTTCGTATCGGTTGAGCACGTCCAAAGGTTGCTTGAACTCAGGATAATTGTGTACCACTGACATCAGGTAGTCCTGCAAACATATGAGTAATTGAAACTGAAGACCGTTACATTTGTGTACGAGGAGATAGGAATAGGCACAGTACCTATCTTCTCACTGCAGACTATATTGTGTGCTTTTGCCTCCATTGGGCTCACAGTGAGCGACGGGTCTACCCTTTATGGCAGTTTTTTACCACATAATAAATCCACCGTTATAAAAAACTGCTAGCCGTATGAAATGCGGCGCATTGTGCGATCTCACTGCGACATACATATAAAGCTTGATGAGACATACAAACCTCGTAGATAGTGTAGTGCTTAACCTGCTGCTCCATCAGCCGTTTGACCTCTTCCATTTCGCTCACTCGCTGTCTCATGGCTTCTGTTTCTCGGCATTTACGTTCCAGTGCCTCTGTGTCCGCCGCCATCTTCCGTTCAGCTCGATCACGCTTTTCTTGATTCTCACGAATAAACTACAAAATAATACCGAGTATTAAAACTAACCTAGGTACAGTCATTTTATATCAGGTATAAATGTAGCATTACTAGGGTAGAGCGAGTGGAGCTTTTTTTTCGGATGGACATACGTAGGTTGCCACGAGGCTTTTGCTACTTCACCGGGCATAAAGACGAGCAGAGCTGCAGCCTTAATAAATAGTTTAATAACTACAAACTAAGCAACCTGCGCAAGAGGGCGCCCCCTGTGGGGCTTAGACCTCGGCTTAGGGCGGTCGCTGGCCATGAAATTGAGGGATTATGACTTTTAGTATTTAAGCGGAGTTTTTGTGCAACTGTCGCTCTACTTTACAGTTCGCGGGCCTTTCGGACTTCAGGTCTACGAGGGCATCGGATGGATCTTTGCAAACTAAGAGTCAGGAGGACGAGGCGAGAGCGAGTGGAGCCGTCGCTTTAGGCTAGCTAATTACGCTAAAAAAAACCATTGACGGAAAGACAATCTTTCTTGCCAGTAGCAATCAAATGGATCGTTTAGATTTTGCTTAAATCTGAATCATTTTAGGTAGGTAGTTCAAATTTTGTTTAGTCTTCTAGCTTCAATTTTTTCAGTTCCACAGCTAACACTAAGTTTCTTTTATGTAACTAATTATTATTTTGTTTCTTTTTCAAATTAAATAAAAATAGCTTGTTTGGGATATTGTTACCTTATTAAAGCTGATAAAAGATTCTTTCAGTAGCATCTCTTTCTTCCTGAGCTCGGCCCACTTGCCGTCCATTACGACCCTGTTTAATTTCTCGTCCTGTCTCTTGAGTGCAAGTTTTTCGTCCGCTTCCATGAGGTCGCGACGAGCTTGCTCCATCAGGATCTGAGGAGTAGGTCGTGCAACGTCCCATACCGGATATTTTCTGAAACATTATCCTAATGAAAATTCAATATGATAGTAGAGGAACGGATGGTTGTGTTCCTCCACAGCGCCCTGCAAAGGAGATCTTCTCCTTTGCAGGGTGCTGTGGTGTGCCCGATGATCACCGCGTCGGTCACCGGGCACAAACGGCCATTTGTTGCTATATTTTTAGAACTTGTATATATTCAAATTGGCTTGCGAACTTGTGTTGCGCGATACAGGTTAGTTGGGATAATAGGCGCTAGATGGCGCTGTTCGTCGTCTTGTAGTTTGTGCGGCTACAGTAGATGTCGCTACAATAGTTTGTAAATGATTGGTTGAATTAACTACCACGCCAAACGACTTGCGTTGTGTCCTGAAGCACCGCCCACGGTTTTTGGGAAATCGAGCTGCCCGTTTTCTGGTATGTAGGTATAGATAGGATTTATGCCCGATCAAGAAGCAAAAGACTACAAAAAAAATTAGGTACCTACGTATTTTAGTTCCAAAAAAATAGGTAGGTACCTAGAATAGGTACATGATGTCATGTGAACCAGGACTAGATCAACGGCTTAGCGAGCTTTCAAATGTATAGAACGTAGTCCCTTCACCATCCATATTTAAGTATCAACTTGGATTAAAATCGAAATACATAATATATTTAGTATGTACATAGTGACCCAGTGACTTACTTCACCATTCTTTGACTTTCCATCAAAGACTTGAAATATTCGGAGGTAGATTCCACAGGCTCTCCGTGTGGTATAGCAATGGGTGCCAAATCTTTAGTTTTCTTCATTTTTGTTAAATATTACGAAGGTGTGAAAAGGAACAATGTTAAAAATTAAAACACGTAAAAATGTATCAAACAAACCAAAGATGTAATAAATGTGCAAATTATGTCATTAATGGACAGTTACTTGGCAACTTGAAACAAATTATAGTTGCCTAGATACTTTTTACTAAAGCTTCGTCCTTACTGCAGGTAGCCTGCTGTGGCCTAATGAAATATCTGGCGTTGCGTTAAAAATAGTACCTAAGCTAATTTATTTATTATGAGTAATATCGACAGTATATAGCGTACGCATAGGTAGTTAATCTACTTCCTTGGGGCCACCAACCGGGTAATACTGCTTTGTAGCTGAATATTAGTTTCGAAAAGAACTTTTTGTTAAACAATCAACAGACATAACTTATGTCTAAATTGTAATAAATCCTAATTTTATATGGGCTCAGTACTGAAGAATCTGCCAAAATATAATTTAAATTTTAAAATTAACAAGTTTTCATTGATTTCCGATCTCTTTCTAAACTACGTAAAAAAGTGAAAACTAAGAATTACACTTGACATATTATGTGATGCTTAAGATTAGTGCGTGGAAAAACATAGAGAGAAACGCGCCCAGTCCCGAAAGCCAATTTGAGGTTATATTTTTGTAAAAAAATCAAAAACGAACCACTTCAATTTTACTACAAGTTTACACAACTTATTAACCATTTCATCCAAACAGAAAATGGATTTAAATTTATCTTTTTTAACCGGTTTAGGTTGTGGTATATGTATCGGAATTTCCTTATTTGCTTTGAAGAAGTATTTTGGTGCAGCTTCCCCGGCTGTGAAAGTAGTAAAAAAGGTAAGTTCGATGTTCTATGTAGCAACTGTGTAAAAAAAGGAAGATAAACAATTATTGTACCACAATTGTAAATGTAAATAATTGGTCCATCTCTAGTAATGTTACTGGGAGGCCTTATTTTAAAGATGGGTCAGTCTTAGGGAGCCTTGTTTCAACGTTTTTTTATGGTCTGTTCTTCCCTTTAATGTCTGCTTCCGTTTAATTAGTTAAATACTTACGAAATCTTATAAGGGCTAATTCGCCTATATGTAGTTATTAATTTTAGTCATTATATACACTGACTGTATCGGTGGCCATTGTTACCATAGTTGTTCTTGAGTTCTAGGTATGATTCCCACCCGGTACAACTATTTATGTGAACTATATTATATTAGTTTTGAGTCCGTGTTTAGATACTTAGTGTCCATGAATTATGTATCAAAATACATCCAATACTCCATTTTAATATAAACTTAATTTCTTTTATTTTAAATCAACCGCTGTGCTAGTTAATATGTTGAAATGAAATGAAAACGTTTATTGATAATGTAGATGAATCAATCGTACTTATTATAAGTCAAATACAATGATAAAAATATACAAAGAGAAAAATAATATCTTGACTAATTAATTAGTATACATTTCAACAGTAATGTTATTAAATAGAATTTAAATCTACCAATGTGGCATGTGATAGTCGCGTTTTATAAATATAATAAGAATCAACCAGTGCGGGCTGGGATTAGGTCAGAAGCATAGAATGCATCGCGAGCCTCGCCTTGCAAGGATGACTGGACCCTATCCTAGCTTCCTACAAGTCTTTCTCTATCTACCTACATTGTGACACCCGGAGAAGAAAGACTATAAGAAACTGTTGCAGGATGAAACTATTATTCTTGAGCTGTTTGACTGACCATTCATCCAAAACACTATTTTCGCAACTGAATAGATAAATAATATTCAACACTTAAAGAACAGTTGGATGCATCATATACAGTCCAAAGCAAAAGAATTGAATAGATTAAATTTATTTCA
Organism: Nycteola revayana; assembly: GCA_947037095.2. Lineage (NCBI taxonomy): Eukaryota > Metazoa > Arthropoda > Insecta > Lepidoptera > Nolidae > Nycteola > Nycteola revayana. Next base: position 16,225,113 of record OX344858.2, on the reverse strand, counting down.
AAAGCTGCTGCCTGCCATTTTGCCCACATAAGAGAAATGTTATTTTTGGAAACAAATACAAAGCTGGATTAAAAAATGCCTTAGTTACTCTTTTTTATATGAGCTTCCTACCAATGAAGTTCTATCAGTCAAAAAATCAGTACTACTGTTTTGGAGATTAGGCAGAAAACAAACAAACTTTTTTATTACTTAATAGATTTACTTAGTAAAAATTTATTGAATTCTTTTCTTTTCAGTTTTCATCTAATGCTGAATACAAATTAGTTCTTGTAGTAAGAACAGACCTACAGATGAGTAAAGGTAAAATTGCTGCACAATGCAGTCATGCAGCCGTCGGAGCCTTTGAGAAGGCACAGAAGAGAGATCCAGAAGCTCTACGTACCTGGCAACACACGGGACAAGCCAAAGTGGCATTAAAAACTGACTCTGTAGATGAAATTAAACAAATCTGTGATAATGCTAAGAAAATGGGACTTATTACTTCACTAATACGTGATGCTGGTAGGACTCAGATTGCACCCAATTCTATCACTGTTCTGGGGGTAGGACCCGCCCCTAAAGATGTGATTGACAAAGTAACTGGACATTTAAAACTTTTGTAAGTTCGTTTTTAAGAATTGTTGAAGAAATTTCAATAAAAGTTTTGTGCATTTATTTTTGATTTGTTTCTTTTTTTAACCCCCAACCCAAAAACGATGGAATGGAGTGTTATAAGTTTGACGTGTCTGTGGGTGTATGTGTCTGTCTGTGGCATCGTAGCTAACGAACGCTCGACCCCGACCCCCCGCGACATTCTAGCGCCTTTTCAATAAACAAATCTTATCATGCAATTTCTATAATTCAAATATTATATAGGTGTTACTCGATCGAATTGGCGGCTGAACGAGTTATTATTTTCACTTTTCAAATGTTCGCTTTTTTTAAATTATTTTTTTCTACAAATACGAAATTTCGAAGTAAACATATTTATATTGTCTTTTATTTATGTCATTGTCACAGTCTAGCTGCATCTTGTTTGATTTATTTTTGTTGAAAGCTCCAATCCAATAAAGTTCAATTTTTTACAACTATAGCAGTAAAATGCATTGTATGGCATTATTGAGTTATTTCTGTAATAGGGGTTATTGAACCACCATACATAATATTACTTTGTCTGATAATAATCTTTGTCCAAATCTAACCATATTTACATCTTTCAAACAATGAAATTTATCTAAATCTGTTGGAGCAAAACTCACCCATAAAAAATTTGCATTAAAATCTAAATCTATGTTCATTTAATTTGTGAAATGTCAGTGTATTGCGAAAAAATAAATTAAATCTAATCATAATGATTCAAACTATGTTTCGTTTTATTGTGTTACAAAGATTAGTTTAGGTCATAAAAAATAATAAAACTAAATATTTGATACCAAAAAATATATAATTATAACATAATGTATTTAAACTTACATCGTACATTATTACTATTAAAAAAGTCATAAAAATAACTGGATTAATTTCTATTATAACCAATTTAGTAAAAGGAAAACTTAATTATTAAAACATAAACGTAGCAGGTATCTTAAAAGTAAATACAAAAATTGTAAAATATTTAACATACTTCAATAATTATATTTTACAATAATTGTCAATTAATACTATAAATCTCGTTCATATTCATCATTGTTAATCAGTCTTATCCCAAACGATAATGTTATTAGAACATTGTATTTTTTAAAGGATTACAAGCAGAATTTTTGCACAACTGGTAACCCCTCTGCTAAGCTAAAATGCTTGTGTTACGAGTGGGTCCACGTCGGTAGTGCAATGGGTGGAGATCGAACCGGCGACCACATGATCGCAAGTTCGACGCCCTAGCCATTGGGTTACGGCCGCTTCAAATATATTGTACTTCACTAAAATGAATGTTGTAATAACATTACTTGCGTTTGTAGCAGAGGAGAGGATTTGTATCGCGTAAACTAATGAAAATTACATAAAATGTCCCTATTTATTATTATATAATGTATTACGGACCTCGGCAAAATGGAGGATATGTATAGTATGTGCAGACGTACCGGTCGCGCTAGACGACATTTTACAAGCGGTAAAGCAAATAAAAATGTGTAAACAAGAGTTAAAGAAAACATAGAGTCAATACGAGCCGGTCGATGTAAATTGCACCATATCCTCGATTTTGGATGGTGCATGCTCATAGGCGGGCATTTAAACAAGTAGATATTAAATGAGCAGGAAATTAGTACATCACTATGTATATAGAGGACTTTAATAGAGAAATAACGCTGTGACCATTTTGTATTGGGTGGGGTTAAAGGCACTTAATCATTAATGCACACATAATCTATAACATTAAAGTAAATAAACAATATCAATTGTATTGATTACTACTAATCAGCAATACTACTAATGTTAAAAATATAAATTATACTTTATAGTTTTGAAAATAACACTTGGCAAAATTTTCTAAATATATCGACAAACTAGTCTTTTTAAAAGACAATTATAGGAAGACCGTAAATATAAAAGAGGCACCTGTACTTATAATCATGATTAAAAATAGTCAATCAGGGTAAATAACCCAAGCTTTGAAATTACTTTAAAATCACTTGCAAATTATATTTTTAAAACGAATTGTGGAGACGTCAAACTTATCAACGGAGAATGGCGCGCGTGGCGCGTCATCCGAGCCAAACCTATGCGTATTATTATGTAGACATAAAGGTGTACTGACAGGATATAATCGATTCTCCATCGATAAGTTTAAACACTCCCTTACTAAGTATCACTGAAAAAGCAAGTAATTCAAAATTTTTCGCTTGGTTTACCCTGAACAACAATAATTCGTAAAGATATTGTATCAAAATTAAATTAAACATAATAAAACCTAACTAAAATCCTTATTTTGATATAGAAATGCCTATTAATTGGTACATTATACAAAAAAAATAAAATGAGTTGCAATCATAGAATACATAATATTAAAAAGTAACTTTTATTATATAAATTGAGTGTTCAATCAACCATTGTAATATAACATTTTGAAAATATTCATTTAATCCTTGAGAGAATATAGTACCATTTTTAACTCTATTGCGTTGCAATCAAGTTTAGAACCAATAGATTTGAAATAATGTCTGCTGACTGTTAAGAAGTTATTTGATAAAGACAGACAATAGTTCGGGCTAGTTTAAATAATTTCAACAGCACTTGAAAAATTATATCGCAAAGATTAAGCATTTCAAAGATAGAGACATTTCCGTAATCTCATTCAATGCTACTTCTAGTTCGACTGTGTCAATTAATATTTATAAAAAGAAAAGTTTTTTATACCTAATTTGTATAGTATTGTTACTTATTATATTTTAAGTAGTTTAAAAATAGTTAGTTTGATGGATGAGGTTTCAAGGTAGACTATATTAAATATATAAGGTACACAATTTCTTGACTAATGTAATCACTACACATCAGCCCTACTCAACAAGTGGCCCAACACGACTTTGAAGTTGGCCCACCTTGGCTTATAATAATACGAGTTTTTTTTTTTATTTAAGCAATATTTTTGCTTTTATGTAGTATCTTAGTTTCATTACTCCGTAAAAATATCTTACCAATTCTGGTTATAATTAAACGAAAAAAAAAAAAAATTTGTTTACGGTCCCTTAAATGCGTTTCACGTGAATGTGGCCCCTATAAAAGAAAAGTTGAATACGACTGCTATACATGATACTCTCTATGGTACATATTACTAACCAAAATATGCATTATCAATCTTCAATAAAGCTAAAGTTCGTTGTAAATGGAAAATAAGACCTTTCTAACATTATTATTTTAAATCTGTCTATCCCGCTCGCACTTACTGGTCTCATGTAGTGGAATATTAATGTGCGTAAGATTGCTAGAGGTAAGTACATGTCGATGTAATGATATGATCGACAGTATATAGGTATAAATTGTCGCAATAATATTCGTGCAATCATTTATACCTATACAACATATAAATAACATTTGTTATTTTGCTATATATATTTATAGCAAAATAACAAATGTTGTCATTTGTAACGACCAATCAGAAAAAAATCGCATCGACTGCGCGTGCGCAGGTTGCGACTGACATTCATTGATCAACGACTCGGTTAATAATTCGTTACTACATCGTGATTTTTGCTGTTGCCAATACTCAGAGAATAATCGGTGACTTAAATCCATCTATATTATATACTTTTTTAAAAACCTTAAAAATCACAGATTAAAATGATTTTGAAGCTGTGTTAAGGGCGTTCAATCGTACAATCTAGATTTTCTTTTATTGGAAGGCACTAGAGCTCATTTTGCATGTAAATTTACCATTACAGTCTCCATGAGATAAAATTTTGTTGGACATAACATAATTATGTTTATTTTAAAATATTTTTTTTTATAATTTGGTAGCAATACTAATGGAAAATAGCCCTGTGGTTTCCAGCTTAGAATAGACCACCCCATGTTTTATCATGGGTGTCATAAGAGGCGACATACTATCCAGCTGATGGATAGGCAGCAGCATCTATTAGCTACCATCTTACTGCAATCACCAGTCCGCCAGTCGCGCGTGTTATGGCAATTTTCCTCACAATCCTGGCTTGCTAAGGTCTGTTAAGAGGAGGCCCACATTCAGTGGCGTAGCTAGTAGGGCCAGCTGGTGCAGTGCACCAGGGCCCCGGACCACAGGGGGCCCTCTAACCTAAGCTTTGAAACGAGCGGGTCAGCCAACTCGCTAGCTCTTGAAACTATGCACCGGGGCACTGCCCACATTCAGTAGTAGACATAAACGGGCTGGTGAAGAACTGATCGAAAATCGTCCAGTCAATTATTAGCAACAATTAAAAAGTCACGGTGTATAACAAGTGTTACTGGGAAGTCTGTGTGGCGATGGAGTCGACGGTGGCTCTGATCTCCGCGATACAGTCCTGGTACGTGGCCGCGGACTCGGGGTCGTTCTGTCGACACTCGGCCGCGAGCTCCATCATCTGTTGCATCACTTTCAGTCCAGCGACCATGGGTTTGTAGCCTACCACGCGTATCTGTAAAATAAATAAGTATTATACTTTATGTGTGGGTTAACATTGAATGACAGAATAAGGAATAGCGTGATAAGAGAACGGTGTTGAAGTTGAAGATAGAGAAGGGAATGTTGAGATGGTTTGGTCACGTGGAAAGAATGGATGAAGAAAGATTGACAAAACAGATATACATGGCAAGTGTGAGTGGCACAGTCGGAAGAGGAAGACCTCGACGAACGTTCTCTGACCAAATAGGAGACATCCTCGCAAAAGGTCAAACAAGATCCACCCTAAACCGACGTGCTTGTATGAAGAATGTTATGAAACCGAATGAAGCGAAAGATGTGTGTAGGGATCGTAGCAAGTGGAGGTCCATTGTCTCTGCCTACCCTGCTGGGAAACAGGTGTGAGCTTATGTATGTATGTATTATACTTTAGCCCAGCCATGTGGTTCCCGGCTTAGAATAGACCACCCCATATCTTCCCACGCGTGTCATAAGAGGTGACTAAGGGACATACATACAGCATTGGCTGCTAAAGTGTGAAACAGAAGTACAACATTCACGGGAGATCCGTGATACGTGGAGGAAAAGGAAAACACAAGTGAGAAATACGATATGGTCATAACGTTGACTATGACAGTCGTATTAGTATACGACTATGACATTTGTATTGGTATATGACTATGACAGTCGTATTGGTATACGTCTAAGACTGTCGTATTAGTATACAACTATGACATTTGTATTGGTATATGAATATGACAGTCGTATTGGTATATGACTATGACAATCGTATTGGTATACGTCTACGACCGTCGTATTAGTATATGACTATGACCATCGTATCGTAATGACTATGACATTCGTATTCCAGGTAACGTTACTACAATGATGCGGCCAACAACCCGCCTACCAAGCGCACAAAGGCAACACGCCCTTCAAGGGATGCCCATGTTATAGGGGCTGATGATGATGATGTTGAGGTTTTTCTCTAGATGGTTATTTACACAAGTAATAACACAAAAGATCCCAATATAATATATATTTAAAAACAGTAAAATATAATAAAAATGCAATTCACAGTTCAGCCTCTGCTGACAACCAGATATTTTACGACACAGCATCACTCATTTTATTCAAACATTCATCCAGATTCATACCAGCCAGTCTGTCAACAATTGCACATGAAAACTCTTTTCCCTAACAGATGATAGTAAACACTTACCGACGGTAGCACATATACGGTATCGTCCGTCTTAACGTCCTCTGTCTTGATCCTCTTGACCTTGGGTGTGGGGTTCGGTGCCGGGTCGGGCACACACCGCCGCTTGTTGCCCGTCTTGTTGAGTTCCTCTTCGTCTTTCAACATGTCCCTCTTGGGGCACGCACACACGCGGGCACCCACCATTTGACGACCGTATACAAGCCCACTGAAAATAAAATATTTTTAAGTAAATTAAAAAGCACGGTTTTAAAATCAAAGGGCTATCTAATATTAACAATTTTACAAATCGGACCAGTAGTTCCTGACATTAGCGCGTTTAAGCGAACACACAAACTCTACAACTTTATTATAATAGTATATATTGGGGATTATAAGATGATTATTTCAATAAATATTGCGACAATTGTTATTAATATGTGTATTTCAAGCAGCTAATATTGACAGAGTTTTGTAGATAATGTAAGAAGAAAAATAACAACTGACGATCGTATTTCCCGCCGAAACCGGCACAGAGAATATAAAAACCATAGACATGTCGATGGCGCGGTGACAATCTTTTCAAGTAGGTTCTATATGATTGTATGATTTGAACAGTATTCCCATAAGACCTTCATCATGAACGTCTAATCTTTCCTCTTTATAATATTAATATAGATTAATTCTCTAAGATCAATGTTGATCTATTTAGCGTAAAAATAAGTAGACTTTACAAACCTGCTATCTTCCAATGTAAATATAATGGCGATCGCTCTTCTATTGATACCGCTGCTACAAGAGTTCTTGCAGACAAACTTGAACGCGTGCGTACAGGGCTCATCACTAGTCTTGTTGAACTGTACTAGCACTGAAATATAATACAACATATAAGTACGAAAACATATCGAAAAAGCTTTTATTACATGAATAAAATACATAATATACAACTAACAGTAGCTAATTTAAAATAAAACTAACTTATAAAATAGTACTATTCTAAATCTATTCTACTTGGCAAGGTTCCCAGAATGCTGGCAGCATTACCCCGTTGAATGGCAATGTTTACCTGCTGTGCAAAGTAAAAACCAGCACTCGAAAATGTAAAAATTAAAATGTATATTAATTAGTTCTGTATAAACCATATTTTTTTTTAATTTCTTCCGCTAATCATTTATTTTAACTTCACTACATAGTATATGAGAACCTCCGTAGCATCCTCCTAACCTCGGAGGGCGTGGAGCGATGTCCGTTTGTGTAAATTTTAAGATTTCTTTCCGGGTCTGGTTGGTTGAAGGACTACCCTCCGTGCCTCGGAAAGCTCGTTTAGCTGGTCCCGATTGTTATAACAATCGTATACCAGGGAATGGGCAGCAGCGTTTCCTTGTATGTTACAACATAAAACTGCGGTCACCAACCCGCCTGGTGAAGCGTGGTGACTATGGCAAAACGCCTCCCTCGGGAGGAGGCCCTTGTTCAGCAATGGACGTTGTACGGTCTAATGATGTTGACATAGTATAAAACAAAGTCGCTTCCGGCTGCCTGTCTGTCCTTATGTAAGCTTACATCTTTAAAACTGCGCAACGGATTTTGATGCGGTTTTTTAATAGATAGTAATTCAAGTCCAATGTTTATATAATAAATAATACATCAGCATTGTAACCGTGCGAAGTCGGGGCGGGTCGCTAGTCCTACTAATATTATAAACCCGAAAGTTTGTAAGTATGGATGGATGGATGGATGTTTGTTACTCTTTCACGCCAAAACTACTGAACGGAATTGGCTGACATTTTGCACCGGGCTAGGTTATACGCTGGATTAACATATAGGCTATAAAACACCACGCTCCGACCCACTGGAGCAGAGTAACGCGGGTAAAACTGCGGGGTGCCATTTTAATTTTTACTTTATTGTATGAGTATTGGATGATGTTTTTCTAATTGGTTAGATGATTCTCTATAAAAAGGCTAGTATATTATAAACGTAAAAAAAATATTTGTCAGACTCCTAACAACACCTAGGAATAATACTTTAACAGTTCAAGGTATCATAGGAAAATAAACTTTATTCAATAACAATAATGGTGATATCAAATCAATCGATCGATCGATGCTAGAACGGTTTAGTCGACGCGACGTCGATCAATACTTTCAACATTTTCAATGCAGTGTGATTTCCGGTTTAGAATAAACCAGCCCATGTCTTGTAAGAGGCGACTAACTGACGTACCTGATGGATCACCAGCAGGATCTATCAGCTCAAGAATATTTTCCACTACTGTCGTTACCAACTCGCATATCCCTCAATTACACTGACCTTCAAGGAGATAAAATCGATTCAATTCGTTCGAAAACTTCTTATTTTCGACCGAATAGAATCCGTTACCGTTGAGTCGAATTTTGTTTGTCACGGTTTTGGTATGGTATGTTTTAGCTATTGATTAAATAGAAAAAAGATTATTTTGAAGTGATAAAAACAATTCATTCAAAACGTTTCACATCAATATAATATCGCTCCACGGTAATATACTTTTGTCTAACCTTGTTCAGCATGTTCAGCAGTGGACATAACGGGCTGTTGAAGATCAATAGTTACTACCACACCGATAGATCATCGACCGATCAACGGTAGAAATTATTAGTCGACATATATCGATCGACGTCGATCGATGCCATCGAACGACGATTGATCGATTGGTTACACGACATTTTTTGATAAGAAAGAAAATACATTTATTCACGGCACATACAATGAATTTAAAAAACAAAAAAATCATGATCTCTACTACAATTATATGCACCATAAATGGGCACTGGTTTCAGCATAAAACTACATCAATAATCCAAAAAAATCATTGCGGCAGCGCTGGTATTCTAGTCAGCCCCAGTTTTGACGCCACGCATGCCAAACGGATGGAACGGTATCCGTCAAACAAATAAAGCTACCACACCAGTCGATCAATGGTAATGATCATCGACCGATCGATTAGTGTGGTAAAAGTAAAATTAAAAACTAAATAAATGTTTTAAGGCCCAATAAATTAATTTAGCCAAGTTAACGTTAGGTAGAATCGACGTGTGGTTTCCAGCCTAGAATAGACCACCCATATCTTCCTATGGGTGTTGAAAGCGCGACTAAAAAAAATACACCTAATGGATGGGCAACAGCATCCATAAGATACTCCCATCTCACAGCGAAAACCAATCTGCCTATCAAGCGTGCGTGGTGAATACGTCAATAGGTCTTACGCTTCCCAAGATCTTCTAAAAAGGAGGCCTATGCTCAGTGGTCGACGTAAACAGACTACCAATCGAACAACGTTGATCGATCGATTAGTACCATACTATAAATTTTTAAACTTTCGCGTATCATAATAATTATAATTTATAGCACACAGGTATTAACGCGATAAAAAATACCTATTTCGCGTTATTACCTGTCCGCGACCACGATCAATGTTACTTGATCGAAACGTCGGGTAATATAAAAAAGGTATTTTTTATCGCGTTAATACCTGTGTGCTATAATTATAGTACCATACTAGTCGATCGATCAACGTTGTTCGATTGGTAGTAAGCCTGTTTACGCATCACACTAAGGTTAACACGGAAAAGTCAGACAATATATCAAACCTTACATACTTGTGAATAAAATTCAATTTCCTATGCCATCCATAGCTGTCCTACCTACAAAGAAATGATGCGTTTGCAATTCCCGGTGCCCCTAGTATTAATACTGGGGGAAGGATCCTCTTAAGAGTCCATCCCCCGTAGTAGCTTGTCTTCGTAAGGGAGAGGGGAGACATCTTTTTACCTAACAACTAAAGGCAGATTAATTTTTTCTCGAGATTTGAATGAGCCGCGGTTGCTCATTGCCATTTCCTGTGTATGCCAATGTTGATACTGCCTTACAGGAGTTGTAGTCAAAGTGAATATAAACTTTTAAACTTTCGCGTATCATCATTATAATTTAAAGCACACAGGTACTAACGCGATAAAAATTACCTTTTTATATTACCCGATGTTTCGATCAAGTTACATTGATTGTCTGCCCCGATCAATGTAACTTGATCGAAACGTCGCGTCGGGTAATATAAAATTTTTTTATCGCGTTAATACGTGTGTGCTATAAATCAATATAAAATTAATATATATGTTTTCAAATAGACACATTTAAATATATGGTTAAATAATTTTCTTATGTCGCGTCCTCTTTGTTTTTCTACCAGTGGTGGGGACTCGGTGAGCCTCAGTGATCTTTGACATTTCCAGTGTGTGCCACTGTTGATCCTGGCTTACAGGAGTTCCAGTGTTGGGAATGTGGGTGGGAAAAGTCTGATAATAATTGTTAAAGATGTTAGAAATTGGACGTTACCTGAATACCAGTAGTCGGGCGCGTCGGATAGTCCGCAATAGTAGATTCCTTGTGTGCCAATGTCCCGCGCTGAGTGCAGAACATTCTCCGCCATCTCTTTTTGTAACTCTGGAAATTGACAAATTATTAATTTACTAGCTTTCCGTGCGCGGTTTCACCCGCGTAGCTCCGTGGCAACTTTATTATTAACGGTAAAAAAACTTTTAAAATAGATCCAGTAGTTTTAAAGCCTATTAAATGCAAACAAACAATACAATCTTTCGTTTTGAAATATTAAGAAATAATATGACGGGGATTTACCTAAGATTAGGTAAAGAATGTAAGTTCACATGGTCGCTGTTAAAAATTGCTTGGTCTCAAATGTAAGTAAATGGTGTTACAATACCAATAGATTGATGGTTGATCGATGGTAGAATGGTCTAAACGATGTCTATTGATTCCATTGCACCGATACATCCATCGATCTATAGATAGATCCATCGATCTATAGATAGATCCATCGTCCTATCGATAGATCCATCGATCGATCGATAGATCAATCGATCTATCGATAGATCCAAGATCTATCGATCGATCTATCAATCGAGCTCGATCGATCTTCGATTGATAGTAAAATGACTAAGCCGGTTAGCTCGAAAAACGGGATGATATGATCAATAAATCAACGTCGATAAATCAAATCTATCACACATAATGGCAATGAACATCAATTGATTGATTAGTGTGCTATCATACTTACAATGCAATTGACGGAAAACATATAAGATATATAAAGTTTAAACGCAAAATAAAATTAATTAATTTAAACAGGTAAACGTCAGGCATAGCATCGCCGTGTGGTTTCTAGCTCAGAACAGACCATCCCATATCTCCCTATGAGTATTGTAAAAGCGAATTAGGGACATACAGCTGATGGATGGGCAGCAGCATCTATCAGCTCAAAGATACTTACATCTTAATTCGATCACGAATCTCCCTGCCAAGAGAATAAAAGGAGACTAACTAGTAAAACTTATAGATCGAATGTGAACGGAGGTGTTGGAATGGGAAGACCAAGGTGGAAGTTCTACGTTCAAATCGAGGAAGTTCTTAAGAAAGGCTAAAAGGTATAACCCTAAACCGAAAGACATGCATGAGGAGATTAATGAATGTAGAAGAGGCGAAAGTGGTATGTCAAGATCGTAGCAAACAGAACGAAGTGATCTCTGCCTACCCTTATAGGAAGAAGTGTGAATATATGTATGTTATATCCTTCAACGACTCTTGCTTCCCAAGGTCTGCTAAAATGGAGGTGTTGAGGAAAGATTGATGGTGTTCTTCCACAGTAAAAGCAGATCTTATTTGAGCGAGGTGGTACGCCCGGTGGCATGTTCGACTTGGCTTGCAAACTTGTATTACGCGATACAGGTTAGTTGGGATGCTAGGTGCTAGATGGCGTTGGTCATCGTTCTGTAGTTTGTGCGGCCACTGTAGATGTCGCTAAAGAGGCTCATGTCTCACCCGCGCTGGCCGCCTCGTGGAAGTGCTGCGTGCACCGCCGGGGTCGGTTCTGTAGTTTGTGCGGCCACTGTAGATGTCTATACAGAGGCTCATATCTCACCCGCGCTGGCCGCCTCGTGGAAGTGCTGCGTGCACCGCCGGGGTCGGTTCTGTAGTTTGTGCGGCCACTGTAGATGTCTATACAGAGGCTCATGTCTCACCCGCGCTGGCCGCCTCGTGGAAGTGCTGCGTGCACCGCCGGGGTCGGTTCTGTAGTTTGTGCGGCCACTGTAGATGTCTATACAGAGGCTCATATCTCACCCGCGCTGGCCGCCTCGTGGAAGTGCTGCGTGCACCGCCGGGGTCGGTTCTGTAGTTTGTGCGGCCACTGTAGATGTCTATACAGAGGCTCATGTCTCACCCGCGCTGGCCGCCTCGTGGAAGTGCTGCGTGCACCGCCGGGGTCGGTTCTGTAGTTTGTGCGGCCACTGTAGATGTCTATACAGAGGCTCATGTCTCACCCGCGCTGGCCGCCTCGTGGAAGTGCTGCGTGCACCGCCGGGGTCGGTTCTGTAGTTTGTGCGGCCACTGTAGATGTCTATACAGAGGCTCATATCTCACCCGCGCTGGCCGCCTCGTGGAAGTGCTGCGTGCACCGCCGGGGTCGGTTCTGTAGTTTGTGCGGCCACTGTAGATGTCTATACAGAGGCTCATATCTCACCCGCGCAGGCCGCCTCGTGGAAGTGCTGCGTGCACCGCCGGGGTCGGTTCTGTAGTTTGTGCGGCCACTGTAGATGTCTATACAGAGGCTCATATCTCACCCGCGCTGGCCGCCTCGTGGAAGTGCTGCGTGCACCGCCGGGGTCGGTTCTGCGCCTGCGCCTCGTCGGAGAACACGGTGGTGCCGCGCACGAACATGGCGGGCGCGGGCTGGCGCCGCACGTCCCAGTTGAACTGCAGGCTGAAGTTCTTCTTCATGTCCACGTAGATCTTGTTGAGGCGGCTCGAATACTGAATACATTAAAAACACGTTTACTAGTGTAACGTACGTACGTTACGTTATTTATTATTATTTTAATTAGTCCAATTTTACTAATCAAACTTGTTTATAAATTTAATTTCCATACAATTGAGGGGGCGACTAAGTTTAGTTACATTAGCAGAGTTAGAGTATTCTTGTTACCCTTCGTGCTAAGCTCATATGCTTGTGTTACGAGTGGGTAAACGTCGGTAGTGCAATGGGTGGGAATCGAACGGCCAACAACATAATCGTAAATCCGACGCCCTAGCCCAGGACAAGCAAGTGAAGGAGAATCTCACGCCCCCAAGTCTATAAAAGATTTCCACCAAGTCGGACGCGAAAAGAGTTACAAATTGCCAAAGGAATCCTTGTTGTATTATATTTTATATTCTTCGTCACTGAAACTTCAGGTCCAAAGCGCTGTTGATCATTGATAAATATAATCGTAAAGGATTATATTATTACTTCGAAATTATCACTGAATAAAGATTATCACATTCGATCTCGCTTTAATTCTCGGAGGTCATGGGTTTGATCCTGTCCACACCGGACAGGATCGGGTCTGGTTGGTTGAGGGACTATACCGTTCCTCGGAAAGCACGTTAAGCCATTGGTCCCGATTATTATAATAACATCTATAATAATCGTATATATCAAGGAACGGGCAGCAGCGTTTCCTTGTGTGGTACAACATAATACTGCGGTCACCAACACGCCCTCGGGAGGTGGCCCAAGTTCAGCAGTGGACGTTATACGAGCTGATGATGCTGATACTCACCAGAAATGTTTTCTTGTTGACATGTACACTGTTGACGGACACTTGGAAGTCTAGAGGGGTATCTAAAGGACTTCGGTCCGGCGGCCCTTGTGGAGATACCTGCGATTATTATACTTATATTATTATTTACTTCACTATCTGTGAAGTAATATGTATCTGTATATTAACATAAAAAGAACATTATCCTACTTATATTTTATATGCGATAGTTTGTATGTGTGGATGTATGTATGTTTGTTACTTTGAAAGTTTGCACGCATGTAGTTTATAAGCTGAATTAACATATAGGCTATAAAACATCACGCTCCGACCCCCTGAAGCAGAGTAACGCGGGTCAAAGGCGCAACTAGTATAAAATTAGAACATATAAAATAATAGCATAAGGCACAGGACTGACACGTTTAAAATGTCCCGAGGTAATTGCTTAGTTTTTCTTACAGAGAGAAATAATCTAATGATATTTTTTTTTGTCATCCCAGGTCTCGAACCCAGATCCTCGCTACTTGATAGCAATTAAACTAAAAATATATTCTACTAGATTCCCGCGCGCGGTACACCCGCGTAACTCCCGTTCCCGTGGGAACTTCATAATTAAATATAGCCTATGTCACTCAGGGTGAATGTAGCTTGCCAATGGTAAAATAATTTTTGAATTCGGCACCGTCGTTTTTGAGTTTATTCATTACAAACATACACACAAAACTACAAAAATACATACACAATATTAGTATAGATCAGGGGTCTCCAAACTACGGCCCGCGGGCCAAATTCGGCCCGACAGTGCCATAAATTCGGCCCACCTTAAGACTAGTGTTTCAATCTGGTCCGCGACTGCCAATGTCCTATTGTTAAGTTAAGAAGAAAACACAAAATAATTAAAGACGTGTGTGGATGAAGGTGATATGTCGCCTTTTCGAGTTTTTGTGTTTTTTTGCATAGATGAAGGTGATATGTCAATACAATACGACTACAAATCTTAAACCGTCCATTTAAGGCTATACGAGACAACTACATTCATCTTAGCACCTCATTTTCAATATCTAAACTTGCAGAATGTCATGATTTTTTTTCGAATTAAATAATAAAAGATATAAATTCGTTTGGTTGCTTTCATACCATTAATATTTCACAACTTTATTTACACAACTTGGCATCATAGTTTAATACAAACATTAGTTTAGTAGCGACTTATCTCAAAAAATAAAAATGAAACTTTAACTTCGATTTACTCCAAATTTAAATTTTGTGACTTATCACCATCATCCACTCACGTCTTCTATTATTACTTGATCGCGCAGTTAGCAACTAGTCTAGAAATACGAGTCAGTTAATGGCAGAAAAAATTAAGCTGTTTTGGCCCATAGAACATTCTGAAAGTAGCATTAAGACCCTAAAGCTTCAACCTTTGAAGACCCCTGGTATAGATATTAATAATACTATCTATAATACTGTGCCGTGTGGTTTCCGGTTTAGAATAGACCACCCCGTGTCTACCCATGGGTGTCGTAAAAGGCGAGTAAGGGACATATGGCTGATGGATGGGCAGCAGCGTCTATTAGCCCAAGGTTAACATCTTACTGCGATCACCAATCCGTTTGCCAAGCGTGGTGATTATGGCAATATCCCTCAACGATCTTGGCTTGCCAAGGTCTGTTAAGAGGAGGCCCATGTTCAGTAGTGGACGTGAACGGGCTGTTGATGATGATCTATAATACTTACAGGGAACTGTGGCTTAAAACTCTCCACAGCTATATCCAAAGTGTCCGAGTCTGGAGATGGTATACATTGAAATGTATCAATATTGTATGTGTCTATATTATACTCTTTACTTAAATCCTCCCTGCAAACATATGAAATTATTATCGGTTTAATGGAGGATGGAATACAATTCAGTGACATAAGGAAGCCTAGACTGGTCCATCTAGGGCTCGCAATATTGAATATTAAATACACATTGTTTCGGTAATTAGAAACACACATTGTCTAATAGAAACTTTAAAAATGGAGTAAAAATTAGACTGGTATTGTTGTCTATACACCGTGAAATTTTAATGGTTGTTTTCCCGAAGCAGAACAACTTGCCGTCGGTAGTACTATCGAAACATATTTTTTTTTTTAGTCATGTTTTGGATTTAAAATTTTTAAAAAATTATTAGACAACTCGAAAGCGTGATAAACAGTAGTAACACTAGACGGAGTGAACGGACCTTGTAGGTACTACTCGAATCGCACGCGCTGCTGACAAAGTAAAGAACGATCCATAAACGTTCAAAGCAAAATAAGAGCTCAATGGTAGTTGTACGGCATAAAATAGCCTGCACGCAAGAATCACAAACGAGCCGACTTCCTTTGTCATTCGCCGCGCGGCGCCGATGCCGGAACGCCCCGCGCTCTCCTTCGACTCCCTCCTTCCTTAGTTGTCCCGTGAACGTCGGAAGCGCAGCACGCGTTATCTTATTACTTTATTAGTATTATGAATCGACATTACAGTTTTAGTAATTTAGAGTACGTCGCTATGGTGCAACTGTACGCTAGGGCTAATTATAATTCCCATACTGCCTGGCGTCTTTACGCCGAGCTGCAACACTTGGCGTCACTCCGTCTTCGCGGAGTTCTGAACCCTCAAGTCATACAGGACCGGACGATCGTAGCGGCGACGGCTACTCGATCATGGGCAGTTCCAAGTGCCAGCACATGCACAGGGCAGAGGTCGATCGGCCGTTCTTTCGCCAGAGCTCGACGAGGAGATCATCGAGTACTTCGAACGCGATCCTCGCCGAAGTACGCGAATGGCGGCAGCTAAGTTTGGCGTAAGCCAATACTACGTCTGGAAACTACTCAACTCAGAAGGACTGCATCCATATCATTTCCGCGGAGTTCATTTAATTTTTCATTTTTGTTAAATACGCCTTAAATACTTTATTAGGTATCTAATTCAGAAAATTATTGTTCTTAGATAATAAATTTGTTTTAAGTTACGTTTTCTGTAAGTTATAGCTAAAAAGGTATTGGATAAAGCTTATTATTATGATTGGGTACTGTGTTACATTACCTAAGGTGTAGGTATCAGCTGATTGACTAACACCCGGGTCAACGAACGCGCGCCCGATCGACGCGAGCGCTAGGTATCGCGAGGTATTACTATCGGTTCGATGTCACTTTCGAGTTCGGTTTTTCACGATTGTTAATCGGCCATTTTTGGTTTATAATATTTAGTTTTTGTATAAATTGAATGTTTAACTAAGACCAAACCTTTTCGCTGCGGGAAAACAACCATTTAAATTTCAGCGTGTATAGGTAATGAAATAATGAATTTTATTCAGCACTTAAGTATTTACATACACTTGTACTTGTCAGTATTACAATGTAAGAAGATAAATTAATTTAAATAAACTATAACTAACAGATAATTCTTACTCTATAAAATATCGGACTAGCTAACTTACAGCTAATTCGATAGATGGATCAATCGATCCATCAATCGATCGATCCATCAATCGATCGATCCATCACTCGATCGATCCATCAAGTGATCGATCCATCAATCGATCGATCCATCACCTGATCGATCCATCAAACAATCGATCCATTACTCGATCGATCCATTTCTCGATCGATCCATTACTCAATCGATCCATTACTCTATCGATCCATTACTCTATCGATCCATTACTCGATCGATCCATTACTCGATCGATCCATTACTCGATCGATGCATTACTCGATCGATCCATTACTCGATCGATCCATTACTCGATTAACCGTCAATCGATCAAACCATCAATTGATTGATTCATTAATTGAATTATGATCGATGGATTGATCGGTGCATTGGAATCAATAATAAAAAAAAAGACAGAAGACTTAAGAATAATAACTAATCATCTAGTAAATATACTCATATAATCCATTCATATTTTCTGTGTGAAACTGAGCAGAACAGATGCTTTCAATGAAGTGCTGGTACTGTCACCTTGCAAATATTTATTAAAATAAATGTAAGTTCTTAAAAATAGTTACAAACATCTCACATAAACTTACATGTCAGTCAGGAGCAATTCCTCAGAATAAGATGTCAGAGCTGTTGTGGAATCCATTTTTATATCTGAAAAATATTATACATTTATTTTTATTTATGAACAATTTTCATAGTGTCATAGTAAATTATATGGAATTTGTAAAATAAATAAAAAACTTAGTACCAATTTAACAGTGGCAAATTCAATTAAGTTTTTTAAATTATTTTTAATTTATAGGTATGCATCTTCAGTATAGAATCAAATATTGTCATAACTTTAAGGTGTACCCAGTGTGTGTAATGTCATTTGTCGTAATTAATTTTATTGGGTATAAGACCCCATAAATGTTTAAAAAAATGGTCAGAGAATTTTCCTAGGGGTGGAGTGTAGGAGTTGGTAGCTTAGCAAAGAAACTTGCTTTACAATGATTAGAATGAAACACAACAAAGAAAACAAAAAATATACTAAAGCAAGATTTTCGTCCATGCTACAATTTTGGATATAGGGAGCTGATGAGTTAGATTCTTAATATATCATACTACCTAAGTGTCATAACGCATAAATATATCTACATATTATAGATATATACTCCGTGGCGTAGTTACATAAGTCTCGGAGGTTGTGGGTACGCTGGTATACAGTCCACTCATACAACAGCATAAACACACACAAACTCACATTCATATGTCTAACATACCTTGCTCGCCAACCATTATTCACTCACACATTGGTAATTGTTTAGTAGCAAAATAAATGTGATCAAAGACACACACTTGTTTATTTATTAAATCGCCAAGACAAAGACCTTTTTGTAAAAATAAGAAAAACTTTTACCACAGAAATTATCTGATAAAAAGCCATATGGTAAATCAGAAAAAAAAAAGACTACACTCCAATCGAAATACCTTCACACTCATCACATAATTTGACTGATTTGACATTTTTATTTGGTGCCACTTTCAAAGTGAAGCATCAAATTGATTTAGTTAGATGCTGCAGTGTATACAGAGACATCAGATAGCAAGGTTACAAAGCCTAAAAACAGATCTGCAGCTAGCTTCACTCGCACAGTCCGCAGTCGCCTGCCCTGTTATACAGGTAAAATGTGGTGTCTGGCCTTTCTACTCAAATGACTGGTTATAAGGTTTGGTGACCTGACAACTCTAACCACAGCCATCCCATCTACAAAAACTGGGACATCAAGGGAATCCAGTGAATTGGTAAATCTTTAAAACTTCTAAGTAGGTATTTATACTATTCCTTTATGTATTGCATCATGTAGGTATCAAAATAATTTTTGAATCTTAGTACTAATGACTTATCAATACATTCTTATTAGTGGTTAAATAAATTCTCAAAAGGAATAAAAGGATTGTGAAATTAAATTTATTTCCAAATGGTCATGTACACATTACTAGTACTACAGTACATGGTCGAGTGTATTCGACAAATTATCGACCGATCGACCAATCGACGAAGTTATTAATATAAAAGTTTACATGAACTTTTAAAAATATAAATAATTTTCTTCTGTTAGGTATACTAAAAATCTATTTAATGTAGAAAGTATACAGTAAGTTTCATGAAAAATATAATTTATTTTCGTGTTAATATAATCGCCAGTATTAATCACCATAGTTGTTATGAAGAATACAAGTTGTTTTTATAATTAAAATGCATATTTAAATATGAAATAAGGTAATAATATATGTAAGTTTTCAATTACAATCTTCATTACTTAAAGTGATTAAGTTTTCCGTAAATAAACACAAAACGTAAAGTTTGTAGTTTGGTTTAATTAAAGAACGGCATGCAAGTTCGTTTTTTGACTCACCTGTCAAATTATTTCACAAATAGAGCCACAACAAGTGATCGACAAGTAAACACATCTAATAAAACACTTATTAATCAGAACCACACAATAAGTTGAGAAACCAGTAAGTAAAATATAGTAATTAACATGAGTTAAAAATAACTACAAAAGTGTGCAAAAAACAGCTCACAAAACACGATAAAGTTTCTTTCATAGACAATCAGCATTACCATATTTAAAATTAATATTCTACTAAAAAACTTCAGAAATCTACCGTGTATAAGTCTACTGTGCATTTAAATTACTCAGTGAAATAATTCATTTTTGTCAGTACAATTGATGTAGCTACATAGTTTTTCAATTGCATTGAAATTTACTGATTAAAATGACCTTGAACCTATGTTAACGGCGCCCTAGATTATCTTGCATTACAAGAGCTCATTTTGTCATGTACTTTGTCATTGCCATCTATTAGCAGCGATTAAAACATCACGGTACACGCATAGGCACATAACCATTAGGATAACCCAAAGTACAAACATAGATAGAGCGGTAAAAAAACTCGTCATGTAGCAATCGACTACTTCTATAATGTACTTTGTATTTGTACTGTTCACTGTTGTATATGTATATCAGTATTGCCTGTGGCAAATAGTGGAATATAACATGCTACAGCTCAAAAAGTTACATTTTCACGAGAAAAGTAACATTACCTACCTTATTTATTGAGCAAAACAAAATACTTAATTACACAAAACCTAAAATGACGTTACTGTCCCATTTTTTAAATTAAAAAAATCGTAATAATTGTGGATCGAGTAATCTGGCGATCCTGAAAAGAAACAATTAATTATGTGTGTCTATTTAATATACCAACCAATTTAGTAATGTATTTCAATAGTATTACTACTGCAACACAACTTACTTTGTCATCTATCACGATATTTTTTTGTTTGCTGGAAAATCTAATGCCCGATCCAGACTCTCCACGAAGCTACACGAAGGAACGCGAGCACGAGAGTGCGGACGGAGCGCGCGAGGGCATCTTAGAAAAAAAAATCTATTAAATCCGGTGCCGGTATATGATATTTATAAACCCTTATGACGTCATCCACCATCTTCTCCGTTTTGAATTTCTTTTTTTATTTAGGTGATACAGACGCATGACATTATAATATTGGTAGGCACTTGAAGTAGCTAACGCAGTCACTTCAATACATCCATCTTGTAGTAAACGTAACGGGCAAGTAAATAAATCGAGAGTGTGGATTGCTAGCACTCGTGCAGCGTCCACTCGCCAATATTCGTGCCGAGAGCCTGTAGGAGGCGACTCGCGAGAGTCTGGATCGGGCATAAAAAGTAACACAACAGTAACAATAAATAAAAATACAACAAATAAAGTAATATTGAGTCGTATAACATTGAGGTAACATGAGAGGGCCAGAAGTTACGTAAAATGTTCCCCATGACTGTTATAGTAATTCAAGTGACTTTTTCTCATAAACCGATGTTTTCTTTTGTTTAGGTAGTATAAAGCTATCAATTCTGC
The DNA here is from genome assembly GCA_947037095.2 of Nycteola revayana. NCBI lineage: Eukaryota > Metazoa > Arthropoda > Insecta > Lepidoptera > Nolidae > Nycteola > Nycteola revayana. Next base: position 16,203,838 of record OX344858.2, on the reverse strand, counting down.
TTCTTCAGACTGTAGTTCTTTTTCTTCAAGTAAAAAAGATACTTTCTTTATAATAATAGCGACATCGTCTACCTTTCGTGTCAGAATGCGTACTGATGCGTACAGAGCACTCAATGCCTCGCACACTCGCAGGGCTAGCCAACACACATCTCTGCTAAACTACGCATTTCCGCACAGCTTCGGTGTATTCACCCGACCTGAAAAACATCTCTTCTCGCACAGCACACGGCACACCGCACACATCTCCGCTTTGGTGGAGTTCCGTCCTTACAGTGTGGCCGCACTGGCCGCGTCTTGTAGAGGCGACAGTCGTTCAACGATTAGTAATAATTATTCATTACGATATAGTAGGAACATACCCTTATGTAGGTACTAGATACTTACAAATTTATTTGATAAGTAGCGGGTAGTTCAGTTAGTCAACTTTCCACGTATACGGTGCCGATTTAGTTCATGTTCTCGTTTGTTCGCCTGATTATGAATTCCGATCTTATTAATGACTGAATTTAAGCTTTGAATCCCTATTAATAATATTATAAATGTAAATTTAAGTTTGTTTGTTACGCTATTACGCATAAACTAGGTACTTAAGTAACCGATCATCATAAAGGTTGTTATTCTTAGCGGTATTAGAAATAACATAGGGACATTGGCTTAAATGCGAGCGAAGCCGCGGGTAAAAGCTAGTTTGTCTAGAAAATCGTGCTTGACTGTCATAATTCCCACATTAATATTAATATTTTATTATATTAATACTCTAAAAGGAGTATTTTCAGCGCTGTACGTAAGACTATAATTATTACACTGTTTGTTATTTTTATGGTATGAAGTAAAAAAAAAAAAACGTGCCTACAGAGAAAAAATACATCCAAGAAATAGGTAGGTACCTACCTATGTATTATGCATGGCAATAAAATAATGGGGTACAGTATACCTACGTTCAAAAATTCAATAGCATCTTAATGTTTCGTACCTAATGTATACGAGCGGCAACTTAGCAAGCTAATAATGTTTATGTGTGTTTGTGGCTTACCGGTATAATTAAGTCTCGGAGGTCGTAGATTCGATCCTCACGCCGTACAAGATATCTTTTTTTGAATTATAATATTACTTTTCGGGTCTAGTCGGTTGAGGAACATCCCTCCACGCCTCGGAAAGCACGTTAAGTCGTTGGTTCCTATTGTGGTACCGCGGGATCTCCAGGGCCACACTTACAGTGGCCCATTTGCCCAATTATAGGGACGCCCGGAGTGTAGAGGCGTCCCTACTCCTCATGGGTCAGCCTCGAAGGGAGCGGGGCCCGTGTCCCTCACTCCCCGAGGCCGAGCTTAGGGCGGTAGGCGGCGGGTTTCGGCGATAGTAGATCCCTCCGCCCACCCGCTTCGCCGACGACCAACACGCCGTCTGCGAAGCGGGTGGGCGGAGGGATCTACTTCCCTCTCCCGCTCCGCGGCCTCCTTCTGTGACATTACTTGTCTACAGAAGGAGGCAACCGCCTCCCACGACCTCTCGCTTTGGACCATTTTCGATGGTCGGCAGCGAGAGGTCGTCTCCCACCACGCCAACGAGCCCCTCCCGCTCGTCGGCCCACGCCGGATACTCCACCACCGTGTGCTGCGCCGTATCGTCGGCACAGTCACAGTGGTGACAGCAAGTGTCCGGCTCTCTCTGCGCCACGTTGCACAGGTAGTGGCCGAAGCAGCCATGGCCTGTTACTACCTGTGCAACGTGGTAGGTGACGTCGCCGTGACGGTGACCGGCCGTCACCAACCCGCCTGCCAAGCGTGGTGATTATGGCATAAACCCTTCCCCGGGAGGATGCCAATGTTCACGGGACGTTATATGGGCTGATAATGACTTATGTGAATTATTATTGTCTTCAATGAAGAAGGTCCCTCTCAAGTAGAACTAGTATTCCCGCGAGTTTTTAGACTGCTACTGGACTTTTGAACGCTACTGTACCTACGTGGAATATTGTTCTATAAGGCTGTCCTCACATGGAAGCGCGTTCCTCGAGCGAGAATTCCAGGTGTGCAGCCTAAGATTTGTGCAGGGAGGTCACAATATCAAATAGTTATAATAATTCATAGTTCAATGAAACTCATTGTTTGTACTACCAGTACTTACCTACTACAACCAAAAGTACCATGGGTAAAAAAAATCCCTTAGTACTACCACGGGAAGTTTTTTTATCCATGATCGTCTTTGTGAAGGGGCTACCACAATTTTACGATATTTCATTGTTGGAAATATCCCTGTTCATCGCGGTATTTTTTCCCATGGCACAAACGATAGTATCACCGCTAAGTTACCAGGGGAGGTCATTACCTATCATTTAGGACAGCCACTGTTTAATGTTCTGTCAGACATTCTTCTTGTTATAATTTGGCCGGGATGGAAGCGACATGAGTTTCGCCTGTGACGAGGCCGGACAAAAGGGGCTGATATCTCTCTCTTCACATATCTGACGACTAGGGCATCAGACAGACGATCATGTGAAAAAAAATGTCTCCTCGTGTTTACCTAAGCCACTTTAGGTATTTTAACGGACACGAAAAAATCAAGTAAACTAATAAATTCATCATCATCATCATCACCAGCCTGTTGTAGTCCACTGCTGAACATAGGCCTCCCCCATCGATTTCCAGCGGGAACGATCGCTAGCGGCCTGCATCCACCGACTTCCTGCGACCTTTATGAGGTCGTCGGTCCATCGTGCAGGCGGTCGTCCTACGCTGCGCTTGCCAGTACGTGGTCTCCACTCGAGAACCTTTTTGCTCCATCGGCCGTCAGTTCTTCGAGCTATGTGTCCTGCCCATTGCCACTTCAGCTTGCTTATCCGTTGAGCTATGTCAGTGACCTTCGTTCTCCTGCGGATCTTTTCATTTCTGATTCGATCACGCAGAGAAACGCCTAGCATAGCTCTTTCCATAGCTCGCTGAGCGACTTTGAGCTTTCTTATGAGGCACACAGTAAGAGACCACGTCTCAGATCCATATGTCATCACTGGTAACACACATTGATTGAAGACTTTGGTCTTCAGGCACTGAGGTATTTTGGACGAGAAGATCTCTCGAAGCTTCCCAAACGCTGCCCAGCCGAGTCGGATTCGACGATTGACCTCTTTCTCTAAGTTGGTCCTACCTAGTTGGATCGTTTGACCTAGATATATGTATTCGGTCACAACTTCGAGAATGGAGTTTCCAACGGCTATAGAGTTGGGCACTACATGGGCGTTATGCATGACTTTCGTCTTGCCCATGTTCATTCTAAGCCCAACTTGTTGAGAAACTCCATCGAGGTCATTGAGCATCTGTCCAAGGTCCTCCAGCGATTCTGCCATGATCACTATGTCGTCGGCAAATCGAAGGTGAGTGATGTACTCGCCATTTATGTTGATGCCGTGTCCTTGCCATTCCAGGAGCTTGAAGGCGTCCTCCAGAGCAGCCGTAAAAAGTTTGGGAGATATAACATCTCCCTGTCTTACGCCTCTCCGTAGCGGGATTGCCTTCGTACATTGGCCCTGTACTCGGACCGACATGGTGGCGTTTTTGAACAAGCACTTCAGCACTTCAATGTACCGATAGTCGATACGACACCGCTGAAGAGACCTTAGAACCGCCCAAATTTCGACCGAATCAAAAGCTTTTTCATAGTCCACAAACGCCAAGCATAGGGGCTGATTATACTCCTCGGTCTTCTGTATAATCTGCTGCAGCGTATGTATGTGGTCTATGGTATGTACTAAAGCCTTTTCGGAAGCCGGCTTGTTCGGGAGGCTGGAAGTCATCGAGCCTGTGTTCGAGACGATTTGTGACGACCCTCGAGAACAGCTTATAAACACGGCTCAGCAATGTGATGGGTCTATAATTATTCAACATGGTTTTGTCACCTTTTTTGAAGAACAGAACCACCACACCTCTGCTCCATGATTCTGGCGTTTGTCCCTCGAGTAAGACGGAGTTAAAGAGCTTCTGAAGGACTTTAAGTATCGGTGTTCCACCCGCATTCAGAAGCTCAGATGTGATTCCGTCATCACCTGGCGCCTTGTTGTTTTTAAGCTGTTTAAGGGCCATCCTAATCTCGTATAGGCTGATGTCCGGGAGATCGTCGATATTGTGTCGGGTGAGCCTTGCTCTGGGGTCTTTGGCTTGGCTGTTAGCGGGCTTGACTGTTGAGGCATACAGCTGATTATAGAACCTCTCTATCTCCCGTAAAACCTCTGGCTTACTCGACGTCACTACCCCATCTTCCTTCTTCAGCTTTGTCAACTGGCTTTGCCCAATAGAGGTGTCTCTTGCGAACACTTTGGAGCCTTGGTTTCGCTCTATCGTCTCCTTAATACATTTTGTATTATAGGAGCGAATGTCGTGTCGCAATGACGTTAAGATATGTCTATTGAGCTGCCTAAATTACTCCGCATCGTCTGGAGTCTGGAGCATCATCGTACGTCGTTTAGCCATGAGGTCCCGTAAACTAATAAATTATCGAGTTCGAATTTGGTAATTATTAAATAAAAGTGCTCGTACTTTTAAAACAAAATATTTTATTTATTGATCACAATATTCCATTATTGCATTTCAATATTACATAATGATTGCATTAAATTAATTCACACAAATTTTATTATGATAAACGCAAACATATTTTTTAAGTCTCACTCGGCTTGAAAAATAAGTTTAGATACTTAATACCTACATTAAAATTAAAAAGACTGGTAAAAAATACGTTTGGTACGGTAAACTATTTATTAAAGATAAAAGCACATTGTTAGTCTTAAAAATCTACGTAAATAGGTAACTATGATTCTGTATCAAATATTATGTACACGAAAGACTAAAAGACGACTACCGTACTACTATAGCATTAAGGGTATGCGCGCACTACAAAAATATATCGTTGCGACTTTTAAAGTTCTAAGCCAGTACCGCTTCATAAGGTACAAAATATTTTCGCAGTGCGCTAATTGTAGTACATATCTGTTGTTCACAGATTGACGAATTTTATTCGCAACTATTTATTTTCGTAGTGCGCGCATACCCTAAGCCTCGACTAAAGTGCTTATTCCAGCCGGTGTAGTCGTGTCTACATATATATATCTGCCGATTTTTGTGAATAAGAGTCGACCGACACGTACCATTTTTATTCGGACTTATATAATATTTACATGAGGCTTTTACTACTACGGGCTCCAACCATAATCCGTACCGTCACTAATACAAACACTATTCACTTGTAACCACTTGTCGACACGTTTTGTCTTGAAGACTTCAAGTGGTTGTATTATGTGTGTGTCGACCCTAAGTGATAACCAAACCAGTATATCACAATTTATAAATTCATTGTCAACCAGTGTTTCTCAATTATTAGTGATTAAAGGGCACCTACTGTGGCAAGCAGGTATAAGCAATCACGAAATTATATTTTTGATCGATTAATGATTAAAATGCATGGCCAATATAATGATGATTTTATATGATCAGTCTTTTTTGTTACATAGGAAAATAAATTGAGAAACACTGCCATATACGACAAAATATATTATTTTAGTAAAAAATATATTGACGCAAAGCGCTTTTGCAACGCGTCTTAAGAGAGCGACTAAATACAAAATAAATGTTATCTATATATTACTTTGTTTGTATTAAATGCTTTTTATATTTAATTATCATACACTTTGTGACGAATTCGTTAAAACATTTTGTAAAATAGTGATTCGCTTTATAAAGGGGGCACCGAGCTTTAGGTGCAAGAGGTGGATCGAATAAGTGCCCTTCCCTCCCCTTTTTGAACAATATCAAGAGCTATAGCCAGCGTTTCTTACATTTCAATTTGGAATGAAAACTATATGTATTAAAAAAAAGATTTAAATATCCAATTATGAAATAAAAATAGTTGGAGTAATTTTGTAGTAGAAAATCACATAAAAACGTAAAGATAAATGTTTTATTGTTTCTCTAGCTATCGTTATTGTTTGAAACTCCTCATAAAGTATAGATAATTACAGCCAACAAGTAACATAAAATAAAGATTATAAATAAATTAAAAATCAGAAAAAAGAAGACAACGCAAAAATACATTAGAAATAGTAAAATTTGTTCTTTATATAAATTCAATTGTTTAATTTTTCATAAAAATATATACTTTGGTTTCAGATACTTTAATTCCGAAGGTATAAGAGATTTTAAACAAATAATCTATAATATAAAAATGAATCGCAAAATGTGTTGGTAAGCGCATAACTCAACAAAGCCTGGACCAATTTGGCCAATTCTTTTTTTTTAATGTTCGTGGAAGTTCAAGGATGGTTTTTACGGCGAGAAAAATTCGAATAATTGCCTGAAAACCCCTTAAACAACCTTTTTCTTTTTCCCATACAAACGTTTTCTAACTAAAATGTAGAGTCAATTTGAGCTTTATTTTGTTAAAAACTTGAATTTTATTGCCAAGATTTTTTAGGGTAGGGGTAGTGTAGGGTAGGGGTAGTGTAGGGGTAGGAGTACCGCATAAACGAAGTCTCTACGGCCCAGTTTATTTTATACAAATTTTTAGGTCTTTTATGTATCGATTGAGGCAGTACGAAGTCTGCCGGGTCAGCTAGTAAACAATATTTTTAACCCAGATACTCCTGAAACTATTAAAAATTTCAGATCTTTGTGATTTTTTCAGACCAATTTTTTTTTTCGGACAGACCTTTGTAGTCTGAAGCTGTGGCTTTTGCTACTTCACCGGGTATAAAAGCGTGCAGAGCTCCAGCCTAGACAAAGGGTTTGAACACTACAAACTAAGCAACCTGCGCAAGAGGGCGTCCCCTGTGGGACATGGACCTCGGCTCAAGGCGGTCGCTGACGGTTAGTTTTTTTTAGGGGAGTTTTTGCAACTGTCAAACTGTCCTCTACAGTTCGCGGGCCTCTCGGACTTCGGTAAGTTCTTAGCAAAATAAGGGTCGGGAGTATATATCGTAAATTTGTACGTAAAATAGGAGTAAATGGGTTAATCAATTTAGAATACTATTTGTATATTTTACGTTAGGGTATGATACAATTCTAGACCTCAGAACATCCGTCCATATCTATTATACTTCAAAAGCATTTGGTCGTAAGTGCCCGTTTACGATAAAGGCACATACGACGATCGATTCTGACTTATAATTACACATCCGCCCCTATGCTTCTGATCTCCAGAACTGATATAACGGCGTACCGAGGGAGAGGCAGTTGAGGACAGCTGCTTCTCTACCCTTGGAACTGATATCAACTGGCATATATGCACAGAGTCACACTCTGCTTGCAAAATCCCGGTCCCCTTGGGTACCACAGATGCGTTTTTCTCCCCGTGAACCAAACCCTATTCAGTTCAGGGGGACAATCTTAAAATGACTATTATTATGTTTTATAATTATTAGTAATCTATAAAGTAAGTAACCAGTCTCACTGGTATATTAAATCTAGAGCTCAGAAGGATCCTCATCCTTCCTATTTACTATGTGTCATATTATATGGCAGAAACATTTGTCGTATGTGCCTTTTTCGTAACTTACGACGAAATGCTTCTGAAGATAATACAGATCCGTCTTTATGCTTCTGAGCTATAGATATGTAAACAATTCTTAGCCTAAGTATTTGCCATTCAACAGATTTGTGATCTGTACTGTTAAAAAAAAATGAACACCGTGTTTATTAATTAATATGAGTCAATTTCACTATCGTAATAAAAGGTGACACAGTAAGGTAAAAATTAAAATATTTGTACTTCGTTACTTATTAAAAAAATAAATTGCATGATTTATAAGGTCAATGTACTAAACGTAAAAAAAAAGTGGCAGGCTTTAGTCTGAAAATGCAAATATTGGCACGAATTCTAATCTATGGTAACCATAGACATGTCGGTAGACAGCACGAGCATTATGCAATATTTAAAAATCATGTTAGAGATAATCTTAATATAAAACCAACATGATTATTATTATTAACTCTATAGTTTTGTCATAAAAAATATTTCTAAAAATCATTTATACAACAATACTATTTCATAATAAAAAAAACTCAAAATACAACATCTCAAAGATTTAATCAGAAATGAGTTTAATTAGAGGTAAACAAACATTCTATTTCTTATTTTATCTTTTCAAATTCAACCCTAGTATTATAAAAACAGCGGATCAAAGATAGTGGAGAAATCGAAATATGCGCGGACTCTATCCTTACAATATAATAAGTGATTCTGAAAATAAGGGATATTCTTTAGGTTACCTCTAATCCCTTATGTATAGCTATTATATTACTTTCTTTTTCCTTACGTTTGTTAGTATTATAAATCAATAAATTCGATGATGATGTGATGTTCTTTTGTCTTTGTTTAAGTATAAAACTAACTATTGTAATTACCGACAATGAGACCATAGAAAGACTCAAATACTATATTTATAGAGGGTTAAGCATATAAAACTGAACCATCTAGTAATGACGGATTCTTTAAGTGTATTAATAGGCACGAAGAATAAAAATAAAATATATTTAGTCCGTCAGTTAGATAACCAAAAAAAATATTGGACATGTTCAAACAAAAAATGACGACGGTACAGCGCGTTGAAATTTCGTGTGTCGTCACTTCTAGGTACAATTTAACCTAGTAATGACGTCACAAGCCTCTCCTGAACTTTATAGTTTGTTGTTTCCCTATATCTTTATCAATTTTTATTGATTTGATAAATAATACGTGTCCAATATTTTTTTCTCCGGCTTAGAATAGACTACCCCATGTCTTCGCATGGGTGTCGTAAAAGGCGACTAAGGGACATATGGCTGATGGATGGGCAGCAGCATCTATTAGCTCAAGGTTTATATCTTACTGCGATCACCAATCCTTCTGCCAAGAGTGGTGATTATGGCAATAGCCCTCTACGATCCTGGCTTGCCAAGGTCTGTTAAGAGGAGGCCCATGTTCAGCAGTGGACTAAACGGGCTGTTGATGATGATGATAATTTTTGTTATCTAACTGACGGACTTTTTTTTTTTTTAGTGTTCATGTCTATTGCATAGGGGTATGAAACTCCTTTAACAATCCTTAACGAAAACAATAACCTAACAAAATAGTTACAAAACTAATGATCCGAGTCAAAAACATTGTGATACTGACAAAAAAAACGGTATAAAAGTATTAAAATAAAATCATTGCTATTCGAGGGACAATAAACTGTCGATAAAAATATGAATGATTACTAATGACAGAATATAAGTACACCTCTATAACTACTTACAACTGTAGTCAGAGGCGACATGATAGTGAGCCCAAACATAACCATAACATAACATTTTTAAGCACCATTAATTACAAAAGATTTTTGACCGAACATTCGGTGGGTTTAGCACAGCGGTGTAAACTTAGTCTTTCAGATCTTGACTAATGACTAATGTACAGTCAGCATAAGAGATGGGTTTACACATTGTGAAACGCATTGTAAATTTATGAGAATAGTTCACTGCTGTTAACGCCTAGCGTGTGTGCGCACAGACGTCTCACGCACACACGCACACGACGTACACTCTATGCGCTCATATTATTTATTTTATTTTGTCAACGTTAATAAACGTGTTCTAAAGTCAATCTGTCTCGCGTCATTCTTCCACCCTGACCAAATATCCACAAAAAGCAAAGAACCGGCGTTCACACTGCTATGTGTATTTGTACGCATCTAGCAGATAAATTTTCACCCATAAAGGATTACCGGCTATTGTAGTGACACAAAAATATTTATTTACATTATTTGATACTGACGGTGTAAACCTATCTCTTTTGTTGACTGTACTAGCTAAGCTGGTACTTGATGAGGTTAGGGCGATATTGTATTACATCATTACATTCTAGGCGCCCCTAGGTAAACGGGCGCCTAGAATAGCCTAGAACAGTGGCGCCCAAACGTGTTTTCTCGATCAACCCCTTTAAAACTTAACTAGTTTCGATGGACCCCCTGTTGCTCCATTTCATTCATATTACGTACTAACAATTAATGATTTTTTACGCTACTGAAGACCCCCGCTAAATCTCCAGTTTATCCCTGAGAGTCCATCTGAAATACTTTGGGAACCACTGGCCTACACCGACCGTCTCTTTACCCTAAAGCCTAGGTACTGTGACATAAGATTACGTACGCTGTACTATATAATATATTTGGCTCCCATGCATAATTTACATAGTAAAAATTAATTACAGTAAGTAATTGTTCATTTATCTTTAAAACATATCTAGAGCTCAGAAGAATAAGGTCGGATGTGCCATTATACGTCAGAAACATTCGTCGTACTATGCGTGCCAAATAAGAATAGGACTGTCAAGACGCCATTTTGTTCAGTAATTCGCGCAAACTTCATTACCAAAGCGTATGGTGTGCAAAAAAAAATCAATAAAGAGATTATATTCAGTTTAAATATTTAATATACGCTTTTTTGGTATTTCTTATACATTTCACGTCAAATTAATTATAAATGAGTAGGATTTGAAATTATGTGTGAATATTAGGGTGACCAGCATTAACTATGTATTTGTTAACTTTTCTTAATGAATACTGATTTCATACCTGTATTTATCCAAAATTATCCATTAATGAAATTCAAAAAATTGTATTTTCTTTAATGAATAAAATTTTTATACAATAATTAAATCTATGAACAAAAAAATAATAATTAGATGAAATTTCTTTTTTGCACTTTGTTTTTGCTGGCACTACTAATTTGACAGTTATCGTGTGAAGTTGGCAGCAAGCGCGGTCCTATTCTTAGTTGGCACGCATAGTGTATGCCTTTATCGTTAACTGACACTTACGACTCAATGTTTCTGAAGTACATAGTACATCCGCCCTTATGTTTTCTGAGCTTTAGATTTATGTGTGGAATCCAGGCAATTCATTCCAAAGACGCCCACAATCAGTCTTGAAATTCTCGTCCAGTCTTAAAATCTGAGATCGAGTTGTCTATGACCAAAAGTCAAACTTAAAATCAATCTTGAGATTCAGGATTTGATAGTGATTAATAATTTCCTTAATAAAAGCTACTTGAGCAATAAGAATTTTAAAAGGTCATAAAATTGCAAAGTTTAACCACTAGAGGCGCTATTAACACAATACGTATATAAATGCCAGCCGTGTGGTTTCCGGCTTAGAATAGACCACCCCATGTCCTCCCATGGGTGTCGTAAAAGGCGACTAAGGGACATATGGCTGATAGATGGGCAGCAGCATCTATTAACTCATCTTACTGCGATCACCAATCCGTCTGCCAAGCGTGGTGATTATGGCAATATCCCTCTACGATCCTGGATTGCCAAGGTCTGTTAAGAGGAGGCCCATGTTCAGCAGTGGATGTAAACGGGCTGTTGATGATGATGATGTATTTAAATATTCCTGACATATTTTTAAGTCATGTATTGAAACATTTTAATTTTAGTTATTATTTTTTTCTATACGAATATTATAAAGACTATAAAGAGGTAGTTTGTGAGGTTGTAGGGAATAATCTCTGGATCTACTGAACCGATTTTGAGAAATCTCTTACCAATAGAAAGCCACATTAGTTATGTGTGTCATAGTCAATATTTGAAGACGAAGTTCCCATGGGAACGGAATCCGCGGGGGACAGCTATGAACTTATTTCTTTTTAAATATTTCTTGCTGAATTTTGCCATCTACTATTATTCTTGTTAACCCTCGTGCTAAGCTAAAATGCTTGTGTTCGAGTGGGTTCAAGTCAGTAGTGCAATGGGTGGGATTCGAAGTCCGACGCCCTAGCCAGTGGGCTATGGCCGCTTAATATACGGCCATTAATATAGTAACAGTAGTAGGTGACCTCAAATATAAGATAATAGATCATTATCATCAAATCCCGATCTCAAGCGCATAAGTTATTATAATATTCTTAAAAATTAATGGGTTGGAATTTAAAAAACGAGATTTTATAAATTTTGTTGCACTGGTTTCTACACATTAACTTTACCTTATTGACTTATCGTCATAAAAATATATATCTATAAAAGCTAAAGCACCATATTTTGAACTTAATGCGGTTATAATAAAATTCAAAATCAATCAATTCTAAGCACACTTACTGCCTGGTTAGACATATGGTATACAGTACAGGCGACTATTACATTTAAACTAAGACTGACCCTACATTGCGCGTGCGCATTTCCCGGGTGTGTGAACGACGCGAGCGCCGTGCTCACTCCCCGTCATCGTCCGCATGTGGCAAACGCTGAATGTGGGGTCAGCTTAAGCATCGTTATCTTCCTTACTTTTTATGTTTAAGTTTAAATACTTTGATTGATTTAAGTATTTCTCAGGCACTGTGGTTATGCACTGGTTTATATATTGTCTGCCGTCGTAATTAAAAAGGGCAAAACCAATTTCTTTTTCGAAATTAAGTTACTGAATATTAAATAGAATCAGGAAATAAATGCCTATCTGTCAAAAATCAGTTGTGCCCTTTTCCGTTATAACGGCAGTAATGTAATAGGGATGAGAACCAAATGTAGCCAATTGGTATTTAGCCCTTGAAAACACGGATAAAATTACAATCTTGACAGAAGAAATTACACCTTATTAGCAAATGTCACTTACGCGGCATAATTATCACGTACTATATGTTTCTGGAGGGCCGGTTGGTGTTCCTCCAGAGAACATGAAGATCTTCTTTGCAGGATGAGATAGTGTGCCCGGCGACCGACGGCCTTATGTTGCTGTTCAGAACTTGTAAATGTTCGAATTGGCTTGCGAAATTGTATTGCGCGATGCAGGTTAGTTAGGATGCTAGGTACTAGATGGCGCTACTTGTCTCCTTGTAGTTTGTGCGGCTACTGTAGATGTCGCTACATGTGGAATAATATTTGACAATAGCATCTACATTTGGCGATTAGCATCTTTCTTCATTTAAATAATTAAGTTGAGCATATTTGTCTTATTCTGTAAAATAAAAATAAGTAAATTACATCTCAATTTCTCATAATACAAGGTATATATGACAATATCGGTAGCGTAGCGGTACAAATCTCACTTTCAGGCTTGAAGCTTGTGGGTTGGGAGGACAATAAATCTTTGTGTTAAATCATAGATTTTTTCTGGGTCTAGTTGGTTATCCTACTAATATTATAAACGCGAAAGTTTGTATGTATGGATCGATGGATTTTTGTTACTCTTTCACGCCAAAACTAATGAACGGAAATGGCTGACATTTTGCACCGGGGTTAGGTATACGCTGGATTAACATATAGGCTTCAAAACAACACGCTCCGACCCACTCGAGCAGAGTAACACTATATATTTGTATAAAGCTCACTACTTACAATAACATAATATAGTCTATAACAGGGGTGGCCAACCGGTCGATCGCGATCGACTAGTCGATCCCAGCAGCTATTACAGTCGATCAACTTATATTATAAAAAGTGATATTTTAGTCTACAACTACGTGCCACAGACTCCCAAAGTTAGTGTTTATCGTATAATAATCTGAAAATATAGCTATTTATCATTTGATTGACTTATACGATACGTGAATCAAAGCTATGTATGCCATAAAGTCGATCGCACACAGTAAAAAGTCGATCTTAGGTCTTATTAAGTTGGCCACCCCTGGTCTATAAGATAATCTACCTACGTGGATTTTATTTTAATAACTTTACAATGTGGTTAAACCACAACCAACCAAATAAAACTACTAAACTTAAAATAAAATTATAAAAAGGAAAGTTGTTTGTTTGCATTGAATATGCTCTTGAACTACAGGACCGATTTCAAAAATTCTTTCACCATTAGAAAGCTATGTTATCCAGGAATAACATAGCCTACATTTAATGACTGTATATTTATTGTTTAATAAATAACATTAACATTACTCTGACAAAATATCCAAGGCATTAAAATAAACTATATAACCTGCGCCAATAAAGAAACGAATCTAAAATGGCAGCCGCGATCATGCGCTCTCACTCTAAACTGTTGATATCTTAGTCACACACGGCGCGTACTGCATGCAAAAAGAAATCCGTAAAGAAAGCTAACGGAAAAAAACGACTTACTTGCGAGCGGTTAAGGTAAAAAATGCTAAAGAAAAGTAAGCAAATAAACAGTTCTAATTTTTATGAAAGATTATGTATCTTTTTGTATACGTTACACATTTCAACACATAAAACTAACAATTGTATTTTACCTACATATACAATAAACAAACTTTCTTTCTATCTTCCTTTTTATTTGCTGACCCTATCATCTGTCAGTGACATTCAGGGACGCCATTTTAGATTCGTTTCTTTATTGGCGCGGCTTATACCTACAAACACTACTACTAAATTAGTAGTAGTACTAATACTCTTAGGGCTTAGGCGTTAAACAATTCCTCTACATTCGACTCCGGTGCGAGGAATATTTAATTATGATTAATTGAGAAGTAAAAATAAGTTTATGAGCAAAAGTGTTAAAATAGCTTACCTTTCTAATCAGTCTCTTATTGAGCGGGGTAGGTGAGCGGGCCTGTTTCACAACCACAGCATTGAGCACCTGACGACCATAAACCTTGCCACTGGAAAACAAATATTTATTGAAATACCTACAACTTTCGTGATTATCGGTTCAAAGTTCCAAATCATTAATTCCGTAAAAATGCGATGCCATGAGCCGTGGTCCTAGCCCATTAAGGGTGCCTTCAGGCGTGTGTCGCTTATACGAAAAAATTATGTTTAAAAACGTTCCTCCTTACTATCGAGCTAAATTATATTAAGATTTTAATTATAGAATTAATTATTGTTATTACTATACATTTAATGTGATATTAGACTGATATATAGATCATTAGCTAACCCGCAATAGATTTGAGTTGCCATCCATACTAATATTTTAAATGTGAAAGTGTAAGTTGTTTATCCGCCTTTCACGCAAAAACTACTGAATGGATTTGGCTGAATAATTTGCACGGGGATAGATAATAAGCTCGATTAAGGTATAAGCTACAAAAAATCATGCTCCGACCCACTGGAGCAGGGTCACGCGGGTAAAACCGCGAGGCGCAGTTAGTTTATATATATTTTTAGTATGACAAAAATATTGATCTCGGAGTTCCTTAGTCTTTTTTCACACCGTGTGTCGTGTGAGTGTCACACCGTAGGTAGATAGAGAAAGACTCGTAGGAAGCTAGGATAGGGTTCAGTCGTCCTCACAAGGTGAGGCTCGCGACGCGTTCTATGCTTCAGACCCGATCCCAGCCCGCGCTGGTTTATCTTAATTATATCTATACTAATATTATAAAGAGGAAAGATTCGTATTTTTGTATTTTTGATCTGAGATGTTGAGACTATGATCAGTTTTATCCCTAATCGTTTCTAGGAATAAATAAAACCTATGTCACTCAGGGTAAATGTAGCTTTTCAATGGTGAAAGAATTTTTGAAATCAGCACATTCGTTTTTGAGTAAATTCATTACAAATATACACACACACACTTTATAATATTAGTATAGATAAGCGACTATCACATGCCATAACAACATTGGTAAATTTTATATTAATATTATTGTTGAAATGTAAACTAATTTATTAGTCAAGATTGTTTTTTCTTTTTTGTTATCATTATCATTGTATTTGACTTATAATAAGTACGATCGATTCGTCTACGTTTTCATTTCATTTCAGTATTTGTTGTTATAACGGCAACAGAAATACTTAATTCGTGAAAATTTCAACTGTTTAGCTATCGCGGTTCTTGAGATATAGCCTGGTGACAAACAGACAGCAAAGTCATAGGGTATCGTTTTTACCCTTCGGACGGTACCCCTGAAAAACCTTCCGTAGCTACTGAACCACTAACATTTAAGTAGCCACTTGTCTAACTCTGAGGTCTGGAAAGAAAGTGTCGCGATCTTCGACTTCCGAGTATGAAGCTTTTCTTCCTACGCTAGGTTGGCAGACTACCAATTGCTTTAAAATGTATAACTATCACATATTCTTGTACCGTTTGAAGATTAAAACAGTTGAGTCGCTTGATAAAAATAGCTCGCCATTCATCGATTTGAAATGATGTCACAGTTTTGTTATTCAAAACAATGGGTTGCAAGTGTTGCAACACATTTTGTTATTTTTTTCGGACGGACATACGCTTTGCTACTTCTTTCACGAGTTCTTCCACGAGGCTTTTGCTACTTCACCGGTCATAATAAGCAGATAAGCAGAGCTCCGAACTTAATAAATAGATTTTTGTTACACATGTATATTTTTGGTTGGTTTTGTTTCAACGGGTAAAGAGACGAGCTCCATTCTTCTAGAATGATTTAAACATGAGCCTTCTTTTTTGACTGAAATTTATGTAGTTAGCCTCGTGGCTTTTGCTACTTCACCGGGCATAAAGGCGAGCAGAGCTCTAATTAAATGGTTTACAAATTAAGTAACTTGCGTAAGAGGCGCCCCATGTGGGATTTGGACCTCGGCTCAGGGCGGTCGCTGTCGGAGGCATTATGACTTATATTTGCTAAATTGAGTTTTGTGTAACTGTGGCTTTACGTATCAGTACGGAATCTGAAAATGCTTTGCAAACTAAGGGCCGATAAGGCGTGTGCCTGCGCAACAGAGGGCGAAGTACGTGGAGTGCTGGACCTCGGCTCAGGGACGATGGAGGATGAAGGGAATTTACGACTTTCAAGTTTTTTCCCTTGTTCGGGTAAAAGTTCGTGGTACTAGATTTTTTTTTCTCGATAAGGTACTAAGTAGCAGCTCAAAGTTTGTAAGTTGGTGTTGTTTCATCCGTGCCTCGGAGAGCACGATAAGCTGTCGGATTTTAAGAGTAAAGGAATAGAGAGTGTTGACACTTATGCACTAAAATAATGTCCTGCGCAAATGGCTAATCTCCTTAGAAATTGGCCGCCGTGGATCAGTCAAAAGGGCTGTATGTGAACTTTTTTTTTTTGATGGTCTAATCCCACCCACGTTCCTGTGAGACAGGATCAACAGTGGCACACACTAGAAATTTCAATGAGCACCGAGGCTCACCAAGTCCTGGGAAAAAGTTAAACTGCCTTGGGACCCGTAACTAGGAGGAGTAAGAAAGACTTGTGTTTTCACTTGCCTCCATAGCAAAGCGGGAGACAGCAAAAAGGAATATAAAATAATAAGATATAAATAGTCGTGTACTGTATGAGTAGGTACTATGTATTATATTTTCTACAATAGTAGTGTTAATACTTACAATTCATCTTCCAGTGCGACGACCAGGGCGATCTTCCGCCTGGCGATCCCCCCGCCACTGCTGCAAGCTTCCCTGCAGATGAACTTGAACTCGTGAGTTTTAGGCCCACCCCACTGGTTGTACTCCACCACCACCGAGTACCAGCAGTTGTCATCGTCGATCATTCCGCAGTAAAACACGTCCCGACAGTCGACGGGTGAGGTAGAAATGAACACGTTCTCGCCGGTTTTCTTTTGTGGGTCTGAAATCGTAAATATATATATCTTATTTGACCTTAGACCAGTGTAACCCAACGTTGTTTTGCTATGGCCCGGTAATTTGCACATGAAAATAAAAAATAAAATGTTTATTTCACTTTCTACAGTAAATATTTCTAGTGTAAATTTTTTTACATGAGGAGTTTCCATTTAAGCTATGTAAAGGAGACTCCGCTCTCCGGGCGTCGTTATAATTGGACAAATGGGTCACTGCAAGTGTGGCGCAGGAGATCCCGCCGTGCCATGCGGGCCGCGGGGGCCGGCGGGGGCCGGGGGGCTCATGCGTGCCCGACCCCCGCCAACGACGGGTCGAAGGAGGTTGGGTCCTCTCCTCGTGGTATCAGTTTAGCATACCACGCTATTTAGAGGGCGAGTCCCACATATCCCACCGCCAGCGCGCAATGCGAAAATGCATTTCCCCCCGGACAACAAAAAGAGAAAAAAAAACCGCAGTATTATGCTATACCACTCAAGGAAACGCTGTTGCCCGTTCCTTGATATACGAGGATTAAAGAAAATTTAGTAACAATCGGGACCCAGAAAGAAATCTTAAAACTTATACAAAATAAATCTGTCCGGCGTGGGGATCGAATCCACGCCGGACCCACGAGATTTAAAGCGAGCCAAATACAGCTACGCTACGGAGGACGTCGTTGAAAACTATATAATATATAAGCAAGTTATATTTTTGTTTCGGACAGACTTAAGTATGCGACAAACCTTCGTTGATGTCTCGATGTTGCATACATCTCCTGGGCCTCTCCTTGCGATGCTCTTCATCCACGAACACCGTGGTCACTCTCACTCTCATTTTTAACGTCGGGAGATCGTCCCATTGTTGTTGATGGTCCCATTGTTGGAAATGTTCCCACTCAAACAGCAGTCTCACACCGTGTTGTATGTCGACGACAATCGTGTCCGATTCGGTCGGATACTGTAAAAGTGTTTGTGAATGTTTAGTTGAAATCACAATTGGATGACAAAATCAATTTAGTCCGTCAGTTAGATTACCATAAAATATAGGACACGTATTCTTTTTTCGTACCAAAAGTGACGAAGACACAGCGCGATAAAATTTCATGTGACGTCACATTTAGCTACACTTTTACCTAGGAGTGACGTCACAAGCCCCACTCTCCTGAACTTTATAGTTTGTTGTTGCTCGGTAACTTTGTATTTTTTTATTGATTTGGTAAGTCAAAAAATACGTGAATCTAACTGACGGACTTAATATAAGTTTTTAGTCGTAATCCATAGGGAATAAATACCACAAAGCTGCCTAGCCAAATGATTATAAACCCTATCCCTTAGACTTAAAGAACATTATATTTGGATGGTTCAATGATTTTTATTACCTTCTTCCGTTCTACATTTTTAACATGATAATCCTATACAAATAAATAAAATTTAAGTATATTTGTATATTAAGCTTTAATTATAGGTTATTTTATTTATAAAGTTTAGTTTCAGAATTATTCTGTTGTTATTAATATATTAAATTATAATTATAAAAAAAAGTATATTTGTAATGAAAAAATAACAGGTTTTTACTCAATGTTTATCAATAAAATACAGTAGTAGGTTCTCGCATGCTTCACCGGGTAAGTAATAGATGATATAACAACAATATCTCTAATATTTACAACATATAACAACGGAAGCTATAATTTTATTGAATACTAGCTGCGCTCCCCAGTTGTACCCGCGTTACTCTGCTCCAGTGTGTCGGAGCGTGATGTTTTGTAGCCTATATGTTAATCCAGCTTATTAACTATCCCCGTGCAAACTTTCAGCCGAATTCATTCAGTAGCTTTTGCGTGAAAGAGTAAGAAACATCCATCCATCCATACTTACAAACTTTCGCGTTTATAATATTATTAGGATAGAAGTATAGATAATGGTTACACTTACTCCACCAGAGTTCAGGACCCGCACACTAAAATCCAGACTCCCAGCAAAGGCGTATCTTTCAGGCGGACCCGCCGGTGAAAGCTGTGATTAAAAATAAAATTTAAAGTTAATTAATCCATTAACTCCTATCGGGTGATATAACGCTACGAAAAATATATAAATATATATACATTACATGTATAACTTTTTTTTTAATAATAGCTATCCCGTACATAGCAGCGATAGTAGAAATTTTATAGATGTTTTCGTTTTTTTTTTTTTTTTTTTCATCATAGCCAAGTTCTGGAATGTTTAATAGAGTCCCGACCATTCGTTTGCAAAGAACCATCCGATGCCCTCGTACACCCGAAGTCCGAGAGGCCCGCGAACTGTAAAGTAGAGCGACAGTTGCACTAAACTCCCCAAAAATACTAAAAGTCATAATCCCTCAATCTCATCGCCAGCGACCGCCCTGAGCCGAGGTACAAGCCCCACAGGGGGCGCCCTCTTGCGCAGGTTGCTTAGTTTGTAGTTTTTAAACCATTTATTAAGGCTGGAGCTCTGCTCGCCTTTATGCCCGGCGAAGTAGCAAAAGCAACGTAAACAAATAAGAAAGTCGGTCAGAAAAAAAAATTGCAATCGTAATCACTAAAATTCACGAAGTTTCACATAAACTTGCACTCCTTATTTTCCCACTTAATAAGGAAACTTTCTAAAAAAACATTCAAATCGCTCCAGCTTAGGGTTTAGGAGGAGTTCAGTGACATACACACGTACAGTAGAATTATATATGTAAAGATATATATTATATTTCAAAATTGAGATTAATAAAATTCGACCACCGGCGGGACTCGTACCCGCATCTTAGGTTAAGCCCCTAATGCCTTAACCAATTAGGCTACGGTGGAACCCTACCGGTCATCGAAATTTATCGGGGGACGTTATATATGTATATATATTGAGTGTATTGTATAAGAGATACGTAAAACCGAAGATATTTAAACTTACTAGGAAAAAAGGTTCGTGCAGAAAATCGGCAGCATGTGCCGCTTCCACAGAGTTCGGAGTTGGCATACTCTTCATAAAGTCCCTAAAAAAGGTAGACCAGGCTTTTAAACCATCAAAATAACTTGCAGGCTCTTTGACTGCACCAGTGGGTGAGTTGTTAGGATAGTTACTTCGGAGAGAGTGTTCTATGTTCATTTCAGCCCCAGGACAAAGATTTGTGTGAACCACAGATAATTGTTCTGAGTGTGCTTAGTGTCCGTGAATTGATCCATAAAGTCCCCCGCCACACAGGTAATAAATAATATGCCAAGTGCGGGATGACGTCTTTTAAAAAAAAACGTCGTATCCGTCCAAAAAATCTTTATATGAAACAATAAGGAATACCAATATCATATTTTTTTCTAGAAGTGCCATACAATTTTACACACAAATTATTTAAAAAAAATTTTACTAAATATTCGGCTCGCTTTAAATCTCGGAGGTCGTGGGTTCGATCCCCACACCGGACAGGAAATCTTTGTGTAAATTATAAGAGTTCTTTCCGGGTCTGGTTGGTTAAGGGAGTCCCTTTTCGTGATTTGAAAAGCACGTTAAGCCGTTGGTCCCGATTGTTATAACATCATCTATAATATTCACATATCACGGAAGGGGCAGCAGCGTTGCCTTGTGTGGTACAACATAATACTGCAGTCACCAACCTGCCTGAAAGCGACTGCCTATGGCAAGAACCCATATAATAATTAAAGTCGTTGTGTTTATGTTATTAAAAAATATATATATACTCACTTGATGGATTCTGTCAAAGACGAGGGGCTGCAAGCCATGACACTGTTGCTATCTGTAAAAAAAATATATGATGAGTTCCTTAACATACAATATTAGGAACAATTAAAAAAAAAATAGGAATCATATTTTGCTTTGTATAAACTGGGGCACATTTCACTTCACCAGCTTGTTTATGTCCACTGCTGAACATGATATTCCTCTTAACGGCCTTGGCAAATCAGTATCGTTGAGGGACACCACGCAAGATGAGAGAAATAGAGGTATCTTCTTACCTGTCAGTACTTTAATTACCTGGTTTATACTTCCTTAGTGCATGTAAAAAATAAAAACAAATTATTAATGCCCCTCAGATATATAAACTCCCTGATGTCCCTAAGTTGTTGTTATTCTGGGGCAATCAGATATATAAGGTCCCTGGTGTCCCTAAGTTGTTGTTATTCTGGGGCAATCAGATATATAAACTCCCTGATGACCGTAAGTTGTTGTTATTCTGGGGCAATCAGATATATAAACTCCCTGATTTCTCTAACTGGTTGTTATTCCAGGGCAATCAGTTAATAAACTCCCTGATGTCCCTAACTAATTGTTATTTCGGGGCAATCAGATATACCAACTCCCTGATGTCCCTAACTGGTTGTTATTTCGGGGCAATCAGATATATAAACTCCCTAATGTCCCTAACTGGTTGTTATATCAGGGCAATTAGATAAATAAACTCCCTGATGTCCCTAACTGGCTGTTATTCCAGGGCAATCAGATATATGTATAAACTCCCTGGTGTCCCTATATTGTTATTATTGCAGGTTATTACCCCGGGCAAAAAAATGCTTTTAGAAGTATTAAAAAAAGATTCATATAAGCATTGCCTACAATGAAAGAATAAAAAAACCCCATAACTAAAAATAAATCAACTTATGAGAAACTATTTTAGGTATTTAATTGACTTTCCACCAGACGTAATGCACTAGCAGTTCTCGGTGACCCCATTGTAGTCGTTTGGTGCCCACATAGGGTTTTTGGTGGATAAAGTCCTCTCGTGGTATGATTAGCATATCATCGTCATAGAGTGGTTAGGCCCAATGCATTTCCCCCCGGATAATAAAGGTATTTACCTAATTTCGACGCCACCAAAACATACTTGGAACATGATAAATATAAAATGAAGATCATTCACTAATCATTACATAGTATAAAACAAAGTCGCTTCCCGCTGTCTATCTGTACCTACTCGTATGTATGCTTAGATCTTTAAAACCACGCGACAGATTTTAATGCGGTTTTTTTTTTGTAGATAGAGTGATTCACGAGGTAGTTTATATATATAATACATCAGCATTACACCCGTGCGAAGCAGGGGCGGGTTGCTAGTAGTTTACAAGTTATTTCACAATTTTAAACACGTTGCTGTGCTCTTATCTATACTAAATATAAAGCTGAAGAATTTGTTTGTTTGGACGCGCTAATCTTAGGGCCCACTGGTCCTATTTGAAAATATATTTCAGTGTATGATAGCATATATCAAATATCAAATATGTATATGCCAAATAAATATTATTATTATTATTATTATATTATATCAAGCTAAGACCATAAGAAGCAGATCACCTATGAATATTATAAAACCAAAAAAGTTAGTTTAAAATAATAATACAGAACAATTTTACAACTAAGATAAAGTCATTCCGATGCAGAAATAGAAATGGTTCCAACATTTATCAATATATTATCATGAAATTAAATTCAAATTTCAATGTCTATACTATTTTTATCAAAGAGTTAAAATGAAAACCAGTCATAATGACTTGTTATTTTCTCGTTCATTAATGTAAGAAATGTGTAAACACGTTTAAACAAGTCACGTATTGCGCTGAATCACATAGTTAAAAATTGCACTTACCTTCGTATAAATAGGTTGTATCTGTTGCCTCTGCACTGAAAGCTGGAGTGTCATTAACTTCATTCGGAACGAATTGTACATTAACTTCATTCGGAGCGTATTGTACATTAACTTCATTCGGAACGAATTGTATATCATCATCTTCGGTCTCAATAGTCAAATCGACAACTTCCATCTGTCTACATAAGTCATTAACATTTTTCTCTCCATCTTTGCCGCTATTATCAACCCTAACTTCATCTAAATCGACTACAGTTGGGGTGTTTTCTGAACTGTTATTATTAGTTAGATTGTAAGCTTCGTTTACTAACTTCATGATATCAATTTGCAAATTCTCAGCTCTTGAGGAGGGTAAATGTCGCAATTTTGAGGCGATTCGTTCACCAAATAGTGAGTATTCATCTGGTTGCATAACAATTGAATCATTACATTCATCATTTTTATCAGTTTCTTCTCCACTCGTGTTGTTATTACTATAATCTAATGGCACTTCACTAACGACATTTCTTGTCGTATTAAAACTGATCTCTGATGAAGTATTCATATTTATAGCGACATTTGAAATAGACTCCGCGATGATATTGAGTTGAATGTTCTCAGCAGGTCTGATGGTGGATGATGTAGATGGCTCGGGATTCTGAAACAATGTACAGCTTTTTTATTTAAGAAATAGCTTACCGCACGTGGTCCCGTCCCCGTAGGAACTTCATAATAGCCTTTATATAGTCTTCCTCAAAAAATAGGCTATCTAACTATGTTTTTTTTAACAAACAATCCCTTTATTGGCTTTATTTACCTAGAGATTAGTACGGGAACGGGATTCCGCGAGTAAAACCGCGCGCGAAAGCATTATTTATACAACAATAGACACTATCTATATAATTTTAAGATTTTTAAAAAAGGACCAATTTCAACCGTCTACCTCTTGTAGTTATTAATATCGTGAAAAATAATCACGTTCGTTGTATGGAAGCACCCCTTAAATATTTATTTAATCTGTTTTTAGTAGGTATTTGTTGTATAAATCCACCAGTCTCTTAACCAAACCAATATGTCTTGGCTACGTCACAATCCTCCGACAAATTCACGTCCGATTTCCTTAACTAGTTTAAATTAAAGCAGAATATAGCTGGCAACCTACTCCTTATGATTGAATAAGACTGAACAAAACATTGGATCCAATGCTATATTACGTTGAAGCGAAGCGAAGTTGAAGCGTTTTTGTTTTGTAACAACAGTAGTATGCTACTGTTTTGCTAGGTTAGGTCATGTGTCATAATAATTAAGTAAACAATATGATAATTATGCGCGTTCACTAAACCAGGCAACTATATTTAACAATATGAGAAAATAATAAAACAGTGTTAATTTATAATTTTAATTTAACCCAGATGTGAGGTTAACAAGCTGATAAGACATAATCAAATTAAAAAGACATAAATATCTAGTGTTAATTCCGTAAAAACATAGCGAAATTAACACTAGATAGTATATAGTCTTATTCATTTAGACTAATATCTACACCTCAGAAGCATATCATCATCAGCCTGTACAATGTCCACTTCTGAACGTGGGCCTCCTCCCAAGAGAGGGTATTTGCCGTAGTCACTTTTGTTGTTACACACAAGGAAACGCTGCTGCCCGCTCCTTGATATACGATTATTATAAATGATGTTATAGCAATCGGGACCAACGGCTTAACGTGCTTTCCGAGACACGGAGGGTAGTCCCTCAACCAAACAGACCCGGAAAGAAATCTTAGAATTTACACAAAGATTTCTTGTCCGGCGTGGGGATCGAACCCACAACCTCCGAGATTTATAGCGAGACAAATACCACTGCGGAGGTTGTCAGCAGCATAAGGACGGATGTAATATTATCTTCAGAAGCATTTAATATTTTATTATTAGAAATAGGTTAGCGTTTGACTACACCCTGTCTGATGTTAAGCATCGGAATAGCCTAGGATGGAGGTAAATGGTTGGTAAGTGCCAGTTTCTGACGTATAGCGGCACTTCTGACCTTATGCTGCTGAGCTCTAGATATGGATTTCCACAAAGTAACGCCTAATTATATTAATGTCACAAGCATAAGATTGGATTTGCCATTTTAAGTCACACAAATTCGACGATGTATCTTTATCGTAAGCTTCTGAAAATAATAGTACATATCCGTCCTTATGCATCTGAGGTCTTGTTATGTACTCTACTATCCCTGCTAAGCCCCCGAGCAGAACGGATAGCAAACCATAAAGGTTTTAAAGAAACGTTTTAAAACAAATTAAAATACATTTCGCTATAAAAGATACATAAAATCATACGATAATAATGTCTCCTGCGCTAAACCGCATTTATAATACGAGTCGAATGATTTATGAATTAATTATACCTACAAATGTAGTACGAATATAAAGTGACGTCTAATATTGATAATGGCTTGTTGGAGAATGTGACGTAACTTAACGTATGAGTAATATCAAGGCTATCGCAATTCGCACCCGATTCTATCAGTAGCTGTCCGGGAGGGGGAAGGGAGGGGGGGGGGGAATACCTCTCTTCGTATAATAAAATAAGTCTGATTATTGTGTGAAATATAATATTAGTTTCCATGGTCTAGGGACTACCCTCGGAAAGCACGTTAAGGCCATGGTCCCAATCGTCTATAGCAGGGGTCTCCAAACTACGGCCCGCGGGCCAAATCCGGCCCGCCAGTGTCATCAAACTGGCCCGCGACAGCCAATGTTTTATTGATGTTTCGATTGCTAGAAATACGACTATAGATAAGGGCAGAAAAAAATAATCTGTTTTGGCCCTTGAAGCATACTGAAAATATAATTATGGCCCTAAGGCGTTTGGAGAACGCTGTTCTATAGCAATATTATACCAGGGTACGGACAGCAGCAACATCATAACAACTGCGGTCACCAACCCGCCAGTCAAGCGTGGTGACTACGCCCAAAGCTTCCTCTGGGGTAAGCTCATGTTCATATTAATACAGAAAGATGGCATATTATACTCAATTCTCACACAAAAATAAAGTGTATACTCATTGAGCTATTTGGGAAAACCCAATCCGATAACCGTAAGTAGAGTGACCGTTATCATTGCGCGACCTATATATCTCGACCTACCTCAGAAGCATAACGACGGATCTATTATAATCTTCAGGAGTAATTGGTCGCAAGTGCCAGCGTACGATAATGGCACATACGACGAATATTTCTGACGTATAATAGCACATTCAACCTTATGCTTCGAGCTCTAAAAATACAATTTATTAATTAAATAACGCAAAACCTCTTAGTTGGTGATTGTGCTCATGGATATTAACAACTTTTAATATGGGACCAACTTTGTAACTCGAAAAAAAAACAACTTTTTCATACTCCATTCCACACCCCATTCGCGCTTGTTCTTCTCTTAACGCATTTAAAAGAAGAACAAAGGAGTACCTACTTTTTGACTCAGTAATCATATTACATAATTTGGACATATAAGTTAGTTTATGTAGTATATTATAATTAACAATATGTATATAGGATTAAATATTAGTATGTAGTTGTATATGTATCTATTAGAGTGTATATTTATTGATATGTAAATATTTACCAATCTGGTAGAAAATATTATTAGATTCGTCCGTTGTACACTAGCTATGCACTTTTAATCAAATGCTTCTTTCATAAGGTTTGCTGGAAAAAAAATCAGTATTGAATTAAGCTCGCCTTTGTACATGTTGTTTCCGTTGTATTAATTTTATGTTATGTATTTACTGTGTGCAATAAAGAATAAATAAAAAAAAAATACATTTGGGTCGAGTAGGTATTGACAATTTGTATGCAACAGCTGATTTTTTACTTCGAGATACAATGTTGGCCTCTTAAAAGAAGTTGTTCATATTCATGAGCACAATCACCACACAAGAGGTTCTGCGTTATTTAATTAACACGTTGTATATAGGTACTAGCGGAGTTTTGCAGTCTACTAGTATTCTTGTTAACCCCTGGTGCTAAGCTACAATGCATGTGTTACGAACATAGTTCACGTCGCGCTTCGATAGTGCAATGATTGGGAATCGTACCGGCAACCACAAGATAACAAGTCCGACGCCCTAGCCATTGGGCCAAGTTTTTTTATTGGAATAGCCCAATGAAAGAGATAATTCGCACCTTTCATAAAGACAACGACGAATCTTATAAAAATATATCTTATACGAATATATAAAGCGGAATAGTTTGTTTGCTTGAAAGCGCTAACATCAGGAACTACCGGACCGATTTAAAACCGCGCGCGCTTTGTCTTTGTTTGTTTGCATTGGTTTCGAAACGACATGACCGATTTGAAAATTCTTTAACCATTAGAAAGCCACGTTAATCAGGAGTAGTATAGCCTATATTTAATTATGAACCACGCGGGAAACGGGAAAGCCGGTTAGCCGCTAAATCAAATCAGAGCATTACTCCTGCGCAGGACCACGTTACACAGCTCATGTTCCATATTTAAATTTAACAATGTAATTGAGAAGTGATGGCACATCTATTTATAATATTATACCTAATTAGGTACTTACCACAGTACTTATTGTTGGCGTTAAGAATGCCATAGCCTTCAGCGCGTACCAATCCGATTTTATTTTTTGCTTTTCCCGAGAATACACAGTTTGTAAATCTCTGATTTTCCTCTCAATTACATCTTTGGTTGTTTTGAAATACTTCGCCAGTTTTTGTAGGGCTTTCGCCCGCTTCCTCTTTTGCGCTGGTCGCCTGCCATAATCTGGGTTGTTGCTGTCCCATAGCAAAGGCATGCTTTTGTATTTCTTAATTAGTTTAAGCTTCTTTCTCTGCGTCCAAGTGTCTCTAAAATAACACAAACAATTGATGGGTACAACGAACAAACAATACATTATGCTTTTAAACTCCTTTTGTCAGAGTTCTACGTCTCGAGCTAAAGCTTTACGGCAATATAGCAAATACTATTTATTCATTTAAATAGCGATTCGTTTTTAATTTATTATTATAACATATTAGTTTTAAAATAGCCGAAGGGTTTATCACAAATCACAAAAACATAAAAATAGACACGAATCTGTAGTAATTGTTTTGGCTAACAATTATGTGTAAATACAAGTGATTATTCTAAATTTAGGTAAACTAAATTAAACTGTTATGCAACATAAATCTGATGCCTGCTTGATAATGAGATCACATATTATTAGTAGGTTCTACTAAGTTAAAAATATGACCTTTTTCATACTGCAATTTTTTTTTAAGTTTACTTATTTAAGATTGGTTTGTTTACCTTGCTACATATCCGCTGGCGCTCATCTTGTCAGCTGGCTCGAGCGAGTCTGTAACAGATGTAAGCACGAATTTTAATCATTACATAACACAACAAATCAGAGGCGGATTTAATCGTTGAGAACGCCGTAGGCAAGCATCTCATCAGCGGCGCCCCTATTTTACAAATAACTAGTACTAGCAAAAATTTGATCACTGTAGTTGGCGTTTACTACATGTGTGTTAGAGGTTACTCCAATTTGGAGCTGGCATATCTTTATTCGGACTTGTAGGAGCCTCAACTACAGTTGCTGTTCCAGTGTCTTTTCCGCCCGCGCGCCCCTGTGTAGAGGTATATTCGCGCCGCTACGCATGTGCCTAGTTTGCATTATGGATAATCCGCCTCTGCAACAAATTGTTCATAATTTTGAAGTCTACACTAAGAACCCGTATTATAATTCTTAAAGCGTTTTTTTCCAAACGGTTAGTGACAGTGCCCAGATAAAAATATATGACCATATTATTTCTAGATATGTCACATAAAATACATAAGGAGTAAATCACACATAGTTAGGTGCAAGACCAGATAGTCCCACTATCGTCAAATAAAATAATTTATTTGCATAAATATGAGTTCACAAAATTACAAATAATACAGTCCAATTCATATTAGCCGTTCGGCGTGCATATTTTTACAGTTATATCATCATCGGCCCGTATAACGGCCACTGCTGAACATGGGCCTCCTCCCGAGGGAGGGTTTTAAGAAATCTAAGAATGTACACACAAAGATTTTCTTGTCCGGCGTGGGGATCAAACACACGACCTATGAGATTTAAAGCGAGTCGAATACCGCTGCGCCACGGAGCTTACGTGCTGTAAACTTGAGCGTAAGTATTAGAGTTTAACGCGTTCAAACAGACGCGGTTCTCTGTTTTATAATATGTGATAATAGTGAAGTATTATTAAATAGTTCAATCATAACTATTCCAATGTTTGTTGACGATGGCGAAAACCCTCCGACGGGAGGCCTTTGTTCAGCAGTGGACGTTACCCTATAAGGGCTGATGATGATGATGTATTATCATAGGGAAGCGAACTATACGAGCCCTACCTGAGTATTTCTTCCCGAGACCTGTTAAGTAGAACGACACTACATTCCCCAAATAATCTTAAAACTCATCACCTTTCTCTTGAATCACTCTATCTATTAAAAAAAACCGCATCAAATTCCGTTGCGTAGTTTTAAAGATGTATGCATACATAGGAACGAACAGACAGGGAAGCGACTTTGTTTTATACCTACTAAGTAGTGCAGTACGCTGCTGCAGCGTTCCCGCGCCGGCGAAGGGGTATGTGAAACTCGTCCTCTCCATAGGATGGTCCATGTTGATCATACCACGAGGAGAGGACCCTACACTACTAAAACCCCTCCCTCCTCCGTTGGTGAGGGGCCTGTGTACAATGTTGCAATCCGTGACTCCTACCAACAGTTCAAGCTGCGACCACGCCTGCCTCTTGCACAATTTTCTTAGTTTGTACTTTTTAAACCATTTAAGGCTGAAAGTGCTACATAAACATATTTTGATCCGAAAAAAAAAACATACCCCATATTCCGTTAACTAATGACGCATGTCATCCGGTCATTTGGAAGCGACCTACACTAACAAGTACCTACCTGATAGCGTCGTAAGGAAAGATACCTACAGTCACTGACAAAAGAATTTCATTTCGCAGTGAAGCCGCAAATAAATCACTCGTAGGTATAGGTATGTATAGATGCGTATGCGCATTCGCTTCGATGACGTGTGTCGTGTAGTTTAATCGAGTGGCGGAGTTCAGTTAATTTATAAATGCTATTCTTGTCACAGATTTGTAGTGCGAAAATAAATACGCGATGAAATAGAATTTGGTAGTAATAAAATTGTTTTACATATTTAAACGTGTCCGTGATTCTACAATAGAGCGTAAGCGACAGTGGCTAATAAGGTGTAATTTCATCTGTCATGATATATTTTTTTAATTTGTGTAGTAAACGTTGAAACACTAATTGGTGTTTTAAATGCTACCTTTGATTTCCAACCTTATTAGCTAGGTACTAGCTTAGGGTTGCCATACGTCCCGGTTTCGAGCGTCACGTCCCGGTGTCTCGGAGAACAAGGGGCGCGCTAACAGAAAAAAATAAGAACCCTGCTTCGTTCGCGATACGCGCTCCTGTTTGTCTTATCGTCCTGTGTGCGCAATGGGAAAACCCCTCGGTTCTGTGTCTCAGAGGCCACTGCCGTAACCTCTGAGACACCGGTGCAGTCATATTCCAACTTTACTACTAAGTGGCTACTTTGAGATAGTGTCTAGGAATGATGATCAAGATACCTACTTTATAACTGCGAGAAATAAATAACGTAGGAAGGCACCTATATAGCTATTTCAATATTATATGAATCACGAATGCATAATTGAATAAATCAAATTGGTTTTGAATTTTATCATTTTCTCGGGTCGAGTTCGACCTCTCTTCACTTTGAATACATAATACATATTACGTCACTGTAATGGTAACATTTTTTTTTAATATACATCAATCCCTAATTGCTCAAGATGGTCGCTGATCGGAACGGAGACATTCCGGAAAGTCGGAGTCAGTTGGAATGGAATCCGTTTCGCCGAAAAATGACGCCTGTGTTTTAGAGAGGTTAAACCCAACCAGGTTGGTTCACCCCATAAGGAGACCGCCTCCAAGATCGAGTTCACCCCCTCCATCATCTCGTAACTATGGTATCTTCTCTTCTATATTTATAAAAGGCAACCGTTACAGATTTCAGCATTCTTCTGCCCTTATCCCAATTAATTAGGGGTCGGCGCAGCATGTCCTTTTCTTCCATACTCCTCTATTATCTCGACAGCCACCCCCTTTTTAACCATATCATCACATAGTTAACACAGTCCATCCATCGTTTCTTTGGTATTCCCCTATTCTTATAGCGATCGACATTCATAGTAACACATCCTCAAAGAACGCACAGCTAATATGGGGTCAGCCTAATACGTTGCACTTTTCTTTTATCTTTATCTCGGTCTTCAACATTGGTTCCGAGTTGATAACGCAAAACGACATAATATCATTAATACATGACACAATTTCCTCGTAAACAAACACAAGTAGGTATGTATGTCTAGAGCTCAGAAGCAAAATGTCGGATGTGTCATCATACGTCAGAAACATTCGTTCGTTTGTGCCTTTATCGTAAACCGGCACTTACGACCAAATGCTTCTGAAAATCCATCCTTAAGCTACTAAGAATAAGGACGAATGCACTATGATACTTCAGAAGCATTTGGTCGTAAGTGCCGGATTACGATAGGTCTACAATACTATTTACCTTTTATCGCGATGTTTAATTCTTCGAAATATTAAGATTTCTCGTTCGGTCGCCCACGTACTTTACACGTGGCCAAGCTGCACATATCTAAAGAATGTTTAGTAAACTCGTCTCTCCGCGCCGCGGTTGCGTCGCATAGTAGGGCATAATTTATATGGGCCGGATTGCCAAAGTGTACCCGGGCCCCTCACCAACGGCGGACGGAGGAGTTTTAGTGGTGTAGGGTCTTATACTCGTGGTATGATCAGCATTCCACCGCTATGGAGAGGTCGAGTCCCACATACCAGTTCTCGGGCGCGGGAACGCTGCAGCGGCGGAGAGGCGTCAATACATTTCCACCCAGTCAAAAAAAGCCTTTTTCTTTTTGACTTTCGACTAATTATTTACCTAAATCGAGTAGGTTTTTCTGGTTCTCCATCTATTGTTGGAAGTCTATCCAGTTTCAGCTTATCGGCTTAGATAAACGCGACGAATAATATTGTTTTATCACAGCTTACGGCTTAGCTTTTTGGTTTCAGATTCGAAACATGGATGGTGGAGCAACAGAATCTCAAAAACGCTGGTGACCATCATCATGATGGCTTCGCACATCGCCGAAAATTGAAAGCATTCCTGTATTCTGAAATTTTTCAAGCCTTTTGAATCCGGCAAATTGTTCTTCAGTTTTGCGTTTACAAGTGTACATACATACATTTTGGTCATTCATTAAACTACATAAATAAAAATGAATGAACGCGATTATATGCCGCGACTATTGGCACCATTTCAAAATAATAATACCACTTTATTTATATGAACCTACTGAGCTTTCTTAAACTGCATCTAAGTAAGATTTTGAGAAAAAACCGAAACGCAAATGAGTGTTATGACGTCACTACTACAGTAGTAGCACGAAAAGGATTAACCGAAAACTATAAATAACGTATGTACTTAATAATATGATATGATAACTATATGCAGTTACCGATAGACAAATCACGCTAACGTGGTTTTCCAATTCACCAATTAAAGTGTAAAAATAACAAACATTAATTCGCCATCATAATCTACAAATTTATAATTTTATGAGAAAAACCGGTGAGTAAGTGTTATGGTAAATTTCTGAATACATTATGTAGGTACAGTTGGACTGCGTGGATACAAAGTTACTAAGATTATGTATGTCCCCCCTCGTGCTCCTGACCCCCCCCCCCTCGTCCTCCTGACCCTTAGTTTGCAAAGGACCATCCGATGCCCTCGTAGACCCGAAGTCCGAGAGGCCCGCGATCTGTAAAGTAGAGCGACAGGTTGCTTAGTTTGTAGTTTTTAAACCATTTATTAAGGCTGGAGCTCTGCTCGCCTTTATGCCCGGTGAAGTGGCAAAAGCCTCGTGGCCACCTACATAAGTCTAACCGAAAAAAACAAAAAAAAAGATTATGTATACCTAAACCAATTAAATTATGCAATCTAGTTATTTCCAATGTCAGCGACTAATAGTCTGGCAATGTCGGCCTATCGGTATATGACTATGAAAGATTGGTAGACCTTAAGCTAACGCAATTTCATTGAGTTAAGCGGATTTCCGTGGGAATTGGAGTCCCTATTTGTTATTCAACACCAACGGTTTTAGCACCAAAATGATTCCTGTTTCAGAATAACTTTGACACTTTAACCATTGGTGCTCAAAAAAATCATGTTGAAAGAGGACTTTATTACATCACAGAAAAGTGCGCGGCTTGATAAAAAAAAGTTGTGACAAAGTGACAGAACGGTGTCCGTCGCGGGCGCCGCCGCGCGCCTCTTTACTCAGTTTTAGCCGTTGTCTGGGATTTAAAATGCATTTACATTGTAACTTTTACCCCTTTTTAATATACTGTCAGTTCTGAAGAATACGACCCTAAAACGGCGTAATTTGAACTGTTTTTTCAATCCAATGCCGCTAGCCTTTAAAGCACTCTACCACGACTACTACTTACTATGACTGTACCGGATACCGATGCGTAGCAGTTTTTAGATGCCCTGATGAATGCTGAAGTTTTAGCTTTTATTATTATACATTTATTTATTTTATCTTAATTTGACAGACATGGTTAACTATATAAAAAAAAAACACCGCTGCTTAGTGTTTTGGAAAAATGGGACACATTATTAAATTGGAAACACAAAAATTTGTATATTTTGCTTATTTTCATATTATAGGAACCTAATTTTCGGAACAAAAAAAGAGCGATCTGGTCAAAAGACAAATCATTGCGTTTTTATTATTCCGACATTTCGACAGTCTATCTGTATCCGTCGAATTAATAAAAAGTTATTTTTTTTCCTCAAAATTGTACCGCGATTGAGATCCGTACCGACTATAAATTTATGCGTACAAATCGGCGATCTTTACGTATTTATAACAAAAGTTTCTAAGATAATATACGTACGATCGATCGATCAATCTACATAAAAATAAACGGTTTCATTTCAACACGTAGGTACTTGACGTTTTAATTTTTGGCAAGCATTAACGCGCTAACAGGATAATAACTATTGAGATTGAATGGAACGCCCAATTATTCAGTACTAACAGCTGCGGTTTGCGGTGACTCATTTTTTTTATAGTTCCCTCTATCCTCGAGATCCAATGTATCGCTAGATACACCAAATTACACAAATTAGTTCTATGGTTTATCATTTATCTATTCTAATATTATAAAGCGGTAAAGTTTGTGAGTTTGTAGGCGGTAATCTCTGGATCTAATAAACCGATTTGCAAACTCTTTTAGCAATAGAAAACTACATTATTTATGATGTCATAGGCTATTTTAAGTCAAGGTTTTAAGGGAACGGGGTCGATGCGGGTCAAACCGCACGGGTAGGCTAGTAAATAAATAAAAACTAAAAATCTAATCTTCATATAGGTACTTTATACGTTGCACCGGATCCTACTTTTGCCGGGTACCCGGCAACCGAGTACCCGGCGCAAGCTTATGCCGGGTAGCCGCGTACCCGGCAAAATTACCCGGAATGAAAAGACGTAGATTCCTCTTCCCTGTTTGGGCGCGACTGAAGGTCAAGTGGAGCGGTAGGCGCCTACCATAATTTACCTCTTTTGAATTATGTGTATTAATTTTTCTGCTGATTCATGTTTCTCAAATAAATATTAGTTCTTGAAAAAAAATTATTAAATTTTTTTTCTAGACCTAATTACCCGGCAGTGCCGGGTATACGGCACCATAACCCGGTACCCGGCCGGATCCTGAAAAAGTGACGGATCCGCCGGGTACCGGATCCAAACCGGGTACCCGTCCCATCTCTACTTTATACCTTAGTATTTCTATTTGTTTTCGAATGAAATATTCAATAATCAGAGCTATGTTCATTGATCAAAGCCTCCTTTTTGTTGGTGAATAAAATAATATATATTCCCAATTTTATTACATTTTATACGATATCTTAGTAATAGTCATAATTCGCAAACAAGAAGCTTTTACTGTATAAGTAAGCGTAGTAAAGGGACTTAAATCATTATGGCGTCGATCGATCGATGTGTTAAGGACCTGTTTAATGAACGCTACACTGACTTAGGAAACAAAATAATTATTTGTAACTACATTATGCGCCGGGCGTGGATTTATCTCTGCGCTTGCGCCGGCCGGCCCGTGCAAGCGATTCTCTGCCTTATGCCACGGTAAACTTTATTTAACACGAATAATAATAGTATGATTGTTGATTAAGTTATTGTCATAAGTATTTTTGCTTTAAATAAAGAATAACGACATGAGGAAAATGCGATGCCGATGACGATATAAAGTACTATTTAGACTATATTGTTAGATTACTGTTTTAGACCATATTCTTAAAGCATTGCATAAGCATAATATGCATTGACCTCTTTTATACAAAGGTCAGGAAATTACGTAGGTATACAATTTTGGCAAATCTGTAGGTACTAATAGTATAAAGGTCGAGGTAGTCTACGGTACCTGCTACCACATTTCTTTTTTCGCTTGGACGTACGTAGTAAGCCATGAGGCTTTTGCTACTTCACCGGGCATAAAGGCGAGCAGAGCTCCAGCCTTAATAAATGATTTAAAAACTACAAACTAAGCAACCTGCGCAAGAGGGCGCCCCCTGTGGGGCTTGGACTTCGGCTCAAGGCGGTCGCTGGCGATACCACAACTACTGATCCGATTAGGTAACGAAGTGTTTTGATTCAGGCTGGTCAGTTTTAGCTAACGTTTTTTTTCTTATTTTTTAGGTTCACTTTAAAAGTCATGTAATATACAATGACTTCTTGTTAATACTTATATCAAAAAATGTGTGTATCTCGAAATCACGATTTTGCAAGTACTGCGTTTGCATTAAGGAGGGCAGAGCACAAGGTGTGACGTTACCACAGCCCCCCCTAATAAGTGCGCGGTCACAATAGAATGAGTTCTAACTACAAATTATAGGGCCGTAGCGAGCTTCCTAGGACTCCCGTGCAATGCACACCCTGCCCAACAGGTAAAGACGCCTCTGATGACAGGTGTCACCTATACACCTAGGTACTGTACTGTATCAACCTGTTCTTGTACCTACACACCACACCAACATAAAGGACTTAGGACCAGAGCTCAAGGCGTTGACAGGTGAGTCGCCTTTACACCTACACACCACACCAATATAAAGGACTTAGGACCAGAGCTCAAGGCGTTGACAGGTGAGTCGCCTTTACACCTACACACCACACCAACATAAAGGACTTAGGACTAGAGCTCAAGGTGTTGACAGGTATGTCGCCTATGCACCTGCACACCACACCAATATAAAGGACTTAGGACTAGAGCTCAAGGCGTTGTCAGGTGTGTCGCCTATACACCTACACACCACACCAACATAAAGGACTTAGGACTAGAGCTCAAGGTGTTGTCAGGTGTGTCGCCTATACACATACACACCACACCAATATAAAGGACTTAGGACCAGAGCTCAATGTGTTGACATTTAAATAGCTGACACAACTGACCACTTTCCCTTACGGTCCTTACCCCTTTACCACAGTAATATTATCTATTATATTATAATATATAATAATATTACCGTGTCTTTACGGAATTCACTATTGGATGTCGGTTAGACATACCAATAAAAAAATTAATGACAAAACGTATATTCATACGTTCTGTGTCTATGACATGGGTCTCCTCACGAGGGATGGTTTTGCCATAGTCACCACGTTTGGCAGGCAGGTTGGTGACCGCAGTTTTATGTTGTAATACATAGGAAGACGCTCGTTCCCTGATTTACGCTTCTTATAGATGATGTTATAAACATCGGGACCAACGAATTAACGTGCTTTCCGAGGCACGGAAGTTAGTGCCTCAACCAACCAGACCCGGAAAGAAATCTAAGATTTCGATTCATAATAAATGTAACCATTTTTACGAATATTTGAATTAATGCATGTTACGTTTAGAGACTGACTTGTACAAGTATGTAAGTACCTACCTCAAATTAATAAATGCCAACAATTGATTATCTCTCCAGGAATACCTAGTGACTCATTTAAAAATGATATATAAAGATCAAATAAAAAGACAAAATACAAGTCAGAGTTCAAAATACAAGTTCCTAGATATCTAGGAACTTGTATATATATATATATATATACAAGTTCCTAGATATCTAGGAACTTGTATATATATATATATATAGCATTTATATTTTGGATCTGAGTTTCCCACTTTCGGGGTCACGACCCGGTAACGGGCCCGCCCTGAGCCGAGGTCAGAGCCCCACAGGGGGCGCCCTGTTGCGCAGGTTGCTTAGTTTGTAGTTTTTAAACCATTTATTACTAAACTCTGCTCGCCTTTATGCCCGGTGAAGTAGCAAAAGCCTGGTGGACAACTACGTAAGTCCTTCCGAAAAAAAAAGTTAACTGGCCATCATAATAAAATACCGCGATGCAATAATCACGCCGTTTTAAAAATAATACCTACTCGATTGACGCATCGTAAAAACAAAGCAGCAGTTCCATACTTCGCTCTAAAAATATAGTGACTAAATAGACGATACCAAAATACATTATGTAGTAGGTAGGTCACTCATAAACCATTTTAATATAAACAAGTGGTCGTTCAGTGGTCGAAATTAGACCTTCTCTAAATAAACTAGCTAAAAGGTAGCTAGTGAAAGGTTGCAGGTTAGCTAGGGTAGGATCCTCGACGGCATGGCCGAGGACCGCGTTGTTGCTTATTCCCCGAACTGTGATCTCGTGCCAGCGATCATCACCACTGTTCGTAACAATGTATCTACTCTTGACTCCAGTGGCACCCTGAGCGTTGGTCCTAACCCCTTAAGGGTGCCCTCAGGTGGATGTCGCTTAGACTTTGGCCGGATTCTTGGAAGTTAATTTTAATTTTAGACCTGTTACCTTTACTTTAAGGCATCTTACTATTCCTAATGTGTACATTTGTCATTTATCGCTCGACAGACGGACAGACTGATTAAAAATTCTGTAAGATCAAATAATTATAACAACGTTTTTAGCTACTTAAGTGATACTTTTGTTAGATTTAGTCTTATACAGTGTAATTTTGACAAGTACAAGTGTATGTAAATACCTAAGTGCTGAATAAATTTCATTATTTCATTAAACTTTAAGCGGCTGTAGCCAAATGGGCGTCGGACTTATGATGTGGGCGCCGCCAGTTCGATCCCCACCCATTACTATCGACGTGAACCCACTCGTAACACAAGCATTTTAGCGACGAGGGGTTAACAAGAATAGTAGTACCTACTGTAGTAGACTGCAAAACTTTGCTAGTAATCTTTATATATAAAATTACTCAGGGACAATGCGGCATGGCTGGATTGCTCATGCGTACCCGGCCCCCGCCAACGGCGGATCGAAGGAGTGTCCGGGGGGTTTTAGTGGTGTAGGGTCCTCTCCTCGTGGTATGAGTTTAGCAAACCCAGCTATGGAGAGGGCGAGTCCCACATATCCCGCCGCCAGCGCGAGAATACGTTGCAGCTGCGGTGGGAATGCGTAAATGCATTTCCTACCGGACAACAAAAAAAAAGGGACAATGTGGCATTCTAATGGTAAAAGAATTATCGAAATCCGTTCATTAGTTTTTGAGTTTATTCGAAACAAACATACAAACTTTTCCTCTTTATAATATTAGTATAGAAAAAGCTATAAGTGTGCGAAATTTCATACTCCTGCGTCCCCGCTCAATTTTGGTTATAAGGGCTCCAATGATTTTGCTTCACGTAGGTATGTGTATTATATTATCTAGGGAACCCAGCTTTGTTTTGAAAGTCTTAAGTTGAGTACGACAAGGGTTGCCAGATCGAATAAACATTTTAACGGGAGGAAATAACAAATTTTCGGGATTTTGGTTGGGAGATACAAAAATAAAATTGACATTGGATGTGACAATAGCTGGAAGCCTAAAAAAAAGCTCGTTGAGCGAGTCGACAAAGACGATTTATTCATAAATGGGGCTGCTATAATCAGAGCGGCCTAATAAATATGGAGTTAGGGCAAGGCCAAGGAATAGAATAATTTAATACGTATCTTTCACAACAATAATAATATTACAAATTACAATACATAAGTCTGTGACTAGGAAGTAAAGATAAGTGCAATCTCTATTCCCAGTCATTTGGTAAGACAACATTAGAACACTTCTAATGCGACCAGCCCGGCTACCATAGGCAGTGCAACTCGAGTCTACTCTACGGAGGCCGACCAATCACATTGCAGAAACGCACTGTCACGTGACACTTTCTGCAATGTGATTGGTCGGCCTCCGGCAATGTGATCAGCCGGGCTGGAAGAACGACCTACCACCATATTTCTTCAAGTTACTTGGTACTTTATTTGTACCTTCTTAAGATTGTCCATGAAGGTACCTACAGGCAAAGTACATGGAATCTATACTAGTATATAAAGCTGAAGTTTGCTTATTTGCTTCAACGCGCCAATCCGAGGAACTACTGGTCCGATAAAAAAATATTTTAGTAGTAGATAGGATCGATATCGATCGATATATCGAGGCTAAAGGTTATTATAGGCTATATATATTTTATTGTGCAGTTCCCACGGGAACGAATTCTACCCGGAAACACCGCGCGCGGCATCTTAGTCCTAGTATCCAAGAAGTAGGTATATAATTTTCATTGAGATTATGAATCCGGCCATAAACAAATCGTCGTTTTGGCGACATCTGTTTACTTTTTTTCAAGTTTATAGATAAGAAAACAGAAAAAAATAATACATTATCTGTACCCACCATGTGTAGACCTATATTTTCTATTATTTTATTTCTTCCCTATTATATAGATCGATCGATCGACTCGTCCGTTTTTTTTTAAGTTGTCCTTGTTACCTTTAATCGCCCACTACAGGCACTACAAGTAACAATAGCGTTTTTAACAAGGTTGTTTTTAAATCAAAATAAAACAACAACAAAAAAATATATATAAAATATGAAATGGTACATTCCTCGTCAATTCCTAATAATATTATTCCTATAATTCAAACCAAAATAATCCTTAGGCACAAAAGTAGATTAAACCTTCCAAAACCTAGATTGGCAATGAATTCTTTAGGGCCATTGATCAAGTCACTAAAAATATATAATAAGCTACCAAACGTTATCAAAAATGAATCTAAGTACATTATTACCTTAGTTAGCTAGTTAAAACACTTCCTAATAAGTTGAAGCTAGTTAAAGTGTAAAACAATGTTAAAGAATTCTTAGAAAATTAATGAAACAGTTCATTGAAACTTACATACCTAGCTAGGTTAAAGGCAAAGTAAGAAATAATCCTTCAAATCATCGAAACCATTCTAAAGTATGTAACGTAGTGGAGGACCAAAGTTTACGCGGTTTCACGTTCGCGGGCGACAGTGAGTTTGTAATATCCATGTGTTTTACTTGATATAAGAATAATCCCTTACAAAAGAGTGCGCCCGCAAACGTAACACGTTCCCCCTCCCGACCCTCAGTTTGTAAAGAACCTTCCGATGCCCTTGTAAACCCCAGAGTCCGCGAACTGAAACGTAGAGCGACATTTGCGCAAAGCTGCAATAAAAAACTAAACGTCATTATCCCTCATTTAGGCTGAGCTCTGCTCGCCTTTATACTCGGTGAAGTAGCAAAAGCATCCTGGCTAACAAATATGTAATATCCGAAATAAATTCCGAATGTCCGAAAAAAAAAGCATAATTACTTAAAAATAAGAGCATGATACTGCGCCGTGGTATTCAACCGCAGGCTGGCAAACTTTGACATTGAATATTTTTTTACAGACATGGGATCGACGGGTACCTTTCACACTTACAATTACAACTGTGTGTCAAACTTCCATACAATAAAGTATACTTTTATTGTTATACATATTTTGATTTACTAAACAAAATTCTTGTTTAAAAACTCTAGGTTTAGTTACTTGTACTGCAGTTGGTCGATCAATGATAAAGTCGACTTCAACTCACGCGTCGATCGATCGATCAATCTAATAAGGAAAAAATTAAATTATTGAAATTATACTTATCGTACACCCTCCCTATCCTTACTGTTCTTCTTTGAGGCAAAGAACATCAATGATAGGGAGGGGAATGTTAGATAAGTACATATATATATATATTTTTTTCCCTATTAGATTGATCGATCGACTGGTTTAAAGTAGAGTAAAAAAAATACGAATCGTAATTTGATGAACTTTCATGCCACTCATATTGTTAAATTTAGTTGCCAGTTTCAGTGAACGCGCATATTGCATTATTATATTATTTACTTGATTGTTATGACAACTGACCTAACCTAACCAAACGAGACTATGCTAATGTTGTAACAAAACAAGTAAAACTTCAACTGCAATAAGTCGTATTGAACCCCATTGATTTAAGTTTAGGTTATTTTATTTTTAACCACCAGTTGATATACTAACTAGAAATTATGATCAACTTACTAGTAAGTTGATCAACTTACGATTCTTATTATTTTCCGGTGACGTAATATGTTTTGTTCATACTACCTATTTCTGTTTTGTTTTTTTTTTCATATTGACATTTGTATGTAGCCACGAGGCTTTTGCTACTTTACCGGACATAAAGGCGAGCAAAGCTCCAGCCTTAATAAATGGTTTAAGAACTACAATCTAAGCAACCTGCGCAAGAGGGCGCCCCCTGTGGGGCTTGGACCTCGGCTCAGGGCGGTCGCTGGCGATGAGATTAAGGGATTATGACTTTTAGTATTTTAGGGAAGTTTTGTGCAACTGTCGCTCTACATTACAGTTTGCGGGCCTCTCGGACTTCGGGCCTACGAGGGCATCGGATGGTACCTATTCCTGTATAGCTTTGTTTATTGTTGACCTTAATTACTATTATTAGCCCAAAAATATATCTACCAAACAGCAACCTATCTCACATTTAGCGAGACAGAAGAAGGAACATTTGCATACAAAAAAGATTTAATAAAATGAATGAATAAGAATGTAAATAGTTTTTCTAAACAAGCATAGCTACACAAAGACTCTAGGATATATCACAAACTAAATAATAGGAATAAAGCCTGTGCCCAACAGGGTTCATAATTAGTACTACTATAATGTTAAAACACCTGTAAACACATTGCAAACGGAATGTATTGAGCTATCTTTCAGATATAAATTAAGTAGGTCATTGACTTCTATGATTTACCTACCTTATTTTACTGGTAGTTTATTTTGGTTCATAATAGTCAAGGTCAATATATGGATAAACAATGTTAAACAAAAATTGGTAGTACATACCAAACATAACACTAAGATAATTATGGAGTTATAAATACTACTTGGACACAAGTACCAACAGCATGATTACTTTAATATTGTAAAGTAGATTCAAATGCATAAAATAATTTCATTTTTTATTAGAAGTAGCATTTAGTACATGTTTGAAATCCTGATGTAAGGAGTGACCGCACTGTTGACTCAATGGTTACAGTAGACATGGTTCACAGGATCATGGAACATGTTTTTGTTAATCTTGATGAAAGAAAAAAGATTTCAAATGGTTGCTTGATGATACACTTTCGAAGTTTCCTTAATGGATTTTATACAAATAAATATATTTTTAAATTTTAAATATAAATGTGGCATCAGAGATCAGACTAGAGATTCCAATATGAGGGTAACTAAGGTTAAGTAGTATGATCAATTTATATAATTTTATAAGATTTACTGTATTCTAATTGCCTTTTACAAGTTTAATAGAAACCTATTGGAAATTTTTGAACAAAAAAAAAATATTATATGATGGTAAAATAGAAATATAACAGATTTTATTGCTCTTGAACAATATAGTATTGGATGCTCATCTCTATATCCAAGTACCTAATATGATGCTTTTTTTTTTGGCTGGGCTTATGTAGACTCGAGGCTTTTGCTACTTCACCGGGTATAAAGGCCAGCAGAACTCCGGCCTTAATAAATGGTTTCAAAAAACTACAAACTAAGTAACCTGCGCAAGAGAGCCCCTCTGTGGAGCTTGGGCCCCGGCTCAAGGCGGTTCCTGGCGATGAGATTGTGGTATTGTCATTTAGTATTTTAGGGGAGTTTTGTGCAACCGTTGCTCTACTTTACAGTTCGCGGGGCCTCTTGGACTTCGGGTCTACCAGGGCATTGGATGTTTCTTTGCAAACTAAGGGTCAGGAGGACGAGGGAGGAAATAAGATACTAGAGTGGCATTCCAGTATGTATCTTTCAAGTTCAATAGAATCCTATTGGAACTGTTTGAATGAAAAAAAATCTTGTTGCAAATTGTTTAGCTCTTGTGCAATGTTGTATTGTTTACTCATCTGTGTGCCCTTTTAATAGCAGTTCTCAGTAATATTGCAGAACAATGACTTTCCAACACATTAGACTAGACTCATACGCCAAACAACTTTTGGAACTCAAATTGTTAGAATTCAATAAAATTAAATTTCATTTGTTATCTTTTATAGCATGATTTATGGTTTATTCCGGTTGGATCCCCTGATCTGATCCCCTGCCGATTATTATTATGTTTTAATTCCTGATTGATCCACCGTAAACTTTGTCATTCCGGTCTGATCCCCTTAGTCTTTTTTTCAGGCAAGTACAGTCAATAGAAAAACAGTTGTAGATGTAAAAATATTTGTTTTATTTTAAAGTCATCACAGATAATCAGACTTATCGACTTGCTGCTTGGACAAACCTTAATAATTATAAAAGATTTTGACCAACTTAATTAACTACATTACAAAAACAAAACTTAAAATTACAACTGAAAAGCATCACAGACAATCAGAAATTTGATCTTTTTATTTCGAAAGACCATAAAAAATAAAGTTTTTGACAATTATAATTAAATAACTAAAATAGAACTTAATATTACGATATAAAATCATCACAGACAATCGACATTGGCTCTTTTGATTTGGAAATATAACAAAAACATAACCTGAAGTTCTGGAACTTCAGGTTATGTTAAATAAAATTTAGGGTAAAGCTAAATTAAATTATTTATCCTTACTAATATTATAAATGTGAGAGTAACTCTGTCTGTCTGTCTGTCTGTCTGTTACGCAATCACGCCTTAACTACTGAAGCGATTTAAATGAAATTTGGTACAGATATAGTCTAGAGCCTGAGAAAGAACACAGGCTATATTTTATTATGAATTTTCCACGGGAATGGGAGTTACGCGCGGTTTCGCGCGCGGGAAGCTAGTATATTATAAAGAGTTAAATGAAAGACGTCATGTTTTTCATTTAACTCTTATATTTAATTTTTGACACAAATAAAATAAAAATAATCAAATAAAATAATTGACTAGATTGATCGAATAACTAATAACGTCATATTCTTCTTTAATTTGGACAACTTTCTTATAGTCTAAATATTTCCAGACAGAGACCGACTGTAATTTTCCTAGGAGGAAGTTGATCAGTTACATGTTGGTACCACTTATCGGTTACAATTTCTTTTGTTAGCCGTCGTTTTGGGTTTTTGAGATATTTGCAAAAAACTAAACCTCCCTTTTTTTTAGTTAATAGTTGATAACTTTTGCAATTTTTGCAAGCGGAACTTCATTTTTTTCAAAAATCATCTAGATGCCATTATAAATCGAAT
Organism: Nycteola revayana; assembly: GCA_947037095.2. Classification (NCBI taxonomy): domain Eukaryota; kingdom Metazoa; phylum Arthropoda; class Insecta; order Lepidoptera; family Nolidae; genus Nycteola; species Nycteola revayana. Next base: position 16,159,029 of record OX344858.2, on the reverse strand, counting down.
GACACCTCAATCATAATTTTCGGAGACTGCTGAAAAAATTTGACCAAAAAGGCACTTGTTGACTGGACTATTTCTCAAGTCAACAAAACTTCACTCGTCACTGTCACTGATTGGCTACTTCGGAATCGTTGGCCGAGCGAAATCAATGTACCTAACACTATGCACGCCCATATTTTTTCAGGTAAAATTTTTAAAACATGTTTAATCCGGTTGCAATGTGTTTTGTTAATAACTGTACCAAAAATCTGTTAATAGATAACTAGGGTATCCAACCGGAATAAAATATTTAAATTTATTTTTGATACCCTGCACGGTGGATCAGACCGGCATAGTAAATATTATAAAACAAAATGGATCCCCTAGGGTATCAAATACGGGGTATCCAACCGGAATAATTCTGATTTATAATACACATAGGCAAATACAATGCAGATATATTATATGGCATTTAGTTTTAAACTAGTAGGAGTATTATAATATAAGATAATAAAAATCATGTTTTATCATTTGATAGGCAAATATGGCTATGTCAAATGATAAATCCTGTCGTAAAAGACTGCAAATGAAATTTAATTTAATTGAAATCCAACAATCAGAGTTAATGGGTCAGAAGGTCATTATTTTGCAATATTAATGAGGCTTCCGCTATTTGAAAGGGTTAGTAAACTATAAAATTTCAAGAGCCAAAAATAAATAACAAGATTTCAAAATTAAGATTAATCAATTTAGACCACCAGCAGGACTCAACCTGCATTTTAGGTATAGCCCCTAATGCTATAACCAGTTAGGCTATGGAAGAGCCCTACCGATCTTTCAAATAACAAGATTCTTTTTTCCAAGAGGATTCTATTAAACTTGTTAAAAGATGATTCTATTATACTTGTAGGAATATAGTAAATCTTCACTTCACATAGTATAAAACAAACGCTCCCACTGTCTGTCTGTACCTATGTATGCTTAAATCTTTGAAACTACACAAGAAATTTGAATGCGTTTTTTTATAGATATAGAGTGATTCAAGAGGAAGCTTTATATATATAATACATCAGCATTGTGTATAAACCTGTGTGAAGCTGGAGCGGGTCACTAGTTAAAGTAACAGAAATTGATCATACTATTAATCTTGGTTTCTCTCATATTGGAATGCTACTAGAGTATGTGATGACTGTAGTATAGAGATGATATGCAATAAAAGAGCTAAAAAATACATTATATTTCCATTTTAACATCATATAAGGTTTTCTCTTAAACACTATTATGCAAACTACATACAGCTTATCACTACACATGATTTTATTGTTGTCCAATTGATTTAAATTGAAAACGTATGATACATGCTTTTCTTTCTGTACATGACGATCTGAAGCAGACTGTTATGGATGACATCATACATTTAGTCACTGCCCAAAACCACGTGTTGCCTGTATGACAATGAAATGTTGGAGAGCAGCGCTGCCGTTTGCATGCATTTCAGAAAGGTCACTGACTATTTAATTGCCAGAGCACTAGTTTTAAAATTGATGTAGTTATGACAAATCTATCTGTTGTCTTAACATTGAATTGAAACACTATGTGCATGTTAATGGAACAGTCCAGAAGGTTGAATCTTATATCGATATTTGTTTCAATTTCATACATAAACTTTAAGAAGTTAGACTTAGAGAAGACTTAAAATCCTATTTATTCAAAAGTTTAATGTGATCATAGAGCAATACTGGATTTTCTTTTTTCTCATATATTTTAGCAGCGGTGGCAAAATTGTTAACACAATATGTATGTAGCTACAACTGTAAAAGTGCTAGAAAGTGGACATGCATGCAGTCAAAGGGACAGTATTTGAGGCTATAAAGTTAGTGACATAAACTACTTTAAAAAGAGCTCCATATTTTGATGACATTAGTGAATAAAGCTATAGTAAGTTTGAGTAATACTTGTTTTGAAAAACAAACCACATTTAATAAAATTACTACCGAATAAAGTGTAATAGTCTTTTTTTTCTAATAATCTTAATTTGTGAATAAAATTAAGTATAATATTGTATCTAAATTAAAATAATGAATGTCACTACTGACTACTTACTATACGCCATTTTATTATTCATCAGAAGACTTACCTGACGAAGATGCTCAGGCTCAGCTCTCTTCCTTGGATCTTCACACTTGTTATTACAAAATATCAACTGTACCAAAAAGTTATCACAGCAAAAACATTGACTTGCATTTCACAAAATGAATATAAAAAATGTACAGATGAAATTAATTAATTTTCTAAATTAAATGATTAAAAACTTTCCTGCACACCGGTCAGAGGAGCGCCAGAAAAATGATGAAAGTGACAGTTTATATGAGATAGCATTGGGATTCACCGCGGAAATATTATTGACATTGAGTAAAAGTGTTGCTAGTTTTATTCTATAAGCTTCCATCTTTTGGCTCGAACCGCCCTCCGATTAGATCCGACCATCTGTGTCATGACGTCATGAGAAAAATAAATATTTGTTTTGTTGTTATTAATAAAATGTTTTTCATTGATTACTTTTTTTTTGTCTACTATTTTTTTTTCTATTTACTATTTAAAAAACTACAATCCACTACTACTTTTCTATTAAAATATATTTGTTTTTTGTATAAGGAGTTGATTATTTTTTTATTTAACTATGAACGACATTATAAAAATAGGCTTACTACTTTCCACTGCTAACCGAAATCTAACAAACAAAAAAGCTTAGAAAAATATTTTTTTCTACAGGCTAACTTCAAGCACGTCAAGGAAAATTATTCTTAACTATCTAACAGAATTTCAAGTGTGGATTAGTCTTATTCGCAATCTAAGACTTTATATTTATAAAATTTGAATTATTACGATGCACTTTCACCAGCGTTAATTTACCGCCGTACGCTTTTGCCATAGACAATGGACACGCATCTGTTTCTTTACACCCCGTTTGATACAAAAAAATATAAGTGAATTGCCAAGATAAAAAATAAAAAAAGAAGGAAGGAATGAGAAAAAATACACGAACTCCGCTTCACTTGTGTTTTTTTCTAATTTTACTGTCATTAAGCCGATAATTTGATACATATTTTGTATGCAACAGTTATTTTGACTGATTAAAGTGGTCTATTATGTACCAAATCACTGCGGGGAATGCTCTAAGTGCGTTTATTAAGTAAAAAATCAATACAATCATTGACCAACAAAGGTACGCTTGTGTTTGCTTTTGCTGAGTATATAACCTGTGTTTGTGCTGGCGTCCGGTTGGCGTCCGTCACAATTAACGCTAGAATGTGTTATACGCGATGTAGAGTTGTGATTTTAGGATTCAGATTTGTTAAATTACGTTCGAGTGTACTGTTATTGTAAGTGGTTCTTATTTTTAGTCAGCAGGATGAATTATGAAGCTGAAAGAGCGATGAATCAGAAGCGATTGCGAATGGATGGTGAACCCGGGCACGGTGTTGTGCAAGGGAATGGTTTGCCTTTAAATTACATCGGTAAGTCGAAAGTCCTATCACTAAAACAACAAATAAAGTAAAAGGCGGCAAGATATAAAGAGATATTTTGTTTTGTAGACAATGGCCATCAAATTCCTTACCAGCCGTATGCTGGTGCATATAACACTCATTACCCGCCGCCGGACGCGTTTGCGGCGTACGGGCCTCCGCCCCCGGGGGGCTACGCTCCTCAAAACCTGTCGTACGCGCCGCCCGCGCATCAGAATTATCCGCATCACCAGAGCTTCCCACCACAGCAGCCGCAGGCGCAGCTCCATATGCCCCAGTCACACATGAGTAAGCATTAAAAACTCCCTATATGCTTGTAAAATATTGTGATAGATTCTATGGCAGAAGTGATAAAGTTCAAAATAGGAAAGCTATTGTTTCTACAGATGTATATGACACATTTTTTTGTTTGTTTACACAATTTTTTGTATACACTTGATGTGTGATTGTTTTAAGCTAAAGTTTTTTTGCATGAAAACATTGAGATAAAACACTTTAAAACTAAGTTAAGTTATTATTTTCTGGATTATTTATTTCCTGATTTCATGTTGTCACAGAAAAAATCTGACTTTTTAATTTACTTTAAACGTTAACAAAGTGATCAAAACAAGCTCTTATTATTATTGTTTACCATAGGGATGATTATATTTGAACTAGCATTCATGTCAGAATTAATTAATAATCTATGATACTTACATATAAGTTTGTTATTGTAATATACATTTATAATTACATATGTTAAACAGGCAATATAACTACAGCTTGTTAACAACTAAACATCAACAACCTATAAAATGATAAAGAGGAAAGATTTGTATGTATGAATAAATTCTAAAACTATAGGGTATATTTAATTATGAAATTTCCATGGGAACGGGAGTTATGTGGCTGAAACTTTTCACTAGAAGCTAATGTATTATGTTGGAGCTATCAAAAGAATAAATTATGTATCTAGTTTTGTTAAAAAGTAGTACTTGTTAAGGAATATTTTTTTATTTCTACTTTTCTTTGTTGTTAATTTTTTTTTGTTTACATTTGCTTGAGTCAGAAGTGACTGTAAATACTTCAGAGTCCTGGTGTTCTGGATTCAACTTCCACCCAGCACAAATGTTTGTGTGAACCGTGGATTGTTGTTCCGTATCTGTAAATTAAGTGTGTGTATTTGAATAGACCTTCTTTTATTTTTTAAATAATTTCAACATACATACATACATTCACTCCTCTTTCCCATAGGGGTAGATTCTACTTGCTATGTTCTAGACATACCCCTTTCACCTCTTCTACATTCATTAATCTCTTCATCCATGTCTTTCAGTTTAGGGTACTTTTAAACTGGCCTTTGTTAAGAAATTCCTTGATTTGAATGTGGAACATCCACTTTGTTCTTCACCCTGCAACATTAACAAATAATTTCGAAGAAATGAATAATATTATTATAACTTACTGTATCAGTTCAAGGCTATGGAGATGTGGTACACAAACCAGCCTGGCCGCCTCAACCCCACCTGCTGCCACCACTCGATGCTCAGAAACCCCTGGATGTCAACAAGCTCAAGTCTGAGATTAAACTGGAACCAACAGATGCACAAAAACGGCCACATCCTGAGAATGAGATGATGGTATGTGTTATTGTTTTAATCTGTTATCAGTCAGCTGATTAGTTTTTTATACCATAATTTTTTATCCAAAAGGCCAGCTGATACTTTTTTAAATTGACATGAAAACTATGTCAACTGTTTTGGTCTACAGATTACTACAGAAGTCATTGTTAGTTAGTCAGTCATATAGGATTATGATTAAATTTATATTCTTATGCTGAGTTCTTATAACAAGTATATAATTAAATTGTACTGAGAGTAGACTTTAATTTCTTCACAATAAGGCTGATTTTATTGTGCCATGCATTTTCTCGCTAAAAATCTACCCATGGATGGTTGTAACAGTTGACTTAGAGACATACATCTAATGGATGGGTAGCAGCATCTATCAACTCAAGGTTACTTTACATCTTACTGCAATAATGAAATAAAGAAATTTATTCAGCACTTAGGTATTTACATACACTTGTACTTGTCAAAATTACACTGTATCAGACCAAATCTAACAAAAGTATCACTTAAGTAGCTAAAAACATTGTTATAATTATTTGATCTTACAGAATTTTTTATCAGTCTGTCCCTCTGTCGAGAGATAAATGACAAATGTACACATTAGGTATAGTAAGATGCCTTAAAGGTAACAGGTCTAAAATTAAAATTAACTTCCAAGAATCCGGCCAAAGTCTAAGCGACATCCACCCTTAAAGGGTTAGGACCAACGCTCAGGGTGCCACTGGAGTAAAGAGTAAATTTACGAACAGTGGTGATGATCGCTGGCACGAGATCACAGTTCGGGGAATAAGCAACAACGCGGTCCTCGGCCTTGCCGTCGAGGATCCTACCCTAGCTGACCTGCAACCTTTCTTTAGCAACCTAAGTGGACAACCCAGAGAAGAAAGGAAGGAAGAAACTCTGAGATTATTTTTTTTGTCTCTTTTTTTTATGTCAAGTCTTTTATCACCAATCTAACTGCTACGCATGGTCATGATGCCAATTTCCTTCAAGAATCCTGTGTTGCCAAGGTCTGTAAGCAGGATGCCCATGTTCAGTAATTAACATAAATAAGCCTTTGTATATGTGAAAATCCCTTTGTTTCAGGGTGGTGACTTGGATCAGCCCAAGATAAAGATCAAGACAGACATATTCAAGCCAGATGACTTAGCACACCGTCAGGATAAACCAGGAGGTTGGTGTACTAGTTTGTCTATCTAATTATTTAATCATGAATTTTGAATAATTTAGTTTAAGTCAGTGGGGTCGCCCAGTGGTCGAAATTCGACCATAATTTAAAAAAATATTGGCATTCTGCATTCTATCTCTACATGAGCTATAAGTGTGCGAAATTATACTCCATACTCCTTTGTTCATGCAATTTCAGCATAATAAAATATAGATCACACTAATCTCAATGAATGTTGAATGATTTTTACTTTATTGCATACAGAAAGTTACATGACATAAATTGTATTAATTGGAAACAACATGTACAAAGGCGAGCGAGCTTAATTCAATTATGAATTTGCTTCAAACTGCAAACCTTTAGGAAAGAGATACATGATAATTCGTGCATAGCATTTTTGTCCGTGGGAGGACGGCTAACAATAAAATACTTCCTCCCCGCACGTTGGGAAAAAACGCGTGGCGTAAAAGTCGACAAAACCCAGCACGCTTGATGGTAGGATTTAATTATCCGCCTGGCTAGCAACCACCCTCACATGTAAGGCCTGCGCCAAACAGTTATACTGTGTTTCGTAGTGAGTATGTGAGAGCCAGAGCCCGAAAGGGTGTCTACTTGAATTGCGTGTTCCATCTAGGACCCTGTCTGTGCTTACCATCAGGCAAGACTAGGGTCAAACGCAATCAAGAAAATAATAAAAAAAAAAAAAAAAGCAAGTGTACAACAGATTTAATTTAACAAATTTTTACCAAATTTACATTTACATATCTATAAATATACACACTAATAGTTACATATACTTATACAACTACATACATATACAATTACATACTAATAAATATGCCTGCTATATATTATATAACTACGTACTCTAACAAATATGTCCATATTACATAATAAATTACTGAGACAAAAAATACTCCTTTGTTCTTCTTTTGAATGCATCAGGAGACTGGCAAGTGTGTATAGGATGTGGAAGGAAATTCCATAACCGCACTGCACAGACGGTGAAAGAATGATTTATTGACATTTTAATTTACTTCTTAGTTTGCCTAACTTGAGTATTGAAAAATAGCCAGTACGAAAGTAGAATCAGGGATAATTACATTTTCCACTACTTTTACTATCTATGCAAATGGCAGTTAAAATAATAATTAGTAACAACTTGGGGTATATTCAATTACTGGTCGTTTTTAATAGAAATGTGAGCTATAATGAATATGAGTGCAAAATTGCAATATAGAGATACTTATTAAATGATTCAACTATTTGTCTGTTAATTAAAAATAAAATATTAATACAAGATATTATATTATTTTATGCCCTAATCTTATTTCATTATTTTGTAGATGTAACTCAGAAATCATTGGATGTCACACAGAAACCTGCTGATTTACAAAATAAAGGTAATTATGAGTTTAATTATACATACATACATAAGCTCGCGCCTGTTTCCCAGCGGGGTAGGCAGAGACAATGGACCTACACTTGCTACGATCCCTACAACACCTTGGCCTAAAAGACTGATGCATCAATACTCAGCCTAAACCATAGATCTTATGGAACATAAATCTAGAAGTTTAAAAATTCGATTAGAGGTGACAATATTTGCATATAGAATCATCTATGTAGATGAAGTCGCAAGTAACAGCTGGTAAATTCTCTATTTATTATTATGTATTTATATATTATTTTGTTATATTTCAGATGATGTTTGTCGCCCTAGTGTCGGAGGAGAAATTAAAACGGCAGACAAACCTGCAGGTCAGTATATTGTTATTAATATTTAGTAATTTATCTTTACACTACGCCTGAAGAGGCATGCCATCTTGAAGCTGCACGATAGAATGTAGCTTCCTTCAACAAGGGTAGTGCCCTCCCTGGAGAGCACACCCACCAAGATAACTGCCTCACAACCCATCCGCTCATGGTATTGAGATTGATTGCGGATTAAAAAAAAAAACCTTTACACTACATGAATAGAAGATTTTGGCGTTTATCACATTTTGCCGTGTGGTTTCTGGTTTACAAAAGATCACCTCATGGGTGTCGTAAATGGCGACTAGAGAATATACAACAGATGAATGGGCAGCAGCGTCTATCAGTTCAAGGTTACTCACCATCTAACTGTATCACCAATCCGCCTGCCAGGCGTGTTGATTATGGCAATATCCCTCAACGACCCTGGCTTGCCAAGGGTTGTTAAGCGGAGGCCCATGTTCAGCATTGGACATAAACAAACTGATAAAGTAATGGAAAAATTACATTTTAATGCAATATGCCAGAAAATCGGAAGGCCAATTTTTTCAGCCATTTAGATACACGCATTGTTCAATAGAAACCTGTAAAATAATGTTAAAGTTAAAAAATCGTTTTGTATTGGTGACAACCTCCGTAGCGTAGCGGTATTTGGCTCGCTTTCAATCTCGGACGTCGTGGTACGATCCCCACGCCGGTAAGAAAATCTTTGTGTAAATTCTAAGATTTCTTTCCGAGTCTGGTTGGTTGATGGACTAGCCTCCGTGCCTCGGAAAGCACGTTAAGCCGTTGGTCCCGATTGTTATAACATTATCTATAATAATCGTATATCAAGGAACGGGCAGCAGCGTTTCGTTGTGTGGTACAACATAATTCTGCGGTCACCAACCCGCCTGCCAAGCGTGGTGACTATGGCAACTACCCACTCTCGGGAGGGGGCCCATGTTCAGCAGTGGACGTTATACGGGCTGATGATGATGATTGGTGTCTATGTAAATTTGTTGTTGTTATTTCACTCTCCTGAAAATTTACTATTTGTGACATGAGTTCATGGTGTTAGAACTTAAGCAGCCATAAGACGTTTTCTTTGTCTTTATTTTTGTTATAGTAAAAACTTGTCGTAATAAGTCTGGTTTTCCGCGTACAAAGGCGTCTAGAGGCCAAGTGCGGAAATCCTTTGGCCAATTAAGTAACTAATTAAGTATTGTTTGCGGCATATTTGTTTATAGATGAATGAGTCTGATTTTTCGAGTTGAATACCTACTTGTGTGTAAAAGTGAAGCAAACAATTTTAGGTTAACTTCACTTAAATGATTAAGAACTATTTGAGAACAGGTGATTTATTTAGTTTTAGCAACGTCCGTTTTCTGTAATCGGGTGACAGTTTATTAAAGTTTTTTTTTTTTGTTGTTTCGTACAGATGGGTGCAAGACTGAAGTTACTGCGGAGGGTTCGACCGAGCCCCGTGCCGCGGAACCCAACGCTGCGATAGGCAACAAGAGGTATCTATTCTAATATATAAAACTGTAGAGTTTGTTTGATTTCAAAAATTTTGTGATAGATATAGCTCATATTGAGGCCATTGGAGTGGCGACTTACTGGTCAAAATGGCTTTAAATAAAGTATAAAAACGAATAAGTTGAAATAACGACACGAAAGAAGAAGAAGGCTATATATATATACATACATACACACACGCACATACATACACACACACACACACACACACACACACACACACTTACAAACATGTGTTTTAATCCACACTTGACAGGAAACCCTTACTTGTTCACATTAAAATAACTTGCACTCATGGAAAGGGGGGCCTGGAGATCTAAGATACAGGCTTAGTCTTAGTTTGGACTCCAGATCTCCCACAAATTGCATACTAGCTTTTAAAATTGTGACAGTATTATGTTTCTAAAATGTAATTTGTGGGGATCAAAATAAATTTTTATTTTATTATTTATATTTTATAGGCTTAATTATGAAACCGTGCGCGAAATCTAGTAATATATAAAGTTAAAGAGTTTGTTTGATTGAACGCGCTAAACTCAGCAACTACCGATCCGATTTGAAAAATTATTTCAGTATTAGATGGCACATTTATCAAGGAAGTGTATTGGTTATATGTTACTCAGGGATAAAGTAGCATTCTAATGGAGAAAGAATTATCGACATCCGTTTTTGAGTTTATTCCTAACAAAAATTCATGGAAAAATACAAATATTTCCATTTTATATATAATATTAGTAAAGATTTGCAATGAAGAAATGAATTAAATTAAATACAATAATGAAGACGTGAGTGGATGAAGGTGATAAGTCACATAATTTAAATTTGGAGTAAATCGAAGTTAAATTTTCACTTTTTTTTATATTAGTCGCTACAAAACTAATGTTTGTATAAAACTATGATGCCAAGTTGTGTAAATAACCTAAAATATTAATGGTATGAAAGCAACCAAATCAATTTATATTTTTGATTATTTAATTTGAAAATAAATCTTGTCGTAACTTATTTTTTTTTAAACAAAAGTAAACTTTTCTGCAAGTTTAGATATTGACGTTTCATATGTATTAGCACCTCATTAGGTGCTAATACATATGAATGTAGTTGTCTCGTAAAGCCTTAAATGGACTGTTTAAGATCTGTAGTCGTATTGCATTGACATATCACCTTCATCTATGCAAAAACTCGAAAATGCGACATATCACCTTCATCCACTCACGTCTTAAATTAGTCAAATATTTAATTGCTGTTTTTTGTTTGTTGCAGTGAGGTGGAGCGCAAGCCTTTCAGCAGTCCCGACCTGCCCAAATCCGGCTCCACGCCGGGGAAACCGGCAATCGGGGAGGTGAGATCCGTTCTTTTTTGCTTTTAATGTTATTACTATCTTGTCCAACTCATACTCAAATATAGGTTACCCACGGGCGTTGGTGCTGCGTCTACTGAGCGGTGACGTCCGTAGTTCTACATAAATCAGAACGTAAGAAATAATACACAAATGATGATATCGAAGATGAGTGGAGCGACAATACAGTATTTAAAAGTGTATCGAAGATGTGACAACTCGTGTGGCGTGTAAGGTTTGTGGGGAGAGGGGGGGAGCCCGCACCAGCGTCGTTGTACCAGCGTCATCTGCAGCGTGGACGCGACGTCAGCGCTTTTTTTTGCTACCTCACCGGGCATCAAGGGGAGCAGAGCTCCAGCCTTGATAAATGGTACCGGGCTTGTGATTAAAAGTTTTTAGAATGTTGACCGGGAATGTAAGGTACGACCATGCAAAATTTAATTTGAATCTGTCCAACAGTTTCGGAGTATAGACCGTACAAACAAACAGAGAAACAAAAAAAATCTGGATGTGTTCTATTTTACTTCTAAGACCCCTCTTCTGACGCGGTTTATTGCGTTTGTTTTCTATGTGCAGACATTCGACCTCTACAGTATAGATGGTTTCATTAGACCAAGAAAACATTACATTAAACATATTGTATTTTTTTGAGATCTAGAAAGCTCTAAAATAAATATTTTGTAATTGACGTGACATTAAGAGATGAAAACGGTATAAGTCATTTTGGTCTATATACAATATCTATGATCAGTTTAAGTTAATGTAACAATTTTTACAGAATTATATATATGTATATGTCTGTATATAACCCCTTGCAGATGAAAAGTCGCTATAGATATCACATTTGACTGGTGGACTGACGCCTAACTAAATACTATATTATTATAATAATATGTTAACCAAAAAACTCAAGGTTAACTTTGGAGTTGGTCAAATTTTTTTTTCAAGGCATTTCATCTTAACAGCAATGTATTTAGTGTTTGTTTTATGTATGGCACCAGTCAACTTTTATCTTATTAGAAAATCAGGTTGAAGAAAAATATCTGGAGTCGATTCTATTATTACTTTGTAGGACTCTTGACATTAAAACTTATGAAGATTTATTTGATTGCCGATATTTAATACAATATGTATTGTTATGATATAAAGTTAGAAGAGATACCTACATATTAATGTCAGGAGGTAATAAGAGGCTGGTTCAACTATAAACATAAAGTTATTTATTTACGACATACAAAAATCTCTGTGGCGTTGCAGTATAAGTCGCGAAAGTCGTAGGTTCGATCCCTACGCCTAGAAATCTTTCCGTAAAATCTACGATTTTTTCAAGGGTCTGGTTGGATGAGGTGCTACTCTCTAGCCTCGGAAAACATTTTAGGTTGACCTTATACTGGGTGTGTGTGAATTCTTCAGCGTGAAAGACGAGTGCCGACTCAACTCGACTTCGTACACTCGAGGAACGCGCACACCAAATGTGTTGTCAGCCTTAGACTTAATTGCTACAATAATATAACAGCTAGTTGGATCATATAAGGTTAAACCAATTTAAGAACAAACTAGTCTCAGCATTAATAAAAGCAAGTGGAGATCAGGAGGGTTTATTCCACTTTGAACACTCAGGTGATATCACCTAGGTGTTAAAAGTGGAATGAACTAGTGTCCTCTGATCACCTACGAATCAAATCACCCAGCTGGTAACACCCAGGTGATTCAAGGAGACTAAATTGGTGTCCTTTGATCACCTGGGAAATAAATCACCTAGGTGATCAGAGGAGACCGTTTCTATTATGTTTTGAACCTTGATCACCCTGATTCTTGTATCCTCCTGATGGTGATACAAGAACCTATTAGTAGTTTCCATTGCTTACCTAGAATAAGTATGAATTTATTAGAATAATTGGTATCTGTATACCACGTCTGTTTCCCCCTACACGTAAGGACGATCTTATCGACCCCTCCCAACTCCCCCCAATTGGCTACCCCGGAGCTCGGCTCCCAAAAAAAACAACCAAAATCGTATAAACTTCGTCATCCATCTGTACCGGTGCGGTATAGATGGGTGACGAAAAAAATTGACTCCCTGACCGTGTCCAGCCGAAGAAGAGAGGCAGACCCAAGGGCTCCACCAACAAGCCCAAGCCGGCCGGCACGGCGCCGCTCAAGCTGTCCCCCGCCATGCCGCAGCCCGCGCTGCGCCTCCCGCCCCCGCGCGCCGCGCCGCCCCCCGCGCGCGCCCGCGCCGCCGGCTACCAGTACGCCGTGCGCCCCTTCCGCAAGGACTTCTCCGGCATACAGTTCAGGAGGTGAGCGTCTCTAGCTGTAACTATGTTCCTTCGATGTTTTTCTCTGGACAGACCCTGGCGAGGTAGCGACGATGAAGTGTGTTGCTATAATAAGCGTGGTACAGATGATCACAGTCAGATGGAAATATTTAATAATCGATTTTTGTTTAATTACTAATTTCGTAATAATGTCCAATATTCATTTAATTTAATGTCTGCCGTGTGGTTTCCGGCTTAGAATAGACCACCCCATGTCCTCCCGTGGATGTCGTAAAAGGCGACTAAGGGATATATGACTGATGAATGGGCAGCAGCGTCTATTAGCCCAAGATTAACATCTTACTGCGATCACCAATCCGTCTGCCAAGCGTGGTGATTATGGCAATATCCCTCAACGATCCTGGCTTGCCAAGGTCTGTTAAGAAGAGGCCCATGTTCAGCAGTGGACGTGAACGGGCTGTTGATGAGGATGATGATGATTCATTTAATGTTATTTAATTAAATGTCTCCCCTCTCTCCTACTTTTACTTTGCTATGCCCGACAGGGTCCACATTGAACTGAATTTGTAATAATACCACCTAAAAACACTGTGGAATGCAATAAATGATTGAATATTGAGTATCATTTTAGTATTCTGTACCCTCAGACCCATAAAGTCGGATGTCTAATACTTCAGAAGCATTTGGTCGTAAGTGTCAGTTTACGATAAAAGCACATACTACGAATGTTTCTGACGTATATTGGCACATCCGATCTTATACTTCTGAGCTCTAGATATATTCTTAATATAAGTTTTATTAATAAATATTTATATAATTGTATGTCAACTGCTGGCAAAACATGTGAATCTTTTAACACCTGTTTATACCATATTAAGTACCATATATGAATGTGTACTTTATTGAGTTGAAAAGTACTAAGTATGATTTGCTCAATGTTTTGTTAGCTAAGTTATCACTCATTCTCTTTAACATAAATATAAACGATATTCAAACTTATATTACTTTAACGAATTTTGTATTTTAAGGATATAACACTTATAAATTCTATCTCCTATTGATAACTCACAACAGCTCATTTGTTAAAAAAAAAACATTGCTTAAGTTGTCACGGTTCATGAGATACAGACAGACAGAGGGTACCAAAGGATTACTCTTTGGGTAAAGAACCCTAGAACGAATAATCGATTTTTGATTCATTACTAAGAAACAAAAATAGTATATTGTTGATTCCTGAGCATTTTTCTTTTCGGATGGACTTATTTAATTAGCCAGTTATGAGCATGGTTTAGGTATCTAATAGGGACATACACTATCACCAAGATACTTCCATCCCACTGCGAGGTGATTACCGCAATATTCCTCGACCCTGGCTTGTAAAGGTCTGTTAAAAAAGAGGCCCATGTTCAGTTCAGTCCGTGAAAAAGTATGTAAATTATGCTATAACTGTATTTTTCTTTATAGGCGATGGAGCGATGATTGCCTAGACTCATCCCACATACCAAACGAAGTATATTTCGGAGACGTGCCAGTGTCAATGGAGGTTTTGTTCAATTACTATGACGCTAACGCAGAAAGAGAGAAGTTGGCAACACAGGCCGCACAAATAGCAGCACAGAAAGCCGCGGCGGCCAAACTGGCCGCAGCCAAATTACAGGCCAGAGGGATCATGACTACTAATGAGGTTAGTTGGGTTTTATATAAGCTGAAAATTTATTAAAATGACAAAAGTTTTGGTAATGTGCAAAATGAGCTCCAATGCCTTGCAATTAAAGAAAATCTACGTTGCACGAACCGGCGCCCCTTACATAAATTCGATGTCGATTTTTAATGCAATTTTAATGTAAAAGTATTTTTTTCATTTCGTTCATACGTAGCTTTTGCTACTTCACCGGGCATAAAGGCGAGCAGAGCTCCAACCTTAATAAATGGTATAACAAATGTAAATACACAGATCATGGACTAACAAAAAAAATATATTGGGCTAATGCCCAATGCTAATGCAACGACTCAAAAAACATTAAGTATATAGGAAATATCTTATATATTCTACTAATATTATAATGATTAAAGATTTGTATTTTTGTATGTATGTTTGTAACGAATAAACTCAAAAACTTGGACGGATTACGATACTTCTTTCACCATTAGAATGCTACATTATCCCTGAATAATATAGGCTACTAGCTGACCCGGCAGACTTCGTACTGCCTCAATCGATACATAAAAGACCTAAACATTTGTATAAAATAAACTGGGCCGTAGAGACTTCGTTTATGCGGTACTCCTACCCCTACACTACCCCTACCCAACACTACCCCTACCCTACACTACCCCTACCCTACACTACCCCTACCCTACACTACCCCTACCCTACACTACCCCTACCCTACACTACCCCTACCCTACCTCTACCCTACCCCTACCCTACACCTACCCCTAATCTACCCCTACCCTACCCTACACCTACCCTAAAAAATCTTAGCAAAAAAATAAAGCTCAAATTGACTCTACATTTTAGTTAGAAAACGTTTGTATGGGAAAAAGAAAAAGGCTGTTTTAAGGGGTTTTCAGGCAACTACTAATAAATTAAAAATTAATTAAAAAAACATTGTCCAGCGGACAAAATTGTGAATCTAAACCATTCCCAGATCCCCTTGAACACACACAAAAAATTTCATCAAAATCGGTCCAGTCGTTTGAGAGAAGTTCAGTGACATACACACTCACAGAAGAATTATATATATAAAGATATTTAATTATAAAGTTCCCACGGGTACGGGAGCTACATCGGCGCGCGGGAAGTTAGTATATTTTGTTTTAATTATTGTACGGCTTGTTTGTCAGGTAACGACAGTAGACTCGTCTTCATCGGACGACTCATCGGGATCTGATGGCAGCGACTCTGATGAAGAGGAAGAGGTAAGCATTGGATAACATGTAGACCTTGATTTTTCAGAATTTTATTTTAAAAAGTGTGTTATTTAAACAGACTTATTTTTAATTGCAATAATAGCCTCTAAAAATCTACATTGACTTCTAAATTACTAAGTCAGCCTCAATTAAAGATCGTCTGAATGATACTATCTTAGCCACTAGTTGTCGTCTATGTAAGCCACTCTAAATACGACTCAGCATGATGGTTATTTTTTAGCATCTAAATTTGTAACAGGCATTCAAGCAGTAGACTTCTAAAATATTGATAAGTGATATCAAAAAATAAATTCTATTGGCTTCTAATTTTTAGACTCAGTACGTTAATTCAATTAACACGATTCATCAACATTTTTGATAATTTTACATGATATTTTAATATTTTAAATACTTTGACAGTGGCAAAATCACGGCATTACGGTGGCAGGACGAAAAAGAAATAAGCATGAAAAAAATTAAAAATATGGTTTCATTATTTATTTTATTGGTGTTTACTTTGTAATGTGCATAATATAGTGAAGGAAGCGATTTAGGATAATATATTTTTGTTACTATGCACTGTGCTGTAATTTCACGCAGTTTGCATTTTGCTATAGAATTTCCGAGGCACAGAAGGTAATCCCTCAAACAACCGGATCCGGAAAAAAAATGATTTTACACAAAGATTTCTTGTCCGGCGTGGGTAACCTACAACCTCTGAGAATTAAAGTAAGGCTTACACCGCTACGCCATGAAGGTTAACTTAGCCACTACCTGATCCAGGAGTCCCCCGTGAAGCGCGGGCCGGGGCGGCCCAAGGGCGTGAAGAGCCCGAAGACTCCGGGCGGCGCGCCGGGGCGCCGCGGCCGCCCGCCCGTGCCGCCCGAGCTGCGCCAGCCCGGCATCACCGAGATGAAGAAGTTCTGCAAGGCGGCCGGCATACGGTTCGACTATAAGAAACTCGTGGAAGGTATGTTGTGTTACCTATACATTTATTTACGCATTTTTGTGTATTGGAATCCAGTCTTGATCAAAACCTTCCATCCATTACTATCAACAAAGTTAAGTTTACCGCAATTGCCCAAACTACTGCCAGGTAAAAATGTGTCTGCCATTACTAAACATCAACAAATAAACAGTAAAAACGCAACGAACTAATCACCGAATGCACTCGCAATCACAACTAAATAATATTATAATGTGTAGGTTCTACGAACCACTTGAAATGCAAAATTAGTATTGGGTTTGTGGATAAATTACTTACAACTATTATTTATTTCAAACATAGTGATAATTTTAGACCGCCTATCAGTTACACTATACCTATGATATATTTTATTTTCTTTTCGCTATTTGTACGATCAGACCGGAAATTACTTAATAGATTGTTTCAGTGGAATTGGATCGCGCGATACAGTTCCATTTTTCCATACATTAGTTTTAGGTGAAACTGATATGGTGATCAGAAAGCACCTTTGACGCGCTATCCGTTACTACAGGCAACGGATCGAATCGGACGAATCCCAAGACTTGATGAGCCTCGGTGCTCGTTGCCATTTTCAGTGTGTGCCACTGTTTCGGCTTACAGGAGACGCAGTAGTGAGAGTGTAGGTGGGATAAGTTGCATAATTGAGTCTTTCTATAAGCTTCGAAAATTAAGTATTTTAAACTTTCATCGCACACACATAGATTCCTGAGGAAATAGTTTTAACCGGTAAACCGGTTCGTTTTGAATATTTATTTTTACCACTTCGCATATTTCAGGCATATATTATATAAAACTTTCTATGCACTAAACATCAACAAACACGACTGACTTACCAATATTTTTTGATACTCCATTTCTTTAACTAGTTACCTATTTCTTTATCTAGCATTTTCTATTAACAAGGGGACAATTTTATTGATAATAAAAATATATGTTTAGGTTGTACAAAAAACAAAGAGCGAGTTCAGAAGATGCTGGACCTCCTCATAGCGGCAGGTCTTGAAGGCAAACCGACAATAGAGAAGTGCCAAGCGCTGAAAAAAGCTAAAATCGAGAAGAAAGAACAAGAGAAGCAGGCGAAAAAAGACGCTAAAGTCAAGCACAAAGAACCTAAAGAAGGCGGTGAGTTATACTTGAATTTTATCCTTATGATTAAAATATTTTATCATGCGTGGTAGACATTTTATTAGATTTTTTTTTTTGAATTTCACAATTTCAATGCGTCTTTGGAAATAAGGGAAATTCCTCATGTTCTTAAAGCAACAAAGTTATGGGATTTCATTGACTAGCCTTATCACTATTCTACAGTACCCTGTAGAGTAGGTAGTGATAATTCTATTAGCCATGCTGGCTAGTCAGATATACAGGGTTACTGGAAACGTGACGTATTTCTGTTACGATGTTAGAGGTGAGGTCAAAAGCAACAGATTGGTCATATAATGTCATGCCCTAAACTATATTATAATAATAGTCCAGATTGGACCGTTAAAAATGAAAAAAATAATAATTAAATACCATGATCCCGCTATTTCGATATTTTGTAAACAATCTTTTCAATCAAAATGAATAATAATATGGCCAGAAACTTTTTGGTAATGGTCCTTAAATTCTTTAATTTTATAATTTTATATCTCCAATAACTCGGAAAGCATTTAGTTTAGGGTAAAACATTATATGATAAAATCTGTTGATTTTGACCTTATCTATAACATTCTAACAGGAATATGTCACATTTCCAGTAACCCTGTATATGTATCAGTGGCGAAGGGTAATTATTTTCAGAAGGGAAGCCGGAGTATAAAATATTTCACTCACCAAATGCCGTCCTCTCCAGCATGCAAGTAAATAGGCCGCACCTTTAGCATAATAATATATGAAAGCACTTATGATATTTGAGTATTCAGTACTCTACAGTGTCAAGTATGACAATGGTGGCTTTGAAAAAAGCCTCTCAAAGGCTTTGAACAAAGACTTTGAGTTTGCATTAGCAGTGTGCGTGCATGCGGTTTTCAATCTTAATAATTGGTTAGGTACTTCGAAAATATTTCTAAAACTATCATACAAGCAAACAAAGTCATTAAGTAAACAAATTGTTCGATGTTATTGCCGCGATTTTTGAACCAAAACTTTTATTGTGGCCACGAAAGGGTAATTCTTGTTTTCCTAATAGAACAACCGTATCAATGAAGAAAATGAAGAATCCGTTTCATTAGTTCGCGATTTCGGTCAATCTTACAATTATTGTGTATCCCAAAAGAGTTTGAAAAAAAGGTCTCTATTCTACTATTACCAAACTCATGGACTAACACACAACTTCTTATATGTTTTTCGGTCTGCACATGCTTTCTAGCTGAATTTGTTAAATTATTTAATCTACAAAACCAGTACATGTTTTTTGTTTTTGAAACTTAAGTTTTGTAAACGAAGTTTCGTCTCACAACAAAAAAAACTGTTAAACAGCAGTCTATATGAATTAAAGCCATAACTAAACTTCGTACGCGGCCCTACACACAATATACTATATATTGGTTTACTACACTACACTTCAATGTTTAAAAAATAATAAAAAACTATTAACAAAGAAAGTATTATGCAACTAAATTAGTTTTTATTTTGCATCCTTACAATTTCATCATGAATGATTTCTTTCTCGCTTGCACCTGTGCGCTGCCAAATTATCTAACTCTATCATAACTCGGCAAGCGTCCGGGTTATTTTGGTACAATTTTCTGTGTGCTAAAACGAGACGGCACACGCGCAGGCTATTTGAATCCGTTCATAGGAATGATAGAGATGTTTCAAAATTGAGATTAATAAAATCGACCACCGGCGGGACTCGAACCCGCATCTTAGGTTAAGCCCCTAATGCCTTAACCAGTACATAGTATACGGTAAACTTTTCCGTAAAGTATTCAAAAACATTATAAAATGATAGAGATATTGCATAATATGACTGCTGTTGTATGAAGAAATAACTCGCAATTTTAGCGGCTTGCGGTCTGCGGTTCACGTTTTGGTACAATTTTTCACGTGCCAAAACTAGATGGCACACGAGTAGCGGTATTACGAGCTAGTTCATGGGAATGAAAGAGATAGTGTGTATGTTGTTGTGCGAAGAATTAACTCGGCATTTTTCGGATTGCGAGTAAGTGATTAATAGAACGAACTAAAAATGTTGTGGTCCTATAGATTACACATTTTTCAAAAGGGAAGCTAATGGGAAGCGTGTTATATGGACCCTTCGCCACTGATATGTATTATGCTTTAAGTGGGAACTTATCGTCTCAAGGACATATTTATTATTATTGGTCAGTCATCAGATCAACATAAATACATTTAGTCTCTCAATATGTGATGTTTAAACCGGTCCACGTTATAACTGAACCAAAAGTTGTGAATTTTTGTTTTGGAAAGTTCAAATATTTAAATTGATTAACATTTAGTGCAGACTTTTTTCGTCGCGGGTTGTGAATCTAGCTTATTTTTTATTAATTTTGGACACGTCTTGACGTATTTTATGTATCGTACACAGAGACGGAGGTATCAGTGTCGCGGCGCATGACGCGCGGAGCCACGGGCGTGAAGCCGCGACAACGCATCGTCATCTCGTCCGACGAGGAGGACGACACGCCCGCCGCACGACGCACGCTGTCCAAGCTGCGCTCCTCCGTCAACGACGACACGGACTCGGACTAGGTACGTGTGACGTAACATCTCGTCCGACGAGGAGGACGACACGCCCGCCGCACGACGCACGCTGTCCAAGCTGCGCTCCTCCGTCAACGACGACACGGACTCGGACTAGGTACGTGTGACGTAACATCTCGTCCGACGAGGAGGACGACACGCCCGCCGCACGACGCACGCTGTCCAAGCTGCGCTCCTCCGTCAACGACGACACGGACTCGGACTAGGTACGTGTGACGTAACATCTCGTCCGACGAGGAGGACGACACGCCCGCCGCACGACGCACGCTGTCCAAGCTGCGCTCCTCCGTCAACGACGACACGGACTCGGACTAGGTACGTGTGACGTAACATCTCGTCCGACGAGGAGGACGACACGCCCGCCGCACGACGCACGCTGTCCAAGCTGCGCTCCTCCGTCAACGACGACACGGACTCGGACTAGGTACGTGTGACGTAACATCTCGTCCGACGAGGAGGACGACACGCCCGCCGCACGACGCACGCTGTCCAA
The DNA here is from genome assembly GCA_947037095.2 of Nycteola revayana. Taxonomy (NCBI): domain Eukaryota; kingdom Metazoa; phylum Arthropoda; class Insecta; order Lepidoptera; family Nolidae; genus Nycteola; species Nycteola revayana. The sequence goes on along the minus strand of OX344858.2, from coordinate 16,137,755 downwards.
GCTGCGCTCCTCCGTCAACGACGACACGGACTCGGACTAGGTACGTGTGACGTAACATCTCGTCCGACGAGGAGGACGACACGCCCGCCGCACGACGCACGCTGTCCAAGCTGCGCTCCTCCGTCAACGACGACACGGACTCGGACTAGGTACGTGTGACGTAACATCTCGTCCGACGAGGAGGACGACACGCCCGCCGCACGACGCACGCTGTCCAAGCTGCGCTCCTCCGTCAACGACGACACGGACTCGGACTAGGTACGTGTGACGTAACATCTCGTCCGACGAGGAGGACGACACGCCCGCCGCACGACGCACGCTGTCCAAGCTGCGCTCCTCCGTCAACGACGACACGGACTCGGACTAGGTACGTGTGACGTAACATCTCGTCCGACGAGGAGGACGAAACGCCGATCCGATTCGACTCAAGTAACGAGAATCCCCAAATCGAGTAAAAAAGCGGCTATTTTCGTCCCACAACGGGTCGAAAATGGCCGCTTCAACTTCAACAACTTCGTTCTGGATAAAACTAGAATTCTGAATTTACAGTAACCAATACATTTTATCCGTGACCGCGAACTTGACATAAAATAGTCAAAATAAAAGTGTCTACAAATTGCGAAAATTTATAATCATTTTTAAAACTCAGTAGTATCGGATTTGGCACATCATGACAGAAACATTCGTCGTATGTGCCTTTATCGTAAACGGGCACTTACGACCAAATACTTCTGAAGTAAATCCGACCCTATGCTTCCAAAATAACATCTAGATTTCCAATTAAACTCATACAATTGATGACAACCTACGTGGCGTAGCGGTAATTGGCTCGCTTTAAATCTCGAAGGTCGTGGGTTCGATCCCCACACCGGACAAGAAATCTTTGTTTAAATTCTAAGATTTATATCCGGGTCTGGTTGGTTGAGGGACTACCCTCCGTGCCTCGGAAAGCGCGTTAAGCCGTTGTTCCCGATTGTTCGAACACCATCTATAATAATCGTATTTCAAGGAACAGGCAGCAGCGTTTCCTTGTGTGTTACAACATAATACTGCGGTCACCAACCCGCCTGCCAAGCGTGGTGACTATAGCAATACCCTCCCTCGGGAGGAGGCCCATGTTCAGCAGTGGACTATATACGGGCTGATGATTAATTTATGTTTTTTTTATCTAATTGCAGGTAATGCTCGACTTCTCTGCCTGGTAACGTATCTCACAGACAGTACATAAGTATAATGGATGCCGCGCCGGGCATTGAATGTGATGGCCTCTAGAAAGTGCTTCGACGGGGGCCGGACTTAACCAGACGTTTCCTATTACACTAGGTGCCCCATATAGCTGTAATAACACCATAAGTGAAATATATGGCGATAAAAGTGAGTTATATGGCCTCTATATGAGATTTGAGTAGCCAAATGTGAACTTCGTATGACAATATTATGTCCTACTGTATGAATGTTGGTAGAATGCATAGAAAAGTAGTATAAATGCTGGATATTTTTGTGTCGCTGCCTTATTGAAGGAAATTATATAATTATAATTGAATGACTTAATTTCGATAAGGACACAACTCGTATTGCCATATAGTCGGTATTAGAGTAAATACCGCGTAAGTGCTGATAAGGTTGAAAATTGAATGTGGTTAATTGATATTTTGATCTTTACTACTCAAATAAATAAAATATTTGACGAACGAAATTACACCTTATTAACCGCTATCATTTATTTGGTATTACGTTATGAATTGTGCCCTTTTAAGAATTTTCCATTCAATTGGAATCGTGACATAATAATATTGATGGCGTCTCATGGTGGAATATATAGAATTAATAAGAGACCGATTTAATTATGTAATAGCGTATACTTTAGCGAAATTAAGGAGTAAACCACTGATTGCTTTTTTTTTAATAGACTTAATATGCGATCTTAGATAAATGATTGTTCTCGTGCGCTCGATTTAGATACCGCCGTCGCACTTGGCTAGTGCGGCAAAAAATAGTACCTACGCCGAATTCGGCGTACTCGAACCATTCACGCTCTGTGCGAGGAAAATGTGTCGGAAGTTTTATTAAATGTTGCTAAATTAGAAGTAATATGCCTGTTTCCGTAGTAAACTTTTTGTTTTTTTAGGACAGACATTATTTAGTTAGCCAGGAGGTTTTTGTTACTTCACCGGGCATAAAGGCGAGCAGGGCTCCAGCCTTAATAAATCCCGTAGTAAACAGTGTAAAAATAACACTACCAGAAATTATATGGACAAAGGGATCACATCGGTACAGTCTTATACACACTACAATATTAATTGCCGCATTTTCGGAACTATGGTTTAAAGGGAACGCGGTTACTAGTGAAGCGCGCGAGCAATATTTATCTAAGTATGCGATATATGACTAAAATTAATATCGACATACACATTTGTGCAATAATATTTTGAAATAATCAGTGGAAGAATGCCTTAATAGAGGTTTCCTATATCTTTTATAAGTTTACGAATGTAAATCTAGTCCTCAGATGTATGAGATCGGATGTGCCATAATACGTGAGAAACATTCGTATGTGCCTTTATCTCCCCCCTCGTCCTCCTGACCCTTAGTTTGCAAAGAACCTTCCGATGCCCTCGTAGACCCGAAGTCCGAGAGGCCCGCGAACTGTAAAGTAGAGCGACAGTTGCACAAAACCCCTAAAATACTAAAAGTCGTAATCTCTCAATCTCATCGCCAGCGGCCTTGAGCCGAGGTCCAAGCCCCACAGGGGGCGCCCTCTTGCGCAGCTTGTTTGGTTGGTATTTTTTAAACCATTTATTAAGGCTGGAGCTCTGCTCGCCTTTATGCCCGGTGAAGTAGCAGAAGCCTCGTGGCTACCTACGTAAGTCAAACAAAATGTGCCTTTATCGTAACTGGCACTTACGACCAAATGCTTATGAAGTATAATGGCATATCCGACTTTATGCTTCTGGACTCTAGAAATGTAGTTGACTCGAAAAAGGATTTTAATCATGTTATAACAATATAATGCGATCTCTAATTTTTTTACGATTGGAAAGCACTAGTCATAGATTTTTTTTATAGACCGCTCTGAACTGTTTGGCTTTTTGAATAAAAACAACAAAATCTTTTTTTTTTATTCGGTTAAAACGTGATATTTAGTCTTTTATACAGACTGAAATTTCGATAGTTGTTATTGGTGTAATATAAATAATACGATACCTAAAAGACTTGTAGTCCTTTTTTTAATAGAATAAAAATATACTAAAGACAAAATACTTAGTTGCTGGAGTAATATATAGAAGTATATCATGCTATGACCCACGGGTGCAGAGTAGTATCGCGGGTAAATAAAACCGTGGGGCATAGCTAGGATAGAATATTTTGATTTACAATTGATTTTAATAATACAACTCATATTTACGGACGGCCACTAAAGTTGCTATTTCATCACTACATAGTATAAAACAAAGTTGCTTCACTGTGTGTCTGTCTCTATGTATGTTTAAAATCTTTAAAATTAAGCAATAGATTTAGAGTTTTTTAAAGATATAATGATTCAAAAGGAAGCAAAGCATTGTATGTACGAAGCCGGGGCGGGTCGTTAATATATTAATATTACTCAGAGTTAAACGATCTGGCGCTCCAAAACAACTATCAATTTATCAGTCTGTATAACTCTTGAAATGTCTTCGAATTTCATTTCAGGATTTTCATTCTACATAATATAATATTTTAAAAAACTAATACGTTTCTAATTGGGCAGCTTTATTCATTATATTTTACTAACAACATTTCGGATGGGTTAGGTCTTGGAGAATTGTGTGTATGATATGATACGATACTGAAGGGCTCTTTGATAAGCGTTTGGCAGGAGACAGCGAACTTTATGTACATATTACTGAAGTATATTTTAAAATTATACAATAGGTCTTCGAGTAAAACATACGTTAAATTTATACGGACAATAGGAATATAGTTCCCAATATAGTTTGAACTCAATTGGCTTGTTATAAAGTTCAAAATCGAATGAATTCGAAGGCGCAACATTCGCACTTCACGTATTTAACGGAGAAATTGACGGTAAGTGGCATTTATTATCTGATATATTTAAAGATTATTTATTTTGCGAATGTAAGTGGCAATAACAGACCTATGTTAAGTCATCATTAGGTCAAAACGTTTAAAAAGCCTTCTGAATATCTGTAATCTAAATTATATACTTTTATAATTGTATTGAAATTCCTTGGTCTACTGATGTTATTAACTTTTAAGGCTTATTACCAAGAGACCCGTTGTTGATTTTTATATACGCAAAATAACCAATTATTCTAGTATAACAGTTAAAAATACCCTATTCCGACGTATTCATCGATAATAGTTACGAACGTTACGCCTTTAAGGGCCATGTTTAGAAAGAACAATAATTGACTCCCTGAGTTGTTTAAATACTTTGATTAGACGATGGTATGATGTCATCATTTTTGTATATCTGTTTATCTGTCTTGAATAAATTTGGTCCATCAACAAACTGAAATTTGATGGATCAAGTTTTACAAATTTAAAAAGTTTCGATTATCTTCTGAAAAACCATCTGTCCATTAAACTTAACTGGCTATTTGTCAATAGTTGTATGTTTTCCATCAGTACTATCTGTGGATTTACCGTGACTATGTTCATGCTAAAACATGTGGGAAAGAGACCCATTTATATAGAACGTTATTGTTAGAACGAGTGTGATTACACTGAAGTATAGGGCAACTATAATATTTTAATGACAACATTTAAAATGTCAAAATGAGTTTTTTTGTTTTATTCTTCAGTTTAGTTTTACTGAGGCATGAATGAGCCGTAAAATTTATTCCACGGATATTAGTTAACTGTCCATTGAATATGTCAGAATTATGCTATTCATTAAATAAATTCTATCTGACTGTCTATCTGTTTATCTGAGGATTGAAAAATCGGCCCTTAATTTACTTATGTCGTATTAAATATGTACAATATTTTCGCTGCCTCCTACGCTTATGATTGAGAAGTAAAAATAAAGTTGTAGGACTACAATTCCTCGCCTACTATAAGTAGTTGTAGATGCTTTAGGTACTCAATATTGTTCATTTGTGCCTATTATACTATTAAAGTACTATATTATTATAATTCTATGTTGTGTGTGAAACTTACTATTGAGGTCAAAGCGTTATGTGCTTATCGAATTCAGCATTGCTCATTGGTTGTCAGTCAATATTTTTATATCTTGCTTTAAAGATAATCTTTATATTGCGGTAATGAAGGGTCATTTCAATACCCCGCTGTAATTATGCTTTATTAGCAGTAAATGAATATATATGCATCAGAAGATATATCTATAGAATCAAAAGCGGCAATCTGTCATTATTTTCCTTTGATAGATTGCCGCTTTTGATTCTATACTTCATATTATTATATCCATTTATTATACTAAAAACTTATTTATCATATCTATGATTAAAAAAAAATCTGAGAAATAAATATTCATTTTCATAGAATGCCTATACTAAATCTGTCGGAATTAAATTGTATTCCTCTGATATATTGTATCAAACGATTGATAAATCACTCTATCACCATAAAAATAAATAAATTTGTCTTTGTTTTTTTCTTTGAGAAGAACTAGGGAATTAACTTCCTGTATATATTATTTATATGTAAATACAAAGAACTCAGAACGAATATCTGAGTTTCACATGAATATTTGTCCCAGGTTAGAATCGAACCTAAAAGACCAGATCTCAGAAGCAAATAGCGTCACCACTGAGCCATCAGTGCTTGACTGTTGAGAAACTCGCTATTTACCATAAAGTAAAATAATCAACTATTATTGAATGGCAGAAGTGAGCAATACTGAATGAACAGAACTTACGCAAAACGACTTTTAACTTCATTTACTATAGAAATACGTTGTATTTTGATTGGAGTCAAATTTTATACTCTAGTTTATAACGAATAATATTATCGATATCAATAAATTGGCAACACCAAGATGTTTATTAAATTTAGATGTTGTATATACGAAAGAAAAATACATAATATTGTGTGGTCTGAGTTATTTTTGTACAGGTTTGGGAAATAATTGGATATCGCTTTGTATATACGCGTGTGAGTGAGTAGGGAATGAGTTAAATAAATTTGAGCCGAGGTTGTCAAAACGTATTTTTTATTAGAGGTGCCTGAAACTGCGTTACACAAAAAAACGGGATTGGAGAAAGATAAAGGAGGTGTAAAGTCGAGTAAATCACCCAGTAGTTATAAAATACGGAATTTCGCACCTTGCAACATTAATTAAAAATGAAACACTTGTCTATGGTTCGTTATGTTGACATTATGGTAATCTTTTGCATAGACTATTGTAATGTCAACGGTCTTAGTATTAGTCATAATTAAAATAATAATTGGTAAATTTATTCGCGATGTTTTGCTTTAATTTGACATAAGACATGTATCTCCGTTTAATTCCTGACATTGGCAGAATTGTCGCCATTCTTAAAATTAAATAAAGAAAAAGAAGAACTATTAGTCATATTTTTTTTCATGATGATCCTCTAAATATTTCTATTGGGTGATTTGAATAATAACTGTTTAACAACGGAGAGGGACATAAGGCTAGGTTGTGTGACGTAGTTTGCGAAGGCTATTATATTCTTGGTTATATTTAGCAGAATTCAGTATGTGCTGACCAATTTACAAGTACATTTTATTTTACTAGGACTAAGTGAAGGGCGGTGACAGTTTACATATGTTTTGCGTCTTTAGTACATATGTTTACAAAAATAGAGGTGCGGATACGCATAAACAAACAGTCTTATTTGGCGTGCTTAATATGTGTAATATTACAAAATGATAAATTCACGCCGAAAAGAAGATAGTAATCACGCTCAATGCTGCTCTATTACAGTGTAATAGAGTATAATTTACAATGAAAAATGTGACTATGGTTGGATCTAGTTTTTTTTTCTAGATAAGCCAACGTACTTTTGACGTAAAACATATGTATTGAAATACTATTCTATATTGTGTTTGAGTGATGATATATTTTAATTTTTAATAACTATTCCTTTATTTGACGAATTTAATATTTTTATTTATTTACTTTATTTCGGATGTAAGAATCTCAGGACCGCGAGCAAAAATTCTGTGTTCAAATAAAATGTAATGCAAACCGAAGTAAATACTAATAATATTCTACCATGTATCGATGTCTCTAATATAGATGTATTATTTAGCGGACATGTGTTAGAATCGTTTATATTTAAATGCCTTAATTAAACAATAATTATTATAATTAATTATTCGAAAAAGTAAAATAAAAGCATTAACTTTTAATTATATTAAATAACGCCACATTAAAAAATAGAATTAATTTTTTTTATTACAAAAGTCATTATATTGTTTTAAATGAAGTCTTATACCATCGGTGATAGATATGATGATGATACTGTGTAAGTAACACTTGCAAATAAGGTACAATTTCGTTTGTTAACAGAATAATTTCTTTGTAGGTTTGTTGGGCAATAAATCAGTTTGCTACATGTGATTTTAAACCTTATTTGCTTTTGTCACTTACACGGATATTGCACTATCGCCTATATGACTGTGTGACCATAAATACAAGATTTGGCGGTCTATAATTTATCATAAATAAACGCTGGCGTTGATATAGTAATTTTTAATAACATGCTTTTATGGAAAGTGACTTTTTATGAATGTTGATGAACGAAAAGGTATCACAATATCATTAAAATATATGATTTGTACATATTAGATGTAGCTATAGATATAAGTTCTATTATTATTTTAAGAATATAATAGATATTTGTATTTGTAAGATATATTTAGATGTGTTTCTTTTACCATAACATAAAATTACGGTCGCGTTAATTAGGCTTTAAATGCACTTTTTTAACTATCCGACTTTAAATGTAGTGTAATCATAGCATTATAGTGTATGTAGTACTATTAGATATATATATAAAAATAGTTTTTTTTTGTTATAAAGTTATTTTAATATGGTGCATTTATTGAAAAGTAGGAGTTCCGCTAGTTATTACTATGTTAAATTAGGAAATTCGAAGATAAAACCAACCCCGAGCTAGTACGAATATTTAACTAATGTGTTCAAGATAGCAAAAAAATAAAATAGAAATAATACTTTAAATAACGTCTATTTAACCCGACCGTTATATATTAGTCACCTATATAATAAAAAATATATAGTATTAAATATAAGGATATGCTTTTTGCAATTACACACACAATTTATTTTTATTTTTTTTTCCCTTGCCAGTTCATGAGGCATATAGATATTATTATTATTATTTTTACTTATTTACTCGGTGGGTAAATGTGTTTACCAATTTTTGGATTCAGCACTATTTCTACAACTGGTATTTGTTTTTAAATAGTACCTAACAGGCGATATTCGTGGCTCCAAGCAGAAACAGCTACTACCAAGCTAGCGTCCATTGACTTAAAAAAAAGTATTGATGTAGTGTCTAACTTTATGTTAAAGTTATTGATAGCGACAGGTTGTTATCCAGATTTATCATCACGTCCACTGCTGGACATAGGCCTCTCTCATAGATCTCTTGTTATTACGGTTGGAAGCGGCCTGCATCTACCGTGATCCCGCGGTCTTAACCAGATCATCAGATGGTGGACATCCTACGCTACGCTTACCGATCCGCGGTCTCTATTCGAGAACTTTTGACCCCAACGGCCATCTGTTCTTCGTACTATATGGCCTACCCGTTGCCACTTCACCGAACTAATCCGTTTGTCGTATGACTTCCTTTTTGTATAAGACGCATATTACATTTTCTGATCTTTTATATATAATAATATGTACAAGTTGTGAGTGTTTATTTCAGAGCATTTTAAGGCAGAAGGAATGATATAGTTTGAACTATAATTAGTTTGTAATAGAGTTCAAAATTAAAAAATGATATCGTCGGTTATACGATTGTATTCCTGATGTCTACTTAAGATGTACTGTGTTTCTGGTGCTTTTAATGAACGATTTATCAGTTGTAGGTAGAATTGTTGCTGAATCGCATTGTTGTAAGAAAATGTCCAGAGAAATAAAACGTGACATGAATTATGAAATAATTTTGTGATCTTTTTGATTACCGCCAGAAGTCTAATTACGTTATGTATTTATATAGAAGTTTGATAATCGTTTAAGATATAATGTAGCAGCAATATGAATGTTGTGTCTGATTTATGGTTTCGTGGCAAAATAAAAAGTGTAAGTGTAATTTAAACCTTATGTTTATTGATAAAAGGTTCTATCTTGTAATTTCCTAACAGAAATGAAACTTAAAAAAAGGACACTTTATTCAAATGGTTGTTATTATATTATAATGAATGACGTAATTAGGCTGGGTTTGAAGAAGGGTTGTATTTAGATTTGCAATATGATTGTTTTATGTTGGTCAAACTTTTTTTTTTTGTGTATTTACCGTCAGCATATTTAATTAAATGAATGAGCAAAGTTAGTCTTCCGACGGAAAGCCTTCGCAATAATTACAATTTAATAAAATGTAATAATAAGGCATTATGTCATTGAGTTTGCTTTATTTAGTTATTTTACCTGTCGTCTGTGACTTTATCCGATGCCCGATGTCTGAAAGAGAGTTGCACAAAACTCCACTCATAGCGTTTAGTTATTTTTTCTTTGAATGTGTAGTTTTTAAACCATTGAACTAAAGCTCGCCTATATTGATCGGTAAATTATAAAAACATCTTCGCTGAATACAAATTCTTACTAATATTATACATGCGAAAAAATCTATAGTAAGACTGTCTGTCGGCCTTTTGCACCAAAACTTTTTTAAATTTGGTACACAGATATTGCAAAACCTGACAAAGGACATAGGCTACTTTTTATAGCCAAAAAGGGTTGTAGGCGGTTTAAAGAGGGGTTAAAAATTGTTTGGAAGTATCATCATTTTTCAAGCTAGAAGCTTGAAACATAATTTAAATTGTTACTGAAAGTCACTATTCCACGCGGACGTAGTCGCGGGCATAGAAAGTTATACATAATAAAAAAAAAGAAGACAATCACAGAATGCAGGTAATTTTATTTATTTCATTTAATAAATGTAACAGGAAATTTTATACATGCTATTTTTACAATAGACATACAATTAAGTACGTTGGTTCCCAAATAAGTTGTCCTGTTTGTTACCTGTTGGGGGAAACCGGGGCCTTGTTTGTACGGTTCAACTGGAATAACCAGTTTTTAAAAGCAATACCAATTTTGTAACGAAATTGTATCAAAAGTATATATTTTTTTTATTTAAAAGGATATCATAGAGATTTTCCATATTTGCTGTCTTCCATATTTTGTCGACTTAAATTAAATCAAATAGGATTTTTTTGTGTGAAGTATAAACTAGGGGATTATTTTTATTTTACCCTAGTTTAAGACAATTATAGGTTATGTTTTATTTAAATCGTTATGACGAAAAATAATGTATTTTATTTGGTTCGTATACAGATAATAAAATACTCCAATAATTCTAAACTCCATCTAACGCGTGTTTATGGTACTAAATTTGTGAATAAAATAGGTTATTATAACTTATTATACAAATGAATATGTCGAAATAAACCCTTCTTCAAACACGGTGGTATCTTACCTATTAGTTGTATATACGGAAAGGTTTGTTATAATGACCGAGAAATATCGAAATTCTAAATTATTGTGTTTGTAAATGCGTTCGTAGTTTTATAAGAGCGGGCGGGATTAGCTACTGTATTTAGTTACAGTGATACATTTTGTATAAATACCTTATTTCGGTATTAGAATGCCATATTGTGATTAGTTTGTTAGCTACACGAAATATTTTTCAAATAAAAATATCTATGTATACATTTATGTTTTGTTTCATTTTTGTACAACTTTTTCCTGATTTTCATCATCATTATCATCAGCTTGTATAACGTCCACTACGGAACATGGGCTTCCTCCCGAGAGAGAGTTTCGTCATATTCATCACGCTTAGCAGGCGGGTAGGACACCGCAGTAATATGTTGTACCACACAAGGAAACGCTGCTGCCCGTTCCTTGATATACGATTATTATACCAACCAACCAACCAGACCAACGGCTTAACGTGCTCTCCGAGGCACGGAGGGTAGTCCCTCAACCAAACAGACCCGGAAATCTTAGAATTTACACAAAGATTTCCTTGTCCGGCGTGGGGATCGAACCCACGACCTCCGAGATTTAGAGCGAGCCAAATACCGCTACGCTACAGAGCTCGGAGGTTGTATTAATAAAATATCAGAATTGAAATGGTCCTGAAAAGTAGGTACATACCTACTACAAATTTTCTATACATTTAGAGGGAAACTAATTTGTGGCCAGGACGCCTCTTTTCCTTTGTTGCCCCGAGACCTCCAGACTTCTAAATCCGGCCCTGAGACTGATTGCAATTCGAAACACCTATGTTTTGTGTGTCCAACCAAAGGCTCTAGAATACCTAAAGACGGCCCTGACTATACCTACGTAACTTCTTACTAATAAGTTTTCCCCCTTGGACATTTTATTGTATCAGAACTTTATATGGGTTTTACTATAACTACGAGTAAGTACTTACAGAATATTACTCGCAAACAATGCAATTTTAAAGTGTATCCACATTGTTTTCGTGTAGTAGATTTTACATAAGTACTTAGTATTAAAACTACAAATATCTGACGAGTGACGATGATATCATAATGAAATCTATCTTTACACTAATAAGTGACGCAAAAACTTTGTACGAAATGAGTATGAAATTTCTCACACTAATAGTTATACAGCGGTATTTTTAAAACACCAACAACCTTTTGGGGAATAGAAGTACTCATGATTATGAACAACTTTTACTATAGGATCAACCCTGAAATCGCGAAAATAAAATCAGCTGTTCCATACATTTTGTCGAGGTAAGTAAACATAAATGTATGGAACAGCTGATTTTTTTTTTCGCGATTTCAGTGTTGGTCCCATAGTAAAAGTTGTTCATAATAACTGATAATTGTTAATATGTAAAAGTTATTTACAATCATCAGTACTTTCCTCCTCTAAAAGGTTATTGGTGTTTTAAAAATAACCCTGTAAGTATAGAGAAGGAGTGCAGAATGTTAATTTTTATTTTAGTCATCATCATTATCGTCATCATCAGCCCGTATAACGTCCACTGCTGAACATGGGCCTCCTCCCGAGGGAGGGTATTTGCCATAGTCACCACGCTTGGCAGGCGGGTTGTTGACCGCAGTAATATGTTGTACCACACAAAGAAACGCTGCTGCCCGTTCCTTGATATACGATTATTATAGATGATGTTATAACAATCGGGACCAACGGCTTAACGTGCTTTCCGAGGCACGGAGAGTAGTCCCTCAACCAACCAGACCCGGAACGAAATCTTATAATTTAAACAAAGATTTCCTGTCCGGTCCCAACCAGCAAAATATATCGTAAAAATGCCACCAGCACGTTTCTATTTCAGCTATTGGTGGTGAGAAAATGTCGAGTAAATGATCTGTGCACGTTCTCTCAACGCGATTTGGGCGCACTTTTCTTTGCTTTAAGTGATGTAAATATCGTAAGATTATCGTATAAATAGCCAAATAGTCGAAAGAATATAGAGTAATCGCAATTCGAAAGTTAATAGTATCTTATTAATCATCAGTATGCCATTTTTCAACACATTAGCTTTTCCCAAGTCGGTAGAAGCGCTTTCATTCGACAAATTTATTGTAATTTAGCAGTGCGGTTGCAATCACTCGACTCTTTGATCGTGTGAATGCAACCAAGCAGCATTCATAGACCATTTTATTTCTTCAATTACCGGAGCTGTTTGTGAAAAGATTTTTTTTTTATATTTAATATAAGTATTAAATTTTGCCATATTATTTGTACCAAACAATTTTACAGTCATATTGACAATTCGTGACCTGAAGTTAGCTCAAAGGTGTTTACTTTCCTATGCGGGGTTAAATTTTTCGTCTACACATCTTTACATTTTAGTTAATATTTTCATGGGCCGTAAGATTTCTTAGTAAATAATTAATTACAAATAATATTAATTTAAAAGTTTATATAATTCGCCATTAATAGCAATTCACTTATCATCACAAAGCATTCACTCGGCTTTTAGCTGAGAAATAGACATGGGGTTTCAACTTTACGACTTCTGGGACCGCCATTGCAGTTAGTTTGGGGTTCCTTAGCGCAAAATGTTAAATCTTTAATATTATATCAAAATACTGTTATGAATACTCCAGAGGAATTAAAAAAAAATGAAACATAAACAAAAAAAAATATTATATGAGTGACTTTTTCAAATTATTTTAGTGGCAAATTAAATGTTTGACCACCATTAGTTTAACTATATAGTACAGTGCTGTAAAAGATTTTATTCAACATTCATACCACAACTATGCTGTAAGACGGCTTTCAAATGATGTTTAGAGCACCTTTGGGGCTGTAATAGATAATAATTAAGTGTTTTCTCAACTTCAAAAATTAAGCGGAATGAAAGCTTTATAAAAAGCTATTATATGACATTAAGTGCCGTTACAGTAACTGAGTTGCTATTTTATCAAATAAACAGCGTTTACTCTATAATTATGCTGTAATAAATACGAAAGATAGTGCTATAAAAGCTAGTTTTTCGACAAATTAGCAATTCAGTTGCTTTCAAAGAGCTGTCATAGGACTTACGGTTGCATGAAGGTTATCAAGAGATATCTTTATATAATTATCGAGTAAATGCATTAAGAATTCGTCGAGTACACGTTTACTAGACATGTTTATAGAGCCAAAAAGCGTTGAAAGCTAAAATATCTAGCCAGCTGCTTTTAAACGGCTTTTTGAAATAATAGGATCTTTCATACGAGTGTTTTTCGATTCATAGTCGTGAGAGTAATTGCTTATACGATCTCTTTGCTGGTTGGGGTGTGGGGATCGAACCCACGACCTCTGAGATTTAAAGCGAGCCTAATACCGCTACGCTACGGAGGTTGACGTCACTTTTATGTCATTTTGTTCGAACTTTGGTCGACTAGTATTTTCTTTTTTGTGGGTTCACGTCGCGTCGGTAGTGCAATGGATGGGGATCGAACCGGCGACCACAAGATCACAAGTCCGACGCCCCTGGCCATTGGGCTACGGCCGCTCGTAACTACTAGCTGTAGTAGACTAGAATAAGTATCTACTTGTAAATTTTAGCGGCATAAGATTTTATTTTATAAATGGTGCTCAAGTTAACACAGAAGATTATAATCACCATATATTATTATTGATTATAAGACGTATCGCGAAGACAAACTGACGAAACATACTAAAATAGAGAATTACATACTACAGTTGATCGTTGTATAATACTACGGTCGTTTGATCGATTTCGTTTGCCTTGCAACTAGTCGATTCAACCCTCGTTTCTTTCGTTTCGTTATGTTAATAGCTTTAGACTTGGCAACCTCTTACATTTTGCAGACTTTGAATTTCATTTGAGTTGTTTTGTCAAAGTTTCAAAACGAGTGCTGCCTTAAAAATACTGAAAAGTATTTTTAAAGCAGCACTCGCACTCAACAAAGCATTTTTTTATCTATGTCTAAATCATCAACTTAGGGTATTTATTTTTAAATTCGGACAGACATATGTAGTTAGCCCCGAGGCTTTTGCTACTTCACCGGGCATAGAGGGGATTTAGTTAGATTTGGTAGCAAGGTGTAGCACCTACGTTCATACGGCATTGCCCAATTGAATTCCAGCACTCGGGGAATATGCCGTAATTAACGAGAGCCCCTGCGAGGATTTTGCATTTATTTTGTGAAAGAAACTACGATTCTACCTTTCAGAATGAGTATTTAGAAGTCACCAGCAGAGGTGGATTTAACGTTGAGAGCGCTGTAGGCAAGCATCTCATCGTCGCCCCTATTTTATAAACAACTAATACCTACTTGTTAAAAATGTATCACTGTAGTTGTCGTTACTACATGTGTGGTAGAGGTTACTCCAATTTGGAACTGGCATATCTTTATTCTGACTTGTAGTAGCCTCAACTACAGTCGCTGTTCCAGTGTCTATTCTGCCCGCGCGTCCCTTTATACCTTCGCGTCTCTAGGCATGTGCCTAGTTTACCTTATGGATAATCCGCCTCTGGTCACCAGTCACAATGTGTGCTATGTCTTACGGGTAGAGATGGTAGAATCGTCCCTACGGATTTAGCATTTAAGGGGATATACCTATAGTGCATCTGTGTTTGCGTACACACTTAGGAACAATATGTCTTACGTAGATCTAATTTCTTTCGAAATCGAATCAGTCTTTTTTAAGCGGAGTTATTTTGGTAGGTCAATCAAACAATCGATCTGTATCTCTCTGTGTATACTTTTTTGATAGCATCAAAAAGTAAAGTTTAAAATGACTTCGAACCTAGGGCGCCCGTCAAGCGTTAAATTTATTGCTAGGCATTTTATATTTTCGGCAGGTCTCACTTAGCCGCGAGGCTTTTCCTACTTCACCGGGCATAAAGGGGAGCAGAGCTCCAGCATTAATAAATGGTTAAAAAACAACAATCTAAGCAATCTGTGCAAGAGGGCGCCCCCTGTGGGGCTTGAGCCTCGGCTCTGTCGCTGGCGATGAGATTGAGGGATTATGACTTTTAATTTTTTAGGGGGTTTTGTGCAACTGTCGCTCTACTTTAATTGCTAAGCACTTCAGCTTATTTGCTAAGTACATTTATCATTACCGTCTCCTTAAAAAAAAAACAAAGTAACATAAAGTCTACTTTAAAATAGTAATGTTACGGTTCGATAGTAATACTGAGGGTAAATCGTCGTGCCAATTATTAACAACGCCAAAAAAACACGGTGAAGATACATTTAGTTTTCAAAACTTAATTTTTTATGTATGACAAAATACGTGGCTCCTTAAGTAGAAGGGTTTGTCTTTCATTCATTCATTTGTAGACAGGCAATGAATGGAACCATACAATTGGTTGACCTCTGTGACTAAACCAAGTCCTTGTGCAAAAACCGGGGTCATTGTATGTTCGTGCTGTATTCATTACTCAGTTCAATTTTATACGTTGTAGGTATGATTTTGTGCAAAAAATTGTTACAGTTATTGCAATACCTTGACAAAAGAAAGATAAAACTAAAAGAATAATCTCATACAGTACAGTTGATGTTTCGTTTAGTACAATACCTTCTGTAATTGTTAACTATTTTTATGAAAAAAAAACCGGCCAAGTGCGAGTCGTACTCGTGCACGAAAAGTTCCGTATAATTTTCAAGTGCCTACCTTTTGACGTTATTGACATCGAGCAAAAAAGGGCAAAAAAAAGTTTGTTGTATGGGAGCCCTTAAAAAAATATTTAATTTTTAGTACCTATTCGTTGTTATAGCCGCAATGGAAATACATAATCTGTGAAAATTTCAACTGTCTAGGTATCACGGTTCTTGAGATACAGCCGGGTGACAGACAGACCAACAGCCAAGTCTTAGTAATAGGATCCCGTTGTTAATTAACCTTCGGGTACAATACGTTGGTACCCTAAAATAAATAATAGTTAAAAAAAACTTAAAAAACCGAACTAAAAAATAGAAAATAATTTTCACCTCAAAATAAAATTATAATAAATTTTAAGTTATTTACAGAATAATTCAATTCAGAGTGAAAAGCGTGGGGTGCATATTACCACTTTTCATAACTCTCCTCTCATAGATAGAATGATTGTGACATTTACTTTATCAAGCACCCCACGCTTTTCACTCTGAATTGAATTATTCTGTTAATAACTTAAACTTTATTATAATTTTATTTTGAGGTGAAAATTATTTTTCTATTTTTTAGTTTTTTTTTAACTATTATTTATTTTTTATTTTTTAAGGATAATAGGAAACTGTTATCAAATTATTGCATTGTCATCGGTCCTTGATACTTATGCCAAGTTTCAAATTAATCAGACTTCTGGAAACTGGTGAAAATTAAGTTCAAAGATTCCGTTACATACAACCCAAGCTAATAAAAGCGTGTTAAATATGTTTTTGACGTACGTACGTATTTCATACAGTTTATCGGTTATTGTTTAGTGACATGAAGTGGCAGTCAGGTTAAAACTAAATTTGAGTATTATTTTTTGGATTTAATTTTATTTTATTGATCATTTTGCAAAATGACCTATGTAGGTACATGATGCACTTAATGCCAGAGAAATTTTCTGCCAAACAACTATAGGGTATACTATACCTATTATACCTAATAATACTTAATAATAATCGTATCTGTGGAGGATTGTCCATTGGTATATCTCAATGGTATATATAAATGCGTAGACCTCCATAGATGCAGCCATCTCACTTTTAAATTAAAAGGTACCAAAGGCCTCTTCAATGTTGGCTTCGGTCCCATGAATACCTTTCAAATGACCGGGTCCTCAAGCTCCCGTGGCAGTAAAATGTACCAACATAATAATAAATTTATTCAATATCACTTCTTACAATCAATACATTCATATTCCTATACCTAGTCTCACTTAAATTTATATTTAAAACCAAAATTACAAACTAATCTATATCTAAATACATATTACGTTACTGTAGTAAGTTTTAAGGATTGCACGAAGTCTGAACTAGGTATGACCTGTGCTTCAGACAGTAATTTAACTACTGTGTTATCCAAATAACTAAAAATACACATTATTATTATAACCCATATTAGTGCCCAACTCTATAGCCGCTGGGAACTCCATTCTCGAAGTTGTGACCGAATACATATATCTAGGTCAAACGATCCAACTAGGTAGGACCAACTTAGAGAAAGAGGTCAATCGTCGAATCCGACTCGGCTGGGCAGCGTTCTCGTCCAAAATACCTCGGTGCCTGAAGACAAAAGTCTTGAATCAATATGTGTTACCAATGATGACATATGGATCTGAGACGTGTGCCTCATAAGAAAGCTCAAAGTCGCTCAGCTAGCTATGGAAAGAGCTATGCTCGGCGTTTCCCTGCGTGATCGAATCAGAAATGAATAGATCCGCAGGAGTACGAAGGTCACTGGCAATGGGCAGGACACATAGCTCGAAGAACTGACGGGCGATGGAGCAAAAAGGTTCTCGAGTGGAGACCACGTACTGGCAAGCGCAGCGTAGGACGACCGCCTGCACGATGGACCGACGACCTCATAAAGGTCGCAGGAAGTCGGTGGATGCAGGCCGCTAGTGATCGTTCCCGCTGGAAATCGATGGGGGAGGCCTATGTTCAGCAGTGGACTACAACAGGCTGGTGATGATGATGATGAGATATTATAATCGTATTTGTATATAAGTATATAAGCTAACAAATTTGCGACGGGGGAAGAACTTTGAATAAATATTTGCTACCATTTGATTTCTTGTCATAAAAAAGTTAGCAACGGAATGTTACAGAATCAATATTTAAAAGATTTTTTAAGTCGATTATTATGTTTGTTTCTTCAATAATTACTATTTCTTTATCTATTATTATACATCTCTGTTTGATGACTTTCTTATTATTATATTTCTTTTACTTCCTTATTAATAATTCCTAGTTTCTATCTCAACCGTGGAGTCGACGATGCCATACTTTCTTAGATTACTATTAGCCTATGGGTCTCCAAACTTTGAATCCTTAGGGCCATAACGATTTTTTCAATATGTTCGAAGGGCCAAAACAGTTTTAATTTTTCTATCCTTAACTATACTCTTATTTTTAGACTTGTCGCAAAGTGTGCGACCAAGTAATTATCATTTTGTGTTCTCTTTTTCAACTTACCACAGCAATTAGACGTTGGGTGTCGCCGGCCAGATTGATGACACTAGTCTTAAGCTGTCGCGGGCCGGATTGTTGGCACTGGTGGGCCAGATTTGGCCCGCGGGCCGTAGTTTGGAGACCTCTGATCTAGACAATTACATTCGAAATTACCTACTTATCAAAAGTTTAGTTAACATCAACAATAAGACAATAATTCTAATAAATATGAATTTTAATGTCTTTTCAAGAATTTAGCGCATCAAATGCGATAAAATCAATGCCAACGGCAATGACAATGCTTATGCATTGATTGTTATAATTTGTTCGGCCATTCTCCGATTAGCAAGTTTTACGTGTCCGGGCTTGCATAGTCCATAATATTATCATATACAATCACGCATTTTTTTTATATGTTAGTTAGCATCCGTATCTAGCTGTTAACAAAAACATTGGCTTCTATTTTAAGTAGTTTAAGACTAAATTAATTTACTATGTTCAAAGAACGTCTGTTCTCTAATTACCGTGGCGTGTCCGCACACCAACTTAATGTTAAAACTTGCTTGTAATTTTTATTACGTACAGATTTACTTTGATTCATTCATCGTTTTAAACTGTATTAAGCTACGTGTATCGCATAACAAAATATCGACTCAATATAACCAGTCTATAAATAATTATCATAAAGTAACCGCATGTCCAATCGAAAGTTATAATTGCCGTGACATTTTCTGTTCTCGGGTGCACATCCCTAAATATCAGTATTTGGCAAATCACTACCATACGCGTCGCGTCTCCTCAGTGTGTGCCGCGGCCCATCAGCAGTTGCACGTCTCTAACGTTAGTGTACCGCCAATGAAGCACGTGAGTATATAATTACCGTAGCCTTGGTTAAAAACTTTTCTAATTACCGTTGTACTTATTTTAATACTTGATTTTTTAAGTTAGACCAAAGTTGATCATGTAATTGGAGACAGTATTTTGGCCTCCGTACGTTGTAATAAGCTAGTATTTGTTGGTTGTTGGTTTTAGAAATTTTAAAGAAAATCTATAGTTTTCTAATTATCGTATACTAATTACCATCTGTTTATAATTACCGTTGTATGAAAAATTGTTTACTATCTGTAGCCGCGACGTTCGTACCAATGGAAAGTTTGCCCGCGGTTTTCGTTGTCCATAAATACGTCTATACTATATGCTGACCATTCATCTAGTTGTTTAATTTTTATAGGATGGGAAAACTGAAAAATACCAAAGAGGAAGTTAAAGAAAAGAGAAGGCTCGCTGCACGACAACGCCGAGAACGAATTAAAAATAACTTTGTATAGTTGTAATAGTTTTGTATCAGCAATCAAAAGAAAAAGAGAAAGAAAGGTATAATAAAAGAAAAAGAGATACCTAAAAAAATACGTCCTATCTGCGAAATGTCACCAAAAAATCGGCAGAAAACTCAAAAAAGGAATAGAGAAAATTTCAGAGCTTACTATAAATAAAAGACAAAAGGAAAAGGAAAAATTGGAAACAATTGAGGAAGAAGTGGTCGTTGATATAGATGTGCTTGATAACAATATAACAGATCCTTTTGAAACTCTGTCAACACCACTACATTTCAATGATTCACCATACACGCTGCGCTCAAAAAATTACACTAAAAGATCTTTACAAAATTGTACCAAAAATCCCAAAGCAAAAAAAGAAGATAATCAGCAAGACGAATTTTGTCTACAGTCGACTTCTTTTGAAAAAGAATTAGTTCCCTTGAAGAAGACACCTTTTAAACCTACCTTAATCACATCAACGCCGCGTTCATCTAGTGCTCTATCATCATCTTTTACTGAAAGTATGTTATTATTAGGCAATAATGAGCAATTGACTTTCAAGAAGATGTATAGATTGCGCAAATAGGAATATTCATTATTCCTATTCAAATCTTAAAAGAGCTGTGAGTAGGTTTAAGCTAGATCTATTCTTATTATCCAAGAAGGTTTATATTTTAATATTATAACTTTAAGTTCCATCCTACTTACATTTTTAATAAATATGGTTTAACCAAATGGTAAAAATATTACCAATTAAGATGTTTGATTTATTAAGTTTGTTTTACCTGATTTTCATTAAATGTGTCTAATTTTTAATAAATTATAGCAAAGATAAAGTGTATTTTTTACAATAGTAAAAAAGACACTTTATCTTTAACCAAAAGGTTATGGTTATGAGGGACATCGTTATTTCTATTGCTTCAATTATATGTGTACAAATTAATAATGTGTGATATTATCATTACATTATATCATATTTTACATAGACTTGATGATGTTTTCTAATTACCGTTGCATTAAATATTAAACTTTTCTAATTACCATACTCATAATTTTTTTAAGTCCCATTAACTAGAAAACCACCATTAATTGTTAAATGCCTCATTAATTATTGAATTCGTATCTTTGATGTGTTTCATATTTTAATATGTTTAAGTCAAATCAGTAAAAAATAAAAAAGGTTACGGTAATTAGGCAAAGAACGCCGAATTGGAGAATGACCGTGTTATTGGATTGATAGTGTTAATGTTCTTGTTCTGTTTTAGGAATAGCAGGATTGTTATTAAAGTAAACGGGATCGATGAGGTTTAAATGCGGAACAAATCGCCGCAATCCGGTGCCGTTACATAAAATAACGGCTACTCCCAAGACTGTTACATAATCCTGATTTTCATTTTAGCGTATTGTCTAAAGATTTTGGTAAGAATCGATGTGAAATGTAATATAAAACAACTACCTGTATTATACAAAGATTAGAATAGTATTGGTAGGTACTTAATTGTTATAATTGGCTGGCGTTTATAATTGTCGTTTTAGGACGGGAGGCATTCGCAAAAGGGCCGTTTATATCGTCTCGGGAGCGTTGGATGAGTTAAGTAATGTTAGTGCCCTTGCTTTCCGGTCCTTGAGGTTACCGCACAGTCTCACAGTGCTGTTTATAATTACGAACGTCACGCCGCGCCGGTAGTCCCGCGTGCGGCAGCGGCTGCAACGTCCAATCGCGGCGCCAGTCCAAGACACACCTCCGCGACGCTCCGACGGATTTAAAATTGGATCGGCTGCGCGCGCAGACGACTTGGTATCGAGCGGACGTCAGTGTCAGTTGTCAGTTGTCAGTCGCGGACGACGGTCGCGTGTTGTGTTCGTGTTGTATTTCGCGGAGCTCCGGACATGGCTCTGCTCAGACGTCTTGCGGTGAACGCACCTCGTAATGTGCGCGTGCTGTCCTCCTCGCCGCCAGCACGCGACGACCTCGACCTCAGTTTTAGCAGCCCTAAGGATGCGTTCAAGAGCAAGAAGACGAGCGAGCTGGTGCGGGCGTATTTCGTGTACCAGATATGTTCGGTCAACTGGCTGGTCGAGAACAATGCCATGGTGAGTCGATCGATCGCGTTTCAGCTGTGATCTTACGTAAGATCTGCAGTCTCGTAACAATGTTTACTCGCCGGCGCCCAAGAACAGTTCAAATCGGCTTCAGTTTGCGTCCTTGCGTTCGTTTTACATGTAGTGATTGATGGGTGTCGTGTGGATTTAGATTTACGCGTCGTTAGTTTCCTGATGTATTTTGAGTGTCGGATGAAATTGGTTTACAGCTGTGTTCGTGTAAGGTTCGGGAACATGGCATGTGGGTGGATGTGGAGCGTGTTACCTAACAGGCAGGGTAATGAATGGGTGGAATGGATTTTTATCGATAGTAATGCGCATGCGTGTCGGGTACCTAGCCGCGGTGGCAGACGGTAGACGAGACGTTCGTAACCACGCGGATCGGAAACCGGCTACCTACTTGAAAACCCCGGTGACTCATTGTTTAGGCAAAAACTATTACTTATTAATTTAATTGCGTGAAATCAGCACTAATTATTGCAGCTACGTCCAATATCTGTGTCAGTAGAATCTGCAAAGTAGAACGAGATGTCAAGATCAATGCTTTAGCTGACTTTCTAAGAGTGTACACGTTTTGATTTTTATAATATATAACCTCTAGACAAACTTATTGCATTGCAAGCAGTAGTTATAATAGTGATATGGTCACTTGTGTAAACAATATACTTTCTATATATTTGAGTAGTGAGTACAATGATGTAGGATCTGAATACTGAATTATGTAATTTACGATACAAGTAGGTAGGTAGGTAGTTATTGTAAAATAAAACAGGAAAACAATGAAACGAATTGAGACATAGTTGGTCGCAATTTGTTTATTATTGGCATTGAAATCGATAACTGTATGTTAAAGTTAGTTAGTAACAGTTGATTATGTGACTACAAGTGTTATTTCAAGTGAATAAACTTGAATGTACACCTACAGTCAGGAGATAGGTTTGCACATTGTGAAACGTATTTTGAACTAGCTGTAGGTATGTGCCCGGCGTTGCCTGTTAAATATTCTGGCACTTCCAGTGTATTTATTAACATTTTACCGTCAGAATTATTAACATAATAAAACACGATTACACATTAATATGGACGTACTTCCATTGACACATGCAGATTTTAAAGTACCTATAGGTATATATACATACCTATACATAGAAAAAAAAATGTCATGAAATGAAGGGGTAATGCTTAAATCATCATCATTACATCCCTCTGGCTTGATCCGCGTAGAATTTAATAAAAAAGTTTTTAATAATTTTTGATTATTTCTAAAATAAAATAGCCTAAGTTACTGCTTATAAGATCAGCTATATGCCAATGCCATAAAGTTCCGTCAAAATCGGTCCAACCGTTCCGGAGATAACTTTCCTAGTCTGTCTGACAGACAAAAAAAATGTTTATTTTTATTTTTACCGTATAGTTTTACCTACATTCATAAGCATGTAGTAAAAAGCGGTTATTTTAATATTACAAACAGACACTGCAATTTTCTTTATTTGTATCATAGATTAATTGATACTGGAGGTGTAAACCAAACTCCTTGGTCGAGTGTACATTGTAGTTTTTGCCTTGATAATGATCTTGCGCCGAGTGTGGGTCATCTGGTTTCTTGTACGGTTCGCTTTCTGATTGGGTCGTGTTTTATGCCTTCATTCTACGAAACTACTGAAGCAAAATATTATGTTGATATTTATTATCTATCTTGCAAGTTAGGATTAAGGTGCATCGTTCGCATTTATAGTAGGTATTTAACGGAGAATTTGACGGAAAAAAAGAACCCAGGACTAACATAAGCTATACCTATTTTTATTTCGCGGTTCCCACGGAACGACTTGCGGGATAATACATTAAACTAGATTATGATGTGGTTCCACATTGTCTACTTATCATCATACTACAATGTTGGGTTTAAACTTCAATTTAAGTCGGATAATAACGCAGGTGTTGGTAATAAAGTCGAGGAAATAATCTTCAAAGTGGCAGCAACAAAAAGATTTTAGAATTGGCTACAAAACCATATAATGTAGATATTCGAAGAAAGTAAACAACTATGTTATGTAAGAAAACTTCATAATGCAATAATTATTACTAATATAGTTTGACTAAAATAGTAAATTCATCAAATTAATAGTGATCTCGCCAAAGTTTTTTTTCGGAAGGACGTTTGTGTGGTCATACATGAGGCTTCTGCTACTTCACCGGGCATAAAGGCGAGCACGCTTCTGCCTTGCTCATATAAACTACTAACCAAGCAACCTGTGCAAAGAGGGCACCCCCTGTGAGACTTAGACCTCGCTGGTAGGGGATTATGGGATTATGAATCTATTTTTTTAAAGGAGTCTTGTGCAACTGTCGCTCAATGTTAACTTTCGCGGACCTCCGAAGTTTTCGATGGCCACTCCGCCACTCGGACGAGTCTACGAAGGCGTCGGCAACTTCTTTACAAACTAAGGGTCGGGCGGACTCTTCTCCGGAAATAAATCTCAGATTTTACACAAAGATGTTGTCCGGCGTAGGGATCGAACCCATTACCGTTTATCCAAAGCTTATGCCGCTACACCACATCCACATTAAATATTTAAAATCCTGATCAAAATAGAGTAACTCACGTGCCAACAAATATAAAACATACTAATATTATAAAAGTGAAAGTACATTATGTAGGTTAATGTCCTTTCTTCTCGTTCAAACCATTTGACGGATTGATGTCATTTTTTGTATTGAAATAGTTTTTGTATTATATTGAACATTTACAGCACCGCTTGTCCATACATTTTTATCTAGGCTGGAGCTCTGCTCGCCTTTTTGCCCGGTGAAGTAGAAAAGCCTAGTGGCTAACTACATAATGTCCGTCCGAAAAAAATAGTCCATAAATTCAAAGACGATCAACGAGTCAAGGAGCAAGCTATGTTTGGGTTTCTCTGAAAGATAAATGCATTGAGGTTATCCGACAGAGAACTTAAGTTACCGACATATGATATAATAAGCAGGTTGAAATGGCAATGGACTGGCCAGAAGGACCGACAGTCATTGAACCAGACGTGTCATAGAGTGGAGACCCTGTCTCTGCAAACGTTAAGTAGGACGCCTCCCGGCTAGATGGACAGATGACTTGAGAAGGCGAGTTGCAGGCTTATCACGTACCTACCGATATTACTATGATAAAAATATATTCGTTACTCAGAGTTTACTATGCATGCAAAAAATAATATAAATATGATAATAAGTTAAGTTAATGCTCCAAAAATACAGTAATAATAACATAGAAAAAATTTATACGGTCGAATTGAGAGATCTCCTTTTTTGAAGTCTGTTAAAAATGCGTTTTTTTATTGAAGTCATAGTAATATAGTTTAGTGATAAGCCTCCTGGAGTGGACTGAATGCGGAGGGCGACCAAGTGTTATGTCACAAACTAGGAAATCCCTATGTGGACTGAGAAAGGATGGATTGGATAGGCGGTAGCTACCGCTGTATCGATAATACGAGACTCCGTGCTATAATAACTCCGGAAGTGTAAGGTAGAAAGCCACCCCAACAAATTTTATTACGGGGCCGGTCTAAGGCACGCTACGGCACCGATATTGTATAAATGTTACAGTCAAAACTGATAATCGGTCAAAACCACTTTTGACTGCAAAAATCAGGCAAAAGTAGTTTTGACGGGTCCATATTGGCTCACATGAAATTCCAAAAACGAGATGCTCTTATTTTTGGTCGAAGGTTAAAAAATGCACCAGGATTCCAACTTCTGAAGGTTAGAACTGTGATCACAACGCAACGTGCCGAGCGAGCGAAGCGAACGTGCCGCGGCAGCGGCCGGCGAAGTGCCGGATCCTAATTCCATACAACCGTCAAAACTACTTTTGCCTGATTTTTGCAGTCAAAAGTGGTTTTAACCGATTATAAGTTTTGACTGTAACATAATATATATTAATACGCGATGCAAAACGTTTGCAAGAAGATACATTTTACATAGTTCATGATAATTTTTTATGTATCTAAATGGTCTTACGAGAAATTTAACGCTGCTGTTTTGTAATATTATTATATATTATATTATTATAAAGCAACAATTTCCCCATATGTTTTACTCAAGACTCTCGTTGCACCCTGCACCCGTTTATAAAACCTGTTTCGAATAACTATTACATCACAGTCAAATTGGGGTGATGTGTTACCGTCTCGTCCCTCTCTTAATATTGACCTAAATATAAACTGTGAAAATCTCATTGTGAACGATGTTGTGTAAAGAAGTAAAAAAGGTACCTTCTGATATTGGTTCATTAGATAAGAGATTTTCTTCTTTATGTCGCAATTAACATTAAGCCCTTTTTGTCATAAAGTTTCTATGTTATTGAAGAAGCTGCGCGTGGTTTACTCGCGTAACTCCCGTATCCATAGGAACTTTATAATTAAATATAAAGCCCTATTGCCTTCCTCGATAAATGGGCTATGTAATACTAAAGTAACTTTTCAAATCGGTTCAGTAATTCCTCAGATTGGCACGTCCAAACAAACAAACAATCTCTTCAGATTATATTAGAGCAGCGGTCGGCAATTTGGCAGATAAGGGCCACAAAGTGGCAAAATAAACTAAAGGGCTGTACTTGTGATTAATATCACAAGTACAGCCCTTTAGTTTATTTTAGGTGGTCACATCACGTCGAAAAATTTTCGATTCCATCCTCATTTGTTCGTTCTTGGGCAGAGTGAAGCGCGTTCTTAAGGCTGGATCTTAATTGTACCAGATTGTACGTAGGTATACGGTCGATAGCGGTACGGCCCCAAATAAGAAGTCCGAGGGCCGCGTGTTGCCGACCGCTGGTATAGAGTATTAATATGTATTATTAATTTATTAGCTTTCAAGTCACCACACCGGTCACTCTCGTCGTTGTCCTACAATTTATCAAAACACACTCCATGTCCGTCGTTGGCAAATTTCAGAGATGATAATCTTTCTTGTGATAATTACATTGTTTGGGTGTCTCTCAATAATTTGGCAGAACTTACTATTCGTGGTGTCGTCAATGGTGATTATGATTATTAATGAATGCATGTTAAAAGAAACATTTGTTCTAAAGAAGTTGGCAAGTAATGTATTTGCATCAGCTCATATTGTTTGAGAGTAGCTTCGGTATGAAATTAGGTGAAGGATTAGTCACGCTTGCGTATAATGTCACCTTAAGTCTTGTTTAAGAGTCATGCTAATTGTTATCAGCGCTGACGATCCTAAATGTATGATAAAATAAAAATAAAATAAAAAATATATATATATATGTTTTGTCTAATTTCGATGATACTGGCATGTACGTAGGTACATATGTGTTGGAATCGAGCATTAGAGGTGCAGCGGGAATTTTCTGGCCATTATTGCGCCCCCCAGAGCCCCCATATTTACGGCACTGCTGAAGCGTTTTTCAATAAGGTTGGTTCTACCTCATCAAATAGCTTTTATGCAGTGATCTTTACTGTACCTACCTATACTAATATATAAGGCTGAGAGTTCGTTTGTTTACGCGCAACTTTCTGGTTACTGAACTGAAAGTACTGGTCCGATTTGAAAAATAATTACAGTGTCAGATAGCCCATTTATCGAGGAAGGCTGAAGGCTACATTTCAAATCCCCACGGGATCGGGAGCTAGTCATTCATATGGGACTGTCAGAGCGATCTTTAACGAGACTAAGGTGGACCCTACATTCGGGTCGGGAGCTCGTTCCGGATGGTCACATCGGTCACAGGAACGCGAACGCCCAATGTGGATCAGTCTAAATGTTGACTAGACAACAACTTAAAATTTTCCGTTGAATGATTACTATTGTCGCAATAAAGGTCATATTGATATGAATTACAATCTCACGACCAGACGATCTAACTTGCTCTAAGTTTTGGGAATTTAAAAAACTACGGATAAAACTTCAAGAAATTAACATTAATAAAACAATTATCGCCTCCTATAAATTGGTTCCTACAGTTGAGCTTAAGTAAAAGTGGTTTGTTTTCTTTAAAAATGAACTGACAAAAGTGTCTAGGTGTGAGGACTAACCAATTAGTGCTCAAAATGCCTCACGAAATTGATAAATAAATATAGCTAACATGTTAATTTTGTATGGCAATAATACCAAATTGTTTATTTTTTTTATTTATTTATGTACACACACACAGAAGATATACATACAACAAGTCAGACAAACAGAAATGTTCAAATGTGCTACTTATTTCTTAAGAAATCTCTTCTAGTAACCTGCGTGAGGAGAAGTCAGAAGTCAGTCAGTCAGTTTATTTAAGCTTTACCTTATTTAGGGCTGATTTTTCAAGACCAGCGACCTGCCTTGGCTTCGCACGGGTGCAAATCTGATTATAAACCTTCCTCTTGAATCACATTATTAAAAAAACCGCATTAAAAAACGTTGCGTAGTTTTAAAGATCTAAACATACATAAGGACAGACAGGCAGGGAAGCGATATTGTTTTATACTATGTAGTGACAGATTTTGTGTGAAAAACCTGTCAAAATTTTAATTTATTCCTTTGATAAATTCTCCTTAGCGAATTTAAATTATGTTTTGAAAGGTGGTTGGCAGTGATTATAAATTATTTGACTTCCAAAGTTACAAAATTAACATCCATTCGCCGAAATACAAATTGCGTTGAATTTTACCCAATGTCATACAAAAGGCATTGAACGCGCCACTGATCCATATGATTAGATGATTTGTTTGTTACGTAATACGTTGTGTCAAGTCGTGGGGTCCACCTACCTGTATGTACTTATGTACACAGATGTTGTGTGTTGCTAAGGGGCCATGTATAAAATAGGTAAGTCACACGTAAAGACAAAAAGTGATATGGTGTGACAAGAGGTGGGAAAGGTCTTAAGTTTTGTGACAATAAATTTCAAAATCTAGTATATTGGTAAGTTAATACTCGCTCTAATAAGGCTGGAGCTCTGCTGGCCTTTATGTCAGGTGAAGTAGCAAAAGCCTCGTGGCTAATTAACATAAATGTCCTTCACGACAAAAAACCTCGTTATATTCTCTCTTTTATTTAAAATTCAGAACTGCTGTTTTAATTTAATCATTTTTAAATGTGAGGTAAATATGTGACGTCACTCAGGGAGGAGGGAATCACTCAAATGTGCCCAGCTGTGACAAAGACTGGGGAGGTCCTTAATGGTTGGCGTCTAAGAATCACGATATCTTTCACTTGCCCCTTATTAAGAAAATTGTGCGGATAGAGGAGAATGAAATTTCGCAAACTTGTCGGTACTAATAATAAAGATGAAAAGCTTGTACTTTTGTATCTTTGTTTCGAATAAACTGAAAAACTACTGAACATATTTAAATCATTCTTTCACCATTAGAATACTACATTATCCCTGAGTTACATAGGCTATATTTTTTAGGTACTAGAAACAATTGGGGATCCTTATTAAAACTTGGATAATGTTAACTTAAGTAAGTAAGGTATGAGAAAAAATGCCATAAATTGTTTTCCATCGCATACGCTGCGGCAACTATGAATGGCAGAACGAAAAATGTTAAAAAACTTTGTACCTTGGTACCATTTGTCTAACTATAGTAGTTATGTAACTATAAATACTTTTTTGAAAGAAAAGTTAACAAAAACTGGACAATGCCCAGAAGACCACGTTATTCATATTGTAGTATTGATCCTTACCCAAACATATTATTTCTTATTTAAGACTGTTTCAGTGCGTATGTAGATTACTTGAATTGTTAAAATCGGCCATTGCATTTAAAATATACTACGAGTTTAAAAATAACAATCTAAACAAAATATTAATATAAGCCTTGATACTGCAACAGAGGACATTTATTTTTGTAAGATTTTTGATTTCGGGTTGGATCGAGGCTAAAAGATTTTCAAGACTGATCAGTTTTAGCCAATCCGTGCGAAGCCGGGGCGGGCCGCTAGTAGTTTATAGAAAAAAATGCCACTTTTTTATATATTTTTTTATTACTATTTTTTTTACGTTTATTTGCAGACTGTTGCAGTCTACTAGTATTCTTGTTAACCCCTCGCGCTAAGCTAAAATGTTTGTGTTACGACTACGAGTGCGTTGACGTCGGCAGTGCAATGGGTGGGGATCGAACCGGCGACCACAAGATCACACGTCAGACCCCCTAGCCATTGGGCTACGGTCGTTTATATTATGGTCGAATTTAGACCACTGGGCGACCACTAGTGAAGAGAAAAGTGCTAATTAAGTCACATGTGTGCGAACGCGTGCGCACTGTATCGACAATGCTGTAATCGGTCATCGTTGCTGTCTGTGCGTAATCTCCTAATAAAATGATAACGAGTGCTCTCGGGACTAAGCTGTTTATGATGATGGCAGTTTTAAGACACGCACTGTTGCTAATTACTTTTTTTTTTTATAAAAGACTTGCTTCCCGCGCGAGCTTTCACCCGCGTAACTCCCATTTTGGAAAATCCGGAGCAAATGTCAGTAGGACCGATGGGCACGGGCACGGGCGATGCCGGGCATGAAATAATTTAAACTAAATTAACTGAAATATAATAATATGATTACTTTTAATGTTTAAACTTTTTTTATTTTCATTTTACTAGTGATTTTATATAAGTATACACCTTAAGCTAGCTGATCCCACATTAGACCTGCGCATTCATCAAACGTGTGAATGATGCAAACAACGTAAGCGACGAGGTCCCGTCCCTGTCACCCGCTACCTCCGCGCCGTCGTACGCATGTAACTCGAGGAACACGCAGGCCCATATGGTGTCTACCCGGGCCCTTCATTAACGGCGGTCGTAGACCCGGGCGGTTTTAGTGTTTAGTGTCCTCTCCTCGTGGTATGATCAGCATACCACCGCTATGGAGTGGTCGAGTTCCACATACCCCTTCGCCGGTGCGGGAACGCTGCAGCGGCGGAGGGGATCATCATCATCATCATGCGTAAAGGCATTACCCCCCGGACAAGAAAAAGGCACATATGGAGTCAACGTAAAATAACATAATAGACTTAAGCTGTTTCACATTCCTTAAATAAATACTTATCTTTTTATATTCTCCAAATCACTGGTTGGTTTAGCGTTTCACAAACAGTCTGCGACGCTCATATTTAGTCTTATCTATTATGCCAAAATTATCATTGGATTAAAATTAAATAGTAAAAGAAACAAACAAGAACTAGACTTTATTTTGATAGATTGCGATTACGACTGCAAATATTAGGTATTTGAATATTCTGTTATCTTTACGGCAGACTCACGACAGACATTCAGACTGCAGATATACTTACTTAATGAGTTTTATTTATCACAATTTGTATTATCATATCTGTTCTATACATACATCGTTACTTTTTAGTCTTTGCTATTACTCGGCGAAACCGAGCGCTAAAAATTGAGTCCGAGCGATGTTATAAGTAAAATCAAGATTCATGAAATTTTGCATAATGATGACCTTACATACCCTTACACATTTAAAATACTTTTAATCACAGAATTTATTTCAAAATTGAGATTAATAACTTTTTCATAAAGTGTTCAAAACATTTAAAATCTAGGTACATCTACACGTTAAAAATGTTTATCGAAGGAATAAGAAATACCACGCGGAAAAAGTCATGGGCATCAGCTAGTTTGAAATAATACATAGCTATGTTTTCTTTTCATTCTGCCAATTATTAACAACAATAAATAAATCACTTAAAAAATCTTGAAAAGTTCTTTATTAACAATTTTTTCTAACGACTTTGTACGACTTGACTTCGATTTCTTTAAATACAAAGTTTGAACCCGTTTTATCCACTTAGGGGGTTAATTTTAGAAAATCAGTAGTTTCCCATTTTTGTTTTATCCGCGTAGCTCCCGTTTCTGTGGGAACTTCATAATACAATATAGCCTATAGCCTTCCTCGATAAATGGGCTATCTAAAACTGAAAGAATTTTTCAAATCGGTCCAGTAGTTTCTGGGATTACCAAACAAACTCTTCAGCTGTATGTGTAAGTATAGATTGCTATAACAAATATTTGTATAAAAATTATACTAGCGACCCGCCCCGGCTTCGCAATGATGCAAAGCTGATGTATCATATAAACCTTCCTGTAGAATCACTCAATCTATTAAAAAAACCGCATCAAAATCTGTTGCGAAGTTTTAAAGATCTAAGCATACATAAGGACGGAAAGACAGCGGCAAGTGACTTTGTTTTTTACTATGTAGTGATAATTGAGGTATCTTTGCAAATTATGCCCCAAGTGCACGTATTATACGCGTGATATTACCTGTTTTGCGCATTTTTGTGGTCAACGAATAAAAATTTTATGCGTTGTTCAATAAATTGTATTTTTTTTCCCCTATGAATAATGTAAGTAAACCGCAACGATAGTACTAATTAGTTATAATGAATAAGTTTGGTTAATCCCCAACTAATATTATAAATGCCTAACTTAACTGTTGTCTGTCACTTTTACACTTAAGTCAAAGAACTGATTTAGACGACATTTGGTGCAGCTAGACCAGCTGTAGTAAACCGGTGGCCCGCGAGCCGCAAACCCGTCGGGCCTTTTGAAACGATCATTACCTACAATTTGCAAAAGAAAACAATACCTAAATAACGCAGACTAAATGTTTAGACAAAC
Source organism: Nycteola revayana (assembly GCA_947037095.2). Taxonomy (NCBI): domain Eukaryota; kingdom Metazoa; phylum Arthropoda; class Insecta; order Lepidoptera; family Nolidae; genus Nycteola; species Nycteola revayana. Next base: position 16,104,918 of record OX344858.2, on the reverse strand, counting down.
ATACACTCTCACGTCTCATCGCTAAAACCTAAAGATATCGGAGAACCGGTTTAATCCAGAATTTTCTAGATCATCATGCTATGTACTAACTTTGCTATTTGGCATGACTTAACTTTTAAAACCGGTATTGCAGTTCCTAATTTGAAAATCGTTCTCCGTTTGAATTAGCAGTTTGTTAACTTTTTTAGCGTGTAAAGAATTGTGAAGGTCATTTGGTATTGTCACGTGAATATGACTCAATTTGATAGTTTACTTTAAAACGCCCTTAATTTTGTGATGATTGAACTTGTTAATCCCTGCGTCACGTAAAATTGTATTAGGTCGTTAACCGTGCGAAATGTCACACGCACGTGTTTGCTTTCATGTGCTCAAGGAAGTATTATTTCAGCATCATCATCTTCCTCAGACTACTAGAAAAAAAAACAGATTGTAATATGCATTATATTCGATATTCCTATTGATAATCATATCTGTGCCGCACAATTACGTTGTGGAATTTATTGTCAGCGCACGTGTTCCTCTCTTCCTACGATCCTGGGTCCTTCAAGAGTGGCGTGAATAAGTATTTTGTAGGCCGTCAAGGTGAGGCCGACCACTGCAACGGTGCTCGCTGTGGTGGTCGACCTCATTAGTGGGTTTCACTGGCCGCTTCTTATCAGGCGAAGTGGAGCAATATTAGACAGGCTCCTTAAAAAAAAAAGTATTATATCAATAATAATATTATTGTCCAGTTAAAGGGGATCTTTTACTTACAATAAGAACATGTTTTTCTGCATTCGTTGGTTATTGACATGCACTTACTTCACTTACATATTCTTTTATTTCTTTCCACCTCGTTTAGATCTTTCTATCTTAATCATCTTATTCTAGAAAAAAAGACACCTGTCTTTCTGACCTTTCTACGAATAGAACTGTCTCAATTAATTACTCTTGAATATTTCTTCGAGTAACTGGCACGACTCGCCAGAGCTGTTAGTCAATCTATTCAAAAGATTTTGTCAATGATAACGATTTTGTCTGCCGTTTGTTCGCCTTTGTAGCGTTGTTAATTTTCTCTGCTCTGTGGTCGTTAATGTCTAGTATCAAATGGAAATATGACATTGTTCTAGGGAGAAGTTTTTAAAAACAGGAATTGGCTGCAGCATTTAGTCTTTTTGGTTAAAAACTGTAAAAACGATATTGGAACGTCCACTGATACAATCTCTTTGCCAAAAGACCATTTAAATCGATAATGAGTTTGTAACAATTAAAAAATGCTAAGTTATATGATCAAATTGAAAAAATACAGCAGAAAAGTTTATCACACATCATCTTTATATTTTATATCAAGTCTGTATGACAGACATGCTATGCGGGCTGATCGTTACCCATCCTTTGCTTTCGCCGTATTCGTATAAAAAAAGTAAAAGGGTAGCTACTTGTCTGCAGATCTTATATAACAGGATCATTGAACTGCGCATTCACGATAAACCTCGAAACTGGTTGCAAACTCCCCAGGAATGTTAACCATCTTGAAGTTAGCACTGCAAATTAAAATAAACCTTAACTCCATTAAAATAGAGAACAAATAATGAAAGCTTTTCATTTTCAAAAACGACGCTAATCGTATTCGGTGAAGATTACGTGCTGTATTTGTAGCAGTAAAATAAGTTGTATTTTTGACGGAATAGAGTTTAATCTCGTGTGGTTTGTATTATAGTAGCATGGAGGCTATAATGGTGACTTGCAAGATGTAATATGTTAGTATCGATTACGTTTCTGTAACCAATAATTCTAGTGCGACCTACTTATTTACAGGTTGAGAACTGGAAATGAAAACGGCACGTTAAATTATAGGTTATCTACCTTCGTAGTCTGACAACTGTAAACTTACTTAGTAATTGGAGGATAAGTGGGATTAATCTCATTTATTCATGCCCCTCCAAAAACTATTTGAGTCTATCCATACTTTTCTTGTTTACCTTGATAAACTAGGGTTTTGGCCAAACCAACATCCTGAATCCGAAACTGAACAGTATTATCTTTTTAAATACTAAACCCTTAAATAATGAGTAAAGATTTAATATTCAGTGTAATACTATACCTTAAAAAATGGAGTTTCAAAACCGAGTGATTTGAATACTTTAATTTCCCAAAAAATAGGTCAAAAAACTGCTTGCAGTGCTTATTTCAATGAGCTAAGAGAAACGCTTTATGTAGGTCTTGCCTTTGACAGATTCGCTTTTACATTAATGAATGCAATGTGGTTCTGTAAAAGTAGAACATTGGGAGCCTCTTCTTTTTGCGAAAATAGACTAGAATGGCATTGAAGCTAACATTATGCGAACATTGATTTGCATTTTAAAAGAGACAACTTTTTTTAAGGAAACTCATTTTATGATGAGGGTATCCAGATGAAATTGATAAAGAAGAATCTAAAATAATAAAAATAAGAATCTAAAATAGTAATAAATAATCTAACAAAAACAAGAAATTTCTTATTTAGATTGATTTGTTCATGCACTATTAAAAATTCAAGCATTGGCTAGTAATCCGTAGTCGTCACACTAGTATCTGTGACCACTACTGGTTAATCAGTGCCAATCCAAATATGCCTCGGAATGGCACTTGCTACTAGGTCCAATTATACAACCCTCTTAAATTTGTCCATAGACCTAAAGTTGGATTTCTCTATTGTCACTAATGCGGCCCCGAGCAGGAGTTTAGAGAAGTTGGTGAGAAGAAAAAGAATGCTTACTTATAATATAATTATTACAAAAATGCTCTACAAAACTATGAAGTACATTTGGTGACTCATCAATCGATGATGACTTTTCTATTGTTCTATTGTACAAATGACAATTTTCCTTGATTCAGTACTTTATAACTAACAATTTACAGGTACTGAATCAAGGAAATACATATATAAAATATTTCCGAGGCCTTCGATAAATGTATGATAATTTAGATACGCTGCGTCCTATTCAATATCTCTTTCTTCCGTTGAATCGAAGGCGCGTGCGCATGCGACATATACTCTGATAACTATTTAATTCTATATATTTTCATTTACTTACAATGTCTTATCACTTAATACACCATAGAAATCTAATAAAATATAAACCAACGAGAGATTGATTGTTAAAAAATGGATAAACAACATTTTATATAAACAAATTACCTACTTTTATTACAAGAATGTATAAACATAGTTTCCATCTAAAAATATATAAACTTGATTGATGTATGATCTTGCAGGAGATCTACCCAGCCCTGGCAGTTAGTAAATATTGGAATAATACAACGCTTATCACAAAATACGGCTTAAACCTTCCGATGCCCTCGCAGGCACTTGGACAAAGTCTGCGATACCTTCGATCTCTCATCATCACTCCACAAGCCCTTCCGACAGTGTTAAGTCGAAGTCCAAGGCCCACAAAATTCAAATATCATTTATGCCGCAAAAATTGATACTTTTAACGAGATTTTCATTTCATTGGAATCGTCATGTTTCCTTTACCGGGCGATTACTGAGATACACAGCCAAAAACTCAGTAAAACCTTATATTTTTAATAATATTTTACAATACACTGGTAGGTTGTTTTGCTCTGGTTGATGGTAGTTTTTAATCTATTTAAGTAATAAGGCTGGCTTAGCTTGCGTTTTTATCCAGAAAAGTAGCAATGCTAACGGCATAACTAAGGTATCATCATCATCATCAGCCCGTATAACGTCCACTGCTGAACATGGGCCTCCTCCCGAGGGAGGGTATTTGCCATAGTCACCACGCAAAACTAAGGTATAACCGTGGGAAAAAGAAAACCAAAAAATAGTAGCATTTTTTTTCGAATCGTGCATCGTATTGCTGTTGCCCAAATCATTGTGAAAGTAAAAAAGTTCAAGGGTACTCTCATATGGACTGTTTGAATTACTCTGAGGACACTGGCCTCACTTCTGCCCATTGATAATGAATGCTATTGACGATTACGACGTCACGGATGACGTATATACGTAAACACAGCGTAAGTAAGTGTGACGAGTCGAATGATTTATTTAGATCGATTATAATGTGATAGCAAGAGATATTAATAACTTGCTATGATAAGCGACTGTGTTGATATGAGTTCAAGGCTATTATTAAAACGAGTTCAACGTTAGCTATGTCATTCTACTATTGTATCGGTATGTCTTTGTTTTAAAGGTTACTATCAGAGGTTTTGCATGCTGCTAATATTCTTGTTATCACTCGTGCTTAGCTAAAATGCTTGTGTTACGAGTGGGTTAACGTCGGTAGGGCAATGGGTGGGGATAAAACGGCGACCACAGAATCGCAAATCCGATGCCCTAGCCATTGGGCTACGGCCGCTATGTATACCTACAGAATACTGTATGTCACTGCGCCGCGGGTGCCGCCGGAGGGTGCACAAAGTTCCTGGGCACCTCAACAATGGTGGATAAAGGAGTGTTACGACTAGCATACCACCGCTATGGAGAGGACTAGTCCCACATACCCTTACGGCGGCGCGGGAGCGCTGCGGTGGTGGTGGGGACGCGCAAAACATATTTCTCTACAAACAAAAAAAAAAAAAAAGAATATAATAAGGTATCAAGAAGATAATCCATTATTCCAGTATTACCTTCCCCAGATTTATGGCATACCGAAACTATTTTGTTGGACTACTATCGAAATATGAGATGCTAGGTTGACTTCCTTTGTAATTTAATAATTATTAATAGTAAAATAAGAATAATAATTATTAATATGAACATTGGTACAAAACGGCATTTGGTTCTACGTTTGAGTTTTCTAAAACAAGCAAAAAAAAAAAACTCGCGAACACGTGCCTATTTGTGTTAAAAATAGCGTTTGGCTTCAGTTCAAGTACCTATCGTGTATTATGGGAATTTAAACCACGTTGTTAACTTAAGTATACCTACTCGTATTTTCGTTTTGGTTCATTATTACTGACTCATTGCGTTTTTTTTTAACACAAGAGACGTACAGGAATGAAAATTATAATGTTAACGGCACTGCATTGCGTTTTGTTAATGTTCTTTTCATGTATTGGTATTTTTCTTATTCGTAACTCAAAAATTGTTGGACATACTTTGGTAATTCACAATTAGAATGCTATATTATTTATTTATACTTTAATGCATACATTATGTTACATGACATCAATTGGAAACAACATGTAGGTAGGATGGTACAAAGGATTAAATCATTTATGAATTATCTTCCAGTAAACCTATAGGAAAAAATAAACCTGACCGTGTGGTTACCGGTTTAGAATAGACCACCCCATGTCTTCCCATGGGTGTCGTAAAAGGCGACTAAGGGATATGGCTGATGGATGGGCAGCAGCATCTATTAGCTCAAGGTTGACATCTTACTGCGATCACCAATCCGTCTGCCAAGCGTGGTGATTATGGCAATATCCCTCAACGATCCTGGCTTGCCAAGGTCTGTTAAGAGGAGGCCCATGTTCAGCAGTGGACGTAAACGGGCTGTTGCCCTGCTGCCCATCCATCAGTCATATGCAGGGCTCGGAAACGTTATTTAAAATAACGTTCTTAAAACGTTTCCAACCGTTACTTGCACAACATTGTGTTCGAACGAAAACGAAATGAGAACGTTATCGAAAACCGGTTTATTCCGCACCGCCCCGCGCAAGCCGTATGGCGTGCGCCGCGAGCGGCGTACGCGCTAGGTTGACGTGTTTATTTAAGCTTACCTATTTGATTTGATTCTATCATTCATCCCGATGCGCTTGTTTACTGAGGACGCCGGACGCTTAGGCCAAGTTCGTTTACTTTCCTTCATATTAAAGATATATATTGTTAATACTTTAGTACCTTGGTTGTGTTTGTGCGTATTTAACAATGAAATAAAACAGTAAAAATACTGTGTCTGTACATTGAATATATTAAAAATATAATAATTGAGAGGGGTTTAGAAACAGTAATAGAGCACGAATCCAAAAAAAATAATCTGTCTGTTTGTTTGTACACGCTAATCTTCGGAACTACTGAACGGATTTGAATGATTTTTTTTTGTTGTATAGGTATTAAGTCTGGGCAACATATAGGCTATAATTTATCTTGGTCGCTTGAGCACCTGATGCAGAACCGTAACAGACCAGCTAAACTATAAGAGATACAAAAATGGTACCATAGCAAAAATTGTTCCATGTGATGAGCAATTTCTGCTGAGAGAATAAATTTGAAGATCTGGAATACCCGATGTTGAACTCCAAGAGCCCAGCTATACTATAACATATACAGGGTGTCCCAAAAGATTACGTAGCTGGGAAGGGGGGTGATAGGGATGGTCACAAGGGTCACCAGAAAAATATAAAAAATTCCCTCTGGGTGTTTAAAAAAATAAATGGCATTTTTTAAAAGACTAAAAATGTTACACCTTGTGCTAACTGTACCTACAAATATGGCTGTATTTAAAAAAAATGCTGTTATGTAATCTTCAATAACAACAAGGTCATCAACATCAACGTTAAAAATAACAAGGTGTAAAATTTTAAGTTTTTAAAAAAATGCCATTTTTTTTTTAAATACCCAGAGCGGATTTTTTTTTTTTTCTCGTGACCATTGTGTCCACCCCTGTCACCCCCTTTCCCAGCTACTTAACCTTTTGGGACACCCTGTATAAGAATGACGTCTTAGCAAGAGTTGTTCAGCCTGATGAGCACTCTCTGTTGACGCATAAAAATTGAAGTTCTGGAACACCTGCTGTGGAATTCCAAGCGCCCAGCTACACTATAACATTTATAGGAATGACGTCTTAGCAACAGTTGTTCAGTATGATGAGCACTCTCTGTAGACGTATAAAAATTGAAGATCTGGAACACCTGTTGTGGAATTCGAAGCGCCCAGCTACACCATAACACATATAGGAATGACGTCTTAGCAAAAGTTGTTTGGTCTGATGGGCATTTCCTGTTGACTTATAAAAATCGAAGATCAGAAACATGATTTCCACATCAGGAAATCAAACCTATCACTAATTTCACTGTATAATTATAAAATAACACAAGCTGGGAGTACCTCGACGCGGTGAAGGCGGTAACAGTTTAGGACTGATTTTCGATGAATCATTGAAAATTTGACTCTTCTGACCAAAACTCCCATTCATTTTTTTATTTTGTCGAATAAATATGCCTTCGGGCTTATGTTATTTGAGTGTTTAATTTCCTTTTCCATTTATCTTCGTGACACGGTAGCCTACCCGGCAACGCAGGGGAGCAGTCACTTAGATTTCAATTGATCAGGTATCTTCAAAATAAAACTTTAACCATGCTTAGAAATAATAATAAATAGGTCAAATTTTTCCCAATGTTCCAAAGGAGCTAAACGATTGAGGATCATCAAGATCCCAAGAATCTCCCGAAGAGCGTCAGGAGAGACTTGATGCTGTTCGAAAACATCAGGCTGCAACTCGCTCCATGGAAACCTCTTCGGATCGCAAAGCACGTCTGCGTTCTCAGCGTATTTACGTATCTATATCCAGGTCTCTAGAGACCAGTGAAGAATATAATGGGCGACTGACTGCTGATCGTGAACATCATACATTGTCTCGCGAGTTGCAGACGTTCACGGATAGAGAATTGCGCTTGAGTTCTCAGCGTATCGACGAATCTGCTTCTAGGTCTCTAGAGACAAGTGCGGAACGTGATGCGCGACTGTCCGCTGATCGTGAACGTCACGCATAGTCTCGCGAGTCGGAGACGTTCACGGATAGAGAATTGCGCTTGAGTTCTCATCGTATTTACGCATCTGCTTCTAGGTCCTCGCGAGTCGGAGACGTTGACTGATAGAGAATGGCGCTTGAGTTCTCAGCGTATATACGCATCTGCTTTTAGGTGTCTAGAGGCAAGTGCGGAACGTGATGCGCAACTGTCCGCTGATCGTGAACTTCATGCATTGTCTCTCCAGTCAGAGACGTTCACGGATAGAGAATTGCGCTTGAGTTCTCAGCGTATCTACGCTCCTGCTTCTAGGTCTCTAGAGACAAGTGTGGAACGTGATGTGCGACTGTCCGCTGATCGTGAACGTCACGCATTGTCTCGCGAGTCGGAAACGTTTACCGATACAGAATCACGCTGTGTGTAAGTGTTTAATTTATTTATTGAGTTCTTAACGTATTAGCACATCTATTTACAGGTCTTTAGTCTTCAGGCGACTAACTGCTGATCGAGATTATCATACATTGTCCCGAACACGCACTCATCAAAATATTCATAATCCGTTAGAAAGTGAGAGAGAAAGAATTTCTGGAGTACGTCATGAAGAGACAGAAGAAGAGCGCAACGAACGTTTGAATTCTGATCGACTTCGACATTCTCTGAATAACGGTCCCGGGCCTTTGAATTCGACAACAGACGTTTCAGATCTTTGATTTTGACGATCCCGTTGTCGCTGGCATAAGCAACAGGATTCGCGTACGAAGTCGCGGGCGGAAGCTAGTATAAAATAAATGTCAAATATAAGGAAGCGTCGATATATATAAAATATATCGACGCTTCCATGCAATAATCCAATAATAGCCAACACTGGAAATGTTTTTTTGGTGTAATTGCGAAGAAAGGGATTGAGATACATGTCATATATTAATAAGATCAAGTAATACAATATTCCTCCATTTGACTTTAAAAACCCTTCAGGCATTGGCTATTATTGGATTATTGCATGAGGGCGTAGATACAATATAAACCATTAAAGTATTTCGAACATTATTTTTGTGCAAAATTTAACAGTAGTGTATCTATAATTAAAACTCTGCTACATTTAAGGCACTTAATCAAATTCTTAGGTAATTACTTGTCAATATTTCCTCCTCATTTTTAATAAAAAATGGTTGACTATCTGGTAAATCGGTAATCGGATTTACATCCTCTACTTCAGTAAACACTGGTTGGCTGTATGGTAAATCCGTAATTGGATTTACATCTTCTACTTCAGTATACACTGGTTGACTGTCTCGTAAATCTGTAAAGGGATTTACATCCTCTACTTCACAATACACTGGTTGACTGTCTGGTAAATCTGTAATTGGATTTACATCCTCTGCTTCAGTAAACACTGGTTGACTGTATGGTAAATCTGTAAAGGGATTAACATCTGAAATATTCAATTTACTTAAAACCCTATCATATTATTCAAAATTAAATACACCTTATCATCATTAACGTCCGCTATGGTTTGTTGACTGTTAAAGCAATTATTCGAATCTATACAAGGTGTAACGGAAAGGGTATATACATAGAAAGAGCAAGGCTTCTTTGGATTATAACAAACGATATGGCAAGGGTTTCAACTCAAAATAAAATACTACAAGATTTTTTTATTTTGCAAACAAAAAATAAAAATGCGGAACTCTTTATTCAGAATTACCAGGAGTAAGTGGTTTATTTTTATAGTTTGTTGACATCGATCAGCTGATTGAGTGCTAGTGATGTATTTATTTCAATTTGAAAAGTTTGGTTTCTGGTACCTATGAATTTAAAAAATCATTACTTCCGGACTTGTAGAGATAGCATTAAATAACCCTTGCCATATTTCTATGTATATACCCTTTCCGTTACACCTTGTATAATATTAAAACGCTAAGCGAAATCTTAATACTGCGGGTACGGAGAAGAGTTAGATTTGGCATAACTAAAGCGATTAACTGTAACCCGCCCAGCCAAGTTATCAAGTCCTATCTATACTTTTACTTATATTATAAAGCTGCAGAGTTTGTTTGTTTATTTGTTTGAACGCGCTAATCTCAGGAACTACTGGTCCGACTTCAAAATCTGTCAGTGTTGGATAGTCCATTTATCGAGGAAGGTTATAAGGCTATACGTTATTTTCAAAAAAATGGGGATCCGTAAGAAAATTGCGATTTTGTAACCCAAGGTGTAAAATCGAAAACCTATTTGTGCGTGCGCTGCATAACTATTGACAATATAACAAAATGATGTACTACGGGTTTGTAGGTCTTATTAAGATCTAAAAAAAATTAAATCAATTAACAGAATATAATTATACGAAATTTAGAGCGTATTTTGTAAAGATTTAAAAATATTTGACTATTTAGAAAAACATTGACAAGTAAGTCCTTCCTGAATTATCCATAGTTCTCTCTCTTACTCGATTATTATTGAACTTTATTTACCTATGTAAACAGCTAAGTATATTACACATAAACAATAGCAAACGAAGACACTCGACCACGAGCGTGGCAGTTAAATATGTAATAACCTACTAACTAAATGAGAATAAGAAATGAATGAAATAAAACGGTTTTAAACGTTAAAAAAACCAAGAACGATATAATTTTGATCTTCTTCAAAAACGTTATTTTTAACGTTCCGTTCGAACGTAACCGAAACATTTCGTTCTTTAGGTATTTTAAGTGAGAACCGTTCCGAAAAAGATTTCGTTTTCCGAGCCCTGGTCATATGTCCCTTAGTCGCCTTCTACGACACCCATGGGAAGACATATGGTGGTCTATTCTAAGCTGGAAACCTTAGAATAGTTTATTCATTGCTTAGATATTATTTTTTGTGTCAGAATCAGAAAATTGATTTTAATTTGATCGACAAGTAACTGTGGTGATACTCAAGTAATCACTGCCGAATTAAGACTACTTAAATACTTATAAATAAACTTCAGGATTTTAAAACAACTGGTACAATAACAACCGCATCAAGTTTTAAATTACTGGCATTTCTGGCGGTATTTCATATGCTAGCTATTTTTTATTTTATGCCGTTTGCCCGCAAACGATGGTTTCTTAATTTGCTTATGTGTTTATACGGCAATGCTTGTAACCCATAGAAATATATGATATGCTTATATTGTGACATAGCACCTTTGGGTCTGGGCCTGACGGTGTTGTATAGCTACTAAAATCCAGCAGTTTTGTTACAGATTACCTTTTCTACCAAAGCGGGGAATTAAAGGATTCGGCAAGCAACGTAGAATTTATAAAAATACTGAAATTTTCACTATTTTGTCTTTAAGTTAGACGTTGCTTGCCGGATTCAGCGACTTGTGGTCCACTCCATTTTTAATATTTCGCCTACAAGTCCGGAGATATATTTTATGTACACCTTTCCACTTGTCATAATACTACAATATGTAGCGCTTATATAACAGTCGTGTACAGTTGCTAACCGATCGTTTCAATGCCATATCTTTGCCAAGGTTTTTTGTAGAAAAAGCCGGTCCGATCCATCTACACCTGCGCATTAGCCGTTTTACATTCCACTTGTATGCTCATGACTAACATAACTGTATATTCTTATATTAGAAACTATATTTTATTAATATTTAATAATAATCACTAAATAGTATAAAACAAAGTCGCTTTATCTGTCCCTATATCCCTATGTATGCTTAAATCTTTAAAACTACGCAACGGATTTTGACGCGGTTTTTTTTAATAGATAGAGGGATTCAAGAGGAAGTTTTATATGTATAATACATCAGCATTGTACCCGGGGCGGGTCGCTAGTAATAAATAAGAAAAAGTATTTATTACCAAAAGTTTGTACATAGTTTACAATACATCAAGAATGCAACTATACATTTACCAGGTATAGAACGAAAGTACCATTATATAACACTAGCTTCCCGCGCGCGGTTTCACCCGCGTAACTCCCGTTCCCGTGGGAATTCCATAATAAAATATAGCCTATGTCCTTTATTTATTTATTTTATTTATTTTTATTTATTTATTTATTTGGCTCTTCAACAATGAGTACACTGTTACATTAAAAAAACAATTACAATGTGAACTTAAGTCTAAATGTCTCACTACTTACAGAAGAGCACTGCATGCACTATAATATGAGCAAAAACAATTATTATAAAATTTCAATACAAATATATTTAACTATGTTGGATAAAATTGTCTTACAAATAAAATTAAAATAAAATATTGAATAGATAATAATAATAATTAATTAGATTACAATATGATTAAAAAAAAAAAAAATTACAATATACCTTTACATTAAATAAGTTAATTCATTTACAATTTATTATTAGATTACTATTACCATTTGAATACTTATATCAATTATATTGTGGGTGATAAAGAGTTTAAAATAATTACGATTATTATTAACAATTGGTCAGAAGTAAAATTTTCTTTTTTAGAGCTGGCACAGAATCGTGGAACAAATCGATATCCATGTCCAGTTCTTTGTATTTGTTATACATTCTTGAAAGTGAACAGTTTTGCTTTAAGTTAGTTCGACTGAATGGCTGACAAAAGAGCTTTTTATTAGTGGTTCTTGGGATAGATCGTGGTACATTAAAAGAAATTTTACTAAGCAGTTGTGGGCAGTCTAAGGATCCAATAACAAGTTTTTTAAGAAATACTAGATCCAACATATCTCTGCGTGTCTCCAAAGACACCATCCTGAAATATTGCAACCTATCTTTGTAAGATGTTAGCTTTTTTGCTAAATTGCTGCTATATGTTAAGTGACGTAAAAACTTTTTCTGGATTCTTTCTATACGCGTGATGTGCACGTTATATTTTGGTGACCAAACAACACTGCAATACTCAAGATGCCTTCTAACTAAGGAGTTATACATGATCATTTTTGTACTTGCGTGTTTAAAGTTCTTACACTCTCTCATTACAAAACCTAAAACTTTTGTAGCTTTAAGAACGATATGATCAATATGCTGGATGAAGCTTAATTTAGCATCCAACTGAACACCCAAGTCCCGTATCACCTGCACTTCTTCTAGCTTCTCATTTCCCAAAGTGTATGATGTGCAAAGAACATTTTTCTTTTTAGTGTACTTAATATGTTTGCATTTTTTTACATTTAGTGCCATCTTGTTCCGCTCACACCATGCGCTCAACCTGTTAAGGTCACTTTGAAAAAGAAATGAGTCAGCTGGGCTCCTGATAGGTTTTATTGCTTTAAGATCATCAGCAAATAGAGACACGTTTGAGTTTTGAAAGCAGTTCTGGATGTCGTTTATGAAAAGAATGATTATTACTTTCTCAGGCTCTAGACTATATCTGTACCAAATTTCATTTAAATCGCTTCAGTATTTAAGGCGTGATCGCGTAGACAGACAGACAGAGTTACTTTCACATTTATAATATTAGTAAGGATTAGTAAGGATTAGACACAAAATTATGGGTACAATGCACTTGATATAAATTAGCAAATAACAACTATGCTCACAAATATTATTAAACCCTGTCATTTAAACTAGGAAGACCTGTTTCTTGTTTCTTTTAGCTATAAAGTCATCTTTAAGTATTTACCTTGTTTTTATTACGAATAATGATTTTAGTTACACCAGCGAGTTAACGCAAATCTTCATTGTCTGAATGTTCTTCATCTGTATTACTATAAATAGATTGTATTGTATGAATGCATACATATAATGCGATGAGTATTGAAAAGACGAATCATTTTGATAATTTACAAACATCTTCTTTATCCTGATATTTGGATCAGCTTTTTTTTTTTTCGTACAGACATATGTAGTTAGCCAGGAGGCTTTTGCTACTTCACCGGCCATAAAGGCGAGCAGAGCTCCAGCCTAGATAAATGGTTTAAACACTACAAACTAAGCAACCTGCGCAAGAGGGCGTCCCCTGTGGGACTTGGACCTCGGCTCAGGGCGGTCGCTGACGGGGAGATTGAGGGATTATGGCTTTTAGTTTAGGGGAGTTTTGTGCAACTGTCGCTCTACTTTACAGTTCGCGGGCCTCTCGGACTTCGGGTCTACGAGGGCATCGGAAGGTATTTGGATTAGCAGTAAGCAATAAAATGAAGCAGATTTTCTTTTATCGATCTTTGGTTTGTGAAAGTTCGCACTAGCTTTTATATATTTTAATAGGTATCTATGTTTTTATACTTATTTTCAATTTCACTTTTGATTATCTTTATTATACTTTTGTTTTCGAAAGTTCTGCACTGTTTTCATCTACTTTTAGTACGGAACCTTAAAATTCCCGAGTTTCAACGCTTACTTGGCAGATTTTTCTTTATGTTTTATTAATAGTCAACCTTCTTACACCTTACTCCAAATGATGTATTTTTTCGAATTTGGCGAGTAGCCAGTACCTAGAATCATTCAAATTCTCTATGAAGTCTTGTTTCTGTCGACAAAGGTTTGATTTTTTCCTTGAATATTGATGCCAAGTATTGGGAAATCATATTCTGGTATGTTTTCGAAACTGTTTTGTTAAAATTGAATCTCATTGTAATGATGTCTTGCTCGTTTACCTTAATTTTCACTTTGAATCAGCAAACCGTTTCTGGAAGAAAATATAATAATGAGTTAAGCTCACCATTGTACATCATCCTTAAATGATATTCTTTCAAAATTGACTTTCATGTGTAGGTGACATAATAATATGAAAGTCAATTTTGTAAGAATAAATAAATATGTTTTTTGTTCGTAGATGAATGCCTTATCCATATCGGTTGATAAAAGTAGTTTATTGTAATACTTACTTATTGCAAAATATATTTTATCTTTTGTTTAGTCGCACAAAATAAAAATTAAGATCACCAAATTTGAAAATGTTATATCAGGCAATTACCCAATGTTTGCTTCAAGATGATATATATATATATATATATATATATATATATTTTTTAAATTAAATATAGGCTTACGTTTGACCATAATCTCGCTTGATGGAAGGCGAAGATAAGGCCTAAGATGATACACGCTTGCCTAGAAAGTGTCTGTCCACTTTAGCCTGAAAGATGGCCAGATATAGCCTTAGCCGTCCGCATTATGAAAGAAGAAGCAAATCGCTTCAATTGAAGGAATGTCTACAACAAAAGGGTGAAACCGCTCGCCGCGCCTAGTCGTCCGGTGATGGAAGGGTGAAGGGGGTATCAGGTTATGTAGAACCTCCGCACACTCCCCGAAATGTAACAAATAGTTTAGATTAGTTGTTTTACATGTGCTTTCTTCTTCACTTCAACAGCTCATTTAAGTCAAATGCTCAACATGGGCCTCCTCTTACCAGACCTTGGCAAGCCAGAGCCGTTGAGGCTATTGCCATAATCACCATGCCTTGCAGGTGGATTGGTGAAATGAAATAGTTGATTAGTAACGTAGACGAATAATTCGCGCTTGTTATACGTCATTTACAATGCACTAAAACATGTGAGAACATTTTTTTTATTATTTACTTAAATTAAGAACAACATTATTTCATATTTTATTATATTAAGTCTTCAATAGAAGGTATATCATTTCAAACAAACAATATATTAATGGCAGTAATATGCTATTCATGAGCTGATAGATGCTGCTGCCCATCCACCAGTTGTATATCCCTTAGTCACATCTTACGATACCCATGGGAACACATGGGGTTGTGAGGTATTCCTCGAAGCGCTAATATTTTGAGGCGCTCGAAATGAGGCGCTCCTTTTTTTATTCCTCGGAACGCTTATTTTAGTAGCGCCTCCCGATAGTAATTAAAAATATTCACATTTGATACCTTGAATACACTTTATTCTTTAAATACATAATACCATTGGTCTTTGAATACACATTATAGTGCCGAAAGCAAAAACATATTTTTCTCCCAATTTCGTACTTTTGGTTAAGCAACTTAGATGATGATGATGCTCAAATGAGTTTTTAAAAATCATCGATACAATTTATTACGTTTACTTCATGCTCTTCCCTATTTTTAAACGTGGGTGGGCTTCAAGGTTTTCCTCAATTTTAATATGTTTAATGACTATCGGGAGGCGCTACTAAAAGGAGCGCTCCGAGGAATAAAAAAGGAGCGCCTCAAAATGCGCTAGCGCTTCGAGGAACACCTCGGGGTTGTATATTCTAAAAACCACTCGGCAAACATGTGCTCTGACGCGAAAATAATTATAGCAAAATATTTAGGTGAATTGCTAACATGTCGTCTATATGTAATGTACTATTAATTATTGTATCTAACTGGGTCAATCACCTTTTGAATTTTGTTCCGTGTTTGTTATATAAATAAATACATGTGGGGTTATTGACCTGGTCTGCGTACATAAGGACAGGATTTATTAGCATGTGATTTAGGCGTAGGTGCCAAATTTCTGATCAGCTGTTGAATTTTAGATGATCGTTGCTTTTTATTTTTGTTACGTTGGTCATATTATTTTATTGCGTTAAATTTGTAATGTTGGTACAATTTAATTTGTGCCGATTGGTGATATTTGTAAATGAGGCATGTTATATTTTTAATTTCATTAAATATTGTCAAGATTCGGATTTATATGATTATGGATTTTGGCACAACATATCATAACTATCGTTTTGTTGGTCAGGGATATATTGAGATCAATTTGGTAAGATTTTATTCGGGTGAATTTGCCGCCCGTTATCCAAATGAATGAATTATATTCGCATACAACAATTTATATTGGAAATATTTTGTAAGTAGAGTAAATCAACTAAGCTAGATGTTTTAATACTGTAATTCTTCAGTCACGGTTAAAGATCTTTTGGTACTCCTAATTTTGTGTGTATGTGTAAAACACAGATTTAACCCCGATAATACATGTGTACCGGTGGATTCTACAAACACTCAATTCACAGACACAAAGCAGAACGACGAAGACAACACGAAACATCCATTTATGATGCTTATATGAAAATAATGTAGTAGGTATATGTGGATACGGAGCACGCCTAGGCTCAGGATAACCACATGCGGTTCACACAAATAATTGTCCTGGGTGAAAATTGCGATACCCGATCTCATTTGCAACTACTGTAACCATTGAGTCACCGGTGCTGTCAACATTCGCCTCGTTAGGTCATAGACAAACAGCTTTTGAGTTACTAACCTAACTATTCCAAAAAGGTCAAGGTAAAACCAAAACATGGCTTACCTTATACCAGCTCAATGATTACGGTAGTGGCTTCTGACACTTGGTGTTGTGTTCGATTTCCTTTCCGGCCAAAAACAATTTGTGTGAACCACAGACAGTAATTTTTATAAATAGGGTATGTCAAAGAACCCGGCGGCACACAAAAAAAAAAAGATTCGTTATATGTTATCTATAAAGCAAAAACTTTATGCTCCTTTTTTAAATTTCGCACACTTATAGTCACTTTTTTTTTTTGGTCACTGGCCGACCAATATTTTGAATTAATGTGGAACTTAAATTAATATAAGGTTTTCTTATTGTTGACAGTTGATGCGGCGGATGCGACAGCTGCTTGGTCAGAGATTGTTCGAATTGATTATGAAAGCGACGTTCTACGGACAGTTCGTCGCTGGCGAGGATCAGAACAAGATCAAGCCTACCCTCGAAAGGTAAAAAAAATATATAAAATTATCAAAAGTTCTTAATGAATTACTTATAAACGATCACAATGAAACAACTGTGATTAGGTACTCTGAGCATAGTTTATTACTGTTTAACTTTTACTATTCATAGATAAACATAGATAATATAATGTAAGACATAAATAAAAGAGAATGTAACACTGGAGAATTGACACTTGTCATATCGCCTCCGTGGTGTAGCAGCATACGTCGGGATTTAAGTCGTATGTTCGATCCCCACGCCGGACAAGAAATCTTAGTGTAAATTCTAAGATTTCTTTCCGGGTCTGGATAGTTGAGGGACTACCCTCCGTGTCTCGGAAAGCACGTTATGACGTTGGTATAACATCATCGATTTATCAAATCGTATATCAGTGAAACGGGCAGCAACGTTTCCTTGTGTGTTACAAAATATTACTGCCAAGATTGGTGCCTATGGCAAAAACCCTCCATCGGGGGGAGGCCCATGTTTAGCAGTGGACGTTGTACGGGCTCATGATGATGACGCTTTTTTTTATTAAAAGGTTACTATCATAGTTTTGCAGTCTACTAGTATTCTTGTTAACCCCTCGTGCTGAGCTAAAATGCTTTTGTTACGAGTGAGTTCACGTTGCGCGTCGGTAGTGTTACTGCCGCTTAAATTATGAAACTACAATTGTCATGATATACTTTGGAACCTGGGGGCCGAGTCTGCTATTTCTTTAAGTATTGTGCCACCGTAGTCCCACCATGATATCATTATGCCAAAAACGGTAATCTACTAATCTCACTATGGTGTCGGCGCTGGAATGGCAGTCGGTGTTGCTACCGCAGAAAAAGGCCGTCAACATAAGTAGCAGGGGAGATGGTTAGGGAGATTGTAATGTTTATTTAGGCGATTTCAAAACTTATAAATGTATCATTTGTTATTATATTCAACTACACTAATGTCATAGTGGCGTCATAGTGACACCATTTTGACGTCATTTGGATTAGTAGATTACCAAATGGGAAAAAAATCGACCATTGAACTGTCTCCTAAGTCACAGGTGTTCCTAGTTTGGGAGGCAGGGTTACATTTCTTATACGCCTTTAATGCATAATGAACGATACCTAGATTCTAAGCAAATTGTAAGGACTTGTATCAATAAAGTTTTATTATTATTATATTATTATTATAAACAGTTCATGGACACGCCATTACTATAGTAGACTCGGGGCCCTGTTGTAATGTTCATCCTAATTCCTATCCTAAAATACGAATAATATAATAATTGTAGAGAACTGCCAACTATTTTAATGTTTAAAGCTATATTCGTATATCGTGCATTTTATAGATCGTAACTATGAAATATTTATGATGGCCAAAAACCAATGTCGGTCATATTACTTCAGCTCTCAAGTATAAGATAGTGACTTGGTGATAGTATAAGAGAATTGTCTATAAATAAATTTAAAATGATTATTAAAGCCAAATTGTGCAGCAGGGCTTATTATAAAATTTACGATTATCTTTGTGACAAAAATGCTTGGGATTAAATCGCTCCAATCTCAATGTAAAATAAAGTATTTTGTTATTAGGTTAATAAAAAATTGTTATGTATTATTAGATTTTAAAAGAGGGTTCTACTGAGTTTGGCAGTGTTTCTCAGTAGTCGCCACGTCACGCACAGCACGGTAGGAAAAAAAATATGACGATTCCAAACAAATGTAACCATTTTTACGAAATAAATGAATTTTGAAATTTGAAATTGAAATTTGAAATTGATGTCAATATAATAACTAAAGGGGTAACCATTTTTTATTGATTTAAATAAATAAATATAAATGAAAATAATGATGAAAAATAAGTAGTAGATGTAGTATTGCACATTAGGTAAAAAAAAAACTAAAATAAAACATGTAGTTCATTGCCAATTGAATGTGCCTTTTAATTAATGAAAAATAAAATACGAATTGATTGTTAAAAAAATAATAGTTTCTCTAAATTTTTTTATAATTAAAAGTGATAAAAAAAAAAATTCATAAATAGTTATGATATTATTATGAACTCATCGCAATAGAAGAATTATGATAGTCTTTTGTATTTCAGATATAAGACAGTGATTAAAAACACTTTAAATTTTCATTAGGCTAATTTAAGGAACATTAACATTTCACGAGCCCTTTAGAATAAAATTGAATAATCAAGGGACTTAAATGATGACGGTTCAGATGGACATCTTGGACCCTTGCCTTGTCAATCTCTTGTACCGAAAGGAACTGCATTAGAGTACGGTTGCGATCTTTGGGCCTTTTATCGGAACACTTCAATATTTCACGAAAGGCTCATTTTAAAAATCGTTTCTTATTTCAATTGGAAATAGTTTAGATACAGTGCTCTATAGTTTTTTTTATAGATTACTAGCAGAGTTTTTGAACACTACTAGTATTCTTGTTAACCCCTCTTGCTAAACTAAAATGCTTGTGTTACGAGGGAGTTCACGTCGGTACTCGGTAGCACAATGGGTGGGGATCGAATCGGCGACTACATGATCGCAAGTCCGACGCGGCGACGCCCTAACCATTCAGCTACGGCCGCTGGTGATTAAGTATGTAATAATAAATATATTAATCACTTTCCAGGTTGCGGTCTTTCGGAGTGAAGTCAATCCTGGACTACTCCGTGGAAGAGGATCTGTCACAGGAAGAGGCTGAGCAGCGAGAAGTCAGGTAAATATGATTTATGCACCAGGATAAAATGAATGTCATATTTCTTAACTCATAAAATAGGAGTATTTTCCTATCTCTGTATCTCTGTAAATATGAAATCACAGAGGTAGTGGGCTCGATTCGTGCTCTCAAGAAAAAACTTTGTGTTAAACTTTCCGTGCCTTTTTTAACAACATTTATAAAATCGTAACAGTGAACGGGCAGTAGCGTACGTTACGAATTACGATATAAGTTTTGTAGGGGACGCGTACGCACGCGTTCAGCTGAACAGACGCGTACGCATCCCGTACAAAACTGGCGTTTTCTATGGACATAAGCTGTATTGAGCTGAATAAGTGTAATTAGTCCCTAATACTGCGGTCATCAAGTCTTAGTGTGACAAAATACTCTCTTAAAGGAGACCCATGATATATTGTACGGGCTGATGATGACAGGCAAGGGCAGATCCACCTTTCTGGACATAATGGGCATGCAATCATGACGTCACACTTTCACGGTCTATTAAACTCGATAGCGAAAACAGAAAATAAAGTTACGTACCTCGACTCGTACCGCGACTGGAACGCGTACGATTTTTATTTATCCTGTTTTTACTTGTATAATTATAAATAATGTCATCTCACGTTACGTCTACGCATGCCCCGTTTAAAGAATGACCCAAAACTGTCATGTCATCTGATTGTATAGGTATATATAAATGCTTCACTACGAGACGCGTACAGTTACAACTATATTTTCAGTTTTAGGGTCAATCTACGTTGAGTGTTACGAATATTAGGGATGCACAAAGCGTTAAGAGTTCAATTTTAAATAAAAAAACTAAAAAAACACGCTTTTATAGCTAACCGAACTAAAAAATAGAAAATAATTTTCACCTCAAAATAAAATTATAATAAAGTTTGAGTTATTAACAGAATAATTCAATTCAGAGTAAAAAGCGTGGGGTGCATTTTACCACTTTTCATAACTCTCCTCTCATAGATAGTTGCCAATAGAATGATTGTGACATTTACTTTATCAAGCACCCCACGCTTTTCACTCTCAATTGAATTATTCTGTTAATAACTTAAACTTTATTATAATTTTATTGTGAGGTGAAAATTATTTTCTATTTTTTAGTTCGGTTAGCTACATATACAGGGTGTCCCAAAAGATTACGTAGCTGGGAAGGGGGGTGATAGGGATGGTCACAAGGGTCACCAGAAAAATATAAAAAATTCCCTCTGGGTGTTTAAAAAAATAAATGGCATTTTTTAAAAGACTAAAAATTGTACACCTTGTGCTAACTGTACCTACAAATATGGCTGTATTTAAAAAAAATGCTGTTATGTAATCTTCAATAACAACAAGGTCATCAACATCAACATCAAAAATAACAAGGTGTAAAATTTTAAGTTTTTAAAAAAATGCCATTTTTTTTTTAAATACCCAGAGCGGATTTTTTTTTTATTTTTCTAGTGACCATTGTGTCCACCCCTGTCACCCCCTTTCCCAGCTACTTAACCTTTTGGGACACCCTGTATATGTTTTTTTAAACTAACTTTTATTAATTTTTTATTTTTTAAGGATAATGGGAAACTGTTATCAAATTATTGCATTGTCATCGGTCCTTGATACGTATGCAAAGTTTCAAATTAACTTTCTGGAAACTGGTGAAAATTAAGTTCAAAGATTCCGTTACATACATACAACCCAAGCTAATAAAAGCGTGTTAAAAAGCGGGCTTATGAAAATTTGTGAGTGGAAAAAGAAAGATTATTTACTCAGAAGAACGTATTTACTCACAAGTTGTATTTCAGTTTTAAATTATGTTTACATGACTAGATAGAAAAAATAGTTATAGAAAATGTAATGTAATAAAAAAAAGATGTTACTATCTTATCCTACTCTCCTCCTATTATAAACGCGAAAGTTTGTAATTATGAATGGATGGATGGATGGATGTTTGTTACTGTCATACAGTGTAATTTTGACAAGTACAAGTGTATGTATATACCTAAGTGCTGAATAAATTTCATTATTTCATTATTTACTCTTTCACGCCAAAACTACTGAACGGAATTGATTGAAATTTTGCACCGGGATAGGTTATACGCTGGATTAACATATACAAAACATCAAGCTCTGTCCTATTGGAGTAGAGTAACGCGGGTAAAACGGGGCACAGCTAGTACTTTAATGGTCAAGTTATCCACAAAACGAGGGTTAAGCTCGTCCGGGACATTTAATTTAGATATGAAAATAGGGGCGTTCTTCCAAATTCGGGATGTCTTCACACATACATTTCTTACTAGATCATATTTTATTAGACCGATATAGGGTCGAGAACGGTCTATGAATAGATTTATTGCCATACAGCGGAATTTGTATTTTAGAAATTAGGAAAATCTATACTTATACTTGTATCTTCTTCTTCCTGCCATTATCCTTACTTGGGGTGGGCCCAACACGTTTGTTTCTTCCATTCTGTCCTGTCACCCGTCACACTATCACTAACTTCTTTTTCTTTCATATCACTCTTCACACAATCTATCCATCTTTTCTTTGGCCTTCCTCTCCCTCTCCATCCATCTACATGTATACTTGTATAATATTTATAATATTATATGTTTTGATATCTGTGGCACCTCTGGGTTGTGGACGTTGCGGTCCTTACCCCTTAAGTGTGCCCCAGGTGTGTGTCACTCAATTGTATGCTTTTATCAAATTTTTAATATATATCTATAGTAATTAATGTAAATATAAACTTATAACGAGTAAGGAATTAATGACAAACGGACGGACGGAGTACTTACATTGTCTGTAAAATCCTACAATTAGCAGCACTCACAGGTAGCAGCTGTTGTTACCTAGTTTAATTCATAGAATGAGAATAATAACCTACTAATCATAGTTTTTTTACATTGTAATTTTGACAAGTACAAGTATATGTAAATACCTAAGTGCCTATACCTGTACCTGAATAAATTCATTCTTTCATTATAGACGAAAGATTTCTTTGTTTTGAAACTACTGGACCGATGAAAAAAAAACAGGAAAATTCTGCGATACCCGAGAGTAACACTGGCTATATTTGATTTGATTATTAAGTATCCTCGTTGATGGGAGCTACGCGGGTGAACCCGTAGAAATTAATGATAATGTTTCATGGACATCGCGAAAATCGTAAAAAAACAAAAACGAATGATTTTCTTAATACATTGTAGACCCATTCCATTATCAACGGGTTATAATAAGTTCTTAGATTGTAACACAAAGCAAGTCAAATTTCTTGTCTAAGAAATGTACATATACTGGGTGGCTTTTTTTACTGTCTTAAAAATAATACGGCGTGATATAGATGTCTCAGGCATAGTTATTTTATCTTTCTTTTTTTGCCGACATAGAGTGAAAATCATAACGATAAAAATACGTATCTACCTAATTAGGTAGTTACGTTACGTTAGTTAAAATAGGTGCCTATAATACTAGGCCGCAAACAAATATGAATGAAAAGAGTGAGCAAATAGACATATGTATACATGACATAACACGCCCTATTATTTTCAAGACTGTAAAAAAGTCATCCAGTATAATACCTTCAAATACTTAGGTCATAAAAATTGTAATTAAGTTTAAGACTTTTCGAAGTCACGTGATACCGTGTACAATGTCTGTAAGAAACTGAACTACTACATTTATTAAGCTGTGGTTGTCGGTGCTGATACAATGCACAATTAGTTATACTCGTGTGTAGTTAAAATACGTATTAAGCGGCTAAGAGACATATAACTGATGGATTTATCAGCTCAAGTTTTCTTACCATCATTGCGATCACCAATCAAAAGATTATGCCAATATTCTTCAACGACCTATTGATTAAATATTTTATTATACAATTGCACCTTCTTTATTTTTTTTGTTTTTTTTTCGGGCGGATGTTTGTTTCCAACCGCCGCTGCTGCGTATTTGCGCGCTGGCGATATGTGGCACTCGCCCTCTCCATAACGTGGTATGCTAAACTCATACCACGAGGAGAGGACCCATACCACTAAAATGCCCCTGACACTCCTTCGATCCGCCGTTGGCGGGGGCCGGGTACGCATGAGCAATCCGGCCCATTATGCAATTGCCCTGATAAAATAAAATAAAAAATTGACTACTTTTGGTGAGTCAAAAAACAATATTGTGACAAAACTCAGTAAATTCAAATGTTTGTATAATGGGACTAATGTGCGTGTAATCCGGTGTTCATGTATCTTTGTTCAGCGTACTGAAGTGGCCTTTTACATTATGACGAAACAATACGTCAGCTTAGCGACACTCTCAAGGCGAACCGTAATGCCCGGGACGCATGTAAACTATCTATAGACATCGTTTTCGCTTCTATTCCGATATCTAAGAGAGGGATAATAAGCCCCAGTGTCGCTGGGATGACAATTTTCAGGTGTGGACACTATACTATGTGGGTTCCCAGGTCGTAAAACAGTAATGACAAAATGATATTCGGGCAGGCCACAGTTTGGACGGACATTTTGGTAAAAAGGCCGGACATCAAAGCGTGTCCAGTAGTAAAGTATTGAGGATTTGTGTCGATAATATTCAAAACAGGGGCTGGCAAGAAAACCAGCGCTGCCGCAATGATCTTTTAGATTTGATTGATGTAGCTGAATTCAGCATTTAGATAATTCAGCCAGTGCCCATTTATAGTGCATATAACTGTAGTATAAATAATCAATTTCTATGCGCCGTAAATAAGTGCATTCTCTTTCTTCTTTATTTTTTTCTATCTCAGTATTAGTATAGTATAGGTTATAGGTACGACCGAAAATAATGTATATAAAATCAAGATTTTGTTGATTATTACCTTCGTAAGGGGGGGGGGGGAAGCGATATTACGGCCTGCGGGAGCGACTGCGCGCGCTCATGCTCGGTGCTCGATCGTTGATTTTTTGGTTGACCGGACACGCAATCAAAACGCCTTACGATGTCCTTGTCCGGCCTTATCTACTTACCTATAACGCTATACACGATTATGATATAAATAAGTGCTACGCGGTTGAAACTGCAAGGAATTGCTTGATATTTACAAAAATAAAACTGATCAGCAAAAAAATATATACCTACCAACTTAGTGCAAGAAAATTGCGGTTTCGTTCCACATCGTCACTGTAATCGTTGTCTCAATGGAAAACCATTAGTTTTTGTCATGCTAATATCTATTTAACCTTCTAACTTTGTCTCTGAGCGCGAACAGATCACATGCCAGTAATCACTACCTACTCTTAACATTTGCTTTAACGCGATTTAGTAGAACATAATTAAAAAAAAAAAATACTCACTTTAATGTCAAGGCACATTGGGCCTGAGCGTTCAGTCTCTCAATCGTTTATCGTTTTTTCTTCTATTCTTTTTTTTTTTAATTTTCTATTTCTTCTTTTTTAAAAAGACAGTTTTCAGTTTTAGTTCATTGTGTCACTTTCGGGTACAGTAAAGTAATAGTAGGAGAAAGGGTAGGTTTTCGATAAATAAAAAATAACATTAATGCAATTGAAATTATTATAGTCGTGTAGGTTTTCGCCTTAGAATAGACCAATTCATATCTGTATGATGTGTTGTTGGAGACGATTAATTGTATATCCCTTAATCGCCTCTGAATAACTGATGGAAGGGCATATATCAGCATAAGTATACCATTTTACTGCGATGACCAATCCGCCTTCCTAGCGAGGTGATTATGCCAATATCCTTCGACGACCTTTGGGCGTAGACAAAATGCTAATACAGCAGAGCGATCGCTAGCATAAAATCGCTAACGCAAATGTATAGTACGTGACAGTTGTCTCATGATTATATAAAAAAAACTGGTCAAGTACGAGTTGGACGCGCGCACAAAGGTTTCGTACCATTTTGAAGTGACTACCTGTTGCCGTTATAGATATTAATCAAAAAAGGACAAACAAATTATTTAATTTTACTTTTAATATTTGTTATTATAGCGGCAATTAAAATACATACATCATCTGTGAAAAATTCAACACAACTGCCAACTGTCAGCTATCGCGGTTTTTTGTTTTCCGGGGAGAAATGCATTTACCCATTCCTACCGCCGCTGCAGCGTATTCTCGCCCTTTTCCATAGCGTGGTATGCTAACTTATACCACGAGGAGAGGACCCTACACCACTAAAACCCTCCGGACACTCTTTCGAACCGCCGTTGGCGGTGGCCGGGTACGCGTAAGCAATTCGGCCCTCTTGACATTATCATATCATATCAGTCTTAGTAATAGGGTCCTGTTTTTACCCTTCGGATACGGAACCCTAATGACGGCCATTCATTTGTTGATTCTTGATTTAAACGTTTGGATTTCGGTTTCATAAACTTTATAGATAGCATAGGGCCCAATTCTCCAGTTCATGTTATAGGTACATTCAATAAAATACACACATATAATAAAAGCAACTCTAAAGGACATGCTTTTTTTTTTGAGACTTTTGCTACTTCACCGGGCATAAAGGCGAGCAGACCTCCAGCCTAGATACATGGTTAAAACACTATTTACTAAGCAACCTGCGCAAGAGGGCGTCCCCTGTGGGACTTGGACCTCGGCTCAGGGCGGTCGCTGACGGGGAGATTGAGCGATTATGGCTTTTAGTTTCTAGTTAGGAGTTTTGTGCAACTGTCGCTCTACTTTACAGTACGCGGGCCTCTCGGACTTCGGGTCTACGAGGGCATCGGAAGGTTCTTAACAAACTAAGGGTCGGGAGGGCGAGCCGAAGGACATGCATGAGCAGATTAATAAATGTAGAAGAGGCGAAAGGTCTCTGCCTACCCCAATGGGAAAGATGGTTGAATGTATGCGGGCTGATGTTGATACATTTTAGAACCAATTATTCATGAAACTATTAAATAACCCTCATGTTACTATCTTTAACCTTCATCTTTATCCAATTAAAGTTAGTCATAACATTCTTTACGTGTGGTATACCATTTTTAGGGTTCCGTAGTCCACAAGGAACCCTTATAGTTTCGTCATGTCCGTCCGTCTGTCCGCCGTTAGTGCACCGATTGTCACGGAACTTGGTGGACAGATGTATATAGAAGATCCAAAACTTGGTTTTTAAAATTATGAAAAAATAATCTTTTTCGACGCCCCCCCTCCCATACAATGAAAAGTGAATTAAAATTATAGCGGATTCGTTATTATAGATCGTTTTTTTTATACAACTTGACCAACTTATGTTGTTACAGTCGTCCATCAAAATGTATGGAGTAGACCGCAAAATGAAATTTAACTTCAATAATTTACAAAAAGTAGGCATTTTAGGTATGCATAGCTACGGAACCCTTTCATGTGCGTGCCCGACACGCTCTTGGCCGGTTTTCTTTGGCTCAATTCGTTTTCAAGTGTATTGCCTGACAAGACACAATAATGGCTATTAAAACAGTTGATGGACAGTTTAATTATTAATTGTTAATTCTATGAACAGCTGTTACAGACATTTATGTTCAGTATGAGAATATGAATTTTATATAACTAGACTTCAGACGCATAAGGATGTATATTATACTTCGGTAGCATTTGGTAGTAAGTGACAGTTTACGACAAAGGTTTTTTTTTTTCCATACGGACATGTAGTTAGCCCCGAGGCTTTTGCTACTTCACCGGGCATAAAGGCGAGCGGAGCTCCAGCCTAGATATATATTTTTTTTTATTAAATATAGGCTTACGTTTGACCATAATCTCGCTTGATGGAAGGCGAAGATAAGGCCTAAGATGATACACGCTTGCCTAAAAAGTGTCTGTTCACTTTAGCCTTAAAATATAGTTTAAAATAAACATATATAAATATATAGTTTATACACTACAAACTAGCAACCTGCGCAAGAGGGCGTCCCCTGTGGGACTTGGACCTCGGCTCAGGGCGGTCGCTGACGGGGAGATTGAGGGATTATGGCTTTTAGTTTAGGGGAGTTTTGTGCAACTGTAGCTCTACTTTACAGTTCGCGGGCCTCTCGGACTACGGGTCTACGAGGGCATCGGAAGGTTCTTAGCAAACTAAGGGTCGGGAGGGCGAGGGGAGACGCGTCGCGTTCGCGGGCGCACTGTTTACGATAAAAAGGCACGTACGACCAAATGATCTGATGCACGACCTTCTGCTTTTTAACTTTAGATATATAGAACATTACACTTGTTGGAAATGGAAGTAAAGTTAACGAATATGTATGACTAGCTTATAAGGTGTATCTAAAAAAATAACATGAAGGCAATTTTTTCCGCAACTTGAGAATATTAAATACAATCTTTGCCAGCAACAGTATAAATTAACAGTTCCTTGAATGTATATAGATTGGAAATCCTGAGAAGTGCTTAAGTGGCTACTACAGAACCACTTCATAAACTATCAATAGATTAACTAATATTTGTTCAGGTAATTAGCTAGATGGGATTTCACCTTTTCACGGAAAACACTGACTGTTTTCCTCAAAGATTTCATAAGGAATTAGTTGTTCAGTTTTATAAAAATAACATGGTCAAGATAGGTATACCAACCTAATATTTATCTTTCCGAAGCGTAAAAAATAATCGATAATCACTTTATTTAATTTATAGATTTTAAATACCGTGTTTTTTTTATTTTTGGTAGTAATGAATCGTAAATTTAAATTTTCAAATGCATACTTGTTTTTTTCCAAAAAATAAACCTCTCAAGGAGACTAAATGTGCTCTAAGTGCCTTGCAATACAAGATAACCTAGGTGTATAAATAATTTAGGATTATGTTATTTTATAGACTCTGGGAGTTTATTGTATATACTTTTTTTTATGCACATTACGTATGGATTATTTGAATGTAAACTGATGGGAGAAGCAGGAAGGTAATAGTAATTTGTTTTTGTATCTTAATGATTTTAATCGGTTTATGTCCACGTTTTGTGAAGAAGGTAATATTATTCTCGTATCTTACAAATTTATTATCTACTACATGACAAGGAGCTAGTTATGGTCAGTAAGCTGTAGGTACTATTAGTATTGCCCGTATACTTAACATCCGCTGCACTCATGGGCGTATGCCCGGTGATTTAGCAAAAGCATTTTTTTTTCTGACGGACATATATATAATAGTTAGCCACCATGCTTTTGCTACTTCACCGGGCATAAAGGGGAGCAGAGCTCCAACCTAGATAAAGTAGCAAAAGCCTCGTGGCTAACTACGTATGTCCGTTCGAAATTTGTAACTATTTGGACAGGGTTCGTATAGGAAAAAATGGAAACTCCACGGGAATTGTTAGTACGAAAGTTGAGCGACTCTCGGCATACATAGCTAGTTTAGAATAAATCGTACTATTTAGATAAAAATAGTTTTATCTACAACTCGGGGAGTGTACCCAGTTGATGTTATAATTAAGTACATTTTGTTATGGCTTCTTTCAATTCATGACGATAAATGAGAATAGCTTTATGTATGAGACGATTGTAGTCTCATACATTTATTTTCTATAGCTATTAGGGAGGTATGCTTATACTATTTTCTAACTGTCCCGCAATTCACCCGCGTAATTTATATTTAATTTTTTCTGCTGGATCAATTTTTTGTTTATAAAATAGTTGAATGTTACGTATAATGAAATTCCCGTCAATAAAATGGTAGGTTTTTTTAATGGAAATCTGCTGACTTATTAAAATTTGGTTGTTACTCCGGTTGAAGTGTGACATGAGCTGTCAAATTTGAAAGATGGCGGCGTTCCAAAACATTCCTTAAAAAAAAAACGTTCGCTCACCGCGCGATTTTAACCAGTATTTAATATTCTCGTCGGAATCTCATAAAAAACCAGCCAAGTACCTACGAGACTCGCGCATAAAGGGTTCCGTACATAGTTACCAATATTTGGCAAAACAACTTGTTTTTGGGGTAGGTCAGTATTAGATTCTGTCACTTATGC
Organism: Nycteola revayana; assembly: GCA_947037095.2. NCBI lineage: Eukaryota > Metazoa > Arthropoda > Insecta > Lepidoptera > Nolidae > Nycteola > Nycteola revayana. The sequence continues at coordinate 16,074,988 of OX344858.2, read as the reverse complement.
TGCATTGAATTATCACCGACGATATCATATTTTATAAGTGTCTGTTACTCACGATTAAAATATAATTCGAGAGCTCATAAGCATACGGTCGGATGTGCCATAATACGTCAGAAACATTCGTCGCATTTGCCATTATTGTAAATTGATACTTACGGCAAAATGCCCTCCCGACCCTTATTTTGCTAAGAACCTTCCGATGCCCTCGTAGACCCGAAGTCCGAGAGGCCCGCGAACTGTAAAGTAGAGAGACAGTTGCACAAAACTCCCCTAAAGAAACTAAAAGCCATAATGCCTCAATCTCCCCGTCAGCGACCGCCCTGAGCAGAGGTCCAAGTCCCACAGGGGACGCCCTCTTGCGCAGGTTGCTAGTTTGTAGTGTTTAAACTATTTATCTAGGCTGGAGCTCTGCTCGCCTTTATGCCTGGTGAAGAAGCAAAAGCCTCAGGGCTAAATACATAATTATGTCCGTCAGAAAAAAAAATATCTGAAGTTAATATTACTTCCAACCTTACGCTTCTAAAGTCTAGAGTTGTATTTATATCTATAAATAAGACGAGGAAAGCGTCTGCCAACAAACTATGCCATACACTGTTATGAGTAGAGATTCTCTGATGACTCAGTTCTGTCACCTACATTACAATGTAATTAACTAGCTCATAGTAATTACAACTCTATATATTAGAACATTATGTTCAAAATTGAATGCCATATGCATTAAAATCATTAAAACTATGCCAATACGATAGCGAAAGTGAATTGCGCAGGTATTTATTTTCAATTGCCTTTTGCCTATTTATTTTAGATGTAGGGTAATGAACTAATTATATTTTTGCATAAAACTATTTTAAAGTATGAATAAATATAAATAAGTGGGATTCATCATCATCATCAGCCCGTACAAGGTCCACTGCTGAACATGGGCCTCTTCCCGAGGGAGAGTATTTGCCATAGTCACCACGCTTGGCAGACGGCTTGGTGACCGCAGTATTATGTTTCCAGCAGCGTTTCCTGGTATACGATTTTTGTAGATGATGTTATAAAAATCGGGACCAATGGCTTAACGTCCTTTCCGAGGAAAGAAATCTTAGAATTTACACAAAGATATCTTGTCCGGCGTGGGGATCGAACCCGCGACCTCCGACATTTTAAAGCGAGCCAAATACCGCAACGCTACGGAGGTTATAATACATGAGTTTTAAATTTTAATTGTAGTGCTTCAATCTCGGCCTGTGGCGACACTCAAGAAGAGGGGCAGCTGAAGCAGTACCACGTGCAGAAGAACTTCGCCGACCGAAGGTACAAGGTGACCAGCGCCAGGACCTACTTCTACCTCAATGAGGCCTCCTGCGAGAAGAATATGGAGGCGTTCCTCAAGAGTATTGATGCTGTTCACGGTATGTTATAGTTATTACTTTAAATTATGTTTTATTGATATGGCGAACATGTTGGGCTGGCCAGAATTAAGGTTTTAGCCCCGGGGTTTAGGGCCACATCAAAAACTATAAGTAAAAAAAAACTACACGAGAATTAAGCTTCTTTCATCATCCATCATCATTAACAGCCCGTTTACATCTACTGCTGAACATGGGCCTCCTCTTAACAGACCTTGGCAAGCCAGGATCGTTGAGGGTTATTGCCATAATCACCACGCTTGGCAGACGGATTGGTGATCGCAGTAAGATGTAAACCTTGAGCTAATAGATGCTGCCGCCCATCCATCAGCCATATGTCCCTTAGTCGCCTTTTACGACACCCATGGGAGGACATGGGGTGGTCTATTCTAAGCCGGAAACCACACGGCATAGCCGGCAAGCTTCTTTATTAAAGCTTAATTAAAACACTAAAATTACAAAAAAATATATATATATTCTATGCAATTACGATACGAGGGCACTCCCTGGGTGGGAATGATCACTTTTCATATTTGACTGTTTTTTGTATGCAACGTGATGTTTTAGTGTTTGCAAATCAGCCAGTGATATTATTTATTTTTGGGAGTGCTTTAGATCTATTTTATATTTCTTTTTGTATACACTTTTACATTAGCATTAAAAACTAAATACTGTGTTAGTGTGTATCTTACAACCTAAATTATCTTGTAATGTGAGGGGCTGAGCATATTCTGCTTTGCACATTTATCATTGCCGTCTTCTTAAGGGATACATTTTTGGTAAAAATATATGTCTTTAAAAAAAATTTTCGTTACCTTTCGATAGTAATACCTACTGATGGGAAATAGTCCTGCTTTTCTGTTAGGTACATCAATTAAAATTATAAGTATCATACAATACATAGAGAACACTTTGAGACCGCATTCATTTAATTCCACATTACTATAGCCATGTAACAGTACAAAGTATCTCACATACTTTGTACTATTACATGTTAAGGCTATAGTAATGTGGAATTAAATTAATGCAATCTCACAGTCATCTCTATGTATTGTAAGTTATTAGCAATTACAAAAAAAATCTCGATCGTTACCATACAAATGATCCTGAAGTGGCAGAAGACATCAAATGCTTACCTAGAACTTATACAGTGGAGCCACAGAACTAACCGCCCCCTCACCCCGCCAACCCAACTATAAAGCAACAAATGTAGCAACATCTACCGTCGCCGCACAAACTACAAAAAGACTAGGAGCGCCATCTATTACTCAGCATCTCAACTAACCTGTATCGCGCAATCTAAGTTCGCAAGCCAATTCGAACATTTACAAGGTCTGAACAATAACAAATGGCTATCGGTCGCCGGGCATACCACCTCACCCGCTAAAGGTCTTCATTTTCTGTGGAGGAATCCCCAAACCGTTCCACTAGACAATAATTCATAAGTGATCCGCGTACAGACATCTTCTTTCAAGTAGTAAACTTACTTAACTTGATTGTTGCAGGCATCACACAAAGCACCGGGCTAATGGCAGTTAAGTTGACTGCTCTAGGAAGGCCGCAGTTACTTGTAAGTATAACTTCTCTCTGTACTATATTCAAAATCATCATCAGCACGTCCACTGCTGAACATCTATCTCCTCCCGAAGGAGAGGTTTTGCTAGTCACGCTTGGCAGGCGGGTTAGTGAACTCAGTAACGCTGCTGCCCTTCCACTGGTATACGATTGGTAGGTATAGATAATGTTACCTATAACAATCGGGACCAACGGCTTAACGTGCTTTGGAGACCAACGGCTTAGCTTGCTTTACAAATTATACGTCTCTAAAGACTAATAACTTCAAGTATATTTCTTCTGGATTATCCAATAAAAAATTGCTTATTTTATTAAAAATTATCTTTTTAAGTGATTAGATTTTTACTTATATGTAAAAGCTAAAAAATCATTCAAATATTAATTATAATTTGTGTTGGAACACAAACTGGTGTAATGAAGCAATTATACAGAACTTAAAATTAAAACTCGAACCTAACCTAACGAAATGGCATCTTACAGCTGCAACTATCAGAAGTGATCATGCGCGCGCGCAACTACATGCAGCAGATAGCTGGCGGCACCGGCAACGTGCTGACCCACCACAAGACCATCGAGGATTTCCAGCGCTACCTCGGCAATTACTCCAACAAGCCTGAGGTCCAAGACTTCATGAAGAAGGTCACCTCGGATCAGGAGGGGTCAGTTGTATTTTATAATAATAACACAATAACTGCGGGCCCTAACAAATGGAGTGGGGGACTTGAGCCCTGCCTCCCCATGACCAATGAGGCCATGGGGGTGGGAGGGCAGCTGCTTTCTGCTTCCCCTCCTATCCCATAAAAAAAACGATAGAACTTGCTAAATATTTCTTTACGGTTGGTCCTACTTCACCGGGAAAAAGCCACATGAGGCTATTACTACCTCACCTGGCTTTTGCCTGGTGAAGTAGTAGGTAGTTGCCGCGTGGGTAACAATAAAGGTCCGTCAAAAAACCGTACCTAACTGCCAAAATATATGCTTGTAAAAATCTATTTTAAAGTATTATTAAATCTATAATATGAGTGAAAGAATAAATTGAAGTACAATTTGGTAATTTCAGCGTGCTTCATCTATTTCCGTGGGACCGGTCAGTGGCGCCATCTTGTTACATTATTGTAAGCGCTGTCTCGTAAGAGTTGCTAGATATGTGTTGCCTCACATCTCCTTTGTTTATTACATCGATTACCCTTTAGTATGCGAAATTCAATACTTTGAAAAAGTTAAAATTTCTCGTAATACAATTTTTTACCCGATCTCGCCAGTCACGGCCCAACACATTACTGCTGAACAGCCAACATTTTCTGACAGAACATTACTTATTAACATAGCATATCTTTTTATAATGTTTAACACAAACGAGATATAATTTACACCAGTATTCAAGAAGGTTACTATTTGAACTTGCCGTGTGGTTTCCGGCTTAGAATAGACCAACCCATGTCCTCCCATGGGTGTCGTAAAAGGTGACTAAGGGACATGTGGCTGATGGATGGGCAGCAGCATCTGTTAGCTCAAGGTTTACTTCTCACTGCGATCACCAATCCGTCTGCCAAGCGTGGTGATTATGGCAATATCCCTCTACGATCCTGGCTTGCCAAGGTCTATTAAGAGGAGGCCTATGTTCAACAGTGGACCTAAACGGGCTGTTGATGACTATTTGAACTCAGAGTCAGCCCAAGCGCGTTATGTGTATGTTGTTCATTTTTTTTGGACATTTAGTTAGTTTAGACAGATAGTTCAATATTTAATGTTACAATATTCTATACCTTCCATTGTGTTTTATCTGTCATTTGTTAATGTTTCATGTAATAAAACATTATAATGTCTATTTATCACGAAGTTAACTGTCCTAGATAAGTTGCTACTGCATCATAATGCACCGTATTGTTTGCTATTCATTTTCAAAGCGTTTATGGATATTATGGGGAATGAGAATTATATGCTTGTAAATTTCGTGGAACAGGAAAACGAAATGTGAAACAAATTTAAACGCTAATGTCTGATAAATGAGACTATTACCGTGCCTTAAACGTTATTGACTGATATATCAAAGAAAGTAACAGAAGAAACCGATCTTTTATTTTTATATGCCAACAAGTCATCAACTTACGATTAATATTATTTCCCGGTGACATATATAATTAAAAAATACTTTAAAATCAAATTTATTTTCTAATCTCGATAGATTAAGTACTACGTAGTACTTTAAGTCTCAAAAGGTAGTAACGTCAGTAGCAAGAATTTTTTTAAAGCATGTCGTTGTAAAGTTTAAATTTGGTTTCCTCCAAAGAAGTCTTTGGTAAAAGTCCAATAGCCATATTTGTCTGAATTAAATTTTAATGTCGGATTTAAATATCTCGCCATGCATCGACTTTATCGCCGTAACTCTATGGGCTGAACAGAATGTTCAACAGTATTCTCGACCTATAATTTCCATACCAGCGACATACCTTCAAAAACGCCAAATCCAAAACAGATAAAAATAAAAATTTCGCTCACCTTTTCCAGAATCGTCCACTTGTTCCCTTGGTCCAATATTCTGGACGAGGACATGAATCTCTCCGATTCGTTCCGCGTACCGGACCCCAAGTCTGGCCAGATGCGTCGTCTCATCTCTCAGATCTCCCCCAAAGAAGAGGAGATGTTCCGCAACATGCTGCGCAGGCTCAACCACATCATTAAGATCGCCAACGACGCAGACGTCAGGGTCATGATCGATGCGGAGCAGACTTACTTCCAACCGGCTATTTCTAGGATCTGCTTGGAGATGATGAGGAGATATAACAAAGTGAGTGCGACGACAAACGCCGTCATGGTTTATATTTTAATACTGCTCTTTTAGTGAAATAAATTATATTAGAAAAATAAATTTTCTTGAGAGAACTGCATTGTCATAATTCGCAACAGTATGTTAAAGTTGATTAGTTAACTTCCAAGTTATTAACACTCCTTAAAAGTATTTTAATTATAAAGCGGTTACGGTTTAACAGAAGATGTAGTGACAAAAATTCAAAAGAGTATGCTGAGGTGGTTTGGTCATGTGGAAAGGATGAATGAAAGGCAAGTAACAAAAGGTATTTACAAGGCAGATGTGAGTGGAAACGCCGGGAGAGGACGCCCTAGAAGGACATACACTGACCTCATAGGTGATGTTCTTCAGAAAGGTCAGGTGCGTAGTACTCGCAACCAGCGTGCGTGTATGAACGTGGACGAGGCAAAGGGAGTGTGTAAGGATCGTAGCAGGTGGCGTTCTGTAGTTTCTGCCTACCCCCATGGGAGAAAGGCGTGATTATGTATGTAATTATAAAGTACTAGCTTCCCGCGCGCGGTTTCACCCGCGTTACTTCCAACCCCATTTTAGGAATGTGGGGGGTTAGAAAGAGACAAAAAGTAGCCAAGTCGTCAGAAAATTACAAAACTTACCATTTTTTAGTTTTATGTCACGTGAATTTTCACTTGTAGTTTATTGTTCTATTTATCATAGCTTTCGGTTGATAGCGATAGTTATATAATCAGATAAATGATTTCTTTTCCCAGGATAAATTCCTAGTCTTCAACACATACCAGACGTATATGAAGAACACGTACAACGAGATCATCACAGATCTGGAGCAGGCGCAGCGACAGAACTTCTACTGGGGCGCCAAGCTCGTGCGAGGCGCTTACATCGAACAGGTAACATTGACAGGATTGAAAATGTTCACAGGAGATATTTTAAATATTAATATGAAGTATTATTTATCAAAAGGAGAAAATAGACACCCACTATTTGGATGTATCAGCTCAATAATGACTTAAAGCTGGATCGTTATTATAATAAAGTTTGCCGGCGGTTTCTAATGTTTTACGCATTCTCTCTTCTGATTGAGGCAGGTTATTTTGATCTTTGTTGGTCAGCAATAGTTCAAATTGTTATTACGAATACTTTAACATGCTAATGAAACTAATTTGCTGTTACAACAGGAACGAGCCCGTGCCGAGGCTATGGGCTACGATGACCCCACATGCGAGAACGTGGAGGCTACCACCGCCTCCTTCCACAAGTGTCTCAAAGAGATCCTGTCCAGGGTCAAGGTTAGTACTCAAATACTCGATCAACAGCTAAACGATACGATAATAACTTTTTTATCATCAATTCCAATACTGTGACATAAAATTAAAAAAAAAACGGATTCCAAATATGTATAAGTATAACTCCATTCCGACAAAAGTAATGCTCTTATTTATAATGATGGCAGTGCTGTCTTTAAATAAAATAAATCATGATTTCAAAATCTATTTTATTTACGTATTTTAATTAGGAGCACTTGTAAATCGTCAATACTTTTTTTTTAAGAAGTACATTTAACTTTAATTAACATACATTTAGTTTATTTTGTAATTTATTATAATATAGTATATTTTTTTCTTTTATCAATATGTGTATTGCTAGTGTTGCCTATCGATAGTCGACTATCGATAGTCTATCGATAGTTGACGTCATATCAATAGTATCGATATTAGTGATAGTATCGATTGTTTTACGAACTATCGATAGTATTAATAGTTTTAATCATTTAATGCAACGATACTATCGATAATATCGATAGTATTACTTTAAAAATATCGATACTATCGATAGTATTATAATGTAATAGTATCGATACTATTGCTTCCAATCAATAGAATTAGTTTATTTATGAAATCGATAGCACTATCGATATTGTTACTATTTTTCGAGGTCACCGTCGCCAACTATCGATAGCGAGACTATCGATAGTTGGGCAACTCTAGTGTATTCCAAATTGTCAGAAATAATTGCTTAAATAGGTTTTATGGTTAGTCGTGTTCTCTTCTATGTTGATCAAGAACAGTTGTGTATTTATTTGGGCTGAATATGAGTACGTACCGACGGATTCTTAGTCTTGAGCATATCACTTAGTGTTTCAAAAAGATCTTTGCCAAAATGTATCCCCAACTGCTACAGGTGCTTAACGCCAATTAATTCGCTGTAGTTCTGTCAAAAAATAGTTAAATGGTAAGAATAGCTACTATTAAAGCCAAATTGTGCAGCAGGGCTTATTATAAAATTTCCGATTATCTTTGTGACAAAAATGCTTGGGATTAAATCGCTCCAATCTCAATGTAAAATAAAGTATTTTGTTATTAGGTTAATAAAAAATTGTTATGTATTATTAGATTTTAAAAGAGGGTTCTACTGAGTTTTTTGGCAGTGTTTGTTGGCATTTGAATTTGAATGGTTAAAGGAACACCATGCAAAATAACCCCCCCCCTACGTTAAATGAGTTCTTTTTTATTACGGACATACGTAGTTAGCCACGAGTCTTTTGCTACTTCACCGGACATAGTTGAATGAGTGGCTGATTGTTGTTGTACGGCAGGGCCCCAACAAGGAGCGGCTGGGCATCATGGTGGCGTCCCACAACGAGGACACGGTGCGCTACGCCATACAGCTCATGAAGGAGCTGGACATCAAGCCCGAGGACAAGGTCGTGTGCTTCGGACAGCTGCTCGGCATGTGCGACCACATCACCTTCCCGCTTGGTCAGTACTTTTCTATACTAATTCTATAAAGAGGGCCGTGGATTCTATATAGCGGCCGTAGCCCAATGGCTATGGCTTCGGACTTGTGATCTTGAGGTCGCCGGTTCGAACCCCACCCATTGCGCTACCGACGTAAACCCACTCGTAACACAAGCATTTTAGCTTAGCACGAGGGGTTAACAAGAATACTAGAAGACTTCAAAATTCTGCTAGTAATCATTTAAGAAAAAAATGACGGTAGCATAATATATAAGATCAGGCATGCATATTTTTCTAATTTTTGCACACATTTAAATGTTCACTGATCAGACCCGGAAATAAATTTTACAATTTACACAAAAAAATTCTGTCGGGTGGAATCGAACCCATGACCTCCGAGATCAAAGGCGAGCCAAATACCGCTACGCTACGGAGGTTGTCGTAGGTGTATACAATGAAACGTTTTTATTTCAGGTCAAGCTGGCTATTCCGCGTACAAGTACGTCCCCTACGGGCCGGTCGAGGAGGTGCTCCCCTACCTGTCCCGTCGCGCCAACGAGAACCGCGGCTTCCTCGTCAAGATCAAGAAGGAGAAGGGACTCCTCCTCAAGGAAATCTTCCGCCGCGTCTTCACCGGACAGATGTTCTACAAGCCGGTGGGCAACTACACCCCCGTGTAAATACAAAAGAACACCCTCGGCCCATAACCTTATAGTCTAATTTACTTTGCGGGACGTCTCGATGGGCGTCCGGTAGTTAGAACGCAGTGAAAGATGTTTGTACGGCGATACGGTTATTCAATAGTCAGTCTATTGTCGTTGTAATAAAGTTTCGATTTCAATGTATTGTGGAATCGAGTCGTTCTATTGGTATAATCGTATCGGTTGAATGTAGAGGTATGTCTGTGATCAATTGGTATTGTTTAGTAGAATGTTGAAACCTATTTCGAATGGTTATTTCTAATGAGAACACGTTTTTGTGTGCATAGGTTAATGTAAACAGTAATAATAGTATCGAGTTGTTTTGGCTCGAAAAACAATCTCGTCATTACAGTAAAATAATATTTAATTTACAATCGTTTAAGTTGTTGTTGTATTTTATCAATATTTGTAAACTAAATTGTCAGAAATAATTGTTTAAAATAGGTTTTATGGCCAGTCGTGAGGTATAAAATGGACACATATAACAAAAATTAATACGTTAATACAAGATAGTTGGTTATTATATCGATAAAGCCAAAAAAATAATGATTGGTAAACGTAATTTATAACAATAATTATAATAAAAAATACACCATTATCAAAGATCTTGTAGCTAACGTCTTGTATTAACAGGGATCTGTAAATACATACATATACATATAATATTTATATCTATATTGTTGTATTTTGTCAGAGTTTGCCCGTCACGTGTAATAAACCAATGGAAACGAATTTTTATAATCTATAAAATATCCATAAAATAAAACCTAATTCGTAATAAAATTATGACAAATATTTACTACCATTTTATAATTAAACGGGCAACATTGTCAGCAGGTCTGATAAATGGTAACACTGACAATTTAAATATCGAATGAAAATTGTAAACAGTATTGATTGTGTAATTATTATGCTTCATACAGTATTTTTTATTTAATAATATTAATAATACTTTGTCAATATTTATTTATTATCATGTAGAATTGTTTGTATAAAATAAATTAGATGATAAAATAAACTAAAAAACGGTAATAATGAACGACTGTGTTGTTGTATAACGCGCTTAGCAGATGTCATACAATGCATTTTAAAAATGTAAAAATACATGGCATAAGTATACCTATATGAAGTTTTAATTTCATGTCGTATGAGCAAATATTCAATCATAAATATGAAAAAGGAACATCTGTATTTATGTTTTCCATTTGTAATTTTTGATTTTTTTTAAATGCATAGTTTACGAAGTGTATTTTTTTTTGTCAAAGAAAAAGCGAATTGGTCAAAATATTTATTGGTAATCGAAGACAATGATCAAATATTACGAATAAGTAAAGAAAATACACAAAATGAAAGTTTTCGATGACTTAAAATTCACTCAGTATTGGACATCTGTTTAAGCAAAGCGTACACAAATTAATTTATCAACAACGTTGCTACACCTAAATGTTTACTCTGACTTGAATCTCCCTGGAATGCGGAAAAGGGTCTTACGGAATTTGGAGTGCAAAACCTTAAAATATTATGAATATTTTTGCACTACATCACCGTTTTAGACTCTGTGTTATAACGGAATGTGAATAATAACGGCAATTATATAATAACCAGCATTTAGATACTAAGAAGCATTGAACATGGTTATAAAATCGAGCATTTTCTTGAATATGACATTTGGAGATTGTATTGTCTAGAACATTATACTTATTCTTAGGGAACTAGTCAGCATCGCTTGTAATGAATTTACAAAAAGAATTTTATAAAATAAATGAATTTTTATTCACTACAATTTGTGGTTTGGACTGCGTTTTTTTTTTGATGAAAAGACTCAAAATAATATTCAATTCATCAAACCATTACAAAATTCTCTTTGAAAATTCTTCTATCTGTTATGAATAACTTATTATAATGGCGATAAAATAATGCATTTCATAGTTCCACGCGTATCAATGTTTAGGTTTAATGGTTTTACGTTATTATTTATTGTGTAATATAATAGTTTGTCCAATGAAGGGTTATTGTAGTGATGTTTTTCAATAACTATGTGTAATTTTAAAACGTGAACTGTAAATAACCCGCGTAATTAATTCTACAGCTGCGGTATCCACTAACGATTTATATTGAAATAAATTGGAAATTTGAATCAATGAATCGATGACAAATAATGTTATTTAAACACGTCCAAACAGAATCGATTTCTTATTTTGCCTATGAACTGTGTTTGTTAATTTAGAACACCTATTTACACGGAATCATTATAAAAGCTTGGTGCAATTTTGGCTGTAGCTGTACGTTGTAACGATTTCACGATACTTTGTGAGAGTTGCTTACAGCCATCATAGAGAATATAAAAAGCAAAAGACAAAATGGTTGCCGTGTAAATGAGGTTTATATTATTGTCTATGAATACCGTAGCATGGCTCAGTTCCTACTACTAAGATAGGTACTTATAATCAAGTTTTGTGTTCTTGACTTGACATAATTATTATTATTGTGAGATTTACTTCTGTTTAAGATGTCGCATCACGTTGTGCGTTCGCGATATACAACGTACAACTACATCAAAGTATTGTCATTTTAAAAATGGCGGCCATGTTATGATTGTTTTGTTTTTCGATGTTTTATTTCGTCCACAATTTAATTTATTGTTTTGTAAGCCGTTTATAATTTCCGTGCGCTAATTATTGTGATGCTATTTTTAGATTATTTTACGAATAGACTTTTAATAAAGACAAAACTTGTTTTCATATATTTCTTTTATTTTATATTTTGCCTTTGGTTTTCCCATAAACAATTAAGTTTTTATTTTACTATTATAGGTTTGCCATCATACATCATCATCTTAACATAATTTGAGTAGCAAGTAGGTAAGTATGTCATTATTTTAGTGCATATAAATGCTTAGTATAATTTATAAGTACGATTTATTTCATAGGAATGGAAGTGAACATCTATTATATTTCATGTTATTTATTTATACGTTATATATGTTTATATAATCACATAATAATTATATAATATAAAATCTATATTTCAGTGTATTATGTACCTACCTACTAAGTTTTTAAAAATATTTACCTAAATCTTCATTATTTTAAATAGTCAATTATGAAATAAAAGTGTATGGACAAAAAAGTGTAAAAGAATAAAAACTGACTGAAAAAAATGTCTACATGTTATATCGAATTGCCAATTGCAGCTCAAAATGTAAAAAGTAGAATCTCCGAGATTCGAGTTTTCAAATCGAATTTGATATTATGTATCGTATATATGACATTGCACTGAACGAGGAAAATAGATGATATAACAATACAAAAATGCCGTTAATGAACTACCAAATCGAATAGATTATTTCACCATCGACCGGTTGATGATCGGTCCATCGGTGTGGTAAAAAAAAAACAATTAATCAAAGTCAACAAATGCATTCTGTCAATGAATCGTTTGTCCAGTAACTCCTTAAAATCTTTCGTTTAATTAAACTACACTTCGACTAATGCTATGTATTTTCATCGTATGTGTGATGAAAGTCATATAAACTTGGGGGGAAAATGTTCCACGACATTTGTCGGCGACATATCAAGGATATGTCGGGTGATATCGTTTTACAAATCTGGCGACACAGAACCATGTGTCGCGCGATGTTGCCTGACTTGTCAAAGTCCGACAACGTCGCTTAACTTCACCCGACGTCGTGGACGACACATTTTAGAAATGTGTCCCCTAGTAGAACCCTGGAGTAAAAGGATGCTATATGAAATTTGAATGTTTATAAATAAGTGAACAATTAAAGGCTCTTCAAATTATAGATGTTTCAAGTTACCTCACGTAGACTGAAATTTACAAAGGAATTAAACTCCGTCGCAAGTGGCGCCCTCATAGACGACTGTGTAAGTCGGCGGTAGACGCTGACTTTTACGAAAGGAAGATTTGTATTTATTTACACGTCCTTATTGATTTCTCTTTTTGTATGAATTGTCGGCTAGAATAAAACGATAATTATTGCAGACAATAATAGTATCTATGATGTGTTGTTGTTAGTATTTTTATCCTTATCTTTATGGAGATAAATGGTACAAAAATGATTTCTGCAAATAATTTTGGCTGCTGAATACCCTATTTATGGAAAAGGAAATACAATATAAACAAAACTATTTCTATAATCGGTTTACATGTGTCGATAAAACAGTACTAAGTACCTACCTACTGTTTTATCGACCCTTTACGTACTTACTGCTTTATCGACACATTAATCATTAGAAAAAAAAAAAGTGTTTAAGTGTTACACTCGGCTTTTATATGAGTGTAGGTACCCTTACACTTTGCCATCCTCATTTCTTCTGCACTTAACTTTACAAAAGAGCTTAAAAATTAGCACCTATCAGCCTATGTATACTTTGTTTGCAGAAATCGCTTTTGCCATTAGTACTACGAATTATCATACCTACTTATATATATCGATTGTAATTAACCCTATTTCGTGGTCGTCTATAAGATTATCGTAATTTTGCTATTAATTAATTTATGTTAACTTAAAGATAACATACATAAATGTTTTAAGTATATAGATACCCATAAATTATGTTATTTCTAGTCGCTTTTAGTAGATATTTAAACAGCAGCTTGCTTATAATGATTGTTATAGGATACACTTACGAGTACATACCTATATATTGTATTAAGGTAATTATTTTAGTGACGACAATGCGATGGGGTTCTAGACTTAGAAAACATTGGGAAAATAAAATTATGTGTTAATGTTGATGTTTTGTTTTAATAAACAACGAGGAGGCTAATCGCGTTACGATATTACTATGACTTTCAGAAAAATGTAATACCTACTCAAAGCTTACTATGCATGCCATCTATGATGCATGCAAAACATATCGCACGCTTAGAAATATAGTGACCCAATTCAAAATTTCGTATGTGTGACTTTAATTCCTATAATGACCTAAATTTAATATTTGCATCGACCCATATTAAAAAGGTTGATATTAAAAACTAATAAAATACACATATTTTTAAAACCGCCGAATATTTAATTTTATTTTTACAAAATTAATGGATTTGACAATCCTTTTTCGCCATTTCCCTAAAATTTGGTATTTTCAAATAGCTCACTATATTTCTGAGCGTGCGATATATTGAATAGGTAGGTAGGTATGTCAATTTATTAATTTGATGTAGGTACCTTAAATAATACAGCTTAATAATATCGCAGGATATGCGTTAAAATAACCCGAAGGAAATAAGGACTCTTTTAACGAAGTCATATCGTTACAAAATTGATTTTATTTGATTATCCAGTAGGTACCTACCGCTATTTTGAAATTAGTTTTTGCAACTTAACGTTAGGTTAAGCTAGTAATCTAATATTTTAAACCTTATTTTAATATCATTAGATTGACATTATGAGATTATTTTTATTTTGACTGTCGAATGTAAAAAAAAAACGTTCGTAATCCGATATGACAATTACTTCTATAAAATGTCTTTCCTACTGAGGGCTTATGATTACAAAATAAAAATTTATATGCTTTATATTAAGCTCAAGTAGCTTAATTAATACAGTAACAATACTATGTCTCAAAATTGAGATTAATAAAATTCGACCACCGGCAGGATTAGAACCTGCATCTTAGGTAAAGCCCCTAACAACCTAAAGTAGTTAGTATATGGTAAACTTTTCCATAAAGTATTCAAAAACATTTTAAAAAAGTAACATGTATAACTCTACAGTAATGAATAATTTTTTATCGAAGTCTTACAAATCATATCGTTAGGTAATTAAAACTCCTTTAAAGACTATTCTTTCTCTTACTTTTGAATACTTCCTTATTATATGAAACTACCCGCGTAGATCCCGTTCCCATTGAAATCTTTACTTAAAATAAATTCCCTAATATACTAAAAGTCAAAATCTCTCAATATCATCGCCAGCGACCGCTCTGAGCCGACGTCCAAGTCCCACAGAGGACGCTCCTTGCGCAGGTTGCTTAGTTTGTAGTTTTTAAACCATTTATATAAGCTGTAGCTCTGCTCGCCTTTATGCCCGGTGAAGTAGCAAAAGTCTCAGGGCTAACTACATACCTATGTCCGACCGAAAAAAGAAAAAATGCTTTATTTTAAGTTGTTTTTCCGGGCGGACATATATGATATAAGCAATCTGCGCAAGAGGGCGTCCCCTGTGGGACTTGGATCTCGGCTCAGGGCGGTCGCTGGCGATGAGATTGACGGATTATGGCTTTTATTAGTTTCTTTAGGGGAGTTTTGTGCAACTGTCGCTCTACTTTACAATTCGCGGGCCTCTCGGACTTCGGGTCTACGAGGGCATCGGAAGGTTCTTCGCAAACTAAGGGTCGGGAGGGCGAGGGGGATAAAGCCTATGACACTCACAAATAATGTGACTTTCTATTGGTAAAAGAATTTGCAAAATCGGTTCCGTAGATCTTAACCTTAACCCTAAATCATCATCATCAGCCCGTATAACGTCCACTGCTGAACATGGGCCTCCTCCCGAGGGAGGGTATTTGACATAGTCACCACGCTTGGCAGGCGGGTTGGTGACCGCAGTAATATCTTGTACCACACAAGGAAACGCTGCTGCCCGTTCCTTGATGTACGATTATTATAGATGATTTTATAACAATCGGGACCAACGGCTTAACGTGCTTTCCGAGGCACGGAGGGTAGTCCCTCAACCAACCAGACCCGGAAAGAAATCTTAGAATTTACACAAAGATTTCCTGTCCGGCGTGGGGATCGAACCCACGACCTCCGAGATTCACCGCTACGCTACAGAGGTTGTCACCCCTACATCCTCACAAACAATTCACAAACTTTACCTTTTTGTAATATTAGAATAGATACACAATATATTTATTTCACCAGACCCAAATAACTATTTATAAGGGATTTGTAAATCAATAATTTTATAAGAGAGCGTCTCAAAGATCCAATTGCTGATATTTTTAAAATATACACGAAATTAGTTTTATTCGATTACCGATCGGGAAACCATATATGCACAGCGGTTTGCTGGAAGAAAATTCATGAATGAATGAAGCTCGTGTTTGTCTAAATTGTATTCGTATCCTACTTATATTATAAACGCGAAAGTTTGTAAGTATGGATGGATGGATGTTTGTTACTCTTTCACGCTAAAACTACTGAACGGAATGGCTGAATTTTGCACCGGGATAGGTTATGCGCTGCATTAACATATAGGCTACAAAACATCACGCTCAAACCATGGAGCATGGAGTAACGCGGATAAAACTGCGGGCGCAACTAGTAACAATATAAGTATCTATTCTTGTATTTCTATCTACAAATACACTTGGTATTTATTTTTGGAAACCTAAATTCGTATTATCCTATTTATTTAATAAACAAACACGAATAAAATACATAACTAAAAGTAACTAACTAACTAATTCGTATTTGGTTTTTAGTAGGTACATTTGTTGGGACACATGATTTGTCTGGAAATAAAAATCACATTCAGTCAACAATAATTTATTATTATTTCGTCGTAACTACGCTTTTATTCTAACATTCACATTCAACGATAACTTTAGTGCATTTCCAAGACATATTGTCAGAATTTATGTTAATTTACATACGAAAATATTAAGGATTGTTAGCAGATTTGTAATAAATTAAAATAATACAGGTCCATTATTTAAGAACTGTAGTACAAATGTATAAATTGGCATTTGATCAGTTGCAAAAAGAAATCGAATCTTTCATTGAGCCAACGAGCGACAAGCAATGCCGCATTGCTCTGGTAACGCGACATTTCATTGCATTCCGCTTTTTATTGATTCCTACCGGTCCCGCGTAGTTCCCATTCCCATGGAAATCTTAACTAAAAATATAACTTATAACACTCACAAATAAGTTCATAATCAGTTCAGTAGATGCAGAGATTAAGGCGGGAACATATTGTTAAAACGCGACGCGACCTGATGAAACGCGACGCGACGTGACGTGTTCATAGTGTGATTCTGGTCTATAGAAAACAATACATTTGAATCGACTCAACTCGCGTCGCGTATCGTCAGGTCACGTCGCGTTTTGACAATATGTTTCCGCCTATACCCCTACAACCTCACAAACTATTCACAATCTTTACCTTTTTATAAATTCAGCTATGAATTTTGTTTGTGCAGGTTGCCTGGCAACTCGATATTTTTTTTAATTTTGCTATTACCGAACAATTACTATGGCAAGATACATAATAATTGGACAACGGAACTATTATTAAGTCTGTAATCATTGTTTGTCTGTTACAGATTTTGTCTGGCTTTATTTTTAAGTAATAGTCCAATGTCCAATCTATGAAAGATTGAAAAATTAAATTTAATATTAGAAATACAAAATTAATACTTTTTTGTTTAATGCGGGTTCGATAGAACGACCTGCTTAACTTCTCTATTAAGGCTACAGCAACATGTCAGGATCTGTTTACAGAAGGTATATCTATATTCCCTAAATTATTCAACCATTAAAGTTTTTAGACATTTCTGGTTTAAAACCATTTTTTATTGTATTATAATTTTGCTTATTGAGATTTTGCACTTGTCAATTGACTTTAAGATTATATGAGTTGTAACTTAAGTAAACCAATAATATTTAATTTATACAAGGTGTAACGGAAAGGGTATATACATAGAAAGAGCAAGGCTTCTTTGGATCATAACAAACGAATATATAACAAAAAAATGTGTGGAAATGTTTATTTTTACTTGCAAATAGTTCGTTGACATCGATTAGCTGATTGAGTGCTAGTGATGTATTTATTTCAGTATGAAGAGTTTGGTTTCTGGTAGGTATCTATGAATTTAAAAAAATCATTACATCCGGACTTGTAGAGATAGGATTAAATAACCCTTGCCATATCGTTTGTTATCATCCAAAGAAGCCTTGCTCTTTCTATGTATATACCCTTACCGTTACACCTTGTATAAGTCATCAATAATACATAATAAATTGGCACTGTACCTATATATTAAATTCGCACATAATCTTGTTGCAGTTGCATATAATTAGATTGAAGTATACAATATTATTTTAATTTGCAAATAGTGGTAGGAAGACCTATATTTAATGATTTTGCTTGAGTTGCATACCTACTAAGTATATAAATTACAATTTCATGTAATCAGGGGGTAATTACGTAACGATATAACTGACTTCGATGAAAAATACTGTAGGGTTTTTGTTACTGTATTTTATAAGGTACTTATGTAAACTTAAAAAAACTGTACTTGAATTGTAATCCCTGAGTAGTAAATATATTTTTATCAAAGTCATAGTCATATCGTTTTGTAATTACCCCCTTGTTAATTCTGCCACTTTATCGTGATTACGCGCCACTTTACCAAAATTACGGCCTAATTTTGGTAAAGTGGCACGTAATCACGATAAAGTGATAGTTAAACAGTAAAGTGGTATATCAATTGAGGGTTAAATACATTATTTCCAACTTTTTCGATTCAACAACTTTCAACGACGTTATACTAACACTTATAAAACATTGACTACGATAAACAGTCAGTCGAGGGCTTACAGTGGGTAATAAAATAAATATTATATTACGATATCTTAGCATAGTGGGATATTTTAAATATTTACGTAGTTTGTATTCAAAGGAATTGATATAGAGCTCTTCAACATTTGACAAGGTAATTTTACAATTGTAATCTTAATAGTTAACGTGACAGCGATGGATATTAAAGTTAATCATGTAAAATAAATTTAAATTTTATGGATAACTCAGACCGGGGCCGCACTGATATTGCAACTGTGAATCGACGATAATTTCGTGAAAATAAAGTCATATAAACATATGTTAGCGGCCGCACTGCAGGAACGACAAGCAGTATTCACTTGTTCATAGTGTCGCCGCGCCAGTGCAGCCTCGGCCTACTGATAGATAAATGTGTCATAATTAAATAATTTATATGAGCTATATATCATTGCTCCTTGCCAACTTGCCAAGTAATTTAGAACATCAATCATAGATAAATTGATAACGAAGCAAGACAAAAAAAACAATTGTATTGCATTGGGGGCAATCCAATTGCATTTTCACTCCGTATGTTTTTTTCAGAAGTTATTTTATTGATAGAGCTCTGAAAAATACGAGCAATAGCTGTCTAGAAAAATGTGTGGAAATGTTTTAATAGCCACTAAAATGTTATAGGTTATCAAAAAAGGCATAATTAGATTTTAGTTTACGGCTTGAAAATAGAAATAATGAATTCTTTAAGAGGAGGCCATTCCCACAAAAAGTCTTATACTCATTTTGATGTTGATTACAAAAACATTATGATATATTTCTCTAGATGTAATTTTGTCTAATATGATATAATTAATATTTTTATGAGCTTTATCAATTTTGATGTATGAACTATGATAATATTATTCTTGAATTTTAGTGGTCATGACGCAAATTCGTGTACATTAGTAAACTGTAATATCCTATAGTATTAATAGTAATAGTAAGTCGCATTAAACTTTGGGTGAGTAGGGGCTGATTTTGCATCATTAGCATGTTAAATTATTACTTATTAAATACTTTGTAGAAGAGTACTAAAAGAGACATCTCACTCGTCATAAAAAGTGCTTGAAAAATGTCTAAAGTCTATTTGATTATAAAACAGTCACTGTACTGTAGAATATTTAAGTTTCAACGCGTTACTTTCACAAACAACCTAATGTTTTTTCGAGTCTTTTTTAAACGTAGCACGTGCGTCTCCCACCGAGTGACGATGCAACATAGCCTGATGGATCGAATGATGATGCAACGTAGCATGCGCGTCGCCAGTTGACCGACGATGCGTGGTATTATGAGCTACAGGTACTGAAAGATGCTGTGTAGTACCATGGCCATCCTTATTTGAGTGGCGATTAGTCGCAGCATTTTCGATGCCAGAAGACCGACGAGAAAACACTCCACGCATGTTACCAGTTGAGTGACGATGAGTCGAATCCTGATCTGGACACGTCAAATGATGCTTAGACGTGCCACAAGTGTCGTTTTTGATAATGACATGCGCGTTACCAGTAGAATGACGTTGTGCATTGGTCCGCGAGTCACTTGACGATTGACGAGGCAGTGTAGCATGCGTTTTATTTATTGAACGGCGCTTAGAAGTACGCACATCCGATGAGCATCCCGGAGAATTTGAATATGCTTCGTTACTTATGTTACTTAAATTTATTCCATTTGCATTTGCATCAATAGAGAGACGTTTGTC
This sequence comes from Nycteola revayana, assembly GCA_947037095.2. Taxonomy (NCBI): domain Eukaryota; kingdom Metazoa; phylum Arthropoda; class Insecta; order Lepidoptera; family Nolidae; genus Nycteola; species Nycteola revayana. The sequence goes on along the minus strand of OX344858.2, from coordinate 16,054,534 downwards.
ACGTGCGTCACTGCTCCGGCGACGCTGGGACGCAGCACGTGCGTCGTTCAGGTTATGCTAACTAATTACGTGACATGCTATGTCAGGCTCAGCCTCTATGTCATCGGGCATCGGAGCTAGCGCCGCCAACTGCGTCGCTGTAGGTCTTCGCTAGGATCTTTGACGGTTGCCGTCTCCTGGAATTCAACACAAAACCGTTAGAACCAGACCTATAAACATGGTAAAGTGGCACTTAATCAAGATAAAGCGACAGATAATCATAGCGAAGTTGCGAATTTATTTAAACTGTCAGTAAAGTGGTTTGATTTCAAAATTATCACAGCTATGCAATCGAATCGTTGATATATTCTTTATAAATATAATGTTATAACATTTTATATCGAAGTGATAATATAATAATAGTATTGGATTATAATAGTTAAGTAAGGTACCTACTTGTTTCTTATATACACGATACAAGTATAACACACTGATGCTACCTAGATCAAACAACCTACAATTCTAGAGCTCAGAAGCATATCAGATGTGCCATTATACGTCAGAATTATTCGTCGTATGTGCCTGTATCGTAAAGTTGGTATTTAGCAGAGCCATCCCAAAGGTGACTGCAATACTCCATACAGGACCGAACTTGCGCCTTGTATAACACCAAGCGCTGTTCGGGATGAAGTACAGCTTAACCTTATTTAGGATGCCGAGCTTTTTAGCTGCAGTTTGAGCTAAAGACTAGATGTATTCGCCGAAGTTGAACTTGGTAGTCAACCTGATGCCAAGAAGCTCCAAAGCCTCAGTGATCGGCACAGGTGCACCTCGGAAAGTGGCACTTTCGATCAAATGCTTCTGAAGCATAATAGTAATTCCGTCCTTATGATTCTGGGGTCTAGAATTTATAATGACATAAGTAAATAGCACTCTTAAAGTATCCGAAGTTTATATTGACTACTTTTGCTTTCAAACTCACCTCTACGCAATTTAAGTTCTAGCGCAGTATGCGAGGCCAGTGCAGTGACGAGCGCGCAAGCTAGCCCGGCGAGTTGTGTTCGCACACACAACATCTGGCGAGCGACGCAAGCAAGCGCTAGGCCTGCATGCCGGGCGGCCAGAGTGACTGACCAAGGGCCCCGCCAGCCTGGGCCTCCGATACAGATGCCTGCCTGTTGGAAAAATGTACATGGTTATTTGTGTGGGACCAACATAAACGCTGGTAATAAAACCTATGGACTTGATCTATGGCCTCGGTGCTCATTGCCATTTGAAGCGTGTTTTCCAGTGTGTGCCATTGATGATTCTGGCTTAAAGGACCTGGAGTTGCAGTGGTGGAATTAGTCCCATTAGCAAATAGTCACTGTTATTTAATGGGACCTACTGTGCAAGTAGGACTTTACACATTTTTAAGCAATGTTTCATATATGTAGGTGTTTTGCTGAGATTCATGAAGATCATCATGATAAATGAAATCATCAAGTACCTAGGTCCCATTATTGAGTCACGTTATATTCAATACTCCGTATGGCATCGAAACTACTTTCAATACCTGCAAGACGTCCCAAAGAGCTGCACAGGCTCCCCAGGCCGCTGCAGCTAGCGCCGGTAACGCGAGGTCTGTCTTGGCAGCCCGCCATCGCAACAGGGCTAACACTAATGACGCGTGGGCCGCCCCGCCGCCAGCAGCAAGCGCCCCACGGCGCCCTCTTGCGGCTGCCATGCTCAAAGTCCCAGCCGCGAGAGCTTGGAACGCTCCTGCTCCACACAAAGACCGCCAAGCACACCACCAGCCGTCTACACATACTCCGTACCACTGGAAATGAGTTATTAATGTGTTAGGGACCTGAGCCTTGAGAACGGAGAAAGGTTTACAAAAGGGCCCCGAATTTCCCCGAAGTTCTTTCCTAATTCCGGAAGGACAATCGTAGACCGTAAGACATTTTTGTTTTTAACTTGAAGATTGTATTCTTGTTTGCGATTATTACTTACTTTCACTTCTGAACAATTTCAATATCTTTAACAAACGCAAAAAATATGCATGTGACATATTATAACACATTTTCATTGATAAAATTAATCACGGAACGTCGGTCAGGTCATTACCTTGCTGACCCATCGGCAGCTACTTCAACCGTAGTTAATGAGATCCCAAAAAGTATTTTTGGAACTTTTGGTAAGAAAACGAATCAGAATCAGTGTCGGTGTAACGATACATGCAAACTCAGTATAGAACTATACCGCCGTGATATATCTATAATGCCGTTATCTACCACTACTGGTTTGGTAAATAACGGCATTTTAGATATATCACGGCAGTATATATCTGAACTAATATAAAAAGCTGAAGAGTTTGTTTGTGTGTTTGCTTGAAATCGCTGTCAGGAACTACTTGTCCGATTTGAAAAAATCTTTTACTTATCGAGGAAGCCTATAAGCTACGTTTTATTATGAATCTCCTACGGGGACGGGAGTTACAACAGTTAAAACCGCGCGCGGAAGCTAGTATTCCATAAAATTGTACGGAGATATGTTATGGATGTCGCTGATGAACTCCTAGTGAGTAGTTTTAAAAAATGGCCCCGTTAAACTATTTAAAAGATATTATCGGTGAACAAAAGCTCACTGCTTTACATGGGCCTTGTGGGCCCATGGGAAAAAACGCTTACTTCCATGATATTATTGACTTACCTTAATATAAGAAGTATAAATAAATCCCTGTTGCAATCCAATAAACAGGCCCATCGGGGCACCAAGCAAAGCCCGAGGGTCTCTGATTATAGACCTTGCATCTGGAGGGGGCGCGGGTGCTGAAGTGGCTCCATAAACCCCTAGACCCACGGCAAAAAGAGACATAACTCCCCATACGGCTACCAAGACTCTTCGACCATCCGAGTTAAGGACTGTGCCTGAGAGGGTTTGCATGTCAGGACAGCCAGCAGCCCCGCAGGTGCGCTCCTGGAAGTAACAAATAATGTTATCACAAAGGGGATCTAGTTATGGACTTTCAATGAATAGAAACACTTATCAAAAAATTTCAAATATTTAATTTCTTTACTCACAATTCAACTTCAAAGTAGACTCAAAACTTATTCTTTATTTAAATATATCATTTTATAAACATACTTGAATAAAATAAAAACAAAACTTTACTGACCTCCAAGTCGTCTTCCAAAAAGTACTCTTCAGACGGTGGCCATTTTGCTATAGAAATATTCGTTGGAACCGGAGTCGACGCCCTTGCTGATTCCTCAGGCCAAATTAATAGTGCGCCACCCAATAACAACGTCCCAAACACTAAACCTATATCTTGAGCTGCCCTTAAAGCTCTTAAAGCTCTCCTTAAAGCTACTTTTCTTCTAGCTTCATCGCCTGCAGCTTGAGCTAACGATGTTGCTGAAGCAGATAAGGCTAGAGACATTGGAGATAACGTTGCTCCACAAATGCCATAAAGAGGTAGTAAAACTGACAAAGGAGTTTCTACAGTATGAGCTGCTAACAGTACACAAACTACAGTATGAGCGATTGCAATCACTAATCGCGCTCCTGTTTTTTGTAGAATTAGGGGAGAGAAGGGAGCGACAATTGCCGCGAGAGTGTGCATGATTGCTAAAGGCATGGCACCTGCTTCGGCGCCTGCGAAAGCCGTGAAAGGGAGTAAGGCAGTGGCACAGAGACCACTTGATAAACAAAGGAGTGTGAATCTTTTTACAAGTTTTTTGGGCAGTTTTGGGGGCTGACGGGCAATCAGTCTGCGCACTGACGCCGCGCCTACTGATGATGCCGCTGAGTCTCTCCGACGAGGGGCAACCAGAGTTCCTGCAGTGCGAGTTGGAGTCTTGGGAGTCTTTTGTTTCTTCCAAGGCCATTCTTTCTTGCATATTGTGCTAACTGGGATCTGCAAAGGAATTAAAAAATAAATCTTTTTTTTATGCATATATACCTGATCACGGTTAATGTCTTGTCAAGTGTTTTTTTAAATGATGATCAAGGGCCTTGTCTACCGATGTGTTGTGTGATGTTGTTACTTGTTGTAATAATAATATGAAGGCGAAAACACATTATTAAAACGCCACGCCACGCCAACACCTGTAAATCAGTACGCGCGTGGCGTCGTGTCGGGTGTTCATAGTGTGTTTCTGGTCTCTAAAAAACAATACATTTGATTCGACTTAACAAGCGTGGCGTGTCGTCGGGTGGCGTGGCGTTTTAATAATATGTTTCCGCCTTAATGATTTAAAAAATGAAATGCACCTGTGCGATGATGGCCCGGTGCCGATGCGGGTCGGACACGGTCCGGACGGCGGCGCGGACGGGCGCCGGACGGGAGCGCTCCGTCAGGTCCGGTAGGCTGCCCATACGCGCTCGCCGGTCACACGCCGGCGGATCCTGTCTCCGCTCTCATACCTGGTACACAACAGATGTTTTAATGCCCTTATTTCTAAATATGTAGATAAGCGGTGTTGTGCCGTAGCGATGACGTGTTACTTCGGGCCCGTGAATGTATTGTAAATAAGTTATAAATATCAAAATATTGCATGAACGAATCTCGATCGACCGTATACCGTATAGTGTGGACCCAGCGTCCAGTCTTCAGAACGCGCTTAGCTCTGCTCGCGAACGAACAATTTTTTTCAGATGGACCTTTGTATTTAGCCCCGAGGCTTTCTCTATTTCACTGGGCATAAAGGCGAGTAGAGCTCCAGCCAAGATAAATGGTTTAAACACTACAAACTAAGCAACCGGCGCAAGAGGGCGTCCCCTGGGACTTGGACCTCGGCTCAGGGCGGTCGCTGACGGGGGAACAAACTAATAAGGATGTGATTTTCTATGGGATATCAACAACTATACGTAGGTATCAGGTATAATCTAGGGTTAACATCACATGTCATCATCATCAGCCCGTACAACGTCCACTGCTGAACATGGGCCTCCTTCCGAGGGAGGGTTTTTGCGATAGTCAACCACGCTTGGCAGGCGGGTTGGTGGCCCGTTGCTTGCTATACGATTATTATAGATGATGTTATAACAAACGGGACCAACGGCTTAACGTGCTTTCCGAGGCACGGAGGGTAGTCCCTCAACCAGACGTGGAAAGAAATCTTAGCATTTACACAAAAAAAATCCTGTCCGGCTTGGGGATCGAAACCACGACCAGATTTAAAGGGAGCCAAATACCGCTACGGAGGTTATTGAGGTGAATATCACATGTGCCTTTAGTTTATGAAATAATAATAATGAAATAATGAAATTTATTCAGCACTTAGGTACTTACATACACTTGTACTTGTCAAAATTACACTGTATAAGACTATATCAAACAAAAGTATCACTTAAGTAGCTAAAAACATTGTTAAAATTATTTGATATTACAGAATTTTTAATCAGTCTGTCCGTCTGTCGTACGATAACAACAAATGTACACATTATAGTAAGATACCTTAGAGGTAACAGGTCTAAAAATTCCAAGAATCCGGCCCAAATCTAAGCGACATCCACCCTTAAGGGGTTAGGACCATCGCTCGGGGTGCCACTGGAGTAAAGAGTAGATTTACGAACAGCGGTGGTGATCGCTGGCACGAGATCACAGTTCGGGGAATAAGCAACAACGCGGTCCTCGGTCATGCCGTCGAGGATCCTACACTAGCTAACCTGCAACCTTTCACTAGCTACCTAAGTGGACGACCCGGAGAAGAAAGGAAGAAAGAAACTCCGAGATTTTTTTTTTAGTCTCTTTTGTTGTTTCTTTTTTTTATGTCAAGTCTTTTCACAATCATGTAATATTTTACAATGTATATATGATGTGAGCGAATGCAAGCACAATACCATTTATTACCTGGTCAATTAATACCGACCAGGTGTTCAATAAGACAAGAAAAAATATAATAATGTAAATACTATAATGTAGATATTATAGTTTACTCAGGCACAGACAATCTCCTACAAAGAAATCTAATGGCGGATGCATTCACACACATTTACAATATGACAATTTACACAAGTTCAACCAAAGGATATACCTATAATAATAAACAATAACAAGAATGAATAAACAAAATATAAAATAAAAGTTAACATAACATATCCCCGACAACAGCCGACCAGTCACCACAAGCAGCACCCGTTCACGAGTATGACGTATGACGCAGCCATCGCCTCCCTCGCCATATTAGAGGGAAGGTGGCGACCCGCCCCACACCGCCACCGCAAGCAATGACAGACAACGGGAGCATGACGAACTAAAGTGGGGATATCTACAAGTCCATTAATATTAAACCTTTAGCTGAACAATGTTTAAACTGTTTCAAAAACTAAGATTACTATGTTGTCTGTGTTTCACTGATCAACCACGCGTTATTGTCGATTAAATAATCATTTACTGAATAATAAGCCCTTTTTATTAGAATCCTCTTAACAGTGGACTTGAATCTATCATAAGGTAACTCTTGTAGGTGTACAGGTATTCTGTTATACATACGGACGCCTAATCCTACAAAAGATGAATGCACTTTTTGTAGACGATGATATTCGGCGCACAGTTTATGCTTATTTCTAGTATTTATTGTGTGTATGTCACTTCTCTTTTTAAAAAGATTAATATTTTGCCGGACATAGATTATATTGGCATAAATGTATTGCGAAGCGACTGTTAGTATATCTATGTCCTTAAAGAAGTCTCTTAGGGAGAATCTCGTACCTAGTTGATAAATAGACCGAACTGCCCGTTTTTGTAATATAAAAATGCTTTGAATATCAGCAGCTTTACCCCAAAGCAGAATGCCGTAGGACATAATACTGTGAAAGTAACTAAAGTAAACTAGACGTGCAGTTTCTACATTAGTAATTTCCCGTACTTTTCTAACAGCGTAGGCGGCTGAGCTCAATTTTCCAGCAAGACAAGATATATGTGGACCCCATTGAAGTTTATTGTCTAGTGTCAAGCCTAGAAAGAGGGTCGAGTTCACAGTTTCTAGATTTTCATTACCCATAATTAATTTTGGCTCTACAAAACTTACATTAGGCATTACAAATTTGATACATTTGGTTTTCTTGGCATTAAGAACCAAATTATTAACCGTAAACCATTCGGTGACATGAGCGAGAGCACTATTAATGTCATTAAAATTATTCCTCTTTCTATCTACCTTAAAAATAAGGGAGGTGTCATCCGCAAAAAGTACCATATTACACATGTCTTTCAAATAAAATGGCAAATCATTAATGTATACCAAGAACAAAAATGGGCCCAGAATCGACCCCTGTGGCACGCCTAATCTAACTGGTAAGTTTTGTGACTTTACCCCCCCAATTTCTACGCACTGAACCCTTTGGTGAAGATACGATGAGAGCAGGTCAAGAGCGACGCCCTTTACACCATAGTAATTAAGCTTTAGCAGAAGCGTATCGTGATGAACGCAATCGAAAGCCTTCGAAAGATCACAGAACACACCAATGGCATCCTGGGATCTCTCCCATGCATCATATACATGTTTTATTAAGGCAACTCCCGCGTCTGTAGTCGAACGTCCCTTTGTGAAGCCAAATTGATTGTCGTGTAGGAGATTGTTTAGATTAAAGTGCCTGAGTAACTGATTAAGAATTAATTTTTCAAAAATTTTGCTAAATGCTGGCAATATTGATATTGGCCTAAAATTTGCGGGATCGTCCTTGGCACCTGACTTAAATAATGGGATAATTTTACTGCACTTCATTAGGTCTGGGAATAAACCCATATCAATGCATTCATTAAAAATAATGGTTATGTAGGGTGCTACTACATCAATTACATTTTTTATGATTTTAACTGAAATTCCCCATAAATCACCTGTATTTTTGGGCTCAAGGGTTTTAACAATATTTATTACATCATGTATTGTAACATGTTCAAAGGCAAATTGTTTCTTACATTCCGATACACTTCTACGTAAAAGGTGTTCAGCGCCAACATGTGAGGAGTTTAAGGAGCTAGTCGTCTTAATGGGTATGTCTGCAAAGAAGTTATTAAACTCGTGAGCTACGTCATTTTTCTCAGTAATTACTTTACCCTTAACTGTTAGTTCTAGAGAATTACTACGAGTAACATTTTTACCACATTCACGATTAATTACATTCCAGGTGGCTTTTATCTTATTACTAGAATTTTTAATTTTATTACTTAAGTAGTGTGCTTTAGCTACAATACATACTTGTTTAAATATTTTAGAGTAGTTACTCACATACGACAAGAACTCGTCATCAAATTTATAGGTTCTAACACCATATAGCTCGTACAATTTGGTACGACTTTTATATATACCTGGAGTAGCCCAATCATTAAAATTTTATTTAATATTCTTTGTGAATGTTTTGATTTTAAATGTGGTTTGAAACTGAGTATTAATTTCATTGAAAACTGACTTGTAACTTAAATTAGGATTATTCAACTTAATCAATGAGGGATTCATTTTATGAAGAATATTATTTTTAAATTGACTTATTAAGTAATCAGTAACTGGCCTGCAAGTAACTTTAGTTGATTTACATCTCTCAACAGCATTAAATGTTGCTAATTGGCCACAGTGGTCAGAGGTTAAACTATTAAGAATTTTGTTACCCACTGATACACAGTTAGCAAATATATTATCTAAGCATGTTGACGAGTGTGGAGTGATACGCGTCGGTTCGTAAAATAAATTAATTAAATTAAATGATCTAAAAAGATTTAAAAGCCTATTACACGGTGATGACGCTTCTAGGATATTAACATTGAAATCTCCACATACAATAATATTTTTCCTGGTTAAACTTAATTTAGTGAGGGCATCTTCTATGACAGATTCAAATAAGTCAAAGTTGCTAAGAGGGGGGCGGTAAACTGACATAATTACCTGTCGCTCAAGCTCAACACAGGACAACTCAATGGTGCGCTCAACAGAGAGGTTTACAATGTCTTGTCTTGGTTTACTTTTAATATTGTTTGAAACTATAATCAATGAACCCCCATGGATTGCATTTTTCCTCACAAACGCACTCTGAATCATGTAATTATCATTATTAATATATGGCAGTTGATACTCTTTGAGCCAATGCTCAGTCAAACATAAAATATGAACATTGAATTTCTCAATAAATAAACTTACTTCAAATTCTTTGCCGGACAGACCTTGCATGTTTTGATGAACAACATTCAAACCATGCAACCTATCCGTTGTCCTTATATCTAGTTTAAATAATTATTGCTAGTAGAACTACTAGCATTAAATACAAATCTACTTCTATGTAGGTGGGAAGTACCTATGTCTGTATTATTATTGTCATAGGTTAGAGTAGTGATTAAATTACTCTGTGATAATCCATGATTATCAAAGTCAATAAAAATATTAAATGCTAACAATTTAGCAAGTTGTTTTTTAAAATAATATGGAAGGTACATAGTACCATTTGTCATATTCAATTTAAAATTATCAATAAAAATATTTGTGTCAAAATAAGACACAAATGTGTTATGGCGACATATATTATAAATTGTCATATTCAAATTATAAATATATTTATTTTGCTCTTCACTTAAGTTATTTTGCCACCTTGTGGCTCTTGCATGCCAAAAGGTTGCCAACTACCGATGTTGTTCAACATTTTAAGAGACAAAGACTAATAGGTATGTAGAGGAACGGTTGGTGGTGTTTCCCCATAGAAAAGAACCATCTTTGCCGGTCGAGGTGGTGTGCTCGGCGACTGACGGCCATTTGGAACTTGTATATGTTCGAATTGGCTTGCGAACTTGTATTGCGTGATACAGGTTAGTTGGGATGCTAGTTGGTAGATGGCGCCACTCGTCCACTTGTAGTTTTTATGCGGCTGCTGTAGATGTCGCTACAGGTTCATAGATCTAGTACGCTTTTTGGGCTTCTGGAGAAGTACCAGAAGTACTTTAACGAAATAACACTGCTAATAATTAATATTTACATTATTTATTTACTAGCTGAGCCTTGTGTCACTCTGCTTCAGTGGGTCGGAGCGTGATATTTTGTAGCTTATATGTTAATCCAGCTTATAACCTATCCGCGTGCAAACTTCAGCCAAATCTATTTAATAGTTTTTGCGTGAAAGAGTAACAAACATACAAACCTACATCGACACATACAAACTTTCGCATTTTATAATGTTAGTAGGATGTTGTGTTCCTGTGGGTAACCTGGGATTGTGTGAGCTTAGCAATGAAGGGTTTGGCTAGTATGACAGTGTCAGCTAACTGTACCTTCGCATTATAAACACTAGCTGCCCTTAATAGACCGAGAGCCGGCACCAATTTTTGGGTAGGTATTTGAGGCAAGGGCCGGATTGCTTATGCGTACCCGGCCCCCGCCAACGGCGGATCGGAGGAGTGTCCGGGGGGTTCTAGTGGTGTAGGGTCCTCTCCTCGTGGTATGAGTTAGCATACCACGCTATGGAGAGGGCGAGTCCCACATATCCCACCGCCAGCGCGTTAATACGCTGCAGCGGTGTGGTGGGAATACGTAAATGCATTTCCACCGGACACGAAAAAGGTTGAGGCAAGCTGAAAACTTGTCACATATCCCTCTTACTATACGGCCGTAGCTCAATGGCTAGGGCGTCGGACTTGTGATCTTGTGGTCGCCGGTTCGATCCCCACCCATTGCAACCCACTCCTAACAGCTAAAATGCTTGATTTTAGCTTAGCACGAGGGGTTAACAAGAACACTAGTAGACTGCACAAACTCTGCTAGTAATCTTTAAAATACCCCAACTTAGAACTGCAGACCTGACCGGTAAGTAGCGGGGCTAACTGGACCCCTAATTTATATTAAATACTTATTTTTTATTTTTTTCAAAGTAATATTTTTGGCAAAGGATTTTTCTTTTCGATAATCTTATTTTTTAGTCATAAATAAAACCTTATTAATAGGGACCGGATTATATGCATTTGCATATTTGCATATGCATTGGCATATTTTTAGCCATTCTCAACGGTACTTGCATATTTTACCTAATATCGAGTTATAATGCATATTATCGGTATATTTACAATATTTTTTCCAGTGCAGTGCAGTCATCCTGCGTTCCGATATTCAATAAAAGTGATAATATCGCGAATTAAACCAAATTATAGTCACAAAATAAATTATTGTGATATACATTTATACGAATAAAAATAATAATAATAATGTCACGCAATAAACTGTAATGTGTAGTGACACCTATGGTCGCCTATTCAAGGATAATTTACTAATAGTATGCTGATTTTGAAATAAAATAAAATTAAAACTAACTTTTCTTCTTTTTTTAAGGACTGAATTGATTGATTTAATTAAAACTTATCATTAAAACGTGCATATTTCAAGCATTTTTCATGCATATTTGCATGCATATAACAAGCTTTTTATGTTGCATATAGATAATCCGGTCTCTACTTATTAAAATTTGAAGTTGACTCAAATACATTTTTATATTGTTTGTAAAATATGTTTTTAACTAACTAGCCATAAAACAAAACAAAATACAGAGGATTACAATATAGATGTCAACGAAAATAATACGAATCTTAAGTTGATCAACTAAATTTATCATAATGATAAATTTAGTTGCACGTTCAGTGAACGCGGATAATAATTATATTATTTACTTAATTATTATGATACTAACCAAACGAGAGTATTCTACTGTTGTAACAAAACAAAAAAAACTTTAACTTCAATAAGTCCTGTTGAACCTGTTTAGGTTTAGGTTAAGGTATTTTTTTACCATCCGAAACCTGGTTAGTTGATCTCTAGTACAGTTACAATGCTGAAATCCTTGGCCGCTATTATGAATAATATCCGAAGTGATTAATTTTTCACATGGTCTAGACAATTTTGTTATTAGATATATATTATGACCAGTCATGTATCATCATCATCATCAGCCCGTATAACGTCCACTGCTGAACATGGGCCTCCCCCCGAGGGAGGGTTTTTGCCATAGTCACGACGCTTGGCAGGTGGATTGGTGACCGCATTGTTATGTTGTGATACACAGGGGAAACGCTGCTGCCCGTTCCCTGGTTCGCTTGTTATAGATTATGTTATAAGAATCGGGACCAACGGCTTAACGTGCTTTCCGAGGCACGGAGGGTAGTCCCTCAACCAACCAGACCTAGAAAGAAATCTTAGAATTTACACAAAGATTTCTTGTCCGGTGTGGGGATCGAACCCACGACCTCCGAGATTTAAAGCGAGCCAATGACCGCTACGCTACGGATGTTGTCATTATGTAAAATAAGCTATATTCACAACGACGGTAACTTTTTTTTTCGAAGATCTATATACTGGCAATCTAACACTAACTTCATTAAACTTCTAAAGTGGGGTCCACGGACCCCTTGGGGGTCCGTAGCATGTATATCAGGGGTCCGCAGTAGGTCAGTCTTGTCAAAGACAATCCCACAATTTATTCGTTCTCATTGAGCTCAAAAAGCAGCACCCTTCTCATTAACTTAGTAGTAACTATCAGGGGTCCATGGATTTTTTTAAATTGTGAACGTGGTCCGTGACTGCTTAAAGTTTAAGAAACCCTATTCTAAAGGAATATATTACGAATTAAGGACAGTAGGTAACAAATAGAATAACAAGTGCGCAATACCAATTTTCTAGAAAAAATACCTGTGTTTATTATTCTCAATGATACTTTTCAGCTCCAGTTTTCTCATGGATAATAGCCATGAAGACTAAAAAATCTATTTAGTCCGTCAGTTAGATTACCTACCAAAAAATATTGGATACGTATTTTTTTTCGTTCCTCAAACTGAAAATGACGAAAATACAGCACGTTAAAATTTCACTTCATTTTTCATTCTTCATTCGTGCTAAATGGTCTTAGCCAATAAGACTATAGGCTATCATCACCACCTTCCAGGTCTTCCTGGATTCATAAAGTCTTCCTTGATAAATGATCTAACGCTTAACATTTTTTTTAAATTGTACCTGAAGTTCCTGTGATTAGCGCTTTCAATAAAGAAAAACACCAGTCTTCAGTTTTATATATATTCTTTTTCCGCGTAACATCTGTTTACGTGGGAACTTTATAATTAAATAAAGCCGAGAGCCTTCCTCAATAAGTGGGCTAACTAACACTGAAATAATTTTTCAAATCGGTCCAGTAGTTCCTGAGATTAGCGCGTTTAAGCAAATTAACAAACAATCTCTCCAGCTTTGTGTATAAAGACAAATAAAAAATGTTGAGGGCATCACACTATTGGGTTCATGCATATTTTCGCTCACAACTATTTGATCTCATAGGTTATGTTATGAAATGTGGATAGCTTTTGTACGATTGCTCCTGGGTCGCCCTTGCACTGAATGTCGCTGAGGCAGTTCCCCGAGCCACCAAAATTGGCATTTGCGAGGAGCATTCGACGGATTTTGATAGGTAAAGCCCGTCTTCATGGTATGAGTATACTATCGCTAAAGAGAGGTGGCGCTAAGACATAAGGCAAGGAAATTTAAGCTTGGAAATACATTCCCAAGTTTCAATTTCCAAGATAACAATAGTACAGGAGATTGTCCCTTAACCAACCAGCAGCGGTACCGATTGCTAGCGCCCTGCATCCACTGACATGGACCCAGTGAATGCAGGCAGCTTCTTAAATCCAGTGTACGCCTATGTTCAGCCGTGTTTAATTTCCAAGCTAACAATGGTACGGGAGGATGTCCCTTAACTTACCAAAGTGTATAGAGAGATAAACGTCATTCATCATCATCATCATATTATCATGATGAATGTCGCCTATTGACGTGTACACTAGTGAACATAGACGTCGCTCATCGATTGTTAGTGGTACCGATTCCTAGCAGCCTGCATCAACTGGCTCCCTGCAACTTTTATTAGGTCGTCTGTCCATCGTGCAGGCGGTCGTCCTGCGGTTGCCAGTTCGTGGTCTCCACTTGAGAACCTTTCTACCCCATCACCCGTCAGTTCTTCGAATCATGTGCCCGGGCCTTTGCCATTTCAGCCTGTTATACCTATCAGTTACCTTAGTTTTTCTGCGAATCTCTCAATTTCTGATTATATAACGCAGCGAAATACCGAGAATAGCTCTTTTTATAGCTCGCTGAGAGCCTTTCAGATTTCTTATAAGGCACGCTGCTAGACCACGTCATCAGTAAGACACAGCATGAATCAAAACCAAGACTTTAGTCTTTAGTCTGAAAGCGATATTTAGATAAGATAGTTTCGTTATCCAAGACTATCACAGCCTATTTTTTATTAGAGATTCCCACAGAAACGGCATTTACGAAGTTACAACTGCCTGGTACAGCTAGTAACAAATTCTACCTAAATCATGGACAGATTCGCAAGTTCTCGAATGGAGACCGCGGATCGGCAAGCGTAGCATAGGACGTCCACCTACTAGATGGACGGACGATCTGGTTAAGGCCGCAGGATCACGGTGGATGCAGGCAGCTTCTAACCGCAACAACTGGAGATCTATGAGGGAGGCCTATGTCCAACAGTGGACGTCCTACGGCTGAAATGATGAGTTTAGTTATATTTATAATAATAATAAATAGTTTCTATTTTATATTTATTTATAGCTTTACGGTAAAAGCTGTCAGGTATGAAAATATATTTGATATTTTATCTACTAAATATGGGGTCATTACATTCTCTTAATAAGATATTTAACAGCTTAATAACGATAAACGGTAAAGGAAACAATGGGTTCACTTTATTAGGGTGAACGGCGGAGTATTAAGCAATAATGATACCTACTGGTATCAATTATTATTTAAAAGACATTTTCTATATCAGGGAAATAACATTGTCGAAAATAAACAGACTTGTTTACAATCTCTTTCTGATTAAATTCGTTGCGAGTTCCAAAGTAGCTTAAGGTTTATTTTTATTTTTATTGCTATTTGCAGTGTGTGCCAATGTTGATCCTGGCTAACAGGAGTTGCAGTGGTGGAATTGTGGTTGGGATTAGTCCCATACAAAAGGCAGACACGCTTTACGCATTTATCGACCGAACATAATACATACTTTTAAAATTATTTTGCCCTCGTAAATAGCCTTCATAAGTAAATTACTCATTGTTTATATTATCTATGCTAATATTTTACATGTCATTATATTGTAATATAATTTTAATGTTCTATGGAATAATAAAATGTTATTACTTCTTAATCAGAGGGTCATTATGACTTTGATTTTTTTTCAACGATTGCCCTGAACCCGTGTCCAAGCTGCATAAGGGGCGCCATCTTGCGCAGTTTGCTTAGTTTGTGGCTATTAAATCATTTATTAAGGCTGGAGCTCTGCGCCCCTTTATGCCTGGTGAAGCAGCAAAAGCCTCGAGTCTTCAAAATCTTTTATTTTTCGACAGTTTTTATGTAAGTATTTAATAGTATGTCAAACAAATATATATTTTGGTAGTGACCATAAATTTTAATATAATATATAATTATCGTATTTTTAAGCTATTCATAGAATAAAAACGCGATTGATTATTATAAATCCATAAGCCGAGGTCCAAATTTCACAGGGCCCTCCCTTTGCATAGCTTATAATTTTGTTATATTTCCTCGTAAGAGGGAAAAGTCCCTCTGCTCGCTGGATAAATTTATTAATTTAAAAGTCACATTCAAATTATTGCAATTTTTAATGCCATCATTTTATTATTCATTTCTTCATACTTTTTCTCTGTCATTTGTTCGCTGTAAATTTTCAAACTTCAAATGACATTTAAAAGTGTTTGCTTTTATTTTTCATGCATGTGTGAAGTTAGTCGATTAATTTACGCACCGCGGTGCAAATAGGCAACTTAGGTCACGGAAAAGCTTGCGTAAAATGCGGGTTCAGGTCACACTGTGCTATAAATGTTATTATTGATATTTCAAAATTGTGTTTAATAAATTTAGACCACCGGCAGGATTTGAACTTAGAGGCTAATCTCGTAAGGATATGACTATAAGCTATGACTTATACGAAAATGTCTTCGCTACTCAGCGTTTACTATCCAAGCAAAAATATTTTAAATATGTTAATATTTTAAGTTGATCTAGCTTAAATAATACAGTAAAAGGACAATAATAAAGCAAATGTGTTTTTATTATTAATTATTAAGAGCCTACGTTGTCCCACTGCAGGGCAAAGGCCTCCCTTCCCTTCTTCCATCTCTCGCGATTTAATGCGATTGTAGGCCAATCCTTTAAAAATGATTCCAGCTCATCTCACCATCTTCTTTTGGGCCTGCCGCGTTGACGTTTCCTGCCAGTTGGGCTCCATAGAATGGTTATTTTAGCCCAGTGCTCCTCCGGCATGCGGCAGATATGGCCAGCCCAGTTCCACTTCAATCTTGCAGCTGTGAGGCCAACATCAGCTATTTGGGTTTGAGAGCGAAGCATGGAATTTCTGATGCGGTCCGAAAGTTTGACACCCAATATACTTCGCTCCATAGCTCGTTGGCAGACTCCAAGTACGGACTTCTGACACTGTGTGAGTGACCATGTTTGCGCTCCATAGGTGAGGGTAGGGAGAATGCACATGTCCATGAGCTTTCTTTTCAGTGAAAGAGAGTGCCCTTCATATAGTGTTTCATCGACCAATAGCTCTTCCAGGCATTCTCGGTGCAAATGAGTTACAATAGTATATTATATAACAATACTAGCGACCCGCCCCGGCTTTGCACGGGTGCAATGCTAATGTATTATACATATAAACCTTCCTCTTGATTCACTCTTTCTATAAAAAAAAACCGCATCAAAATCCTTTGTGTAATTTTAAAGATCTATGCATACATAGGGACGGACAGACTTTGTTTTATACTATATAGTGATGATATATAGGTATTTTTATAGAAGTCATTGTCATACCTATCGTTACGTGATTAGCCTCCTGCATCTTAGTTATGCCCCAAATGTCTAAAGCTTTCGTCACTGTGGATATGAACCCATCTTAAAGCCCCAAGTGTCAGCGAATTAAACGATATTTATTCAGCACTTAGCGGTATTTACATACACTAGTTAATTGTACCCAATGAATTAATATAAATTATATTAGAAGGAGTTACGAGAGCCCTTAAGGTATTGAAATGAGAATTTGTCCAACGTAAAATTTATAGTTTTTTAATTTTGTAAAAGACAAACTGATATTAGGTCTGCATATCATCATATCTTCATTTATAAAGGAAGGAGTGTAGAATTTTTGTTTTTTAATTATGGTTGAATTTCGATCACTAGTTACTATAATTAATTATATGATTTAAATCCTTAATAAATGGAAACGGCGCTGAAATTGCATTAGGATAGTTTTAGAAATATGCGTCAATAAATGTCTGAATTTTAACAGGTAAGGCCGGGAACAACCATCAAATAATTAATATGGAATAATAGGCTATTAACAGCTGGGCAGCGTTTGGGAAGCTTCGGGAGGTCTTCTCGTCCAAAATACCTCAGTGCCTGAAGACAAAAGTCTTCAATCAATGTGTGTTACCAGTGATGACATATGGATCTGAGACGTGGTCTCTTACTGTGTGCCTCATAAGAAAGCTCAAAGTCGCTCAGCGAGCTATGGAAACAGCTATACTCAGCGTTTCCTTGCGTTTTTATTTTCGGTTTGACTTACGTATGTAGCCACGAGGCTTTTGCTACTTCACCGGGCATAAAGGCGAGCAGAGCTCCAGCTTTAATAAATGGTTTAAAAACTACAAACTAAGCAACCTGCGCAAGAGGGCGCCCCCTGTGGGGCTTGGACCTCGGCTCAGGACGGTCGCTGGCGATGAGATTGAGGGATTATGACTTTTAGTATTTTAGGGGAGTTTTGTGCAACTGTCGCTCTACTTTACAGTTCGCGGGCCTCTCGGACTTCAGGTCTACGAGGGCATCGGGTGGTTCTTTGCAAACTAAGGGTCAGGAGGACGAGGGGGGGCGCGTCGCGTTCGCGGGCGCACTCTTCTCCGGCGGGTCGGATAGAGTGGTCTTTGTGTAGTGGTGCTAGTTTCTTGTAGTCTTTTTACTGCTAGTTGGTAACTTGTTATCTCGTCGTCCGGGTCATCTAGGACTCCCCGAGGCCGACGGTGTTTACGACGCTTTGTGGGCGAAGGCCTATAGTCGGATGCTGCAACAACCAAAGGGTTTGGGTGTTGCGCCGCGGATTCGTAGAAGCGTTCCGACGCCTCTTTCATCCACTGCTTGATGGAAGGCAGTTGGAGATCAGAATGTAAGTTGCGATTACGGATGAACCACGGTGCCCCATCTACTTTGTACAGTTTGTAAGCGGTACAAACTTCTAGACGCGGTATGAGCGAATACGGTGCCCGCGTACGTCATAATCGGTCGTATACACGTGGTGTAAATCCTAACCTTATTATCAAGTGATAATTTGCTGCGTGAATTTAGAAGACAATGTAGTCGACTGAGCGTAAGTAAAGCGCGTGCACGAACGGTTTCTACATGCGCTCTAAAGTTTAGCTTTCGGTCAAGGATTACGCCTAAGTACTTGGCTTGCCGTTCCCAAGGGATTGGTTCGCCAAACATCTTGACCGGTGGAATGTCCGGTGGACTGTTAAATCTCGAGAAGAGTACCGCAGCACTCTTTGTTGGATTTACTTCGATTCTCCACTTTCTGAACCATTTGTCTAAGGCATTTGATGCGGATTGTAGAGCGTCGTGAATGACGGCAGGGCTGCGGCCCGAGTAGTACAATGCGGTATCGTCCGCGAAGAGAGCCAGATGGGCTTTCTTGGGTTTCGGGATGTCACTTGTGTAAAGCGAGAATAGGAGTGGCGAAAGTACTGAGCCTTGTGGCACACCTGCTTGGATCGGGTGAGGGGAAGAGTAATCTCTTTCTACACGATACCTAAAGGTTCGCCCCGAGAGGTAGTCTCGTATGATGTGCACGAGACGGTCCGGCACTTTGAGTTGGTAGAGCTTATAAATTAAGCCATTGTGCCAGACTTTGTCGAACGCTTTAGCTACGTCGAAGAAGAGTTCTCCCGTATGACATTTGTGTTTACCTGACTTTACAAGGATTTGTTCGACAATGCGATGCACTTGGTGAACACAGGAGTGTTTGGCTCGAAAGCCAAACTGCTCATCAGGAAGAAGATTATTATCCATAGTGAATGCTAGTAGTCGGGCATAATTTCCTTGCGTGATCGAATCAGAAATGAAGAGATCCGCAGGAGAACGAAGGTCACTGACATAGCAAGCAACGGATTCGCAAGCTGAAGTGGCAATGCGCAGGACACGTAGCTCGAAGAACTGAGGGTCGATGGAGCCAAAAGGTTCTCGAGTGGAGACCACGAACTGGCAAGCGCAGCGTAGGACGACCGCCTGCACGATTGACCGACGACCACATAAAGGTCGCGGGGAGTCGGTGGATGCAGGCCGCTAGCGATCGTTCCCGCTGGAAATCGATAGGGGAGGCCTATGTTCAGCAGTGGACTACAACAGGCTGATGATGATGATGATAAATAGGCTATTAATACGATAGGGGACATCTTTTTTGTAGCTCAGTATTTCGATTGAATTTGTATAGATATTTAATCATGGTCGCGGGTGGAGTCAATGCAACTTGAATAGAAACTTTGACATATAAAAAAGGTATTATTTGTCGATGATATATGTGTTTTATATAGATAATCTTACTATTATCTTATTTTTACTAAAACATAAGACTAAAACATACCTATTGACGAATTAATTGACTGGTCAATAAAAAAAAAGAATTTTCGTAATAATATCTTATTCAATTTTCAACGATCGAGAAGCGGTCAGAAATCTCATTCCTGCTTATTTTGAATTATATTAAAATACCAATAGGTATATTAATAACCTTTAAGTGTCCCTTGACCGCAATTAGTGACCTCAATACAAACAACGCCTTATACAAACTTGCGAGCAAATATAGCTTTGCGAGTCTAATAAAATTAATCAAGGCGTCGCCGCGGGCTATCATATGAAATACACGGGATCAAAGGAGCATTTCGCCGTTTTGATCACAATATAAAACAATATTACTGAATAAAATTGTCTCGTTTTAAAAAGGAATTAATGTCTTACCAGTCTTAAAAACAATCCGTTATTAAACACTGTGTCACTTAACACAAACACATTCAACACTTATAGAAAAATCACAACGCGTTTTCAATCACACACTATTTTAATTAACTACAAAAGTCGATACAAAATATTAACATTTATGCTTTTTTTTGTGTTAGGTTACGTTATTCGTGTTTTTTATAGATTTAGCTTGGTCAAATGATATGGGTTTGGCTAGATATGTTATTGTCTGGTTGATTTAATGTTGTTTGTTACGAGTCGACGCGACGCGTCAGTGCGCTAGCAGAGCGCGGTGGAGTAAGATCGATAGGGTGACTACGTTAAGGGATGCTGGGAGACGCATGGGATGGACTAGGTCTATTTTTTTCTTGGGATGTCTTCTTCTTATTATATATCTTTTTACAAACAAGCAACTTAAAATCTTGCTCAGTTGAATAAGTAATGTACTACTTATATAAACAAAAAAGAAATGTACCAATCTTTTTTCCGAAAAGCAACCTGGCTTAACGCTTTCTGTATGTCTATCAGATCATGTAAAAACAAGTCATCAAATGCTGATAATGATTTGAGGACAGAGCCTACCCACTACCCCGGGCGTTCCTCGGAGTCCACCGCTTGATGGAGTCCCCAGGTAAGGATAGGTGAGGATCTGGTAAATCTGTCGCGGCATCCGCGGCTTATAAAAGTACCGCGGGCCATCCTGGCCGAGAGGTTCATACTAACACTAAGGGACGCATAGAAATGCATTTACGCATTCCCACCGCCGCTGCAGCGTATTCGCGCGCTGGCGGTAAAATATGTGTAACTCGCCCTCTCCATAGCGTGGTATACTAAACTCACACCACGTGGAGAGAACCCTACACAACTAAAACCCCCCGGACACTCCTTCGATCCGCCGTTGGCGGGGGCCGGGTGCGCATGAGCCATCCGGCCCCCCGACGGTACCCGCGGACAATATCGTACCGCGGGATCTCCTGAGCCACACGAGCAGCAGGGCATCCTGCATTTATATACCAGACTTCCTTCAAACTACACGAAGCTTAAAATATATTTATGCAGGTTGGTAGAGGATAAGGTGGGTATTACAAAACATTCCGTACCGCTAATTCTACTTATTTGATTTTAATGAAAACCTAAAAGGCAAAAGTCGTCTGCAGGATCTTCTTATAAAAACAATAACGCTGGAAGAATCTTAACTTCAAGTTTAAAATATCTTTTGGGTTCTTATTGTCATTTACAGTGCACATACAATATTGACAATCTTATACTAGTATATAAAGCCGAAGGGTTTGTTTTTTTGCTTGAACGCGTTAATCTGGGGAACGAAGAAGAGATCTGGGTTGTTGTTTTGAGAGAATTAGACTTACCTAAAATCGAAGGGTATGCTAACATTTCTATTTGAAAATTTGCCTGCCAAACGTGGTGACTATGGCAAAAACCTCCCTCGGGAGGAGACCCATGTTCAACAGTGGACGTTGTACGGGCTGATGATGATGATGAACTCGTGTTTTACCAATACCACGAGGGCTACTGGGTTCACGTCTTCTTTTTTGAAAAAAAAAAGTATCAAACATTCAAGTGTGAAAATAAAATGAAATAAATGAATTTTATTCAGCACTTAGGGTTTATTCACTTGTACTTGTCAGAATGACAATGTAATAAGGTAAATTAAAATAAGCTATAACTAGCAGATAATTCTTACTTGATAAAATATCCGACTATGTAACTTACAGTAGTAGGTAGGCAATACCAAATCTTACAAATCAGACTATGTACATAGTCCGTCCGTCTGTCCCGTGACTTTTATTTTAATTAACCAATTAATATTAATATTATTATAAGAATAAATTAAAACCGCATCAAAAATTGCTAGTAGTCACACTATATCTAAGTGACACATACCTCAGGGCACCCTTATGGGGTTTAGGACTACGACCCAGGATGCCACTGCCATATGTGATAGGCACATGGCTGGGGTAGGGGCGCAACGCACTCCTCGCCGCGGCCGGCGGGAATCCTACCCTACCTACCCTAAACCTGTGTCAATCAATATAAATCCTACCTGTTGCTATTAAGATTATCCGTCAATTTTCCCTCACATATACACCCTACTGTGTCAGGGTGTACTGTAGAAGGGAGGCTGCTATCCACGCATGCGCGTTACGCTTGTCTGAGGCAACATATATAACTTCATAGTATACCTTAAACTAGATATATAGCACTTAATTAAGTAGAAATAAACAGTGAATGTTACTTCAAAGTCACAGGTTTGATGCCCGCGTATTATTTTCGGTTTAACTTAGTACTTTAATACAAAATTTATTTGATATTAAGACAGAATGAGCTCGTGCATTCGTTGGTGTATGGACATGCTGTAGTCATTTGTTTTAATTCTCATTCTGGTTGGTTAAAATTTAAAGGGTATGTTTTATTTTCATTTCACGATTGAATGGTTGAATTCTGAAATGAAATAATAGGTAACAGTTTATTCAGCATCTGTTACATGCACTTCTACATGTCAAAATCATAATGTACCTACAGACCTATTAAAACTCGTTAGATATTCGTAACAAACTGACGTTTAATCAAAAAGAACAATGGACGCACATTCCCTAGTTAGTACTAAACTTACTAGATGGCGTTAGTAGTAGTGAACAGGTGCTATTAATTAATTTTGATACAAATATATATACTAACACCCCCACTTATCAAAATAAGCTAAACATTCTATATTACAAACTCACAATACCAAGCATGTTCATGAATTTATAATGTTTTATGTGACATAAACCTTTAGTCAAAAGGTCAGCAGGCATTTCCCCAGTAGGAGTATATTTAATTTTAACAACATTATCATTAATAACATCCCTGATATAATGATGACGCACATCTATATGTTTCGACCTGTTATGACACTGTTGACTAGAAGCTAATTTCATGGCACTCTGATTATCACAATGTAAACTAATAACATTTAACTGCCCAGTAATTTCATTAATTAAATTTCTTAAATAAACAGCCTCTCTGGAAGCTTCCGACATAGCCGTATACTCAGATTCAGTACTGGATAGACTGACCAACTTCTGTTTACGGCTTTGCCAGGAGACCGCTGATCCAGACAACAAGAAACAAAATCCAGTATAGGATTTTCTGTCCAAGGCATCAGATGCCCAATCACTATCAACAAACCCTTGTAAATCTAAGCCATTATTAGTATACTTTAGACAATAATTCTTAGTACATTGTAAGTACCTCAAAATCCGTTTTGCATAATTATAACAATTTATATTATAACAAGTATTAAATTGGCTGAGGTAGCTTACAGCATAGGCAATGTCTGGTCTTGTTAATACTGCCAGATACATTAAACTGCCAATGAGTTTTTGATAAGGAACATTAGGTAAAGATTCTGTAGATTTTTCTAAATTCAATTTTGGTTCAATAGGAGTACTTTGAGGTTTACAATCAGACATCTGGAATTTTTCAACTAATTGTTCAATGTACTGTGTTTGGTCAATAGTAATAACATTTTTATCTTTATTTACATTAATTCTCATTCCCAGATACTGTCGGACATGACCTAAATCCTTTAATTTGAACTCTGAAGCTAATACATTTTTAAGTTTTTCAGTTTCATAGTCATTGTTTGAAAAAATTAGAAAATCATCTACATATAACCCAATAATTATTTTAATATTACCTTTAGTTTTTGCAAACAAACATGGTTCATATTGACTATTGTTAAAACCTAATTTACAAAGACAATCTTTTACTCTCTCATACCAAGCTAGTGATGACTGCTTTAAACCGTAAATAGCCCGTTTTAATCTCAACACATTTCCCCCACTTTTGTTTGCAAAACCTTCAGGTATTGACATGTAAATTTTTTCTTTCAGAACACCATTTAGAAAAGCTGTAGTGACATCTAAATGCGTTATGCTCATTCCCATTTTAACACTAAGAGCAAATAACAATCTCAAAGTGGAATGACGAATTACAGGTGCAAAAGTACGAGTATAGTCTACACCTGGCTTTTGAGTAAAGCCTTTGGCCACGAGCCTAGCCCGGTACCGCACATTATTGTCCACATCAAACTTTTTCACAAACACCCAACGGCACTTCACTATAGACACATCCCCAGGGTTTTTGACGAGTTCCCACGCATCATTGTCCTCAAATGACTGCAACTCATCAGCCATTGCACGCCGCCACTGCTCCTTCTCAGGTCCCTCAAGGGCCTCCGAGACTGAGATCTCCTCAGAAGCTGGAATGGAACTGGATACACACAAGTTGCTAAAACCATACCGCTCAGGCTGTTTCCTCTGGCGCTTTGTTTTAACACAATGCTCTGGCGATGGAACTGATGTTGTCTGCACCTCCTGCACCTGCACCTCTCTTGGTAGAGATTCATGAAGAGTGTCATCACCATCTGTGTAAACTGAAGAATCTAAAGAGCTGTCAGATTGATCCTCTTCATCTAGAACACAGGATTTCCCTACTGAAACGCTGCTCTCCTTCTCCACACTGACCTCTGGTGTCTCTACATTATGGTGTGCTGTCTCCTCATCACTTATCCATATAGCCTCTTTGCTGGTTGCAATATCCCCTATCTCACCTTCCATCACAATGACATCTCTGCTGGTGATAATGGTATTTTTGGTAGGATTATACAACCTGTATCCTTTGACATCCTCTCCATATCCCACTAATATGTGCTGTGTGGCTTTCTTATCCCACTTGAGACGTTTTTCTTTGGGGACGTGTACCATCACCTTGCTTCCGAATAATCTGATGTGACTTAGATCGGGTTTTGACCCATGCCACAGTTCGTATGGTGTCTTTGGTACTCCTGACACAATGGACCTGTTTTTCAAATAAACAGCTGTACTGGCTGCTTCAGCCCAAAATCTCTTGTCCAACTTTGCATCATACAATAGGCATTTGCCCTTCTCAACTACTGTGCGATTAGCCCTTTCACAGACACCATTTTGTTCGGGTGTGTAACTATTTGTTTTCTGGTGAATAATACCAGATTGTTTCAAATAACACTCAAATTCCTTGCTACAATATTCCAATCCATTATCTGTGTGAAAGATCTTTATCTTCTTCCCTTGCTGGTTTTCTATCATGTATTTGAATTCTTTAAATCTACTAAAAGCTTCACTTTTCTGTTTTAGAAAGTAGATAAAAGTCATGCGACTGTAATCATCTACAAACAGCATAAAATATCTGTTGCCATTTAGAGAATTCACCTCCATCGGACCACATAAATCACTGTGTATCCGATGACATATCTCTGTGCTTCTTTCACCAATGTGAGAGAATGGCAATCTCATCTGTTTCCCTTCACAACAAGTGACACATTCTGCTTTTGTAATGTCAAACGAACCATCATATGACAAACCATCTACAATGCCATTTCTCATTCTGTTCATATCTTGACTGTTGATGTGAGCTAGCCTTCGGTGCCATAATCGACCGGTAACTGCAGGAGCTGCCAACACATAACTTGGCGACTGCAACCTCAACTTATAAACACCATCAGTTAAATCAGCTATTGCAACTAAAGCATCACTTCTGTCATAAATATAACAATGCTTTTCTTCGAATACCACATTGTTGCCATTCCTGATAAGCTCACTAACTGATAGCAAGTTTGTTGTCAAACTAGGCACGCATAGCACATTCTTGACGGTTATATGACATTCCAAATCCGAAACAATGTCCACATCACCGGAACAATCAACTGACACCTTTGATTCATTAGCAACGACGATTTCTGGCAAACACGTCGTTAAGTTAATGTTTTTAATCCAATTTTTGTTAACTGTCATGTGCGCACTCGCACCACTGTCGACGTACCATTCCGTCTTATTAAACTTTCCGTTTATAAAAACAACGTTGAAAACACATTTGTTAGCGGTTTTCTTCAATAACGGGCACTGATTGCGATAATGTCCGCTGCCTTTACATTTATAACAAACAATTTCTTTTGTTATTGCTTCTGTCACTGTTTTCTTGTTTGACGTAAATGTACCGCCATTTTTCTTTGGCTTGGTGGTGCCAGAGTAATATTTATTTCTCGCAACAAATGCGGCGCCGTTAACTTCAGACTGATTTGAAATTTCCATGTCAAGTAATTTCGATTTGATGACATCAGCAGTTATCGGAATACCCGAATGCTCTATAGCCATTATCATAGGTGAATAACGGTCAGACAAACCTGCTAATAATAATGATCCCACCCATTCGTCGGTTATTGTAAATCCTGTGCCATTTAACCTTTGAGCTGCTTCGACAATTTGTGTGACATAGGTAGACATCGAGTCACAACTGTCCAATCTAATAGATATCAAATGTCTAAGCAAGGTTATTTTTCTTGAGAAACCGGAATCGTCAAACATGGTCTTCAACTTAGTCCATAATGCCGCTGAACTTTCCGTGTTCCGGATATGCACATACAAAGCTGGATCGACAGTTAATATTAACTTTGCCTTCGTTTTAGCGTCTTCTGTTGGTTTAACTTCGAAACCGGCCGGAGGTTTGATGTACTTGTCCATCCCATCCAAGACTAGTAAGTTTTCAGCCGCGAAACACCACTCATCATAATTCTCCCTGCCTTTTAACTTTGGCACACTTGCAATATAGTTCGAGTTCATGATTCCGCGAATTAACGAGCACAATTTATCTATTTTAAACTTAAAATAACTGATAAATTCGGGAACAGCCCATAACCTATTAAAACTCGTTAGATATTCGTAACAAACTGACGTTTAATCAAAAAGAACAATGGACGCACATTCCCTAGTTAGTACTAAACTTACTAGATGGCGTTAGTAGTAGTGAACAGGTGCTATTAATTAATTTTGATACAAATATATATACTAACAAGACCAAACATATTTAATGGATTGGTATGGTGGATTTTTTTGGGTTGGTATCCGAAAAGTTCTTAGCAAACTGAGGGTCGGGAGTGTGGCCAGTAGGATGTGACAGAAGTCAGAGCATCTAGTTGTGTGGGTATCAACCATCCGAACATACAACTTTACACTGATACGTTTTTTTTGACATAATGTAGTTTGCTAAGAGGCTTTTACTTCTTCACCAGGCGAGCAGGTCTCAAGCTACTAAGCCATACGAGCTAAGCAACCTGTGCATAAGAAGAGAAGGTCGCTGGACTCTTGAGAATTTACGAATTTCAGATTTGTAGGCGAGTTTTGTGCCATCATTGTCATCATCATCCTGTATAACGTCGACACCTGAACCAGGGTCCACCCGAGGGAGGATTTTGCCATATTCACCACGCTTGGCAAGTAGTTAGGTAACACTGATATCAACTTCCGTGATATGTAAGTAGAACACCGAGTCCTTAATGAAGCGAACAACTGGGAACTCGGGTGGCCCTGACCCTGTGATTATGTATGCTAAGCGACTAGGAATTCGATCACAATTTCACATTTGCGCACCGTCCAACGAGTTTTTAGTACTCTCGACATAACGAGTGGAGTATACCAAAGACGCAATGAACTCCATTTGTGATCGCTTTGCTGATCGCTAAGCATACGTTATTTCCCGTCGGACGTGTGTAGATGACGTGGTTATTTGTGTTTTATTGCATACCTTAAAAATGTATCTTTTCCTCATCACACATTGAATTTAGATAAATCCTTAAAAAATAATTTTAAATTATCTATGTATTTTGAGTTGATTTTTCAATCTTCAGATACACAGTCAGATAGCATTAACGTATTTAATGATTAGCATGATTCTGACATTTTAAAACAACTTCAGAAGGAGGAGGTTTTCAATTCGACTGACTTTTTATGCTTGTTACTTCAGAACTTTCAACTGTGTTTTTTTTCGGAAGACATATCACCAATATCTGCGGAATACATTTAACCAGTCTTTTCATGCCTCAGATAAATTAAACTGTAGAATAACACGAAAATAAATGAAATTTAATATACCTATTATGCACTAGTGCTATCACTGGGCAACGCATTATATAAATGGGTCTCATTCCCACATGCTTAACATCAACATGGTTACGCACTAATATATTTTATTTTAATATCATCATCATCATCAGCCCGTATAACGTCCACTGCTGGACATGGGCCTCCTCCCGAGAGGGAGGGTATTTGCCATAGTCACCACGCTTGGCAGGCGGGTTGTTGACCGCAGTATTATGTTGTACCACACAAGAAAACGCTGCTGCCCGTTCCTTGATATACGATTATTATAGATGATGTTACAACAATCGGGACCAACGGCTTAACGTGCTTACCGAGGCACGGAGGGTAGTCCCTCAACCAACCAGACCCGGAAAGAAATCTTAGAATTTACACAAAGATTTTCTGTCCGGTGTGGGGATCGAACCCACGACCTCCGAGATTCAAGGCGAGCCAAATACCGCTACGCTACGGAGGTTATTTTAATATAATAGAAATAAAAGGCGCTGGTCTTGGTAAAGTTTTCTTATAATTATTTGACAAGAAAATCAAACAAAAAATGGTATAATATGACAAGTACACTAACATTTAGTATAGACAATGTGTTCCAAATAGGTTCGATTCGTTACAAACATAGTCACGGAAAATTCACAGATAGTAAACATCATTCATCAGTCATTGAAATATTGCTTATTTAAGTAAATTCTATTTATAAATATCCAGTAAATTTGAATGGGCATTTTCGTATCTTATTGTTTATTAGAGTCTTGTAAATGAGCTCATATTTATATAAGCAATGTTCATATAAAAAGATAAAGCTAAATATTTTTTTACGTTTATTTGTTATCAGTGTTATCACGATTGGCTTACATTAGGTATGAACAAGAGTAATGAAGTATTTTGTTACACTGTAGACTTATTCGCCGACGGTTCTTGACATAGCTTAGGTTATCAACGTAATTATTATTATTGATTTAAGGCGGAAACATATTATTAAAACGCCACGCCACCCGACGACACGCCACGCGTTTTGAGTCGAATCAAATGTATTGTTTTCTATAGACCAGAAACACACTATGAACAACTGACACGACGCCACGCGCGTTCTGATGCACATGCAGGTGTTGACACGTGGCGTGGCGTGGCGTTTTAATAATGTGTTTTCGCGTTGTCAGTTGTGTGAGATAAACAGTCCACTTGATATAGAAGTGTTACATAGATGTGTCATTGTCATTAAAAATATATTAATTTCGTTGTATATTAGAATGACAATATAGTTAGTCGTTTCTCATTTGAGGGCGAGGGCACAAATATCAAAGATATTTTATACAAAACATAATATAATTTCATTGTATCACACAAAATGGCCTATAGAGATGACATACCGAATGGAACAGTTTTAAATTTCAGAACATCATTGTAAAATTTACCGTAGGTATGGACTCTTTACCAATAATATTGCATTCACCAACACTCATAATAGAGTAAGATCCCATTGGAGATGCCCATTTCCACTTTAATCTGAGGGCATTTGTCAACTTTGTTTTCTTACTAATGTCTTCTTTTCTTGTTTTCTGTATCTTTCTTAATTTCAGGGTGCCCCTTATTGCTATTACATTAGAAAGAAAGAAAGAAAATACATTTATTTACGGTACATACAAGGAAATAACAAATGGATTAACAGTAGGTATTACAAGTATATGCACCATAAATGGGAACTGGCTTCAGCATTAAGCTACATCAATAATCTGAAAGATCATTGCGCAGCGCTGGTATTCTAGCCAGCCCCAGTTTTGACGCCACGCATGCCAAACGTCAAATTAAGCTACATCAATAATCTGAAAGACATATAAAATATAAAAATCGGCAATAATGTTCAATATTATATTCTAATTTTAATTGCAGAGCCAAATAAATAAATAAACAAATTTCATCAGTTTTAGATTTTTTGTTATAAAGATTACCAACAAAAAGAATAAACCAAAAAATAAAATAAAATAAAAATAAAAAAACAATTAACTAAATGAAGATAACGGCGAATTAATTTAAAAACAACATAAAATTTATAATCAATAAAATTAAGAATAAAACAATGGTAATAATAAGAATAATTGAACAAATTAATATAATTATCCAAGAGTATTAAGATTTCGGCCGGGAGTCGAACACATCCTAACGTTCCAATACTAAATGGGACATTACGCTTATTACATTATTTTAATCGATACGGACATGTAGTTAAGCCATTGCTACTTCATCGGATATAAAGGCAAGCAGGGGTCTAGTCTTATTAAATGGTTTTAAAACAACAAATTAAACAACCTGCACAAGAGAGCCTACCTGTAAAACGTTGATACGGCCAAGACAAGTGGCTTTTTAAGTTATCGATCAAAAAGATCGAATTAAAAGAATTTACCTATGTCACATTAAAGTTTCCATGTTCTTTTATTGCTGTCATAGGTAAGCGAATTAGCAAGCTGAAGTGGCAATGGGCAGGACACTTAGCTCGAAGATCTGATGGCCGATGGAGCAGAAAGGTTCTGGCAAGCGCAGCGTGGGACGACTTCCTCATAAAGGTCACAGGAAGTCAGTGGACGCAGGCCGCTAGCAATCGTTTCCACTGGAAATCGACCGAGCTGATGATGATGATGTTCTTTTCTTACATCATTGTCCATTGTCATTGTCATCATCCCATGAGTGTCGTAAGTGTGACTAAGGAATATATACAGCTGATGTATAGGCAGTAGTATATTGGTTAATCATCTAACTACGTAGTGATTATGGCAATATCCTTCAACAACTCTGGATAACCAAGACCTGCAAAAGGCAGGAAGAAGGCCTATGTTCAGGAAAACAGGATACGGGTGGAACCCTCTTTTGAGATATGACCATCATTATCATCAGCTCGTATAACATCTACTGCTGCACGTGGGTTTCCTACCGAGGGAGAGTTTTGTCATAGTCACCACACTTCGCAAGCGGATTGGTGACATCAGTATTATGTACACACGTAGGGAAACGTTGCTGTGCTGACTGTTTCTTGGTATATATTTGCTATAGTTGACGTTATAACAATCCGATCGGGATCAACGGCTCAACTTTCTTTCCGAAGTACAGTGTTAGTCCCACAACCACTGGCTGATTGAGGGATTATCCTGAATTCCTTAGATTTTACATAAACATTTCTTGTCTGGCATGGGTATCGAACCCACCACCTCGGAGACTTATAGCAACTATTGCGTATTCTATGGTTATAAATACGACACGGAGGTTAACATCATTTATTCAATAATCGTATTTGGCTGTGGCAGTACTGCGTATTGTGTCCTCTAGTAGCCAACAAACAAAACAAAGATCATGGTTATGTTTCCCGTTTCAGTTATATTGATAACACGTGTTTTTAGGTTGGATATAATAAAGTCTTCAGATGAGACAGTCCCGTTTACTTGAGTTTGTAAATTTGTTAGTTGAACGATTCAACGAAATGACCATATTGTTTTAGTATTTTTTTTTTTTTTAATTTCATTGAGCATCTCCACTGCTACGGTGGCGGGGTATTTAGGACTGCCCTTTTCATGGCAATGATGCTAATCATACTACGAGGAGAACCCTCTCCGATCCGATCCGATCCGAGGGGGCTTTCAATTGGTAGACCCCTACCAATTGAAAGCCCCCTAATGCTCCTCCGAAAAGTCACAATGGAAGGACTGGGCATATAGAAAAACAACTGTAAGGCAGATTTTTACAAGAAAGAATCCAGCCAATGCAGTGAAGGATCGGAATGAAAGTCGAAATCAATACCTATAATTAAATGCTAATGAGCTCTTTAGAAAACTCTTTTAAATATTTTTATTACATAACTCTTTTACCAACAAGATAATATTCCTTCCTACCGATATCGGAGACGGCGGCAAATCTGTAAGGAAATTAGCCATCTGCGCAGAATATATTTTATAATAGTGCACATGATAAGATAGAGAGGAGTGTAACATCTCCACATTTTACTGTACTTTTTGTTTGTAATTTATTGTCATCGGATACACATTCTTACGTAGGAACTGTTGCTGGTCACGCCTCTACAAAAAAACTTTATATTACTTTACCCAGAAAAAGATTTGTAGAAGAGCATTTATAATTTCCTTTTATGTACCAGAATAGGTACATTACCTCCTCTTTCAGGATGTTTATATGTTAGGTTCATCCGAGGTATTTCATGACCACTTTGGATATTCAGTGTTGGATTGGTGATCGAAGTAAAATGTCAATTAACCTTGAGCTGATAGATGATGCTATCTCATCTTTCAGCTGTATGACCCTGAGATGCATCTTACGATATCCTGGGAAGACAAAGTTTATTCTAATCCGGAAACCATACAGCAGACGACACTCAGGAGGTATAGTGACTGATAAAACTATATTCAATATAAAATACAAATACTATGACTGTGAGGACACGTCCTTTTAATATCAAAATACATAGTCAATTCATATATGCTCATATCACTCACGTCTGTCCTATAAATACTCGGTCAGTTGCGATACACGGGCTTGTTAATAACAATCAACATGCTCTCGATTCTACTGCTCTTCACTGTGTTATCTGTAATCGGAATTATATTTTACATATCCAAAAGAAAATTTAGTTACTGGAAGAAAAGAAATGTCCCTTACATGAAACCTGTGCCATTTTATGGCAATTACTATGGATACATCATGCAGAAAGAGTACATCGGTCACGCGGCACAGAAAATCTGCAAGACATTTCCTAAAGAACCTATCATTGGAACTTACTATGGTACCGAGCCAGCATTGCTGATCCAAGACCCTGAACTTATCAAGCTTATACTGACCAAGGACTTTTACTATTTCAACAGCCGTGAAGTCGCCAAATATACTGATAAAGAGTCATTGACCCAAAATTTATTCTTCACCCATGGCGACAGGTGGAAGGTATTACGTCAGAATCTTACACCACTGTTTTCTTCTCTGAAAATGAGGAATATGTTCGTTTTGATTGAGAAGTGCACTCGGATATTCGAAGATTTATTGGATCAAGAAACAAAAGATTCAAACGTGATTGAAACTAGGGCACTGTTTGCAAAATATTCCATGAGTTGCATCGGGACATTCGCGTTTGGAATCGACACAAAGACCATGGCAAAGACTGGAGACAATGCATTTAGAAGAATCGCAGATGTCGTTATGGATGTTTCAAACAGCAGAGCGATAAGGCTGACGGCACGAGCAATTTGGCCTTCTATATTCTATGGTTTGAGATTCCGAGTTTATCCAACCACAATAGATGATTTCTTTTCAGAGCTGCTCACTGCCATTTTTCAAGAACGCGACTACAAACCAACAGCAAGAAACGATTTTATAGATTTACTCTTAAAACTAAAAACGAATAGTCACATCACTGGAGACAGATTGTCAAATCCGGGACAGAAAATGGAGATTGAAGTAGACGATAATCTGTTAGTTGGACAATGTGTGTTATTTTTCGCTGCCGGTTTCGATACTTCTTCGACAGCGATAGGTTTCACTCTATTCGAGATAGCGAAGAATCCTCGAGTTCAAGAGCGTGTTCTGGAAGCAGTTGACAAATATATGCAGTTACATAATAATGTGATGAAGTACGAATGCGTAGCAGATACTCCGTATCTTGAAGCTTGTGTTGATGAGGCCCTGCGTTTGTATCCTGTATTCGGTGTTCTAACCCGTGAAGTTGTGGATAATTATACATTACCTAATGGTCTAAAGCTAGAGAAAGGCTTACGTATTCATATACCATTGTACCACCTGCACATGCATGAAGAATACTTCCCGAATCCTAAAGAATTTCGACCGGAAAGATTTTTAGGGGAAGAAAAGCGAAAAATCACACCATACACATATATGCCGTTTGGAGAGGGTCCTCGGATTTGTATAGGTATGTTGGAGTTTCATATATAAAATTGTGTGTTCAATTGATTAACAAAGTCATTCATTATATGATAGTAGTGATTCATCTAGTTATGTGTTGTTGCAATGTTTCAAACACTATAATGCTAATTGTCTATCTATATAAAATAGTGGTCATAAAAGTGGAAAATTCACCAATATTAACACAAAATATTGGCATTCTGCAATCCTTGTCTATGTAAACCGTAAGTTTGCGAAATTTTATACTCCTCCATCCGAGCAATTTTCGTAAAAATGGGTTGAAAATTTTTGCTTTACTAGTACTTATTTATATATAGATAAAACTATTTTGTCCTGACTGACTGACGGAACAACGCACACACTAAACCGCTGGTCGTAGATTCGAGAAACTTGGAGCATGCATTTTCTTTATGAAGTAGGCATCTAATTAAAAAAAGGATTCTGAATTCCAACCCGAAGAGTATGAAAGTACAAGGTAAAGTTGGTATGGAGAAATTTAAATCTACGCAGTTAAAGTCGTGGGCAAATACAACTTACATATAACATGCCATACATACGAATCAGTCAAAATATAGTAAAAATTAAGAAGAGCTGAACAATCATTACTAGTATAAAGTAATCATCATCATCAGACCGTTTGACATCCACTGCTGTACATGAGCCTCCACTCGAGGGACGGTTTATTAATTTATTTAATTTAATAGGAAAGCTTACAGCTATTACAGTCCTACAAACTCTACAGCTTTATAATATTAGTATAGATAGCTATACTAATATTATAAAGCTGCAGAGTTTGTTTGTTTGTTTGAACGCGCTAATCTCAGGAACTAATGGTCCGATTTCAAAAATCTGATGAGTGACTGAATGATCGATTGTCCATTTATCGAGGAAGGTTATAGGCTATATTTTATTACGAAGCTCCCACGGGCACAGGAGCTATATCCATAAATCTGACTTTGATATCAGCGGCACCTCTAGGTTGTGGTCCTAACCCCATAAGGGTGCGTGTCACTTAATTGTATGCTTTTATTAATTTTCAATATATACCTATAATAATTAATGTAAATATGAACTTATTATGAGTAGAGAAATTAAAAACACACGGACAGACGGACAGACGGAGTACATTGTCTGTCATGTCCTACAATTAGCAGCACTCACAGGTTGCATTTGCTAGTTATAGTTACCTAAGTAGTTTAATTCATAGAATAAGAATGTCCTACCTACCTAACCTATTCAATAATTACAGTTAGCAGTTTGTTTAACGTACACATAATACATTTACACATAGAAATGAGATGCAAATTATAGGATTTAAAATTGCTAAGCCTCTTTTTAAGTTATTATATTATATTATATTTTCTTTGCTGTATAATTTATGAATTAAATGACTTCATGCTCGACTGACACCAAGAAGATTAATGTCTCTTTTGTTATTCAATGCAATTGTATTTCTATTTAAGACGTTATCTCTTGACTGGACATATATTAAAGTATATAATATACTAGGGCTATCTGTGTGGTTTTACCCACATAGGCACTAGGCTCCAGAGGGAACATCAACATATCACTCACAAAAAATTTGGCTTACTCAAACTTCAACCGCCCATGACTCAATACTCAATACTCAATACTCAATTGTTTATTGCATTCCATAATGTAAAGTACAGGTGGTTTGTTTAAAATTATTGAAACAATTATGGACCCTGTCCTCAAAAGCGACTTAGTGTGGATTGAGACATTTCTGCTTAATTACGTCCAATCAATTGTCGAAGTTTAATTCTCGCTTGTCGTGGGTTCGATCCCACGCCGGACAAGAAATCTTTGTGTCAATTCTAAGATTTCTTTTTGGGTCTGGTTGGTTGAGGGACTACCCTCCGTGCCTTGGAATGCTTTAAGCCGTTGATCCGATTGTTATAACATCATAATATAACTATTGTATTAAAGGGAAGCAGCGTTTTCTTGTACATTAGAGATAATACTGTGATCAACAAACCGCATGGCAGTCGTGGTGACTATGGCAAAACCCTCCCTCAGAAGGAGGCTTATGTTCACCAGTGGACGTTTTACGGGCTGATGATGATGATGAATTGTGGAAGAGCCCAAGTTTACAACTATATATTTATAAGTACAATGTTTTATTTTTCAGCTATGAGGTTCGCAAAGATGGAGGTTATTGCTGGTCTCATAACCCTGCTGAAGAAATATAGAGTAGAGTTAGCCGATGATATGACAACTGAAGTCGAGTTCAAGTCGTCTGCCATGGTGACGCAGCCCGTTGGAGGGATCCGGCTCAAGTTTATAGAAAGAGAGGGATGGGAACAGAGGTTATTGAGAGATCCTACGACAAAGTTGTAATCCTATAAGTTTTTTTTATTATCTGGGTTACGCAGAGCGAGACTAGGCCAAGGCGAGTAAAAAAAAAAACGTGGCACGGCCATACCGTCCTTTTGACGAAGTACTTCACGCCATTTACGACCCCTACATATTTACAATATCTACATAATTATTATTGTACAATGTTATGAACAATTAACATAATGTGTTCATCTAAATTAGTATTTGTAAATAGTCAAATAGTCGTATAATGATTAGGTACATAAATGTTTTATTGTATTAATATATTAAGGGTTTATAAATAATTAATAATTATACGACACTGTAATTATATACATCACTATAATTTAATTATAATACATAATAATAATAATATTGCCAAATTCTCATAGAAACAAATGAGTATTAAATTATTCAAATTATATACCAAATTGACAGATAAAAAAGTATAAAACATAGACAATATACAAAAAGGTTAGGTGAACTTGCTCAGTTTTTATGACAGTCAAGTTGATTGATGTATATTTTTTTTTATAAAATATGTGTATGGTCAGTTATTTTAGAATAATATTAATATGTAAGATGATAAGATGTAAAATGAGTTTATGATATTATTTCATTTTGTGTACCATGACATTATTTTAAAGTAAATTGCGAAAAACAGTTTGTGTAAGTTCGCCATAATTGTTTTTATAAAGTAAATTCGTCTAAATCATATTAACATTGACTTTTGTTTGTCACATAATATTTTTCCTCACAGGTAGCATTAAAATCCAAAAAAAAAAAAAATCACAGGTAGCAGAAAAATCGATAGATAAACTATAGATGTGATAAAAACATGGCAGGATTTTTTCACGTATCTTACGATTATTGTATAACCTTATCTATTCAGCTGCACTTTTTGTTTTTAATTCGGTTGACAGAAAAGAACTAGCAGCATTTAAACAAGTTATTTGAACTTGTTTGTTATGAAATCACGATTAATATTTTAAGTTTTATTTTATGTCTAGATGATTAACAGTTTTTTTGTTTGAGAGTTGTTATTGAACTATGAAGTATATTTGAGTAAATATTTTAATACAGCTAGATCTTTGCATGCTAACGGTACTTTTTACTAACAACTATACCTATGATTAATATAAACATACAATAGTGTGTCGAATCGCCAATGTGCCAAGTCTACAATAACCCAGTTCGTACTGTATCATAGTAAATGTATAATAAGACACAGGCATATCGACGGAAACGCATGAATAGCTGCTACCACCGGATTCAATGCATTCTACCCGATAAGACCCGGCGGAACCAACTTAGTGGGTTATTTTACTACCGGTTTCAGCGCGGCTACGTCGAGACTATCCGGCTAAACAATTTGATAAATATATATATTTCCGAAACCTTTCTACATTATTAAGCTACAGTATTATTGTATTACCTTACTCATGTGGTTCATCATTATCATCAACAGCCCGTATAACGTCCACTGCTGAACATGGGCCTCCTCTTAACTGACCTTGGCAAGCCAGGGTCGTTGAGGGATATTGCCGTAATCACCACACTTGGCAGACGGATTGGTGATCGCAGTAAGATGTTAACCTTGAGCTAATAGATGCTGCTGCCCATCCATCAGCCATGTGTCCCTTAGTCGCCTTTTACGACACCCATGGGAGGACATGGGGTGGTCTATTCTAAGCCGGAAACCACACGGCATAGCCGGCAAGCTTCTTTATTAAGGCTTAATTAAAAAACTAAAATTACAAAAAAAAAAAAAAAATATCTTCTACGCAATTACGATACGAGGGTACTCCCTGGGTGGGAATGATCACTTTTTATATTTGACGTAGCCCTATGGCTAGGGCGTCGGACTTGTGATCTTGAGGTCGCCGGTTCGAACCCCACCCATTGTACTACCGACGTGAACCCACTCGTAACACAAGCGGTTTAGCTTAGCACGAGGGGTTAACAAGAATATTAGTAGAGGTTAAAATTCAGATAGTAAACTTAAAAAAAAAATCGAAAATTGCGGCGGCGCGGCGGCGGCGGAGGAGTAAATTAGGAGTGCAAAATGCTAATTTTTTTTTATTATATTCGATTTTTAATTCCTTGGTGACCACTAGTATAATATAAATACTATTCGCCATACTAACCTTTAAGTATAAGTTACTCCGGTAATCAAGCATATTCATTCTATATTTCAACTTAAAAGTTTGAAAAGACCAGCAATCTTTATATGTTTATAAGAATATAAATGATTCGCCTTCTTATTAATAGCAATATGCCGGGTGACGACAATTCTGCCAATGTCAGGCAAGAAATGGAGATACGTATCTTATTTATGTAAAATAGGGAATTACCTGCTATTCCCTGCGTTATACCATTATTTGTGAATTTTCCATAATTTTATACAAACCTTTTCTCTATAATTACAAATACAATAAAAAAAGAATTAACCAAATTGGTAAAGTCGTTATCAAGTTATGCACGTGCCTACATACATTTTGGCGATTAATTTTTATTTTCTATATAGAATTAAGTTAAGCATCCCCGATCAATTTAATAATTGTGAATCTGTGCTTACCAATAAAGAATCAGAAATCAAATCGATAGAATATGATTGCGTCCGTTGCAAAAAAGTGTTTCAATGCTGAAACACTATGCAGGCATTCAGGAATTCCTGTGTTTCTAAAAGAAGGTTTTCATATACCCTTTTTGTCTCCGCAACATCTTGTAATCAAACCAGACGAAACAAGTTCCTCGGTTTCTCGGTTCAGGTAGGTTTACAAAGTGGTCAATCAATTGACCACTCTATCGGCTGCCCTGAGCCGATGTCCAAGTGCATAAGCGAGCCCCCACTTGCGCTGGTAGCAGTTTTCAAATCATTTTTTAAGGCTGGAGCCCTGCTTGTCTTAATACTCGGTGAAGTGGCAAAAGCCTCGCGGCTAACTGCATAAGTCTATACAAAAAATAAAACATAGTTTCAAGCCATGAGAGCGTGACATCCAACACAAACTGACGTATTAGTAAGTTTGTTGCTAATTAAATTTAACTAGATATGACATATGCATAAACAAGGCAATTAAGAAACACGTGTTTTGCAACGACAACGAGGGCTGTCTTCAGCATCCTATTTAATACAATGACATCGTATTGCCTTAAATTGTATACTGTATGAATAGCTAATTAAACTTAAAAGGTGTACTTTGTAAAGTAGATATGTCATTTTATCTACTTTAATACCACAATTTCATACCAGCTTATTAGTAACTGTTACTACTAAATCATTATTAGATCGAATGACGTCCACGGCTGAACATGGGTCTCCCTCGATGTGGGTTTAGTTATAATCATCATGCTTGGTAAATGGGTTGCAGTATGATTTTGTTACGCATAGGCAAACTACTGCCCGTTTAACATCATCTATAACAATCGTATACGAGAAATGAGGATATACGATTGTTATCGAGGATCGTTATAGATGATGTTATAATAATCTGCAACAATAGCTTTGGGTACTCTCTCTACAAAATTAAAAAAAAAATACAACAATAAGTTTCTTTTTAATCACTGAATAGTGTATAAATAATTTGATTATTGCAAATTTTACAAACAGACGAACGAACGTGCGTCCCTCCGTCTTAGTACCATATTACGATAGTTACTAATAATAATGCTATTAAAGTCTAATTATTATTATATTATATTATGAAAGATGTTACTATAACTTTAACTGCATATTATGCTTAAACGGTACCAAATATAAAATTAACTTTTAAGAATCCGACCTAAGACTAAGCGACAACCACCTGGGTACACGCCTAAGGGATAAAAGCCCAGGCTTAGGGTGTCACTGGACTGGCGTGTTGGCTGTCGGCGGCGGGCCGAAACCCGCCGCCTACCGCCCTAGGCTCGGCTTCGGGGAGTGGGGCACATGGGCCCCGCTCCCTTTGAGGCTGACCCATGAGTAGTAGGGACGCCTCTACACTCCAGGTGTCCCTATAATTGGGCAAATGGGCCACTGTAAGCGTGGCCCCGGAGATCGCGGTGCCATACTGGCCGCGGGTGCCGTCGGGGGACCGGATTGTTTATGCGTACCCGGCCCCCGCCAACGGCGGATCAAAGGAGTGTCCGGGGGATTTTAGTGGTGAAGGGTCCTCTCCTCGTGGTATGAGTTTAGCATACCTCGCTATGGAGAGGGCGAGCCCCAGATATCCCACCGCCAGCGCGCAAATACGCTGCAGCGGCGGTGGGAATGCGTCAAAGCAAGTACCCGGGAAAACAAAAAAAAAAAAAAAAGCGTGTCACTGTACTAAATTGTCGATTTATGAAAAGTGGAAGTAATGGCTGGAACGGTCTACTGTCACCATAGCGCAGGTTGGGGAAAACAACGCGGTCCTCTGACGGCCCGGCGAGGACTCTCACCTAGGTCGACCTGTGTACCTTAACCAACAAGACGGATATAAATACTAGATTTTAGACAAAGATTTCTTGTTCGGCATGGAGATCGAACCCGCAACCTCCGAGACTTAAGACGAGAGTTATACTGTTTGGCCATGGAAGTCTTATAGAGGCCACAGCTTTTTACGACTGCTCGTTTCTGACTTAGAAAACCTAGATGGCAAGCAGTGGATCTGATCTTCGAAGCGAGCTCCTCTTGTATCGCTGCCCTCGATGGGTCCGGACACGCCACGACTGTGTGCCATGCCGCCCGGATCGTGTTTTCGGCGCTGTTCATCATTCTTATGTCTTGAGAACTTATATTCAACTAATACTAATGTTCAATCACTCAAAACCTCCTTTGTACTACTTCTCCGTAAGGTTGCCTGGAAGAGATTATATTTTGTGATTAGCCAGTTGTACCTGTACTGTTATATAACACAGCATATGCTGTGTTCCTCTTTTTTTCATGATTTCTGTGTTATTTGTTATGTATACAATAGAGAATTATCTATATATCTATTCAAATTAAGGGTTTAAGCTTGTGGCAAAAACGTGAGATTCTTAATACTCCTAACTACATACCAAGCCTCTGTTATTATCCTATTTTAAAGAATGACATACAATTTATGTGTAAATGCGTGTCATTAATAATTTAAACGTAGACGTTTTTCAATATTCTAGGTTGTTTATTACTCCTAGTTAGTTAGAAAATTCAAAAGAAGAGATCAAAATACAATTCCAAACTAACTCAAACCATCTTCCTTATCGGAAAGACAAGGCAGGTAATAATTTTCGAAGTTCGTAGGTTCAATTCCCGCACCAAGATAAGTGTTTTTGTGTAATCAGAGATAACTTTCCGGGCCTCGTTTCTGGTGCCATAATTAACGAGCCTACTCTTCATACCTAGCATAGTGTTATCCTAGGCATAAAGATTAGGCTCGTCTAGCAATGGTTACTTTTGTCATACACAACATATTTTTTGGCAATCGTATAGGTATAGACAAGTACAACCATACTTGTCAACCAGAAATCAACAAAGAAGATGAACCAGCGGTCACCAATCCTCATAGCCTGCAAAACGCGGTTACTATGGACCAATCCTTTTCAGCATAGCATATTATCCTATTCAGCATAGCATCATTATGCATAGCATATATGTATGATAAAAAAGAATATTATAGACACTTTGAAATAATTTGATCAAAGCAAAAAGTAACACAGATTGCAATACATTTCAGAACGAAACATGTAAATTTGTAAAAAATCTTCTCACTTAGCAGTTACGCTTGTTTCCTATTTTAGGAACATAATGAGTTACCATAATGAAACCCCCACCTTTCTGAACAAAGGTGCAATTTTTTAGCTGAAAATTATCAATTGTCCATTTAAGCTAATTATTATTCATTAGAACTAGTGTTTTCGTGACATTATGGCATTGTAGGTACTCAAGTATCGCAAGCTACAATTGGCCACACATAAGTACAATGTCCAGTACCAATTATACAGTACAAGAGGTTTTACACGAACTAGTATATAAACACAAACACTGATTTCTAAGGTTTCATTTCCGTAACTGCACACGGCTAAAATGTTGTTAATGTTGGCATTCCTCCTATTACCGACAATAGGTGGCTACATTGTTTACCTCATATTTAAAAGAAAATTGCGCTATTGGGAAACGAAGAATGTACCCCACCTAAAACCCTTGCCAGTGTTAGGCAACTTCTCCGATTATATATTGTTAAAGAAATTTATTGGCCATCTCGCTCAAAAGCTTTGCCAGAGCTTCCCTGATGAACCCTACGTTGGAGCTTACTACGGGACCGAACCGGCACTAATAGTTCAAGATCCAGATCTCATCAAACTGGTGTTGACAAAGGATTTCTACTACTTCAGTGGCAGAGAAGTTACTAAATACACACACAAGGAGGCCATCACTCAAAATCTGTTCTTCACCTATGGCGACAGATGGAAGGTAATGCGTCAAAATATGACTCCCCTGTTTTCATCCGCTAAGATGAAGAACATGTTTCATCTGATTGAAAACTGTTCACGGGTATTTGAAAAAGTACTAGATCAAGAAGTAACAGTATCTAATGAAATAGAAGTGCGAAGTTTAATGGCTAGATATACTATGGATTGCGTCGGCTCCACCGCCTTTGGAGTTAATACTAACACGATGGAGAAATCTGAAAATAATCCCTTCCGTACCATAGGTGATGCAATATTTGAAACAAAACAGTTCAGAGGTTTTAAAAACATAGCCCGCGCTATTTGGCCGGCCATTTTCTACGGCCTAGGATTCCGGATGTTTCCCAAAGAAATTGATGACTTCTTTTGTAATTTACTGACTGGTATTTTCAAAGGACGCGATTACATGCCCACTTCGCGGAATGATTTCGTGGATTCAGTACTGAAGTTAAAAACTAATAAGACGATGTCTGGAGACAGTTTGTCCAATATGAAGACCGGTGCAGGAAAGAAAGTAGATCTAGAGGTAGATGATTTCATGCTGGTGGGTCAGTGCGTGGTGTTCTTTGCTGCGGGTTATGAAACGTCTTCGACCACTCTAAGTTTTACCCTTTATGAGTTAGCCAAGCACCCTGAGGCTCAAGAACGGGTTATAGCAGAAATCGATGAATACATTCGTCGTCATGATAATAAACTTAAGTACGAATGTGTGTCGGAGCTTCCTTATTTGGAAGCATGTATCGATGAAGCACTGCGTCTGTACCCAGTTTTAAGTGTAATTACTAGGGAGGTGGTAGAAAACTACACGTTACCAACAGGACTCAAGCTTGAGAAGGGTCTACGTGTTCATGTGCCGGTATATCACTTGCATCATAACCCGATTTTCTTCCCAGAACCGAAACAATATCGTCCAGAAAGGTTTTATGGGGAGGAGAAACGAAATGTCAAACCATATACGTATATGCCCTTTGGTGAAGGACCCCGAATTTGTATTGGTAAGTTATTGGATTTTATTAACTTTGAATTATGCCGCGGGCACCGGCTTAAGAATGTTGCCCCCCATCTCCTCCCGTGGGCGCCGTAGGACCCGGCCAAGGGAAATTCAGAAGATGGGCAGCAGCGTCTTTTTGGACTAAAAACACCGAATACTGCGCTCGCCAACCCGCCTGCCAAGCGTGGCGAGTATTGGCAAACCTTTGAGGGAGGCCTATGTCCAACAGTGGACGTCCTACGGCTGAAATTATGATGATGATGAACTTTGAATTAATGTAATAAAGGATATTTTAGTGATGTGATGGTTATGAGGTCAATACAATTATTACCATAATGAGTTACCATATGGGACCATCGTATATGGTATGGTAGTATCGTATCAATATGCGAACTTGAATAAGCCGCGTGGTTTCCGGCTTAGAATAGATCTCTCCATAACTTTCCATGGGTGTCCTAAACGGCGACTAAGGGACATACGTGATGGATGGACAGCAGCATCTTTCAGCTCAAAGATACTCCATTTTTATTGTATTCACCAATCCGCCTATTTGGTAGGCGGATTGGTGATTGCGTAGTGTACGGCGGTATCCCTTAATAACCCTGGTTTTCCAAGGTTCATTAAAGAGGATTTATTTAAAAATATAGACTTTTTCGAGTCTAACCATTACAAACAAGAACAATCAAACAAATCCTTCCCATTTTTAGATGAACGCTGTTAAGCATTCGTGTGTTAATCCA
Source organism: Nycteola revayana (assembly GCA_947037095.2). Taxonomy (NCBI): domain Eukaryota; kingdom Metazoa; phylum Arthropoda; class Insecta; order Lepidoptera; family Nolidae; genus Nycteola; species Nycteola revayana. The sequence continues at coordinate 16,010,163 of OX344858.2, read as the reverse complement.
CAAAAAATCGGATATTGATTTATTTATGCAGTCTGACGTTTTAGATAATAGGGTTTGCGATGGTCCAATCCATTTTATTGAACAATAATTGCATAATATTCTAGAGTACAAAAATGGTTATCCCTTATTTCTTTTATGAAGGTTCGTATTTAGTTTAAAATTTTAGCGGCTGATTACTCAAAACTAGCTCAGTGTGGGTTAACACACGAATACTTAACAGTGTCGAGATAAGGTTTATATTTTACAGTAATTTAGACTGCGCGAATAACTCACTGGTAACAGTAGTTATTTGTGAGACCGCAGTAATGTGGTCATTAATCCGCCTGCCAAGGGTTGTGATCAAGGCAGCGTCCCCTTCGAGGCAGGGCCTTCGCAGTGGACGTTATACGGGCTGATGATTTGAAACTTTATTTTACCATATTTTCTCAGGTATGCGCTTCGCTCGGATGCAAATGATGGCTGGTCTCATAACGCTGCTGAAGAAATACAGGATCGAGTTGGCTGATGGTATGGAGAGAGAAGTGGAGTTCAAACCTAGTGCTATAGTTACACAGCCTAGAGAGGGTATACGACTTAAGTTTGCGGCTCGAGACGGATGGGAACAACGAGTATTAATACCAGCATAGAAAATAAAAGGGCAGCGAACTCATAAGCCCTGCAAGATTGACCCCGTATTAGGTTTTAGTACAAAATTACGTTTTTAATGGGACTAATCCCTCCCACACTCCCGCCACTGTAAATCCTGTAAGCCATGATGAACAGCGGCACACACGGACGAAGCTCTCTCTGAGGCTGATCTCGGAACACCTATTTAGGTCAGGTTAGGAAAGTTTACAGAACAAAATTACCTGTTAAACTACGCAATATAATTTACAGACACTTTTTTTCCGTATTAATCGCGCGTCAGTGAGGTATTTATAAAGCTATTTGGCTCCCCACGAGCCCAAAACACATAACCACTATAAATGCTCCTACTCTTGATAGTGGTTATGTTTTGGGGTCGAAAGGACTCTATTATTATTGATTGAGATTTACTGTAAGGTAATTGATTTAACTCGTCATTATATAGTACTAAAATTATTTTCTTTTTAATTTCTACTATATTTATGCGTGAAATGAACTGATTGCTTCACAGCGGACATGCTTCTTGTTTTACAGAGGTATCTACAATTACTCAATTACATAAAAATGTATTTGGTTTTTTATGGGATTTTTTATCCGGTAGGGTTATTTCATATGCTGGATTATTTATGCGTGGCTGGCTAGCCCGCTAACGGCGGATCGAAGGAGTATCCGGGGGGTTTTAGTGGTGTAGGGTCCTCTCGTCGTGGTATGAGTTTAGCATACCACGCTATGGAGAGGGCGAGTCATTACGCCCCAGACAAAAAAAAATTGGTTACTTCACATAACAAAGTAAATATATAACTATTTTGTTTTATTTCCCTTTTATTGGTACGCATTTACGGCTCTTAATTACGTAAAATATATAAGATATATATACCGTATATTTCCCAACATTTCGACACGAGTTACATCGGTTAAAGTCTCGGTAAAAGTTTAGTGGCTTAGATTTTGTTCCAGAGAAAATATTTCTAGAACTCAGAACTAAAGAAAGTAAATACATTTAATTCAGCACAACACACAAGATATTACATAGAACATGTAAATGTACAAAACAATGAGACGCCTTGCATGTTCTGCCGAAAAAGTCGCCACCTCAGCATAGACGATACCTAGCGCTGGTTTTCAGTTGGCAACTCAGACGCAAATGGACGGATCTCTCAATGATGAATCTTCAAAAGCATTCGTAAGTGCCTATTTACAGTAAAGGCACATACGACGAATGTTTCTGAAGTATTATGGCACATCCGACCTTATGCTTCTGAGCTCTAGATCTTTTATATTATTAACTTAATTATTATGACACTTGACCTCACCTAACCAAACGAGACTATGCTACTGTTATAAACAAACAAACTTCAACTTCAATAAGTCCTGTTAAACGAGTTTGATACTCTAGTTCGAACGTCACCTCGATGTCTCTAGCTGGACGGTACAATTCACCGATGGCTCGTTACCTCGAAAGGTCAATACCTCGAAGTTAACAACAATTATTAATTTTTTAAACAAAAATCATAAAAAATGAAATTAACTTAATTTTTTGATGATTTTTGTTTAAATAATTAATATTTTTTGTTGATATTTAAATTTTTAAAAAAATGTGTACCTACTTATACTTATGATCACAATATTATGTTGCCTCTATGATTATATCGATATTCATTTCAATTCACTAATATTTTTACACCTTTCAGTTACACACACAAATACATAACATTTACTGTTCTTTTGATGATTTTTCGAGGTAACAACCCATCAATCAAATGTACTATCGAAGAAAAGACCCGTCGAGGAAGAGATCCGTCGAGGAATTGACCTTTCGAGGTAACGAGTCATCGCTGAAGTGTACCGTCGAGCTAGAGACATCGAGGTAACGTCATTCGATCTAGAGTATCAAACTCCTTTTGAACTCCATTGATTTAGGTTATTTTTTCTTTAACCACTTGAAACCCCGTTAGTTTATTAACTGACTAGAAAGTTAATCAACTAATAAGAGATAATAAGAGATAATTATAAATGTTTATATTGATTGGGTGGTGATTTATGTATAATTTTTGGTATAATGCAATGTATGACTCATAAATTCTAACTTAATTACTTGTATCATGTAAGTTTTGTAAAACTGTTTGCATGCTGCGTAAGCGGCGAAACATGTCGTTCTGAAATTACTTATCGTCGGTGATACTTCAATACCGCGTAAGTGGCAGTTGCTAATAAGATGTAATTTCGTGTGTCAACATATATTGTTTTTATTTACGTTTTAAAAGGAAAAAATCCAATTTGCTACATTTGATTTTCAACCTTATTATCTATTGTCTCTTACGCGGTATCGTAGTTTCACCGACGTTACGTAACATCTTTGTACCTACCGTGTTTCTGGCAAATAAACAAATATTCTATTCTATTCTATTCAACGACGGACGGTTACAATTATGATGTGAGTAACATAATTAACATCGCCGCACGGTTTCACCAATTCTTATATCGCCAAAACTATTCACTTTTTATCACCAATACTTTTTTTTTCAACAATAAATTACATTTTATTCCTTTTGTATCACCAAAACGTATGACTATTGATGTAATAGGTATTTAGGATATGAAGTTAAGAAATAAAAGGAATCCATAAAAATCAAGTTCTTCATTGATTCATGTTTTGATGTAGATTTGTATATAGAATATGTATAATATAATCATACACACAATGTTTATGAATCAGTACCTGATTATTATGATAATAACATCATATCTAAATTTATGTTACGGGTAATGCAAGAAGATAGAGTATACCTAGGTCTAATGTAATTTGAAATGTTATTCGGACTTCACCCAAAAAGCTTGGGTAATATTAAGTAAACTTGGGTAGACCTAGGTATACTCCATCTTTATCCGCCGTCTCCCGCCATAAGGGGTGACCCTGGGGAGCAGATAACATGAATCTGCTCCCTAGGGTCACATTCATGTAGTAGGTCGGGGATGCCACTGTGTTCTGGCAATCCCTGTAGGAGTAGGAAGGTATCCATCGCGGGTGCTTAACACTCGCGATTGAGCCATAGGGGGAGGAAACTCTAGTCCTTTCATCGGGACGAGAGTTATAGTTGTACTCTGTCGGAGAGATAACCAAAGGCCTATACCGGTACTTGGGTCTCTCATCACCAACGACAGAAGGAGGAACACCCGGGGGCTTTTTTAGTGGGTACATACTCTCTGTGGTGTGGCGACAGCGCACCACGTTCTATAGAGTATGAGCCCCACATGCCCCTCACTGGCGCAGGGATCACGTATATAGTGATCCCTGCGCCAGGGAGGAAGTGCGGTTGCGCATTTTTACCCCGGTAAACAAAAAAAAAAAAAAAAGGTATACTCCATCTTCTAGCATTACCCGTAACATCTATAATAAAACTAATATACACCGTGAAATTTTGATGGTTGTTTTCCCGAAGCAGAACAACTTGCCGTCGGTAGTACTATCGACACATATTTTTTTTTTTAGACATGTTTTGGATTTAAAATTATTAAAAAAAATATTAGACAACTCGAAAGCGTGATAAACAGTAGTAACACTAGACGGAATGAACGGACCTTGTAGGTACTACTCGAATCGCACGCGCTGCTGACAAAGTAAAGAACGATCCATAAACGTTCAAAGCAAAATAAGAGCTCAATGGTAGTTATACGGCATAAAATAGCCTGCACGCAAGAATCACAAACGAGCCGGCTTCCTTTGTAATTAGCCGCGCGGCCGCGGCGCCGACGCCGGAACGCCCCGCGCTCTCCTTCGACTCCCTCCTTCCTTAGTTGTCCCGTGAACGTCGGAAGCGCAGCACGCGTTATCTTATTACTTTATTAGTATTATGGATCGACATTACAGTTTTAGTAATTTAGAGTACGTCGCTATGGTGCAACTGTACGCTAGGGCTAATTATAATTCCCATACTGCCTGGCGTCTTTACGCCGAGCTGCAACACTTGGCGTCACTCCGTCTTCGCGGAGTTCTGAACCCTCAAGTCATACAGGACCGGACGATCGTAGCGGCGACGGCTACTCGATCATGGGCAGTTCCAAGTGCCAGCACATGCACAGGGCAGAGGTCGATCGGCCGTTCTTTCACCAGAGCTCGACGAGGAGATCATCGAGTACTTCGAACGCGATCCTCGCCGAAGTACGCGAATGGCGGCAGCTAAGTTTGGCGTAAGCCAATACTACGTCTGGAAACTACTCAACTCAGAAGGACTGCATCCATATCATTTCCGCGGAGTTCATTTAATTTTTCATTTTTGTTAAATACGCCTTAAATACTTTATTAGGTATCTAATTCAGAAAATTATTGTTCTTAGATAATAAACTTGTTTTAAGTTACGTTTTCTGTAAGTTATAGCTAAAAAGGTATTGGATAAAGCTTATTATTATGATTGGGTACTGTGTTACATTACCTAAGGTGTAGGTATCAGCTGATTGACTAACACCCGGGTCAACGAACACGCGACCGATCGACGCGAGCGCTAGGTATCGCGAGGTATTACTATCGGTTCGATGTCACTTTCGAGTTCGGTTTTTCACGATTGTTAATCGGCCATTTTTGGTTTATAATATTTAGTTTTTGTATAAATTGAATGTTTAACTAAGACCAAACCTTTTCGCTGCGGGAAAACAACCATTTAAATTTCAGCGTGTATAAAGCAAAAAAGACTTTGTTTGCGTGAATGCGGTAATCTCAAGCACGACTGATTAGATTTGAAAACATATTTCTGATTTAGGTAGCCCATTTATCGAGGAAGGGTAAAAGATTTATTTAAGTATGAATTTCCTATGGTAATAGTTCTTATTGTTCTTCTTCTTCTTAGTAAAACCGGGCGCGGAAGCTAGTTTATTGTATACTGGCGGCCCGCCCCAGCCTTGCACGGGTGGACTTTTATCTAAACATTTTGGAATAAACTTATATGGATTGGCTCAAACTGATCATAGTCTTGGAAATCTTGTAGCCACGATCCAACCCGAAATCTTACAAAAAGAAATGTCTTGCTGTTGCAGTGCACATACTCTATCGCAGGCGCGGGGACGCCGCAGCGGCGGAGAGGATTCGTAACATCAATACATTTTCCCTCGGTCAAAAATATAAAAATAAAAGGTACTTTACCTCAATGTCTAGAATAACTTAACCGAATAACATTGACATCGATTAAAGTTGTGTTTCTGTACTATTCTAGATATAAATACATTAAATACATATCTAGTGTGAAGTTTTTAGTCTGTGAGTAAAAACGCATAATGTTTTTTTGGGTCTATTTTTTATTTATTTTATCAATAGATTCTCATTTATTTGAATGACAGCACAATAAACTTCTTAATTAAAGATTGCGCAATTCAGTTTTGCTTTTTAGAGATATGTTTATACATTCGACAACTTCCGTAGCGTAGCGGTATTTGGCTTTGGAGCTTTAAATCTCGGAGGTCGTGGGTTAAGCCGTTGGTCCCGATTGTTGTTAACATCATCGATAATAATCGTACATCAAGGAACAGGCAGCAGCGTGTACTTGTGTGGTGCATCATAAAACTGCGGCCACCAACCCGCCTGCCAAGCGTGCTTGTGTGGTACCCGCTTGCCAAGCGTGGTGACTATGGCAAATACACTTCCCCGGGAGGAGGCCCATGTTCAGCAGTGGACGTTATACGGGCTGATGATGATGATGATGTTTATACATGCCGTAAATTTTTTATTGTTCCCAATAATTGACAGCCTGATTTGCTATCCGTACTGTGCTGTACAAGTCCGTTTATGTCCACTGCTGAACATGGGCCTCCTTCGGTGGCAAAGTACACAATTATTTATTTTACATTTAAATTGGAGTGACTTAATCCCTAGCATCTATGTTACATAAGTAATCAGAAATTTTATACTAAGGCTTGCTGCACAATTTGGCTTTAATAGTCGCTTTAAACTTATCTATAGACAATTCTCTTATATTATTGAAAGTTTGTTAAAGAACCGTATACATTGCCCCATAAAAGAGTTATAGTAGCTTGGGGTAAATTCGTGCTACGGGGAAACACCGTTTAGTTAAAATAATTAAGAAAGTAGGTAATCGTAATTATGTTTTTTACTGATTTGAATTGAAAACTACATATTCTAATCGGCAAAGATTCCGGATCATGCTGTGTGTAGTTTAAGAATAAACTTGAAATAAACGGAATTACCCCAAGATACTTTACTTATTTTGTGGAGACGGCTAGCATGGACCACAAATTTATATTATATCTAGTAGAATTTATGACAAATTGTGAAAAAGTTCATGAAATTGATCCATGTGCATTTCGGTCAGGTAATAAAATATTTTCGCATTTCATACTTCCAGAGTTGAAAAACTAGTAAATATACAGCTATATTTATTATTCTTTTCTCGTGCCTTGGAACCCATAGATATAACCAAAAACGTTTTTTTGCTTATATCTATGTTGGCACCTCATTATTTACTCCCGCACGAAGCACCTTTCCTCCCACTTATCACGGGGTATAAACTTCAAGTGCAGCCCATGGTCCCTCGGCTGCATGAGAAACGATCTGCTCTCGATAGGGACGGTCTCCGGCATGCCAGGAGCTAGCTCCAGCTTATATTTCTTCAAGATTGTAACGAGACCCGACAGCATTTGCATTTTAGAGAATCTTTTACCTGTAACAGAAAAAAAAGATTAACAAATTGATATTTAAGCCAAGACAGCCTCTGTAGCTTAGCGATATTTGGCTCGCTTTAAATCTCGGAGATCGTGTTTTCGATTCCCACGCCGGACAGGAAATCTTTGTGTTAATTCTGCGATTTCTTTCCGGGTCTGGTTGGTTAAGAGACTGCCCTCCATGCCTCAGAAAGCACGTTAAGTCGTTGTTCCCGATTGTTATAACATCATCTATAATAATCAAGGAACGAGCAGCAGCGTTTCCTTGTGTGGTTCAACATAATACTGCGGTCATCGACCCGCCGGCCGAGCGTGGAGACATTAAACGGGCTTATGATGATGATGAACTTAAGCCAAGTAAAACAAAAATGGTTATTTTAATATTATATAGACTGGCTTTAGTACTAGAATGTTTCACCGACACGAAGTTTAAACTAATTTTGTAACATAACTAGCTTCTGCGCGCGGTTTTATCGGCGTAACCCCCGATCCCGTAGGAACTTTAAAATTTATAACCTTCTTTGATAAATAGACTATATAACACGTGAAGAATTTTTCAAATCGAACCAGTTGTTCCTGAGATTAGCGCTGTTGGCGACTGGCCTTTTTTGATAAGACATTTATTTTTATAAACTTTTTAATTTATATACATATTGTTTTGTCATGTCTTTATTGTGTCATAATGGTGTGTTACGTGTTGATTTAAGGCGGAAACATATTATTAAAACGCCACGCCACCCGACGACACGTCACGCGTGTTGAGTCGAATCAAATGTATTGTTTTCTATATAGGCCAGAATCACACTATGAACACCCGTGTTCATAGTGTGATTCAGGCCTATACACTATATTCTGGCCTATACACGACGCCACGCACGTACTGATGTTGACGTGGCGTGGAGTGGCGTTTTAATAATATGTTTTCGCCTTTACTATTTAAAATATATTCTAATACTGAACCATCTTTTCATTTTAATATTACCATTTAAATAAAATATCCAACAATCAAACAAACTCTTCAGCTTTATATATTAGTATAGATTAACTAGAGACCAACGAATAGTTTTTTACCTATAGACATTCCTAACATAGAAGTTGATGACTGTTAGTTTTAAAAATACAAATGGACGTTTGGTGCTCGAAATCCGACCATAATTAAAAAAATATCTAGTAACTAGATGATAATCGTGAGTTTTGAGCGATTATATGTGATAAATTGTGCCTACCTATTACATAAAATTATTATCAGTAATAAATATTTAAAGAATTTTTAGTAATCAAAAGATAAAATTTTAGATAAAATGAATTTGGCTTCTGTATTTATCATCTTTAAGTGATTACAGCGAAAAATTTGTTGTTGCTCGCTTCTTCGCCCGCGTACGTAGATTCCTATTTCCCATGCATCATCATCATCATCATCATGGGCCTTTTTCGTCACCACAGCGTCTCAAGAGTTAAAGCACTTCCCATACAATACCTACATAAATCCGAAATATTTCTTTTATGAGCTTCGGCGTGATACCCGTTTTTAAAATCCGATACAGTTTAGATAAACAAAAATAATTACACTTTTTTTATTTTATTTTTTCGGACGGACATAATATGTAGTTGGCCCTGAGGCTTTTGCTACTTCACCGGTCATAAAGGCGAGCAGAGCTCCAGCCTAGATAAATGGTTTAAACACTACAAACTAAGCAACCTGCGCAAGAGGGCGTCCCCTGTGGGACTTGGACCTCGGCTCAGGGTAGTTTCTTTAGGGGAGATTTGTGCAACTGTCGCTTTACTTTACAGTTCGCGGGCCTCTCGGACTTCGGGTCTACGAGGGCATCGGAAGGTTCTTAGCATGCTAAGGGTCGGGAGGGTAATTACACTACATTTCTTCCTTCAGTACCGTAAAAAGCGGCCGTAGCTATGGAGCCATGGGGCTAGGGCGTCGGTTTTGCGACCATGTGGTCTCACCAATGCACTACCGACGTCGTGCACCCACTCGTAACACAAACAGAAAAACAAAATGATTTTAAAAATATTAGTTATATGGTATTGACTGCATTCGGTCGAACCTCACACTAGGAAACGAAAAGTGTAAAAAAGTAAATGATTAATGATTCTATCTTTAAAAAAGTACCGGTCATAAAACAGTTGGAGGTCAAATTCTGTATATTGCAGATAGGTATTATGAATTTTATTAGAGGGCACTCTATATCGATACTGAAGCAAAAAGCGTTATTTAATTATATAATAAGTCTGTCTGTCTGGTTCTGTGTACGAGTGATGAAACGTTATAACTACTAACACTAAACGAAATAAGCGATTTTTATTCAGCACTTAATATTATTATTTATCAACAGCCCGTTTACGTCCACTGCTGAACATGGGCCTCCTCTTACCAGACCTTGACAAGCCAGGATCGTAGAGGGATATTGCCATAATCACCACGCTTGGCAGACCTATTGGTAATCGCAGTAAGATGTAAACCTTAAGCTAATAGATGCTGCTGCCCATCCATCAGCCATATGTCCCTTAGTCGCCTTTTACGACACCCATGGGAAGACATGGGGTGGTCTATTCTAAGCCGGTAACCACACGGCCAATTTATAACTGATTTATTTCTAGACAGTGCTAATGCAGGCAACCAATGCGAAGTACATACACAGTGCTTTATGTAAACTTAAATGTGTGGATAGCACAAATACAAAAAAAAAGAATAATAACAATGACCTTGCCTAGGGGTGGGACAGAAAAGGTTACCAACAATTCAATTCTTGAGTAACAGTGTAAAAAATATGCAAATACATGTCAAATCATGTGAAGGTCTTTGACATTTATAATGAGACTGCAAGAAACTAGCACCACTACACAGATACCACCACTCTATCTGACCCGCCGTAGAAGAGTACGTCCGCGAACGCGACGCGCCTCCCCTCGCCCTCCAGACCCTTAGTTTACAAAGAACCTTCCGATGCGGAAGTATACCCGAAGTCCGAGTATACCCGAAGTCCGAGAGGCCCGTTAACTGTAAAGTAGAGCGACAGTTGCACGAAACTCCCCTAAAAAAAACTAAAAGCAATAATCCCTCAATCTCCCCGTTAGCAGCCGCCCTGAGCCGAGGTCCAAATCCCACAGGGGACGCCCTCTTTTGTAGGGTCCTCTCCTCGTGGTATGAGTTTAGCATACCACGCTATGGAGAGGGCGAGTCCCACATATCCCACCGCCAGCGCGCGAATACGCTGCAGCAGCGGTGGGAATGCGTAAATGCATTTCCATTTTCCACCCGGAAAACAAAATAACAAAAAAAAAAAAGGCGTAGGTTCCTTAGTTTGTAGTTTTTACACCATTTATCTAGGCTGGAGCTCTGCTCGCATTTATGCCCGGTGAAGTCACAAAAGCCCCGCCCCGGTAGACCCGAGTGCGACATATGTCCGTCCGAAAAAAAAAACATTTTTATAGTACAGATCATGTTGCATGATAACTTCATATTACCAAAGCTATAATCAACCTTATCCGCCGTTTAAATACTAGTTTCATTGTATGCCCAGTGAAGAAGCAACCTCCGTAGCGTAGCGGTATTTGGCTCATATAAATCTCGGAGGTCGTGGCTTCGATCCCCACGCTGGACAGGCTGAAATCTGAAATCTTTCTACAAATTCTAAGATTTTCTGGGTCTGGTTACTTGAGGGACTACAGGAGTAATGAGAGGAATTGGAGTTTACCAATGAGAGACAGGCTAATTTGCATCATGTATTCCTCTAATTTACATAATTTTATCAATAAAAACAACAACAGAAATCATTTTCATAAATCAAAATACGAATTTGCCATCTGTCAAATAAAATTTCCGAAACATTTTGGTATTTTTGTGTAAGTTATTTTGGACTTTTACATTTGGCACTGTTTTTTATATTTAGTGGCAATAGTGAAACCGCGCGCAGGATGCAAGAATAATTTTATATACAGGGTTATTTGTTAAACATCGGTAACCTCTCAGGACTACGTTACTAACATCATAATCAACAACTTTTGTTCTATGACTTTTAAAAATTCATCATATTTTAATTCATCAGATTTACACACAAAAATAAAAATATTTAAATTCAACGCTCTAAATGTTACGAAGTCTATGCGAAGCAAAAGAAAGCGATAGTACCGACAATAGCGAGGGGAGCGGGGAATAAAGAGTTGAAATGTGTTAGATAGGACAACGAAATATTGAAGATTTGTTTTTGGTAAATGTATTATGTTTTGTAAAAAGTCGTAGAACAAAATTTGTTGTTTATGATGTTAGTAATATAGTCCTGAGAGGTTACCGGTGTTTTACAAATAACCCTGTATAAGTAGTAGTTGAAGATACCCATTGATTTCAATATGTGAACATCTTCAATAGGCGTATCTTACGTATCGTAAATAATCCATTGTCATAACAGACAGAGGCAAAGGTCAGTCATAATGTTAATTTCTTAAGTATCTGCGCAAACGACACATAACAGATATAGTTTGATAACCCCGTAATGGCAGTACGTGCAAGTAAAAGATTTTTTTAAACGTGTAACCTCTGACAACATTTAGAGTAAAAACAGAGCGCTGCGAGTAACGCACTGATGCCGGTAATAACTCAGCTTACACACAAACGCGTAACAAAACTATGCCTTACCTTGTCGGTCGATATCATGTCATTCTCTGCGATAGAATGGTGCTTGATATCATAACAAACCTAATTATTTGTTAAAACTCCCAATTGTGTCATGAAAGCTGATTTGAACGTGAACATATCATAATATTTTTACTACATTAGTAGGACTACTTAAGGCGCTGTACTTAATCAAAATAGGCTTCACAAAACAGTTTTTTAACCAAATGTTTACATTTTAGAGCAGCTAAAAAATATATGTTAATCTTGATCATATTTACCATTTTGGGGGGACCATTTTGTTCAAAACACGTTTTCGGTAAATTTTCTCGATAAAAAAAAACCATAAAATAACCATTTAAATTGAAATTGTAGCAATTGTAACTGTATTATTTATAAACAAATCTTGGTAATATTAATAAAAGTTATGTAATATATAATAATAAAGGGAACTGTTGTTTTCATTTATCAATTTAAATAAGATATTTGCAAGGATTAATGTATTTAATGATAAATAACTCGAACGAGTCGAACGAAACGTTGCGCCATCGCGGCGTCTCTTCGCTTCTCTCAAATACGTAAAAGTCGTCTATTCACCGCGCCTTAATAGAAATAAAACAAACAACGAACAAATCTTATTTAATTACTTTTCGTTACGATTAACTTAACGATTTAACGTATCTTTTGACAATCGCGTGGAACCGAATTGACAACATCTTGTTTTTATTAATATCATACATATTTTTGTAAAATTAAGGTTTATTCCAGACTTTCTCTAACTATAGTAAGATAGTCTACTTACTAACAAGCATACAGGCGATCCGGCTTTAAACTTTTTAAATGGTTTAAAAACAATTATTATCATTAGGTCCACTAAAGTAAGACTTTTCGGTGCAAGCTAGGCTACTTCGATCTCGGGGCCCTGGGCTCTTAGTGCCCAATGGAAAGGTAAAAAGTGGCTAATGTGTGTGCAATACCCAAAACCATTACCTCCTTATACTATTATCCTCCTTGCATGTGATAATAGGGTAAACAAATATGTTTACTAGCATGTTACTATAACAGCTTAAGATTAAGGGCTATAATGGACACGTCAAATATGAAGCAAGTAATTATATTCATATGTGACCAATATGTTCGTAAATAAGGCGGGTGCGAGATAATCGAAAACGTACATTATCCTTAACGTAAGGTTATTCGGACATTTGTCCGAAAACACATTTGCTTAATAAGTTTTATGCCAAAAACACGCCAAAATATTTTCACATTATAATATAGTATCTATATCCCTTCTATAGCGAATTTTTGCAAGGTATTCCAAATATAGTACTTACCTACGCATACCCTTTGGCCTCCTCCATAAGGGAAGAAAGTATTCGGTTTAATAGATTTCCTGTTTTCCGGCATGAAACGTTCCGGCTTATATTCCTCTGGATCCGGGAAATTATCCGGATTACGGTGAATATGGTACACAGGAATGTGAATCCGCACACCTTTCTCTAACCGCAAGCCCGAGGGGAAAGTAAAGTCCTCCATCACTTCCCGAGTTAGGTTCCCCAGCACCGGATACAAACGCATCGTCTCGTAAGCACAAGACTCTAAGTAAGTCAACTCATTGACGCACTCGAAATTAATTTTGTTGCCATGACGAAGTAAATACTCGTCCACTTCCTCTAAAGCTTTCTGCTGTACTTCAGGGTTCTTCGCCAACTCATATAAAGTAAAACTCGATATAGTCGCAGAAGTCTCAAAACCCGCACCAAAAAACACAACGCACTGCGCTAACAACATATCATCATCCATTTTGAATTGGACTATTTTATTTTTACCAGTCTTAGCGTTACTGATGCATTCACTCGTCAAATATTCTTTTTTCTTCAATTCCAAAACGAGATCTACGAAATCATTTCTCGCTGATGGCTGGTAGTTTCTACTTTCAAAAACATTTTTCAACATATGGGAGAAGAACTTCACAATATCATGAGAGAATAATTTAAGTCTTAAACCATAGAAGATTCTTGGCCACATGGCTCTAAAAACCATCATAATGCCGTTGTAATTCGAAAACTTGAAAATTTCGGTAGCTACCATTCTAAAAGGATTATTGACAGCGTTGCTCATGGTGCCGGCATGAACACCAAAAGCGCAGGAGCAAATACAATCCATGGTGTATCTAGCCATGAAGTCTCTTACTTCAATCAGGTCAGAGACTTTTGTTTCTGTATCGAGTAAATCTTCTAACTCGTGTGAGCATTTCTCTATCAAATAGAACATGTTTTTCAATTTGGCAGATGAGAACAGAGGACTTACATTGTGGCGCACAGTTTTCCATTCGTTTCCGTTCGCGAAGAACAAATTTTTGGTAAGGACTTCATTTTTCGTGTATTCTGATATTTCTCTGCCGCTGAAGTAATAGAACTCTTTAGTTAGAATTATTTGAAGTATATCGGGACTCTGCACCACAAGGACTGGTTCAGTGCCGAAAAACGCTCCGAAATATGGTTCGTTTGGGAATTTTTTGCATAAATCTTGCAGCAACTCCCCTATGTACTGTTTCAATAGTATATATTTAGAATAGTTTCCCAAAAGCGGCAAAGGTTTCACGTAAGGTACGTTTTTCTTTTCCCAATACTTATACCTTTTTATTAAAAGTAAATAAACCAAGTAAAATGCTATCAGTGACGATAGTACGAAAACCACTAATGCGTCCATTTTTGAAACTGCGCGATACTCACTGATACAGCTATACTAGATTAGCAACATATTGGCCTTGAAATTATTCGGATATACAGGTTGTTGTATAATGCATACCTATTGTTTTTTTATTATTTTGAGGGGATATCTGCTTATCTATCTTAATCTCTTATTACTTAACTATCTATATATGATAAGTGTAGCGAATTACGATAATTGCGCGAACGAAATTAAATTTGAAGGATAAAAACGGGACCCTATTTCTAAGACTTCGCTGTCTGTCTGTCACCAGGCTGTATCTCAAGAACCGAGATAGCTAGACAGTCGAAATTTTCACAATTTATGTATTTCTGTTGCAACAAATACTAAAACTTAAATAAAATGATTATTTAAAGGGGGCTCCCATACAACAAACTTTATTTTTACGCTTTTTTGCTCGTTATCAATGACGGCAAAAGCTATCTGTTGCCGCACTTGAAAATATTACGGAACCGTCGGTCGGTCCGTCGGTCATGGACTCATGGTATTAAGTTAGTAGATTTTCGTTTGTGATTCCATACATTTTATTAAATTACATTACTTGTAATATAAGAGCGAGGTAAAACAACTCTTTTATTCTGTTCACGTATGCTAACGAAATTATTTTACGTGACGCTATTAGTATGATAGCATACTTATATATATAGCACTGTATAAATAAAAATAAAATAAATAAAAATCTTTATCTACATAAACCAATTACAGGCGCTGGTAACAAGTGGCGACACCACGAACCTATCTCCCGGGGACAGATACAGACATGCACAGTACACACACATACACACAGTGACACATGCCCTACCTCTGAACTTGCCTGTCCAGAGTGGAGGTGCAAGGGCGGAACTTATGCTCCAGGTCGGAAGTGTAAAATGTCATAACGCCGGTGGCACTTGACTGTACAAGGTCACCTCTCGACAACTTTAGCTGTTACATAGTGTTGCCACCGGGCCGCCATGTTGTGTCTTTTGATAGGGGGCCCACCGAAGCTAACTAGTAGGTTAGCGTCAGACAGCGAGTCACCGTCTGCCAATATAAAATATGTGACAGTTTTCGAGGCAGATGTCCGATCTCACTCCATAGCCCAGTATTCCAGTACATTTAAGATCCCATCCATATAGCTCAAACCAAGTTTCTTCCTTTCCGGCAATAGTTTCGTATCTGTGGAGGACTGTCCATTGGTATATCTCAATGACATATCAGTGGATACACCTTCATAGATGCAGCCATCTCACTTTTATATTAAAAAGGTACCAAAGGCCACTTCAATGTTGGCTTCGGCCCCATGAATGCCTTTCAAATGACCGGGTCCCCATGGGCTCGTGGCAGTAAATGTACCAACATAATAATAATATTTATTTCATAAACGTTTGAGTTACACATGCAATAATGTTTTTTACAATAGTCCAAGAAAGACACAAGATTTGCAACGTTGTTGGAACCTAAACCTACTAGGGAATTCACTATAGTCACTCATTAATTAGAAAATGTATTAATTGTATTTGTTATTTATTTATGTCTATAAAATTTATTATTTATATATTATTACATATTTATTTACATATTATTATTATTATTTATTTCTGTCTATATTGTGCCAAAACAAATGTGATTATTTGGGTGGACAATGCGCCCCAACTTAAGAGATCCGGCGAAACAAATTCAGTGGGTTACTTTACTACCGGTTTCAACAAGGCCCACATGAGACGGTCCGGCGAAACATACTAAAATGGACAAATACGTGGGGTTTTGGTCCAATTATTATCATTTATTTTTAGTAGGCATACACATTTATTGCCCAAACGGTTGTCTTGTTATTATTTATTTTATTTTTACTTAATAAGATAGAATGATATTGAGACAGAACTAGTGGTATTTATAATTACAGTATACAATGACATCAATTACAGACAGATCACAGAATAAGAATCAGTTTTAGTTAGAACTATTGTAATTGGCTGTATGATGGTACAGAAAGCCAAACGTCTTTATCTTCAATATAATCTTGAATACTAAAGTAACCTTTTGACATGGCTACAGTTTTATCATGTGTTTTAAATCTTGTATCCGGCAAGTCTGTAATATAATTGGGGAGTTTATTATAAAACCTAATACCATTTTCCATTACCATTTCCAATCTCATCGCCAGCGACCGGCCTGAGCCGAGGTCCAAGCTCCACAGGGGGCGCCCTCTTTCGCTGTTTAATTTGAAGTTTTTAAACCATTTATTCAGGGTGGAGCTCTGCTCATTTTTATACCCGGTGAAGTAGCAAAAGCCTCGTGGCTTCGTGGCTAATTAAAAAGCTAGTCTTCGATATCGTTTAAAATATTAGCTATAATATATAGCTCGATAGTTAATAGCTAGACCCCAGGACATACGTACGGATGTACTATTATACTTCAGAAGCATTTGTTCGTAAATGCCAGTTTAATATAAAGGCACATACACCGAATTTTTCTGACGTAGCATATTCGACCTTATGCTTCTCAGCTCTAGATATAATTTCAACATTTACAGAGAAGTCTTTTTTTTTATTAAATATAGGCTTACGTTTGACCATAATCTCGCTTGGTGGAAGGCGAAGATAGGGCCTAAGATGATACACGCTTGCCTAGAAAGTGTATGTTCACTTTAGTCTTAAAGATGTCCAGATTATAGCGTTCCGAAAAAACTGACCCCGGCAGAGAATTCCACTCCTTAGCCGTCCGCATTATGAAATAAGAAGCAATTCGTTTCGTGCATATTGAAGGAATATCTACAACAAAAGGGTGAAACCGCTCGCCGCACCTAGTCGTCCGGTAATGGAAGGGTGAAGGGGGTAACAGGTTATGTAGAACCTCCGCACACTCCCCGAAATGTAACCGATAAAAAACCGATAGGCAGGCTACTCGTCTACGCTGTTCGAGGCTCTGAAGACTTGCCTCCTCAAGTGAGTTATTGCCTATGACTCTCTTCGCTCGGCGCTCCAATTAGTACAGAGCATCCAGCTGATATCTAGCAGACCCATCCCAAAGATGAGATCAGTATTCCATTGAGGCTCCTCAATGTGAACTTGATTTCTGTAAAAACTTAAGAGCTGCCCCGATGTGAAGTACCGCCTCACCTTGGAGAGAATGCCAAGTTTTTTGGCTGCAGTGTGCAATGGACTCGATGTAGTGACCGAAGTTTAGATTAGAAGAGAGGTCAAGCCCTAAGATCTCAAGATGGTCGCTGATCGGAACGGAGACATTCCGGAAAGTCGGAGTCAGTTGGAATGGACTCCGTTTAACCGAAAAAAGACACGCCTGTGTTTTAGAGGGGTTAAACCCAAACAGGTTGGCATCACCCCAAAAGGAGACAGCCATCAATCTTGGAGATTGAGTTCACCCCCTCCATCATCGACTCCCTGAACGACTGGACCTTTGACCCAGACTTCGCATCAGACAAGTATCTCACCGAGACTGTGCTGTCGTCTGCATACCCAAAGATACCGGGAGTAACTAGCAGGACGTTTATGTGCAGCAAAAAATAAGTCGCGGAGAGAACAGATCCCTGAGGGACACCGGCATTAATACCAAGAAGATCGGACGAGGCGCCATCAATGACAACTCGAATCGACCTCCCCCTCAAGAAATCCTGAATCCAGGTACAAAGTTCGGGAGCAATACCGTAAACCGGAAGCTTACCAATGAGACTTGCATGCCAAAACCTGTCAAAAGCCTTAGAGATATCAAGAGACACGGCATGAGCCTCACCATGTCTCTCACTCCGCTCCAGAAGTGAGTAGCATAAACAAGAAGATCCCCAGTAGACCGGCCTCTACGGAATCCGAATTGACGGTCACAGAGGAGGTCGTTGTCTTCTAGGTATGCTAGGTGACGGTTGTTTAAAACACGCTCCATAACCTTACAGAGTATGAAGGTGATTGCGATTGGTTGGTAGGTGGCAGGGTCGGCACGACTACCTTTCTTGGGAACCGGTTGAACATTGGCAATCTTCCAGGATTCTGGAACTCGACCATTCGACAGGGACAAGCGATAGAGGCGAGTCAAAACAGGAGACAACTCAGGCGCACATGACCGCAAGACAATGGCAGGAATGCCGTGAGGCCCACTAGCCTTATTCACATCTAGAGTGCTGAGAATTTTAAGTACCACTTTTTGCCGAATGTGCACCTCAGGCATAGTGGAAGTGCAATGAAGTAGCCTGGGTGGAGTTTTACCAGCAGCATCTAGTTGAGAATTCTTCGCAAATAGAGATGCAAACAAGTTTGCTTTCTCTTTGGCGGTGTGAGCTAATGAACCGTTCGGCTTCTGCAGTGGCGGCAAAGAGGACCGACAGAAATTGGCTTCGACCGATTTGCCAAGAGACCAAAAAGCTTTACTCCCAGATGGGTAAGATGCTAGTCTGGCTCCAATGCGGCCAATATGGTTAAAGCGGGCCTTGCGTAGGGCACGTTTGCAAGACTTGGCAGCACTATTGAAGGCTCTCTTCAGTTTCCGAACATTTGGCGCTTTGCGCGCTCGAGCAGCCGCGCACGCTTGGTAAGCAGAGTGCTTATGTGCTTAAGCACTATGACACTCAGCGTTGAACCATGGACGGGCTTTGTCTTGGAGTGAGACATCAGAAAATGGAATAAAATATTCCATAGCCTGGCATATCAATGGCCCCCAAAGTCAGTAGCTACACTCGGTTCCAAAAATAACGGGTCAGTCACATAAACCCGAATATCTCCCGAACTACGTATGCCATCCTAATGAAACGAAGACTGTTCAATTGAGAATTTAATTATACAGATAAAAAATAAAATAAAACTTAGTTGCACCCACAATATTAATCTCTAAATTAAAAAAAAACTAAAGTAGTCATATTTTTCTTAAGATTACATTTTTTTTATGATTGTTTTTTGCTGTAGGTATTTCTATTTTGTCACAAAAAAAAAGTATCGTGAACGTCTTCCACGTGCATAATTATTATTCTGTGAGGTGAAGCATGGCAGTCACGCTAGGGGAATGTACAAGAATCCTAACTTTTTTGGAACTTGGGCGGAGCCAGCGTGAAACAGCCAGAAACATTGGTGTATGTTTGTCGACTGTTCAGCGGGTAGTCCAGCGGTACCAAGAGACCGGATCACACCTTAGAAGACCAGTAAATGGCAGACCAAGATGCACAACGGCCAGGGAAGACAGACAACTGGTGGCTACAATGCTCCGAAATCGTTTTCAAACTGCTGTTGGTCTAAAAACTCACTTTATTCGCTTTGGAGGTGGCAATTTAAGCGCTCTAACAGTAAGAAGACGTCTTGCTGAAGCAAATTTGAAACCATTGAGGCCCGCAAATGGCCCCAAACTGGAACGGGGACATCGAATTGCAAGACAGAGATACGTGCGCCAGCACCTAAACTGGACACTAGACGATTGGTCTAGGGTAATGTTCACGAACGAGTCTAAATTCATGCTTTATAAGCATGATGGTAGGCAGTTGGTGTACAGAAGACCAGGGGAGCGCTTCCATCAAGCGTGTGTGGAGGAAAACGTGGCGTACGGTGGAAGCTCCGTACAAGTTTGGGCTGGGATTTCTGCTGAGGCCCGCACCGAGCTGGTACTCATTCAAAATGGAACTCTAAATGCAGAGAGGTACGTGGAAGAGATCCTCGATGAACATGTAGGTCCTTTCATGGCCAGGATGGACCGGCATGGCATATTAATGCATGATAATGCGCGTCCCCATACCGCCAGAATTGTACATGACTACCTTGAAGAGGTCGGTATCGAACTCATGCAGTGGCCAGCGCGAAGCCCGGACTTAAACCCCATCGAGCACGCCTGGGACGAGCTTCAGAGATGCGTGAAAGGTCGAAACCCCCCACCAATCACGCTTCCCGAGGTCAAACAAGCACTGGTGGAGGAATGGGAAGGTATTCCTCAGCACCGGCTCCGAAATTTGGTGTACAGCATGCCTAATCGCCTGGAAGCTGTCACAAGAGCTCGTGGTTGCCTCCACGAGCTCTTCTGACAGCTTTGACAAAGTATTAAATGAAGAAAGTGATAAAAAACAGCAAAAAAACAATCATAAAAAATGTAATCTTAAGAAAAATATGACTACTTTAGTTTTTTTTTAATTTAGAGATTAATATTGTGGGTGCAATTAAGTTTTATTTTATTTTTTAATCTGTATAATTAAATTCTAAATTGAACAGTCTTCGTTTCATTAGGATGGCATACGTAGTTCGGGAGATATTCGGGTTTATGTGACTGACCCGTTATTTTTGGAACCGAGTGTAGTTGGACTGATAATCTGGTTAAGACCGCGGGACCACGGTAGGTACATGCAGGCTGTTTCCAACCGGCCCGGATTGCTTGTGCGTACCCGGCCAGCGAGCCAAGCGGCGAGTCCAAGCGCGCGAATACGCTGCACCGTGTACGCTGCGCTGCAATGCGACAATGCATATCCCCGCGGACAAAAAATAAGGCTTCCAACCGCAATAACTGGAGATCTATGAGGGAGGCCTATGTCCAGTAGTAGAAGTCCTACGGCTGAATTGATGATAATAAAACATGCATTATCATCTATTGTTTTTACAGTTTTTAACATAAACATACAGTTTTAAACAAGTACTAATTAATAGGTAGATTAGTTTCATAAAGGTACACAAAACGAACACAGCCTGTATTCTTATGAAACAACATATTAATAAATATGCAAATTGAAGATAAACAGTATATTAATACAAAGGTATGGCACCGTACTACGATATGTTTTGATCTCACATCTAATTTTAAAACAATACCGGAATTATTTATTGTACGAAGGTGATTGTACCTTCCAAAGTCAATATGACACTAGGATCCAATGTTTCTTAGGGATCCGTACACGAAGGCAAAAAACGGGACCCTATTACTAAGACTTCGCTGTCTGTCTGTCACCAGGCTGAAGAACCGCGATAGCTAGACAAGTGAAATTTTCACAGATGATGTATTTCTATTGCCGCTATAACAACAAATAATAAAAATAAAATAAATATTTAAGGGGGGCTCCCATACAACAAACTTTTTGTTTACCCTTATTAGCTCGATATCAATAACAGCATCAGGTAGACGCTTGAACATGTAACGTAATCCTTCGTGCGCGAGTCCGACTCGCACTTGACCATTTATTTTTATCATTAGTAATTAGAAAAAGTTAGGTTTGTGATTAAATGCCTCTCAGACATGCACCTATTTAAATAACACATGAAAGTATAAATGCATATCTTATCAAAAATTGATTATCTTTATTATTATGAATAAAGCATAACTTTGACATTAGGATTTTATAGCAACTTGCAGTAGGCATGGTTACTGTCATGGTTTCGGTGCGGGGCAGTGGCGGCACCACACTAGCTTATCATCGCAGATAGTTAATTTTTACCCTCAACACTGTAGTAACTTTCAGGCCGACTATGACGGCTATGACACAAACATTCTTAAACACTTTTAGTACTTATTCTTTCATTTAAATATGGAAAGATTTTGTTTTGTCTTTTAATTTATTCGCCGATAACGCTGCTTGCTATTTGTAGACAGACCCTATCTAGATTCAATGGCCTTTTGAGTCCGTCATTCACTGTCAACTGCTAATTATCAGGAGTCTTTATCAGTGTATTCTTGCATCTTCGCACGAAACTATACTCATGATTATATTATACGTCTCTTATTAAATTTAACAAGATTCAAGGTTATTAGAACTCAATATAAGAATATAAAATTGGATACAATTTTTTACAGTAGCAATGACGTCATAAAACAGGTAGCCTGTCATCCAAAACTTTCGGACTCCGTTTTCATCTTTATACTTCATTTCATTTTTTAAATATTACCTAAATTTATAGCTTTTGAGCAGTCTAGTAAATCTATTCTTAACCACATAAAACCAATTCTAAACAGTGTTAAGTCTATTAGCGTCCATTAGTCCACGAGGATGTATCATATGACAGAATATAAAAGGGGATCATCATTTAGTACTATCTTGATTATTTTAAGTGTAAGAAGGAATATTGCTAAACGCCTAAGAAGGCGAATACTCTAAATCCAGTCAACTGTATATTGCTCTAAATATCCAGTCAGGCGTTAAGACACAAGCTCAAAGGTAATGCTTACATAAGCATGTTAAACCAAAGAGGACCACGCGTTGAGACAATATGGAATACATTTAATTTGAATTAATGGTAACTAGTGAATTGGGATGGTCTTCCCATGGGCGTCGTAGGAGGTGACTAAGGGACATGGAGCTGATGCATGGGCAACAGCGGCTATCCATCCATCAGATGTATGTCCCTCAGTCGTCCGCATCAGCACCGGTTCTAGATTCATCATCATCATCAACAGCCCGTTTACGTCCACTGCTGAACATGGCCCCCTCTTAACAGAACCTGGCAAGCCAGGATCGTTGAGAGATATTGCCATAACCACCACGCTTGGCAGACGGATTGGTGATCGCAGTAAGATGTTAACCTTGAGCTAATAGATGCTGCTGCCCATCATCAGCCATATGTCCCTTAGTCGCCTTTTACGACACCCATGGGAGGTCATGGGGTGGTCTATTCTAAGCCGGAAACCACACGGCACGGTTCTAGGTTATTCATCATCTAAATTGTCAACAACTCTAGTTTGCTAAAGTCTGTTAAGAGTATTCCCATGTTCAGCAATGGCTGAAAACAGGCTGTTGAAGTTAAAGTATTCACAATAGTCCCTAGGAAGCGAATAAAAAGCGCGTCATGTTTGTTAGAAATTTAGACGAGAGGGACACGACCATATGTGGCGCTTCGACGCTTTGTTTTGTGCGGAAAAGGAATACGATGATGGATTCAATGCAATCAGAAACTGCTTTTAAAATGTTCGACAGTTTGTAATGTAGGTATATAGAGTACATAAAATAAAAAAACTGTCTGTCTTTAGGTTCCGGCTGAACAAATACGATGTTTGAACGGTTGGACTGATTCTGCTCTGACTTTAGATGGCTAATTTTATACGGTCATTATTTTGTCTGTCAGTTTGTTTGTCCGTGTATGTTTGACTGTGTGTAGCCGCACAAACTACAAGTATACGTTCAGCGCCATCTAGCACCTAGCATCCCAACTAACCTGTATCGCGCAATCAACAAATGGTCGTCGGCCGCCGGGCATACCACCTCGCCTCGCAATGAGGATCTTCATTTTCTGTGACGGAACTCCACCAACCGTTCCTCTACAACTGATTAGGAACTAGACTGCACGACACAACAGAGAAGCACGTCTGGCACGTAACTTTCATATGACTGTTTAAAAACAATTCGTTATTGACGTTTGGAGGAGCACCCGGGGTGTTGGGTAAACCCTCGTGGTATGATTAGCATATCAGTGCTATAGAGAGGGCAGTCCTACATACCCTGCAGCTGCAGCGGTACAGATGCCTAATGCATTTTCCCCGGAAAAAAGTATCATATAAATAGTTATATGATACTTTATATAGTATATAGCCCTGTGTATGGACACAGGGCCTGAACAAAATGCCACTACAACAGCGGGGCCAGAGGCGAATTATCCATGGCAAACTAGGCACGTGCTTAGGGGCGCGAAGATACTGTAGCGTTACAACGCATGATATTAATTATTAAATTTATTTTTCACTAGCTTCCCGCGCGCAGTTTCACCCGCGTAACTCCCGTTCCCGTGGGAAATTCATAATAAAATATAGCCTATGACCTTTCTCAGGCTCTAGACTATATCTGTACCAAATTTCATTTAAATCGTTTCAGTAGTTAAGGCGTGATTGCGTAACAGACAGACAGACAGACAGAGTTATTTTCTCATTTATAATATTAGTAATTAGTAATAATATTAGTAATTAGTAATAGTAATATTAGTAATTTGTAACCCCGACGACTAGTGCTCCTAAATTGATGACCCCGACGTGATCCCAATTTAGGAGCACGGGGAAATAGAGAAAATGACTGCTCACTACTTACAATAATATATTTACAAAAGTCAAAATTAATATTAAATACGTTCACAAATTCATTTAAAATTTAAAATAATTAATATACATTTATTAATAACTGAGAAAATCTTTGTGCAGAAAAACAAAAGAACACTCTGACATATCTCGCGCAGTGACGCAGAGCCATCACGCAGTGCGCGATGCAAAAAGTTTTCATCCAATTAAATGAAAAATAAATTTAATAATTAATATCATGCGTTGTAACGCTACAGTACAAAGGAGCGCGCGGGTGGAATAGACGCTGGGCTGGCACAGCAACTGTAATAAAGGCAACAACAAGTCGGAATAAAGAAAAAGAAACCTCTAGAACCATTATCACACAAATGTTGTAACGCCAACTAGTGATCAAATTTTTTCTAGTTCTAGATATTTATAAAATTCGGGCTTATGCTTGCCTATGGCGCTCTCAACGTTTAATTCGCCTCTGAGCGGAGCGATTGCCAGCATAATATCGCTTACGCAAATAACTTACTTGACATTAGTCACGTGATTAAGCGGTCGAGGGAACAAGTGACGGGCATTCATTGGTGGATTCCCTTTTGAAATTAATGCCCGTAAGTTTTTGAATAGAATCGCTAAAATAGAGTAAAAGAGTCGCGCCGCTATAGCGGAATTTTGTTAAGTCCTCAGTTTAGCAAACATTCAATAATTGTAACTTTAAGTAACTTTGTACATAAACTGGGTTTCATAAAATATAAACAAGGGATCTAAAATAAGGGTAAAGGATAACCAATCAGATACAAAACACACATTACTACATACCTACCACCATAAGCCGAAAAGTTTTAATTGTATCAGGTTTGTTAGTTCGCTTCAAACTATCGGTTATATTATATGCGAAGTTATTGTTATTTTTGTTATTGCTGCTTTGTTGATCTACTAGTAATGTAAATGAAAAACGCAAAATTTACTATTTTTGCCCTGCTTTATCCTGCTCAACATGGCTCACCTAGGTCGCAAGCTAGGGTGGTTAAAGAATATTGCCGTAATAACCAGGTTTGGCAGGCGGATCTGTGATTGCATTAAGATTCTAGGTAACATTGAGCTAATAGCTGCTACTGTTCATCTGTAACGTAATATTCCTTAGGTAGTTTCTTACGTAATTTAAACGGAAACCACACAATTTGGTAACTATGAATTCGTAAAGAAAAAAATATATGTAAGAATTGGGGTACTGATATATGTATATTCGACTATTTAATCACATGTACTGGTCATTACTGTATTCTATATATATTTTCCGCTGAGAGAGCCTACAACATTTTGAAAGCAAAACCTAATTGTGCATAATGCAAAGTTAATATGGAAGGCATTCTCTCTCTTTTTTTTATAAAAAAGATTACTAGCAGACTTTTTGCAGTCTACTAGTATTCTTGTTAACCCCTCGTACTAAGCTAAATGCTTGTGTTATGAGTGGGTCCTCGTCGGTAGTGCAATTGGTGAGGTTCGAACCGGCGACTGGTTGTCGGATGACAAGTCCGACGCCCTAGCCATTGGGCTACGGCCGATCCATTGCCGTTATTGCTATCAAGCAAAAAAAAAATTACAGGTTTGTTGTATGGGAGCCCCCTTAAATATTTATTTTATTTTATTTTTAGTAATTGTTGTTATAGCGGCAGCAGAAATACATAATCTGGGAAAATTTCATATGTCTAGCTTTTGCGGTTCTGGAGATATAGCCTGGTGACAGACAGACAGAAGTCGAAATCTTAGTGATAGGGTCCCGTTTTTACCCTTGGGGTACCGAACCCTAAACAACAACTTGTTAGTGATGCTACATGCGTCGACACCTTCTCGCCGTCTCATCTTTCCGGGACATTCATACTCAAAACTTTCCTCACGATATTTTCCTCATATCTCCGTAACACAATTAGCTACTATAAATATATAACTTTTATGTATTTTATTCATTCATATATTACTGTTTGTTTTCCACTTGTTCGTCTAACAATTAAACAATATTCTCGATAATCCTATTAACCTACATGTACATAAATAGTCACAGAGAATGCCCAGTACGCGCCCTGGTGGAAGTTATCAACTATTGAGGCGTGCCACCCCTGGCCTGCCTCCGTGCCGATAAATGAATACCTCGATTTACCTATCTTCCTTATGGATAATAATTAACATACATGTGAATTTTAAACGGATATTATTTTTTATATCTGTACTAATACATTAAGCTGGAGAGTTTGTTTGATTACACGTGGTAATCTCGCGAAACGGTCCGATTTTAAAAATCATTTCGGTGTTAGATAAACGTTTACTGTTCTCGAGATAGTTCATAACTTTTCATGTTAGCAAGTAGTGGGATATAACTGTGTTATAGATATAGTTTAATTCGGGCAATTAGGGTACTGACCTTCTGAACAACGTTATTTCTAATGTTAATCTAAGCAGCCGGCACTATCGCAGCACACCTGGCACTCCAGCAACCTTTTTCTTGTTTCCGGCTTCAAACACAAAATCAGCACTAATACTGACCTTCAATTTATTATTACACTAGCTGTGCTTGTGCCCCAGTCCGCGGAGATTTTGATTTTTGCATACAAATTTTGCTACCATTTTTCGTCCTGTTTGGGGTGGAATTTTAAAAAATCCTACCTTATCGCATGCTTACGTTACATGTAGAGAAATTATCTATGAGAATACACTCTCCAAGTTTCAGATCTGAACAATCAGTGGTTAAGGCTGAGCGTTTATCCGTCAGTCAGTCGTTCAGGACAAAGTGTCACATAGAACCCAATCTAGCATTGTGGCCTCAATGAATGCTCATAATACTTGTATTATGGTTCGATCCCTACTTTCAATCCCCGCGATTATACTTATTCCACAACATATTAGTGTCAATTGCGCCTAATTTCTGAAAGAAAGAAATAATTAATAACAAACACAAAAATATACATTAAGTATATACAATATTATTAATTAGACATATGAATTCACTTTCGTAGAAATTCACTGGAAGAGATTTCTTAAGATATATGTTGTATCTTTGTTCGTAGCTGTTTGTCTTTCGTTTTTTATTTTCTTGTCTAATAAATGTTAACTTTCAGCACTTTCAGCTATTCCGAGGGAATAGTTGAAACTGCTGAAAAATTAGTCAGCCGTCAAAATCGCATGATGATCTAATTTGACTGTGATTATCGCATGTTAATCTGTGATTAACATTTTCGTTTTTTTTAAGACGAGACGACAGTAATTGGTCAATTTCTTTTGCAGAAATCCAAAGTTTTTGGCAGCAAAATAAATTGTTACTTTGATTGAAGTTTGAGAAACTAGCTGTTAGTATCCGTATAAAAGTTAAATCTGTGAAGACTAGGCTGCATGTATAGCATAGCTAATACTCGAATTGAAACAAGTCATTATTCAACTTAATTAACCTTGCTGACTTAAATCAAAAGGCACTACTATTTACGACTACTAATTATTTATTTAATTTACGTTCCATATTATAAAATTACGAACAATTTTAAGGCTGACCCCACATTCGGCGTCCGCGTTTGTCAAGCGTGTAAACGATGCGGACGCGAGCGCCTTCCTCGTCACCCGCTACCCTTGTTTAGTATGCTTTTTTTCGGAGGTCCATTATCTAGTTAGCCATAATTCTTTTGCTACTCCAGCGGGCATAAAGGCGGGCTGAGCTCCAGTCTTAATACATTGTTTAAAAACTACAAACTAAGCAACCAGCGCAAGAGGGCGTCCCCTGTGGCACTTGGCTCAGGGTGGTCGCCGGCGGGTGTATTGAGGGATTATGACGTTTTTTAGGGAGCTTCGTGCAACTGCCACTCTACGCAATAGTTCGCGGGCTTTCGGACATTGGGGTCTACGAGGGCATTGTAGAGCTAAGGATGCTAACCCTACAGATATGCATAGTCAGGTCTAAATAGATGTAGCAACAAGTTGAAGGGCTTAATCAACAATAACTTTACACGTGCAAAGTTTGTGCAATCGAATGTTCCAGAATAAATTAAGCTGATACATTATATTAAGTATTATAGACAACCTCCGTAGCGTAGCGGTAATTGGCTCGCTTTAAATCTCGGAGGTCGTGGGTTCGATTCCCACACCGGACAAAAAAATCTTTGTGTAAATTCTTAGATTTCTTTCCGGGTCTGGTTGGTTGAGGGACTACCCTCCGTGCCTCGGAAAGCACGTTAAGCCGTTGGTCCTGATTGTTAAAACATCATCTATAATAATCGTATATCAAGGAACGGGCAGCAGCGTTACCTTGTGTGTTACAACATAATGCTGCGGTCACCAACCCGCCTGCCAAGCGTGGTGACTATGGCAATGCCCTCCCTCGGGAGGAGGCCCATGTTCTGCAGTGGACGTCATACGGGCTGATGATGATGATGATGATTATATTATTTACCGCCGTATGGCTTAGAATAGACCCCCCAAATCTTCCTATGGATGTCGTAAAAGGCGACTAATGGACTAACATCTAATGGATGCAGCAGCTATCAGCTCGAAAATAATCCCAACTTACTGCAATCATCAATACGCCTACCAAGCGTGGATTACGGCAACATCCCTGAACCGTCATGGATGGCCAAGGAGGAGGTCCATCGGCAGTGGACGTAAATGAGCTGATAAAGTATAGAATAAAAAGTAATTATATTATTTCCATGTAATTATTAATATTGATAATTTTTCAATTGTTTTATTTTTAATTTATTCACACTCCTTTCTATAAGGGTACGCTCTACTCTACGTTCAACTAGCTACGGTCTTGACATACCACTTTCGCCTCTTCTCCATTAATTAATCTCCTCATGCATGACCATCGGTTTAGGGTGACATGAATTTTAATCTCGCCTTTCTTAGTTTTCTTTCAATGTCATTTAATTTCATAAATCATTCTGTTCTTAAGCGAGTGGCTTTAAAAACATTGTAAATAATTAGTTTTGGACAATAAATATATGTTTTGGGTAAATTCGCATGTCAAATCTTGAATCGCGTCGAGGAACGAGCATGCCTAATGTGTATGACCCTAACAGATATGTGGAAAGGAAGGAAATGACCTCCCTCCTGCGGAGTGCCCGACCTTTCATCTAAATTGATTGATTGATAGCATAGAATAATATAATTATAATAATATTTTAAAATAAATTTTAGATTTTCTTAAGATTATGGATTGGAGTGGTTTTAAACAGTTTGAATTCAAGGCCGGATTTAAGGGAGGGCATCCAGGGCAACTGCCCCGGGGCCCCCCTATTGAAATGAAATTCTGACGAGTGAACTCTATATCTTTTCTTTTATTTATAGAATTGTATGTTTTTTTATGTACTTTGTAGAATTATGATTAATAATAATAAGTTCTTAAATATTGTAGTACCGGATATTCATCTATATTTGTTCACTTAAATAAGACTAGATTAGAAAATTAGGTATCTCCATTCTTCAAATGTTCTTCATATTCAGAGGGAAACTAATTTGTAGCCTCTTTACCTTTGTTGCCCCGGGGCCTCCGGACTTCTAAATCCAACCCTGTTTAAATTCATCATCACCCCGTATAACGTCCACAGCTGAACATAGGCCTCCTGCCAAGGAATAGTTTGACCATTCACCACGCTTGGCAGGCGGATCGTTGACCGCAGTATTATATTGTTATACATAAGGAATTATACAATCTTTTGTCTGAGACAATATCACGTGTATATATGTCAGGTGAGAAGACATATTTTAAAGGCTGACCTTACACACTGATTAAAAGTAAAATATCCTTAGTATTTTAAAGAATAAGTAATTGTGTAATACCGTGTAAGTAACTATGTTTAATAAGGTTGAAGATCGAATGTAACAAATTGATATTTCGCCGTTTATTATACAAGTAATGAAACTATTTCTTGGCGGACGAAATTACATCTTATTAGCCTCTGCCTCTTACGTTGTTACACCGACGTTAAGTAATTATTCACGCATATTGACGTAGCGTTTTAAATCGTTTTCAATTTGTGAGTATCGTATTCTACTATAGAAACAGGATGGAACACGTTGTCTTTACTTAGACCATATGTCTAGACTCTTTTGTGTTTATTGAATTTAATATGACGATAAGCTAAAATATGTTTTGTTTTAAATATCTAACCGGAAAATTATCTACATATTCATTTGATGTGGCAAAGGGGTACAAATATAAGGACAGCTTGTCACCCTACCTACAGTAGAACTACAATGGATCTACCGACAGTAGATGTACAGAACTAGCCACCCTAATCCTGCTGGTGCTTGTCCTTTTCTATAGGCCCTTAGAGCGCTTGAAGGGTACTATAAATCTCGGAGGTCGCACGTTCTTTCGCCGGACAAGAATGTTTTGTTAAATCTAAGATTTCTTTTAGGCTCTGGTTGGTTGATTTTCCGTGCCGGAAAGCATGTTAAGACGCTTGGCAGATGGATTGGTAACAACCGAGACCTAAAAAATAAATCAAATAAAATCATTTAAGTAGATGTCATTTTGTTGTTTCTCTTTCTTGCATCTTGTGTGTGTACATAAATAAATAAAAAATTGCCTGTACACTTGTAAAATACTCAAAACATTTTTAGCCCAATGGCTAGAGCGTCATGTGATTTGTGTTCGATCCCCACCCATTGCACTACTGACGTGACCCCACTCGCAATACCCAGCTTAGCACGAGGGGTTAACAAGAATACTAGTAGTGTTCAAAAACTCTACTCATAATATTAAAAAAAACAAAGGTCATCATCAACAGCCCGTTTACGTCCACTGCTGAACATGGGCCTCCTCTTAACTGACCTTGGCAAGCCAGGATCGTAGAGGGATATTGCCATAATCACCACGCTTGGCAGACGGATTGGTGATCGCAGTAAGATGTTAACCTTGACCTAATAGATGCTGCTGCCCATCCATCAGCCACATGTCCCTCAGTCGCCTTTTACTACGCCCACGGGAAGACATGGGGTGGTCTATTCTAAGCCGGAAACCACACGGCATACGAAAGAAGGTAGGTAGTACCTATGTTCTGTCTCTATTGAGTTATTGATTTGGGCGGACTATGAGTACATAATGACGGCTAAAATTAAAGTGGCCTAGCTATTTCGCTTAAGGGCCTGTTAGGTCAAAAGTAGGTTTTATTGAACAAGGTCAACAATCGGATGTGGTTTGCAATAGTTAAGGTCAAAGCACACTAATACGACACCGCTAACACCTGCATGACTCCAATACCGTTGTGCAATTTGCTTCAAGCTAACCACCCACGCGGCTTGAGCTCTCAGGCTATAGCATCTGTAGCATGAAACTGTAATATAATTGATTATATTCAAATGGAGGTTTACCGATAACCCTGTGACCTAGCAGCGTGAGTTTCGCTTTAGGTCTCGGATGTAATGGATTCGATTCCAGGTCTGAACAAAAAATATGAAATCAAAGAAATAGTCATTTCTTTCTGTGTCTGGTTGGTTTAGTAACTACCCACCGAGCCTTGGAAAGCATATTAAGATGTTGGTCCACATTTACTTTTGTATCCACAATATTAGTAAAAAATTTTTTTTATTTTACGATAGCTTTTGCCTCAAGGAGCCGACTACCATGACGGGTAAAATACAGTGCGTTACAATACAAGGTAATCTGGGTAAGGGGGCCGGATTCCTTATGCGTGCCCGGCCCCCGCCAACGGCGGATTGAAGGAGTGCCCGGAGGGTTTTTGGTGGTGTAGGGTCCTCTCCTCCTGGTATGAGTTTAGCATACCACGCTATGGAGAGGGCGAGTCCCACATATCCGCCAGCGCGCGAATACGAACGAGCCTTCCTAATACAGGCTCAAAGTCATTTGACTCTGAAATTATTTATGCTATTGATAATGTAGTATAATATATATATAGATAGTTTAAAGGTAGGTACTGCTAAAAGTAAATAATTTCGCCGAGTATTAGAAACGACTAAAATTCACTGTATATATAGGGTGACTGGTAATTAGTGACCGATACCTAAACACATGATTGTGCTCATGATAACAAACAACTTTTACTATGGCACCAACACAGAAATCGCGAAAAAAAAATCAGCTGTTCCATACATTCATGTTCACATAAATCGTCAACATGGTAGGAAGCAGCTGATTTTTTTTTCGCGATTTCAGGTTTGGTACCGTAGTAAAAGTTGTTTGTTATCATGAGCACAATCATGTGTTTAGGTATCGGTCACTAATTACCAGTCACCCTATATAACCTCTATCATCATCATGCTGAACATGGGCCTCCTCCCGAGGGAGGGTTTTGCCATAGCCACCATGCTAGGCGGGTAGGTGACCGAACTATTATGTTGTAATTGTAACACACAAGACAACGCTGCTGCCCGATCCTTGGTATACAATGGTTGAAGATGATGTTATAACAATCGGGACCAACAGCTTAACGTTGTTTCTTGCGGAGGGTAGTCTCTCAACCAACCAGACCCGGTAGGAAATCTAACTTTTATACAAAGATTTCTGTCTGTTTTGTTGGGGACCGAACCCACTACCTACGATACTTTAGGCGAGACTTATATCACTACGCCACAGAGGTTGTCACCTCTATCAACTACTTACTTATCTTCTTGGCAGCAGAATACATATATACAATAATCCTTGACTCGTAACTAAGAATACAGACACGAACAATAAAAAATACAACCAATTATAAAGTCCTTGAAAATTAAATACTTTTTCATAAAAACTTTAGTACCCACATAATACGTTATAATAATAAAAGTTATGCTGTCATTAAATTGTTGCGCAACATTAAACCATCTTCCAAAATTAAAAACATTTAGCTGTAAAAAAATAAGTTTGACAGCTGTCAAATACGTTTTTTTTTGGCTCTGAGACTTAATGTGATACTTGATTCAGCTCGCGATTTTGACGGCGTGGAATAGTTAACAATTCCACACTGTATTGATTAGATAATAATGGACTAAAGCTAAGTTATTCAATAACTAAGTTCACAGAATGCTGGCAGCATTGATCCGTTGATGGTAACAGTTATCTGCTGTGCAACGTGAGAATCTTCCGAATCACAGCCGCTGCGAGGTTGACACCGCTTGTCAGGCGGATTGATGATCGCGATGATCCATCCCAGTTGTTTTAGCCCCTTAGTCGCCTCTTAGGACTCAATAGAAAGATATTGTGTATCGTACACAATGTCTTTCTATGGGGGTTCTCTATACGATTATCTGTCGTCACTACACAGTTTAAAGCCAAGCCTTTCTAAATTATTGATTATACTACAGATACCTACTAATCCCCGTATCGCGGAGGACTTTACAAACACTCAATTCAAGATGAATGAAGAACAACTATTACACAAAAAAGTGAATCGAAGCCAGACTAACTAAATATCAGAAGAAAATAGCCAAAGGCGTCTTTATTTACAACTGCAGCGGCGGTACTAGGGAGCTCGCTACAGAGCCCCACATGGTTTGTACCCATTCCATTTTGACCGCGAGCTTATTAAGGTATGCTAGGATAATATTAGCATGCTGAGCGGGAGAGGAAAAATTATCGCTCTGCCTACCCGCTCCGCAGACGGCGTGTTATATTCGAGGCGACCCTGTAACTGGCCAAATGGGTCACTAGGAGAGCCCACAGCGCCAATATGGCCACGGGCGCCTGAGGGAGGTTGTCCCAGAAAGCCACAACGGCGGACGGAGAAGTACCCGAGGGGTTTAGTTGGGTATATCACTGCTATGGAGAGGACGAGTCCCACATAGGGGTATGTGGGACTCGTCCTCTCCCTTGCCGGTGTGGGAACGCCGCAGTGGCGGAGGGGATGCGTAACATTAAAGCATTTCCCCCCGGTAAAAAAATAAATAAAATGGGTAATCCTCTGCAAATAGCGTAAGTACTGAGACA
Organism: Nycteola revayana; assembly: GCA_947037095.2. Lineage (NCBI taxonomy): Eukaryota > Metazoa > Arthropoda > Insecta > Lepidoptera > Nolidae > Nycteola > Nycteola revayana. The sequence goes on along the minus strand of OX344858.2, from coordinate 15,975,673 downwards.
CCGGTGCTGTAACTCTTTGCCGTCTTTCTCTCGTCCTTCCAATCAGCCTTGAACTGCCTTCAATAGTATCTCGAACTTTACTACCGTATCGGTAGCGAATTTTTAATGAGCTGACAAAAACCTAGGAAGTGTTGTGTTGTAGTGAAAGTCTCGTATGATTGACCTTCGAAATTGTGACCGACGTGATTGGCAAAGATACTGGACATTTTGATATTGTTCTAATTGAAGTTGAATTAGGTAGTTGTAGACCTTGACTTTGGAATTGTAACCTGTACTTCTTTTTGTAAGAGTTGACCGTAATCCATCAAAAAAACGAGAATAGCGATTTCGACGTAATATATTCACCGTATTTTTTTGTCATTTCTTATTATTGGCAGGCCGATTTGCCATCATAGAGTTTTGTTATCGAAAAATAAAAAAAATTCAAATCACAAATATCTGAATCATATCAAATATCTAATTATAATCTCACCGACATTTGCACACGTCTTTTAGGTTATACCTATTTCAGTTGACACTTGTGTGTGTGCAGTAATTTAACTTCTTTATCTGACATTTTTAAAATATGATTTGATTTTATTTAGGGTAATGAATCAATGTGTCGCGGGGGAATTTACAAACACTCAATTCATGTACACAAAGCATACCCAGACTCAGAACAATTATACGTGGCTATTTTTTTTTCGGTTGGACTTACGTAGGTAGCACGAGGCTTTAGCTTCTTCACCGGGCATAAAGACGAGCAGAGCTCCTTCCTTAATAAATGGTTTAAAAACTACAAACTAAGCCACCTGAGCAAGAGGGCGCCCCCTGTGGGACTTGGACCTCGGCTCAGGGCGGTCGCTGGCGATGAGATATACGTGGCTAAAAATAACAATAAGCTTCTCGATATGTTTTAAATTGTTTTTATATGAAGGGTTTTATTAGAAAAACCTGCGTAAAAGGGAGATGCGCCCCCGTGAGACTAGGACCTCGGCTCAGGGCGGAGACGGGGATCAGGGAGTGTGTAACATGGGCCTACTCGTCTAGAGGCCAACCCGTGAGGAGTAGGGACACCTTTGTTATCCGGACATCCTTGAACCACCTATATGGGCCACGCAAGTGGCCCAGGAGAGAGCCTGCGGCATCTAGTTCTGAATAGTACCTGGGCTCCTCACCAACGGTGGACGGAGGAATACCCGAGACATTTTAGTGGGTAGGGTCCTCTCCTCGTAGTCTGATTAGCATACCACCGCTATGGAGAAGGCGAGTCCCACATACCCCACCGCCGCCGGCGCGCGAATGCCGCAGCGGCAGAGTGTATGCGTGCCGTGAGAGCCGGTATTATTTATAAATATATAAAACAAAATATCAGCAGGTATAAATAAATTCGCAATTGGTCGCGAGACTCATCATATTCAAAACTCATTGACACAAACCACTACCAGACCCTCAACCTGACTAGTTATGTGACTTCCCTGTGCCATTAATAGAAACGTTCGGAGCAGTATCTGAGGGATTTATTAGAAAAATCAGCTCAATCACCATGCGATTGCACACTAAGTGTACCGTACAACAAGTAGCGTACAATCGCATAAAAAAAATGTTGCACAATAAGGGCTTAATGGTTTTCGTAGTATTACAAAGTATAATTATATAATTAATTACTTGCACAATCTATTGTCATGAGAACTATCCTCAAGTATTATACTGCAAGGGTAAGATTCATATTCACTTCATTCATTCAAAAATGAATGGCAAAAACCTATACTATAATACAGGGTTTGTCAAAGTGGGGTACGCGAACCCCTAGGGGTTCGCTATTCGACGACGCGGGTTCGCGACAAGATTTACGTAATGGCGGCTTGAAAATTCAATACGCGGTCCAAAATTACTCCTAAAATTGAATCCATTTGCGACAAGAAACAAGCTCACCCATCACATTAATATTAAAAAGATATTACTTTTGGCACTTTATTTGTTACCTTTTATTCAAATAAAAACCTTATTTTCTTCAACCGTCAATTTTATTATTTTCTTGGGGGGGGATTTAATTAGTTAGTTAGGGGTTCGCTTTCACCTGGAAATTTTAATAGGGGTTCGTGGAGCCGAAAGTTTGAGAAACCCTGCTATAATATTATAAAGAGGAAAGATTTATATTTTTATATGTATGTGTGCTACGAATAAACTCTTAAACCAAGTTAGCTAGGGTAGGATCCGCGACGGCATGACCGAGGACCGCGTTGTTCCTTATTCCCCGAACTGTGATCTCGTGCCAGCGATCATCACCACTCTTCGTAAATCTACTCTTTACTCCAGTGGCTCCCTAAGCGTTGGTCCTGCCCTCTTAAGGGTGCTCTCAGGTGGATGTCGCTTAGACTTTGGCCGGATTAGTTTTAGACCTGTTACCTTTGAGGCATCTTGCTATAATGTGTACATTTGTCATTTATCACACGACAGACGGACAGACTGATTAAAAATTCTGTAAGATCAAATAATTTTAACAATGTTTTTAGCTACTTAAGTGATACTTTTGTTAGATTTAGTCTGATACAGTGTAATTTTGACAAGTACAAGTGTATGTAAATACCTAAGTGCTGAATAAATTTCATTAAACTACGGGACGGACTCCGAGAATTCTGTCACCTTTAGAAACCTAACCTTGATTCCCGCGCGCGGATAGGCGTGAGGACTAAAAAAATCTATTTAGTCCGTCAGTTAAGATTACCAAAAAATATTGGACACGTATTTTTTTTTTCGTTCCTCAAACAAAAAATGACGAAGATACAGCGCGTTGAAATTTTGTGTGACGTCACTATTACGTACAATTTTACCTAATAGTGACGTCACAAGCCCCCCTCTCCTGAACTTTATAGTTTGTTTTTGCTCTGTATCTTTGTCAATTTTTATTGATTTGATAAATAAAAAAATACGTGTCCAATATTTTTTAGTAATCTAACTGACGGACTAAATAGATTTTTTTAGTCCTCATGCCCATTCCCCCGCCTAGCCTCCGTAATATAGCCTATGGTACTCCTTGATTATTTAGCTTTGTAATGATGAAAAAAATAAAAATACCTAGATTTGTTTAGTTTTTCTTATGGTAATATCAATGAATACAAGGATCTCCAAAAGAAGAAGAAAACACACCTTGTGAAAAAATATCTCGAAACTAAAGAATTATATTTTTCACTTTTTTCCTGCGTTGTTGTCGAATTTCCAAGGGACTTTTACCGTCACGCCAAAGTATCATATTGTGCAATGCCTAAAATATTCAATAAAATATGTTATGTCTTGTCACAAGTTGTCATTCAAGGTACACTCACATACGCATAAAATAGCCTGGGGACTTGCCCCCAGAGACTAAACATACTAGATATATTGCAGAATATATCGACTCATGCGTGAGGTCAGAACGAGTGTACCGATAACAATCTAACAACTAATAACCCTGATAATGGCAACTTATTGTACAGTAATTTATCACAATAGGTAAGTTTTGTAAGGGATTGCCTATCGATGTATCATTTTTTTGAGGAGATTTAGGGCTTAGTCACCTTTATGTCCGGTAGAATAACAAAAGCCAAAAGTAGTTACTTTTGACATAATGTACGTCAGAAAAAATATTTATTATTTATTATTAACTTGCTGCGCCCCGCGGTTTTATCCGCGTCACTCTACCCGTGGGTCGGAGCGTGATATTTTGTAGCCTATATGATAATCGAGCTTATTAACTATCCCCGTGCAAGGCTTTAGCCAAATCCATTCAGTAGTTTTTGGGTGAAAGAGTAACATACATACATGCGTCCACACATACAAACTTTCGCATTTATAATATTAGTAGGATTTAATTTACGCTTCGCCCGGGTGCAATGCTGAAGTGTTATACATATAAACCTTCCTCTTGAATCATATAGCGATTCAAAAGGAAGGTTTATATGTCTATTTAAAAAAAACGAAACAAAATCCGTTGCGTAGTTTTAAAGATCAAAGCATGTATGTGTAGCAGTCATCTAGTTGATTCTGCTATTTGATAGAATAACTAACGTGTACATTGAATGACAACATTCAATTGAATGACTAGGCCGAACGTTGATTGATCAACGTGCAACTGGTTAGCGGATTGTAACATAGTCCTTTGAACAGAGCGGACGTAAAATCAGTCAGGTGATTCAAATTTAGTTCATTTTTTTCCCACTGCGGCGTTAATAGTCACCAAAACCAATATGGCGTCAAACAGCTCGCACAGATAATAATTTGTAACTTAGTGTTCTTGTTGGTTAGGTTAGGGTAGACTATGACAAACAACGTGCCAGAAGCGAATCGCTTTTGTAAAAGGAAACAGTTACTTCGCTAAATGACGTTCAGTCAAGACGTTGAACGGTACCCACATTCAACGACTTTGCGAATTGTTCTTTAGTCATTCAATTAAATGTCGTCATTCAATGAACGCGCTAGCCATTCAATCAAATAACAGATACAACCACATGACTGCGACATATACATAGGGACAGACAGGCAGCGGGAAGCGACTTCGTTTTATACTACTATTCGTTTTTTTAACAGAGTTTACTTTTTATTTGATTTAAATTATTTAAAACCTTACCATCATTATGATAGATTTCTAGAAACAAATCTTCAATAGAAGTTGATCTAGTGATCTACTTCTATTTGAAAAGACATGCCATTAGTACATAAGTTTACCGCTTGCGGCAATAGATGGCGTTAGTCGCAATTTAAGAAGTCCCAAGTTTGGTTCACCCAGGTCAGATGGATCACCGATGTTTTATGTCGATATACTAAGCTATTTCATAAGTTGTTGGTTAGTAATTCCTTTATTAATCCCCTTATCAGATAAAAGAATTGCGGTGCTTTACATTTTTTTCTCTGGGTCTAATGACATTCGCTCAAATCTATCAAGTTAGGGTTGTTCGATATTGCTATAATCACTACACTTGGTATTCTGAATGCTGATTGCAGTAAAATGGTTTGTAACCTTAAGCTGATATATGCTATTGCGATTACCCAGCAGCTGTACCTATAGCCCTTAATCGCCTCTAACGACACTCATGGGAAGAAATCCGCTGCTCTATTCTTACCCGGAAACCGAACATCGCCGTTCGGTTTCCTTAATGCGAATGAAAAGATTAAAGAGCTCTTAAGAAAAATCAACTATACCTACTACAACCTTCAAACCAGATAACTATAACAATTATACAAACAATACTATGACTGTATTGTAATTGATACTTCAGCAACTACGTTCTGTGACACGAAACGTCTTTGAGAACTAGGTCTTTCATGTTCCTGGAAACGCAGTTAAATTGCAATAAAACCAGTGGCTGATAAAGTAAATGATGATTACCATATCAGCCCGTTTAATTACTTCCACCGCTGAACATAAGCCTCCACTTTAAGAGACCATGGCAAGCCAGGGTTATTAAGGGATGCCGTCGGGGAGCCGGATTGCTTCGTGCGTACCCGGCCTCCGCCAACAACGGATCGAAGGAGAGTCCGGGGGGGGTTTTAGTGGTGAAGGGTCCTCTCCTCATGGTATGAGTTAGCATACCACGCTATGGAGAGGGCGAGTCCCACATATTCCACCGCCAGCACGCGGATACGCTGTAGCGGCGGTGGCAATGAGTAAATGCATTTCCCTCTGGACAACAAAAAAAAAAGGGTTGTTAAGGGATATTGCCATAATCACCACGCTTGCGCAGGCAGATTGATGATTGCAGTACGATGAGAGGGGATGGGACCCGTAGGAAGATATGGGTTGGTCTGTTCTTAGCCGAAAATCATACGGCTTTATTTGATCATCATCATCAGCCCGTATAACGTCCACTGCTGAATATGGGCCTCCTGCCATATTCACCGTGGTTGGCAGGCGGGTTGATACCCGCAGTAATATGTTGTAACACACGAGGAAACGCTGCTGCCCGTTTCCTTGAATACGATTGATTGATACGGCTTAACGTGCTTTCTGAGGCACGGATGGTAGTCATGGTAGTGACGTCCACAGCTTAACGTGGGCCTCCGCCCATGTTCAGCTGTGGTACGGGCTGATGATGGTAGTAGTACGGGCTGATGATGGTAGTGGTACGGGCTGATGATGATGATGACGATACAAAACTACCTTTTTAAGAAGTAACATAGACAATATTTAATGAAGCTAGTCTATAAACGTTTGCATTTCGTTTCGGTAGACGGTCACTTCCACCCTACACAATGGGTCGGTCACAATAATCTTAGCAATCTGGTGACACCAGTTCCGGTACGTGACCTACAGAGCCCATGAGATTTATATGAGGTTAACTGTCACTAAATATTGTTCCTACGCGGATAATGATTCAAATCACATGATTAGACAATCATATGATTTGAACGACATGCTTAAACATATGACTTAATTCGTTAAGACAATTGGCTGTTATAGATAGAGTTTTTTTGTGACGAGATTATTCAAAAAGGGTTTTGCTTTATATGTACTTTGTTATCATTCCATGGCATAACGGTTTAAGTTTTAGGTTTGAGTCTCAGGCTGGACAAGAAAAGTGCTAAATATAAGATTTCTTTCCGGCTCTGGCTGGTTGAGAGAATACCCTTTGTGCTTCATAGCAATTCCCACGGGAACGGGAATTACGCGGGTGAAACCATGCGTGGGAGGCTAGTACTCAAAACATTTTCTGAATCCGAGAATAAAACCAACAAGATATCTATGACGAGGCATACTTGGTGACATTATACCTATGTGCCATATTTGTAATTCCATATTCAATACATTTAAAAAGTCTTACCCAAAAATCTATTCCCTAGCCAATTTAATATAGTTTAACTTTAGCCTACTTGCCGAACCAGTTTCATAGGCAGGCACAGCCTGTCTGTGTCAAACGACCTATGTACGGTCGCAGAAGGATTTAGCTTTACACATTGTGAAACACTATGTAAATATTTAACCTTCCGATGCCCATACATCCGAATTCGGGGCGTCAGATGCACAGAACTCATCCAAAAATCTTAATAGTTATTATTCCGCAATTCCATGCCAACCACAGCTGTGAGCCTTATGTTTTTGTGTAAGTATGGGAAGTGTTCTATGTTACACATAAATACCCATATATTTAGATATAGAGGTGTATCGTAAGCTCTTCGCTTATACAAAACACTGCCTGTCGTATACAGTAATCGCATTAGGCAAAATTTGGTAAAAATAATAAAAAAATAGTTCAAAGCTACCAAATTTTGAAGGCTGACACCACGTTTCTCAAGCGTGTTTAATATACCTAACGACGGTTGGGGTGTGTGACGGGGGCGATCTCGTGGTTATGTGGAAACTACCTCCAAATTCGATATTTTTTTCGTTATAAATTCAACATACACTGTTTCGCTCCACTACTTATTCGTCCCATGGGATGTGTCTTAGAATTTATAATAGCTTTCCTACAGTTTCGTGACGTGAAACGACACAACAGACGAAAAATCATATAAATTTACTGGTTTACAAATCTCACCACGCGATCTTTCATCTCACGTTTTGCGCATGTCGCGTTTAAGTTTCACGCTCATAAAATCTAAAATTGTTCTAGCTTAGTAGGCGCTCTACAATCTAAATAAGTAAGGTGTAAAGCTAGTTCTATCTGCAACAGTACAGTCATAAAACAATGATTAATTAGTCAAATAGTTCGGCTACAACTAGCCGACCTCGTTTTACTCAAAGGCCTTTTGTAAAAATGGACATATAATTTTGTATGCATTACTTATCTATTAGACTTTGTAATTAAAAATCTTAGTATGCTAATAATAGAGCGAGAGAAAATATTTGTATGTTCGTTTGTTAGTTCGTCAAATTCTTTTCTTCACTTTAACAGCCACTTTACGTCCACTGCTAAACATTACCCCTTCATTTAGACCTTTTGAGGGTATTTGTCATAATCACCACGCTTGGCAGGCGGATTGGTGATTGTAATAATATACTCTATCTTATACAACACCCATGGAAAGATAGGAGTTGGTCTTCTTTAAGCTATGCCGTGTGAGTGCATTGAACCTTAATCTGTGACCTCTTGTAGGAAGCACGAGCGGTAACACTCACCATAATTCTTAAAGTTCCAATTGAGCTCTTACAGGAATACAAGCTTAATCAATAATGATATTTAACTGAGTTATTCTATAAACAAAAAATCCTTCCCATTGGAGTAGGTGTTTAAGAGTACTAATTGATGCATTATCAGACTGTACGCTATAATTGCAATACCGTGCTCGTACAACATCCATTGCTGAACATGGGCTTCCCTCGAAGAGGTCACCGCGCTTGACAGTCGAGTTGGCAACCGTAGTATAGTAGGTAGAACCTGCTGCCCATTACCGGATCCCACTGGATCCAATAGCTAGACGTGCTTTCCGAAGGACGAAGGGTAATGACTCAGTTAACCAGATCTACCCTACTCTAACTAACGACTACACTTTCTAAGACTTTTTGTTTAGCGCGGCAATCGCACCTACGATCTCCAACACTTATGCCACTGAGACCAAGGATGTTGTGGCGTACCTACTCTTTATAATAAATCCTACTTGTTTCTCTGAGGTTTTATGGACCAGCACCAATTATTTATTTAATTACAAAATACATCAATTGACACTGGACACTTCCCTATATTTGGTATACAATTACAGCTTAGTTTCGTATATAATAGGTAAGTCCCCATAATGAGCGTATTCACATTGGACGATAACGACACCGACACGATACTCATAAATCGTCTGTTCGGACTACAAAGATATCTTCTGAAAATATCGGAACGATACCAGTTCGTGTCATAATAACTTGTTAAGGGGTTATTTCAAATTGGAGAAATGTAGCTGTAGGCGATGCGAACGTGGGAAATTGGCGTGACGTCGTCGGTCGTCCAGCGGCGTCTGCCCATGCCACTATCCCCGCAATCCTGCTACACCTCGCTCTTTAACCCTCGCCCGCCCGACCCTTAGTTTGAAATTAATCTTTAGAGGGCCTCTGAAGTTCCCGAAGACCCGAAGTCCGAGACGCCCGCGAACTGTAACATAGAGCAATAGTTGCACAAAACTCCCCTAAACCTCTAAAAGCCATACTTCCTCAATTTCTACGTCAGCGACCACCCTGAGCCAAGATCTAAGTCCCACAGTTCCCTCTTCCGCTGGTCGCTTGGTTTGTAGTTTATAAAACATTTAATAAGGCTGCAGTTCTGCTTGCCTTTATGCCTGGCGAAGTAGCAAAGGCCTCCGGGCTATCTACTTAAATCCCGAAAAAAAAACACATGGCACTGTGTCCCGATATCAGCATGACTATGTGTCGCAGACGATAACATTCACTATAACAGACAACGACACAGTGTCAAAACTTTTTTTTTGCGGACTTTATTTAGTTAGCCAGGAGTCTTTTGCCACTTCACCGAGCATAAAGAGTCTCCTTATCAAATAGTTTAAAAGCTTTAAACCAATTAGCCTGCGCAAGAGGGAGCAGTGGGACTTGGACCTCGGCAGGGCAGTTGCTGGCGGAGGGATTGAGGAATGATGACTTTAGATTTGTAGGGGAATTATGTACAACTTTCGCTCTTCGTTACAGTTTACGGGCCTCTCGAGCTTTGCGTCCACGAAGGCATCGGAAAGTTTTTTGCAAACTAGGGGTCGGTAGGATGAGGGGATACGCGGCGTGCTCACTAGTGCAGTCTTCTCCAGCGGGTGCAGTGTTAAAGCCTTTAATAGTAATTGTATCAATCAGTCCGACGATATCGTACAGTTGTCCTGTAGTTACAGTTATCGTCCAATGTGAATACGCTCAATTGTCGTACCATTATTTTCGTATTTGTAATTATGCACTCCGCGTAAGGCAATTAATTATTGATAATAATGTTGTTTTATTGTTACTTTTAAGGGTGTATAATTGAGTCAAAGAATTGAGTTGAGTCTTATTTGAGTTTTTTAATTTTCGCGGTTGCAACATTGTAGCTCCCGCCCTCATTAGAACTTTAAAGTTAAATATAGCGTCTGTTACTCCTGGATAATGTAGTTTTCTAACAATCGAATGTTTATTCTTTGTGATATCATTATACATATTAACAAAAAGAGGATAAAGATAATCGACGCATTATTAAAAAAAAATATGAGCACTTAATCAAAGGCAGTAGCATTTTTTACACCTCTTTTTTGCCACCAAATCACGTGTGTCGTTTATTCAACTAAAATAAACGCCCCAATTGCGTGCTGTATATATTGTCAGCCAAAAGATTTTTGCTAATTCTTCGACCATAAATGAGACCAGGAATGAGAGCAGGCTTAATTTTTTATAATTATAATGTATATCTTTTTAAATTTATAATTATACTAGCGACCCGCTTTGCCGGGTGCAATGCTGATGTATCATACATATAAATCTTCCTCTTGAATCACTATTAATCATCTATTAAAAAAACCGCATCAAAATCTGTTGCGTAGTTTTAAAGATCTAAGCATACATAGGGACGGACAGACAGCGGCAAGCGACTTTGTTTTATACTATGTAGTGATGTACTACTAGTATTTTTGTTAACCCCTCTTGCTAAGCTAAAATGATATGAATGTTACGAGTGGGTTTACGTCGGTAGTGCAATGGGTGGGGATTGAATCGGCGACCACATAATCGCAAGCATAGGCCGCTTTTTATTTCTTATTCATCATCATCAGCCCGTATAACGTCCAGTGCTGAATATGGGCCTCCTCCCGGGGGAGGGTATTGTCACCACGCTTGTGTGTGCCACACGCATTGTGTTTGCCATAGTCACCACGCTTGGCAGGCGGGTTGGTGACCGCAGTATTATGTTGTAACACAAGGAAAAGTTGCTGCCCGTTCCTTGATATATGATCATTATAGACGATGTTATAACAATCGGGACTAACGGCTTAACGTGCTTTCCGAGGCACGGAGTGTAGTCTCTCAACCATCCAGATCTGGAAATAAATCTTAGAATTAACACAAAGATTTCTTGTCCGAAGTGGGGATTATAAAAATCTAAAATTTCCATTAACATTCAAATATTGTTGGAGTAGAGTTTCTAAGCAATCTTTGTTCCACTTATACAGGGCGCCGGTAGTAATGACAGCTGTTATCATTATCCATTACCAAGAATGTATCAACTCTATTAGTCATGTCTCTGGGTTTTCCTATCCTACTAGTATAATAACCGCAAATTAATCTTGCACCCATCAAGTAATGGACTGATTTTGCCGATAGTTTCCACTCGCATCGTTTATGAGCCTAGCCTAGATGCACAACCTCCAGCTGAATTTTCAGCTGTGGAGACCTTCAACCCCAGTCACACATTTGATTAAGTAAGTATAGTTTAATTTTATCACTAGCTTCCCGCTCGCGGTTTCACCCGCGTAACTCCCGTTCCTGTGGGAACTTCATAATTAAATATAGCCTATGTCACTCAGGGTGAATGTAGATTTCCAATGGTGAAAGAATTTTTGTAGTCGGCGAAGTACCTAGTGTTTGAGTTTATTCATTACAAACATACACACACAAAAATACAAATATTTCCTCTTTATAATATTAGTATAGATAAAAGTATAATAAAATTACTTTTTTTTTTTTTCTTTTTTTTTTAATAAAAGGTTGCTAGCAAAGTTTTTGATTCCACTAGTATTATTGTTAACCCCTCTTGCTAAGCTAAATGCTTGTGTTACGAGTGGGTTCACGTCGGTAGCGCAATGGGTGGGGTTCGTACCAGCGACCTCAAGATCACAAGTCCGACGCCCTAGCCATTGGGCTACGGCCGCTTAATTTGAATTGATATGAAATTTGAAAATGTTTTAATTTTAGTTCATATCTAACAGACGTAACTACTTTTATTGTAGGTACCTATTTCTTCCGACGTGACTGTATATTTTACAAAGGCGCTGCGGGCTTAAAAAAAAATTTTTAAACTAAAAGATGTCTGAGTACCCAGTATTTAAATGTATTTCATAAACTTATAGTAAAAAGTTCACGGAAACCGAATAATTTCCTGGTAATTTGAAGACTTTTTTCGCTATCCACAATATTAAATACGTGACATAACTGAATACTGAATCGAAACTATTCTAAATAACAGTCGCTATTTTTTTATCAGATTTTTTTGCACATTACTAACTAGTATTCTTGTTAACCCCTCGTGCTAAGCTAAAATGCTTGTGTGGGTTCACGTCGGTAGTGCAATGGGCGAGGATCGAACCGGCAACCACATGATCGCTAGTCTGACGCACTATTAATCGCGTGCTCCGAAACTGAAAAATAGTAAAGAAAATCTTTATAACTTAAATAATTTGCGACATTTTATTGTAACTTGGGAGAGGGCGTTGATATCTTCTATATATATAAAAGAAAGTCGTGTTTGTTACAACACTTATAACTCGAGAACGGCTGGACCGATTGCCATGGTTTTTGATTTGTTGGATTTGTTTCCGTCCCGAATAGCAGAATACATTTTAAAAACAAAAGAAAGTCGTGTTAGTTACACTATTTATTTATAACTTATTTATTTATACCTATTTATTTATAACTCAAGAACGGCTGAACCGATTTGGCTGAAAATTGGTAGGGAGGTAGCTAAGAACTGGGAGAAGGACATAGGATACTTTTGGGTAGGGGTAGGGTAGGGTAGGGTAGGGTAGGGGTAGGGTAGGGTAAGGGTAGGGGTAGGGTAGGGGTAGGGTAGGGGTATGGTAGGGGTAGGGTAGGGGTAGGGTAGGGTAGGGGTAGGGTAGGGGTAGGGTAGGGTAGGGGTAGGGTAGGGGTAGGGGTAGGGTAGGGGTAGGGGTAGGGTAGGGGTAGGGTAGGAGTAGGGTAGGGTAGGGCAGGGGTAGGGTACAAAAGTCCACCCGTGCGAAGCTGGGGCGGGCCGCTAGTCTATAATAAAGATTCAACACTCCAGAAGTCATCGTATTTAAATATATTTAATCTGTGTACTTGTTATTTATCTCTAATAATGAATTATTATCTTTATCTGTGACACAAAATAAGGATATGATTCAACACAAACTGATCTGTAATATCATGGGACTAAAACTCATTATTGTAAAGTTCCACAGTTGGTTTTGTGTCACTATCCCGATTTTTTGCTTGAACGCGCTAATTTCAGGAATATATAGTTAGATATCCCATTTATCGAGGAAGTCTTTTTTTTTTTAGCGACTTCTTGCGAAACTTTGCTTTCTGCTAATATTCTTGTAAACCCCTCGTGCTAAGCTAAAATGCTTGTGTTACGAGTGGGTTCACGTCGGTAGTGCAATGGGTGGGGTTCGAACCGGCGACCTCAAGAGGCGGCCGCTTATAAAGTTCATACAGGAGAGGGAGTTGTTAAGCCGCGCGCGGAAAGCTAGTCACTGTATACCTATTGTATTATTGTACTTAGTTACTATAAAATTATCCTCTTATTATAGAGTCTTCCTCTGAGCATAGGCCTCCCTGAAGGCGGTTTGCTGAAGTTATCAATTGGCCACCACCCACTTGGTGACAAACCCCCCAAAGTAACAGTCCTCACTCCCCAATCCTCCCGGCAGTTACCGTCGGAAGTCTTACCCACAGGGGTAGTTTCGGAAGTTGCTTAAATTGTAGTTTTAGAATAATGAATTCCGCGTAAGCCCCCCAAAGAACATAACAGTCCTCACTCGAAAATCCTCCCGGCAGTTACCGCCCGATGTCTTAAACCCACAAGGGGCGCCCCCTTTCGGCAGCTGCTTAGATTGTAGTTTTACAATTATGTAAATAGGTTGAAACCCTGCTTGTAAGTCCTTGTGTCTAGTGGCTGAATACAAATGTCCATCCTCCATATATTATACTTGGACAGAATCTTAGGCTGACCCAATATTAGGCGAGCGCAGTTCCTCGAACGTGTGTCTCATTCGTCGGAAGCCGGAGACGGGAAATTAGTGCTCGTGTTGCGTAGTTTGTACGTTTGATCAGCACTATAGCCATCAGAGTAGGTATACGAGTATTCATCGTGTAATCTACTTCATTTAAGTCGAATTAAATGAAATAGCTTTTACACATGCTGCAACTAGGGCATCTGTTGCTGTGAAATTGACGTTTGGAAATGGGTCAAATATTAACTATTTATGGTGGAGCGCTTGAAATATATCGTGTGATTGTAGATAAAGACGGACAGATGTGTCCATTTGATATGAATATATGTGAAAGGGCCGCTGACAGCCCTTGATGAAGGTACGAACTTGTTTTGGACCAAATTTAATGCAAATTAGAAGTTGCCTGCGAATTCGTGTGCATAGATTACATTTCTTAATACAAACTTTGCCACAAAATTTTTTTGTTTCTACTAAATTAACAAAATACAACTATGGTATGGTAGAAACAACAAAAAACCACTAAGGTTTAAACTTGTGCTACCTTGAGTATGTCTTTAACATAGATTACAAGTTAATATAAAAGCATTATATATGTTACGGCTAATAGCCGAAGTGCGGCTACACCTAGGTTTAGCCGGCTACATGCGGTTAAACTTAGATCAACCTCAATAAGTCCCTGTTCAACTCCATTGGTTTAGGTTTAGGTAATTTTTTTTTAACCACCCCAACATCTTTTTGTGTAGTGCATAGGTATTGTTTATTTAATTAAAACCTAGTTCTAACCGAAGATAAGTAGGATAGGTACATCTAAGTTTAACCGCATGTGGTCGGCTGCACCTAGTTGTAGCCGGCTAAACCTAGGTGTAGCCGCACTTCGGCTATTAGCCGTAACATATACATCAATCTCTTACAATAATTAAATGATTTCCAATTAATTTCAATAAATTTTATTTTTCATCTTATTCTCTTTTCTTAAAAGTGGATATTTTTAGTTGTATTTTAAAATCTTGTATGTTATATGTTTGCTTATGTCATAAAGAAAAAAAAAACCAAATTTGGGGTTTCTTCGTTCATCGGTTTTACCTGTCCGCTGATCCGTCATTAAGACAATGCTATATTAATGACAGACGTCATTAGCAAAGTATTGTTTTAATATAGATTCCAAGAACAAAAAAACATTCAGATCTTTCATTTCATTTTATTAGTGGCCTTGTTTGATTAATAGCAATAAAATAAATGTAAATAAGAATGCCTTATATTGTACATATATGCCCAATAAGTATAAGGTATTGACATATAAACAATATTAATAAATTACCAACAAATAAAAATCTCTTTTCCATTTAAAGGAAATCAATTTAAAAATATAAATAACAAAAGAATAACAAAAAAAAATACATTTACGTAAGGATATTACTACTATTATTTCACTTTATGACAAACTAGTTTTACCCGCGTGTCTTTTTTTATTTATTTTTTTGTCCGGGGGGAAATGCATTTACGCATTCCCACCGCCCCGCTGCAGCGTATTCGCGCGCTGGCGGTGGGATATGTGGGACTCGCCCTCTCCATAGCGTGGTATGCTAAATTCATACCACGAGGAGAGGACCTTACACCACTAAAACCCCCCGGACACTCCTTCGATCCGCCGTTGGCGGGGGATGGGTACGCATAAGCAATCCCCCGTTCCCATGAAAACATCATCATAAAATCGATGTTACTTGTGAATAGCATAACTAACTAATGGCGAAATATTTTTGGAAATCGATCTACCTATTTGTTATGAAGCAAACAAATAAACAATCAAATCTTTCATATTTATAATACCTATTAGAAAGTAAAGATAAGCATTTCACCAACATTTTCTTTCAGACAATCCTAGTCGTCATTATTGCGATAAAATAAGAAATGTATAGCCAATTTTGTCCAGTCGTTCTCAAGTTATGCGTGTAGGACATAAGTACCTACATTTTGGGAATTTATATTTATTTCTACACCATGTTTTTTAATAGTCAAAATGTAACACTAACCTTTTAAAATAAACATTTTGCTTAAAAAAAACAATGCAATGATAAGTTCGTTATAGTACCTTGCCTTAAAAATTATCTTCAAAAAGGTTCCAAGTCACACTTAAAAAAGTATAATTATTATACTAAGATCGATTGTCTACCAAAAGCAAATTATTCCGCTGAGTATTACTCAGGACTAAAAAATACACAAACAAATAAAAACACAAGGTGTCAGACATCGCCCACAATAATGATACTTTAATGAGCGGCATAAATTTTAAAAAAAAGTAACTCTCGATTACTATGGTACGTACTGATTCATGACATCAAGAAATTCCATCTTGCAAGCATTCTTGGAATTTCATTCATAATTTAACACGACATCGCGACATCATTTTAATTTTCTTTAATGACGTAAAATCTCATTGTCGACCCCTTTTTTGTCCTCGGAACAACACGCAGGACTTACTATAACATTGATCTAATTAAATTATTTCTTAGTTAAGAATGCAGTAGGCGGGCTTTCAGTAGCTTTCAAGGTTCGCAAGCGAACTACCCGAGTTAGTAGCTATCGCGCTCGAAACGGCAGCGCACGCGCTTGTGTACGCTACAACCTATTTTGTTACCATAGAGGTTGTATAGGTACTCAACATTAAAAAAAAATAGTCAATAAAACCGAGTTCGAAGTTCAATAAAGAAAAATCGAAGCGTGTTTGACATATTTTTTAAAATTTCCGCGCGCGTTTATTTTTTGGCGGGATTGCGTGGTGTTGCCATTTGAGAAATTGGGTGCTACTTAGAATTTGTTCGCTGTTTCCAAGTGAGTATTTGATATTTTATTTTCTAACAATATTTTTTACGGGTAGTTTATTATGTATCTACTTAGGTAATAGTAATGATATGTACATAATTATAAACACCTGGCTATGTACTGAGACAGCGTCCGCAAAGTGTTTTAATTGTTATTTTATTTACGTTCTATAATAGTATTTATTTAAAATTTAGTTTAATCCAAGATTTTATTTGTACACATGGCGCGTTCACACGCAAATATGTAAAAATGCGTTAAAATGTAAAAACAATTGATAACATAACTAGGGCTAAGTTTTCAATCCTCAGATAAAAAATATCAGAAGAATATTTTTTTTAATTAAAACAGATTTTTCATTTAAAAAATCTGACAAAATTAAAATTTTCTCCTCTGATAATTTTATAGTACGATTATATTATAATTATTAGCCCTTAGATGTGCAAACCTCGTTATTGAAAACTAAAGATTTTCGTTCTACTTTCAAAAGTAAAAAAACTCATGAATCATGGTAAAAAAAAGTAAGGTGGATACAAAATATTTATATTACTCAGAGGCAAAATGTAATGTATGTACTTCAGAAGCATTTGATCGTAAGTGCCAGTTTACAATAAAGGCACATCCGACCTAATGCTTCTCAGTTCTACATTTAAAAGGTATCATCATAAGCTGCTCAAATAATAATATTTAGCTCTAAATTAAGCCCTGTTTGTTCTGTGCCGAAGTAAGAACCATTAATAATTTATCAATAATAGATACCTATACATAATACCTATATATTCATATAGTCAGTTTTTATTCGATTTTCAAAACTGTCTTAAAATTATCATCGTATTACTTAAAATGGCAGTAGCTACTAAGATTGTGCGACAATTGCGCTAAGGGCTGATTCTTTTATTATGCAAAAATAAAATATATGACAATTTATTAAGTTAATTTAGCTTCAATGATACAGTAACAATAACAAGAAATGCGTTACAATAAACCTTACAGTAATTGAGATATTTTTATCGAAGTCATAGTTATATTGTGATTATTTTTTCGCTTTATTTAGCTAATGTCCATACACAAGAGCGTTTCCTGATGAGCGCATTTTGACGAGATATCCCGATTTTTATATGAAGGATTTTAGACCCGGGCGGGACGGACTCAGTCCTTGATTCTTTATTAATAACTAGCGACCCGCCCCGGCTTCGTACGGGTGCAATTCTGATGAATCATACATATAAACCTTCCTCTTGAATCACTTTATCTATTAAAAAAACCGCATCAAAATCTGTTGCGTAATTTTTAAGACCTAAGCATACATAGGGACGGACAGACAGCGGCAACTTCGTTTTATACTATGTAGTGATAATTAATTTATTTCTCACTATATAGTATTAGGTCTTACGTTTAATATTTGATCATATATTATACTACCATTGCTGATGCAGAAATAGTTTTAAAAACAACAATTTACAAGTCAATAATACACAATTGGCAATTATAAGTTCTATACATTGCAACTTAATTATTAAAATTAGATCTGGAAGCTTCCAGTAAAATCCATCGGGAATAGGGGATAGGCAGGTCAAATTGTGTGTTGCCTAATTAGCTTAGGAACTATTATTGAATTTATTGTATCAAAAACAATCGTGCAATATCGTTAGTATTCAAATTATTTAAATTCTTAAGCCCTTCATTTGAATAAGACGCTGAATGTTACAATTTGATTAAGCTTTTATATCTACGCGGATAAAACGATGCAGGACAGCTAATATTTTATATTTCATTTAATTTTATTTTTATTTTGCACAGGCTTTTTTATTTATACCTTCTTAAAAAAATACAGGAGAGCTAATTAACGATTATTGCATTAGGTACTATTTACCTCTTAATAAAAAAGTCATGAACACTATATATGAAATATTTCTGGCATTATTTGTTTTTTTTTAAGATGTGTTGTCATATAATTTTAAATTTCTAGGTATAATTATTTTTTTAATATCATTTAAATTTTTATAGTAACACTTTTGCAATAATTGTTTTTCATAATATTGGGAAACTAAATAGACATGTCAAATTCATTCAGTAGAATTTACCGATCTAAGTAAGAAGGCATTATTATCTCAATTTCGGTTTCGAAATGAAGGTGCGATATATTTAAGATAATATTTTGATAGATAAATATTATTCTGGGTTGACATGACATTTAAGTTGTGTTTTAAAAATATATTTATGATAGTCTCCCAATGCATTAGCGTAGATATAACATTCATAATTTATAATTATTTTTTACTAATTAAGTTGACGAAATCAAAATTATGGCCAGTGTGAACTCATTCAGTGAACAACAAGCTTTATCCAACGCGCCGGAAAAGAGTGCACCCGCGATCGCGACGCGTCTCCTCTCGCCCTCCGGCCCTTAGTTTGCAAATAACCTTCCGATGCCCTCGTAGACCCCATCGTCCAAAAGGCCCGCGAACTGCAACTTAGCAGAGCGACAGTTGCTCAAAACTCCCCTTAAAAACTAAACGCCATAATCCCTCAATCTACCCGCCAGCAACCGCCCTGAGCCGGTTCAAGTCCCACATGGGATGCCCGCTCTTACGTAGGTTGCTTAGTTTGTAGTTTTTAAGCCATTTATTGAGGCTGGAGCTCTGCTCGCCTGTATTTTTACTAATTAAGTGGAAAAGTAGTTAACAACGCCGTCTGGTTAAATACATAAAGTCCGTCAAAAAAAAAGAAGAAAAAGATAGTATGAGCATATGGTTTATATTGTTTTGTTGGCGAGTGAATAGTAAATAATCGATAAAATTGAATTTATGAGTTTCTTTCTTTCTAATATGACAATATATATATAAGTATATCATCATCAACAGCCCGTTGACGTCCACTGCTGAACATGGGCCTTCTCTTAACAGACCTTGGCAAGCCAGGATCGTAGAGGGATTTTGCCATAATCACCGCGATTGGCAGACGGATTGGTGATCGCAGTAAGATGTAAACCTTGAGTTAATAGATGCTGCTGCCCATCCATCAGCCATATGTCCCTTAGTCGCCTTTTACGACACCCATGGGAGGACATGGGGTGGTCTATATAAGTATATTATTATTTATATTTATAACTATAAGAACAGTACATACACAACCACCGTAGCGTTGCGGTATTTGGCTCGTTTTAAATCTCGGAAGTTCGGTTCGATCCCCACGGCGGACAGGAATTCTTCATGTAAATTCTAAAATTTATCCCGGGTCTGGTTGGTTGAGTTACTACTACCCTTTGTGCCTCGGAAAGCACGTTAAGCCGTTGGTCCCGATAGTTGCAACATCATCTATAATAATCGTATATCAAGGAACGGGCAGCAGCGTTTCCATGTGTGTTAAAACATAATACTGCGGTCTCCAAGTGAGGAGGTCCATACTCAGTGGACGTTATACGGGCTTATGTATAATTATGTTTAACTAATTAGTAATCGTCACATAAGTTAAATAAGTAATTAAAATATAGAAGTATGTTATTATTATAGGATTACGCATGTATGTGTTTTTGCTCGGTACTTTAATTTAATTTGTTAATTTAATAAAATAATAATGTTTATAAAAACCATTTAATAGACCGGCTAAGCAGGAAGACGATGGTAATTTTATAATTTAGTTTAATTCATAATTTGAGCATTGTTATATCTTTATATCGAGGTGACAGAGTAATTGTGTAGGTAGGTGTTTGTTATTTTGCTTCGTTATTTTTTTAATTACAGTGTTTTGCACACTACTCGTATTCTTGTTAACCCCTCGTGCTGAGCTAAAATGCTTGTGTTACGGGTGTGGATCGACCTGGCGTCCACATGATTGCAAGTCTGACGTACTAGACATTGGGCCACTGGCAAATTTACCTGAGGGGCAGTCGGGGATAGTGCCCAGGGTGGCAACATTTGTAAAGTGGAAAAAATCTTTAAGTAAAATTCCAGCGATAGGGCGCATTTTCTTCATTGCAAAGGGCGGGACTAAGTTTAAATCCGGCCCTGGCTACAGCCGCTTTTAATGGTGAATACCAATAGTTTATTATCTTTATAATAAATAATTGAATTATAAAGCATTTGCTCATAAAATAAACCTTTATATAGTCGTTGCTAATTTCAAATTTCCTGTGTTACCTACACATAGGAATTTATATTGATTTTTCGAGAAATCTATTAAAATTTTCCCAAAATTCTGTTTACCCAAAAGAAATGCTTCCATTTTTTTTTATTTATCTTAATCTTATCTTGTCCCACTCTTGGGCAAAGGTCTACTATGGAGGTAGACTCGAGAAATGTCTCGATTCTCGAGTCTACCTTCCTTTGAAACGAATACGAAGGGAGAGGCTCTTCCTATTCCTACTAATACCTATATATAAAACTGAAGAGTTTTTTTGTGAACGCGATAATCTTAGGAACTACTGGTTCAATTATTAAAAACTCTTTCCGTGTTAGATAGCGCGTTTATCAAGGAAGGCAGGCTATATTTAATTATGAAGTTCCTAGAGGAACGGGAGTTACGGTGGTTAAGCCGCGTGTGAAGCTTAATAATGATATACGTGAGTAATAATGAGATACACTCATTGGAGTCTATGCTAAGAATAGGTATTTAAAATATCTTTAATAATATACGAAACCCATTTCTACCTTTGGATTATACCAAAGGTCTATCTAAACCTTATACTATCACGAAATAATAAAAACAGACTAAGCCAAATCGAATAAGCCGTTTGTGAGGTTGCACTTAGCAACAATTTACTTCATACGGTTTTTTTAACTGCAAGGACGCATCAATTTGCTTTTTTTTAATTTTAAAATTATGATGGCATGATCCCTCTACACAACATAGACTCCCCCATCTGTCTAACTAACATAGTCATTTTTATTATTACCTTTTTGCAGTAGTAAATTGCATTGTTAAACAATGCTAATAATATAATCCTAACATTGGCTAGAAATTACAAACTAGCTTCATAATTATACCGATAAACGTTATTTTTTTACTATTTGTAATAAGTTTAATTACCTGTAGCTTATTATTTTAATTACTTGAACCATCGTCATCATCTTCCTTCCCTGCTCCCATTATTTGGGGTCGACGCAATTTGTCATCCTCTTCCATTTTTCCCTATTAGACGTCTCTTCCATACTCACACCTTTCTTACACATATCATCTTTCACACAGTCCATCTATCTTTTTTTTGGCCCTCCTCTTCCACCATATCCCTCCATCTTCATATTCAGCATTCTTTGCATACAAGCATGTCATCCCTACGCATAACTACATCAATCATACCAAGTTTTAAGGCGCTGACCCGAAGTCCGAGAGGCCCACGAACTGTAAAGTAGAGCGACAGTTGCACAAAACTCCCCTAAAGAAACTAAAAGCCATAATCCCTCAATCTCCCCGTCAGCGACCGCCCTGAGCCGAGGTCCGAGTCCCAAAGGGGACGCCCTCTTGCGCAGGTTGCTTAGTTTGTAGTGTTTAAACCATTTATCTAGGCTGGAGCTCTGCTCACCTTTATGCCCGGTGAAGTAGCAAAAGGGCAAACTACATATGTCCGTCCGAAAAAAAAAAGTAAGGCGCTGGTTGGTCGAACAAGCATTCTATAGTTATGAATAATATATGACCTCTCGATACTATCACAATATGTGATATATTTATTATACTGCGTGTATTAACTGACACTATTTTCTATGATACTGTAATGTATACAGCTGACCTGTTATATTTATTATCAACTAGCTGACCCGACAGACATTGTCCTGTCTCAACTAAAACTTCATATTAAATTTGTAACTTCTTGATTTTAATTGACATAGCGAGATGCCCGACTGTCTATTGTACTCCGACGTTATTAATAAGTATTTTGACATTATGATTTACCTGAAGATTTGTGTAGTACTAGACATTATTAGACATATTATTATGACATTATAACTGTGACATTTCAATACTGACATTTAGCATTAGAGATGAATTAAGATTTATTTAAAATACAATTAATTTAAAATGTTTACCTACTCATAACTTTGACATGTAAAATAACTTTACCAAAATAAATGTATATGAATATGAATAAATTGACTTGTAATAAAACTAACCGTGATGTGTACTAAGTATTTCAGTTTCGTTTACATCCTGACGATACTTTGCATCCCGCAGTCTGTCTATGTTGTGTCAAATCGTTAAGGTTACGTTAGAAAATTTAATTTGGTGGTTAAGTATTCTTAAATTTTAAATTTTTCTACTCAATTTTCTTATTTTTTTCTTTCATAAGAACCTTCTTCTGACAAAAACAAACACAACACAAAAAATATTAGCGAAATCGGTCCAGCCGTTCACGCGTGATGCCGTGACCAAGGGAAATAGGGATTAATTTATATATATATACTAGCGGCCCGCCCCGGCTTCGCACGGGTGGACTTTTATACCCTAACCCACCCCTACCCTACCCCCACCTCTACCCCTACCCTACACCTACCCTACCCCTACTCTACCCCTACCCCTACCCTACACCTACCCTACACCTACCCTTACCCCTACCCTACCCCTACCCTACCCTACCCTACTCCTACCCCTACCCTACCCCTACTCTACCCCTATCCTACACCTACCCTACACCTACCCTTACACCTACCCTACCGTACCCTACCCCTACCCTACCCTACCCTACCCTACCCCTACCCTACCCTTATCCTACCCCTACCCTACCCCTACCCTACCCTACCCTACCCCCCCTACCCCTACCCTACGCTTACATCTACCCTACACCTACCCTTACACCCACTTAACCCCTACCTACCCTTTTTTTCTTTGCGTTTAAACCTTCCCTGTATTAAAGCGATGATTACTGCCAAATTTAATCAAAATCGGTCCAGCCATTCGCGAGTTTTAGCGAGACTAACGAACAGCAATTGATTTTTATATAATATATCGACAACCTCCGTAGCATAGCGGTAATTGGCTCGCTTTAAATCTCGGAGGTCGTGGGTCCGATCCCCAACACAAGAAATCTTTATGTAAATTCTAAGATTCCTTTCCGGGTCTGGTTGATTGAGGGACTACCCTCCGTGCCTCGGAAAGCACGTTAAGCCGTTGGTTATACCATCATCTATAACAAACGAACCAGGGAACGGGCACGGCTGTGTATTACAACATTACGCTGCGGTCACCAATCCGCCTGCCAAGCGTGGTGACTATGGCAAAAACCCTCCCTCGGAAGGAGGCCCATGTACGCCCAGCAGTGGACGTTGTACGGGCTAATGATGATGATATATAGATTAATTAATAACTAACGTGCCCATAGCAACCGAAGCGATTTCCGCTCAGTTTCTCTGTCTTTTAATTACTTAAATACACCGATGAAATTGACGTCATTAAGTATGTTTGATTTTTACTTCTGTTATATTGTCATGTTAATGTTGTTTAAGAAAATGTTCTGTTGGTCACGTGTTAATTTACCATATGAATTGGAAGAAAATCTTCATTACAATTCTTATGGTAAATTTACACGTGACCTCATGAAAATATTTTACTGAGCCTAATGTGCAGTTATCAGCATCACCATAATCAGCCCGTATAACGTCCACTGCTGAACATGGGCCTCCTCCGGGGAGGGTATTTGCCATAGTCACCACGCTTGACAGGCGGGTTGGTGACCGCAGTATTATGTTGTACCACACAAGAAAACGCTGCTGCCCGTTTCTTGATATACGATTATTATAGATGATGTTATAACAATCGGGACCAACATTTTCCATGTATCCCGCATAATCTCCAAAACGGTAGTACCTATTTACACGGTACTTCACTTAGGTAAAGAAAGCTGATATTATTAAGAGAAACTCGTGATTCTTTTTTAATTTGGCTATAATTTTCCTTATTTTACGCGATCGAAGTCAGCTAGCCAGTATTATTATTATACTTGCTTCCCAAGCGCGGTTTCACCCGCGTAACTCCCGTTACCGTGGAAACTTCATAATTAAATATAGTCTATGTTTAATTACAAAGATTCCAACTGAGGAAGAATTTTTGAAATCGGCACAGTAGTTTTTGAGTTTATTCATTACAAACATACACACAAAAATACAAATCTTTCCTCTTTATAATATTATTAATAGATTACCTACTTATTTTCTCTTTTCAACATATTATGGTAATTAATCACCATAGTATATTAATGGTATCTGAATCCATGTAACTTTTCAAGGTGAAAATTAATATTCTTTATCCTAGGAGGCCCATGTTTAGCAGTGGACCTAACCGTGGGCCTCCTCTTAACGGCCCAGGCTTGTTCCTTAGCCCAGGGCGGAATTGAGGAATATTTTTTGAGTTGGGACTGTCTATTAAGTTTTCACTTTGTGGGCCTCTCGGACTTCGGGTCTGCGAGGGTGTTTGAGACACCCTCGGTTCTTTACAAACCTTAGGTCGGAAGGGTTGTAGAAAACACAAACAGGAACATTGTAGAAACGGTACTTACATAAATTCATAGTTGCGGTAAAATAAAAAATTGTTCTCGTATTTTTTTTTTTAAACACAACTCCCTCACTCTGGAAATAAATCCCTGTGTCGCTTTACAAACATTCATTTCACGGACACAAAGAACATCCAGACTCAGAACAACTATTTAATTTTGTGGTTCACACAAATAATTGTCCCGGGCGGGAATCGAACCCAGAACACCAGGTCTCAGAAGCAACTACCGTAACCACTGAGCCACCGGTGCAGTCGAACGGTCGAGTCGACGGTTTAGTAGTGGACCTAACCGTGGGCCTCCTCTTAACGGCCCCGACTTGTTAGTCGGTTCAGGGCGGTAAGATAATCGGGGACGAATTGTTGGTTGAAAACAAGCTCCAAAGCTTGCAACACCGACGCAAGGTGGCTTGCTTATCGGTATTTTACAGGTTGCACTTCGGAGAATGTGCCCAGGAGCTGCACGATTTGATACCTCCTTCTCCATTTCATCATCGGACAACCAGACGTAGGGAGGGTTACCACACATATGTTGTTGATATCCCGCGTACACGCACGAAGCGTTTCGCTTCATCTTACATCATGCGAACAGCTGAAATGTGGAACAGTCTCCCGGCATCTGTATTTCCGGAACGATATAATCTGGGTGTCTTTAAGGCTAGAATTAATAGGCATTTACTGAATGCGCGTGCTCCATCTTCGTCTTCGTTGTCGCTTTCCATCAGGCGAAACTGAGGACAAACGAAATTTCAGTTTTGAATAAAAAAAAAAAAAAAAAACAAAACAAAAAAAAAAAAATTGTGTTATTTTTTTCGAGCCTCTCGGACCTCGGGTCTGCGAAGGTGTCTCAAGGTTCTTTAAAAACTAAGGGTCAGAATGGTTGTAGAAAACACAAACAGGAATATTGTAGAAACGGTACCTACATAAATTCATAATTGCGGTAAAATAAAAAATTGTTCTCGTATTATTCCGCACGATTACATTGTGGGTAGGAAGGTAATCGTTTGTGTATTGAACTGCGGCTACGTAAAGGTCATTCACACATTCCGCTTACATAACTAATAACAGACAGTGTGTTTGTGTGTCGACCGCTCATCACGATTGTAATAGTGATTACAATATGAGGCTGTATATATCCTAGATCATGATAGGGTTTTTCTTATAGGTTGGACGTGTATCTATTCTCCATATCTATACTAATATTATAAAGGGGTAAATGTTGTGAGTTTGTGTCGTTGTAGGGAGCAATCTCTGGATCAACTGAACCGATTTAAAAAAATATTTATATCCTTAAAATCTATTTGAGGAGCAGGTGTCTAAGATAGGTTATTTTATTAACCTGTAATACAGATCACCAGGTCCTCGACTTACTATTACATAATATTATCTATACTAATATTATAAAGCTGCAGAGTTTGTTTGTTTGTTTGAACGCGCTAATCTCAGGAAATACGGGTCTGATTTCAAAACTTCTTTCAGTGTTGGATAGCCCATTTATTGAGGAAGGTTATAGGCTATATTTTATTTACAAAAAAGTTAGGGATCCGTAAGAAAATTGCGATTTTGTAACCCAAGGTGTAAAAGCGAAAACCTATTTATGCGTGCGCTGCAAAAACTATTGACAATAGAACAAAATGATGTACTACGGGTTTGTAGTTCTTATTAAGATCTACAAAAAAGTCCGCGAGAGCACATATCTGACTATCATAGTTTAGTCACAATAACCGCTTTTATTTTCATAAAAAAATATTAAATCGTCTGAAGAAAGAAACTACGTTAAATGTATATCGAAATATTAATCCTTATCCAAATTAAGTATTATGTTATCAAGGGTATTTATGTAGAAGTACAACACTTTTTGTTTTATTCAATTTGGACATTTCGTTGAGAAATTATCACGAGTATAAAAACGCAAGGAATTGGTACCTATTGGTAATAATGAGTTATTTGCCATAATAGATAAAGCTGAAGAGTTTGTTTGTTGTAACGCGCTAATCTCAGCAACTACTGGTCCGATTTGAAAAATCTTTCAATGTTAGATAGCCCATTTATCGAGGAAGGTTATAAGCTATATTTTATTATAAAGTTTCTACGGGAACGGGAGTTACGCGGGTGAAACCGCGCGCGGAAAGCTAGTATTTAATAAAAGCTTTTGCCTATTAATTGGGCCATAATAAGGATCCTTACATTAATGCCTGTCTCTTTTCATTTTGTAAATTATTTCATAGGCAATTTCAATTCCAACAGGCATTCTGTAGTCTCAGCCAACCTAAGAGCAATAAATAATTCATCCAATTTGAGATTTGAAACTTTGGTATGTTGAACTGTTGATTGACTAAGCTGCTAACATTCTGAAGTATTGAGATTTTGAATCGTTGGTCTTAAGGTGATGATGTTTTAACTGCTGATATAATTACTGAGTTCATCTATTGACGTATTTAAAAATATAATAAAAGAACATTTATAGTAGTTTTTATAATATGTATTAGTTTATTGTTTACTAGCGACCCACCCCGGCTCCGCACGGGTACAATGCTGATGTATTATACATATAAACCTTCCTCTTGAATCACTCTATCTATTTAAAAAAACCGCATCAAAATCCGTTGCGTAGTTTTAAAGATTTAAGCATACATAGGGATATAGGGACATAGAAAGCGACTTTGTTTTATAATAATATAGTGATAGTGATAATGTTATATTTGGGATGTATATTAATTATGTAGATATATATTATTATGTATTAGTATGCGTAGGTATTAGTCGGATATATATAATAATCTACTCTACTTATTAGTATTGTTTTATCTAAAGTCTGTCGTATACCTACACTTGCCCATTTTGCCTTAATTTACACTCTGAAAATGGTTTGCTGGAAGAAAACTCATTAATGAGTTAAGCTCGCCATTGTACCTACATGATATTAAAATGTTGTTTTTACTAAAATGTATTGTGTACAATAAAGAATAAATAAATAAATATGACTGTTGATCTTAAGTATCAATTAAGTTAAGCGGGTCTTAAGTATAAATATACTAGCTTCCCGCGCGCGGTTTCACCCGCGTAACTCCCGTTCCCGTGGGAAATTCATAATAAAATATAGCCTATGTTCTTTCTCAGGCTCTAGACTATATCTGTACCAAATTTCATTTAAATCGCTTCAGTAGTTAAGGCGTGATTGCGTAACAGACAGACAGACAGACAGACAGAGTTACTTTCACATTTGTAATATTAGTAAGGATTAGTAAGGATATTTGTGTGGTGCACAAATATATTCACAGTTAATTACGTCATACGACTTGTGCGATACTTTTCTCATAACAACAGATTTATCATGCCAATTACTAATAACTATCTAGAAGAATCTATGCAATTATAAGATAATTGTTATTGAAATAACATCATCATCTTTATAAACTGCGATAGAAACAAGTAACTACATAAATATTAGTCATATCATAAATATAAATGAATGTTTATTTATGTTATGGTTTATGGATTTTATATTATGGTTCATCTATACTGTTATTAGATTATGTAACATTACTTAATTAACCGCCGGGGCTACAGAGGAGAAGAGGCCCCCTGTCCACAAATTAGTTTCCCTCTATATGTGTAGAAAATTCGAAGTAAGTACCTACTTTTTAGGACGATTTGAATTCTGGTATTTTACTGAACGTGACAACCATGGAAAGTCATGGAGTGGTCTTTCCTAATCCGGCAATCACACGGCTGTAGGAGAAATAATAAAAGTAAATTTAGTTGCGTTAATACTCAAAAGTTTATCTTATTGTCAACAAGATACGCGAAAGTTTAAAAGTAAATATAATACAAGTAATACAACTAAAGCGGTCATAGCCCAATGGCTAGGCGTCAGACTTGCGATCATGTGGTCACCGGTTCGATCCCCATCCAATACACTACCGACGTGAACCCACTCGCAATATTTTAACTTATCACGAGGGGTTAGTAACAATGTGCAAAAACTCTGCTAGTAGGTAACCTTTACAGAAAATACGTATACCAACTGACAATACAAAACCATTTAGCTACGCTTTAACAACCATTCAAATTTCCGCCTGTATACATGGTGTAACGGAAACGGTATATACATATACATAGAAAGAGCAAGGCTTCTTTGGATCATAACAAACGATATGGCAAAGGCTAAAACTCAAAAAAAAAAAATTGCAAAAAAAAATGCGGTACCCTTTATTCAGAAATACCAGGAGTAAGAGGTTTATTTTTACTTGCAAATTGTTCGTTGACATCGATCAGCTGATTGAGTGCTAGTGATGTATTTATTTCAATTTGAAAAGGTTGGTTTCTGGTAACTATGAATTAAAAAAAATCATTACTTCCGGACTTGTAGAGATAGGATTAAATAACCCTTTTCATATCGTTTGTTATCATCCAGAGAAGCCTTGCTCTTTCTATGTATATACCCTTTCCGTTACACCTTGTATATACAAAATATTGAGTTGCGTCAAGTGTTCTACGAATAATTAAGTAATTATTTAATAATTAGCTGAACAGCTGTGAAATATTATACAAATACATAGAGCAGTGATTCATAGTCGCTTCAAAATTAACCTTGACTGACCTTGACTAAAATATATTACCAACATTAGCACATTAATTACCGGCAAAGTGGTAAGACAGAAAGCAAATAACTGCCTGCGCATACGCACCTTCACAGGTACACGCGTTGGAATGCTACTTTGCACCAGTTGGTCGTAGCGTGATATTTTATCTATACTAATATTATAAAAAGGAATGCTTTAATTGTTTGTTTGAAACAACTAAAACGATTTGAAAAATTCGTTCACCGATGTCAAGTTAGTCGTACATTATCCCCGGATGACACAGGTTATATTTAATTATGAAGTTCTCACGGGGACGGAACTTACGCTGGTGAAACCTCGCGGGAAGCTAGTAGCGTATAAAATTATTATATTACCTCACGGTTTAGGGTGCTCGTCGGGGGTGTCATGTGTTTGCAGTTTCCGGTGCCCTCATTACCTAATGGTGCGCGAATGATTATCTAAGGAGTTTTAGGGGGACGACTCGAATGGAACGACGATTAGAATATGAGAACTAATCTAATCTTCATTGGGATGATATCATCCCAAAGCAGATTAGATTAGTTCTCCGGAGGCGGCTGCGGCATTTCTGCCATGAAAAAAAGTTATACTAGCGTGTTTACGTCCACTACTGAACATAGGCGCCCACGATACCGATCTTGGCAAGCCAGAGTGGTTGAAGAATAAAGGGAAAAGTCATCATCCATTAATCTCATCGCCAACGACCCCCCTGAGCTGAAGTCCAAGCCCCACAGAGGCGCCCTCTTGCGCAGGTTGCTTAGTTTGTAGTTTTTAAACCATTTATTAAGGCTGGAGCTCTGCTCTTTTATGCCCGGTGAAGTAGCAAAAGCCTCGTGGATAACTACGTACGTCCGTCCGAAAAAAAACCCGAAAACCCTCCGGATACTTTCTACTCCGTCCGCCGTTGGTGAGGGGCCCCATGGGAGAACCCATGGATTTCTGGGACATCCACCGGCGGCGCCCGCGGCTATAATGGCGCCGCTGTCTCTCCTGAGACGTGAGTTACCCTGTTGATTATATATTAGTTAATATCATCTCATGTTTTGTTAAGTACCTAACATAATAAAAAATAATTTATTAATTAAGACTTGTTAAATGGAGACACTTACAGCATCATCTAGATAATGGAGTAATTATTTGCAATTAGTCAGGTAGTTAAGAATAAAATTAAAAAATACTTTTTATGTAGATATAACATCAAAATTACTTTTAATTAAGTTCAACGTAATGAATGAAAGATGTAATTTAATTATTTTTCATACCTATTATTTTTTCTTTTTAATAAGAAAATATATTATCATTTATCTAGCTGTCGGTTAATTGATAATTTGTGTTTATGAATGAACAAACCTTAGCCTCAATTATTTAATTAGTTCTTCAGGTGCCCTTAACCTAACAGCTTGATTACCTATTTTAATAAATAATACTGATGTTCACATTCTATTTTCAAATACCACATATCTCATACATTTTATCGAATGACTTAGAAAAATATTTTATCATCACTACATCTATATATATAAAAGAAAGTCGTGTTTGTTACAACACTTATAACTCGAGAACGGCTGGACCGATTGGCATGGTTTTTGATTTGTTGGATTTGTTTCCGTCCCGAATAGCAGAATACATTTTAAAAACAAAAGAAAGTCGTGTTAGTTACACTATTTATAACTCAAGAACGGCTGAACCGATTTGGCTGAAAATTGGTAGGGAGGTAGCTAAGAACTGGGAGAAGGACATAGGATACTTTTGGGTAGGGGTAGGGTAGGGTAGGGTAGGGTAGGGGTAGGGTAGGGGTAGGGTAGGGGTAGGGTAGGGGTAGGGTAGGGGTAGGGTAGGGGTAGGGTAGGGGTAGGGTAGGGGTAGGGTAGGGGTAGGGTAGGGGTAGGGTAGGGGTAGGGTAGGGTAGGGGTAGGGTAGGGTAGGGGTAGGGTAGGGTAGGGGTAGGGTAGGGTAGGTGTAGGGTAGGGGTAGGGGTAGGGTAGGGTTAGGGTAAGGGTAGGGTAGGGCAGGGGTAGGGTATAAAAGTCCACCCGTGCGAAGCCGGGGCGGGCCGCTAGTCTATATATATAAAAGAAAGTCGTGTTTGTTACAACACTTATAACTCGAGAACGGCTGGACCGATTGCCATGGTTTTTGATTTGTTGGATTTGTTTCCGTCCCGAATAGCAGAATACATTTTAAAAACAAAAGAAAGTCGTGTTAGTTACACTATTTATAACTCAAGAACGGCTGAACCGATTTGGCTGAAAATTGGTAGGGAGGTAGCTAAGAACTGGGAGAAGGACAAAGGATACTTTTGGGTAGGGGTAGGGTAGGGTAGGGTATGGTAGGGTAGGGTAGGGTAGGGGTAGGGTAGGGGTAGGGTAGGGGTAGGGTAGGGGTAGGGTAGGGGTAGGGTAGGGGTAGGGTAGGGGTAGGGTAGGGGTAGGGTAGGGGTAGGGTAGGGTAGGGGTAGGGTATGGTAGGGGTAGGGTAGGGGTAGGGTAGGGTAGGGGTAGGGTAGGGTAGATGTAGGGTAGGGGTAGGGTAGGGGTAGGGGTAGCGTAGGGGTAGGGTAGGGTAGGGGTAGGGTAGGAGTAGGGTAGGGTTAGGGTAGGGGTAGGGTAGGGCAGGGGTAGGGTATAAAAGTCCACCCGTGCGAAGCCGGGGCGGGCCGCTAGTAAGTAGTATAAAACAAAGTCGCTTGCCGCTGTCTGTCCGTCCCTATGTATGCTTAGATCTTTAAAACTACGCAACAGATTTTGATGCGGTTTTTTTTAATAGATAAAGTGATTCAAGAGGAAGGTTTATATGTATGATACAACAGCATTGCGCCCGTGCGAAGCCGGGGCGGGTCGCTAGTTCTCGATCAATGGACTATCTAACACTGAAAGAATTTTCAATCATCGTTCAAATTTTGTCCGGGGGGAAATGCAATATATGTTACTCATCCCCGCCACCGAAACGGCTTCCCCGAGCCGGCGGTGGGGTAAGTGGGACTCGTCCTATCCACAGCGGTGGTATAATCATACCACGAGGAGAGTTCCCTACCCACATAAACCCTCGGGTACTCCTCCGTCCGCCGTTGGTGAGGGGCCCAGGAAGTTATGGCTGTCTGGGCCACCCTCCAACGGCGCCCACGGCCACATTGGCGCCGCGGGCTCTCCTGGGCCACGATTGTTGCCCATATAGCAAGTTTACAGGACATGCAGAAAAAACTTTTATTACATGAATAAAATACAAAATATACAACTAAAAGTAGCTAATTTAAAATAAAACTGACTCATAAAATACTATTATATTCTAAATCTATTCTACTTGGCAAGGTTCCCAGAATGCTGGCAGCATAACCCCGTTGAATGGCAAAGGAATGCATACCTGAGTAGCATTTTTTTCTTTTTACGATTATTTTGCAGTCACTAGTATTCTTTTTAAGCCCGCGTGCTAAGCTAAAATGGTTCTGTTACGAGTGGTTTCACGTCGGTACTGCAATGGGTGGGGATCGAACCGGCGACCATAAGATCACAAGTCCGACACCCTAGCCATTAGGCTACGGCGGCTTTAATATATCCTGGTCTTTTATGATGATTTTATTAAGTTTATACCTATACGATGAGTAATACGTAATATTATTATTTTTAATGGCACTATGAAACTCATTTTATCGCGAAATCCTATTATAATGACTATTATTACTTAATTATAAATACCTACATATCTAATTATTAATCCTTTATTATGAATACCTAGATTATTATAATAACTTAATAATAAAAAATATTAATTCATAACAGTCAACTCTTTGTGTAAATTCTAAGATTTATTTCCGGGTCTGGTTGATTGAGGGGCTACCCTCCGTGCCGCGGAAAACACGTTAAGCCGTTGGTCCCGATTATGAAAACATCATCATCAAAAATAATAGTAAGTCAAGGAACTACTCTACTGCAACTCCTGTAAGCCAGCATCAACAGTGGCACACATTAGAAATGGCAATGAGCACCGAGGCTCACCAAATCCCGGGAAAAAGTTTAACTACCTTGGGACCCGCAACGAATTTAATCGAATCGATTTAATTTAATAAACGCGGCCGTAGATACTACCGTCTAGGCGACGGACTTGTGATCTTGTGGTCGCCGGTTCGATCCCCACCCATTGCACTACCGACTTCAACCCACTCGTAACACAAGCATTTTAGCTTAGCACGAGGGGTTAGCAAGAATACTAGTTGACTGCGAAACTCTGATTTATTTATTTATTAATAGGGCAACTTACAAAACATACACTCTGGAAAGGATCGTTCAATGTTATAAGTGGCTCAAGCAATAGTGCTGTTTCAATTACAAGTTGCCACGACATGCATTAAAATTAACAAGGTATATTAGCAAACTATGTTATTGAAATATTTTTTAAGAAACACTTATCTAATTTCATATACTTAATCACTTAAAACTAAGTTGGTATCAAATAGTACTTGTTGGCGCAAAAACAATAAATATTCATTTTAAAATCTATTAATGATAGTTATCTTAAAAAAAAAACTAAAAGAGGTTAGTAGGAGTAAGAAAGACTTGTGTTTTCACTTCCGTCCACAGCAAAGCGGGAGACATTAGTTTTTATAGTAGTGTGTTTTTTTTTGTTCGGTTATATTTAGTTTTTGTTTGTTTGTTTTTTTTTTTTTTTTAAATATTATTATTACTCACAAGGCTTTTGTTACTCCACCGGACATAAAGGTGAGCAGTGCTCCAGCCTTAATATAGCAAACTATCACATTTCCTTGATAAACACGTCATTATGACGTACGAGTTACGTAAATTATTCCGATTTTATTGAACAACGGTAACGGAATGGAATTTTGACTAATTAACGTTCACTTCAATAGCCGCTACCGGCCACGCCTTGCTTTGAGATAATAAAGATTACTCTGTTTGAACTACGTCTAACTATTGGCTATATAATTTTAACCAGAAGTTAAAGAGGGAGTTCTGCACCGGTGTCTCAGTGGTTACACCTTACGCTAGTTTCTGAGACCACCGGCCCCGAGTCTACTATCGTAATGGCGTGTCCATGAACTGTCAATGACAGTTCAATGGTCGGTTTTTCACCCATACAATATCTACTAGTCCAAATGACGTCATAATCGTGTCATTATGACACCACGATGACATTAGCGTAGTTGAATATAATAACAAATGATACATTTATAATATATACATCTCCCCTGCTACTTCTGTTGACGGCCTTTTTCTGCGGTAGCAACACCGACTGCAATTCCAGCGCCGACACCATAGTGAGATTAGTAGATTACCGTTTTTGACATAATGATATCATGATGGCACTACGGTGGCACAATACTTAAAAATATAGCAGACTCGGCCCCCAGGTCTGTCCTGGCTAGGAACCGAGGACACCAGTCCTAGGCTTCCGGTACGGGACCCTAACTACAACCTACTACATATCGTCGGTGATACATATGGTCGGCCACATGAGTGTCAATAGCTACAAGGTTGAAGATCAAATACAGAAAATTGACATTTCCCCCTTCACAACTCAAATAAAGAAAATATTTCTAGACGTATGAAATTGCACCTTATTGGCAACTGTCAATTTCGCGGTATTGCGTAAGTGACAGTTGCATCTGTGTTGTCGTAAAACCAAACCATTCGATTAGATTACACGAAGCTTTCTTTATAAATAACTGTTGAATAATAAAAACTGGAGAGGAACACATAAACAATAAATTAGAGGCCATATTGATGGGTCGGACGAGGTGTATCAGACACCCTAAGCACGTAGCAGGGGTCGCTTGATCCGTATAAATATACTTTAAACTAGACACAGACCGTGGCTTCGTGCGCCAAAAATATATATATATTTTATTTATACTTCTTCTAGCGACCCGCCCCGGGTTTGCACGGGTGCAATGCTAATGAATTATACACATAAACATTCCTCTTGAATCATTCTATCTATTTAAAATACCGCATCAAAATCCGTTGTGTAGTTTTAAAGATCTATGCATACATAGGGACGGACAGACAGGGACGCGACTTTATTTTATACTATGTAGTGATATAAAGCTGAAGAGTTTGTTTGCTTGAACACGCTAATTTAATAAAAAAGCAGTTATCTACCTATGGAAGTCCATACATCGGTGAAGCCGTTACAGAGATTAGCGGAAATAAACAGACAGACAGTTATAAATATATATTTAATTGTGTTTTTGCTTTAACCTATATTCATTCATAGTAATAATAATAACTTATTATTTTGGCATTACAAACAGACACTACAAATTTATTTATTAGTATGAATCGGTTCACAACGCTTAGGGTAGAAACCTGGTGGTGGTGTCTATGTTATTTTTAAAGGAAAGTTAGACCCCTTGTAATATTTATCAGACTAGCTTTTGTAACCGCTTTCGTTCGTCTGCGTTGTTTTCGATTTATCCATGCCTTAGTCATTAAATATTGAGAAAATCCTTTCATAATTCTCTTCTTGGATACCTAAACACTACATTCTGTAAAGTTCAGGTTTTTAACTATCGTATTTATAAAAAAATCTTTGCCTAAGAAATTACTTATTAGAACTAGAATAGGTATCAATGTCACTTTGTGTTTGCATTTTTCAGGCGAATCATTACCTTTTTAATAATCCGACGTTTCGATTTCAGTCTATCCGTGACCACGACTGGTGTAACCGATGTCGAAACGTCGGATTATTAAAAAGGTAATCATTTGCCTTAAAATTGTACCGCGATTGAGACCCGCGTCTATTATAAATTATGTGTACAAATCGAGAAAGTTTAAAAATATTAAGTACATTCGACCAACGAGATAGCCTTACACATTGCGAAATCCATTTTAAAATAATATGTCCACGTTTATGTGAAGAGTTCACAGTTATGTGTATTAGTACTAAGCAGCAAATTCTTCGTCCATACAGAATTACATGTGTATATTTATTAACATTAATTGATACAGGAGGTGTAAACCTATTTCCTTGGCCAACTGTATCTAATGTTATTATGCGACCAAGGAATTCCTCAAAACCAACAAGTTCATGAAACATTACATTACACACGTATGATGTAATAAGGACATCTTAATTAAACAACAAGGGAACCTTCGCACTTACCGTCCGATAACAATCGCAGCAGTCAAGTGCGATCCGGCCTTGCCACCGATGTGAGCCGCCATTTTTTATACCACATCATGGTTAATTTATTCAGATTTTAGTAGTTTGTAGTTGTTCTACAAAATACCAGAGCTTAAGGCAACACCCGTCTCATGAAATAAATCTCTGCGTGGTGGGTGACTTTATAAGAGACACAAAACATACCCAAACCCAGAACAACTGTCTACGGTTCATACAAACCTGTCTGACTGCAACAATTCTTTAAGTATTACTTAGGACATGTTGTTAGAAGGTTATGAAGACTTTTGTTGATGTATAAATTATACAACTGATAAATTAATAACCTAAGTTGTGAATTTGCAATCTGATAGATAAGTAAGATGTAAAGTATTTTCGAAAAAAAATAAATGACAGATGAGTACACTTGCACAACCACACCACATCGCAGTGACAAAACGTGGTTACGGTTAACACTGCTTACTTTGCGGCGGATTCATATTTTGTTTGAAAAATATATAAGTATTAGTACTATTCCTACGTACCACATTTTGCCGTTGACATTCACTTGTAAACTACTGCTCTACCACATTATGTGGTGTGGTTGTGGTACAGGAAGTTTGACCATAACTAGTACCTGCCGTGATCGAAACTGTATATCTAATAAGTTTATTTTCACCACCATATTAATCTTAAATACTAGCCTTATTTATTTCTACAGTGACATACAGGACATTATATTGTGGGAGACTAGGCTCAAGGCCTGTATTTCGGGTCACCAGGGCTCCATTTACATTTAACAAATCTAGTTGGACTCGTACAAACAAGTGTGCGATAGGACATGTTAACATTTTGTTTTTTTATTTATTTATATATAATCAATTTATAATTTTTATAATGATAGAATTCATTCAATTTTGATTGATAACTGAGGTTGCAACTGCACCTGGAAACAGACAACTCGTGACTTGTCTAATTATACGTTGTACCCAGATATTATTACACAGGTACATAAATATTTAAATATCAATGTTTATGATATCATACAGACACTAGATAACTTTGTATCGACGTCGTGACATGCCCTCAGAGACTACGGGCCGTGATTCTGGAAAACGAACTGAAAGATTTACAATTTGCTCAAATTAATATTATGTGACTTTGTATTGACGTACAATATATATTTTTTACGTTTCTTATTACTTCTTGTTAACCGTGGTTTGAGTCGTTGATAATAGTTAGCGAAATAATTTAATTTCACTTAAAACCTTTTTAATCGGTTATACTCATCTGTTCTTATTTACTAATAATAAACTTCATTATTCATTTTATAAGGCCTTAGCCTTAGACAATCTAGGGAAAGGTTTTCCCCTCTACCTATAATTCGAATACACGGAATCTGAAAAAATACGAAATATTATCATTTTTCTGTTTAACACAGAAACAACTTAAAATGCAAGCGTCTAATTAACACCTACATACATAAATTAATTTGTAATTTCTACTTACTTTCGTAAATGTTAAATCAATCATATTTTATTCATTAATTCTCACTAAAAGATTTAAAAAAATCTTATTATTATTTATTTATTAAAATCTTAAGCATTACGTGGCATTACAATTAATGACTACTAAATTAAAACGATTTTATGTCTCTAAATAAAAAAAAGTCCACTAGACGGCCACCGGCACGCAGCGTGCCCAAAACTTTGGCTACATTACCCCACTGAATAGCCAAGCTTGGCTGGCGTTGGCCGAAGTAAGAGCTGAAGGGGTGACCAAGAGCTGGGTCACCCAACACCTCTACTAGGCCTGAACAGCTTCTTTAAGAAATACATTCTTCTCGGTCTTAGTGGATAATTACTTCCACAGATTTATATTTGAAAAACACGTACCTATAAGTTGTTGGGTTGGAAAAATCGGCACAGTTTTGAATACTCAATCAACGCCATGGTATAAAATTTATCCATTTATGATTAAGGAAATAATTTTGTTATACATTTGAGGTATTCCTCGAAGCGCTACTATTTTGAGGCGCTCCTAATGAGGCGCTCCTGTTTTATTCCTCGGAGCGCTCCTTTTAGTAGCGCCTCCAGATAGTAATTAAAAATATTCAAATTGAAGAAAACCTTGAAGCCCACCCACGTTTAAAAATAGGTAAGAGCATGAACGTAATAAATTATATCGATGATTTTTAAAAACTCATTTGTGCATCATCATCATCGAAGTTGCTTAACCAAAAGTTAAGCAACTTAGTTGATGATGGTGGCTTCAAGGTATAAAAATTTAATATTTTAAATTACTATCGGGAGGCGCTACTAAAAGGAGCGCTCCGAGGAATTAAAAAGGAGCGCCTCATTAGGAGCGGCTCAAAATGGTAGCGCTTCGAGGAATACCTCATACATTTACGCCCACTTTTGAAAAGAGGATCGGCTGAATATTAACTGCTTTGATTTGATTTTTGTGTTAGTTAATCAATGAAAAATGATTCCAATCTCAACAACGAAAATCTAAACTAATATAATGAAGAGGAAAGATTAGGCTACAAAATATAACGCTCCGACCCACTGGAGCTGAGTAATGCGAGTAAAACCGTGGGGTACAGCTTGTAGTTTAATATAAAATATGAGTAAAGTTGGCGATAATCAGAATTACGCCCTTTATATAACATAATCTAATAATTATTAGTTATGCGTTTATAAATAACTGGGTTGACCGCAAATAATCAGGAACTTGCAATAAAGTTTGCGAACTTAGTTCAGCTGTTATTAACATATTTTAAGTCAGCTGCTTAATGTGTTTGTTTTATTGAGTACCTATCTATAGTTACAATTGTCGCTCAGTAAAGGTATAAGTTTAGTATAGGGTTGCCATACGTCCCGGTACGCCGGGCATGTCCCGGTGTCGAGCGTCATGTCCCGGTGTCCCGGCCAACAAGGCAATGGTCACGGTGGGGCAAAATAATAAGAACCCTGCTTCGTTCGCAATACGCGCTCCTGTTTGTCTTATCGTCCTGCGTGCGCAATGGGAGAAACCTCTCGGCTCTGTGTGTCGTGTTATTGTTTCATGTACTTATAAACTTCCAGCCAAATTCGTTTAGTAGTTTTTACGTGAAAGAGTAACAAACATACATACATCTACACATACAAACTTTCGCATTTATAATATTAGGAGGATAGATCGATGGTAGGTGTAGTACCAAAAATAAAATATTAACTAAACTATGAAAAAAATCCCTCGTATTTTTATGTACGTAACTGTCGTTATAAAGTCTTAATTATAGCACATATTATATTTTACACTAGAGCATTCTACTATAAATTTCTTTAAAAAAAATTTAATTAGTTTATGTGGAAAACTAATTAAATTTTTTTTAAAGAAATATATATATAAAACTAAGTTTCAATAATGTCTATTATAAAATTTAGATGCACCGGCAGGATATCTCTTCATAACACGTCTCTTATGGGAAAGTAGGTGCCGTCTCTTGATAAAATGGTTAGCATGACTACAACTATCTCCAAAGTTGCATTTGAAAGTACCTAAATATAAAAATAAATATATTTAAAACTCGTATACTTCACGATATTACAACATAATACTGCGGTCACTACCCCGCCTATGAAAAGTAGATGTAGTTACAAGGATTGAGAAAGGTATTCTAAATTGGTTCGGACATATAGAAATAATAAATGAAAGGAGAAATGTGACCCTCCGATGCCATCGAAGCTACGATGTCCGAGAGGCCCGCGAACTGTAAAGTAGAGCGACAGTTGCACAAAATTCCCCTAAAAAATTTAAAAGTCATAAGCCCTCAATAATATCGCATCGCCAGCGACCGCCCTGAGCCGAGGTCCAAGTCCCACAGGGAACGCCCTCGCAGGTTGCTTAGTTTGTAGCTTTTAAACCATGTATTAAGGCTGGAGCTCTCCTCGCCTTTATGCCCAGTCAAGTAGCAAAAACCTCGTGGCTAAATACGTATGTCAGTGCGAAAAAAAATTATTAAAAAATAAAAAGAACGAATGTAAATGGAAGTGTTGAAAGGGTGGACCAAGGTGGACGTAGAAAGGGTGATGAAGGTTTTACGATCAAATCGAGGATGCTCTTAAAAAAGGCTGTGTTAAAAGTACCCTAAACCGAAGGACATGCATGAGGAGATTAATGAATGTAGAAGAGAGACAAAGAGATATGTCAAGATCGTAGCAAGTGGATAGCAGTGGTCTCTGCCTACCCCTATGGGAAAGAGGCGTGAATATATGTATGTATCCCGCCTGCCTATGGGCAAATTACCAAAACCCTCGTTCAGGAGTGGAGTCACGTTCAGCAGTGAACGTGGGCGTACTGATGATGATGATAATAAAATTGAATCAGTAAATTAACTAACATACCAAAGATTGAACTTCACCTCGCTTCGTCATAATTGCTATCCATGATATAACTGTCATCAGGTTACAATAATAATACATAGCTATGATAATCAGTCGTAATCTAATAACTGACCATCATTGTCTCCTCAAGGCTCGGATCGTGGTTTGTGGTCATTATCAGACAAATGGCCTTGACATAGTAAGGATAAACTCGTGATAAGTGAGATTCGCCGAACATGGCACAGATATACTGAGATTTTTTAGTCTTGGATTAAGTGGCAGGATGATTTGCTACTAATAAAAGAAAATAATTTATTGTTTGCATTGAATATGCTCCGTAACTACTCATACGATTTGAAAATTGCTCACAATATTAGATAGGCCATTTATCGAGGAAGGTATCAGGCTATATTTAATTATGAAGATACCACAGGAACGGGAGTGCGGATGAAACCGCGTGCGGAAAGTTAGCTTGTAATTGTTGTGTTTGTTACTGGCCGCTTAGGATTACAGGCTGCTTGTAAACACCAATGGAATTACAGATGTTCATTGTGAAATAAATAATAATGTTCTATTAACCTTTGACTGTTAAATTTATTTGATTACCATACATAATATTGACGACAAGGATACATAATATTAATATTTGACAACATCTGTGGGGCGGCGTAGCGGTAAGCCTCCTAAACGCGCAGTGTCACAGCATAATACTGCGGTCACGAAACGCCTGACAAAAATTACCTTATATGGAAGACCCATATTATTATATTGTAGTTATGAAAATGATAAATTAGTTTTCCTTGTATTTCTTTTCACCATGAGCTTATGGCGCGGTGTTAAAAGAAAAGTGATACAAGGATAAATTAATTTTCTTTAATTTGTCCTTGTATCACAGCAGCATTCAGCAGTGGA
Organism: Nycteola revayana; assembly: GCA_947037095.2. Classification (NCBI taxonomy): domain Eukaryota; kingdom Metazoa; phylum Arthropoda; class Insecta; order Lepidoptera; family Nolidae; genus Nycteola; species Nycteola revayana. The sequence continues at coordinate 15,933,549 of OX344858.2, read as the reverse complement.
CGTTACCTATACCTATAGGCTAATGTTGATGAATTCTAAACAGAAGATTTGTATTTATTAGCAAGAAAAAATTATATAATTATACATGTGGTTAACCTTATTATAAGATGTATGATAACAAAGATTGCACAAGATGTCACGTAATTTTACTCAACCGCAATAAATTGAGCACTTAATTGTGATTACCTACACAATGTAACCCATTATGTTATTTATTAGTGAAATACACGAACGTTTTAACTTCACAGTGTTATTAAGGGATAGTTAGAATATTTTAGTTTTAGTGTGAAAAATCTATAATTGTACAGCAACTGACTATTGTAGATGTACTCGAGCGTTTCAGATTAAGATAGGGTACGTTAATTACATGCAAATAAATTTATTAAGAACTAAAGTTACCGACGTAACCCGCAAAATAACCAAACTAAAGTGGCAATGGGTGGGTCATGTCTACAGAAGGACTGACGCATTCTTGTTTTTTTGTTTTTTTTTTCGGCTTGACATACGTAGGTAGCCACGAGGCTTTAGCTACTTCACCGACATAAAGGCGAGCAGAGCTCCAGCCTTAATAAATGGTTTAAAAACTACAAACTAAGCAACCTGCGCAAGTGTGTCCCTGTGGGGCTTGGACCTCGGCTCAGGGCGGTCGCTGGCGATGAGATTGAGGGATTATGACTTTTAGTATTTTAGGGGAGTTTTGTGTAACTGTCGCTCTACTTTACAGTTCGCGGGCCCTCGGACTTCGGGTCTACGAGGGCATCGGATGATTCTTTGCAAGCTAAGGGTCAGGACAACGACGCATTCTAGAGTGGAGACCGCGTCTCGGCAAACGTAAAGTAAGACGATTCTTAGCAAGATGGCCTGATGACCTGAAAATGGCTGCTGGGTTACACTGGATGCGGAGGGAGAGGATCGGGTGTTATGGCGAAAATTAGAGGAGACTTGCCAAGCAATTTATAGATTAATCAACAGTGGACAGAGATAGGCTGATTGAAAAGTAGGTAACTATACATTAACAAAAACGAATGGATCGTGACGTAAAATGTGTGCCTAAACTTTTTTTTTTCACTATTCGAATTTAAAAATAACGTAGCCCATTGTATTATCTTATTTTTACATATTTTACAGATAACGTAGTTGTCTACGTTATTTTTACATAGCGCCGTTGCGCGTGCAAAAGTCGCTATGTGTTATTTCGTGATTTTCGGTTTTTTATGCAGTTTGAATCGTTATTTCAATACGCACATATAAATTCAATATTTAAAGAGTTACGGAATGTAGCTAATGTAGGTATGTGACATTCATACATCGAAAGTTCCATATTTCACGCTAAGTGTTACCTATATATTTCACGCTAAGTGTTATAAGTTGACTAAAGCTAAAGCAAAAGTTGCGCCCGATATGTTATATGAGATTAAATTCGCTCGCTCGATCACGAAACTCACAGGTTGTGTATTTACGACTCAAATAAATATCTCTATGCGTCAAATTTGCCTCATCATGTTTAATTTTGGCATTATTAATAATGTTATCTATTCAAAAGAAATCTTCTAAAAAAAAAACTACGTCAATTTGTTATATGTATTAAAGTAAAAGTAAATTATTTGAAAACTCTGGGTATTTTTTGAGAAAAACAGTTTTTTGAGTTTCCTGTAAAGTATGTAAAAAACACAGCAATTATGGAACACGCAGCCACGATAGGTAACATTTAATCATGAAGTTCCCACGGGAGCGGGAGCTACGCGGGTGAAGCCGCGCAAGGGAAGCTTTCCGGCTTAGAATAGACCACCCCATGTCTTCCCATGGGTGTCGTAAAAGGCGACTAAGGAACATATGGCTGATGGATGGGCAGCAGCATCTATTAGCTCAACATTTGCATCTTACTGCGATCACCAATCCTGGCAATATCCCTCTACGATCCTGGCTTGCCAAGGTCTGTTAAGAGGAGGCCCATGTTCAGCAGTGGACGTCAACGGGCTGTTGATGATGAAGAGAAGCTAGTCGAACATAAATTCTTAAACACATTAAAACTACAATACATAAAACATCTTACGCAACTAATCATGTCACAATTAACTACTGGGGTTCAGTAACAAAATGGGAATAAGTAATTATAAGCTCATAAAACCGCAAGTCACGAAGTGGTTCAGTTGCTACGTTGATAGCGATCAAAGTTCCGCAATATGAATCAGGATATACAAACCGACGGGTTATTATTAACTAGAAAAGACAATAAGTACGGTTGGACGACAAGGTTGTTTCTTAGTTTCTGGTTTATCAAGTTTCGGTATCAAATAACCAGCCAGGAAATCGTAACGTCCCTCCCATGAGTCACTACGATAGACGACATTGTGAAGGTCACCATAAATTTATCTTTTTTTTTCTGGCATACATCATATAATGTAGTTTGGGTCGAGAGGCTTATTTCACTTCACGTGGCACTAAAGCGAGCAGATTTTTATCCTGTGGGGTTAGGACCTTGGTTCAGGGTGGTCGCTGTCTTGATTGAGGAATTATGACTTTTAGAGTTTTAGAATAGTTTTGTGCAACTGTCGTTGTTAATAACATTTCGTGGGCTTCGTGGGCCTCGCGGACTTATCGGGTCTTAAAAAGGCATTGAAACTACAGGTGTTAACTAACAATTTTCATAATTGTTAAATTTGTATTTGTAATTTGGTGGTCATTTTTATCAATTTTGCACATATAAGGCGCTTCCAAAGTATATGCCCTTATAACAGTAGCTAGTAGTATTATCACGCAAAATTGTTGTCATTAGGTGCGTTAATGCAGACATTTCTATGAAATATTATTTTTAATTCTTAACTTACTGCTAAGATTTTTTTGTTAATGTTATATTTTTTATATTAGTTTGTTTGTTAGTTTGTTTCTATTGAATATGCTCCGAAACTACTGGACCGATTTGAAAAATTCTTTCACCGTTGCAAAGCTACACTATCCCCGAATGACATAGGCTATATTTAATTATGAAGTTTTCACGGGAACAGGAGTAACGCGGGTGAAACTGCACTCGGGAAGCTATTATTAATATAAGCAGTATAATACTCCCCATTCTGTAAGCTCGAGAAATATCGGAAGGATTCGCCTCAGGTACTGCTATCAATTTCAACAAAAAACAAACATCACGAATTTCGTGACTGGCCATAAGCTAGTATAAGTAACAACACGACGAACACAATTTGAAGAAATCGTTATCCATTTCATTTGTGTAACATGTTTTGTTTTTGTTTCTTTAAAGACAATTCCCGTACATACAAAACTAAACTATTACTAAACTATAGTATATAGCTGCGTCCCGTGGTTTTACCCGCGTCACTCTGCTCCATTTGGTCGGAGAATGATATTTTGTAGCCTATATGTTAATCTAGCTTATAAACTATCCGCGTGCAAACTTTCAGCCAAATCCATTCCGTAGTTTTTGCGTGAAATAGCAAGAAACATACAGTCATACACACATACAAACTTTCGCATTTATAATATTAGTAGGATTAGTTTAGTTTAATTTTTGAAGTAAGTATATAACTTAAATGTGTGTTGGGGTAAATCCGAAACGTTGTCAATTTAAGAATATGTACTTTAAAAAAACAGCAGTATCTACCTAACTATTCGTTAATATTAAGGTTAGATTCTTAATAATCACTACATAGTACCTATAAAACAAAGAATTCCCGCTGTCTGTATATATCTACTTTGATCTTTAGAACTACGCAACAGATTTATGTTTGATATATAGAGCGATTCAAGAGGAAGGTTTATATGTATAATTAATTAGTATTGCAGCTAGGTTTGCCATCTGGCAGATCTTTTAGTTTAGCTTTTAGTTTAAGTTAGGTTAAGAACATCTGGTCGGGATGCGTCTGCGTCCCGATATTTCATATGATGTCCAGACTCCCGACAAATAGCTTCTTGTAAATTTAAAATGGTATAAAACATATTATTTGTAAAAAAGCCAAGTCGCGCAACTCAGTTCCTTTACCGTAAAAAAAGTGTTGACAGAGTTGCGAGACTTGCCTCTTTTACAAGATATGTTTTTGATTAAGTTGTCCCGGCGATAATCCTAAAAATATTGGGGTAAAATTCCGTAAAGTCGGGATGACTTGTCGGAATTTTACCCCAATATTTTAGTTTTATCATCTGGCAATCGTAATTGCCGTCGTGCGAAGTCGCAGGTCACTAGTTTTAACTAAACGGTTTTACCCCTAACAGTATACCCAAATTATGTGTTATTGTGACATTATACAAGACTGAGTACCTAATCAGTCAACATTCCTTCTGTTCAATGACCGATATGATCAGTCGAGGTTATTAAATGGTGTGCATTACATGGCTTCGGTCAAGTGAACGCGTCAAGGTGTCACATATTACCCCGCACGGTTAACCAGCATTGTACTTGAAACTATAACAATTGTTGACTGGACTGGTGATCCAGTGTAACCATAGTAGCTTCTAACACTTAGTATAGTTCTCCCGAGCGATTATGGACACGGTGCTCAATCTCTAAAGAGATAAGTCATCTGCACAGGACATATTTTAATGTCTCTCGACACATATTTAAACTCTCGATTCCTCTACTTTCATTAATACGGTAGGTGAGTTCAGCTGACACAACCGGTAAGAGATCATGGGGCCTAGACAATATGTAGCTACATCGGAGCTATCGCTAGTATAAAATCGCTAATGCAAATGTATGGCACTTGACACTTGTCACGTGATTCAGCGGGCGCGGGAAATAACTAGAAATATAATAATATCGCTATGGAAATATTTATTTACCTATCACAGGTTTTAATAGCAATTAATGACTGTACAAATCTCAGGAAAATCCCCTAGTAGGTAATGGAATACTAGTAACCATTACCACCACCTCAAAACCAACCGCAAACATAAAAGATGGCGACAAATCGACAAATCGACTAATGACATTTCCATTCGGTTTATGGGTTTTTTTTAATGCTAATCTTTGACCATAGTTTTAATTACTAATAATATATTTATAATATGAACCGTATAAAATAAGATGGTTGAAATAATTAGGTATTCCCCTAATAAAATTATTTGTGTGTTATTTTTTTTTATTTAGCCTTGGTTGTGCATACATGAATGGTAAAACAAACCATAGAGTATACGCGTTGTCTTCTTAAATCAGATGTCAATCCAGACTGCTATGAATCACGTGTGCAAGAAAGTATTTCACAAAAATGTAATATTTTAGTGGTTGACCAGTGGTTTAAATTCGACCATAATCTCTACTCTACTCGACTGGACTCAACTTTATACAAACTTTATTAGAATTCCAGTTATGATGCTCGCAAGTACTTCAAAATTTTATTTTCAATAAGCACGTATAGTATTTTACGTAGATAACATAAAAGTACAGGTAAAATTCAACACCTTAGTCATATTAATCGATTTTAATTCATATGAATGCTTGACTCATAATTGTACAGGAAAATTCATATCTGTATGGAAACTATTAACACTGTGTTAATAGTTTCCATACAGATAATTATTATTAAACACAATTACACAATTAAGGTTTTAATAACGAGGCTTATCATGTGACGATATCACTATGACTTCGATAAAATGTCTTTATTACTGTGGGGTTATTGTAACGCATCATGTCTGTGTTATTATTCTACTTTTAGTCACATGCGAATCATCCCTCCTTTTCACATGACCATACCAGGACTATCGATACCCTTTCAACTTTTCTATCGCAAGTGCCACTTTCAAACTTCAGTTTGTCCAATCTCTCCCGACCCTTAGTTTGCATAGAAACTCCCGATGCCCTCGTAGACCCGAAGTTCGAGAACCCCGCTAATTGTAAAGTAGAGCGACAGTTTCACAAAACTTCCCTAAAAAACGAAATATCATAATCTTTCAATCCCCTTGCCAGCGACCGCCCTGAGCCGAAGTCCAAGTCCCACAGGGAGTGCCCTCTTTCGCAGGTTGCTTAGTATCTCAGTTAGGCTGAAGCTCTGATCACCTTTTTATCCGGTGAAGTAGCAAAAGCCTCGTGGCTAACTACACAAGTACACATGTCCGTCCGAAAAAAAACGTCTGAAAAGTTTTTTCATTCTTGTTAGTTAATCAGTAGGTAATAATTAACCGAACAAAAAGCTCAGATCGTAGTGTGACAAATTCCCGGTCATTTCAAGGTCTACAAATAATTACTGACGATGACTTTCACGTTGACTTACAATGAATAAAAAACGCAAATTGATACCTATATTACGACAAAAAGTGTGTAAACACTGAACACGTGTTTTAAGAATTTAACGAAGGTCGTTTTTGTTTTGACTGCTTTGCCGGATATTGCAAATTTATTCGTAATTTTCCCATTCGCTCTTTGTGAAATACTGAACTTCCGTCTCCGAAGTAGTACGACGTTGAATAATTGAAGTAGCTGTCCTAAAAATACGAGTAGACGGTGAGCCTTACTGCTTGGTTTCACCAACAGTTCACCATTGGCTATAGTCATGAAATATAGCCAATGGTAAACTTTTATATACTAACCGTGTGGTTTCCGACTTGGAATAGACCACCCCATGTCTTCCCATGGATGTCGTAAAAGGCGACTAAGGGACATAATATGGCTAATGGATGGGCAGCAGCATCTATTAGCTCAAGGTTAACATCTTACTGCGATCACCAATCCGTCTGCCAAGCGTGGTGATTATGGCAATATCCCTCTACGATCCTGGCTTGCCAAGGTCTGTTAAGAGGAGGCCCATGTTCAGGAGTGGACGTAAACGGGCTGTTGATGATGAAACTTTTATGCATGAACATGTCATTAAAGAAATGCTTATTAAAGGTATTAATAAGTATTGTAACGAATCGAACCTATTTGGAACATATTGTTTATTCTAAATTTTAGTGTGCTTGTCTTTTTTTATACTTTTTTGTTTGATTTCTTTATCATGTAAATATAAGAAAACGTAACTAAGACCAGCGCCTTTTTAGTATTCGTAACAAGCATTAGAATTTCTTTTTTCACATACCATTAGATAATTTTGACTTCGTAAATATTTTGATCAAGGATCACTCATGTTCGTTTTAAAACTGCCCGTACATCGTAGTGTGCGTTTGATGCGTCTGATGCGAGTGCCGCTTGGGGTCATCTTAATATCCTATAATTCTGCAATATTTCGGGACATTATAGTAATCAATGGTACACGTGCCATTGATTCGCCATGCCTGGCCTATGTTACTACTCGATAATGTAGCTATCTAATGGTGTAAGAATTTTTGTAATCAATAAAAATACAAAACTATTAATCTCTTTACAATATTATTAGTATCAATTAAGCCAATTTTAATGGTGATAGAATATCTATGGGGAACACATAATACATTAATGAAAAACGATGCGATATTTTCGTCGTTATAACAATTCACCCTACGTATATTTAATGGGATCACAAAGTAAAAGTCAATCGATTTATGTCTAACTGACAAAGTTTCATGTTTTATGGGTCACTCCACGTTATAGCTATGGCAAATGCTAATTTCCCTTTAGAACTTCGGAAAAGATGGCCTCTTTTAAACTTCTTCGCCTTATAAACTTTATAATAGGCTTTTTGACATCTTAACAGATTATTTAACAGCGTCGTGGCAACGTTTATTTGTTTTTAAAAACATTTTCGAAACCCCAAACTTTCGCTTCGCATAAGCTGGTATCACATACATCTTACTAGTTCACCATCATCATTAGCCTTTATAAAGTCGACTGCTGAACATGGGCCTCCTCCCGAGGTAGGGTATTTGCCATAGTTACCTTGCTTGGCAGGCGGGTTGGTGACCGCAGTAAAATGTTGTACCACTCAAGGAAACGCTGCTGCCCGTTCCTTGATATACCGATTATATTAATAATGTTATAACAATAGGGACCAACGGCACCCTCTGGTGGAGGGACAACCCTCCGTGCCTCGCAAAGCACGTAAACTTTCCGAGGCACGGAGGGTAGTAGTAGGAAATAAATCTTAGAATTTACTCAAAGATTTCTTGTCCGGCGTGGGGATCGAAACCACGATCTCCGAGACTTAAAGCGAGCCAAATACCGCTACGCTACGGAGGTTGTCGTCTTACTAGTTAGCCACTAGGTTTTGGCTACTTCACAGGCTATAAAGGCGAGCAGGGCCTTATTAAATGCAAGAGGGTGCCCTCTGTGGGACCTGAACCTTGGCTCAGGGCGCTCGAGTAATGACTTTAGATTTATGTGTTATTGGTATTTGGCCTTTTTGTATGGATCTTGTGTTAGGGTTAAGATATATATATCATAGTCATCGTATCGTAATTACGCCCTGCTCAATATATTGTATATTGTGTCATGTTTATAACCTAAGTGTTAATTCGCCCTCTGTGGGACTTGGACCTCGGCTCAGGGCGGTCGCTAAGGGCATTATGACTTTTAATTTTTTAGGGGACCTTTGTGTAAATTCGTTCTGCTTTACAGTTCACGTGCTTCTCGGACTTCGGGTCTACGAAGGCATTGGTTATATGATTTACATATCTACTAGTTAATGTATATTTAAATATTAGCATATAGAGTCAAAACCATAGTTAATCTCTAGATTCCCCACAATCCTACTAGATATGCCTACCTACTAAATTAGTAAAAATCATAGCATTTAACTGTAGTTTTGTAACTTATAGTTATAAAATTATATTATTAAATGGCTAGGGCGTTGGACTATTGATCATGTGGTCGTCGGTTCGATCCCCACCTACAGCACTACCGATTCGAACCCACTCGTAACTCGTAACACAAACATTTTAGCTTATCACGAGGGGTTAACAAGAATACCTAGCTGCTAGTTATATTTACAAAAAAAAATACCCTTGTAATGGTGGAAATAAAAAACCATATTATCATTATATTTATGAACCGTATTAACTATATTTTTGCAATATATAGTCATCAAAGTACCCTTGTCGTTATGCTGGTAAGAAATAAACTAGAATATTGTAGATATTTTATTTATCTACACATATGACACCTGCACACGAACGTACAAAAACATGTAACGAAGACAGCCGGATGCAGCCATATGTACTTCCCCCGCCTTTGAACCAGATAGGATAATACTGGTTTCGAGCCTATAACCTTGAGTACCCTCACTGTAGCATTTACTAACTGGGGTCGCTTACTCGTTAATGTCCGGAGTAAACGGACACATATAGGTTGATTCATAAAAAATGGACAAGTGCAAGTTGGTACGCCGGGGTACGCCGATTTCGGCGTACTATTTTCTGCCGCATTTGTCAAGTACGACGGCGTTGTCTAGTCACAGATAATAAGTTCGTGAGCATATTACAACAAAGTTGGCAGAATCACTACAGCAGTAATTTAAAATATATCTATATGTATGTAAATATATATATACAGTATTTATAATTGTATAGTATTTTATATAAATAAGTAGTGTTTTATATTTCTATGTATTGTTTTTACCCTTGTTGGTGTTCATTTGTCTCTAGTCTGTTTAACCTCTTCTCTTGTGCACCTACCACATTGTTTCTGCACCACCCAATGGTTGACAGGTAGAGAATGCCTTTGGCATTAAGTCCGCCAATGTACTAATTTGTGCAAGAAGTTTTTATATAAATAAATAAGAGATTAATAAATAAGTGCGTGAGACCAACCATTTATTTAAGCTAACATCATTTATCACGTAGGTAGAATAAGTACCTAACATAATCTAGTCACGTAAACGCGATGATAACGCGCGAGTGCGAAATATTAAGTGAACAGGATCTTAATATCCCGGACCCTAATGTTGCGGATATAATTACATCTTCTTTTTTTTTCTTGAACCAAATAAAAAGTACAAAGACGGAGCGCTGCGAGTAACACCGTGACGCCGCTAAAACTCTGCCTTGGGTGTACATAGGTACACAGCTTACGCACACACGCGTACCCTCCCGACTCTTAGTCCCTCCTGACCCTTAGTTTGCTAAGAACCTTCCGGCCCTCGTAGACCCCGAGTCCGAAGGCCCGCAAACTGGAATACGTGTGTTATTTTACTACACACAGTTTACTAAACTGGCATATTACTTCGATTATATAACCAACATTTACCTAATAAAACTTTCGACACATATTCTTGCACTGAGGATCACTGGCTCGGGTACGCCGATGTAGTATCATTTGCCTCATTTGACAAGTGAGACGGCGGTTTCTGCTGCTTGACGGGAATTTTTGTACCTTTGAATGTCTAGATTGACACTAGAACTAAGTAACTAAATGTTTTGGATCCGCATTCATTACTAATGATGACATAACGACAAGCAGGACGTATGTTAAATACTTGTAGTATGAATAAAAATCAATCACGCTTAGTCGCTTACCAAATATCCTCATAATAACAAGTGAGCTTCAAAAGCGTCTTGGAATATTCAATAAAATTCTGCATACTCTTTAATTGTCAATTTAGGGCGCTCCTATCCCTCCTTCCTCTAAAATCATAAAAGAAGACGGTCACCCATGAAATACCTACCATATCGTATACATTCCTATTATACCTAATAGAATATACTATTCCAAGAAAAATATAATTTTGAGGAATACATAGTCATATGAAATTTTCATATTAACCTTTGAAAAAATAAATTAAGTTGTAGACGATCGACTAAAGTCTAAATAAAGACGAACTAAAATCGATTTGAAGTCGATTTCAAATCGATTATAGTTCGTCTAAATCGATTTCCACCACAAAAAAAAAACAATTGGAATTTAATGCTGACGTTAGACACATTCGGTCATTATTTCCTAGAAAAAAATTTAAACATAATAACGAAACCAATCATCTATACTTACGAACTTAATTACAGTTTGCTAATAGGCACTTCATTGTTTGAATTGAAGACTAATAATAAACTAGAATATATATAGAAAAGTTTAATAGCCTAGACTTTAACAACGATAGGAATTTAAAATACATGCTTCTTTTTTTTCGGACATTTCAGTTTTCCACTAAGGGTTTGCTATTACACTGGGCATAAAAGCAAGCAGAGCTCCAGCCTTAATAAATGGTTTAAAACTACAAACTAAGCAACCTGCGCAAGAGGGCGCCCCTGCAAGACTTGGACCTCGGCTCAGGGCGGTCGCTGGCGAGGGGTTTGAGGGAATATGACTTTTAGTACTACTACGACTTTCAAATTTATGTATGGAATAAGCATTAAGACTGTAAAAAATCTATTAAGTCCGTCAGTTAGATTACCAAAAAAATATTGGACACGTATTTTTTTTCGTTCCTCAAACAAAAAATGACGAATAGGTATACAGCGCGTTGAATTGTACCTAGAAGTGACGTCACAAGCTCTCCTGAACTTTATAGTTTGTTGTTGTTTTGTATCTTTATCAACTTTTATATCTAACTGACATGACGGACTAAATATATTTATTTATTCTGCATGCCTATTCAATTGGTTTTGAACTGTACTACAAGCTCATAGAGTTCAAAATATGGTGGTCGCTTTATGATCACTTTCTAGGCGAAAATTACGCCATTCAAAAGCTTTTCCTACCAAAAACCGTAAGGAACGTCTTATAATGTAGTGACATGTTTTTTTTATACAAATAATTCCTCTTTTGTCTGGTTTAGCGAATAAACAATTAGCATGTAGCTACAATGTAACACGTTGGCTTCAGGGTCGCGAATTGATGGTCAAGGATTGCATATTTATTTGTAATAGTCGGATCCTGTTAGTTGTTAACTGTATAATAATTCGTATGATAATTATTTAAACATTGGGAAGTTGGAAATAATTAAAATTTGCAACTTAGAAACGAAATAAAAAACTGTAATATTGCTTATTTCTTTTATTTATTTATGGACACACATAATAATAGGTAATAAAAAAAGAGAAAGATAGGGTACTGTACTAATTTCTAATGAAATTTCTTATGAGAACTATAAAATTACTTAGACCTAAGGAAGTGGAGAATAGAGAAAGAGAAAGATTTCCTCTCTCTCTTTCTAAACGATATGTTTATAAAAGAGCAGTAAAATAAACCTACATGCACAAATAAATTAATAAATTTTAAATTAGGTATATAATAAATTTAGTCTACAGCATCTGATGCGTAAGATTGAAAAAGTTCAGACTCGGGATAAATCTCAACTATATACATACTGAAAGTAAATTATATCAAACATAATGTGTTTCATCAGCAGCCTATTCACGTCCACTGCTGAACATGGGCCTCCTCTTAACAGACCTTGGCAAGCCAGGATCGTAGAGGGATATTGCCATAATCACCACGCTTGGCAGACGGATTGGTGATCGCAGTAAGATTTAAACGTGGAGCTAATGGATGCTGCTGCCCATCCATCAGCCATATGTCCCTTAGTCGCCTTTTACGACACCCATGGGAAGACATGGGGTGGTCTATTCTAAACCGGAAACCACACGAATAATGTGTTTATGGACTTAAAACTTTATTTGAAAGACATAAAGTCCTATTTACAGTATATAGCTCGACATTTTCATTTCTTTTCTCTAAATTAAAAATAAGCGTTAGCATGTCACAAATTACAACACATTTTCAAATGATATCTAACTATCGTTTAATTATATTAATGTAGGTACTTAGTTAATAGTGTTAATACCTAGTATTAATATAAGTTTTTTAAACAATCTTCCATCAGTGTAGTGATATGATAACATCAAAACATAATGTGACACATATAACATTATATCAGCGACAGTAATTATGTTATTATAATATAAGTAGGTATATTTCATAATTATATAAAAGAACCCACGGTCCGTTGCCATAATTGTGTAAAAAAACTGTATATAAAATCCATTTTATCGAGCACTTATTGTTTTGCCTGGATTCACCCGTATCGCTCCCGTTTCTGTGGGTCTTCATAAATATGTAACTCCTTGGTATCTTTCCAAGTGGCAGTGCACAAAACTAAAACAAACTAAAAGCCATAGCCATAGCCATATACAGGGTGTCCCAAAAGGTTAAGTAGCTGGGAAAGGGGGTGACAGGGGTGGACACAATGGTCACTAGAAAAAAAAAAATCCGCTCTGGGTATTTTAAAAAAAATGGCATTTTTTTAAAAACTTAAAATTTTACACCTTGTTATTTTTGATGTTAATGTTGATGACCTTGTTGTTATTGAAGATTACATAACAGCATTTTTTTTAAATACAGCCATATTTGTAGGTACAGTTAGCACAAGGTGTAAAATTTTTAGTCTTTTAAAAAATGCCATTTATTTTTTTAAACACCCAGAGGGAATTTTTTATATTTTTCTGGTGACCCTTGTGACCATCCCTATCACCCCCCTTCCCAGCTACGTAATCTTTTGGGACACCCTGTATACGGGATGCGTACGCGTCTGTTCAGCTGAACGCGTGCGTACGTGTCCCCTACAAAACTGGCGTTTTCTATGGACATAAGCTGAATTGAGCTGAATAATTGTAATTAGTCCCATAATCCCTCAATCATCCCGTCAGTGACCGCCCTGAGCCGAGGTCCAAGTCCCACAGGGGACGCCCTCTTGCGCAGGTTGCTTAGTTTGTAGTGTTTAAACCATGTATCTAGGCTGGAGCTCTGCTCGCCTTTATGGCCGGTGAAGTAGCAAATGCCTCGGGGCTAACAAAATATGTGCGAGCGAAAAAAAAAAGATATTTTCCAATGATGGAATAAAGTTCATGCTACATTCATGCAATAGGTACTTTTTGGGAATATTCGTTACTAACAAACATACAAAAATATTTCCTTGTATATATAATATCTATTTGTTAATCATAGTACCTACGTAGATACAGTAGAAGATTCTCGAATATCAGAAATTTAAGCTCCGCCCAAGACAGTTAACAACAATTAGGCAACTGTTTCGTCTCACAACTGTTGCGTCCCATGGGATGTGTCACAAAATATGATTATTTTTTTCAAAACGGTTCGTAGGATGAAACATTGCGTTCGTCGTCAACTGTTTTAAAAAGTTATCTTTATTGTCTATTCACACGCACTATGAAGGCTTTATTTCTTGCTAGTGTTCTCGATACAGATTTAATTAAGTATACTTTCTGCGACCAAGGCTAGGTAACTGGAAATCCTTTCGTTTGTATAAAGAGATTCCAGCCACGGATTAGTTCGTGGCGTTTTCCCTGTAGCGACAAAATGTTAAATCACATAGACAATTATTATAATACTTAACAACACCACACGCTTGCTTCGTGCCTGCGCTATAATTAAAAAGTTAAAATGTCTATGAAACAGCTTTTGCAATATACAGCTCAAAAACCCAAATAATAGAAGGACAGAAAAACGAAGCAGCGTCTATTTGTTCTTAACTTCTTTCTGATTTAACTCACTGATATAGTACTTAGTATTTAGCTATTTTTTTACACAATATTATTATTAGAGGAATATAATTATTGCATCTCTAAATTCAATAAAATTAAGTCGTTGCTCATTGAATTATACCTTGTGAAGTAGCTAACGCTTCGAAACTAACTAATTACATATTTACGTTTGAAAAAAGCAGACTTCCCTTTTTATTAGTTTTCAGGAAAAAAAAAGTTTAAATAGACATCTAGTCAAATCAGCCATTCAATGGGACGGCCAGCCCGCCAATCAAACACCGAAATTGAATTCAATGCCTAGGCCAATCGTTGATGGAACTAACATCACTTAACGTTTAACTGGCTTATAGTAAGCTTTAGTCCTTTGAGTTTGGCTGACGTAAAATCAGGCAGGTGATTTAAATTTAGTTAAGGTTTAGATTTTTGTTTAACCACCCATAATCAACTATTAAGCTTGTTGTTCTTTAGCCATTTAATTAAATGTCGGCGTCCAATTAACGGGCTAGACTAAAAGAACTACATGTCTGCGACATAAACATAAAATTCAACAAATAAAATAATTCAATTACGATGCAATTCTTCAGTGCGCACTATAACCGGCCCGATATGCATGACTCCATCTCAAGGCTGAAAGCAAATAGAAAAAATATCAAAATAGAGCGGTTAGTTGGGGTCAAAACTCTGGCAACATTGGCCTTGTAAGGAGTTCTCATACAAATGTCCGCTTTACAGGAGAGATAAGTAAATATATTGAGATAAGTCGGGTAATTTAGCAACTGATATTAAGAAATGACATAGGTATAAATTATTCAGTTATGTCTTATAGATTACTTAATTATTATTAAGACTTACTAGACGATATGAGAGTTTGTATCGTTTTGTTTAAACAACATTATAAATCATATTATTCGTAAATACACTTCCTGTAGGTACAATATAGTAAAATAAGTATATTCTTTTGGCTTCCCACACTTTGGGCGTGAGCTACCTCGTGTGTAAACGACACGAGTGCCAATCCCGACCTTGTCATCCGCTACACTTGCAGTCGTCCGCATGTAACACACGCTCGAGGAACGGGCAGGCCAATTATGTTATAGCTTTAATTTAGCAAATCTTTCAAGCGGATATCTATTGACAAAGCTTATTCAAACATTTTTATGAAATAATTTTGTCTCTTCACATTGAATTATTGTTAATATGTATAAAAAAAGTCTCCAACAATATCCGACTTGGTTTTACGGTTGGGAATTTTTCTATAGACTTGAGTTAACTCGAGTATAAAAATAATGCGGGTAATGAACCCTTTGCTAAGTTAAATCCAATACGAGGAGGCTAAAGAATATTTAGCATACATTACTGGTTTCGCTTCCAATTAAATTAAGGCTGGCTCTGCTCGCCTTTATGCCCGGCGAAGCAGCAAAATCCTCGTAGCTAACTACAAAAATGTCCATCCGAACAAAAAATTAAATTTGATATTTATGAGTATGGATCAAAATCTTGTAAGATAATGTTAAGTATTCAAGTTATATGTATCAATCAAAATGTATCGAAGTGGAATAATTAAGTTTAATATCTTGCATTGTGATTTGCGATGAAATATTATTTTAATGTAGGTCAGACCAAAAATGTACGCATTGAAAGGATTTCATCGACAAAATGCAAGGTTAAAAATTTCGACACCACTTAAAAATCCACCCACTCAAAATAAAATAATTAAATTATTATCATTAAAAATATTATTTATATTTAAAATTAAGAATTGTCCTTAATGTTATGAGCATAATATTGTCTTTAATTTGAAATTTAAGTTACTATTTGTAAAAAAAAGGACGAATGCAATACAGGTCATAAAGCCAAAAGCCAAAAACTGAAATAATCCATTTCCAAAAAAAATAATTAATCTGTGACCAAAACATTAACTAGTTTTTTTTTTTACTTATCTTCTTGTCTTTTTCCATCCCTACCTGCCACGTTTCTAGATTCTGCGCCTCTTCCTTCCATCCCTGCAAGAATCCATCTAGTTCCTCCCGTCCTCTCTTTCGTGGCCTGCCGAGGAAGGGTTCATAATCACCTTCGCCGCTTGACGGGAGGGTTTGTGACAGCAGTATTTTGTCGTAACACATAACGTCCTCCTTAGAGACGTGTTATAAAGAAATTGATAATTTTCGATGACCGGTAGGGTTCCACCGTAGCCTGATTGGTTAAGGCATTAGGGGCTTAACCTAAGATGCGGTTTCGAGTCCCACCGGTGGTCGAATTTTATTAATCTTAATTTTGAAACATAGTATATGGTAAACTTATCCGTAAAGTGTGCAAAATATTAAAAAAAAAAAACTACCAATGCATGCCTGTCATTTCAAAAATAGAATCGCTTAATCACGTGACAAATCTGAAGTACTATTGGCGTTAGCGATTTTATGGTAGCGATCGCTGCGTGTAGTAGTTGGATTTTGTCTAGGCCCTCTGAGGTGTTACGACATGACATAATACTGTGGTCTCCAACCCTCCTGTCAAGTTGCGAAGGTGACTATGGCAAAACTCTCCTTCGGGAAAAGGCCCATGTTCAGCAGCAGACGTTATACGGGTTGATGATGATAATGAATATTCACTTCGAACCAAATGTACGCAACTAATTGTGGCGATAATTTTACCCTTTGTTTCTTTATTTACCTAATACATAACGAATTTGTAGCAAAGGATATGTCTGTAGATATGTATTGTCCTATTAGAATCTCTTATATTAACAATGTTACACATAATGGTACGTCAACTAGTAAAAATTAACATAATTGGTTAAAATAACAATTGCGTAT
Source organism: Nycteola revayana (assembly GCA_947037095.2). NCBI lineage: Eukaryota > Metazoa > Arthropoda > Insecta > Lepidoptera > Nolidae > Nycteola > Nycteola revayana. Next base: position 15,916,384 of record OX344858.2, on the reverse strand, counting down.
TTTTGACTTCAGTAAGTACTTATGTTTTGTGTTCTGCTTTGTCGCGGCATGAGTCATATTTCCGCATGTTTATTAGTTTCAGCCATGCTTTAAAGAAAATTGACTAAAAAAACTCTCTTATTAACTTAACACAACAATATTTATTAGTTATAAGGCTCGCCTTAATTATCTATGATCGTGGGTTGGAATCCCGCTACGGGCAAAAAATAGACCCATTCTAGGTCTAATTGGTTAGGGGAGTACCCTCCGTGTCTCAGAAAAACACGTAACGCCATAAGTCGCTTGTTATTGCATCATATACCAGGTAACGGACTACAACTTTTACCTGTGCTGCAGGTACCTGTGCTGCGGCCACCAACTCGCCAGCTAACCGAAGTGGCTATGGCAAAAAACCCCCTCTGAGGGGTACCTATGTTCATTAGTGGATTTAATTCGATTAAAACGATGATGACTCGTATAATTATCATAAGGTCGGATACCTACATGACATACTTCATTTATCACGACTAAGGACTGTCAAGCATCTTAATGACCTCGAAAAAAAATGGCGTAGCTGAAAAAGAATCGTTGATTAACCTTATACATTGTTACATCTACGTGATATAACCCATCCGTAAAATAAATTCGAAGGTCTTTATATTTATATAACAAACAAAACATTTGTTGAAACTGGAGCAGTTTGTAAAAAAACGTTGAGGTCGTACTTTTATAAATTTACAAACAATACACAAGATCTATCTATAAATGGAAGTGAACTACTTACTTAAATAAGAAAAACCTTTTTAATCTTGACCAAGTTTCATCCCTCCAGTATCAATTTCAATTTATCTATTAAGCAATAATTTTAATTGTATAGGTATGAATAAAGCATAGAGACTAAAATAAAAAAATGAGAAAATGGATAAAATACAACAACAAACTTAAATTATATAAATTAACAACTAATAAGAACTACAAAATTACAACATATGGCGCCCCTGTGGGGCTTGGACCTAGGCTCAGGGCGGTCGCTAGCAATGAGATTGAGGGATTATTACATTTAGTTTTTTTAGGGGAGTTTTGTGCAGCTATCGCTCTTTTTGACAGTTCGCGCCTCTCGGACTTCGGGTACCTATACGCGGGCATCGGAAGATTCATTGCAAACTTAGGGTTGGGAGTGACGTTGGAAAGATGTTAAGTGGCATGTCGGTCTAAATTCAAAGACAGCTAGTATTCAGATTCATATTCATTTATTGCACACCATATGTATGAATAAGTTGTTACAAAGACCAAACCAGTACAAAGTATGGACCCTGTCAGGCACGGCAAGTTAGAAGAGAGGAGATAGCGAAGGAGCAAAAATCTAAAATAATTTAATCATATTAAGTCACCCATTAAGTGAAATATATGTATCATAATTAGTTATATAGTTGTAGTACCAGTACAGTAGATAAGTTTAGCACTAGCCAACCTTATCCTGGTAGCACTTTTCTAATCTCCAATACGTGGTCTAAAGGATACTTTCGAAGATATCATCATCATTCTCGATGTATAAAAATATCTGTGTTTGGTTGAGTTAAGTTCATTTTCATTCGAACCCATGATCTGATGATGATGAAATGCGAAGAAAATACGTCAAGATGTTAGATAGCAACCATTATGATTTAGTAGAATAATTATTTAGTATGCCCAAAAAAAAAGACAATTGACTAAGAATTATATGCCAGTTAATTATGTGATATAGTTTCATTCATACAGAGTATTAAGCGCGCGGTTGTTTTATGCGATAAACGCTGCGTTACACGCAATGCGATTATATGTCGTAAATTTATATCTGCGCTTGGCGCTGCGTCAACCGCGTAAAACAATGGTTTGTAATTATATTACCTGATATGAAATGATGTACGTTAATCGCATTGCGTTTATAGCATACAACAACCGCGCACTTTACAGAGTCAACCTCAAACACATTGTTTTTTAGGGTTCCGTAGCCAAATGGCAAAAAACGGAACCCTTATAGATTCGTCATGTCTGTCTGTCTGTCTGTCCGTCTGTCTGTCTGTCTGTCTGTCTGTCCGTCCGTATGTCACAGCCACTTTTTTCCGAAACTATAAGAACTATAATGTTGAAACTTGGCACATAGATGTATGTTGTGAACCGCATTAAGATTTTCACACAAAAAGAGAAAAAAAATGGGGTTCCCCATACTTAGAACTGAAACTCAAAAAAAATTTTTAATCAAAAATGATATTGAGGTTTCTAATATCATTTTTTTCTAAACTGAATAGTTTGCGCGAGAGACCCTTCCAAAGTGGTAAAATGTGTGTCCCCTCCCGTGTAACTTCTAAAAAAGAGAATGATAAAACTAAAAAAAATATATGATGTACATAACTATGCAAACTTCCACCGAAAATTGGTTTGAACGAGATCAAGTAAATAGTTTCTTTTTAATACGTCATAAACCGTAAACCGCAATTTAACTTTTATTCAATAGTTAGGCACTTGCAACTAGTACGGAACCCTTCGTGCGAGAGTCCGACTCGCACTTGGCCGGTTTTTTTATTTTTGAGGTGTGGATGATGCTATTGACCAGCTAAGTTTTAATGACATGTATTTAATTAATTGTCACTAAGAAAGACTAATAACTAACTTGATTTCAATTGCCGCAAAATAATTAGCGTTGAAATATAATAATCACTACACTTTTTAATATGTCTGAAACATGTTGCTAAAATATCGAATATATTGCTAACATAAATCAATTATTAATCGGATTTAGGATATGCAATCATTGAAACTATTCAGACGGAAATTCTGATTTCAGTTTTGCACTAATCCCGCGGTGCTCAAAGTTTATGAGGGGGTCGGTCCCATGATGCCTCTCCCAAGCCTCGTCGCTTACCACCAAAAAAAAAGACTTTGCTCCACCGGATACTGAGTGGTCACGGTATTTGCTTCTGAGACCTGGTGTTGTGAGTTCGATTTCCACCCGGGACAATTATTTGTGTAAACCATAATTAGAACAATAACTCCAGATTAAATTATAATAAATCATTATAAAGTGATTGATAAATCGGTTGGGATCCGCCACGGCCGATTGGAATCCTGCCAGTACTTTAACTTAAAAAAAAAGAGAATTGTTGTACCTGGCGACCACCAAAAAATTGCCAGAGGTTAGGTTGGTAACGCGTGAGTGCTACTTCTGGTTATGCAAGCGTTCACTGGCTACGGTATCCATCAGGTCAATAGTATGCTTCTTGACAAAAAAAAATACCACAGTAAGACAAAGTTTGGGAACTCGTGCAATAATCTATTCCAATTAACCTGCATGCCCAGTATGGTAAATAGATTTGAACCCCGATCCTTCATATCTCGCTTCAATAATATTGGTGTTGCAACAATATCAGTTATCAAATTTTGAACTAGTATATATGGAATCACTTTATATGCAAATTCCACCTACGCAGCGCTACCAAATTTACTTTCTAGCAATGTACAGTTAGTTACATCGATAATGGCTAACATATATATATATTTTTAACTATAAATAATTTAAAAATGAACTTAAAGAAACTAGGAATAAAAGACTTAACAGAATCCGTCATTTACACAGATAACTGTCCCATGTGGGAATCGAACCCATAACGTCAAGTATCAGAAGCCACTAACGGACCACTGATCCACAGGCCCACTTGTAGTCGGTTGAAAAGCTATCAACTTTTTGACCGACTTCGACTCCAAAAACATCAGGTGCATGGCCAGCTTTAGCCTCCTAGGCCTTGCCTTTGGCCTTTAGGTATTCTTATTACATTATACTTTTAAAGGGCTTATTTCTCCAATATAATCATATGAATTAATGGAAAACTATAATTTTTTCCATAATTTCTTTAAAGCCATTTATTATTTGCGTTGGTTATTGATAACCTACAGTTCATTGCTACAATGCAGGATCCTAATTCAATGCAATACAACGCTTGTTGTATTTTAATGAGAGAGGTACGAAAAAAAATATAGGTACTCAAACATCGATGCAATAATGCTGACAGCCGCGCACCTGATCGGATGTCACACTGATGCAGTTCCAGATATCCTCGACAGTGGCATCTAGAAGAGCACCCAAGAGGTTTTAATAGGTAAACCGTCTCATCATGATATCAGAGGCATTCCGTTGCGATGGAGAGGGGAGTCCCACATATTTCAACGCTGCGGAGAAGCTGCGTAATGCCTTTCCTCTTGGAGGAAAAAAGACATACCTACTACAAGCTATTGCATGTGACTGTACCATCAGCACATCTAAGTAGGTAGGTCGCCTAGAGCTTCTAAATACGACCTGAGGGTCACATGACCTAGCATACGTAACTCTGATTTTATTTAATATTCTTCTTGCGTATTAAAGCGATCATTTATGTCACTAGACAGACATTGGCGCCCGAAAGTGTCGCAATTCGTGGATTTGCAATAGTAACCAAATTTTGTTTTAGATTAGTTGTATTTAGAACACGTCGATTTTGGGATATGTTGAGAAATTTGCGTAGGAGTACGTTAAGGTTTTATTATTTTATGAGACGTATTAGACTGGCGACAAAAAAAAAAGCATTCATTTACCACCATACTTGTGTCGATGCAGGATCGATGACAGCACCGAGATTTTCTTCCTTTAAAATATTATCATAAGTTTCTTTTCAAACGCGATTTTGGACACTACCAAAGTCCAATATGTCCATCGTTTCATCACGGACGAAATATGAGGAAAGTGGTATTGTTTTCTCGACTGCAAGGTTTTTTTATTTTTCGCTTTCCACCGTACTAATTTCTTTTTTTTCTGAGCTACATTTATGTAGTTAGCCGCAAGGCTTGTGCTACTTTACCAGACAGGGCTTGTACCTCTCTCTCAGGGCGGTCAATGGCGGCGTGGCTAGGGATTGAGGAATTATGACTTTTAGTTTCTGGGTTTTGTGGAACTGTCCATCTGATAAGAAGCAGATTTATTAGTTGTGCAAATGCTATCAACTGTTGTATTTATGCTCCATAATTTTAGGAGATCGATACTCAACATTGGCAAAATACTTACAAATGCATATAATTAGGTTACAAAGTGAAGATGCAAAATTAAAACGTAATACCTAATTTGTATCATTTTTTTATATTCAATTATTAGTAAGAATCATTAACCTATTGCATTTCAAAATGAAGACACCAAAAAGCTTAACGATATAAATCTAATATAAGTATTTTCAATGTCTTAAGAGTCAATGACCGTTTTTACTCTAATGAGTATTTAGTCATCTTTTTTGCTATAATTATAATATATCTCATTGAAATGAGGATATTTTGTACCTGCTATATTAAAGCAAAAATATATTATACTAAGGACCCGCCTCTGCTTCGCACGGGTGTAATGCTGATGTATTATACATTTAAACCTTCCTCTTCAATCACATCTATTAAAAAAACCGCATCAAAATCCGTTGCGTAGTTTTATAGATATAAGCATACATAGGCATATAGGCACAGAGAAAGCGACTTTGTTTTATAATATGTAGTGATGATTAAAAATATACTAATCAAAAACTAGTAGCGCCATCTATAATTTGGAATGCCAACTATCCTATATCGCGCAATACAAGTTCGCAAGCCAATTCGACCATGTACAATTTCTTAGCACTAGAAGAATGTACAGAATGACCCGTCAGGCGTCGACCGCATGGCTTACCATCTCGGTCAGCAAAGAAGATCTTCATTTTTTATGGAGGAACGCCACCGACGATCTAGTTTGTATGAACGTCTCTCTCCTAACACAAGTTCGCAGTCATTTTAATCTCTATCTTTAATGGAATCGAAAAAGTCGAAAAACATATACAATAATTTCGCTGCACAACGACTAAAAAAGCACTATAGTGCCATATAGAATAATACTAGTAGTAGTAAGTAATAGTATAGTAGGTACTCTAATTATATATAAGAAATCAATATATTTTTTTCAATTTCAAATGGACATAATTAGCAATGACACCGCCATGCGTCACACTAAATAAATAGATACGTACCTGCTTAATGGAATGTAACAAAAACTCTTCAATCAATCAAATGAAGGCGGAAGTGTATTTTTATATCATTGATTGATAATTGCAAAGCTGTTGAAACGAGTCAATCCAAGTGCAAGGTCTTGGTCAAGGACAAAGACCTAGAAACAACTTTCGTAATAAAAAACCTCTGACGCAGGCTTGCCAAACTGGTTTGAGAGGCAAAGCGTTTATTTTCTTTACGTACATATATAGGTGTGTGTTATGGGATCCCATCTTTTCGTATTATGTTTTTACTATCCAATAGCTGCTGCCCGCGACTTTGCCCGCGATTTTTCAAGCTACATAACATTGAAAATACCATCTAAAACACCTACCAGTAGTTGGTGATTAGAGATTAGGTAGAAAACACGAACACACAAACAGAGTTGCACAAAACTACCCTAAAAAACTAAAAGCCACAATCTCCCTCAATCTCATCGCCAGCGACCGCCCTAAGCCGAGATCCAAGCCCCACAGGGGGCGGCCTCTTGCGCAGGTTGCTTAATTTGTAGTTTTTAAACCATTTTTTAGGCTGGAGCTCTGCTCGACTTTATGCCTGGTGAAGTAGCAAAAGCCTCGTGGATACTACGTATGTCCGTCCGAAAAAAAAGGGAAATTCGATTTATACCTATCAATAAAAATCCCATTCAAATTGGTTACTGAGATTAGCCGAAGATCAAACAGACAGGCAACATTTTTTTAAATGATGTTTTTGTTATAAGTACTCTATCCATAAAACTTTCGTATCCATTTAGTCTTACAACACTTCAAAAATCGTTTTCAATAAAAAAGTTAGCAAACTTTTTAAATCCATAGGCGTTATCATTTCCAGCCAGAGATTTAAAAAGACAACTTTTGCCTCGCATTATCTATAATTAGTTTCAAAGTTTGCGATGTCATTAACAGATTTAGATTTCCAAATGTATTTTTCTTGGCGTAGAAATAAATCCCACCAAAAACATAAGGTAAAAAAGGAAAGCCAAGTTCAATACAAAAATTAAGCTTGGCTGTGGGCTTCGCCGCAAAAAGAATGGAGATCTGAATGAGTGCCAAGTTCTATGAAAAATCGAAATATGTATTTATAGGAACAAAATAACATTATGAACAAGTATTAAACTCTAATTCTTTGCTTTAATGGATACCTATAACAATTGCTGTTATTTAAAAATGTGAGATCTTAAAGTAGGTTAGATTTGAATTTTCATTACATCAGTCATTTTATAAAGTTATTCATCATTTGAATACTGATAAAAACTGGCCAAGTCAGATCTAACCTACTTTAAGATCTCACATTTTTAAATAACAGCAATTGTTATAGGTATCCATTAAAGCAAAGAATTAGAGTTTAATACTTGTTCATAATGTTATTTTGTTCCTATAAATACATATTTCGATTTTTCATAGAACTTGGCACTCATTCAGATCTCCATTCTTTTTGCGGCGAAGCCCACAGCCAAGCTTAATTTTTGTATTGAACTTGGCTTTCCTTTTTTACATTTATGTTTTTGGTGGGATATCATTGCTTTTTGTAAAGAAAACAAGGCAGGTATTGAGATTTAATGTGTTAGTCAAATAAATTTAGTCGAACGACGCAGCATAAAACGCAATCTAATAGGTGGGTTTCCGCTAAACAACCGGGCATAACGATGACGCTGGCGCGAATGAGCGCCGCCGCCGCTAACAGCATACTTTGGTTCGTTCGCATTTTAAGTCGTATAGCGCTTGTGAGCCTCGCGGGCATCGGGCGCGCGTACAAGTGCAAGGCGCGAGCGAGTTCAACCAGCATTCTTAAATTAGTCAATACATACGTACCTACATCGGTAACAATAAGACATCGCTATTGCCTTGACCTTGGTATACATACACATTGGACTTTCTTTTAAGTTACAAAGAGTTCGAACTAACAAATTTATACCTTAAAATATAAAAAAATATAAAAAATCATTTTTATTTACGTAAACCAATTACAGGCACTTGTAAATCGTCAAACATTATTTGAAAATTAATTATTATTTATCTTAAATTACATTTGCTGTTTATTTATAAACCTATTCAAATTACTTATTTATAATTAAATTAATTATTATAATTAATGTATATTGTCGCTAGGAGGCAAAATGCTTGTTCTGTCTATATTATGCCAAAACAATTGTCATTATTTGGGTGGACCATGAGCATATAACGACGGACGCGCTTTAATGCTACCACCGGATCCAATGCGCCCCAACTGAGAAGATCCGGCGAAACAAACTCAGTGGGTTACTCTACCACCGGTTTCAACACGGCCCACATGAGGCGGTCCGGCGAAACATACTCAAATGGGCAATTACGCGGGGTTTAGGTCCAGTTATTTAATTTATATTTTAGTAGGCACACACATTTATTGCCCTAACGGTTGTCTTGTTATTATTTGTTTATTTTTGCTCAATAAGATTGAATGATATTGAGACAGAACTAGCGTTAATTAATAGTTAAGGTATGTAAAGAAGTCAATTACAGACAGTTCACAGGATAATACACAGTTCTAGTCACAACTATTGTACTTGGCTATATTATTATGGTCTTCAGTGAGGTAGGTGCAAAGATGGTACCGAAACCCAAACGTCTTTATCTTCAATATAGTTCTGAATACTATAGTAACCTTTTGACATGAGAACAGTTTTGACATGTGATTTAAATCTTGTATCAGGCAAGTCTGTAATATAATTAGGGAGTTTATTATAGAACCTAATACAATTTCCCATAAATGATTTATTCGTTTTGCTAACTCTAAATCCTGGAACAGCAAGTTTATGTTTATTTCTAGTATTAATATTATGAATGTCACTTTTTTTACTATATTTATCAATATTTTTTCTAATAAAAAGAATATTTTGGTATATATACTCAGAGGGCACGGTAAGTATATTAATATTTTTAAAAAGGTTACGTAGGGAGTCGCGACTACCTAATCCATACATGGCCCTGACCGCTCGTTTTTGTAATACGAATATAGTATTTACATCGGCGGCTGACCCCCACAGCAGAATTCCATAAGACATAATGCTATGAAAATACGCGAAATACACTAGCCTAGCCGTGGCTAAATCGGACAACTGTCTGATTTTCCACACAGCATACGAAGCTGAACTTAATCTACCAGCGAGTTTTTCAATATGAGGGCCCCATTGTAGTTTAGAATCTAAGGTAATTCCTAAAAATATGGTTGAAGTGACCAAATCTAATGTTTCTCCATTCAATGAAACTACTGGGATGGAATTGATTACATTTGGTAGAACGAATTTGACACATTTGGTTTTTCCTGCATTAAGCAAAAGATTATTTGCGGAAAACCAGTTTGCAATTAAACCGAGTGTTCGATTATGTTCAATTAGATCAGTATTTTTTCTTTTAACTTTAAAAATCAATGATGTGTCATCGGCAAACAGAACAATGTCTGATAATTCATTAATTAGGTATGGGAGATCATTTATATAAACTAGAAAAAGAAAAGGACCTAAGATTGATCCCTGGGGCACCCCCATTTTAACAAAATGCCCTTCAGAATTCACGCCGTCTATAGATACTATTTGTTTCCTATCTGATAAATAGGATATTACAAGATCAAGTGATTTATCACAAACACCATAATATTTCAACTTTAGCACGAGCGTTTCGTGATTTACACAATCGAATGCCTTGGAGAGGTCACAAAAGACTCCCAGAGCATCCTGCGAACCCTCCCAAGCCTCCAATATTGATTTAATCAAAGTACTTCCCACGTCTTGAGTTGAACGACCCTTCGTGAATCCAAACTGCTTGTCGTGCAATATCCCATTCACATTAAAATGAGTCAACATTTGGCCAAGCATAATTTTCCAAAGATTTTGCTTAATGTTGGTAGTATTGAAATAGGCCTATAATTAGTCGCATTATTAGAGCAACCTGACTTAATAATAAAAATATGATTTATTAAATATTAAAAAATATTATGTATTAAATATTATTATGACGTCAGTATAGCGTTTTCTCACTGGAGCTAGAACTGAGTGAGTGAGACAACGCTAAACGCGTGACAGTTGACAGCGGCAAACTTATAGCGAACGGGTTGTAGGTATAAATAAAGTATTTATTTATTCATTGAATCTCATCTATGTACTCTTTTATACTGTTATTGGTTTAGGCACGAAGAACGTTTGTGGTTATAGTATGACAATTATTTCATTCACCGTTGAGAAAGAAGCAGGATGAACATAAATGTAATAAAACAATAAATAACTAAATCGGTATTCGTAAGCGATGCCTTTATGTAGATTTACTTCTGTTCTATGTATAATTATGTGGTGCCGCGCGCCGCCGACGACACACCGTTGGTCGGTTTTTTAGAGCGTATTAAAAGTTTTTTCTATGGGGACAACACTTTTTTTTTTTGACTTTTTTTTATTTTTTAATTTTTTCCTGGGCTTACACACAATTACTGAGTTGGATTCCAAATTTCATCCTTCTAGGTCATCTGGAAGTAGGTTAGAATTAGGTACTATATGTCAGTCAGTCAGTCAGTGCTAAAATTTACGACTTTTTGACCTTCATATCTTTATAACCGTTTGAGCTAGCTTCATGAAATTTGGGCTTCTACATGTCCTTATGGATATAATTAAACACACGTAGTTTTATTTGTGTACGTTAAAGAGGTTTTGAGTTATAGAAGGGTCAAAAGACGACACGAACCACTTGGTGCCACAAGTGGTTCGTGTAATATTACACTTGGCGCTGGCTAGCCAGTTCCTTGCTTGAACTTGGCTTTGACACGCTGCCGCGTGTCTAGATATAGGTACTTAGTGCTTTTGTATTATAGACCACCTGCCCTTTATTGAATTAAAAAATAAGTTCTGTCCCATGCGGTTTCACCCTCTTACATCTAGTTCCCGTGGGAACCTGGTTAAATTATAGCCTATGACGATCACAAATAATGTGACTATCTATTGGTAAAAGAATGTTAAAATCGGTTCAGTAGATCTGGAGATTATTCCCTATAACCTTGTTTATTTTTTACCTATAACATTTTTTTTAAAGGAGGGCCTGTCAAAGTCGACGAATCTTGAAAATTTTAAATTCGTAGTATAACAAATAGTCTCAATTCTCGGAAACTTGAGGCAATTGTGTCATTATTTTTTATTGGGATTCTAGAAATGTTATTTAGGATTACGTTTCCAAAGTTCAAATGAACAAAAATAAAAAAGAATAACCACAATAAACGAAAAATGGTACAGTTTGATCAAATTTCTAGGTTTTTCTTAAAATGCCCATAATTTTCAAACTGCATGGGATAGATTTTTTTTTCAGATTTTTCTCGTGATGGTTATGATTAATCCTGTCACCCCGTTTCGGCTTGACGTTGAGTTCTGGGACACCCTGTATAGGTAAAGGGGGGAGGTGTGATTGTTTTTATGTACGACGGGACCGATTTCAAAAATTATTTCACCCTTAGAAGGCTGGATTATACAGGAGTAACATAAACTATATTTAATAATAAAGTTCCCACGGAACAGGACCTACGCGGCTCATGATAAGCTACCTATCTACCTTTCATCAGAAGTCAATCTAACAAAAAAATGCCTTATCATTATATTGTACAAGGTCAAATTTAAGTAACCCTCTAAACCCATTGTAAAACCATATCCCGAAATAAAATACAAGTGACTCTCAACTCAAGCCCTTCTTGCTTTTATCACGGTGGCGGATTCGTAAAGAGGTGCATAAATTGGATGGTCCTTCACAGAGCTAAATGTCAACGTTCAAGATATGATAAAAAGATCGTTACTTTCACGTTTATTAAAAACTTACTATCTGCGACTTCATCCGCGTAAATTTCGATTTCTCCATAAAAACCACAAATTGTTGACTCCCGTTTTATCTTTATAGAGCAGGGATGGCCAATTTAATAAGACCTTAATTCAACTATTAACTAAAAGGATTGTGTTATCAACCGACGACAAACACTAACTTTGTCACACATATTTATAGACTAAAATATGTCGTTATTATTATATAGTTTGATCGACAGTAAAGGTTGGCTACCCCTGTTACAGAGGATGATTGTTGAAGAATCCTGTTTTAGCCTACGACAAAAGTTATTAAGCTCACACACGGTTTTTGCGACTCAGCTAACAAAATACAGCATTGCTCCGTTGAAAGGCAATGCTTATCTGAAGTACAAAGTAAATAGCAGCAATCGTGGAAGGTAACGAGGGACTCGTTAATGCGGCTGCGGGGTTTTTTATGGCTCCCGGTTTCCAAGGCTCCAATGTTTTGACTTCAAAAGGCACAAACACATAGCCACTATCAAGGTTACTAGCGTATTTTAATATATCACTGTCTTTAAATTCTTCTTCTACAGTCAGTACCACATATTATCGCATATGTGGGACTCGCCCTCTCCATAGTGGTGGTATGCTTGACTCATACCACGAGGAGAGGACCCTACACGACTAAAATCCCCCGGACTCCATCCACCTTTGGTGAGGGCCGAGTCAAAAGTAATCCGGCCCAAGATCAAGTGCAGCTGAATTTAATTGAAAACGAAATTTCGAAAACCCATGTCATTTGCCAGGTCATATGAATTGTGCCGTTTTGGAAATTGCTCATTCAATTATTATAAATTCAATTTAAAGGGGCCGTAGCCCAATGATTAGCCCGTCGCACTTGCGATCATGTCCCGATTCGTTCCCACCCATAGCTCTGCCGAGACGTGAACCTACTCGTAATACAAGTCTTTTAGGGGTTAACAAGAGTATTAGTGTCCAAAACCCATTTTTTTTTGTTTTCCGGGTGGATATGCATTTACGCATTCCCACCGCCGCCGCTGCAGCGTATCCGCGCGCTGGTGGCGGCATATGTGGGACTCGCCCTCTCCATAGCGGTAGTATGCTTACTCATGCCGAGGAGAGGACCCTACACCACTAAACCCCCCAGACACTCCTTCGATCCGCCGCTGGCTGGGGCCAATCCGGCCCATCCCTCAACGACCTAGCTTCCCAAGGTCTGTTAAGAGGAGGCCTATGTTCAGCAGTGGATGTAAACGAGCTAATTATACGTATTAAGTAATTATTTTCACACGTGAATTGAATAATTTAATGACTGTTCATAAGAATTTGTCATACAAAGGCATGATTGCAGTAATTTTATGATTTTATTGTCCTTGCGAATTAATGAACAGACAAAAAGCCTGTTGTGCTTTGTTATCGTATTGTTTTAATCTAGACTGCAGTTGCATGTTCAGATGGTTTTAGATTTACATATTGGGTAAACTGAATTGTAATTATTCTATACAAGGTGTAACGGAAAGAGTATATACATAGAAAGAGCAAGGCTTCTCTGGATGATAACAAACGATATGGCAAGGGTTATTTAATCCTATCTCTACAAGTCCGGAAGTAATGATTTTTTTAAATTCATAGATTCCAGAAACCAAACTTTTCAAATTGAAATAAATACATCACTAGCACTCAATCAGCTGATCGATGTCAACGAACTATTTGCAAGTAAAAATAAACTCCTGGTATTTCTGAAAAAAGCATTTTTGTTTTTTGTTTGCAAAATAATACTGACTTTTTTTTTTTTTTTGAGTTGAAACCCTTGCCATATCGTTTGTTATGATCCAAAAAAAAACCTTGCTCTTTCTATGTATATACCCTTTCCGTTATGCCTTGTATAATAAAACGTGAAGCAAACACTTTGTAGGTATAACTTTTCGCGTAAAATACCGCAAACGGAGGAGTACAAAATTTCGCACACTTAGTTTATTTAGAGAAGGAGTGCAGAATGCTAATAACTTTTTTTTATTCTGTTCGAATTTCGGTCTCTGGGCAGTGGCCCAAGTGAGAAGTTATAATTATCAGTGGATAATTATAACTTCTCTGACCACGGAATTCACTGAAGGGCAGGCGAGACCCATTACCCACTTGAAACTAAGATCCTATATGCCGAGTCTGACTGTTGTCTGACGTACCTATGTGTATAAGGTGCGTCAATATATTTTGGCCAACCCCATTCCTTTATACTATTAAAAGGATGGCATTTTTTTTCAGAAATCAGAAATCAGTATTTTCATATTAAGCATATTTAAGTTGTCGAATATATATAATAATACTAGCTGTGCTCGCGACTTCTTCCGCATGGACTAGTGACTGAAGTAGCATTTTTAATTATTTAGGCTAATTCACACTTATAATATTAGTAAGGACATTTACCTAATCTAATCAACAGTCTAAAAAATAAGCTTTAAGCTCAAAACAAATGTTCTTGTCCTTTCTCAGACTCTACGCTATCTGTGTACCAAATTTCATTTAAATCGATTTAGTAGCTCTAGAGCGACAGATAGACAGACAGAGATATTTTCGCGTTTTTAATTTTAGTAAGGATAAGAATAACGATGACAATACTGATTTAAAGATCTACAAAATTAGCTCATGAAACAGACTACAAACCGCCCGTAGAACAAGCGGCACGCTATAAAAATTAACCTATTTATAGGGCAAGCATACACAACAATTGATTATTTAGTCGTTAGTGTACACTTGGCCTTACAACGTCAGCTGTCGTGCGCACAATGCTCACGCGACGTCAACTTGCATTTAATTACGTCATTGTTGTCAACTGGGTCAGTGTTATGTTTTTATTATCAAATAGGTACGAGCATAGGTCCCACCGACATCGAGGCTCCCAAAATTACCTTTTGTGTGAAGTTAATTTTAGCTGTGGGCTTATTATCTATACTAATAATACTGCTCTGATTTGAAAAAGTATTTCAATGTGAAGTTCATAGGGAAACGGGTGTTAAGTGCGTGAAACCGTGCGCGACTGCACCGGTGGCTCAGTGGTTACGGAAGTTGCTTCTGAGACCTGGTGTTCTGGGTTCGATTCCCACCCGGGGCAATTATTTGTGTGAACCACAAATAGTTGTTCTGAGTCTGGGTGTTCTTTGTGTCCGTGAAATGAATGTTTGTAAAGTCCCCCGCGACACAGGGATTTATTTCCCTAGTGCGGGAGTTGTCTTTTTATAAAGGAAAAAACAAAAATAAAGGAAAAAAAAACGTATTTCCATCTTGTATCTAAAATACTTTTAAATGAATGTATTTTGTATCTTGTATTTAAATATATTTTGTTAGGTATCTTAGTATTTTATAAATACTTTTGCTGATAAAATACTTTTAGTAATATGTTAGTAGAAATTTATAAAATAAATGCGTAAAACTGAACATGTCCTTATTAGTCGATCATCACATTGATAGATGGTGACTCTTTCTTTCTCACGGAGGGTAGTCCCTTAACCGACCAGAACCAGAAAGAATCTTAGAATTTACACAAGGATTTTTTGTCCGGCGTGGGGATCGAACCCACGACTTACGTGATTTAAAGCGAGCCAAATACCGCTAAGCTGCGGAGGTTGTAAAAAAATAACTTAAAATCATTAAAATAAAATCTTGTTTTCTTACAAAAGTATTTTCATCTTAAGAAGTATTTAGAAGATACGTATTTTGTATCTAGTATTTCAGATACTATTCTCGGAAAGTATTTTGTATCTGGTATTTGAAATACTTAATTTAAAATTATCTTGTATTTTGTATTTCAGATACTTTGTTCATGGTATATTGTACATCTCTGGAAACTAATAAGAAATATACATGACATAAATATAACTATCGGACCCAACGACTTAACGTGCTTTCCGAGACACGGAATCGTAAAATTGGT
Source organism: Nycteola revayana (assembly GCA_947037095.2). Classification (NCBI taxonomy): domain Eukaryota; kingdom Metazoa; phylum Arthropoda; class Insecta; order Lepidoptera; family Nolidae; genus Nycteola; species Nycteola revayana. Next base: position 15,900,608 of record OX344858.2, on the reverse strand, counting down.
TTCCCAGAAAACCATACTCATAAAGCAAACCTTGAAATCTCCGGTCAACGAGTCATACATTATTTGCTATGCGTTAAAAAACTGACCACAATTAACACATCAATATTAATTACTGTTATATTAATGTATTTGACCTCCGTTGGTATGTGAGTATAGATTTAACATGTAAGTTGTCATTTGTATAAAAAACGGTCAAGTGCACGTCGGGTATCTTATTTTTCGGGTGAATATGTGCAACGAGGGTAATTTATTTATTATACTACATATCAATACCTAACGGCACGTTCCCCGAGTGCTGGTTTTTACTTTGCACAGCGGGTAAGCATTGCCATTCAACTGAGTAATGCTGCCAGCATTCTGGGAACCTTGCCCAGTAGAATAGATTTAGAATAGTAGTATTTTATAAGTTAGTTTTATTTTAAATTTGCTACCTTAAGTTGTATACAGGGTGTCCCAAAAGGTTAAGTAGCTGGGAAAGGGGGTGACAGGGGTGGACACAATGGTCAATAGAAAAATAAAAAAAAAATCCGCTCTGGGTATTTAAAAAAAAAATGGCATTTTTTTAAAAACTTAAAATTTTACACCTTGTTATTTTTTATGTTGATGTTGATGACCTTGTTGTTATTGAAGATTACATAACAGCATTTTTTTTAAATACAGCCATATTTGTAGGTACAGTTAGCACAAGGTGTAAAATTTTTAGTCTTTTAAAAAATGCCATTTATTTTTTTAAACACCCAGAGGGAATTTTTTATATTTTTCTGGTGACCCTTGTGACCATCCCTATCACCCCCCTTCCCAGCTACGTAATCTTTTGGGACACCCTGTATATGTATTTTATTATGATATTAGAGAATTTTCAAAATCTTTATAATTTTAGTAGGTATACTCGTTGTTATATGTATAAGTAGGTAGAAAGCAATATAGTAACAAGAAGATGAAGTGACAATAATTGAAAAGAGTATACTTAGGTGGTTTGATCATGTGGAAAGGATAAATATAAGGCGAGTAACAAAGGGTATTTACAAGGCAGATGCGAGTGGAAACGCCGGTAAATTGTAAGGATTTATTATGTACGGAACCCCTTAAATCTTTATCCTACCGCACTTTAACCGATTGATTCAATGTCTCCGGACGTATAAATAGCCTGCAGGGCGTTCATTTTTTTGTTTCAAATGAGATCAGCATCAAGACCAAGGTCGAAGGTACTGGGTGTGTTGATTAATTATTAATTAGTAGTCGGTCGTTGAACGACTTGCGAATATATGTTAGGTATTTATAAAAAGGGACTTAACAAGTAAAATTAAAAGAGCGAATGTGAACGGTAGTGTTGGAAGCCGAAGACCAAGGCAGACGTTCCACGTTCAAATCAAGGACGTCCTTAAGAAAGGCCAGGTTAAAAGTCACCTAAACCGAAGGACATGCATGAGGAGATGTATGAATGTAGAAGACGCGAAAGTGGTATGTCAAGATCGTAGCAAGTAGAAGAAAGTGTTCTCTGCCTATGGGAAAGATGCGTGAGTGTATGTATGTATTTATTTAAGAGTTTCAACACAAAACAGTCTCTGCATTGGACAGCACATAGATGCACCGATTTTCAACCATTAATCATTCATCAGCAAGGTTAGAAGCTGTAATATAAAAATTTAAAACGATTAGTTTACTCCGCCCTCCGACGTGATGTCCTCCGCGCGTCATTATAAACAATCTTCATCTAACGTCGAAAGCTAAACATGGGCCTCCACCTCAAGAAAGATTTAGGGATAGACACCACGCTTGGCAGGAGGGCCGGTGAGCGCAGTATAAAAGGAAAACGATGCTGTAAGTTCCCCGGTAGACATTTCTTATAGAAATAATGTTGTAACAATCGGTACCAACGGCTTACTTGGTCTGGAAATATTTTACACAGACTTTTTTTCCGGCGTGGGGATCGAACTCAAAACCTCTGAGACTTACACCACTACGCTACAGAAGTGTTCTACCATAGATTTTCGCAAAATATTTTGGTATCAGTGTGCTATGGTATGCTTGCTGAAGTAGCAAAAGCCTCGTGGCTCAAAAAACTCTTATTGAGGCTCTAGAACGAGTAATAGTCGTTGAGCTTATTCATTAGTAGCTCCCCGTTTACAGTTTCACCCGCGTAGCAACCGTCCCTATGGTAACTTCATAATTAAATATAGCGTAGTTATATTACTCCTGGATAAACTGGTTTTTAAATGGTAAAATAATCTTTGGAATCAGACCACTAGTTTCAGAGTCTATTCAATGCAAACTAACTACAATCTAATCTTTCGTCTATAATATTAGTACATATTATGTACTACATAATTATAGTGTTTATATATAGGTATAGATATTATAGTTATGTACGTAAGGTTCAATAAGTACATATATAAATTAGCATAGTTAACCCAAAAATGTCTACCACAATTTAATAAAGTAGTCTATTTACTAGCTAATTTGATTAAATTGTAAAGCAAATAACTTAATTAGAATGTAAAACCAAAGTGTCCAGCTTTAGCTTAACATTCTAATCGAAATATATCGGAGTTACTGTAGGTATCATGTTTCTACCGTATATATTATGTCCGCGATCTCGTCTTCGTTTTTTCTTTTTTTCGGAGATGCATATGTTATTAGCCCCGAGACTTTTGCTACCTCACCGGGCATAAAGGCGAGCAAAGCTCCAGCCTAGATAAATGGTTAAAAACTGTGGGACTTGGACCTCGGCTCAGGGCGGTCGCTGACGGGGAGATTGAGGGATTATGGCTTTTAGTTTAGGGGAGTTTTGTGCAACTGTCGCTGTACTTTACAGTTCGCGGGCCTCTCGGTCTACGAGGGCATCGGAAGGTTCTTAGCAAACTAAGGGTCAGGAGGGGATCTCGTCTTCGTGTAATCCTATTGGTCTTAGAGTAATTATGCCTATCCTTGTTAAATGTCATTTTTTTCAAATCTGACTTAAGATAAGCGCGTTCAAGCAAACATACAAACTCTTTCAGCGTTATAATATTAGTATAAACATCTGATGTTTTACAAGGAGACCACAACACAGATACAATAGGATATGAACGTTTTGCAACCTCTGGACATTTTGGGATTTGGACATTATGAACCTAAACCTTCTATCCTCCCCGCCGAAGTCGAGAGTGCAGGAAAACGAGTAACGTACCCCTTAAAAAAAATGCTATTGATCACTCTATAGCCTTAGGCACCATGCATATAAGGTGGATTGGTCACCATATACACAGCCAAACTTTGCCGCCAGTTAACTGGTTTACGATTTTCATTTTCAGAGGCACGAAGGGTAGTCCCTCAACCAACCAGACCCCGGAATAAAATCATCCCTGATATTACTCTCTTATGTGATTTAACCCCTTTTTTTATGTTCGGATTGAGAATCGAACCCACTACCTCCGAGATTTAAGGCTAGCCTTATATCGCTACGCCACGGAGGCTGTCAAATGGACACAGAAAAATAAATACTGAGAGCATTTTTTACTGGAGAGTAACAAAAATCGTGCATTAACTATAAAGTTCATTGTTCCCGCGGTCAACGTTTTAAGGCAAAAAGTGGCAAAGATGCAAAGAAATACTTCATCTATGGTTCTTTTTTTATAAAAAGCCTTGAATTGATAACAAAAACTCCTAACTAATGTTAAAAGCGCCGGTACCCAACGGGTAAGGCGTTGCGATCAAGCAAACATAATATCGCCGGTACGATCCTCACTCATTGCACTACCGACGCGACGCCGACGAGACCCCACTCGTAACACAAGAATTTTATATTAGTACGAGGGGTTAACAAGAAAACTAGTAGTGAGCATAAAACTCAGCAAGTTATCTTTAAAAAAAATGTTTGACTTTCAAATCTGACTAGAGATGTTCATAATATCAGCCTGTTGTCGTCCACAGCTGAACATAGGCCTCCGCCACCGTTCTCCAGCGGGAATGATTTCCCTACTTCGGAGCTTTCGGAATAGATCCGAAGGCTCCGAAGGGAAATTACTATTCTATTAAATGACTATATAATTACTTTTTTCTGATATAAATCTTTTCTGAGGTGAATTTTATTTTTGCATCTTAGTTAACGTTCCCTTCATAACATAGACATCCTCTTAACAGACACAAGGTTTATAACACCGAAGTTCGAACGATTGATTTGCTTGTTTCAAAGTAGAATTAACTAAAGAATGCGCGTAATTTTTTAAATAGTACCATTCCCGTGGTCGTCAAACTGCGGCTCGCGGGCCGCATGTGGCCCGTAGACGATATTAGTGCGGCCCGCGGGCTAACGGTTTCTGTAATGTAACTAAAGCAGCACACGGTAAACAATAAGATTTCGCCGGCCCGTTTTGGTTGGTGTTTCAAGGCCCTCTGAGCCGAAGGTCCAAGTTACACAGGGGACGTCCCCCTGCGATTGCGCAAGTAGCTTAGTATTTCTTAGACAATTTATTGAGGTTAGAACTCTGCTCGCTTATATGCCCGGCGAAGTAGCAAAGGCTTCGTGGCTGAACTATTCAACCGATTCAAACCATTAAATTATTTAACAAATTATTTCCCTTGTATGTTCGTAATCGTGAGATTAAGATTTTTATAACAGAAAATTGTGATAAAATTACACAATGGTTTGACGGCCTATAACGGGCACAAACAATCAGCATTTTTCAAATAAATACGCGTATTAAATATCTCAACCCAGATGTTGTTCCAATAGAATAACTTTAAAGTATCTAGAACAGAATTCACGATTTACGCCTTTGTCAAGTTATCGTACCTATATGGTTTAACTGTTAATTTGAGGTCATTTGTTATATGGCATGTATAACTTCAAGAATGGTACTGATATTATTAAAGCTATTGATTTCATCCGGTAATAATTTATTTGCCGCGGTCAATAATTATCTTTTGTACAGGATGTTAAAGACAGCTTTATATATTATGATTGTGTATTATATTATTTGAATACGATAAAGTTCGTTCACAATTTGTTGAAAATCAATTTTAAAGTCGTGATTGTTTATTAATGTCTTTGCTGAACTTTAAGGACTTACAAAAAAGGGCAAATGTACCTTGCCTTACTTTTATTGATAATTTTATGAAGCTTAGTGTTATATATATATATGATAATATAAATTATTTATATATGATTAAACAACATCAGAGAAAGAGAGACCACATCCTTCCTTTTGCCATATTTACATTATTATTATAACTATATACCTATAAGAAAACTTATTGAAAACATTTTTAACACAACCGATTTCTGAAACTATTCTAAGATTTACATTTTGAAATAATGTGCTCTCGCTTACCGATGGTCCATAAAACTATCGTTTAGTAATTTGAAAAAAAGCACCTTGAGGTTTAAGTGGGTAAACCCAATTCTCGTGGCATTACATACTATTACTGGAGAGTCCAGTCGCAACCCGCCACTGCAGCGGAGGGGATGCGTAATGCTTGTAATAAAATCGGTCGTATTTGTCGAAACATCCATTTTATCAGAATAAATTATATAATTAATTGTCAGTATAAACATTATACTACCTCTCGCCTACACGTCGGATGTAATTAGCAAATGTTTGACACTTAACGCAGGGCGATTTTTATGGCTTGTAATAGACAATTATTGAGATAGCTAATCTAATTATGACCATTATTGGTAACTAGTAATTCACTTAGACCTTATGTAATGAAATATAATTGTTGTTGATTACCAACTTCACATTAAATGTTTTAAACTGATATTATTGATATATACTATGATATTAATCAAAGGCAAATTTGATTTTTTTTTTTAGGGTAGCACCTTATTTTTTTTTTTGTTGTCCGGGGGAAATGCATTTACGCATTCCCATCGCCGCTGCAGCGTTATCGCGCGCTGGCACTGGGATATGTGGGACTCACCCTCCATAGCGTGGTATGCTAAACTCATACCACGAGGAGAGGACCCTACTACCACTAAAACCTCCCGGACTCTCCTTCGATCCGCCGTTGGCGGGGGCCGGGTACGCATGAGCAATTCGGGCCAACAGAGAGAACAGACAGAGAACTCTTAGATTTTATGAATCTTTAAACATATTTACCAATAGATAACTAAGTACTACGTTATCCAAATGTTAACATTTTTTATTTATTTTATTTATCTATAGCACAAATCTATTGAACTAAGTTGGACTTAGAGCCTTAGGCATTATCTGACAGTCAACTATAGGGTGATAATGAAACAACATGGTAGGGGCGCTGTAGAGCATTATTTTGGAAAAAATACAGAATGTGGTGCAATTCTGATGAAAAAAACAAATCGGCCTATAAATAGTGTAAATAAAATAAAAATGGTAACAAGACAAACATAAAAAGCACGCACTATAACGTCTTTTCTTCTTTGTCAACAGAATAAATTAAGATGTTCCACGGAGGCATATGGGCGAAGCTGGCGGGGTTCTACAAGTGGTACGTGCTGGGCCTGGTGTCCGTGGGCTACATCCTCGGAGAGCTGGGACATTATCTTATTGGTGAGTTTATTTAATCACTCTTCACTGGTCTGCTGTATGGCGCAGGGCTGGATTTAAACTTAGAGCCGCCCTGGGTAGTGAAGAAAATGCCGCCCGATTACTGAAATTTAACTCGAAGTTTTTAAATTTTCCAAATTTTGCCGGTCTTAAAAATCTGCCGCCCTGGGGACTAGCTCCAACTGCCTCTAGGGTAAATCCACCACTGTTTATGAGTCCTGGGGTGACTGCTCAAGCCATACGGCCTTTTCAGAGGCTTCGATTGCCACCTGTTTAAACAAAATAATATTAAATGATTTCAATATTATTTGCTGTAATATGCAATATTTTATTTTATGTAAAAATTCTAATAATTAGGAAATTATTATGATTGAACAAGACAACCATATTTATCAAGGTAAATAGAGACAGTTAAAAATCTCTGTTTTCCATTTTGTACTTTCCTAAGCTGTCTTACAAATTGTCACCTTTTCACAGCTCAAATGCTAAATAAAAACAAACAAAGCAAAATCGGAATTTCATCAGAAATTCGCACGTTTTCACATACATAATGAATTTGCATTAAATTCATAAACGGATAGAAGCGTAATATCAATTTCCATGCTATTTCCATAAAATGCAAAAAACCTCTTTTGTTTGCGCAAATTTCCATAATACGTGTGATATGGAATATAAAACCGTAACTTTTTGTTTTGGTACTTATTAGAGGGTTACTTTTAGGGCGTGCAAAACCGGAAAGTCTTCAAAACCGGTTTTGAATTTCGGTTTTGAGGCCCCAAAACCGGAAACCGGTATTAGCCCCGGTTTTGGCAACAATTTTATATTGTTTTTATAGTATAATTTTAACAAGAAAACAATTTTTTTTTTTTAGATTTTTTTTAGAATAAACCAATATTCTTAGATACCCACAAACTCTACAAATAAAACAAATTGTATGATATACCTCTTTTTAATAAACTATTTATGCCTAACAATACCAAGTAAACCACATTAATACTTTGAATAACGGGAACTTAATATTACATAAAGATAGACTGAGATCAAATCAACAAGTAAGTTTGTGGTACCTTTAGTAGGTAGTAACAATTCTGGTAAGTATAGAAAAAAAAAATTAAACATACGAAACACATTCATCAATTACTATATGTCTCTTTCTCTCTTTAATTAATAACTAATAACAACATTATTAAAGGATTCTTAATTGACTATAAAACGAAATCAAATCAACTGCGTAGTTATTCTAATTTAAATAAACAATAATCATTTTTTCCAAGAAAAGAAGTGCATTTAACAGTTTATCGGATAGCGTACTTCTTATTTTGTTTCAAAAGTACCCAGCACTCGAAAACGCCCTCTCACTCTGAACACTTGTTGGTAGTACACACATCAAATAGTTGTAAGCTTCTGTGAGATACATACCCCAATGCCCTCCGCTTTCATACATGGCTTGCTCTACCTTTATAAACCCTGCAAGGTCGAAATTGGAATCAGACTTGGGGGCTTTCCTGCATTTATCCAATTCCTTATCAAGCTGCTCTTGAAGAGTTAGCTCATCAGCTACAACTTCAGCGTCAGATGATGACGATAACGTTGGCGCGGACCGCTCGGAAACAACTAGGGGGATGGTATTAGAGAGTAAATTTGTAATAGTATCAGATATTTCAGCACCATTGGATTTGGGAAACGTATCATCGTCATCTTGTGTTGAGAAGTCTTCCCAATCGTGTAAATAGTGCAAGACACCAGCTAACAGGAGACGCCTTTGCTTGATACGACTTCTCAAGTTCATCGCTAGTTTGAAGCTCAAAACACTGTTTTGTCCATCAAGTTTCTTGATCGTGAATTTTAATGTTGTGTTAGCTGTGTGAAGAGTAGCATCACGTCGGCACGTCGAAAAAAGTTGTTTAAACCAAAATGTAAATATGTAATTCAAAAACGGGAAAACCGGAGTTAGCTCCGGTTTTGTCTTTCAACCCCGGTTTTCAAAAATCGGAAAATTTTGTCCGGTTTCCGGTTTTTAGTAAAACCGGAAAACCGGTTTTGCACGCCCTAGTTACTTTCCGTGTCTCAGAAAACACGTTATACCTTCTATTGGTTGTAGTTGTTAATTTATTATCATTTGATATAAAGCCGTTGGTTAGGCAGTAGCATCTATCAATTCAAGGTTAGTTATCTTACTGCGATCACCAATCCATCTTCCAAGTGTGGTAATTATGACAACATTTAACGTGTGGTGATTATGGCAACACTTTACGACCCTGAGGGCTAGACTAAATGCACTACATTGGTGCGATCGCTAGCTTAATGGCTAGCATAAAATAAATATAAAAATCATCGTCAAAAAATAGTTTAGTAGGTACATATTAAAAATTGCCGTGTGGTTTTCGGCTTAGAATAGACCACCCCATGTCCTCCCATGGGTGTCGTAAAAGGCGACTAAGGGACATATGGCTGATGGATGGGCAGCAGCATCTATTAGCTCAAGGTTTACATCTTACTGCGATCACCAATCCGTTTGACAAGCGTGGTGATTATGGCAATATCCCTCTATGATCCTGGCTTGCCAAGGTCTGTTAAGAGGAGGCCCATGTTCAGTAGTGGACGTAAACGGGCAGTTGATGATGATGATGATGATATTAAAAATATTTTAATCTAAACGTATGATTATAATAGATCTGTCACGGGATTAAGCATTCATTGGTAGATGCTTCTTTGAAACGAATGATTCGATGTCGGTTTCATAAACCTTGAAAATGACTGAATGACGGATCAACGCACAGCCCTTACCGCTAAACGTAGAGACCTGAAACTTGGAGGTTGAGTTCTTTGTATGACGTGACATCCGGTAAGAATTGATTTTCCGAAATTCTATCCAAGAGGGGGTGAAAATTAAGGGAAAAGATTGTATGAATTAATAATAAAATACCCTCACGCATAAGAAGCTTACACTCATTCAATGCACCATCTGATGCCCTCGTAGACCCGAAGTCCGAGAGGCCCGCGAACTGTAAAGTAGAGCGACAGTTGCACAAAACTCCCCTAAAATACTAAAAGTCATAATCCCTCAATCTCATCGCCAGCGACCGCCCTGAGCCGAGGTCGAAGCCCCACAGGGGGTGCCCTCTTGCGCAGGTTGCTTAGTTTGTAGTGTTTTTAAACCATATATTAAGGCTGGAGCTCTGTTCGCCTTCATGCCCGGTGAAGTAGCAAAAGCCTCGTGGCTACCTACGTATGTAAATCCGAAAAAGAAAAAAAAAACTCATTCAATGCATTCAAAACTCAGCTTAGCCAGTATCTAATCGCAAACTGGACATTACTTGCAAAATAAACGCGTTGGGTGGGTCGGGTTTCGGGTAGTTTTAATTAATTAGTTTGTGATGGATGTTGTTGAACCTAAATTATTTTTAATTTATGTAATATTTATAATTCTCAAGTAAGCGACACATAATGTTTTTATTTTTTTAGAAATAGAATAGAAATAGAAATATTTTACAAAAGATGTTTGCATTAAATTATATGATCCAATACACTTTGTCAATATCATGACGTGACTGACATACAGCAGTTAGTTAAATTAAATAACATTGTCCAATCATTATTATTATTTAAACATTATTATTAGCATTACCTACTTAATTTTAAATTGTATTAACATTTATTTATTGATCTCATTCTTTGCAAATTTAAAGTTCATCAACTGAATATAATATTTTATTTTACAGCCATTTCCGTAATTCACGATTAAATCGTTGAATGGGTAATTGTTTTATGTCATTCGGAATTCTATTGTAAATTTTTACACACATTGCATAGAATATTGAGAATAAAGTTTCTTTAAACCTATGAAGAAATCGTAATATACGCGGAAAAATCTCGGATATAACATAAAAGAATAACTATTTTAGCAAAATAAATACCATTTTTTATCAAACTTTATAGGTACAAGCTAGTAATGAAGCCTCAGATTGGCACTTGTCCGGTTTCTTGACATAAATTGCTTTTTCATTTGTCCCAACTTACAAAAGTTTGAGCAACAATACTTCAGTACAATAAGCTTGAGGATACGTGGACGTCTAAAGGAAGTTCCTGTGTCGTCCATACAAACGTAACAATGTCCGCGTATGTAACATGTACAGTCAGCAAAACCAATATGTGAATAGCTTGTCACTTCATTCTATTAAATTATTTCAATTGAATCTCGACGCTCGGTTTTTTAGGGTTCCGTCCCCGAAGGGTAAAATTATTACTAAGCTGTATGTCTGTGCGTCACCAGGTCACGTCACCACTCAAGAATCGCTATAGCTCGACAGAGAATATTTTCGCAAATTATGTATTTATCAAATACAAAAAATAGAATAAAATAAATATTTAAGGGGAGCTCCCATACAACAAATGGGATTTTTGTGCCCTATGTTGCTCGATATCAATAACAGCAATGGGTAGGCACTTGAAAATGGTACGGAACCCATCGTGCGCGAGTCCAACTCGCACTAGGCTTGTTTTTATACATTTGGTAAATAAAAATCCACTTGTGTTTTTTACCTTAAAAATAAGCAAAAAAACAAAAGCATACCCAATTGGAATACGGTAAGTGGACACTGTAGCCTTTTAACGCTTACAATATAAGCGGCATTACTCTGGTGCTGTCTCTGTTATATCAAAACATTCATCGTATTCGTAAGTGTTATTTGGCTGACCACGTTCCTCGAGCATGTGTCTCATGCGGACGAGCGCGGGGTTAGCGGGTGACGGAGGTAAGCTCGGTACTCACCTCGTTCACACCCTCGAATAACACACAGGCACCAGGCATAACACTTTCACAGTCAAGCGACTCCTTAAGCTAACTAAGTTATTCTATTATTCTCTAAAAACCTCATGGAAATAGAAAAACGCCTCTTAGAGGAGTTCGGCCTAGCCTTCAGCAGTGACATACGGGCTGATGATGAAATAAGAAAAACAAGAAAATAAATAAAATTTTAACAAAAAAAACCGACAGCAAAGAAAAAATATTCCAATACAAATTGATATGCATTAAAAGTAAAAAATCCCATACTTAATCAGAACCTAACCTAATCTCATCAAACTACCCTTGAAGTACATCATTTACAATTAAAAAAAGAATGATCGAAATTGGATGGTTATTTCTCCATTTTTGTTTTTTTACTTAATACAAATTTAAGACCATTAGATTTAAATGGCACGAACGGGAATCACTAGCTTTCAAATTAATATAGAATCATCAAATCGGTTCACTCTGTAGAAAGTTATGTGGTAACAAACATGAAAACCAAATACAGTCGAATTGAGGACCTGCTTCTGTTGAAGTCGGTTGAAAAGTAGAAACTGTGTACCACATGTTTTAGTAGCTGACTGTACCGCCCGTAATTCAAAGCTATGACAGGTATTCCATGTAGGTATAGGTAGAACCATTGACTATTGAATCTATTTGGGAAGCGCAATGAGAACAGTCGCCGCGTCGTTCATTTAGTTTACGGAGAACGAATTTCTGCTATGTAGGTATGGCTTGGTGTACATGTATCTACATAAAACGGATTCAAATGATTTAACTATATGTAGAAATAATACGCGTAAAAAGTCGTGAATTTTTATATTTTACGCGTATTATTTTGGTTTACATAAAAATTTTCATGCCGTATGGTATCCGCCTTAGAAACGACCACCCAATATCTTCTCATGAGGGTCGTAAAGGTGACTAAGGGACATACACCTGATGGAATGGCAGCAGCATTTATCAGCTCAAGGATTCTCGTCATCATACTGCGATCACCAATCCGTCTTCCAAGCGTAGTGATTATGGCAGTATCCCGCAACGATCGTGGCTTGCTAAGGTCTGTTAAGAGGCCCACGTGCAGCAGTGGACTTAAAAGGACTGTTGAATTGAATCTACATTATTATTATGCGTTAGGTTAGGTCAGGATAACTTACGTGGCGTAGCGGTATGAGTCTCGGAGGTCGTGGGTTCGATCCCCACACCGGTCCTGAAATCTTTGTGTAAATTCTAAGATTTCATCCCGGGTCTGGTTGGCTGAGGAACTACCCTTTGTGCCTCGGAACGGGCAGCATCGTTTCCCTATGTATAACAACATAATATTGTGGTTAACAATCCGCTGCCATGCGTGGTGACTATGGCAAAACCCTCCCTTAGGGAGGAGGCTCATATTCAGCAGTGAACTTTGTACGGGCTGATGATAAAGATGATGATGTTAGCTAGGTATCTACTTGGAGCTCTATCAAAGAACTGTTTTACATTATTTTTTTATATGTACTTTACGGAAAATTTTACCGATTACTACATTTTAAATTTGAGATTAATAAAATTAGACCACCGGCAGGACTCGAACCTGCATCTTACGTTTAGCCCTTAATGCCTTAACCTTTCGGCCACAGTGGAATCACAACCGGTCGTCGAAAATCAATCTCTTTTATAACACGTCTCTAACGTCCCCCATCATCATCATCATCAACAGCCCGTTTACGTCCACTGCTGAACATGGGCCTCCTCTTAACAGACCCCGGCAAGGCAGGATCGCTGAGGGATATTGCCATAATCACCACGCTTAGCAGACGGATTGGTGATCGCAGTAAGATGTAAACCTTGAGCTAATAGACGCTGCTGCCCATCTATCAACCATATGTCCGTCCCCTACGTCCCAACGTCCCCCATAGAGAATATTTATAATAGATATTGATAAATTCTGTTTATAGGCGTACAATAGTTGAAACATCATAAATCGCAGCCTACTTCTATCAGACGGTACACATCGATTCAATTCGTCGTATAAATAACACATATATACGTATTATTTAGTACGCGGGTTCGTTTGTCCTACTGACCTAGTTACCTAGCCCCGATCACTTTAAATGTCACAGGTTACAGGTTTAGACTCATCAAGTGACCTATCGAAATGTAGGTCTACTAAGTGCTGCAAATGTATGTTTTATCTAAGCCCGCTTAAGTGGCAAAAGCCTCATGGCATAAAAGTACGTTCGTTTTGTTGTTTTCTTTTTTTTATAGGAACTTCCGCTCTTGCGAAATGCCTTATTAGCTTGCCTATACCTAAGCCTTATGGCAGGGGTCTCCAAACTTTGAAGCCATTTCCATAATTATATTTTCAGTAAGCTTCAAGGGCCAAAACAGATTAAATTTTCTAGCAATAGTAACAACAATAAGACATTGGCTGTCGCGGGCCAGTTTGATGACACAGGCGGGCCGGATTTGGCCCGTGGGCCGTAGTTTGGAGACCCCTGCCTTATGGCATAACAAACATTAAATTCACGGACACAAACGCACCCAGTCTCAGATCAACTATCCATGGTTAACATTAATATTTGCCTCGTTGGGAATCGTATCCCGAACACAAGAGGACATTACTGCGATTCGATTGCTTCGTTATCGCAAATCGAATGGTCGAATCGTTATTAGGCTATCCAAAAAGCTGCCTATACTCAGCGATCGGTATTTCTATTCGATCAATAACTAAAATTGATCACTTTCAAAACCGTGACAAACAAAAATCAACTTTCGGTCGAAAATATTTTATAAGCATTGAACTTGTCTATGATCTCAGGGTACATGAATATTGTAACCACTAAGCTACCGGAGTAACAACACTTTTGATTCCGATTCAGACATACATATAAGATGCAATTTTAAATGTAAAGGAATATTTATACATTTTACTTCTCTCTGTAACCTTCCTTATCCTTACAATTTCCTACTTTCTTATAACTACGGAGCCATCAAAGAGACTTCGCGAAGCCCCACGGATCGGCAGAGCACACTTTGGATAAGTAAAACTTAATAAATACAACAGCGAATGTTCTCGAGACGATTCCTACCTATTCTCAATCTACCAAAATAATTGTAATACTTACCATAACGTTTACTGATAAGTACCTAGTAAAAGAAAAAATACAAAGTAGATATTATGATCACTTGAAAGTCACGGTCAAGGTCGTACTAGATTACAATCTAAAGATACAGTCAGAGACAAAAGTTGTTACGTTTAACTAACTTACTACTTACTTTACTAGTGGTCGCGCATTGGTCGAAATTCAACCATAATTTTAAAAAATATTAGTTTTTTTCACTCTGCCTTCTTTTCTTTCTGCTAGTGCTACTGTCCCGTGCGGTTTCACCCATGTAGATCCCGTTCGACAACCTCCGAGGCGTAGCGGTATTTGGCTCGCTTTAAATCTCGGTCGTGGGTTCGATCCCCACGCCGGACTAGAAATCTTTGTGTAAATTCTAAGATTTATTTCCGGGTCTGGTTGGTTGAGGGACTACCCTCCTCGGAAAGCACAGTTGCAAGTTGAGTGATATTGCCATAATCACCACGCTTGGCAGACGGATTGGTGATCGCCAGTTGTCGCTTAGTCGCCAATGACACCCATGGGAAGACATGGGGTGGTCTATTCTAAGCCGGAAACCACACGTCATAATATTAGTATAGATAAATGTGCGAAATTTTATACTCCTCCATTAGCGCAATTTTCGTAAAATGAGGTGCTAAGTTTTTTCCTTCACGTATTAATGTATAGATAGTAGACGGATTGGTAAAACGCAAACATGCTTAGATATTTTTGATTCAGCTAGCAACATTATGCTATGGAGAAAAGAAAACATAGACGTGTCCAAAAGTCCAAATTTGACCGTATTAACATTCCGTAGCCCTTTTTTTTTTTTTTTGTCCGGGGGGATATGCATTGACGCATTCCCACCGCCGCTGTAGCGTATTCGCGCGCTGGCGGTGGGATATGTGGGACTCGCCCTCTCCATAGCGTGGTATGCTTAACTCATACCACGAGGAGAGGACCCTACACCACTAAAACCTCCCGGACACTCCTTCGATCCGCCGTGGGCGGGGGCCGGGTACGCATGAGCAATCCGGCCCCCCGACGGCACCCGCGGCCAATATGGTACCGCAGGATCTCCAGGGCCACACTTACAGTGGCCCATTTGCCCAATTATAGGGACGCCCGGAGTGTAGAGGCGTCCCTACTCCTCATGAACATTCCGTGGCCTACTTTTACTTCCTGGCAACCCTTTAGACGCAAGCGTCTCCTATAAACTTTTAACTAACTTCCAAATTATGTGGTATATTTTGAAGTTACCGTTTAATAAATTAATGTGTTACCTTTATAATAGTATAACTGTGGAACTAAATAATTATATACCTAACAACCGTATCTTAATACTACACTTTTGCTGGTGACTGTACGTTGCTAATTAAATAAGTACAGTGCTCCGACACAATTGCAAGATCTTAAGTCATATTATAATGGCTCATCTAATTAATGACAGGCAATTTTGACGCGTAGAAGTGTTTATGTAACTAAGACCAGACAAAGTATACACGCATTTTTTGCACCGGGTTTCCTGTAGATCCCTGTAGATTCGAAGTATCAACAGGGGGGTTTCAGTGACCCCTTTCTGGTGGTTTGACTAGCATATCTTTGTTATGAAGTTTTACATCCGCTGTCGCGAAGGGGACTCTCCATACATTTCCCCTCAGTCAAAAGTTGTTTTGATTATTACTCGTACAATGTTACATGTTGATTTAGGTCTTACAATGTCAATGGAACAATACTAGGCTGAGCATAAGGTGATCCGTCATAGCTACCTCATGCGGGAGCGTATGAAAAAGCAATTTCTAGGTTGCTCAATGAATAAAACTTAATAATCAACGTTCCAGAAATGGTACAAACTTCTAGACGCGGTCTACCTCATAAATGGTCGTATAAACATACATATAATTCCTAATCTCACTATCAAGATTGTGATAGTTTGCAGCGTGACTTTATAAAACAGTGTAGTCGACTGAACGTAAGTGAAGCCCATTCACGAACCGTTTCCACGTTTACGAGTTAAATGACCGATGGACTATTGAATAAGATTGATGATATCCGCAGCATTTTTTCGGATTTACTTCCACTCTCCAGCTTCTGAATCATTTGCCTAGGGTATACGATGCGGATTGTAGCGCGTTGTGAATAGCGACGGGACTACGGCCAACGGTGTCGGACGTAAAGAAAGCCAAGAAAGATGGGCCTTTCTTAAGTTTCGGAATGCCGATTGTGTAGTGACGGAGGCGCCTTTGATTGCATCCCTTTCGTTGGGTTTTTTAGGAATAAGCCAGTTATACATGTTGACGGTCTATATCAACCAATCTCGCATATATAATTATAATATAAATAAATTCGTAATAGTAATATTAATCTTATTTCCATCTTTTTACCTCTAGGTACAACATCAAAAGTGACTGCTGAAGTCTTACACTATGGAGACAAGGCTTGCATGCTGAGCCTGAGTGACGTGACCCTCAGCGAACTACCCGTGGTCTGCGAGAATGTCAACTCAAGCGATATGTGAGTATTTTTTTATAATAAAAAAAAACATGACCATGTTCTGGATGAGAGGGTGTAATATCATCATCATCATCATCAGCCCGTATACCCTCGCTCGGGAGGAGGCCCATGTTCAGCAGTGGAGGTTATACGGGCTAATGATGATGATGATGATGACAGTTAGATTAAATTATATGAAGCTCTTGTATGCAGGTTTTATACTTAGACATACTCTTAACACCCTCTCAACATTTTAATGTGTCCAAGGGTTTAGGTTAGATAAGGAATCATAGGAACACACGCGGGGTTTTAGTGGGTAGGTCGTTAGCCCCACAACCACTTATATACCGAACTGAAAACTGGATGCAAACACGTCATACAATTTTCATAAGATTTCGATAAATTCGTGAAGGAAAAATAATTGTTTTTTTTTTTAATTTACATAATAAGTATACTAAATTTCTGCGCGGTAACACCCGCGTTCCCATCATTTCCGTAGGAACTTCATAATTAAATATAACGTATAGCCTTCCTCGATAAATGGGCAACACTGAAATCAGTCAGTCAGCTATACATATTTACTAAGATTATAGATAACCTAACCCAGGATTCGAATACAGAGCCTCAAACACTCATTTTTTTTATTTTTATTAGATATAGGTTAGCGTTTGACTACACCCTGCCTGATGTTAAGCATCGGAATAGCCTAGGATGGAGCACGCTTACCTAGAAGGAACCGGTTTACTCTTGATTTGAAGAGACCCATATCGTACTTATCGGGAAATATAGACCCCGGCAAGGAGTTCGTACGTATTTTGGGAATATCGACCATGTACTGATGGCGCCTCTCCGAGTGTCTTGTTGTCCGATAGAAGAAAGGGGAAGGCAGAACTAAGTTGTGCAGTTCCTCAGCACACTCTCCGAAATGTATCCGATAAAAAACCGACAAACTGGCAACCCTTCGTCGGTGCGCAAGGCTTTGCAGTTGAGACTCGGCTACGTTGCCTATTAACTTTTTGGCGCGCCTCTCAATCGACTCCAGTGCCTCTAGTTGATACTTGGCGGAACCATCCCAAAGATGAGAACAGTACTCCATACATGCTCTAACTTGGGCTTTGTATAATGTGAGCAGCTGATTTGGTGTGAAGTACTTTCTCACCTTCGAGTTCTCACTCATCACTCATAGTTAAATCATAATCGTTGATTAACATAATATCACGTGATCTAACTCCAAAAACACAATTATGTCACTATCGTGTGAATGTACAATAATGATATTAAAAGAGTATTTTGTATGAAACTTATGAATGCCTACTTAAATTAAAGAATGTTGGTTGATAGTAGCGTTAATTAATTACTCATTGTTTAATCTCTTTATAATGCAGTTAACATTTTTTAAATAATTTTGACTCGTATCATAGACTTTGGCATTGCATCTACAAGTACACGTGGCATTGTGGTTCTCGGTTCTCCTGCTTAATAGGGCCTAGCTGAAATGCTAGTTAGCACGGGAAATTTATTTTATATTATGTATGGACAGCTATTGTTATCACCAATACGTTTCGAAGCGACCGTAGCCCAATGGCTAGGGCGTCGGACTTGTGATCTGTGGTCGCCGATCCCATCCCCACTCATTGACCTACCAACGTCAACCCACTCGTAAATTTTTAGCTCAGCACGGGGAGTTAACAAAAATACTAGTAGACTGCAAAGTTCCGCTAGTAATCTTTAAAAATGTATATATTTCGTGCTATAAAACGTATAAATGCAACTATTACTTAATGGTTGCACAGCAAACACTGCATGCACAGACAAACAACAAACAAAAACTAAAAAAGCGGCAGGGTATGTAGCACTCCCCTCTCTACAGCGATGATATGCTAATCGTACCACGAAGAGAAGGTGCTGTGCCACTAAAACCCCCCGGGTGTTCCTCCGATTGCAGGCACCGGGATCGACAGATTCATGATATCCGCTGCCCCCTGACAGTGCCCGCAACCAGAATATTACGGGTTCTCCTGGACACCTTCATTTAGAGACTGCTTAACACAGTATTATGGATGGGTCCTCAGTGCGTACCTACTTCTCATGGGTCAGGCTCTGGAGGACAGCGGCTCCATGTTCCCTACTCCCTAAAAGCCGCAGCCCCATTTCTTTATGTCCAATGAAGTAGCAAAAGCCTTGAGACAAATTACACATGTCCACGGAAAAGGTACGACGGTGTTCATGACACAAGTAGGTACATATGTATAACCTACCTTCACTTTACAAGCAACAATTTCCCCTTTTCAACAATTTCTTCAACAAATTGTAGATAACGAAGTCCAAATTACAGAGTTCTACCAACTTTTCCTTGAGGAAAAGTATACTTTACCCGCTCCTACCCTGTTTACAAATTTTGTTTGTAACAAGAAAAATAATCATCTTTTATTTCTATGATAACTACGTAGGTACTATGTTAGTACTCGGATATTTATGTGAAATAAACGAACTTTATATTGATATGTTGAATTAGCTTGATTTGCGTTCGCAAACAATCTTTAATCAACTTCATAGCAAATCAAAAAAGGTGTTTTATGTTTAACTTTTACGTATATAAAATTTAAGTATGATGTCGTGGCTTCCTAAAAAAAATCATAATATTATCACTACTATTCTAGTCTGTTAAAATAGCGTAGCGTCAAAATTCAAAACTGACTATTTTACAAAATTTCATCTTTATTCAAATACCTTTATATTAATTTTCATCTACGATTTTTATTGGCTTTTTTATAGCACACATTTTAGTATTACTACATGAGAGACCAATTAAGCAATTGGGGACTATTTATTAAATAAATAATTTTAATTGATTGAAATTTTACAATCTCAATGAACTTCCATAAACGATATTTCATTTCTATGATAGGTACCTACTCTATGGTAATTCTATTTTTCGCGGCAAATTTTGTGGTTTTTTTTTTCCTTTTTTCACATCTATATAATTCTCTCTAATGTTTGCTCTGTGTATATTATGCGGGAAAAACGATCGTCTTTTGTTTAACTTCTATAAAATGGTGTAATCGCATGTAGTTCACAACTAATTATTCCTTTTGTCGTAAGATTTATTAGACTAATCACCTTACAATTGGCAATGGACCGTATAATTAGGTACATGTTTTAAAACAAACGATTAAACCAAACGATTACAACAACACAATAAGATGTTCTTGAGCAGTCGGTAAGTTGAAACAGATAGCTTATTAATTAACTCATTGAGATACTACGTCCTTACAATTGAGCTGAATGTTACGTCAACGAATATGACTTTATAGTTATAATTGATAACGTAATGTTTATAAATAGAACAATTACACCAGTTTCGCTGGATATTCGTTTTAGAAGAAAGAAGGGGGGCTTGCCTCAACAACAACGAAGTTCGAGAGGCCCACGAACTGCAGAGCGACAGTTGAAACTCGCCTGAAAATATAGAGTATTTCTTCCGTAATTCCGCCAGCAACCGCTCTGAGCCGAGGTTGAATGGTTGAATGGCAAACTTTTGCGGACTTTCCTTGGTTTGTAGTTTTTTTAGCTAAGAAATAAGGCTGGAACCGCGGGCAGGGCTCGCTTTATGCAACCTGTCTACCGGAGTAAGAACACTTATAACCTTATTATAAACGCTGAAGAGGACCAGAAATTTTATTGAATTCTATTGGTTGATTTTTACCACGTTTACCGTATTTTATGAAGTAGCAGTGATAATAATAATAATCCAGCCTAGTGCTGAGAAAAAAAATACACAGAAAATAATAATAATCTTTAGTTGTAGTCCTTGCATCATCATCAACCCGTATAACTTCCACTGCTGAACATCGGCCACTCTCTAACGGGGTGTTTCCATAGTCACCAAACTTGGCAGGCGGGGTTGTGACCGCAGTATTATGTACAGCATATATATCACAGGTAAACCGGGTATACAATAGGCATAAAGATTTAAAAAAACTATTTAGTCCGTCAGTTAGATTACTAAAAAATATTGAACACGTTTTTTTTTTCATGTGACGTCACAAGCCACCCTCTCCTGAACTTTATAGTTTGTTTTTCCTCTGTATCTTTGTCAATTTTTATTGATTTGATAAATAAAAAAATACGTGTCCAATACTTTTTAGTAATTTAACTGACGGATTATATATAATTTTTTAGTCTACATGCTTATTATGTAAGTGATTTTAATTATTAATGTGCTTTTGAAGGCAGTAAGTGTAGTCCCTCAACCGACCCGGCCCAGAAAGATTATTTTTCCGGAGCCGATATCGAACTCACGACCACCGAGATTTATGCTGATTCTGATTCCGCTACACCACGTAGGTTGTAGTTCTCTACAGTTATAAATGCAATCAACTGATGCATTGCCAATTGACATTAATTGCAGACATTGCCGTTAAACATATTCTATGAACCTTTTTTATTACACAGACTGACATTTATTGCTTGTTTTCCCGCAGTTATTATGTCCAAGTTATAAAATAGACCGGTGTAATGTTAATTTTGATTAAAGTAAACCAAATACGGAGTTACGTACAAACTACAAATGTTTATAATTGTGGAAAAAGACTATAATATGCTTAGATTATTTTGTTCACTACCTTATTGCTTTATTTCCGTGCATTGCGGCCGATCGCAGCCGCACGTATGTCCTAGCGGTATGAATGTCGCTTCAAGTCTCGGAGATCGCGGGCTCGATTACCGTGCCAGACAAATAAAGTCTGGTTTGATAAGGGATAGGGACTCCTCGTGCATCGAAAAGCAACTTAAGACGTTGGCCCCGATTGTTAACAATCGTTTACCGAGAAACAAGCAGCAGCGTTTAACAGCGTTATACAACATAATACTGCGGTCACCAAACCCCATTTTCTTTTTTTGTTGTCCGGGTGGTAATTCCTTTACGCTTACTCGTGGTATGAACCACGAGGAGAGGACCCTACACCACTAAAACCCCCCGGACACCCCTTCGATCCGCCGTTGGCGGGGGCCGGGGATAAGCAATCCGGCCCCGTCACCAACTCCCCTGCCAAGCGTAGTAAACCTGCCTCCTTGAAGGCCTAAGTTCAACAGTGGACGTACTACGCGATGGTGGTGATTACTTTTGATGTATCTCTTACTAGCTTCTCGTGCGTAGTTGTCACTCGCATATTTCCCGTTGTTCCTATGGAAACTTTCTCATGCTGTTTCTTTTTTAAATCGGCGGCGGTCCAATAGTTCTAAGGCCTATTCAATGCAGGCCAATCAAATCTTTCTTCTTTATTATAACATCTCGTAGAATGCCATTTCGATTTAAATTTTCCACTTTAAGTCTTTATACATATATTTATTAACTTCTATAATACAACAGAATAGTTGTTCCGATGCTTATTCCGTTTATAAATTATCTATTTGACGCCATAGCATAGGTACTCAATGTTTTCCTATAATTTATTTACATCGATTGAAAAACAAACGATCAAAGTTTATATGTGGGCGTTACATCACAAATTATATACTTACGTACGTACCTACTTATACTATATAAAATAAGTGTTATCTATGTATTGATGCGTGTAGCAAAATCTTTATGTACTTACCTCTTTTTACAAAAATTGAGTGGACGGAGAAGAATGAAATTTTGCACACTTATAGTAAACTAAGTGTGCGATATTTCATACTGCTCGTTCCACGTCCAATTTCACGCTCCATGGAGAAGGAGAACTGTACTGTATCAGCCCTTTTACGTCCACTGCTGAACATAGGCCTCCTCTTAACAGGCCTTGGCCAGTCAGCTGCTCCCGACCCTTAGTTTGCTTCGAACCTTCCGATGCCCTCGTAGACCCGAAGACCGAGAGGCCCGCGAACTGTAAAGTAGAGCGACAGTTGCACAAAACTCCCCTAAAGAAACTAAAAGACATAATCCCTCAACCTCCCCGTCAGCGACCGCCCTGAGCCGAGGACTAAGTCCCACAGGGGACGCCCTCTTGCGCAGGTTGCTTAGTTTGTAGTGTTAAAACCATTTATCTAGGCTGGAGCTCTGCTCGCCTTTATGCCCGGTGAAGTAGCAAAAGCCTCGTGGCTACCTACGTAAATCCAATCTAGTCCAATCGAAAAAAGAAAAAAAAACTATTTCACGCTCCATGGAGAAGGAGAACTGTACTTTATCAGCCCTTTTACATTCCTCGAGCCTCCTCTTAACAGGCCTTGATAAGTCAGGGCAGTATAGCGATATTGCCGTAATCCCCACGATTGGCAGGAAGATGGTAACTGACCTTGAGCTAATAGATGCTGCTGCTCATCCATTAGGTGTATGTCCCTTATTGGACTTAGAGTCTTACGACATCTAAGGAAAGACAATGGTAGGTCTATTCTCAGCCGGAAACCACACTACATCTACAAACAATGCTGGTACTGAAATAATAGCGATACATAGGAAATAACATAAAACGCCATAACCTCCAAGTAATCAAGGCTTCTCAATATATTCATGAATTGACAATTAACAATACAATATGTTAATTGGTTAGAATGATTAAGTTCCTGCTGTAACTATGTCATTAGGTGCTTGTTGATAACCAATAGGTACTGATGGTGAAATAAGGAATAAGGATGTACTAAATATAGATAATTATTTATTATCGTGTTTATTTCAAAACAGCGGCCGCGAGTTTTACCGAATTGAAGTGGTCAACGGTAAAGGCGAAAACACATTATTATAACGCCACGCCACGCCACGTGTCAACACCTGTAAATCAGTACGCGCTTGGCGTCGTGTCGGGTGTTCATAGTGTGTTTCTGGTCTATAGAAAACAATACATTTGATTCGACTCAACACGCGTGGCGTGTCGTCGGGTGGCGTGGCGTTTTAATAATACCGCGTAACTCCCGTTCTCGTGGAAACTTCTTCATTAAATACAGCATATGTTACTTCTGGATAATGTAACTGTCTAATGGTGAAAGTATTTTTGAAATCGGTGCAGAAGTTTTTTTTTTTTTTTTTTTAATATTACTAGCAGATTTTTACGGTCTACTAGTATTCTTTTTTTTTCTTTTTCTTAAAAAAGACAACTCCCGCACTAGGGAAATAAATCCCTGTGTCGCGGGGGACTTTACAAACATTCATTTCACAGACACAAAGAACACCCAGACTGAGAACAAGTATTTGTGGTTCACACAAATAATTGTCCCGGGTGGGAATTGAACCCAGAACACCAGGTCTCAGAGGCAACTATCGTAACCACTGAGACACCGGTGCAGTCAGTTCTTGTTAACCCCTCGTGCTAAGCTACGAGCTTGTGTTACGAGTGGGTTCACGTCGGTAGTGCAATGGGTGGGGTTCGAACCGGCGACCTCAAGTCCGACCCCCTAGCCATTGGGCTACGGCCGCTTCCTAGTTACGGAGCCTATTCAATCAAATCTTTCCTCTTTATTATATTATTAGTACATATACATATACTATGGTGCTTTCCTTGTTACGGACCGTAGACGTAAGGGGGCCCCAGTGCTATACTGATACAACTGATGCGATTATTAAGCAAACAATTCGTAAATTGATGGCTAATAGTCTGCTAGATCTACAATTTCTGTTGTTCATTGCTACAATTATTTTTTTTTTGCTATTGATCCTGCGGGCCTCTCGTTCTTAGCAAACTAAGGGTCGGGAGGGCGAGGGGGGACGCGTCGCGTTCGCGGGCGCACTCTTCTCCGGCCGGTCGGATAGAGTTCATTTTCTGGGCGTAGGTATTTATGTATTAGCTTTACTTATTTATTATTACACGTGTTGTATGCTATAAATGCTTACAAAATAAACCAGGAAACAACTATAGGTAATCATTAGGTATAGCAACCGATACAATTTACTATAAACTCGTGTTCAGTTTTACATAATCTAGTACTACCAATAAAATTATAATCGCAGCTTTGCGAATCCAGGCCAAGCAAAATGTTGTGGTCACAGCCACCTGATAATGGGCCATGTGCTAGTCGAAGTACGAACTCGCTCATCAACAATCATAGGTAACTGATTAACACCTTTTGAGAATCTCCGAATTTGAGGAAGTATCTCTTTTTTTCCGGGCATCAAGACTTTATGAATAACTAGCTGTCCCATGCGGTATAACCCACGGGAACGGGCCCGTGAAACCTCGACATAAAAGCCTTTGACACTCATTAATAATATAGCTATCTATTGGTAAAAGAATTATCAAAATCTGTTCAGTAAATCCAGAGATTACCCCCTAAAACCTCACAAACCATTCACAAACTTTGTCTCTTTATAATATCTGTAAAGATAAAGAAAATAGCATATCGTTTTGGTTAATAGACCTTTTAAATGTTACGTCACTAGTCTATTGCGGTTGTGCGATTGTCCATCATGCCCATAATAAGATCCGCCCTTAAACGCTGACACCATTCAACTAGACTTTTTTACTTTGGGAAAATGGCTTTTGATTTCATGCATTAAAAGAAAATTTCCCACATTTATTATTTTTATTAAATACAGAACTTATGAACAGGCTCAGAGTCGCTCAACGAGCTATGGAGAGGGCTATGCTCGGGGTTTCTCTACGAGATCGAATCAGAAATGAGGAGATACGAAGAAGAACGCGGGTTACCGACATAGCCCAACGGATTAGTTCGTTGAAGTGGCAATGGGCAGGCTATATAGCACGGAGAACAGATGGCCGTTGGGGCCGAAAAGTTCTCGAATGGAGACCGCGGATCGGCAAGCGTAGCGTAGGACGTCCACCTACTAGATGGACGGAGGATCTGGTTAAGGCCGCGGGATCACGGTGGATGCAGGCCGCTTCTAACCGCAACAACTGGAGATCTATGAGGGAGGCCTATGTCCAGCAGTGGACGTCCTACGGCTGAAATGATGATGATGATGATTATTTTTATATTGTGTCGCTGGAAAAGCAGCGATAATAAAAAGATCATTATCCCCTTGTGTACTTGTAACACAGTCATTATGTAACGTCATTTTAAAGGGTTTCCTTTCCTCCCTTGGTGTCAATTATGTTATGGCAACTAGCACGAAGGATTTCTTAAAAGCAAATAAGTGTTCACGCATCTTATACCTTGGTAGTAGTTGGTAGGAGAATAAATTTTATAGTAAAACTTATAAGTGCTTACGTAAGAAAAAGTACAACTCTCTTTACTTGGATCTGTTATTACTTAAATCTATATCATTGTATAGACTCAAGGGGAAAAACAATGAGAAAAAGTTAAGTTTTCACATCGACAGTGATACTGATTTTGTGCAAATGATATTTTAAAGTTATATAGTGGGTTTTTGATTTCACACTATTGACTGTGGAAGGAATGGTATAGGTACATATATTTTGTTGAAATTCCAAAAAAGATTTTTATTGTTCACTATTTTGGAAGCGCATAGTTACCACCTTATTCTAGTTATTATAAATTTAATTGTACTACAGTCACACTAATTAGACAAAAGAAACAATGATGGGGAGCGTTTAAAGTCAATGATAAGTTTTGGTAAACCAGTTACAAACATCGTCTCGTGATTTCGTTAAGAATCTCAGGTCATGATGCCCCGGGACGTCACGATACATAGTTTACCATACCCCTCAATTAGTGCATTTACCTTACATGAACTTGGCTTAAGCTAGTGGTTATTATACACCTAGATTTTTAGTCGTTGCTAACACTCGAACAAAAGAATAATTTGTGGTAGTACAATCATAGATATAAGCAAAAAAGATATGTGACTCGCGTCTAGCGCGCCGACCACATGAATTAGGTCCTCGTCGCCTAGTTGAATTAAGTCTAACACAGTCGCAATCGGCCGAGTGACACAAACGGACATGTTATGTACGCGAAACTATTATTGATCGAAGACGCGAAAAGTTAATTTATTGTAGGGATCACTTACCTTACATCATTCATTCTAATGTCAATTTGACGTTCATCAGTAGTACGATGTCTCGCTCACTCACGCTATTGTCAAACCGAATCGGTTAGTCTCTGTCTTTCAACACCGTACAACGTTATAAAGAATCACAGCGGTGTCAGTGTGCGTGCATGTAGTTGTGCATCGTACCCGTTATTCGGTTGATGAATATAAGGACGTGGCATATCTTCCGCTTTTTTGCTTATATCTATGAGTACAATCGATCTTTGTATATAAACTTTTTCAATAGCATTAAACATTACCGATTGAAATGACATCGAACCTGCGTTACCCGTTCGGACTTTCGTAAGATTATCTTGTATCTTGCACTGGAGCTTATAATTGACCACCCCACGTCATCCCATGGGTGTCGTAAGAGGCGATAAACTCAGCTCAAGGTCAACATCTTACGATCACGTGGTGGTGATTATGACAATATCCGTCAACGATCGTGACTTGCCTCTAATTGAGGGGTAGGGTAAAATATGCAAAGCATGGTCATGATGCCCCGGGGACTTTACCAACTAGCAGTAGAAATACTGCAAGAAACTAGATCTCTATCCGACCCGACTAAGAAGAGAGCGCCTGCGAACGCGTCCCCTCGCCTTCCCGACCCTAGTTTGCACAGAACCTTCTGATGCCCTCGTAAACCTGAATTCCGAGAGGTCCGCGAACTGTAGCGTAGAGCGACAGTTGCACAAAACTCCCTTAATAAAACTAAAAGTCTCTCAATCCTACTGCCAGCAGCGACTGCCTTGAGCCGAGGTCCAAGTCCCACAAGAGACACCCTCTTGCGCAGGTTGCTAGATTGCTTAGTTTGAAGTTTTTAAACCATTTATCTAGGCTGGAACTCTGCTCGCCTTTATGGCCGGTGAAGTAGCAAAAGCCTCCTAGCTAACTACATAGGTAATGTTAATACAAAAAACCCTGGATTCTTGACAAAATCACAAGACACGAAATCATCTTGTTTGTTGCTGGTTCATCAAAACTTATCACCAACTTTAAGCACTCCCTTGTCTTTAAATTTCTAATCTATATTAATATATAAAGCTTACAGTTTGTTTGTTTGCTTGAATGTGCTAATCCTAGAAACTACTGGTCTGATTAGAAAAAAAACATAATTAGAAAGCTACCTTACCCAGGAGTAGAATAAGCTATATTTTATTATGAAGTTCTTACGGAAACAGTAGTTATGCGGGTGAAACCGCGCACAGGAAGCTAGTATAATATAATATATGACACGAGTGCTATTAGAACGGAAAACAAGGTCGGAATAATCTAGTCTGTTATCAAGTCTATTAAAATAAATAAAACAACTCAAATGACAAAGGACTAAGAATGGCTGGCGCACGCAGCTTTTTGCGTACACACGGAAACACGAACAAAAACTTAAGTAAATGCTCTTATACACTGTGGAAGTGATAGCCTGACGCAATAAATATCTGAATTTTAATAAATATACGCAGATAGCTCGATGGTATAGCTGTATAAGCCTAACTTTATGTCTCAGTCGTGGGTTCGATCTCCAAGCCGGACAAGAAATCTTAAGATTACTTTCCCGGTCTGGGTTCCCTCAGTACTTTGGAAAGCACTTTAAGCCGTCGGTTTTTGATTGCTATATCATAAGCTAAATCAAACAGTGGCGGACTTACACATTTGCCGCCAGTAGGCTATTCAAATTTTGCCGCCCGTACTTAGTAACAAAAAGAAAATGTTTTTTTTTTTTAATTTGAAAATTTAACTGTTGAGCATTTTAGACATTAAAATTTTTTTTGCTCTAAGAAATAGATTTTTGGCAAAAATTGCCGCCCCCTAAATTCTGCCGCCCTAGGCTCCAGCCTACTTAGCCTGCTGGTAAATCCGTCACTGAAATCAAACGTATACCTCCCAGGGAACGGGCAGTGGCGGTTCCTTGTTTGTTACTAGGTTACTACATAATACTGCGATCACGAACCCTACCAAGCGTGGTGGCTATAGCAAAATCTTTCATTTGGAAGGAGGCCCAAGAACGCTTCATTGGCTTTTGATGTTTTTTTAACGAGCAAGACTTCTGCTTTATGAATAATTTTAAAGTCTACAAATCAAGCCATCCTGCCTGTGGGGCTTCGAACTCAGCTCAGGATGAACGGTGGTATAGTGTGACGTAATTTTAAGGCCGATCTGTCGCTTTTCATTTATATAGATTAACTAGCATCCAGCGCCCGGTTTATACCACTTCGCTCCCGTTCTCTTGGAAACTTCACAATAAAATATAGCCTATAGCCTTCCTCGATAAATAGACTGATCACTGAAAGAATTTTTCTAATCAGACCCGTAGTTCCTAGCGCGTTCAAGCAGACAAACTCTTCAGCTTTATATATTAGTATAAATATTCTTTTACTTATTTATTAGGTAGGTAGTCACTGCTTCAGTCTGTATCTAGATATTAAAAACTAAACTACAATGTTATTATCGAAGCGATCACTTTGTTATTGCTCCCGGATTTTCTTTGAAAGCTTTTTATCACTTAGGTATTATGGTACCCTAATACCGGCTTTTAAATTAGTTTTTTTTTTCTACGAGACACGTAGTCACATAAGTTATTCACAATGATATAATTGAATAGGCTTTTTTATTAAGTATATTATATACTGGTCTAGAAAATAAGTTACCTATTTCTTCAATAATAGCAGTTTTTATTTGGTTTGTTGACTTTTTTCTGTCCTAAGGCAAAGCAAATGGGTGACCCATTCGGACAGACTTCTTATAAGAAAGAGTTCTTACGTGACGCAGACGAAGTACGAATGAGGTAAAAAAATATAAAGATTTATACAATAATAATATTTTTTTTTAAACATTTAAAAACTAGCAAACCAATGATGTAGTTATTTTTCATAACTTAAGTAGCAGTACCTATTTAACAAAAAAAAACAATAATTGAAACCGGACAGCGCGTAAAGGAACTATAACTATGTAAACATTTTGACTTTCATCCATCCTCTCTAGGGAACTATGGAAAAATTCGGAATAAAATATTTGTCTAACTACGTAATAATAAATACCTCTATGTAGGGGGCTTTTGCTACTTCACCGAACATACAGGCGAGCAGAGCTCCAGCCTCATTAAATTTTAATGGTTTAAATACTACAAACTATGTAAACTGCGCAAGAGGGTGCCCCCTGTGGGACTTGGACCTCGGCTCAGGGCGGGCGCTGGCGGCAGGATTGAGGAATGATGACCTTAGATTTTTAGGAGAATTTTGTGCAACTGTCGTTCTACTTTACGTAATAATACCAAGTTATATTAAAACGTATTCAGAGTGCTACGCGTTTAAAGAATGAAACAGACAGACAAAAATTACTTTTAATATTTTTTTTATTCAGTATCGAAATAAAATCTAAATGTCTTTAACTTAGAACTTGAATAACTTCTTAGAACTTGATCTTCACCAGCTTTACTATAAAATAATGATAGATAAGCTCGCTTTCATTAAAATATACCTTTTTTCCCGTAATTTAAACGCATATACATAGGTATATGCTCGTATATTTTATCAGCTTGACCAATGTAATTATGAAATAACCCGTTTTAATGTGCAGTTAGTTACTACCGATGCACTTGCATATTATAGCACTTTCTAACAAGGTATCAAAAGTTATGTTGATTAGTACACTGGCTATGTTCATATAAAATTCATTCGAGTTTGATAACTTGTACATAGCTAATAAGCACTGCACGATCAGCAACGAGCAACTTTACGAGTACTTATATGTGCATATACATGTACAGTCAACAAAAGAGATCGGTTTACATATTGTGAAGCGCATTTTAAATTTATATGTTCACGTTTAATGAAATAATGATGAAATAATGAATTTATTCAGCACTTAGGTATTTACATACACTTGTAGGTACTTGTCAAAATCACAATGAAAAGAAATATAATTAATAGGTTATTATTATTCTTATTCTATGAATAAAACTACTTAGGTAACTATAACTAGCAAATGCAACCTGTGAGTGCTGCTGATTGTAGGACATTACAGACTATGTACTCCGTTTGTCCGTGTGTCATTAATTCCTCTACTCATAATAAGTTCATATTTACATAAAAAAATTAGAAAGCATACAATTAAGTGACACACACTTGGGGGCCACCCTTACCGGGTTAGGACCACAACCCAGAGGTGCCACTGATATCAAAGTCAGGTTTGTGGATATAAGAGGAAGTGATTGCTGGCACGGCGTACAGGCGCTGGATCACAGGGCAGGGGTAGCGGCACAACGCGGTCCTCGCCGGCGAGAATCCTACCCTAGCTAACCTGCAACCTTTCACTAGCTACCTAGGTGGACGACCCGGAGAAGAAAGGGAGAAAGAAATTAAGACTAAGAAGCCGTTTGTAAGAAGAGTTCACTGTTATTCGAATTTGTACTCAGCTAGCTGCGAACTCTTCACCTATAAAGAATTGCCGGCTGTCGCAGTGACAAAAACATATTTATTCACATTAATTGATACTGATGGTGTAAACCTATATTTTTGGTTGACTGTACATACATACCTCGGTATACATCGTGATTTGTTAGTAGTTGCTAATACTCAGCGAATTGTTCATTGTTGATAATACAAAAAAAGCTCTCGCATAGTAACAACTTGTTTTTTTAGACCTCGAAAATACACTCTCATATAGAATTAGGCGAAGACGTATAATTAGCGTTACACAGGTTTTCCCAAAAAATATACAAAACTGTCAGTGGATTACTTTTTGGACAACCTCCGTAGCGTAGCGGTATTTGGCTCTCTTTAAATCTCGGATGTCATGGGTTCGATCTCTTATAACTCTCCTACTTATAAGCTAGATACACAATTTTAGAAAGTATTAACAAATAAACGAAATATAAATAACTTAAATTATCTTACAGTTCAGTGTTCAATATTGGCAATGTCTGATTTTTAGGATAGAACGCCAAACGTATAATGAATTATTATCTTCCTTTGTTCCAGATGTGAGGGTCTAACTCTTAACGGCACCCGGTACTGCGAGTGGGGCTACAATGGGCTCGGCATCGACTACCAGGTGTTGGCCGGACCTGCCTTCATGGCTGTCTTCACTGTGGTTGGGGTCATCCTGGGCGTGGTTGCAGATAAGTAAGTTAACAAGAAAAAAACGATGAATTTTTTTTGTTGCGATAACTTGCAGTGAGTTGAGTTTAAATTGCGGTAGGTACATTTAATTTTACTTGCTACATCTGCTTCTTGACATAGACCTTTTCGAAGATCGTCTTTGTGTGAGGCTTTGCTTCAGTAACCACAGAGCCGTGTGGTTTCCGACTTACTCCGACTCCAAAATAGACCATCCCATGTCCTCCCATGAGTATCGTTAGAGGTGACTGAGGAACAGCAACAGCAGATAGATGGGCTACAGCGTCTAACATCTCAAGCTATTTACCACCCTACTGCGATCTTCAGTTGGAGGACTCTAGGAGAAGTTAAGTTACTATATACATATACTGTGTAATATAAAACTAATACCAAATATTCTCTCCTACAGATATAACAGAGCAAGAATTCTTCAAGTCTGCACATTGGTGTTCGTAATCGCTATCCTTCTCATGGGCACAGTCACCGAATACTGGCATCTTGTTCTACTTCGTATGGTCATGGCGGCAGGAGAATCCGGGTGCAACCCCCTAGCTACTGGCATTCTGACAGATCTGTTCCCGGAACACCAGAGGGCGTTGGCGCTGTCAATCTTCAACTGGGGTATTTATGGAGGATATGGTATTGCCTTCCCAGTTGGGAGGTATATTCCTGACCTAAATCCTTGGGGACTGGTAAGTCAATATTTGTCATGTCTGCAAATAATCCCTTCATATGTTAAAGTAACTCTGTTTATAGGCTACGCTTTCATGTCTTAAGCTATCGCTATTGATGAAATTGTGCCTAGATATAGACTGAAACTTCAGAATTAGCCTATAAGGCTTACTTTTTTCGCGAAAAATACCTGGCTGACTATTAAGATTATATTGCGTAACAACAACATATTTTGCATTTCAAGAGCCATGCCATACATAGCCATTTAAATATTTCCATCTATCCATGTGATCTTTTCATTTATTAGCAGTCAGCGGATAGCAAACAAAATATAAAAGACAGTAAGCATTTTATTTTGCCTTGAGATACACTATAGGTAGATGATTTGTATAAGCACAAAGAATTATCAAATAAATTGTAGACGATGGTTTCCCGAAAGAGGAAAGAGATTTAGAAAAAATACTTAAAGGATATATCTTCTTACGCGAAAATGAGAAAACATAATAAACAATCATATCAAAATGACAGATTCCAAATTCAAATGTTATAATTTGTTTATTTTTAATTGTAACAGTATTTATGGCCAGACTAAGTACCTATATGAATATACCCTTCCATGGGCTAGAGTAAAAGTAATCTATGATTATTATTTACAACATAATGTTATTTTCAGAGCTGGCGTGTGTGCTACTACGGCACAGGTATAGTTGGGCTAGTGGTGTCTCTGTTTACCTTCTTCACACTCAAGGAACCTTCAAGAACTACCATCGGCGAGGAGGGTAATTACATATTCTTTAAAAGAACTTAGTACCTATAATTAAAAGAGAGTTCTGTTTCAAATGAATACTATTTTTTTTTTTTTTGTCCGGGGCGATATGCTTTGACGCATTCCCACCACCGCTGCAGCGCATTCGCGCGCTGGCGGTGGGATATGTGGGACTCGCCCTCTCCATAGCGTGGTATGCTAAACTCATACCACGAGGAGAGGACCCTACACCACTAAAACCTCCCGGACACTCCGTCGATCGGTTGGCGGGGGTCGGGTACGCATGAGCAATCCGGCCCAAATGAATACATACCGACCGACCTATTGAAAGAGGTTGAAATGAATATTTTTACTGTGGTTATTCATGTGGAATTTATGTGGAATTTCCTAGCTCGGGGGCCATTGATCGTCGTATATCCTTATCAATCCATGTATCTAGTTTATTAAGTCATGCTAATAGAATATATACCGCATTGTACTTTTTTTTGGATGCTAATAAAACATTATTATTATTATGTTATGGTACTATGTTTCACAGCAGCTACCGACCCCAGACAAAAACATGTGTTAGGTACCTATTTCCTATTTAGAAAAATCCCCGAAGTCTGAAAGTCTGTGGTTATTCGTCCATGACTCGAAAAGGACGTTAAGTTATATTTTCTGGGCATGATCTCTCACCGGTTGTGTCTTTAACCTGCGTAGATGGCTAGTTTGCTCCTTTGGCTCCTTTGAAATTAGCCGCCGTAGTCAAAATCGTTTTGGAGGACGATAACAGCTATAATGACAAAATCTGTCACCAAATCAAAAATAGTGTCAAAACTTGTTGTAGAGGTCCTCTAATATATACTTTTGGTGATCTCCTAGCCCAGGGATCCGTATCATTTATACGACTGATGCAGCGACACTCTCCTGACCGAAATGATATATTTTGATTTTCAGGAAACACAAAAGCAGGCGATTCATCCGTTGAATCTGGCAAAAACATGCCCCAAGTTACCATCTGGCATGTGATCGCTCAGCCCAGGATCATTCTGCTGTGTCTTGCTGCTTCTATCAGACATTGTGGTAAGTAGCTCTTCTATATCCTACTAGTACCTATATCATACTAGTAACACCCTTCAACTACCTTTTTTTTTGGTGTCCGGGGGGGAAATGCATTTACGCATTCCCACCGCCGCTGCAGCGTATTCGCGCGCTGGCAGTGGGATATGTGGGACTCGCCCTCTCCATAGCGTGGTATGCTAACTCATACCACGAGGAGAGGACCCTACACAACTAAAACCCCCGGACACTCCTTCGATCCGCCGTTGGCGGGGGCCGGGTACGCATAAGCAATCCAGCCCATCGACGGCACCCGCGGCCAATATGGCACCGCGGGATCTCCTGACCCCTCAACTACCCTGGCTTACCAAGGTTCAGCTGTGGACATAAACGGGAATATGGAATTAAAATAAAAAAAAATTACCATAGATAATATTTTTCCCGCCATAACGTAACAGTTTGGCGGAAAGGTGATATTATGTACCTATGTTTGTTATTCTTTCACGCAAAAACTACTAAATCGATTTGGCTAAAAGTTTGCACTTATAAGCTGCATTAACTTATAGGCTACAAAATTTCATGCTCCGACCCACTGGAGGAGAGTGACGCGGGTAAAACCGCGGCGCGCCGCGGGGCGCAACTAGTATTAAATGAAATCGAGAGTGTTCTTACATATTATTATATTCGATCAGATTTAGATCAACAATATGATTATCAATGCGCATTATAATGTTTTTAATATTTATAGTGACCGATATAAATAAGTGATACTAGGTAAGCGGCATTTTCCAATAACTCATTACAATTTATAATTAATTAATAAGTAACATCTGCCCACTAGTTGACGAAGCAAAGCATTCTTTGAATAACAATTAGCAATTATACCTCTATAACATTTTTAACAGGGAAGTATAAAAATGTTTATATAATGGAGAATCGGTAAAGTCATTAGGCGACTCCATCATACGTGGGCGTAGAGAGCGATTAATACGAAATAATGGCGAGGAAGCCAATGAATTAAAATGGTATCGGCGATTCGCCGGTGACGTGCAACCTCTGACACACCATCAAAAGCCCGTTTACGTCCACTGCTGAACATGGGCCTGCTACTCTTAACAGACCTTGGCAAGCCAGGACCGTTGAGGGATATTGCCATAATCACCACGCTTGGCAGACGGATTGGTGATCGCAGTAAGATGTTAACCTTGGGCTAATAGACGCTGCTGCCCATCCATCAGCCATATGTCCCTTAGTCGCCTTTTACGACACCCATTGGGTAGACACGGGGTGGTCTATTCTAAGCCGGAAACCACACGGCACCTCTGACACGTCTATTTCAAAAGTACGCAATAAAATGGCTGCGGCTGCTCGTTTGACGTTCATTGTTGCCACCTTCCAAACAAATATGTCATAAGAACCGTATTCAAAATTCAGACATTTTGTAAAATAAAATAAAAAAAGTTTTTATTCACGTAAACCTATTACAGGTATTTGTAAATAGTCAAAACATATTTGGCTTATTTTTTATTTAATTAATTAATTTTATTTGTTTATTGCTACGTATAATAATAGTTTATATAACTTTAGCCTAAAAGCTGTCAGGTTTGGAAGTACAATATTGTATTATAACAAGCCGCTAGAAATCGCTGACGATATTATCATATTTTAAAGTGGTAATTTTTATTTGCGGGATCGCTTTCACGGACTTCAGGCGCGGGACCACAGTTCAGAGGGGAGAGGACAGCAACGCGGTCCTTGGTCAGTCCATCGAGGATCGTACACTTGCTAACCTGCAACCTATTTAGGTTGATGAAATGGCTAGATATTTAAATATATCTAGCCATTTCAATCAATATGTACCGTGTCCATTGATTTATGTTTCTGCGTCATAAATGAATATTACAAAGTGTCTAAGTACCAATAATTACTGAGAATTACACTTCATAGTTATTTAAATAAATATTTTATTTACGTTGTATCTGTTGATATGTATCGGTTTGTGCATAAAATCGTGGTAATTAACAAAATGTTAGGTACTAGCAATAAAAGATATAATTATGACTCAGATTTGCTAAATGCTATATAATAGGTAATATATAGATTTTATTATAAAAATCATTTATTTAAAAAAAATGATTTTTATTTATTTTATTTACGTTGTATCTGTTGATATGTATCGGTTTGTGCATAAAATCGTGGTAATTAACAACATGTTAGGTACTAGCAATAAAAGATATAATTATGACTCAGATTTGCTAAATGCTATATAATAGGTAATATATAGATTTTATTATAAAAATCATTTATTTAAAAAAAATGATTTTTATTTATTTTATTTACGTTGTATCTGTTGATATGTATCGGTTTGTGCATAAAATCGTGGTAATTAACAACATGTTAGGTACTAGCAATAAAAGATATAATTATGACTCAGATTTGCTAAATGCTATATAATAGGTAATATATAGATTTTTTATCATAATTACGAGACATATATTTTATATAAAGGTTCTGACGCTATACCTAACTATCAGAAACATTTATTCACAGTACTTCACAATTTGACTGCACCGGTGGCTCAGTGGTTACTATAGTTGCCTCTGAGACCTGGTGTTCTGGGTTCGATTCCCACCCGGGACAATTATTTGTGTGAACCACAAATAGTTGACGTCACGTCACGTGACTAAGTAACTCTTGCGCAGAGTTAGTGTGCCACAAAGAGGGAACGAATGCTCAAGGTCACTTGGTCAGGGTAGCGCCTTAACTAAGGCCGGAGCGGTGGATACAATATTATGATTTATTTGCATACTACATGGTATTGAATCCAAGTTCATATTAACCTAAGTTATTATATGTAAATATTTCAATGCTAAACAAAGGTCTTGATAAATTGCACATTATGTTCAATCAAGTTTTTATCTCGATAGGTATGATTAATTTTACATAATCGACTACCGTTGTTTATGAATAATAATATGCAATCTCTATTGTAATGAATAAACTTTATTTATCTAAGTACCTACTTCTATAAATTACTTTATTGTTAACTAAATATTCATTCACTTCCACAACACAATTCCACCACGCAACATAGCTCCACCAAAATATAAGAGCACTAAGCCACTAAATGATTATATACAAATCAGAGGGTGTAGACAAAATGCCACTACAACGACGATCGCTAGTATATAATCGCTAACACTAATGTATGGTAGTTGACATTTGTCACGTGATTGACATGTGCCGCTATAACAACAAATTCTAAAAATAAAATAAAATAATTATTTAAGGTGGGCTACCGTACAACAAACTTTTATTTTGCTCGTTTTTACTCGATGTCCATAACCTCACAGGTATGCACTTGAATATGGTACGGAACCCTTCGTGCGCAAGTTCGACTCGCACTTGGGCGGTTTTTTATACTAAACTAGCTGACCCGGCAGACTTCGTACTGCCTCAATCGATACATACCCTACACTACCCCCACCCTACACTACCCCTACCCTACACTACCCCTACCCTACACTACCCCTACGCTACACTACCCCTACCCTACACTACCCCTACCCTACACTACCCCTACCCTACACTACCCCTACCCTACACTACCCCTATCCTACACTACCCCTATCCTACACTACCCCTACCCTACACTACCCCTACCCTACACTACCCCTACCCTACACTACCCCTACCCTACACTACCCCTACCCTACCTCTACCCTACCCCTACCCTACACCTACCTCTAATCTACCCCTAACTTTGTCTGAAAAATAAAAATAAAAATTTAGGGGTGGACTACCCCTAACATTTAGGGGGATGAAAAATAGATGTTGGCCGATTCTCATAGATACCGGATAAGCACAAAAAATTTCATCAAAATCGGTTAAGCCGTTTCGGAGGAGTATGGCAACGAAAACTGTGACACGAGAATTTTATATATTAGATAATAATGGTTTTAGGTGAGTTAGGACCCCTATGGCATGAGAGGGCAGCCACGGAAAAACTACCTATACCTACTTCTCTCAAATATCATCAGGACAGTTATAACTTTTGTGTATAATAATGAGTTATAAATAATTAGTTTTTGTAAATAAAAGAGTAATATTTGAAAATGTATAGTTGGTAGTACCTACCCTGGGGCTGACAGATGCTACTGCCCATCCATCAGCCAATAATGAATGAAAAATGAAAAAGCTGAAGAGTTTGTTTGCTTGAACACGCTAATGTCAGGAACTACTGGTCCGATATGAATAATTAATTTAGTGTTAGATAGCCCATTCAACAAGGAAGGCTATAGGCTGTATACAATTATATTGTTGGCACGGGAACAGG
Organism: Nycteola revayana; assembly: GCA_947037095.2. Taxonomy (NCBI): domain Eukaryota; kingdom Metazoa; phylum Arthropoda; class Insecta; order Lepidoptera; family Nolidae; genus Nycteola; species Nycteola revayana. Next base: position 15,861,877 of record OX344858.2, on the reverse strand, counting down.
AGCTATGCAAGTGAAACTGCTGCAGGAAGCTAGTTACTGATAAATGTCCACTACTACCACGGTTACAAATGTCGATTCTTTCTCTTATAAGGTGCTGCTCTTAGGTCCAAACAGTTTTATCTACCTACCTAATTAAAACTGTCGGCAAATAAGTGTAAAACGCCATTAAAAACGATATCCCTCACGCATTACTGAGTTGTCATAAAACTAAAGTCAAGGACAAAATTAAAAGCCTTTCCAGATCCAACAGTTGTTAAAGTCATTGTTATTATTTTGTTTAAAATTTTAAGTGAATAATAAATTACAATGAATAGCCGTTTCCTCAACTTTTCGTGGTTAATGTAACTTTGTGCTGTAGCGGCGGTTAATTAAAAAAAAAACAGGTAAGTGAGCGTGAATTTATGGTTGAAAAGTTTCAAAATTAGAATCATCGTTATTTTTTTTTTTTAATTTAATTACTCAGTTCGTTGTGTGTAAGGTTCTGATAAAGGTACATAATAAGTATAGGTATAATAAGTATAGGTATTATAAGTATTACTCTAAGCGAAATATTTTAGAGTTTACATAAGATTTATATTTTAAGTAGGTATCTGTATAAACCTAATTTATATAGGTATTGATAGATGAAGCAGACATTATAACTAAACCCAGTGACGCGTCGGTACATACCTACGTAGGGGTGGATCTACGTATATATCTAGCCAGATGGTCTGCAGCCCAGAGCCCCAAGGCATTTAAAGCCTTAAGCCATTAGGTACTAAATGAAAAATACTAAATTCTAGGCACTGAGCACTTTCTAGAAGCCTTTCAAGAGCCGTCGCTGGATCATTTAATATGAGAAAACGTGAAAGTTTATATGGATGTTTGTTATTATTTTACAAAAATACGAGACTGGACCAATTTTGGTGTTTTATACCCAGATGATAGTAGATTTTTTATTTTGAGCTAGGTATGTACATTTTTTTAAACGATTACTATCAGTTCTTAGACTTGCTCACTACTTGTATTCTTGAATCTTGGTTAACAAGAATACTGGTACATACTTTTTTTTTTTTTGTCCGTGGGGTATTGCATTTTCGAATTCCCACCGCCGCTGCAGCGCATTCGCGCGCTGGCGATGGGATATGTGGGACTCGCCCTCTCCATAGCGTGGTATGCTGAACTCATACCACGAGGAGAGGACCCAAGAATTACTAGTACCTAATGTGCAAAAACTGATGAGTATTTTAGCTTAGCACGAGGGGTTCCTCTTGCTTCCTCCTCCTTCAAAACGATATGTCAACTATATTAACTAATCAATGTCTTTCCCCAGGCGGTATGACGTTCGCGTACAACGCTGATCTATACTATCGTGACTACTTCCCCGACGTGGATCTAGGCTGGTGGCTGTTCGCTGTCACCGTGGGCATCGGCTCCGTCGGCGTGGTCGTTGGAGGTGTCATCTCGGACAAGTACGTATATACGCTCAGCTCAGAAGCATACAGTCCGATGTGCCAAGAGAAACATTTGTCGTATGTGCCTTTATCGTGAACTGGCACTTACGACTAAATGCTTCTGAACTATAATAGTACACCAGTTATTATGATTCTGAGTTCGCCCATTGATGCGATCATAATTAAAAATAAAATATTAGCAGTCTGCAGTTACTCCTTCTCTATATAAACGGTAAGTGTGGGAAACTTCATACTCTTCCATTTGCGCAATTTTCGTGAAAGGAGTAGGTACAATAACGTTTTTGCTTCACGTTTTAAATATAAAAATGTATACGATACATACAGGGGACCACCTCCGTGGTGTAACAATATAACGCTCGCCTTAAATCGCGGAGGTCGTGAGTTGGATTCCCGCTCCAGACAAGAAATGCTTGATATAAAATCAAAGATTCTTTCCGGGTATGGTTGGTTCCGTGTCCGAAAAGCACGTTAGCCGTCTAACTTTTAGACGGCTAACGTGCTTTTCGAGACACGGTAGGTACCGTGTCTCGAAAAGCACGTTAGTCGTCTCGTGTTAGGTTCATTATTTTAGTACCGTGTCTCGAAAAGCACGTTAGTCGTCTCGTGTTAGGTTCATTATTTTAGTACCGTGTCTCGAAAAGCACGTTAGTCGTCTCGTGTTAGGTTCATTATTTTAATTCAGTATCGAATGACAAACGTTAGTAATTTTGAATGTAGGTACTTGATGTTTTTCGTAATTAATATTTCAGAAACAGATTTTTTATTTTAGAGCAATAATTAACACCATATTCAATGCAGTCTTTGCGGGGAGGCATACTAATCATGTGGTTATTTAGTTTTTTTCTTTTAATTTATAATTTCACCAGTTATGCTGAGATGCCTTAATCTAAGGGTAATATAGTCCATACTTAAACTACACAATTACTTTTTACCTTCACAGATATGTGGAGAAGATGGGCATCCGTTCCCGCGTCCTCGTGCTGGCTCTCTCTCAGCTGATCGCCACTCTTCCGGCGTTTGGATCCGTCGTGTTTGGACCGCTGTGGGCCATGATCACCCTGGCTTTTTCTTACTTCTTTGGTAAGTCATATAGCTTTATCTTTTTAATTTAAGGAACAAATCCCTGTCACACCACTTTTAACTCACTTACGACAGAATCAACAACTGTATTTTTTATAGATTACTAGCAGTGTTTCTTTTACACTACTAGCATTCTTGTTGACCCCTCGTGCTAAGCTATATAGAATATATACGCTTGTGCTATGAGTGGGTTCACGTCGGTACTGCAATGGGATCGAACCGGCGACCATATGATCGCAAGTCCGACACCAGCCATTGGTCTACGGCCGCTTTAAATATAGAAATAGGAGTTATTTATTTTCCAAAACATGGTTTAAAAACAACAAACAAATTTTAAAATTTTATACGTGGCTATGCCTAAGATGCAGGTTCGAATACTGCCGGTGGTCTCAATTTTGAAATTGAAATAACAAGATTATCTTTTTAATCCTGCCTACGTTTTGATCACGTTCAATATTGATAAAATACCTGTAGCGACATCTACAGTAGCCCGACAAAACTACAAGGAGGCGAGCAGCGCCATCTAACACCTAGCATCCTAACTAACCTGTATCGCGCAACACAAGTTCGCCAGCCAATTCGAACATAAACAAGGTCTAAACAGAAACAAAGGGCCGTCGGCCGCCGGGCATACCACCTCGCCCGGCAAAGATCTTCATTTTCTGTGGAGTAACCAACCGTTCCTCTACATACCTACCTAATTATCTATAATGCCCTCGTAGACCCGAAGTCCGAGAGGCCCGCGAACGTAGAAGTGTAAAGTAGAGCGACCGTTGCACAAAACCCCTAAAATACTAAAAGTCATAATCCCTCAATCTCATCGCCAGCGACCGCCCTGAGCCGAGGTTTAAGCCCCACAGGGGGCGCCCTCTCGCGCAGGTTGCTTAGTTTGTAGTTTTTAAACCATTTATTTAGGCTGGAGCGCTGCTCGCCTTTATGCCCGGTGAAGTAGCAAAAGCCTCGTGGCTACCTACGTATGACCATCCGAAAAAAAACTGACCTTATTACCGGATAGCGGGCGGAGTGCCAGATTACCAATCTAACTTGATCAAACATTTATATTATGACATCTTGTCAATATAAAACGCGAAAGCCTACCATGTAGAAATTAGGTTGAAGGTATGCATTTTTTTGCAGTGAACCAAATAGAAACTGCTTGTTTTTCTTCAATAGGTTTAAATGTTATTTTAATGTTTTCCAGCTGAGATGTGGTTCGGAATCGTGTTCGCTATCCTCGTCGAAATCGTGCCTCTGTCAGTGCGCTCCACCACCATCGGAGTGTTCCTCTTCGTCATGAACAACGTTGGAGGAAACCTGCCCATCCTGGTGGACCCTGTGGCCAAGGCTATAGGCTACAGAGAGGCTATTATGATCTTCTACGCTGGATTCTATGGCATCAGTGAGTATTTCTTCTGTCGTGGTTCTACGAATAATCATTTTAAGTGGTCCCAGTCAGATATGCTTCGTTAACTTATGGCACTAGGAAAATTAATCCCTGTGCCGCGGGGAACTTTACAAACACTCAATTCATGGACACATTGCACAACCAGACCCGCTTTGAATCTCGGTGGTCGTGGGTTTGATCCCCACGCTGGACAATAAATATTAGTGTAGATTTTAATATTGCTTTCCAGTTCTGGTTGGCTGAAGGACTAGGTACCCTCGGTGCCTCGGAAAGCACTTTTTTTAAAGCCGTTGATCCCGAATGTAATAATATCATCCATAATCCATAACAATGGTATTCAACTCGTGTATGAATAAATGGGCAGCGGTGTATCTATGTATTAAAACGTGATACTTAACTACTGCGGAAACGCGAAAGATAAGCATGTATGCAAAGCCCCTTCTGGGATACCAGTTCAGCAGTAAACCTCAAGCTGATGATAATGACAGTTCATTACAGAATTTTACCAACTTATGTGATTAAGTATAGTATATTCTTTGTTTTACAGGCAGCATAATGTTCTTCCTCACAATGTTCTTGATGGACGGTCCAGTAGAAAAGACTGAAGAACCCACACAAAAGCCCAGTGGCCTTGACAACCGAGCGTTCACCCAGGACGAACTACCCTCCAGAATCGGCAGAAGGCAAGAGGCTCTACCTACCGCTCAGAGTGAAAGACTATAAATAAGCAATAGTATTTATAATGTCAAAACAGAATCTTTTTGAAAATTGAAGGAGGCATAAACAATAATGGCGGCAATGTCAAAAAACTGTGAAACGAAAAATGTAATTTAAAAAGAGTATGGTTTTAGAAAACATTTAATATCGATGAACAAAGTTATAAGTGGCATTAATTACTTCGCAATTTAATTTAGAACTATACTTAGACACTGGAAAAAAACAATGTAGATACAAGTGTGTCAGGTAATCTTTTTAATGGCAATCATACAAAGTGCCATTTTATTTTAATTTTGATTATACATAATTGTAGTTCAAAACAAATAAAGTTCAATACATAATTTTAAAAATTTAAATTAATTAAATTAAGACCACTAACTTCGTATCTACGTTTTAGTTGACCTGCCTTAAAAATATGTCTTCTTTCCAAAGTTGTTAGTTAATAATTTAAATTGTTTGTTTCTTTCTATAATTTAAGCCTTAAAAGGATAATACAAAGTTAATTTAGCTTTCTATCTCAAATGCTAATTTCTCTGTAAAATCTCCGAATAAATGTCTAAAGAAAATGTTTTAAGCTAAAAATCCGCCTAGTATTAAAATGTTCATTATTAAAAAAAAAAAAATCTTGCGGCTGTGACTTCTGGTAAAATATGCCAGATACTATAAAATACAAGGCAAGATAAATAGCTTTCACATAATTCATGTTCCTCTAGCAGTAGGTAGGTATTATGCAGTAGGTAAGCTAAAAATATGTTTACCAAGACATCTAAGCCCGATCAAACACCCAAAAGCATATTGTAATCCAAACTGATCAAGTTGATCTTGCTGTCCGAACGTGTATAAGGGTTTAATGTCAGTAAGATAATGTCAATAGTTGTAGAGTCTATTCTAGAACATTTTTGCACCTTGCAATACGAATCGGTAGAAAGCATAAACCATGTAAAAAATAAAAAAGTAAGCATAAACTTTGACAGTAAACCTTATTTTTTTTAATGAAATTTGGTTGACATTTTAAGTGTTTTATAAGCATTCGAAGTTAGCAAAAACTATTTAAAAATAGGCACATATTTAAAACATCATTCAGCATGATCATCTCTAGTACATACATTAATATTTTTGTCAAATAATCTGTGTTGTCGATATTCCTTGACAAATCTAAAAGCTGAGCGCTGATCACGAAATACTTTTGCAATTTTTGATATGGAATTCATAGTAACAAAATGCTGATCTTATTTACAATTAAATGGATATTTTGAGAGTAGTTTTGCTTTGATAGCACAAATAACAAGAAAGCGTTTGTGATTCGCAGAGACTTATTAAATTTGTTTTATTTTCGATATTGATTCTAAAAACATAGTATGTATCTTATAGAAATATAAATAAGTTTCAATGTTTTTGGTCACTATCGATTCCATATTGAAAGTAGCATATATTTTTTTCGCGATAATCAGATTATTAGCTATAGCAAAAATTTGAGTAAATGCACTTACTGTGTTAAAATTTTTGGTATCAACTAATCATAATAATATCTTATATACTTTTACCACAGGAGGACATTACAAAATGGAAACTGAAATAAATTTGGGTTCTTCTTGATAATGCAGCCATGTGATTAGTTGATAATATTTCAAATTCTAAATCATAGCGCGTAATTTACAAATTAGAATTCAAAATACAGTTTCTATTAAATGTAATGTACTCTCGTGATAGGAATACAGAAATCCGAGGGAATTTTGAAATAAAAATGTTTGCAAGATTAAAGTTGTCCATAAAATTGTACCTAAATTTATTTAATTTGCATTTAATTGATATTATTTTACCTTTTATGTTGTTTTTTAATAATTAAAATGATTGTAGATACCAATACTGCCAACGTGGAATACAAAACTCATTGAAAATCGCAGTAAATTTCATGAATTATGTAGTTAATGTGATAATGATCTTTTGTACATATTTATTATTTAGTTAAGTGATTATTGTAAATAAAGTTTTTAATGGTTTGAAATGTTTTAATTTAGTACCTATTTTTTTATTTAGGGTTTTGGGTTTAGTACGAACACTATAGACTGTAGGGGACTGAGGTACGCCGGATTGCTTATGCGTACCCGGGCCCCGCCAACGGCGGATCGAAGGAGTTTCCGGGGAGTTTTAGTGTAGGGTCCTTTCCTGGTGGTATGAGTTTACCACGCTATGGAGAGGGCGAGTCCCTGCAGCGGCGGTGGGTGGGAATGAGAAAAAGCACGTCGGAACAAAAAAAAAAGTGGACTTAGGTATAATGAAACCTTCCGATAGGTCCCTCATAGACGCAAAGTCCGAGAGGTTCGCGAACTAAAGAGCGTTGCACAAAACCCCTAAAAATCTAAAAGTCCTACTTACTTAATGCCTCAATCTCCCCGCCAGTACTGATATGAAGTTACTTAGTTTGTAGTTATTAATACAATTTATTAAGGCTGGAGCTTGCCGTTTTGCCCGGTGAAGTAGAAAAAGCCTCGTGGGTAGAAAAAGCGACATTGTCCGCCCAAAAAATAAAACAGAATACTGAGTGATCATCATTAATATTTTACTCCACAGCTATTAAAACCTTGCTTTTCTTCTGTCCCTTATATTTAAATAACTTTTCTTTTCTTCTTGATTTCCAACATATCGTTTCTTCTTGAGACAAAATTTGATCACCACTGACGACCACAGCATTCACCATATCTGTAAAGAAAGTAGAAGTTAGTACCTACCTTGTTTGGTAGTTGCGCGTGCCAAAATACTATATTATATTTTTTTTTTTTTAGATATAACACTTGACACTTAATATGACATGATCGCTTCATAAAGAACTTAATTAAAGGCCAAATTGACCATGGATAAGATGGGGAAGACTAAGAACTACATGGCTGACATGTAGTTCTTCCCCATCCTCTTATGCTTTGCTATAAAGAAGATAGTGAATGTCATGGCGTATTAAGAAGTCAAGGAGCTCACTGAAAATCAAGAGGAATGGATGCTTCACAGACAAGAACATGACTCCATTTAGGAGTCATGTTCATGTCATGCTTGTATAGGAATTGAGAATACAGGGCTATTGGTAAAACATCGGTAACCTCTCAGGACTATATTACTAACATCATAAACAACATCTTTTGTTCTACGACTTTTTACAAAACATAGTACCTACATTTACCAAAAACAAACCTTCAATATTTCGTTGTCCTGTCTAACACATTTCAACTCTGTATTCCCCGCTCCCCTCGCTATTGTCGGTACTATCGCTTTCTTTTGCTTCGCATAGACTTCCTAACATTTAGAGCGTTGAATTTAAATATTTTTATTTTTGTGTGTAAATCTGATGAATTAAAATATGATGAATTTTTAAAAGTCATAGAACATAAGTTGTTGATTATGATGTTAGTCACATAGTCCTGAGAGATTACCGGTGTTTTACAAATAACCCTGTATATGAAATAGTTATAGACATTTGCAAACTTTATTATTCATTGAGCATTATTTTGTAGGAACTTCATCATTAAATAAAATATAGCCCTAATAGATAAAATTGTAGATAGCCCATCTACAAATTTAAAGATAAAATAAAATCGGATTATCTTATAGTCCCTGACATTAGCGCATTCAAGCAAACCAAGGTCTTCAGCTTAAATATTAGTATAAAATTGATTGTCAGTACATGATGATGAAAACCTCCGTGGCATACCGGTATTTGGCTCCCTTTAAATCTCGGAGGTTGTGGGTTCAATCCACGCCGGGCAAGAAATCTTTGTGTTAATTCTAAGATTTCTTTCAGTCTGGTTGGCTGAGGGACTACCCTCTGTGCCTTGCAAAGCATGTTTAGCCAGTTGGTCCTGATTATTATACAAGAGAAGGGACAGCAGCATTTCCTTGTGTGTTACAATATAATACTGCAGTCACCAAAACATCTGCTAAACATGGTGACTATGGCAAAACCGTTCCTTGGGAGGAGGCCCAGCTCAGCAGTGGACGTTATACGGGCTGATGATGATGACACGATAGTTAATTGTATCAATGTTATCCATCATTATGATCCCTGTTGAGGGTAAAAGCCACCTCCAACCTCTTCCACAAACTTAAGATTGTATAATAATTATTGGGAAACAGTAACGGATTTACCAGCAGGCTAAGTAGGCTGGAGCCTAGGGCGGCAGAATTTAGGGGGCGGCAAATTTAGCCAAAAATCTATTTCTTTCTTTTTCTTTTTAAAAAAGGATCTTAACGTCTAAAATGCTCAACAGTTAAATTTTCAAATAAAAAATAACCATTTTCTTTTTGTTACTAAGTACTTACGGGCGGCAAAATTTGAATAGCCTACTGGCGGCAAATATGTAAGTCCGCCACTGTTGGGAAATGTGTTGGTATAAATGGAATGTAAAACATAATTACCATTTTCATTAATACTAATGTCCTCTGGATCAATCTGCCTCCTTTTCTTCTTAATTTTTTTCGATGCAATGTTATGATTTTCTGTGTAAGTGTCCTTCACTTCCTCACAAGATAAAAAGCCTTCAGAACCTTTGAATAGTTTCACACCACCTTTTATCTTCCTTTTTCTGTAATTATTAATAGAAATTACGATTATTTATTTAATTCAACTTCAATGTAAAGTGAGATGGAAGATCCATATTTAAATTAAGTAACAATATTTGTAGCTATATATTCCAAATTAGATTTCCGTGCGCGGATTCTCTTGCTTAACTCCCGTTCCCGTAGGAACTTCATAATTAAATATGTTACTCAAGGCTATTATCCTATAGCTTGCTAAAGGATATTTTCCAAATTGGACCAGTAGTTCCTGAGATTAGCACTCTATTCTAGCAAACAAATAAACAAACTCTTCAGCTTTATAATATTAGTATAGATATAAAATGGTATAAACATTAAATTAATAGTTTTGAGTATAGTTCAGTTTTATTTAGTTTCATGTACATTCATGAAACTAAATAAAACTGAATAAATATGCACCTACTGTTCTTATCTCTGCACCACCCTCAGGTTGACTGGCAGAAAATGCCTTTGGCATTAAGTCTGCTTGTTTTTAACATGCATTAAGTTTAAATAAAATAAATAAATAAATGTAGGTACACCTGATAAATAAATAATGTTGGAGTATCTAAAGAGGTTGTAATACTCCAAGAGTGGCCATAAACAATAACAATTTCAATTCTTTATTGCTTAAATTGTTGGTACATTATCTCATAATAATGTAAATACAATATCCATAACAATCCAATCCAAATAAATCCATCAAAATATGATACAACACAAGGACAAAACTGAAATTGTCAAAAAAACTTGCGTATGGCCAATGCACAGAAAGTGCGAGCCAAAAGCTCTCAGATGAATGAAGTAAAGAAGAAAAATAAATAATAAGAAAAGTGAATAAAAACAAAGAAAAAAAAATTTTAATACATAAAGTACACATGGACCTTGACAGGCACAGCAAAATAGGACAGAGGAAGGTATTTTATTTTTTTAAGAAATTTTACTTTTTTAAATTGTTTTTTAAATATTCATCCCAGGTTGTGCAGTTTATGTGATAATAATTAATTGTAGCTCTGAGCTCTCATGTACATGGCCAATTCTATCATGACAGGTTCTCCTCGCCTGATTAGCCATGTCTATTTTCAAGACTAATATCCTAATATTGATTCAAATTATTTAAATAAAGACTTATGTAAAAATGATTTTACTAAAAGAAAACTTGTATTTTTTGTCTTGTTTTTTTTTTAACTTGATTGATTAATTAAATTTTTTCCTCCATATATTCTCCTTCAAAAATGGGAAATTATAAAATTTTATTACCTACAATTAAAATTAACAATATAGCAAGAAACATTTTTATTTTATTTAACTTTAGATAAAGTAAATAAATAACTTACTTAATTTTATTATCTTCAACATCTACAAATTCAACTTTTTTCTGTATAATAGCAGAGACTTTAGCTCCTATTCGCTTCTGCATCTCTTCAGGTACTTTTACATCATTATAGTGGGAAGCCTCTTCTAAATATCGCTCAGACTTTGGATTTCTTGGAGCTGAAATAAATTAGTTAAATAATTATTTGTTTGAGTATATTTTGTGCTAATACTTACTACAGTTAACTACATAATTGTAGTACTAATGCTAATAATTGATATACTATTTAAAAAAAAATTTATTGTCTGTAAAGTCGGCTTATGGACAATAATTTACGTAATAACGTCAGAAGAAAATGTTGATGACAAATTTGCAAACTTCTATGAATTTAATTATTATCATTGAATTATCGTTATTTTGTATAATTCTAAAGAAGCAGTTAATTTTAAACGACAGAGATGCACACAAGCCGAACGCTTGGGAAGATTGTGCCTCTCTATCGCTTGTTCCATGACGCTCGTCTCAGGCGGAACGTGACAATGAGTCATGTTTTTCGTGAGTGCAGCTGGCGTTCATCGATTTATAAGACGTTATCACGTCAAAAGCTTTCACATATAACTTTCGCTATATAACTGAACCCAATTTTAATGAAATTTATGTATGCCTAGGTTTTTTTCCAAAGTCTAGTGTATCCAACTAGACCTTGGGAAAGGGCAAAGGGTATATTAAAGGGTTAATGGAAAGACAATTTGTATAGAAGTTCGTCGTCACTATTCTATCTGTGTAAATAATAAATAGTAGGTACACCTAAAAATTTGAGGTTAGTTTGAATATTATTCTCAAAATAAATATTATATGTAATTATTTTAACCATTTTAACATTGTGAAATAAACACTACAACTATTAGTAGTTATTAAATAAGTAAAGACTGCAATATGCTGCGGAATCAGAAAATACAGTAAAAGATCTTACGGTTTTCATCACTTTTTTCTATTGTTTCACCACGTGATTCTTTAATTAACTTATTAAATGAAGTATCTACAAATTGTTTAAATCGAGACAGATCCTCGTCGTCTGAAGAATCAGACATTTTAAATTAATAAATTTCGAAAAATATATCTCGTACACTAGAGACACGCTCCTTCGATGTTTAGTTTTGTTTATAAAGATTGCTACAAAAAAACTACTATCTTGACATAACATTTTAAGTAAAATACTAAGCCAATAACTATAACTCCTCACACTTATTGTTATATTTTAAAGTAGGATTTATCGAACAAACAACAAGGCATTTAGTAGATGAAATATCCATTAAATTATTACAAATTCATGTATAAATAAACTCTTCTTTTTCATAACTAACTTTGCTAAAAACGATTATAATATATGTCAATGTCAATATCAGCTGAACATCCATTTGTAGGTTAGAAAAGCTAAAATATATTGATTTCTAATAAAAAGCACGATTAATTCATTCCAATAACTTAAATTCGCTTGAAAACTGACATAAAATCACAATGGAGAGTTTCCGACCACCTGCAGATCCGCATTTAGAGAAGTTTATGGAGAAGAGTGATTACGATTCACTGGCTAAATATTTAGTGGGAAACAACAGTCGATTTCGTGAAAACATCATAATACCGAGGATATTGGGTCCAGTCATCATCAAAACTAATGAGGAGAAGATGATAGAAGCCACTGTTGAAAGTTGCCCTTTTAAATCTATCACAAGTTGTATTATTGGTAAGAGATCATTAAAATGATATTGAAATTATGTTTGTATAGCCAAAGCCTACGCTACGCTAACCTAACTAAGCTAGTCAAGATCCGTTGCCCTCGTAGACCTGAAGTCATAGGGCCCTGCAAACTGTTAAGTGCGCGCACACCCTATGTGGGGTCAGCCTATAGGAGAAAAACAGTTCCACAAAACTTCTCTTACACTATGTCCCACCCATTAATGGGTAGTCATGTTTATTTACTGTTTGTGCTCTACAGGTTCTACTCAAATACTTACTATAATTCTGTTTAATAATGACAATATGCACTCTAGCATAAATGTGGGGATTGATATGTTTTTAACTAATGCAGCTGAATGGCTATCATCTAATAATTTAAACATAAATCTGTCAAAAACAAAAATTATGACATTTAGACAAAATTTTCTAACATCGCCGAATTTAAATATAACATTCAAAGATACAAATATTGAAGAAATAGATGAAATTAAGTTTTTGGGGCTACATATTGACAGAAGACTTAACTGGAAAAATCACATAGATTATGTCTGTAAACGCTTGAATCAACAGTCATATGCCCTTTATAAATTAAGTAAAATAGCAGATAGATCTGCTGTTCTTAGTGCGTATCATGGTTATGTCTCTTCCATTTTAAGGTACGGTCTTATTTTCTGGGGCAATTCAACCAACAAAGACCTAGCTTTTAAGGCGCAAAAGCGGTGTATCCGATCAATCGTAAGTATTGATTCAACGGAATCCTGTGTTCCACATTTTAAGGAACTAAAAATACTATCACTCCCCTGTCTGTTTATTTACGAATGTGCCATTTTCGCTAAATTAAATATTCACCGTTTCAAATTTAGTAATGGAGCCAGACATAAAGACAAAATGACACGTGAACCCCACAAAACTGCTCTTTTCCACAAAAGTGTTTTTTATCTAATCCCCGAGATATATAATAAATTGCCAAAGTCTATTAGAGATTTAGATTTGCATAATTATAAAAAGCGATTATTTCAATTGTTATTGGATAAATGTTACTATACTTTAAAGGATTATCTCGATGATGTTATTTAATTTTAATTATTCCCGTATATTTCTTAATTTTTATTAATTAATTTTAATTGAATTTATAATTTATGTCTTATTATTTAAATTATTGCCTTGACATGTAAAAATGTTCGTTAATTCTAAAGTCCTGCATTTTGAATTGTTATTATTTTAATTTTCTACTTGATTGTGCTATGTTTATATTATAAAATGTCACTGACCTACTTAAAAATTATTGTATGCCATTATGGCGGGTCATAGCTGTGTACAATCTCGGAAACATGTAACAACTATTTGCTTACCTATGTACCACAATAAAGAATTTTGTATTTGTATTTTGTATTTGTATAATCTTGGATTTTTGTTGTGAGTCTCTATACCTAATTATAAAATTGTTTGACAATATTTGTATAAAATTTAATATTTGCATGATGTCACAATGGCAAAACATGCTAAACTAGTGTATAATATCACCTGTACCTAACCATGTTTACAAGCAAATAAATATCATTATTATAAAAAAAATAGCATAATGTGGTCATCAGTCTGGTTTTCTATGATTTGGTATATTATTGTTCACAATTTTTTGGTTCTTGTGGGTGATTAAGTTAAGTAGAGCTTTTTATAAATGCCCCAAGTAATCAATTTTCTTTTTCAGGCTATGGATTGGGGGCAGCAGTTGGTTTATTCACATCCTCCCTAATGCCCAATGTAACAGACACAACGGCACAGCAAAACCAAACAGCCAGAGAGATATTACGAGAGATGAAAAACTCTATGCTGAGTTATGCAAAGAACTTTGCTATGCTGGGTTTTGTATTCTCTGGGGTTGAGTGTTGCATAGAGACCGCAAGAGGCAAGTCTGACTGGAAGAATGGGACTTACGCTGGTGGTGTTACTGGTGGATTAATTGGATTAAGAGGTATATCTTTATTTGATATTAAAATTCAATAAAAGTTTAAATCTTATTGCTTTGTTGCTTTAAGACCTTAAAATTCAGTTCCAACTGCACTGCATTGAATTTATAAAGAGAAAGAAAAAATACTGCTCAATTTTTTAATAAAATGTATGGGTATTTTATTGGCCTCTTCTATTTTCTATACAAAATATATATATTGACATAATTATAATATTGACATTCAGTACAAATTTAGTAAAATAATTTAAGCAAAAAAAATAATTGTTTTTTTTTGTTGCTGGTATAATATGTTATCTAAGTTATATTTTACTAGCTTCCCGTGCGCGGTATCACCCGCGTAACTCCCGTTCCGTGGGAAATTCATAATAAAATATAGCCTATGTTCTTTCTCAGGCTCTAGACTATATCTGTACCAAATTTCATTTAAATCGCTTCATTAGTTAAGGCGTGATTGCGTAACAGACAGACAGACAGAGTTACTTTCACATTTATAATATTAGTAAGGAGTAAGGATATACCTAATCTTCAAATTTTTGATTAAAGTAGTTTTTTACCATTTTATAAACTAGCTTCCCGCGCGTGGTTTACCCGCGTAACTCCCGTTCCCGTGGGAACTTTATAATTAAATATAGCATATAGCCTAACACTGAAAGATTTTTTCAAATTGGTTTCTTAGATTAGCGCGTTCAATCAAACAAACAATCTCTTCATATTATATTAGTATAAGATATAAAAGTTTCAATCTTATTATAGAGAGAAGGACTCAAGGCATTTATTCTATAGTTTTTGTGTTAATGCAGAAGTCAAAAAGGCTGTTAAATAATATAAATCGTTTTTTTTTTTTATTTCCAGGTGGTTTGAGGGCTGGTATATTTGGTGCAGCTGGTTTTGCAGCATTCTCCACTGCCATTGATTACTACATGCACCAACGCGGTTCATAATTGTATTTATTGTTACCTCATTCTTTGTGTATTCATAGTAATAAATATATTATGTTAGTTAAACAGAACTGTTATTTTGGTACGTTTTATTAATTATGACAGATTATTGTTTATTGTGTTGGACCATCTATAATATAAAAATGAATCGCTAAGCGCAAATCTCGAGAACAGCTAAACCGATTTCGCTAATTCTTTTTTTTTAATGTTCGTGGAAGTTCAAGGATGGTTTTTACGGCGAGAAAAATTCGAATAATTGCCTGAAAACCCCTTAAAACAGCCTTTTTCTTTTTCCCATACAAACGTTTTCTAACTAAAATGTAGTCAAAATTTGAGCTTTATTTTGTTAATTAAAAACTTGAATTTTTTTGCCAAGATTTTTTAGGGTAGGGGTAGTGTAGGGGTAGGAGTACCGCATAAACGAAGTCTCTACGGCCCAGTTTATTTTATACAAATGTTTAGGTCTTTTATGTATCGATTGAGGCAGTACGAAGTCTGCCGGGTCAGCTAGTATATATATCTATATATATATATATATATGTATAATTAAAGTTCTCGATAGAATGTGATATTTCTATCAAAGTTTCCAGATATAAAACTAATTTCGCAAATCTTTATAAAATTACTTTTTGAAATTCGTGACAAATCCATTCATACACAATAATTGTGTATTATTATATACCTATAATTTATATATTTTAGTAAAGTACGACTATACAGCTTGGCAAAAAAGAGTAGAAAATAATGGGGACGCCACTGTGTTTTTGTGTGGCAACCCGTTGCAACCGAATAGCATATAAACCTAATCTTGATACTTACCTGGTTTTTTTTAGACATATATTTATTCCTATTTTATTTATGTATTATTTTTTCAAATCATTAAGTAATTCTACTTAATGATTTTAATTTTGTTTATTATGAAATGACATTATTTTGGGAATGTTGCCAACAGACAAAAAATTAGTTCCGTTTCTAGACTTTTTTGCCAAGCTGTAATTATTCTAATCGTACTTTATTAAAATATATAAATTTAATACAATAACATACTAAACTCTTATAATTCTAGTATGTAATTATATAAAATAATCTTTTAATGTAATTTTACTATTTTAATAATTAATTTATGAAAATATTAAACGTTCTACCACGAACATTTAACTACCATACAACTTATAATCCTTCACTTGGCAACCCCAATGTTCGTAATTTCCGTTAAAAAAATCAACAAAGCAACGGTCTTTGTGGAGTTTAGCGTGATTGATTTTTATTTATCGATATAAACAAAAATGTGTATAAAAGCGTGACTTTTCTATAACATTTTCGTAGGATAGTAATGTTAATATTTCATTAATATATTTGTATAGACAGTGCGTTTTAGAAATTGCCCAAAAATGAAAGATCCTTTTGTGAAGGATTCGGTTATCGATTCGCCGGCGAGGGATAGTCTTAAAAATGTGGAAGGATGTTATAATAAAAACTTATTTAAGACTAATTCGTTTGCTAACTCCCGACGCGCCTTACAATCAGGTGCTGACAAGATAACAAGAACTTTGCGGAGCGTTAGGAATACGTTCGGCAATTTGTCACAGGTATTTTGCGTATTTCATCGTATTACTCTGTGAAAATTTCCTAAATTTATGTGATTACAATAATATTGCTGATGGAATTAGTATTGTTGTCGATTCTCAAATTATTCCTATAATTATTGATTACTTTCTCTCATAAAATCGTTATCGAACTGCATGGCCGTCGTCATGCTATAGCAACCGAATACAAAACTATTTTATTTGGGAAATCTATCGATTCGTATCCTATGATACCAGAAATTTAATATCCAACATAACATTAGCTACTACATGTGGTAGTTTTGTAATATTACAGAATTTCATTACAGATTAAATTGCAAATCATTTCTGAGTATTCTAATCAATAACAAAACCTCGGGTCTGGAAGGGTTTTTACCTATTCGTCCTTTTCCATTGTTCAAAGTAGGTACCTTTTAATACCATACAGCAATTGTATGCATGATATATTATATAGAATTGAAAGGCTCTGCTTTGAAACCCTTAAATATTTATGGTTGTCATGCATGTTTTCCTCACTGTAACCTGAAAGCCAACAACCTTGTATTACATACATACATACATACATAAGCTCACACCTGTTTCCCAGCAGGTAGGCAGGTGGACCTCCACTTGCAACCTTGTATTACCAACAATAAATCATTTTGCTGATTACCAACAACTAAAAGATCACCATCTGTTTGTGTTGTTGAGACTTACTAATTCAGTATTTCATTATTCATGCATATAAAGTACACCTAAACTCAGGATATCTATTTGTGGTTTGTGATAATAGTTTTTGTCTAGTCAGATTAGAGTGAGATGAAAGCCACAGCGCCCGCGAACGCGACGCGTCCCCCCTCGCCCTCCCGACCCTTAGTTTGCTAAGAATCTTCCAATGCCCTTGTAGACCCGAAGTCCGAGAGGCCCGTGAACTGTAAAGTAGAGCGACAGTTGCACCAAACTCCCCTAAAGAAACTAAAAGCCATAATCCCTCAATCTCCCCATTATGCGACCACCCTGCGCCGCCCTGAACCATTTATCTAGGCTGGAGCTCTGCTTGCCTTTATGCCCGGTGAAGTAGCAAAAGCCTCAGGGAAAACAAAATAATATGTCCATCCGAAAAAAAAAATTAAAGCCACAGCCATTCAATATTAAATTAAATTGATGTGCACAAGTGGTGCAGTGGTTATGGATTTGGAAATCTGGTAGTCTTGGTTAGATTTGTAAGAGCTAATGTTCTTTTAGACTAAAGAGTTATAAGGAAACTTAGCTAATAGAATGTACCAGCGCATTGGTTGCAAATATTTTAGTTTTTTCCATTTTTTTTTTTTTTTTAATTTACTATTAATAGCGGCATTCTTCTGAATTAAATAATCTCAACTCTCACTAGAGTTTTACTTTTCATTTTTACATGTTCAGTTTATTATATTTACTTTCATCATATATCTAATGCAGCCATAGCCCAATGGCTAGGGGCGTCGGACTTGTAATCTTGTAGTCGCCGGTTCGACCCCTACCAATTTCACTATTGATGTGAACCCACTCGTAACATAAGCATTATAGCTTAGCACGAGGGGTAAACAAAAATACTAGTAAACTGCAAACTCTGCTAGTTATATGGTAAGGAAATTGTTCTGAGTCTAGGTGAACTTTGTTCATGATGTAGGTTGTAGGGATGTCATTGTACAGTCCCCAGCAATACAAAGATTAATTTCACAAGTGTCTTAAAAAAAAGATAGTAGAAGTTGTTATTTCTTTCAAATACAACTCCCACTATAGGGAAATCAATCCCTATGTCGCTGGGGACTTCACAAACATTCACACAAAGTACACCCAGATTCAAAACAAATATCTATGTATATGTACCACAAATAATTGTCCCAGGCTGGAATCAAACCAAGAACACACAGTCTCAGAAGCAATTGCCATAACCACTGAGTCACAGGTGCAGTGCATTGAATGTTTAACAAAGTTTCCCACATACTATCCCTCTAGTAAGAAATCATCAATCAATGATTCCATTTTTTTGTACTAATAACTGTAAATATCATCAGCATTTTAGACTGGGAGGCAGACGTCGACACCGGCTCACGGAGCCAGCCTCTCCATGTAGGACTCCTTCTACACCAGTCATGAAGAAGAAACAAGGAAAGGTAAGTTAAACCTATTTACAACAATTATTCTTGTGTATTAGTAACAGCAGGGCGCCGCTGGAGGGTGTTCTAGAAAGCCATGGGTTGCTGGGCCCCTCACCAATGGCGGACGGAGGAGTGCCCGGGGGGTCTAGTGGGTGCACCATAGTGGTGGTATGCTAGTCATACCACGAGGAGAGGACTTAGTAGCTAGGCACTAAAAGAGGAGTCTCACATAGCCTATGGAGAGGACGAGTCCCACATACCTCTTCGCCGGCGGGGGAAAGCCGCAGCGGCGAAGGGGATGCGTAACATTAAAGCACAAAAAAACCCCTAAAAATACGACTACTAAAAAACTAAAAGGTTAAAACTACTGCATAACATAACTTTACCAAGTAACTTATTATTAGCAAAGTTTATTTGTTAGGAAGAGTTGTATTCTTGCCAATATATCATTGCTTCAATGACAAATAAAGTTAGGGAAAGTTCCAAGGTTTGTGAAGTTACCATGCCTTTGCAACTGATTTGTGAATTATTTGATTTATTACATTATAATTTTTATATATAATTATTATAGCAAGTCTAAAACCGCACGCGACTACGGCTATTCGAAAATATCAATTATTTTGATTTGTCGTTCCGAGTCTGGCCGCCGACATATTTTTTTATGAGTTTGTTTTTACAAAGTCGCTGTCGCCTTGGCAGTGCGGCCGCCGACTATGTCTATGACAAAAAATATAGCCATGGCAACCATGTCCGCTTTCTTAATTTATGGCATAGGTGATACATGCTCGCCCCAACTATGATATTAGTAGGATCTCAAGATTTTGATGATTGAATCATTTCCTTTTATATTTATCTGACATTCCAGCTTGGGTGACATCAACCAATATACATATCTATATCTATTTATTATTTAGGGTAACATACCCCAAGGGTGAAAACGGGATCCTATCACTAATACTCTACTCTCTGTCACCAAGCTGTATCTTACCTAGATACGCAGAGTGGCACAACAAACCTGATTTTCACATGTAGGTACAGGTGAAACTAAAATAATACAATTTCTAATGTAGATAATGGTGTGAGACCCTTCGTGTAGGAATCAAAATCAAACTTACATTCTAGAAAAACATTTTAAATAAAGGCTATTTGGTATTTTATATAATTTACGAAGTATAACTAGTATTACTCATTCATCAGTTCAAATTCCGAACTATAATTAAATCTTCAGATACTAGGGAGGAGTCCCACGAAGCTGTACAGTCCGTTTGGCATCGAGACACCGCACAGCCGGGACTTCAGGATGTCTCCGTACATGCCTGACACTCCTGACCATGGGTAAGCGTTTGAAATCCTTCCAAATTAAAAAAAAAACAATATGAAGAATGCTAGATTAAGGGCTTGTAAGGGGTAAGATTCTATCATCAGATAAAAAAAATCAAAATAGTAATTTTAAATTTGACATCCTGAACTGGTGGTAGGAAAAGAATTGAACGCATCATAAGACCCTCGTCCTCCTGACCCTTAGTTTGCAAAGAACCATCCGATGCCCTCGTAGACCCCAAGTCCGAGAGGCCCGCGAACTGTAAAGTACAGCGACAGTTGTGCAAAACTCCCCTAAAATACTAAAGTCATAATCCCTCAATCTCATCGCGATCGACCGCCCTGAGCCGAGGTCCCAGCCCCATAGGTGGCGCCCTCTTGCGCAGGTTGCTTTGTTTGTAGTTTTTAAACCATTTATTAAGGCTGGAGCTCTGCTCGCCTTTATGCCCGGTGAAGTAGAAAAAGCCTCGTGGCTACCTACGTAAGTACATCTGAAAAAAAACATTATAAGAACAGAAATACGTAGATAATAATTTTGTCTATATGTAACTTTCGTTCCTGTAGGAATTTTATGGGCTATCCAACACTGAAAGTAGTTCCTGAGATTAGCATGTTCAAGCAAACAAACGAACTCTCCAGCTTTATATATTAGAATAGATAGATTGTAGTCAGCCGTGTGGTCTCCGGCTTAGAATAGACCACCCCATGTCTTCCCATTGGTTTAGTAAAATACGACTAAGGGACATATGGCTGATGGATGGGCAGCAGCATCTATTAGCTCAAGGTTTACATCTTACTGCGATCACCAATCCGTCTGTCAAGCGTGGAAATTATTGCAATATCCCTCTACGATCCTGGCTTGCCAAGGTCTGTTAAGAGGAGGCCCATGTTCAGCAGTGGACGTAAACGGGTTGTTGATGATGATGATGATGATGAGATTGTAGTCAAAGCCTCCTTCCACGTCATTTCAAAATGATACATAATTTATTGGAAACTTTCAAAGCATTTTCCACGGAATTTCCTCATAGAAATTCTTTCTTAATTATTTTACTTATATTTTTTCTTGTATCAATTTCAGTTTGTCACCGAAACGGCGTAAAGGCGTCACACATTCGTGGCACATCCTAGCCAAGAAGAGACCGCGTGCGCTCTTCCACTGAGGACATGTAACTAAATTTTAACGCACAAATTTGTATCCCACCGCTTAATATAAGGTTAAAGCTTCGAGGCACCAAGGTTTTGTTTGTTGTGGTACTTTGAATATAGTTGAAGATCAAAATCATGGTATTTCTATATACTAAGAATTTTCGGGTAAAGAATTTTTGCATAGATTCAATATGGGTAGTTTTTCTTGATCAGAGAGACCATTTATTGCCTCAATTTATTAGCTCAAATTCAATTTGAACCTAATACTATACGAAAGACATATTATCTAAAATAGAAAATACATAACTTCAATATGTATATTTAAAAATACTTGTAATACGTTTACGTGTATAAAAGCCGTTTTTTGTGAGTTTTGTCGGTCAAAAAAGGTTGAAAGATCTGATTATAGCTGAAAAGTATTAGCAAATATATGAAGTTCATAATATCTAAGTAAGCTGCAACAGTATTAAAATTTAAAGTTTTTTTTTAATACAGTACTATTGAGGCTGAATGATGAAAATCCGTTACAATAACAAAGCCTTAATATTACCTACGAGCATATGATGCCAGTGACTGGAGATTTCGTGTTCACGTGATATCAATCACGAAAAATTAGTTCCTTCACATAAAATATTCAAAGGTCTAAAGTTTCTATAAACATATTATACAGTATTACATTATTGTCATTAAAAGTAGTTTTTTTTAAAAGACTTTCAAGTTTTTGATGTATTATATGACTTTTAATGTTGTTTACAAGCGGACTCACCAAGACCAAGTGATATCTTTACTTAAATTATTCTAATAAACCTGGACCACAACTGGCAAAGGAAATCCTACCTTGCCGTACTGATTTTAAGGTCCTTTTTGTATTAAGCTTCAGCTATAACAAAGGACCACAACATGTCAAGACTTCGGTGTCAACTTATCGATATTTTTTTTGTATGCAATTGGTGCTATATACTGTTAGTATTTTCTTATTGATCCAATACAATGCGATTGGCTTGTTCCTGCCCGGCGTTTATTTTTTAATAGCGCGATATTTGTGTCAAATTGTGTGTTGTGTATTTGTGTATTATTTTAAATTTTTACAAATTAATCTAGTAATATCAAGAATTTCTTTGCTGGGTGATATTGATAACACATTTTCATATATCATGGGTAATGGTCGGTAGGGACAACGAATTATTGTACGTTGACTATAAGTTAACAATTGTGTCGAGAAACTTAAATAATTTCA
This sequence comes from Nycteola revayana, assembly GCA_947037095.2. Classification (NCBI taxonomy): domain Eukaryota; kingdom Metazoa; phylum Arthropoda; class Insecta; order Lepidoptera; family Nolidae; genus Nycteola; species Nycteola revayana. The sequence continues at coordinate 15,839,293 of OX344858.2, read as the reverse complement.
ATAGTAAAATAGCTTCTTTGAGACAATGCAGACCGAGAGAGGGGCGCAGTGTAGTAATTTTTTTAAGACAATCCAAATTGAGTACATATAAGGAGGGATTTAAATTTTTTTTTTTTAAATCCCTCCTTATAGAAATAATTCCATGTGATGCGGGGGATTTTATAAACACTCAATTCTTGGACATAAAGCACATTAGACTCGGAACAACTATCTATCACAAATAATTATCACAGTATCTAAACCAGAACACCACATCTCAGAAGCAGCTACCGTAATCACTGCGCCATCGCTACTTATTACAACAAAAAATGCTTATGTCGCGACCATGTTCAAACAAATATGCAATTTATAGCCATAGATCGTAAGTTAATTTTCAAATGTCTAATAGAATCCTCTCTCGGTATGCGTTTTAAAAGTCAATAAATCTGTTGTTTTTCATGGCCTTTACTATTTAAGTTGAATTGATATTCTATTGGCGGCATGTTAAAGTGTCTATTTCTCGGTACCAATATCGCATAATTGGTCATAAAGTACTTACTGTATTGAAATGTATTGTATTAAATTATAAGGTATTATAATCATATCCAGTATTATAACGCCAAATGTATTAGCTTGAGTACAAATTGTATTAGTATATGTTCGGCAAATAGAGTAAATTGGTAAAGAATTTCACAATATAAAGATAGTTTTGGTATTTATGTCGCAGCCGGGTCGTGTAGTCCGCCGTTATAAAAAAGCTGGTCATGTGAGAGTCGGACTCGCTCGCGAAATGTTCCGTACCATTTTCATATGCCGTTCTTGAGATACGGTCTTATCCCGTAATTACTCTTCGGGTACGGTACAACGGGCATATATGTTACGGCTAGAGGTAGGTGTGAACATAAACTTAAGATTAGCCGGCTAAACCCAGGTCTAGCCGACCACATGCGGTTAAACTTAGATCAATCTGAATAAGTCCCTGTTCAACTCCATTGGTTAAGGTTTAGGTCATTTTTTTATTTTTTTTAACCACCCCTTCACCTTTTTGTGCCCTACTAACTAACCTAGAATATCACGACGCAAACTAACATGTAATCGAACTTTAGCTGCTTCTCGAAGATAAACCTAAGTTTAGCCGGCTAATCTTAAGTTTATGTTCACACTTACCTTTAGCCGTAACATATACAATGATTTTTTGTGGTTGCTAATAATTGGCAGGTTGGAACTGTTAGATTATAATCTAACAGTATTTCTAATTTAACAATGACATATACTTTCCTTATTGTGTTATCCATCCATCGATAAAATATAAAATAAAATAACAGTAATATAATATTACTGTTACAACCTCCGTAGCGTAGCGGTATTTGGCTCGCCGGAGGTCGTGGGTTCGATCCCCACACCGGACATGAAATCTTTGTGTAATTTCTAAGATTTCTTTCCGGGTCTGGTTGGTTGAGGGACTACCCTCCGTGCCTCGGAAAGCACGTTAAGCCGTTGGTCCCGATTGTTATAACATCATCTATAACAACCGTATATTAAGGAACGGGCAGCAGCGTTTCCTTGTTTGGTACAACATAATACTGCGGTCACCAACCCGCCTGCCAAGCGTGGTGACTATGGCAAATACCCTCCCTCGGGAGGAGGCCCATGTTCAGCAATGGACGTTATACGGGCTGATGATGATGATGAATATAATATAGTTGCCAAATTACAACAAATTTTCTGAACAAGTATTAACTTTTGATGTATTTTTGTATTCGTTGTTTACTCTATGTGCCAGATAATTATCATAACCATAAATACCTAGGTATTTAAACTTTTCTACGCTTCGCTGTGACAATATTGTAGTCAGCTAATTTATATATAAGATAGGGTTACTTTTTCTTCACGAATCTCCTTTTTTTTCTCTATAGGTGAATACGGTCCGCGTCATAGGAAAGGGGTCTTTCAACTATTACGTAAACAGTAGGCTTATTTTTAATTATATGAGTCGAAATTTATCAAACTCTTTGTCTCGTGTCTAATGAGAACGTAGATGCTATCTATCGATAATGAATAATTACTCGGAAAATATTTTACCCATAAGCTGTTAAACTAAGATACAGGTTTAAATTTTGACGGTAGGTGGTCTAAATTAATTAATTTTCAATTTTGAAATTAAATTAAACTTTATAAAAAATCTGAACACGTAAAAATATCATGTATAGTGTTGGTCCACTTAGTCTTATATCTAACAAATTGATTTGGTGAGAAGTGCAATTTACTTTCAAACTCCTTTAAATTCGTTGCGGAACCAGCCTGAACCTAATAATGTACTATCGATTAGTAAAAAAGAAATAAATGTGGTTAAATATTTGTAACATTCTTCTGTTGACGTAATAATTGAGTGGCCCCAAAGTGAGATTTTATGGATAGGTAACAAAACGTATTTTTGTGAACACTTTTTCTTTTGAATAAGTGTACAAGTGCTTAGTGGCGCCGACTGTATATTGAAAGACTGATTGTCTTGTAGGTACTTTAATTTTTACTTTTTATCGAGGCTCTCTTGTATTATTGGGAACATCAGCGGTGTGTACTCTGTACAGGCGATAATGGCTTGCACTATGCATAAACTGGTGTATGTGTCTTCATACTCCACGCACTGAGGAATTCAAAGGATTTTGTTCATAAAGTACACACCGTTCGTGTCCCTGATGGTACTTATTTTGTGTAGGATATTATTAATTGGTATTATTTTATTGTATTTTACTTTGTGTAATAATCAATTGATCGTGCTACAGAAGTATCGTATTCATAATTATATTTGATTTTCTACGAATATGGAGTTTTATTTCGTACTCATCTGAAAATGAAAGACTAAAATGAAAATAAAAGAAAACATTAATTTTATTAGTTATTTATTTTTTTCTTATAAGCTAATTATAACGTGAAGTATTTAAACTATTCTGTATAACAAAAAAAAAAAAACTTAAAATCTATGATGCGACCTATATTGATTCCACATTTTCATTGCTGTCTAAGCAAATTTAATTTAGGTTACAGGATTTAACAATCAGTAGTTCAAACATTCAAATCAATAAGTGTCGGTTGTATTAAGAAAAAAGTCGTTGGGACTACAGTCGTAGGATATACACAATGGCTTTATACATCAGAGATTACACACAAGGTCCAGCTGATGTAGTGACACAGAGTGGCAAATTATTTCTGATCAAGATATTTTTAACCTTACTTCAATAAAATTAGCATTCATGTCCAACAAATCCATGCTCATGGGCCAATAAGTGGCTCATCACTTCTTTTTTCGTGTTTAATTTTAGCAGAAATAAAATGCCATGTCGTGCCCCAACGTGAGTCAGGCATTAAGGCTAAATGTCTAAATCATACAAATTATTTACAAGAGTAGAATCAACGACCCAACTGAATAACGACGTAACGTAGAGTTACGACAATAAACTAAAGAAAAAAACAAACGTCATAGTCTATATAAATAAGCACGTAGAACAAGCGACGTAAAAATATAATTACGTCTTTATTCGGTTGGACTGTCCAGAGTGGTTCAATACTTGGTGTCTCATATTTTATATGTAATTAAGATATGCCATCCTTGTCTCGTATCAATGCTTGCGAGAATACGGGTTCGATTCCCATGGGGAAAACATTTATGTAAAATCAAAGATTCCTGACTGCGTTGGTCCCATATTCGAACTAACATGGACATAGTTTCCGATTAGGTATCAATCATATTAAATAATCTCCGTATCTCAAATACTCAAGTATTTACAATGTTCACGATACAAAAATCACAATTTTCATTCGATAACAGGTTCAGTAGGAAAGTCGTTCTTCTTTTTTACCGACAATGAATTATTAAATGTCCATTTTGCGCTCTCGTAGATCCAAAATCGGAGAAGCCCCATAACTGTAATAACGTAGAGTGGCAGTTGTGCAAAACCCCTAAACAAACTAAGTCATAATTCCTCAATCCCTCAGCCAGTGACCGCCATGAGCCGAAATCCAAATCTCTAGCTTAAGTTTCTAAAAGTATCTAAGGGGCGACTACTTACGAGCCAGGCTCGCCTTTATGACCGGTGAATGTGATACACCATTCGTGTTTTTACATGCACTCATTATCGGTAAAAAAGAAAACGGTATAAGAGATTTATGAGACACCTGTACATTCAAAAACTCAGAAATTGTAATTTTAGTGGTAGGTACTTTAAATGCTTATAGCATAGTAAACTAAAGTTTTACATATATCTCAAAACATGTATTATACAAATCAGTCAACAACATTTTCATACCTAACTAATAAATAACGATCTTTATATTTACTTAGTAAAATTATAAAGTGTGTTATATTGATAACAATATAAATGAATGTTTTTAAACTTTCGCGATTTGTACACATAATTTATAGTCGACGCGGGTCTCACGCGAGTCATAAACCTCGACTGGTGTAACCCATGTCGAAACGTCAAATTATTAAAAAGGTAATGATTTGCCTTAAAATTGTACCGCGATTAAGACCCGCGTCTACTGTAAATTAACAATATAAATAACGAAGCCTTGGAATAGGTTTCCAAAAGAACGAGTTTTTTTTTTGTTCCATAATGAGCGTTCAAGTATTACGTAACGCAATTTTTGAAGATTTTTGATCCTCCCTCCCCCCCTTGTATCGCACCGTAACGTTTTTCTGGACGCTCCCTCCCCCTCTCTAAACGTTACGTAACACTCAAGTGATCATTTTTACCCTAAAGTCGTAAAAAGTTATGTAATAGTTTTTACATTTGGTATAGTTTTAATCTACTTAATAAAAGAAGAGAATTTTAATTCGCAACACCTGCATATTTTGTTTATTTTTTTATACATTTTTAGCTTTTATTTTTTTTTGGTTTTGGTTTGGGAGTTTTAATTCCTTAATTTATTAAAAACAATTTTACGTGACGTGTTGTAAGAAATACCCCCTCCCGCCCCTGTAATGTATCGTAACGTTTTACGAGACCCCCTCCCACCCTAAATTGCGTTACGTAATACTTGAACGCTCCCATATCTACAATGTTAAATGGATGAAATTGTAGCTATGATTGTTCACAGTACCCCAATGTTATAAAAATAACGTTTTTGTTAACAAATAATGCAGTTTGTTATGACATCAAGCACCTGACGCTACGACAGATCGACTAACAAGGTAAGGCATCGTTTTGATACGCGTGTGTGCGTAAGCTGTGTATGTACCAGCCAACAAAAGAGATAGGTTAACACTTAATGAAACACATTTTAAATTTATATATACACGTTTATGAGAAGAGTTTACTATAATCTACATTTGTATACAGCCAGCAGCAAACTCTTCAACCATAAAGAATGACTGGCTGTTGTAGTGATATAAACATATTTATTTACATTACTTGATCATCATCATCATCATCAGCCCGTATAACGTCCACTGCTGAACATGGGCCTCCTCCCGAGAGTGAGGGTATTTGCCATAGTCACCACGCTTGGCAGGCGGGTTGGTGACCGCAGTATTATGTTGTACCACACAAGGAAACGCTGCTGCCCGTTCCTTGACATACGATTATTACAGATGATATTATAACAATCGGGACCAACGGCTTAACGTGCTTTCCGAGGCACGGAGGGTAGTCCCTCAACCAACCAGACCCGGAAAGAAATCTTAGAATTTACAGAAAGATTTTCTGTCCGGTGTGGGGATCGAACCCACGACCTCCGAGATTCAAGGCGAGCCAAATACCGCTACGCTACGGAGGTTGTCATTACTTGATACTGACGGTGTAAACCTATCTGTTTTGTTGACTGTACACGTTTGGTCTGAGTCTACGCGGTATAGCGGTGACAGTTAAACTATACCATCACGGACAGAGGGAGAAGAATGCTGATTATTTATCGCTTTCTTTCTTACTGGTAACTTACAACACAGCACACAAGTTATAATAGCAATGAATTGTGAACGCCTTATATAATGTACTAACTGTTGCCTACAATTTCCACCTAGATTTCAAGTAGAGGTGTATTTAAAAAATAATATATAATATACCTTCTAAGTTGATTCGATAAGTAAAATTAAAAAGAGGGTTTTCAAAATAAACACCAACGTAAATACTACCTTTGTTTATTTTCTTTTATGTTAACTATGGAATTAAAACTTAATTTAACATTCTGTCCCCCTCCTGCGCAAAGGTCTCCCTCCCTCCTCCCAAAACTGTTTAATGTTTTAAAATTAAATATTTAAATTACCCTTTGTCAGTCGGTATTTTAAAAAGTAAGCACAAATTGGCACAACGATAGTAAAAACATAATATACTAAATTATTATGTTTATAGCACTACACTCTAAAACTCAAAAGGCGCAAGTTCTTTTAATGGTTGATATATAACAATATATACTGTCTGAACTATGGTAAAAATAAAGAGATTTTACACTGAAATGTCCACTAATTATTGTACTGTACAATATTATTTCTATTAGTCGTTATTAATATAATCTATACAAAAATAAGCTCCCATAGAAAGGTTATGAAAGTCATTCCATTTTCTTTACACTTATGATGTCAAAAGGCTTACTTAAAACATATTTTTTTCCAAAGAAATGATATTATACCTAATTATGAATAACCTAAGTATTAAAATAAAACAAATAGTAAGACATAATGATGTTAAAAGTATTGGATACTGATATCATAGTCTATTATAGAATTTACTATGTTTGTGACGTCACAAATTATCTTACTAATATTATAAAAGCGAAAGAGTGGATTTGTATCTTTTTGACTAAAATTTTGCACAGAGATAGTTTATAAGCTGGATTATATAGGATACAAAACACCATATTTCCATCCACCGGAGCAGAATAGCCGGCCAACGCGGATAAAACCGCGCAGCTCGTTAATGAAATTTAATAACTAAATCTTTGTAAATGTGTAAGGTTCAAGTCATTTGTCGTCCATATCAACTGAGTCAGTTTTATAATCATACCAATATATAAATCACATGTTCTTAGAGGTATTAGGAGGAACATTAGCTTCAATGAGAGCAAAGCCGTGGGTAAAAGCAAGTTATTTTATAAAAATCTAAATTGGTGTGACCTAACTTGTGTATGTTCCGTAATGAATACATAGTATAAAACAAAGTCGCTCCCCGCTGTATGTCTAACATAACCGGACATAGCGGTTGCGGCACTGGTACCGGACGGGGCGCGGCAAGCGGCGGCGCGTCGCGTCCCTATAAATAGCATTGCACCCGAAGCCGGGACAGATCGCTAGTACAGTATATAATACGGGTATTTCAACTCAAAGACATGACATACCACATAGGTAACTGAGTTTATCTGTTAATTCTTAAGCTATATTCTAATCTAGATGCTTGACGGACTAGACATTTTGAACTTAATAATAACTTAACATAATATTCTTGAATGATAGACATCAAGCATCACGAAGTATTTATAAGTTTAACATACAAACATAAGCAACTTACTAAATCTACTTATTGGTCTGGACTGGCGTGTCTTGGACTGAAATTCTGAAAATAAAAAAAAAATTATACAGATAAAATAATGTCAATACAAACAACACCAAAACCTAAAAGATTTTATTTATATTATTCAAGCTAAATTAATGCTTAGGCCTCCTACACACTATGCGGCTAGCCGCGATGCGGCCAGCCGTGCGGCTGACCGTTCTCAGATATTTGTACGAGAAAGTAGTTTTTATTCGCACTGTGTTGCGGCAGCCGGTCAACCGCTCCGGTCGTTCTGAGCGCTGCGGGCCGACTCACAGTGGATCGTCCCCATACAAAAGGTTGGACATAGAATCAAAAATTGAAAAAGTATTTAATTTGAAAAAAAAAATATACAGTTGCATTCCTCTATTGAAGAGCAACAAAAATGATTACTACGCTTTTTTTATTTGACCAGCACTTTACGAGCAAATCGATGAAACCTCTTATTTTTGTATGGAAACGAACACAAAAATGTATGTATCTCATGATTCCCTCCTTGTTTCGATTTGCGGTTTTCATTACTGTTATTTACCTACTTTATGCCACATTTTCTCCAAAGACACATGGTGCCCCCAGAGGGCCCCTTCCGAAATATTTTGCCTATAGCAACTATCTTTGTTATTGTATTACTGACGGAAAAGAGGTACATTTAGTATACTTATTACCAAGAATTAGTTATCACTAAGCAGTTCCTTAAATAACAGGTGCATTAGTGAGTACTTTAATGACTTATAAAGGCTTTTGTTGTAATATAACAAAAGCGTTAATAAGTCATTAAATAACGACTACCAGTACTAGCTTAATCTAATTAGTTATTGTAATTACTATGTTAACAGCCATTAAGCTATGCATTGTGATTGGCTCATGTCATCATTAGCTTATCAAGTTCATTGCTAGTTGCAAACTTGCTGCCCTTTAAATATGTGTGTGTTTTGCAAATATACTTCAGTTGTAATTACAACCTCTACTAAGTGTTGTCAATATGGCTTTCCGTGGCTTTTCTACTTATCTAGATCTTTATGTTGCTCTTTGTAATCATAAAGACCTTCGTGACTATGATGATTTATTTAACACATTGAAGTCGAATAGTAACGTCCAGTTAAGTGAAAATGATGTGTCGGATCTAAAGAACTGGTGTCGACGATTTTGCTATCGGATTTACTCCAAATGGGTGCGATCAAGAAGGTCAGTCGACAAGTTCATGAACAAGAACAGAGAGTGGTTAAGTTCTGATATAATTTGGCCAAATTGCTTTAAGGAAAATATTGTTCCCACTGAAGAAGCTGAAAATGAGGCAGAAGAGGTAATCAGTCCATCAAAATCGGATGCATCAACTTCAACATATATTTCTCCTCGCAAACACTTTGAAGATCTATCGAGTAGACAGAAAAGAAGACGTGTTGATGAAAATATTGCTAGTTGCAGTCGTCCAAATGAGCTTTTACATACTGTTGAAAGTGCACTTAAGTCTGCCGGAAAAAATGATGTGGCCAGAATAATGAAACATTTGCTGGGAAATCCTGAACACGTCTCAACAGTTTTGAATGTCCTGGAAACTAAACAGAATACTTTGTTTCATGAAGTTCCTACTCACAAAGCCCGTGCTCTTTATGTTAGCATGCAGTTATCCAAATGGCGTTACATCACACTTAGGGACTTTAGTTTTAAAGAAGGTCATACGAAATACCCAAGCTATTACATGTTAGTGAAAGAAAAGCTTAAGTGTTACCCGGCAAAAGAAGACGTAACTGTGACTGATACTTCCGCAAAGATACGGCTCCAAGCCCTCCTTGATCTCACAGTTAGGAGGCTGGTCGATTCACTTGAATCGAATTTTGATGCTGGTGAACAACTTGTGCTTCACAGTAAATGGGGTTTTGATGGAGCTTCGAGTCAAAGCATTTATCATCAAAGGACAACAACCAGTGAACAAGATTTATGCAGTGTATTTATGGCAAGTCTTGTACCTCTTAAGTTAATGACTTCTAGTGGAATCACAGTGTGGCAGTCTATAGTCAATAGTCGGCCATCGTCAACCACATACTGTCGTCCGATTTCATTTAAGTTTATGAAAGAAACGGAGGCAAACGTGAACGCTGAAATGGAGATATTTGAGACTGAGATTCGTGGACTGATCCCAACTGATTGCGGCTATGCTACTGTTACGCACAATCTGTGGTTAACCATGATTGATGGTAAAGTGCATTCAATAATATCTGGAACATCAGCAGCAGTGTGTGATTTGTGCAAAGCTCGCCGAAGCGAGATGAATAATTTGGAAGAAGTGAGAGCTAAACCTGTGAATGAAGATTTATACAAGCATGGATTTAGTTCGTTGCATGCTTGGATTCGTTCTATGGAATGTTTATTACACATTGCTTACAAAATGGACATAAAATCATGGCAAGCAAAAGGTGACGACAACAAACAAATTGTTAAAGATAAGAAAGAAGCTATTCAAGCAGCTTTCCGAAGAAAGACAGGCTTACTTCTAGATGTTGTTAAGCAGGGTAGTGGCAATACAAACACTGGAAATGCTGCTAGAAGGTTTTTTGCAAACCCTGAAATGACTGCGGATATTACTAAATTAGACGTCAATTTAATTAGAAGACTCGCCGTAATTTTGCAATGCATTTCTTCAGGCGAAAAAATTCAAATTCAAAAATTCAAATTATATTGTGATGAAACAGCAAATTTATTCGTGCAGTTATATCCGTGGTATAACATGCCATCTAGTTTACATAAATTGCTGATTCATGGATCGCAGATAGTGGAGCACCTATCAGTAGTGCCTATAGGTTTTTTGTCTGAGGAAGCATCTGAAGCAAGAAACAAGGATTTTCGTAAATTTCGAGAAAATCATACACGGAAGCACAGTAGCACACACCACTAATGAAGACATTCTTCATAATCTTCTGTTATCTTCCGATCCTCTTCTTACGAGCCTACGACCGAAGATGACCAATAAAGTTAAAAAATCTTCATTTAGAGAAGTGGACGATTTGCTCATACCTGATCGGAGTGAATTGGAGCTCATTGACACTTCAACTGATACAATAGTTGAAGCAGTTTCGGAACATTCGGAACATTGAAGAAGATGACGACAATGATGATCATGAAGATGAAGAAAATGTAGTTTAAGCTTTATAGTTATTTAATAGTTAGTAACTAAATAGTAGTATTAATTAATTAATTTTTTATTATATTTAATATTTTTAATTAAGTTATTGGTAGTTGTTTATTTTTTTATTTTTAAATTATTATAGGTTTAATTGTAATTTACTATAAGGTTTAATGATATTTTATAGTGTCATGTTGCATTAAAAAGATTTTAATACATATTTTATAGTGTCATGTTGCATTAAAAAGATTTTAATACATATTTTCTTATTCATCATAAAACTTTTCTTTTCGACTTGTTATTAGCTAACTAATACGATGTCACAACTCATTAGCGATATTTTTTTTCAATATATAGAACATACTAATGCGCCTTTTCTTCATTTACTTTCTTAGTTATGTGTAATTCTCAGTAATTACAATAACTAATTAGATTAAGCTAGTACTGGTTGTCGTTATTTAATGACTTATTAACGCTTTTGTTATATTACAACAAAAGCCTTAATAAGTCATTAAATTATTCACTAATGCACCTGTTATTTAAGGAACTGCTTAGTGATAACTAATTCTCGGTAATAAGTATACCAAATGTACCTCTATTCCGTCAGTAATACAATAACAAAGATAGTTGCTATAGGAAAAATATTTCGGAAGGGGCCCTCTGGGGGCACCATGTGTCTTTGGAGAAAATGTGGCATAAAGTAGGTAAATAACAGTAATGAAAACCGCAAATCGAAACAAGGAGGGAATCATGAGATACAGACATTTTTGTGTTCGTTTCCATACAAAAATAAGAGTTTTCATCGATTTGCTCGTGAAGTGCTGGTCAAATAAAAAACGCGTAGTAATCATTTTTGTTGCTCTTCAATAGAGGAATGCGACTGTATATATTTTTTTTTCAAATTAAATACTTTTTCAATTTTTGTTTCTATGTCCAACCTCTTGTATGGGGACGATCCACTGTGCGACTGTGACCGCAAGCGCAACCGCGTCCTGCGGTTAGCCGGACGGCTGATCGCATTCCGGCTAACCGCATAGTGCATAGGAGGCCTTAAATGTGTTAGAATATGTAGCAACCTATGTGGCGTAGCGGTATGAGTCTCGAAGGTGGTGGGATTCGAGTTCGATTCCTACGCCGGGCAAGAAATCTTCAAGTCTGGTTGGTTGAGGGACTACCTTCCGTGCCTTGGTAAGCACGTTAAACCGTTGATCCCGATTATTATAACATCATCTATAACATAGCGTATACCAAGGAATGGGCAGCAGCTGGGGGGATAATATCTTAAACGTTATTTTTTGTGTTAACCAACAGTTAAGTTTAACAGACATGAAGGAGCAGTTAAATTTATTCCACAGATAATGGTATATTTCAATTGAAAACTAGATGCACCGCCCGTCAAAAATTTTGAGATGTCACGTGGATTTTTCCAAAACTTTCTTTCATACGAAAATTGTACTCGCAATTATGAATACAATAAAAACGTTCAAAGCGCGTACATACATTTTGGCGGTTCATTTTTAATTATATAGATGCCAGAATGACGCTATTCATTGAAGAAAACAATAACTTTATGTATGATCCTACAATTTGCTGCTACCATTATTATTCTTATTCCTAGAATAATCATGTAAAATTGTGATTTTGACAAGTACAAGTGTATGTATGTACCAATGTGCTGAATAATTCATTATTTAATTATATAATTGTTTCATAATATTTAAAAAATATAAACCGTAAATCTCGTCGCCATTTAAAAACTATATACATACAGTTGGGCTCCCTCGAAACGTGACCACTCGTTGGATAAACGGTTGCTGCGGAGGCCTTGCCATGGGCGGAGGCCTTGTTATGGGCGGACCCATTATAGGCCTTGAGCTCATATTTCGTAGCCTTACACTGTCAAATATACTTCTATTATTCCAATTTCTATATTGTGTTTTGTTATTCCCAGTTTTGTCTTTCGATGGACCTGGATGGTAATGGTGGTAGGTTTGAGCCTGTGGCTGATTTACAGTCCCCATGTTTCTTGAGATATTGGCTGATTTCGGTGTATCAACTAGTTTAGTGATTTCTTCAGCTAATTTGTTCTGTTGGAAATAAAATATAACTTTAAATTATGCATGTTAGTTAATTAAATTATATAATCTATCCAAAATAGTTAAAAATAACATTCATCATCAGCCTTCACGACGTCCACTGCTGAACATAGGCCTCCTCTCGAGGGAGGATTTTGCCATAGTCACCACGGTTACTGACATATAGTGAAAATCATAACGATAAAAATACGTACCTAATTAGGTAGTTACGTTACGTTAGTTAAAATAGGTACCTATAATACCTAGGCTGCAATCAAATATGAATGAAAAGAGTGAGCGAAATAGCGTAACTACTTACTTACGCATTTTTACGGTCACGATTTTCACTCTATGCCAGTAGCAAAAAAAAATAACGATGCCTTAGACATCTATTTCATATACATATCACACCCTATTAATATCAAGACGGTAAAAAAAGTCACCCAGTATAATTTTAATTAAATTTACATAGTGATTGCTAACCTTGAAACCTTAGCATTAAATTATGATGGTGTCGCTTTGGATCTTACGAAGGTATTTAAAACGTAATTTTAAATAATTGTTGTCAACTCACCATATTATCCAGGTTGGTAGTATCGGGCGAAGGCGCAAGCGGAACACCCTCCCTCACCTCCTGCTTCCCCCCCGGAGCCTGATCCGACACCTCTGCCACCACAGAAGACGTCAAAAACGACTTAAACTCCGACCCATTCTTCAACATCATATACTCCTCGTAAACATCTTTGTGACTCGAAATCTGCTTCTCGAAATGGGCGATCATTGCATTTTGGAAAATGCTAGGATTCGTCAAACGCATTATTTGAATCAAAGCTCTGGCCACCGACTCTTCAAAAGGCAGTATACAGATACGCTCCAGCATATGCTCGGCTACGGTCGCCGAAAACGTCCGATCATTCTCCACCATAAAGTATGTTAGATGTAGAAACACGGATTTAAATCTAGAGAAGTTCTGCGTTACAGACATAATTGCGATAAAGACATCGCATAGCATCAACTCCTGATACACTTTTATTTTCAACAAGTCTTCTACTTCTATCAAGTTCGGTTCTTCGTTTAAATGAAGTAGAGTAATTTCTACTACGTTGGCTCTAAGTACAGCGTCTTCAGAATTCTTAGACGCCTTCAGTACGAAGTCTAAAGCCATTTCTACTAGTATTCTTATCAGACCTCTTTTTGCACATTCTTCTACGAAACAAATGCCGTAGCGTCTCCTCAATTGCGGCCAGTTTCGCAGCAACATGTATTCTTTTACAAAAATCTCGGTAGTTAATCTAGACAGTTTATTTTTTATTAATAAAACTGGAGGTTTCACGTGAGAGTACCAACATTTTTGATCGGGTCTCGATCGCATGCATTTATCAATCAGATTAAAGAAACAGTATCCACTAAATAAATTGCTTTTTTCTTTTTTCCTCATGGGATACATGTAAGCCATTAATTTTATTGTATTTTCTGGCGCATCGAATCTGCTAGTCATTGGTATTGGATCGTAATCTGGCCTTTCTTGTAAGTCTTGATAATTTTCACTGTCGCCACCTGTGCTGTTGCTCTCTTTATAAATAGAAGTGGAATCAGCATTCTGCTTCTCGCAAACGGTTGCCATTACAGATTTTTGTGATCTCTGAGTGTTGATTCCTTCGGAAATTTTCGACGGATTATAAATGTATCTATCTGGTGACGCGTTATCCTGTTTTAATGGTCTAGGAATGTATTCATCGACTCGGGTATGAGTTGGTTCAGCTCGATTTGATACTATTGAGGAAGAATATCTAGAACATTCTATTCCTGTAATACTTTCAGCAAAAAGCGAGAGAGCATCGTCATCGTCATGCGTGTCTGTGTTGTTATTGTAAGGTTCGTCTAGATCGAATCGTAGGTCATCCTGATTTATACTATCACGTCTATTATTACTCACATTCACGTTGGAAACTTCAGTGTGATTCGACGCACACGGCCTAGGGACAGGTTTCACAAATTCGACTTCTTCATTAACTGTAGGTTCATTACTAGTAGCTACTTCTTTTGTAAGACTGTTCTCAACAACAATATTATCATTGTTAACTTCGTCATTCTTCTTTTCAGGAGTATCAATAATTTCGTTTGTCTCTTCGACACTTCGAGGATTTAAAATTTCTTTCAATTGTTTACAATGGGTTATAATACCAAACTCACTGTTTAGAATATCCAACATTTTGTATTTAAATTTAGTCAAATCATTAAATATAGCGTCATTATTATCTGTACTTATTCGATTTACGTTGTTTATAATCGTCATGTCGAGTTTTTCCATGGTTGAAGTTAGCTTTGCTGAAGCCTTTTCGTAATTAAGTTTATCACTATCTTTATTTTCGTCTATATGTTTGGAATTTATAACACGTGAGATATGACTATTAGATGGAGATGTGACGCTAAGATTTATGGAATTTGCTTCTAATGAGGTATTAATGACTACAGATGATTTTTCACTGGTAGTATTTGATGAAGACGAATCAGACGATGAAGATGACGAATCATCACTATCAGATTCAGGTACTTTATCGTCTATCTTATCTATTATTTGAGTATTGCTATTTTGTTTCAAATCTTCTTTCATTTTTTTATATTTGCTTTCTATATTAGTAAGTTTGAGAATGGGTAGTCTCTTATTAAACCGTACAAAGTCACTCGAAGAGACAGTAATGCATGTCGTGGTGCTTGAACTAGATATGTCTTTAGTCCATGATAAGTTGGAATGACTGCTCATAGAAGACTTGCGTGATTCAGTAGATGCGATCCGATTCACAGCAGTTTTTGGTTTCCTACCACGTAATGACACGGGTTTCATTATCGGAGATTTTAAAGATTCCGGCGATCCGATACGATTTACTTGTGCAGGCGATATTATAGATTCAGCAGTTTGATTAACTTCTAATTTTGTTCTCTTTCTACGTAAGGAAGTCTTAATTATTGGAGATATCTGTGATTTGGCCGGTCTTAGTTGAGCTTGTGTAGATGAAACATTTGTAGGTGGTATTTCAGTTTCAGCTGGTTTGACAAAGGTTTCAAGTATAGATGGGGACGTTACAACATCGTTTGCTGGAGTTTGCTTACCTCTTAATAATCTTCTTGTACCTACAGCAGTCGGTTTCGTTGAATAATTGCTGGTTGATGGTTTATTAGCGGTTGCTAAACTATTGTCAATTGATATTTTAATATCCTCCGATAAACTGTCAGAATCTAATTTGAGGTCAAGTTCTAAGTTATTATCATATTTTGGTTGTTTAGCTGAGATGTGTTGTAAATTTTCGACTGTAGAATCGGCTACCCTTTTTCTTGTTACTGTAAAAGAAAACATTGGTGCAAAAACAGGGCAACGTTTAGATTTTAATAACTTTATAATATAAACACAACAAATACATACACCCTTAAATAAAATAATTAAAAATTAAGCTTAAAATAATTTACAGAAAAAAAAGTAAAAAGCCAAATACCCCACAAATGCCTACAACAAAAGAGGTAAGGAAACACATTCAATAAGAAAGCAAATAGAAACAAAACCAAGTATGTATTTTAAGTTTAATTTACTTTACAAATGAAGCTTAAAGAAAATAAAGAAAGAGAAAGGCACATAGCCCATACTAAAAGAGAAAAATAGATGGAGAAATCAGCTCATTGCGAATGTGAATAATATTTACCAGTTCGTCTTGGTTTTATTTTTGGTTTTATTTCAGCTATGTCAATTGGTAATGTTACTTTTTCTGTAAAATAATTAAGTTGAGACATCAATCATCAAGTATATATTTTATTCATATTAGATAGGTAAGACATTTTAATATATTTATCTATATTTTAAAGTTTAATCCCTACTATATGAATGTATATATATAATATTAGAGATGTGAATGTAAGTTTGTTTGTTACGCTTTCACGTGAATTCTATCCCATCTTTAATCATAATATATGAAAAATAAATATAACTAGAAGCTAGTGCCCGGTATAAATAATTCTGACATTTGCCGTGGATTTTTCCAAAATGTGGGTAGTTTTTTACCAATTCGTAAGCGTGGAATAGTTACGTAGTTACGTACTATTAATAGGCAATATGATAAACACTAAAATATTTTTTTAAATGGACCAATATTTCCTGAGATACATGATAGCATGTACAAACAAACTCTTCAGCTTTATAATAATAGTATAGATAGCAAAAAAACAGACTTCCAAACAGAGATTACCCACCACAACCTGACAAACTTTACATCAATATAATTTAAGTATAAATTTATTTAGGTTTATTTATATTGAACACTACTGGGAGCCGAGTCTGCTATTTTTTTAAGTATCGTGCCACCGTAGTGCCATCATGATATAATTATGCCAAAAACGGTAATCTACTAATCTCCCTATGGTGTCGGCGCTGGAATGGCAGTCGGTGTTGCTACCGCAGAAAAAGGCCGTCAACAAAACTAGCAGGGGAGATGGTTAGGGAGATTGTAATGTTTATTTGGCGATTTCAAAACTTATAAATGTATCATTTGTTATTATATTCAACTACGTTAATGTCATCGTGGCGTCCCAGTGACACCATTATGACGTTATTTGGGTTAGCAGATTACCAAATGGGAAAAAAACCGACCATTGAACTGTCATTGACAGTTCATGTACACGCCATTTCGATAGTAGACTCGGGGCCCTGATAGATGCCACTGCCCATCCATCAGCTCTATATCCTTTAGTCATCTCATTAGCACTCACGGGATGGGTGGTCTATTCTGAGCTGAACAGTGGACACCATACAGCTAATAGGCATGAAGAATAAAAAAATCTATTTAGTCCGTCAGTAAATCAAAAATATTGGACACGTATTTTTTTTAACCTCCGTAGCGTAACGGTAATTGGCTCGCTTTAAATCTCGGCGGTCGTGGGTTCGATCCCCACACCGGACAAAAAATCTTTGTGTAGATTCTAAGATTTCTTTCCGGGTCTGGTTGGTTGAGGGACTACCCTCCGTACCTCGGAAAGCACGTAAAGCCATTGGTCCCGATTGTTATAACATCATCTATAACAAACGAACCAGGGAACGCGCAGCAGCGTTACCCCTGTGTATTACAACATAACACTGCGGTCACCAATCCGCCTGCCAAGCGTGGGGACTATGGCAAAATCCCTCCCGCGGGAGGAGGCCCATGTTCAGCAGTGGATGTTATACGGGCTGATTATGATGATGATTTTTTTTTCGTTCCTTAAACAAAAAAATACAAAGATACAGCGCGATAGTTTGTTGTTGCTCTATATCTTTGCCAATTTTTATTAGTTGATAATTAAAAAAAATGTATCCAACATTTTTTAGTAATCTAATTGACGGACTTCTTCTTAGCGTGTCGATAGCAATCTAAATGGACTCGGCCCAGAAATCGGCCACTTGTTTGGCATCATCACCAGTGTCCATCCTTCCTCCGTTCCTGTAACGTGCAGCTGACAGGACACGCAGGACCAACGATATTAAGTGTCCTATAATTTGTGGAACAGCACCACACTTACACTCCAAGACGGAGTCATCAATGAATTTCCACCTGAACAGGTTTTCCTTGCTTCGGTCAACCTGGGTCCGGAGTCTACTTAAATCAAATCCAAAGTCCACTGACGGACTAATTCTATTTTTTAATCTTCTTGCCTATTCTTAGCTATTGAACACTTACCTTCCTCATTTTCTGTTGTCTCTGAAGGGTTTTCATTTTTAACTGAAATTGGTACTACTTTTTTCTTTCTCCCTCTTTTTGAAGTGGGGAGAGTTTTCACAATACTGTGTTGTACTGTTATGTATTTGTCAACTGAAACAAAAAAAACACACCACAATATTTTTAAATATCAAAACCGGCAGGATTTGAACCTGCATCTTAGGTAATGCTTTAACCATTGGGCCACGGTGGAAACCAGACGGTCTTCATATTTTATAATATAATTACTAATAGTTATCAGTGGCACCTCCTTGTGGTCCTGACCTCTTAAGGGTGCCTCCAGGTGTGTATAACGTAATTGTTTGCTTTTACCAAATTTTCAATGTATACCTACAATAATTAATTTAAATATAAACTTATATATACTCATAGTAGAGGAATTAATGACAAACGGACAGACGAAGTTTTTTTACATTGTGATTTTGACAAGTACAAGTGTATGTTAGGTATCTAAATGCTGAATACATTCATTATTTCATTAATGTCTACTAGGGGGACGTAGATGCCATCTATTGGTAATGATAAACATACATGTTCTAAATTTATATTACATACCGTAGAGTATTAAAAAAATTTTAAATCATTTTTTGTTTTCCTTTTTGGACACCAAAAACAAATGTTTATAGGCAACTAACGAGTTTATATCTCTTGTATTGCAAATAATTCCTAAAACCTAAATATCCTGTAGCATAAATATGTGTGCCAACAATATGAGAGCACAACTTACCACTTTTTTTTCTTTGTACTCTTTTTGTTTTTGCATTTACAATATTAGTTTCATTCATAGCCCTTTTTCTCAACTGATTCTTCACGCCTGAAAAATGAAAAAATATAAATGTTACTCCCACAAATTAACCTGACATGTGGCTCGGAAACCAACCCTCCTCCCGCTACCACGCGCGGGACCCCTCTCTTGTCCTGCAATAACACAAAGATACACCGATTTTGTGATATAGTGTAGTGTACTGAGAAGAACAAGGGTGGACTTTGAATAGATTTTTCGATCCCGACAGCTATTATGATTGATATATTTTTTTTTTCTTTTTTATCTATATTTTAGCGCTAAATATACATGCCACAGACACCCAAAGTTTATTTTTATTCTATTTTACCGTGATTGAACATTGTACAGTAACATTGTACGTCAGTATCAAATAATCTAATTAAAAATGTTTTTGGCAGTACAACAGCCAGTATTTCTTTATGGGTCCTGTGTACGCTGCTAGCTGTATACAAATACACATAACAATAAACTCTTCTTATAAACCTGGACATAACAATTTTAATTGCGCTTCAAAATGTGTAAACGTATCTTTTTTGTTGACTGTGAATGTACAGACAACCAAAAAAAAATTGGTCGATCACAAAAGGTTTGTTAGCCTTAGCAGTTGTTCTTAGATCTTATTAAGTTGGCTAGCCCTGCTGCAGAAGAAGAGGTATATATGGTAGCCAAAATCTTTAACTACTATATATTTTTTTTATCTTACCGTTATTGGTTGTCATTGATTTTCTTGTTCTTTTTTTAGGAATATTTATAATAATGGGTTCTTGATAGGTTTCATTGATATCATCAGTTTTTACCAACTGTCTTCTGGCAACTGAAAACAATTGGAAAAATTAATAAAGTATTATAAACTAACCTTAATTTTTCGTAGACTTATGGTTTTAGCCATGAGGCTTTTGCTACTTCAGCAGCCATAAAGGCGAGTAGGATTCTAGCCTTATTAAGAGTCATCAATTCTTTGTGATTTACTGGTGAAATTTGTATTAATGAGTGCTGTCCTAATTTCCAATGGGATCTTTTAAAACAATTAGCTAAATAAGCAGTTGCTTACACATTCTACTGAATAGAGAGTGCATCTGTGTTTGCACATAAACTTGTGCACTATAATGTGTCCAGTGCAGATGCAGTCATGATGGAAATTGATCATAATATGGACATATGCTATTACAAAGTTTTTGAAAACAATTGTTGCAAATATTTCCACAACTGGACAGGAACAGAAAGCACTTATTGTGAATCTTTACAAACATAAATTAATCCCTATTTACCTTGGTCACAACTTGTGTGATACAACACATGAACACCTGGACCAATTTTGCTAATTTAAAATTTTCATGTGTTTGTTACAGTCAAAACAAAACTCTTATATCTTATGGTGTTTGACATAACATTGACAGAATGCATGGTGCTATTAGTGCAAATTAGGGTTAGTTCAGAGCTATGACCCTAATATTAAAAGTTCAATTTAATATCGTTGGCTTATTGCAAGAACTTATTAACTGCAAAAAATCACTACATACGTTTTTATCTATAGTGGACTTCTTTGGACACATTCTACAAAAGGAATAAACTCACTAATTTCTATCTAGTCCATTTTTAGGCGTAAAGGCCTTGCTATTAAATCCATAACTGCAACTTTGGAAATCAGGCATTTACAATAAAATCACTAAGCTGCACAAATTATTTTTATTAAATAGTTAATAATTAAAATACCTAAATCCAACTAAAATACTGTTTATTTCAGAATACTGAATATGTCTCATAATGACTTCTTGCTATAAGCCGACTATATAGAGTTTTAGTAAAGACAAGACATTGTCTGTCAGGTTGCCTATAAATTTATGTATGTACTCATATTGTTTATTCTTTCCTGAATGCTTATAATATTTTACCTTCATTGGCTAGTTCAACTTTGGCTTGAAAATAATCCAATATGTTCCTTTTCTGGAGTTTAGCTGATAATGTAGCACTTGTAGCTGAAATCATGAATAGAATAATAAAAATGAATTTCTTCAAATTGACTATGCTAAGTTTTATAGTGGTACCATTGGGTTGTAGGATGGTATTTTGGTAATCCTATTTATTAACTATCCCTGTGCAGAATTTCAGTGAAATCTATTTAGTAATTTTTGGGTGAAAGAGTTACTAACATCCATCAACCCAATAGCAATCTCTTACTTATTAGAAACACTTTGAATGAATTGGTTTTGGGATGATTAAAAGATTACTTACTAAAGTAGGTATAAAAGGGATTGTTGTAGTAGAAATAACAATGATATGTCATATTTACATGTTTTTGATTTTGCATAGTATATCAAAGGTTAAAAAAAATATTCAAATGTTGTTTGAAATATTTTTCTAGTATCATTACTAGATATAGAATTGTTATACTTTTGCTTCGAGACCATATAGTATGTATCTAAAATAAAAATTTACCTGTTGCTTTCAGGGTTTTTCGAGAGGGTTTCGCTGCTTTTGGTTTTCTGACTCTCACTTTTTTAATTAAAGATGTATCTTCACATTTAGGTGGCTCAACCAGAGTTTCACATACTTCTGGAAAATATACATTCACCATTAGCTCTTAAACAGGCAATGAGGACAACTTATATATAATACAATTATGAATTCTATTCACTTGTAACAAAGTTCAAAACCAATGAATTTGAAACATAATGCTTGGGTATGTATATAATGTTGAACAAAGTGCCAAAGAAGATTAAATTATAATTTGAAAAATTGTTATACATATAAACTTAATATTTACAGAATACTGAATAGTAGGTAAATAAAGGAACTAGCATTGAGGCATTGTGTCCCAGTATATCTGTACATGGTGCATGCTGTGAACAATTTGATCACTGTAGATGCATCAGATATCGGATATAGATACTGCTACTCTGCGCTAGTGGCTCGTAGTGTAATGTTTTTGGTCCTATAGTTTTTGAATGAAAGAATACAAACACCAATACCTTTCACATTAATTATATAAGTTGGATGGTTTACTGGGCCACAAGCAGAATATTTTATATTTTATTGTAGGAATACACTTTTCAAAAGCATGAATACCGGTCCGTAAGAGAAATATTAGCTAAAAAATGCTTAGTACGTGATATATAAACATGTCTAATATTACTGAGTTTGCACTTCTCAACTTACCTGTATCATTGTTAGAAACGTTTAAGGATACTTTTATTATGGAAGGTGGGTTCGGTTTTTCTTTTTTTACCCTAACTCTTCGTTTTACTATTTTGTCCTGACTGTTTGTTTCAGACACTGAAGGATTTATTTTCTTCGGTGGCATTGTTGCGAAAAAATGTTTTCAAATATCACATAAATCTTCTAATCTATAAATGGATACATCGTAGTACCACAAATCTATAAGAACATTTGTGTATTTCATAGGGTTTGAATCTTTAAATTATTTTCAATTCAAACAAATAACAAAGGTTATATCCGACAAAACTTCAATTAGTAGAGAACTTTTATTGACAGTGTTAACAAATCCAAATTATCCAAATATACTAAATTGTACGTTGCGAGTAAAAACTCAACCATAAAAAGACCTTTTTATCTAATATAAAAATATTAGATAAAATATTCTAATTGAATTATGTTAATTCAATATAAGATAGAATAAATCGTGTAAATCATGGAATTCTAAGACATGTCTGTGGGTCAAATTGTTATGTGTCACATTTTTTCAAATCGTAAG
Source organism: Nycteola revayana (assembly GCA_947037095.2). Taxonomy (NCBI): domain Eukaryota; kingdom Metazoa; phylum Arthropoda; class Insecta; order Lepidoptera; family Nolidae; genus Nycteola; species Nycteola revayana. The sequence continues at coordinate 15,816,361 of OX344858.2, read as the reverse complement.
GAGAAATATTTTTGAAGACTGGCAACATTTTCATAGTGATGTACCTCAACTTAATTTCGAGAATTTAGTCGATTTGTATACACTTTCAGGTTCACTTATAAATATTGACCGTTAAGAGGTGTTTATTTATAATAAGTAGCTTGGCGAATTAATTGATATTATTTCTCAATTACGAAATTATTATCTTTGCTCATACATTGAACAAATTCAATAACATTTAGTAGAATAAATCCGTGAAACGGAGTGCATATTTAGAGGTCAATCAGGTTATTTGTGTCAAATACCAAAATCTTCTTTGTTGGTTACTTTGCCGGTGACTAATTAATAAGAATTCATAAAAATCTCAACAAAATGCCTGGAAAATACAAAATTGTTATGATCCGCCACGGCGAAAGTGAATGGAATCAAAAGAATCTTTTTTGCGGATGGTTCGATGCTGACCTCAGTGATAAAGGTGAGGATAGGGTCAAATTTATTGATCGAGTAGGTCAAAGAAAAAAGTTACTTAATCTATCCTTTTATATATTTTCCAGGCCGGGAAGAAGCTGGGTCTGCCGGTAAAGCTTTGAAAGCGGAAAACTATCAATTTGATATAGCTCATACATCAGTTTTAAAACGAGCCCAAATTACTTTGAACTCTATTTTGCAAGAGATTGGTCAGGCTGACTTGCCTGTAGAGAAGACTTGGCGGTTGAACGAGAGACACTATGGAGGTCTCACTGGCCTTAACAAGGCTGAAACAGCTGCCAAATATGGTGAGGAGCAGGTATGTACCTTATAAACGTTTATTTTTAGGAACCAAAGAAATACAAAAGTGTACAAATAGTTTACAGTAAGATTTATAAAAAAAAAAAGTAAGTTGAGTATAATATAGCGAGTACTACTTTCTTAACTTATAGGCTAGGACTGTCCGAAAGGTTGCTTATAAGTCAATTATAAATTTAATAATTTCTAATTTATATTAGACCACAGTAAAAGCAAAATAAGTTCCATTTGTCGTGTTGGCCTTAACAACCTTATAATACATGTCTTGTATGCAAAGCACACTATAATAATAGTTGTTAGCAGGAATCAAACTGAACACTAGGTTTTGGAAGCAGTAACCATAACCACTGAGTCGCCAGTGCAGTTTAATTGTAACAAATTAATGTTTATCCCACTAAAGCTTATTTTTTTATCACATACAATAATAATGACCTCGCTGTCCAGCTGACAATACCACAGAGTGTCTCAAGGCTAAATAGACAAAGGATCCTGGACCTGGACTCGCTATAATGAGCAGTTGAGAAGATGTGGAGTACTCCCAGAGGGGAGTAACTCACTCGCACCTTACCACATTTCAACCCATCTGCTCATAGTCTTATAGACTGATCGCAAGATAAAAAAACATACCGTACTGAAATTAGTCACTGATGGTTTACTTATTATATGTTAGGTACAAATCTGGCGCCGTAGCTTTGATGTGCCCCCACCAGCAATGGAGAAAGACCACCCCTACTATGAGACCATAGTGAATGATCCCCGCTATGCTGATGTCAAGCCTGAAGAGTTCCCTATGTTTGAGAGTCTGAAGCTCACTATTGACAGGACACTCCCATACTGGAACAATGTCATTGTACCTCAGGTAAAATATTATTTAATTAAACATTTCTTTACCCAGGATTCTGCAATCTATACAAGGTGTAATGGAAAGGGTATATACATAGAAAGAGCAAGGCTTCTTTGGATGATAACAAACAATATGCCAAAGTCTTGCTTGCTATGCTTTCCATTACACCTTGTATATTAATCTTAGGAACTACTGGACTGAATTGAAAAACATTTTCAGTGTTACATTGTCCATGCATCAAGTAAGGCTATATGCTATATTTAATTATGAATTTCATACCAGGGAGTGAGAGTGGGAGTTATATGGATGAAACCTTATGATAAGCTTGTCTTATTTATGCCTATTTGATTGTGGATGCCTGCCCAATATTCTAATATAATATCTCACATTATATTATGGGTATAAACTACTAATGTGCCATTTACAGTTTCTTTTTTTATTTTTATTTTGCAAGTGCTATAAAGAGGTTTTGTTTTCATGAGTTACTGTAAACATCCATTACTTGCTTATTCTAGATTTTTATAATAAGCAAGTTGCTGTCCCATGCAGCTTCCTGTATATCTTGGGAATTATTATCAAATCCAAATGCAATGCCTTTATGCCCGGTAGTCTATTAGAAAACTAAATACATCCGTTAGAAACTCCAACTACACCAAGCTAAGGTTGCACCTCGCTGGAATGCGGCGCTCCGCCCACTTCTAGTACGGTTAACAGACCGTACCTAAGCGTCAGTGTGACGTAATCGGTGCAAACTAAGCTTGGTGGAGTTTTAGTTTTGTATTTAATATAATATGCATTTTTTTTTAAATATTATATTTATTTTATTTATTTTTTCAGATCAAAGAAGGCAAGAGAATTATTATTGCTGCCCATGGAAACAGTTTGAGAGGCATTGTCAAGCATTTAGATGGTGTGTATAATTTTAGACCATTATATTATATTCCACATGTTATCTTGGAGTTGATTGAAGACTGATTAAGAATATGTTTAATTGAATTGGCACAGATTTTAGATATATGTAGGTAGAATTAAAGAAAATGCAAATAAGAATAACATTTGCTTTTATAATTAAAATTTAATTCATTTGGATAGGGATTTTATATCATGTATAGATAATTGAAAAAACGTTTACATAAATTAGGGGCTATGAATATCATCAACTTACTCCTACTTTTAGTACTTTGAGTAGAATTCAATCTATAGAAGTGCTGAAGTGTGTTTGTGAAACATATCTTTTTAATAAAATTCTAGCTATAGGTACTAGTGACCCTAGCTAGAAAATCTGTTCGCTAGTTTTTGAGTTTATCCTGAACAGACAGAAACAGTCAGAGCTTTTATATTTTTTTTTTTCCTAGTTATTGTTTACCTTCTTTAACATTTGTCAATATATTTTCCTTATTGCCAACAGGACTCAGTGACGAAGCAATCATGGGATTGAACCTGCCGACGGGCATTCCATTTGTGTATGAATTAGACGAAGACTTGAAACCCGTAGATTCAATGGTCTTCCTCGGTGATGAAGAAACCGTGAAGAAAGCAATGGAAGCTGTTGCTGCTCAGGGCAAAGCCAAGTAAAAATATATAAAATGTAATAATAATTTATTTATTTAGTATTGTTATTGTATTGATTGACAACATGTCATGTAACTTGGTTGTATTGTAAATGGAAACATTAGTTTTCTGTTGCAATTGCATCATATTATGCAACTGAATCTGAATTTTGAGTAGAATGGCAACACTAGTCTAATTTTAAGTGATTCATTTTTATTTTGGATGTAAGCCAATATGTCGAGATATCATACATTGTTAACATATTTAGACACTTGATGTGTGTGAAATGGAGATTAAATAAAATGCATATTTAATGTTACATTTATTTTATTCGGGTAAGCTTTCCCGTAAATCTGTCATTACACCATCTATGTTGACATCCTTAGGAGTATTTTTCTCAGTTTTAGTGAATTTAAGACCTGTGTATTTAGCGAAGGTTTTTTGCTTACTGTTATTTAAGACAATTTTACTTGTCTTGGTGCCTTCTTCGAGATCCATAGATTCATCAGCCTCTGCAATTGGTTTAATTGATTTGGATTTGTTTTTTTTGCTCTTTTTCTTGGATTCAAAGCGAAAGTCTTTGGGCAGCTTGTGTTCTTTGACGCAATGTTGCAGTCGCTCATCGGCGTTCATGAATTTTACTTTACATTCTTCAATGTAACAGCAATACTGTAAGAAATACATAAGTTCATAATTTTTAAAGTCAGCGCCAGCCAGTTTTTTAAAAATAAACTTGTTAGTTTATTTTTAAATTGCTATTAATAAAATAAAAGATAAGATATAATTTTGATATCTTTCATAATTCATATCTGGCACCTGGAGTAAAAATTGGTCTTCACTTGGACCAGCGCTGTTCAGACACTTGCGTTGCATATTTAATAAATACTAGTGATTGCCAAGCGGTCGACATTCGACCATAATTTAAATAAATATAAGCATTCTGCACTCCTCTATATCAACTATAAGTGCGAAATTCCGCGCAATTTTCGTCAAAAAGGGGTACAAAGTTTTTACTTCACGTTTTAATATCGTCGGAGATACTGCAATAGCGTATAAGTAACAATAGCTAATAAAGTTCAAAATCAGATGCAGAAAATTGATTGTTTGTCGTTGACATCATATAAAATGAAAATTTTTCTTGCTCGATGAAATTGCACCTTATTAGCAATTGTTACTTTCGCAATACTACAGTATTAGCGACAATATATATAATAATATTTTAAATTACATACCGATGGTTTCTTCTCCGACAAAACGGCGAAGAATGAGTCGTGTGTTTCTTGAATGTGCAAGTCCAGTAAATGTGGTGACGGCAACACTTTCTTACATTGACCGCAAGAATATCTGTGCGAAGCATTGTAGTGGTTTTCGAAGTCAAGTAGCGATTCAGCTGTGAATGTGCATCCCGGAATATTGCAACTTGATTTGATGCTAAAACAAAAGCATATTACTTAGAATACAAACAAAATAGAAATTATAGACGCTGAAAAACTGCTAAGCATTTGATAAAATGAATGACAACCTCCGTAGCGTGATTTGAAGCGCTTTAAATCTCGCTATTTTGGACGTTGTGGGTTCGATCTCCATTCTCCAAATTCTAAGATTTCTTTTGGGGTCTGAATGTTTGAGGGACTATCCTACATGCCTTGGAAAATCGGATGAAATGGTGCAATGGTGTCGTACAACATCACTCGATACGTGTAGTAGCTACGGACATAAACTAGGCGATGTCGCGGATACATGCCGCGGGACATTCTTACTCTAGTAGATACACTCCTGGTTAGATCCAATTTTTCAAAATCATCATCATCATAAGCCCGTGTAACGTCCACGGCTGAATAGGCCTCCTCCTGAGAGAAGGTTTTTGCCATGGGCACCACGCTTGGCAGGCATTTGGTGACCGCAGTACTATGTTGTAACACACAAGGAAAGGCTGCTGCACGTTCATAGATGATGTTATAACAATCGGGACCAACGGCTTAACGTGCTTTCCGAGGCACGGAGGGAAGTCCCTCAGCCAACCAGACCCGGAAATAAATCTTAGAATTTATACAAAGATTTCTTGCCCGGCGTGGGGATCGAACCCACGACCTCTGGGATTTAAAGCGAGCCTAATACCGCTACGCCACGAAGTTTTAAAATTTAGGTATAAACTTACACTTCATGGCATAAATTCTCTTCATCAAAATCGTAGACGCCAAGCCTCGGGGGTGGTTTGTCATTAGCGAAAAGTATGTCATTCAGTTTCCTCCGTCCAATTCCATACGTTTCCAGTTGATCAAATATTTTTTGCTGGAGTTCCATCATGGTACCTAAAATAAAATAAAATAATGAAAATAACACAAAGAATTCACGATAAGTGAGTGTACTGACGACAACCTCCGTAGCGTAGCGGTATTTGGATTGCTTTATATCTCGGAGGTCATGGGTTCGATCCCTACGCCGGACAGGAAATCTTTGTGTAAATTCTAAGATTCATTTCCGGGTCTAGTTGGTTGAGGGTCTATCCGCCATGCCTCGGAAAGCACGTTAAGCCGTTGGTCCCGATTGTTATAACACCATCTATAATAATCGTATATCAAGGAACGGGCAGCAGCGTTTCCTTGTGTGGTACAACATTATACTGCGGTCAGCTAACTGCCTGCCAAGCGTGGTGACTATAGCAAATACCCTTCTTCGGGAGGAGGCCCACGTTCAGCATTGGACGTTATATGGGTTAATAATAAGTGTACTGACAATCTCTGAACCCGCTCAGTCAAATATACCATGAATATCGCATATCGTTTTCTTAATATATAAAACTGAAGAGTTTGTTAGCTTGAACACGCCAATCCCAGAAACTACTGGTCCGACTTGAATTTTTTTTTTCAGTTTTTAGATAGCCCATTCATTGAGGTAGGCTATAGGATATATTTAATTATGAAGTTACTACGGGAACGGGAGTTACGCGGGTGTAGCCGCGCGCGGGTAGGTAGTTTCTACGTTTATAAAATTACTTCTATCTAAGTAGCCCAGTGGTATTTTTAGGGTTGGGGTTCGATCGCCCCTAATGAACAGGCCTCTGTTTAGCAGTGGATGTACTAAAGGCTTATGATGATATGACTGACTATCTGTTTCTACACCTTTATGAAGTAACCTCAACCTGGATAACCCAATGGCATAGGTCTCTGGGGTTTTTTTAATTTTTATTAAATATAGGTTTACGTTTGACCATAATCTCGCTTGATGGAAGGCGAAGATTAGGCCTAAGATGATACACGCTTGCCTAGAAAGTGTCTGTTCACTTTAGTCTTAAAGATGTCTATTGGGTTCGATCCCAAAACCGCCTTCTGAAGAGGCTTACGTTTAGCAGCGGACGTTATAGAGGCTGATGATGATACTAATAATGACATGATCATCATAAATTGTTTTCAACCTCGGTAGACCAAGTTCAAGTCTCAGATTTAGTGGCTATGATTGTATTAATTCAGTGTACCTATCGTCCACTGTCGGTACTGACGGTAGCCATTTGAACACACTACATGTTTTGAACTATTAAATGTAAATCCCTTTGATTGTGTAGGCATTTATTTTCTGATCTAGTAATTTTTTGTGTGTTCAATAAACGTTTTTTCTTTCTTTCTTTCACTTGAAAGTAGTATTCTTTTTTTTTCTGTTTGATTTACGTAGGTAGCCACGAGACTTTTGCTACTTCACCGGGCATATAAAGTAGTATTCAAGGAGAACTTGATACAGGCTGATGTTGTTTGGTACTATTATTTTGTACTTTGATAACATCAACGAATCTTGTTTAGAGATAAACTAGCTTCCTACGAGAGGTTTCACCCGCGTTACTCCCGTTCCCGTAGGAACTTCATTATTAAATATAGAGCCTATAGGCTTCCTAGATAAATGGGCTATCTAACACTGAAATATTTTTTCAAATCGAACCAGTATTTCCTGAGATCAGCGCATTCAACCAAACAAACAAACTTCAACTTAATATATGATTAGTATAGATTATTTGTTTTGCATATCAAAAACGAATAAAAGTTAGATGCGCAAGTCTGTCCCTTTTTTTTTTGTTGCCCGGGGGGAAATTCATTTACGCATTCCCACCGCCGCTGCACCGTATTCGCGCGCTGGTGGTGGGATATGTGGGACTCGACCTCTCCATGGCGTGGTATGCTAACTCATACCACGAGGAGAGGACCCTACACCACTAAAACCCCCTGGACACTCCTTCGATTATCACGCATAAGCAATCCTATGTATATCTTTATTAAAATTAAGCATCGGATTTTGATGCGGTTTTTTTAATAGATAGTGTGATTCAAGAGGAAGGTTTATATGTATGATACATCAGCATTGTACCCGTGTGAAGTGCGCTAGTGTATTATTTTTATCTTCGTACACTTATCTACTATGTATTATGGAACTAATAATAACTGTAATCTCGACAGTAATGATGACTTGACTAGTTAGACGCATGTACCTAATAGGTAATTTATAAAATGATAAATATACCTACTTATACTTTGTTTTGTTTGTAGTTATATTATCTAGATGTCTGAATGTTGGCCAATTAATGTATTTGTTAGGTAAATATTTTATTTTCAGCAGTTTTATGAATGATTCGAGTCGACTATGGGTCTCAATTCTCATCATTATGAGATTTCTACCAATGAAGATGATCAGTTGAAACTTTGATATTAGGAGTTAAATAATTGGTTTATCATATCAAGGATACCTACTTTTTATATAGACTATAGAACTAGATACTGAATTTAATTGACGTAACTTACCTATAGTTCTAACTGGTTTTAAATATCATTAAGTGCCCATTCATGCCAATCTATCGAACAATTTGGGAGTATAGCTGAATTCTCGATTGTTTTTACTAAGGTTGATTTTTGTTTTATTGATTTGATTTTCATGAACAGGATTGGGACGCCAGAAATCACTTCAAATCTCGATTGGAAGGTGTCGCGAAGAACATTAAAAACTCTACCCGTTAACTATCTCTGCAAGTTCTAACTTTGGTCCATTGGCACCATTCGCCCCAGGATCTTGACCATTCGAATAAAACCGATCTCCAAATGACTCAAGATCCAGGCACTGGTGCCGATACACTTAGGTACTTCTTCTTCTTGGGAAAAAAAATCTAAATACGACATACCTTTGTAGTCAGTATTATAACTACGACGGAAAAGCCAGAAAATATCCATTAAGTACATAAAAAGTATTTTCCACCTTACCCAGGCACCGTCCTGGTCATAAAACTGAATTAAAAACTTCTAAAATCGCATGTATAAAAATCGTAGTAGGTAGTTATCGCGTCTGCGATAATGCCGACGCAACGATGACAAGACAAGACCCAAGGCCAAGGACGCAAGTATAAAAAATACCTCAAGCATCTAAAATATTTTATCACTGCTTGTAGCCAAAATTTTAAGTTTGATGATATTGTAATAATAATTAAAGACCTGCAGCCTTTATTCGTGGCCATAATTTTGGTCTTCGGGCACCAGCGCCTAACACTAGAGGAATAATAGGTACTTAGGTTAATTATACACAATATAAGTACCTACATTGTGTATAATTAACATAAGTCCTGAATAAATTAATTTGACTTTGACAGTTACCTACCTATTATGTTTTATTATTTCGAAAACTGACTAAAAATAACCATTAACCGCCATTAAACGGTCACAAAATTAACAACCTACCTAAAAAAAACAGGTAACTTAGGTATTTAGATAAGTTAAGTTCTAGCGCCGATTTCACTGTCAGAACACTCAGAACGGCACAATAGATGTGTGCAGAACGGCACAATGACCTTGGCCTTCCGTGGCCTTGAATGATCTGACTACTGACCTTGAATGACTGAATACGCAATAAAATGTAGGTAGGTATTAAGTACATTTAAATAAGATATATCTGATATGTATATTCGAATGGTGAGGTAAATAAGCAGGTAGGTACCTACGTAATATGTATTAACTAACGTACTTATTTAGGTATTTTATTTGTATTAATAATACTTTACTAACTACTCGAGCGCGGTTTCACCCGCGCAATTCCCGTTATCGTAGGAACTTCATAATTAAATAAAGCCTTATAGCCTTCATTGGTAAATGCGCTACCTTACACTGAAAGATTTTTTCAAATCGGAACAGTAGTTTCCGAGATTATTGCCTCCAAGCAAACGAACAAACTATTCAGCTTTATACATAGGCCATTGAAGTAGCTAATACCTATTAAAATATATGATACTGCACGATACCTACTTACTACGGAATAGTAAAAGATAACGCGAAACAGCGCTACCAAAGATGTTCAATCATTAAATTACAGTGAACGGAATGATCATGTTTAGTTATAGTCTGTGGGCTGCTTAGTTCACATTGTGATGCGTGCCAGTGTCTCATATTTATTTATCATTAATATTCATAAATAATGTTTAATATTTTTAATCTATAGACGTAATTGTACAGGTGTTTAATAGCACAAGTTTTTTTTAAACAGCCGAGAACAAATTATTATATTATTATAGTGATAACTGATAATTCACATTTCGCGAAAGGAAGTTAATTTGAAGTGTTTGTAAATAATAAAAATGAACGTACGTCAAAGGAAAGTAAGTAATCAATTATGATTAAAATGTTCATGTGTTCATGTTCATAGGAATTGAGATGAGTAATAAAATTGTTGTTAGTTTATGTTATCGCGATTGACAAATACATTAACATTGAGACCTTTTATTAGTTTATTGCCGATAAAATGAACGTTCGTATCACATAAAACGATATAAACTCTTTTTCGGTTGCTAATTGGTACTAACTGATAAAGCAAACTAATTTATACCTATACTTAAACATACATAAAATAACAAAGCGAAATAAAGAAAGGAAGTACTTAATCAGATATAAACATTTGGTTTTACTTGAATGTCAGCAGAAATCTTAAACACTTATAATTTACTGGCTTACTTTTTATTCGCTTTTCAAACTCAAAAACAATTTGTGTCCCTCTTGGAGGTTATTTTGGGTTATCTTGGGGTTCACTTGTTAGTTGTTCGGGTTGAGATATTAACAACTAACACTGTTTGTCATCCGCAAAACAACACACTGTATATAAATTTGCTTGCTATCAAAGAATCGAAAGGCGGATCGATCGATTCATTGAGCCTTGTTTATTTCTTGAAAAAAGTTTGTACGCTTATTTGTGATATTTCAAACCGATTAATCGACTAAATAATTAGGCAGTTGATACATTTCATGACAATTTTAAATGACAGTTGCGCTTATAGTGTTTCCAAATGCGGCCAATTTAGCCTAAATATTAGGTATATTATTTTTTACAGCCCAAAGAAGAACAAAACATTGCAAGGTTTTATGCTGTTTTTATTACGTATTCCGTTTTTGCACAGTTTGGTAATTTAGGAAGAAAAATCTAAATTACTAAACGGAGTCAAACTATTATAAGTTATCCAAAACTTGTGTAATAAATTAGGTATTAATCATAAAAATATATTTTTTTAAGTAAGACTTTTTTAGTAAAACATAGTTTATATAGTTTTATTAATAAAATATGAAAATACTTAATTTAATTCATTGCGCAACTTATCTTTTGCATAGCGTTAATCAGGCTCAAAAAACCATTTGAGTCGTCTTTTATATATAAAAAAAACAAACCATGTTTATGACTTGCGAATGTCATTTGAATTTGTCATGTAGGTGTCATTTCGGAAAATAATCATCTGCGTTCATAGAAAAATGATTCTACGGTGTTTGGTCGTCTTCCACGACTATTCATGAAATACATTTATGATGTGTACCTAATGTATTATTGCAACTGAATAGTATTACTTTAGCTGTACCGGTTGTGATGTTTAGTTTAAGTCACCATGGGAAAGTTCAGTACGTACAGATATTTAGAGGTAAGGCGTTTGTCATGTAAATAAATAATTCAGCTATACATTTTCAGTACTTTTATATAATATGTTCGATAGTTTTCTTATTTTACTACTGTTTTTTAAAATAAAAATATTTAATTTATAAGATGAACTCATAAGAATCTATACGTAAAGTGATAGGTTATTCTTATAAGATTTTATTTTATTGCACACATTGAGGGGTATAGCAAGCCTATGCCGATCGCCGTATGCACTAATTGGCAATTGGGGTCTCTTTAATTTTGTTAATTATTGTCTCTTACAAATTGTATCTACTGTGAGTTATAACTACCTAAGTCTTAGGAGTTAGGTAGTAATAACTCATTCTTCAATTTAATTTAATTAGATATAACTATATCTAATAACTTATTTAGATAAGGAAAATATAATAAGTTATTAGATATAACTAATTTAATTGAAAAATGCCTCTTGTTTACTTATGGAGCCAGAATTTCTGTGTGTATAAAATATTAAGCACTATTATTTTTATTTAAAATTGTATTATTTTATTATAATATCACATTCTAAGCAAATTAATTGGAAAACAAAAATCTTTAGGCTCAGAGAAATTACTCCTGTATAGGAATTACACGTTTGAAACCCCTTCATTGTAGCATACTCTTGATAGATAAAGGCAGTAGATCAATGTTGAATGAACAGACACAACTGAGTGGATTGTTTACAATCAAACAATCAATGTTAGCAGCAAATTTCAGCTCTGCCAGCATAGTAAGCCTGTTTATGGGTGTGGTAATGATTACATCCAGTGATGGAGTGCTGTAGTGTTTGTGTACCTGATACATGGATGTGCTAGCTCTAACGCACACCAGATTTACGATCAGATGTTGGTTGTGTAATTTGAAAACTTGGTAGTTTACTTCAAAATTGATATTAATAAAATTCTATACAAACCTGCATCTTAGGTAAAGCCCCTAATGCCTTAACCAATTAGGTTACGGTGGAACCACAGCCAGTCATCGACATTTATTAATCTCTTTGTTAGACATCTCTAAGGTTTATGTTGGTCAAATTTAAGGTCTGTGATACAAATTCATTGAGTTATGTTATTAGACACCTAGTATTGGTGTTGCTCATGTCTGTAACTAACTGTTACAAGTGTGACAGAGACAACACCACAAGTGTGTCAGATACACTCTTTTTTCTGATGGACATTATGTAGTTAGCCAGGAGGCTTTTTCTACTTCACCAGGCATAAAGGCCTGAATAAATGATTTAAAAACTAAAAACTAAGTAACCTCCTGGCTGGCAAGAGGGCATCCTGGGATGGGGTGGGATTTGGACCTCGGTTCAGGGCAGCTGCTGGCCCTCAATCCACCCGGATTGAGGGATTATGACTTTTAGTTTTTGAATGTCAGATACACAAACACAAAAGTCTGACTGGTTGACTGGCCAATAATGCCTAAGACATTAAGTCCACCTCAGTAGAATTGTTTGTGTTAAAGTTATAAATAAATAAAGTCTCTAGTGTTGTACCTATTGCAAATTAATTATTGTATTATCTATCAATTAATAACAATAAAAGTTTGAGTGAAAAGTAAAATAACCATGAAATATTACCACATAAAATTAGTTGGATATTAATGGAAGAGTTTTAACCAATAGCACACTGTAGATTTATGAGTAAATTTATTACTGATGAAGAAATGAGAATGGTATGTGTTCAAAGAATTTTCCTCTGAGGCAGGACCTAGTGCAACTACTTTGAATTGCTGATACATACTTAGTACTACTGATTAAGAATGAGTGCTAATTATTGAAATATGGTAAGCTACCATTATTATTATAAGGCTAGAGCTCTGCTCAATTTATGGCCCGTGAAGTAGCAAAAGCCTTGTAGCTAACTAAATAAATGTCTGTCTGAAAAAATCAATGTATACAGAATGCAAAAGAAAAGTGGGATCTCTCTCACTCTGCTGTCCACCAGGAGTGTCAGACTTTGTACTCACTACGACTCTTGAAATGAAATGAAAATGAAATGAAAACGTTTATTGATAATGTAGACGAATCGATCGTACTTATTATAAGTCAAATACAATGATACAAATATAAAAAGAAAAGAAAAAATCTTGACTAATTAATTAGTAGGTATACATTTCAACAGTCACTTTATTAAATATAATTTAAATCTACCAATGTGACATGTGGTAGTCGCGTACTATAAATATAATCAGAATCAACCAGCGTGGGCTGGGATTCGGTCAGAAGCAATGAACGCGTCGCGAGCCTCGCCTTGCAAGGACGACCGGACCCTATCCTAGCTTCCTACGAGTCTTTCTCTATCTATCTTCCCCAATTATAGGGACGCCTGGAGTGTAGAGGCATCCCTACTCCTTATGATCCTCGAAGGGAGCGGGGCCCATGTGCCTCACTCCCCGAGGCCGAGCCTAGGGCGGTAGGTGGCGGGTTTCGCCCCCCCCCGATGGCCAACATGCCGTATGCGGAGCGGGTGGGCGAAGGGATATTTTCCCTCTCCCGCTCCGCGGCCTCCTTCTGTGACATTACTTGTATGCAGAAGGAGGCAACTGCCTAGGAGGGGCTGCCTGTAAAACCTAGTAGTAGGGTATGACTTTCTTCAAAGAAACAATGTGTTTTAATATCATTTTAATTTTGTATGATAAAATAAAATGTAGTTTTACTGAAAATGTTTTAATAATATGATCAATATGCATAGCGCTGTTAATGGCATGGCATATATTTTCAAAGCACCTTTAATAACAATATAATATTTTGGCATAAAACTAATACCTATTCCTCAAAATTGTAGAAAATTATTTTTTAAAAGTTGTATTTTCTTATGTATTTTGTTTGCAGTTAAAAGATGATACCTCAGCACCTCAAAGCCACGTTAGAAGTAGGCCTTCAAAGCACCCGAGAAGATTGAAGAAAGTATTTATTTTACTCATTGTTTTGGCATTATGTGTCACATACTTTTTAGGTGAGTGTTTTCCATCATTTTTATAAGTTTACCTTAATATTAACTGACAATAATATTGCAAATATCACAAAAATAAAGAATGAATAAGCAATTCTCACACTTACACGATGCATCCTTTGCATTTCTTCAAAAGTACCTACTCTGTCTGAATGACATAAGTAGAGCAATGGTGCAAGAGATTGTCAACCTTAGAAATAGAACATCTAAGGTCGATGATTGCTTGCGCCATTCGTGCATTTATACATGTATGCATACACAAATGGCGCAAGCAATCGTCAACCTTAAATGGTCATATTCTAAGGTTGAGAATCACTTTCACAATTGCTCTATTTATGTCTTCTATACAATTTGCTGTTGTTTTCAATACACTACAAGCAGTTATTTTGGATGGTTCCATTCCATTTAGTCCATTGAAATGTTACATTTTTTAGGCCTAACCTTGCATTTTTTAGAGGACGCAATTTTATTTTTTTGATTTGTAGGGGGGGTCAGTGTAAAGCTAAAACCAAGTTTGTGGGGTCGCCACCCTCGTCCCACGGCCGCCATCTTGAAAATAGGGGTTGAAATGGTTTTTACGACGTATCTCTTAAACTATTTATCTGATAAAAAAAATTTATTAACATTTTTTGTTGCAAATCAAATCCTCTACAACTTTAGTCAAGTAACTTTTTGTCGTAGAACTATAAATAAAAAAGTTATAAGCGAAAATGTTTAGAAATTCGAAAAAATAATTTATATTTTTTGATATAACTTTTTTTTTTATCATTTTACGAAAAAATAATATCACACCATTTTTGTAGATCGTTTTTTGAGGAACAACTTTTATAAGCAACATTTTTTCATTAAGTCAATATTTAAGGTTTTACAGCGCTCCGAAGTGAGTACTATTTTTCAGTACTCGTAACTAGACTTATATTATACGTGTGTACTAATAATGTGTTATTAGTAATTGTTTTTTTTTGTTTTTATTTTGTTATTATAATATTTTTAATTATTAATAATTAATTATTGGCTCTTTTCCACTCCATAACAGAATTTGACAATTATTGATTTTTAAAATAATTGTAATCTGATAGCCGTTACCGAGATTTCTGTCCAGGTCCACCCAAGCGACCATCAGGGAACAAAAGAACATCTGCCGGCCATTATTATTATTATTATTTCTTACCTTTCGTATTGAAAGAATAGCTGATGATATTGTGTTGAAGTTGTCGTTCAACTTATACCTTTTAGTTGTGCTACATATTTCTCCACGTGCGGATGTATTTTATTCTGTTTTTAATTGTGAAGACGATTTCGAATGATTTTATATACGTTTTTAACTTCAGTGAAAACTATATTTTTTAGACTAGCATTTAGACTTTTTAAACGTGCTTTTTATATTATTTCATAATGAGTGATTGCTTTATTTGTAAGAAACCTTTAGGTGAAAATAAAATAAGAACTGTGAAGGCAAAAGGTGTAAAAACTTTACTAGACCGAGCTGTAGCAAAAAATGATGAGGCTAATGAACAATTTTTACGAACTGTTTCGGAAGTTACTGTACATATTGCGTAATTTTACGAAAAAATAATATTTTTTCGTAAAATGATAAAAAAAAAGTTATATCAAAAAATATAAATTATATTTTCGAATTTCTAAACATTTTCGCTTATAACTTTTTCATTTATAGTTCTACGACAAAAAGTTACTTGACTAAAGTTGTAGAGGATTTGATTTGCAACAAAAAATGTTAATAAATTTTTTTTATCAGATAAATAGTTTAAGAGATACGTCGTAAAAACCATTTCAATCCCTATTTTCAAGATGGCGGCCGTGGGACGAGGGTGGCGACCCCACAAACTTGGTTTTAGCTTTACACTGACCCCCCCTACACATCAAAAAAATAAAATTGCGTCCTCTAAAAAACGCAACCCTAAATGTAACTTTTCAATGGACTAATTGTTATGGTAAATATACATGCATATCTACATAATAATAGCAAAATACACAAACAAGACCAACTAAAGGTTATTCTAAAAATATGTGTTGAAAATAAACTGTTCATAAAACAGTTTGTAACTTAGAACAATTTATTAGTGCTAAGATATGCTCATTTGTTTAAGTGTAATATACTTGAATCAATAATGTTATCATGTTATCAAGATGTTTTATCTACTACTCCGTCTGTACACAACTCTTGTTAATATATAAAATTCAGTGGTGTGACTTCATCGTATAGCAAGAGGGCTATAACGAGTGAAAAGTAATTTAGATTAGTATAGAAAATGGGGCATCCAAAATACAAATTATACCATCCCATATTTTCCTTTATTTTCTGTACGCGGGGATACGTCCCGGTTTCGAGAGTCATGTCCCGGTCATCAAGGGAATGAACCCTGCTTCGTTCGCAATACGCGCTCCTGTTTTGTCTGTATTGTTTCATCTAGTTGTTAAAGAGGAGGCTCATGTTCAGCAGTGGACTAGTAGTAGTGGAATAGTCTGATAAAGTAAAAAAAAGTAATAAGACAGCACATTATGTTCAAACTAGCTCCGTCCCGCGGTTTAACCACGTTACTCTGCTCCAGTAGGTCGGAGCGTGATGTTTTGTATGCTATATGTTAATCCAGCGTATAACCTATCCCGGTGCAAAATTTCAATCAATTCCGTTCTGTAGTTTTGGCGTGAAAGAGAAAGGCATACTGTCCACGGCGGCGTAGTTTCGTAGACGCGTATACGTTTACGTATTTGTATACGTATACGCTTGATGTACGCCTGCTTGCAGCTTACATACAAAACTATGTAACTCTGTCGACGGAGCGGCAACGTCGCGCTCGCGTCGCTTCATACTGGCTGCATGACGCCTGCCGTACCGCATGTCATACGCCCGAGCGTACATCGAGTACATAAGCCAAAATAACGTCTTCTTCGTTCCATGACATTCACACAAATGATTGCAAACGTACGCTAGCAATACGCCTCGTGGACAGAGTTGAGTACGCTGGGCTGAACAAGCTGCACGGCGTATTTTGGAGTGTCTATGAAGCTACGTCTCCGTGGAGAGTAACACTAACAAACATCTATCCATCCATCCATACTTATATACTTTCGCGGTTATAATATTAGTAGGATAGGGACGTATGTAGGTACATTATTGATTATATGCATAACAGGGTCTTTTCTATAAATCTTGACCTCAGAAGCATAAGGGAGCGTTCAAGTATTACGTAACGCAATTTTTGATGTCTGAAGTCCATTTTTAAGCTGCGTGTTGTCTATCTCATGAATTTCAAATATTTGCTTGTAGTGAACAAGCTTACTCATTGGGTAATAAAACCAGAAGAAAACGCGAAAAGCGGCGTAAGGCTACGGCCTCGCGCCACTTACCAGCAGCTAACAATATAATATAATAAAAATATATCTGCACAGAGAACACTGTTTAGTTAACTTGATTCCCGCGCGTGGTTTCACCCGCGTGACTCCCTTACCCGTGGGAACTTCATAATAAAATGTAGCCTATAGCCTTCCTCGATAAATGGGCTATCTAACAATTTTTCAAATCGGACAAGTAGTTCCTGAGCTAAGCGAGTTCAAGCAAACAAACAAACGAAACTCTAGCTTTATATAATATGTTGGGGAAAAAGTTTCTTCGCATTTTTTTAAGAAAATTCAAAACATTTTTTAATATAGTTTATTTACATTTAACTAAAGTATGTAGGTACCATTTTGTTCGATAACTTTTTGCCATCTTGTAGGTAGGGACATGATCCCATTGCTGTAGAAATTTTGAGACTTCTGATCAAAATACCGCGACAAGTGGTTTTCGCAGTCCTCTCGTGATGTTAACCTGACACTGCCTAAAGAATTCAGAAGAGACCGAAACTGGTGGAAATCTGAAGGTGCAAGGTCAGGACTATACGACGGATGCATTAACACCTCCCAGCCAAACTCTCTATTTTTGCTGAGTGGCTAAAGATGTGTGAGGTCTATCGTTATCATGATGAAAAACCACACCCATTCTGTTGATTAATTCCGGCCGCTTTCTCTCAACTTCTTGCTTTAATCTCATCAGTTGTTCGCAGTAGAGTTCAGAATCGATAGTCCTGCCTGGTGGTAACAGCTCACAATGAATAATGCCCTTCCAATCCCACCACACACACCAGCATCACCTTGCTGCGAGTTAACCCGGGTTTCGCCACAGTCTGTGAAGCCTTACCGGCCATTGACCACGACCTTTTGCGCACGTGCCTGTCGTACATGAACCACTTTTCATCACCAGTTATCAGCTTCTTCAAAAATGGTTCGGTTTCATTTCGTCGTAATAAAGAATCACAAATGAGTACACGGGTACATTAGGTTTCTTTCAGTGAGCTCGTGAGGTACCCAAATATCGAGCTTTTTTGTGTACCCAGTTTTTTCAATTGCGCCAAAACTGTTTTGTGGTCCATTCCCAGTTCTTCAGCTACGTCGTAACTACTGATAGGCCGATCTGGCTCCACTTTTTCAAAAATGGCATCCATTTTATCCGTAATAGGGCGACCAGAGCGACGCGGCGACGTGCATCTTTGACATCAACATTTCCGGATTGAAAACGCTCAAACCAAATTTGTGCTACTCTCACAGACACTGCACTAGGTCCATAAACATCGCAAATTTTTTTCGCGGCTTGCTTTGCATTTTTACCTTTTTTGTAGTAACATTTTAAAATGTATCGAATTTCTTCATTAGATTCATTCATCTTGACAGTACGAAAAACAAATGAAAATCATTTTCCTAATGTGAATTTGGAATTATGTTCTTTAAAATTTAAACTTTCCATGATACCAAAACCTGCCAGATACAAATAGTATAGCCAAGAGATTTTATTACAAGTTCATACATACTATAATGCGAAAAGACTTTTTCCCCAACCTAATATATCAGTATACAGATAAGTTGGGCAATAGGATTGCCGCACTTGGCCTCCTGAGTGAGCCCTTGTACATGAAACTGTATATCCGACCCGAGTTTTGGCCCGCCACAGACTGCGTCTTACAGTATATCTAGACCTCAGAAGCAAAAGGACAGATGTACTATATCTTCAGAAACATTTGGTACGACCAAATGCTAAGAATAATAGTGCCTGTTTACGATAAAGGCACATACGATGAATGTTTCTGACATGGCACATACGACCTTATGTTACCGAGGTCTAGATATTTTTTTATGATTATTAGTTAGCAGCACTTTTCACAATAATTCTTAGCACGTAATTGGATAAAACTGGTCAAGTGCGAGACGGGTTCGCGCACGAATGGTTCCGTACCATTTTCAAGCGTCTACGTGTTGCCGTTATAGATATCGAGCAAAAAAAAGTTTGTTGTAGGGGAGCCCCCCTTAAATATTTATTTTATTTTTAGTACTTGTTGTTATAGCGGCAATTGAAATACATCATCTGTGAAAATTTTAACTGTCTAGCTATCGCGGTTCTAAAGATACAGCCTGGTGACAGACAGACAGCGAAGTCTTAGTAATAGGGCTCAATCTAACATATAAAAATAATAGGCAATACCTACAGATTTTATATACTTAAACCATGTGAGAACCCAAATAGAATATTCATTTGAAAACTAATCTCCTAAAATATTAACATTACACTTTAAAATAAAACTTTTAAACGTTTAATCTATTTGTTACACGTTTTCAATATTTCCAAACATGTTTTTAATTATCATTCACTTAAACCTACATCACAATTTCATGTTATCGTTTCCGAGTTAATTTATAAAATCAGTAAATGTTATCAAACAGAAAATCACAACAAAAGGACAAGTTATGTCGCTTCAATGCCATGTTTGTGATTTAAGAATAGCTGTCACATTCAATTTTGTACTTTATTATGTTCCAACAAAACTTATTTTCGTTTGCAATGTGAAGCTAATTTTAAATAAACATAAGAAAAATAAAATTGGACATTATTATTTAGGTATTAGAGTTAATTATTGTTTAGAGGTGTGAATGATTTTTTTTTTGTATTTATTTATATTATTTGAGCTCTCAGCTACACAGTCGTTAGTTGATTTCATATTGTGTTTGCAGAAATATACATTAAAGTGTTGAGTTATAAGAAAGTTAAATCGAATCATGGCATGTGGAGCGGTCGCGTTAGTGGGTACCATTATATTTTTCCCAGGTATTTAGTTTTGTAGCACTATTATATTATTGTAATTAAGGATTGAATTAAGTAATTGGAACTATCAGTAGGTACAAATTTTTTGTTTAATACTCTGATTTACGGTAGTGTACAGAGATAAATCATCATAAATCAATATTTGCATTAATAAATATTGTTGTTGTAGTGAGTTGTACGATCGTTTAAAAATAGAGATATAACTAAGATAAATATAATAAGTAATATTACACTTATAGCCTATTAGCACTGGAAGAGTATTTGATGCAATTTAACAAATATAGAAGCAAGCCCTTGATCTGGTCAATTACATTTCTGAGTACCCATTTGAATTAGGATAGATAAAAATGTCTAATTAGTTGTATTATTTTATATTATTAGCGTTTCACGTTATTTCGTATTGCGGTATGTAACGATGACGTAAAAGTTCAATCGGTAATAGAGGCTTCGATTTAAACGCTTTACAGTCAACACTACCAAGATAATTATTTAGCGATATTTTACAAACTAAAAGTGTATGTAAAGAACATTATTTTGTCCTTCTTTTGACATCTTCTTTTGTCCTGAGGACTTTCGTGGCTAACTGTTTTTATTCCACATTAGCATTTTATTTCATCATCAGCCCGTATAACGTCCACTGCTGAACATGGGCCTCCTCCCGAGGGAGGGTATTGCCATAGTCACCACGCTTGGCAGGCGCATTGGCGACCGCAGTATTATGTTGTAACACACAAGGAAACGCTGCTTCCCGTTTCTTGATATACGATTATTATAGATGATGTTATAACAATCGGGACCAACGGCTTAACGTGCTTTCCGAGGCACGGAGGGTAGTCCCTCAAGCAACCAGACCCGGAAAGAAATCTTAGTGTTTACACAAAGATTTTCTGTCCAGCGTGGGAATCGAACCCACGACCTCTGAGATTTAAAGCGAGCCTGATACCGCTACGCTACGGAGATTGTCTTAATTAATACAGTAACGATATTAATTACTTACTGGATGAGCCTCTTACTCGTCTTAATGCCCAGTAAAGTAGCAAAACACCTCGGAGCTGACTATTTATTATTATGTTCATCCGATAATAGAATAATGTGTTTATCATAATACATACGTAGTTATGTAGTAGGTATTGAGGCTCTAACGTCTAATCTTATTTATAGTATCTTATTTATAATTACTTAGTTATTGTATAAGTATAAATAATTATTATCTTTTACGGACCTATTTAAGGTCAGTTTCATAATCATATTTCTATCGTGTAGACATAGCAGTGTATTGTCACAGCTTATTAGACGCGTAAAGAAACAGTTGGATATTATGACAGTTGTCACAAATTTAAAGTGAACAATGTTTAAGCTGTGGACTGTATTTGTGAGAACCACTGTGAAATTGTATGTTGTAGGTATGTTTGCGGGCCAGTCACAATGGCTGGATGGTATCGCCAAGAGTCTGGGGTATGAGAGCGTGTACCACCATGCCGTCATCATCGATGCTGGCTCTTCGGGTAGCAGGGTGCTTGCGTATAAGTTTAGGGTACCGTTTACAGGTATGTGTATTATTTTTAAGAAAATTAGCTGAGTTTTTACTTTTCGGTCTACTAGTATTCTTATTAAGCTAATTTTAAAAGACAAAATAAATAGTGTTTTTTTTTTTTACCGAATAACACTAGATTGGTATTTTGTATTTTTAAATTAGATTAATATGGATTTCCGCAAAGTAACGCCTGATTATATTGATTATATTCTTGTTAAGCTGAAATGCTTGTCTTACGAGTAGGTTCACGTCAGTAGTTTAATGGGTGGGGGTTTGAACAGGCGCGGCGACCACATGATCCTAAGTCCGACGCCCTAGCCATTGGGCTACGGTCGTATTAAGTATTGATTATAGTACAGTAAAAGCTCCTTATTCGCGCTTCCTTCATTCGCGTTTTCACTATTCGCGGATTAAAAAATTGCGACCCAATTCCTGTATTCGCGGCAAAAAAATCCCATATTCGCGGAACTTATCGGTACATCACTACATACATATATATTAATAGAAAGGATTCGGGTTCCTTTATAAACGTGTCGGTAATTGGAATAAGAAATGAAGATTATAGTGATATTACGACTACGCCTTAAGTTGTTGTTTAATGCTGCCACATATTAGACGTTCTGTGCTTTATAATGTCGATTAAAATAATTGTTTCGACACGAAAAATATCTGTATTACAGCTTTAAGTGAAAATAGATATGCTTTGATCATTTACGCTTTGGAGAGTCACGTTTCCAGTGCATGTGGAACAAACACTGGAAACGTGACATTTTTTTATGAAAATTGATCCATCTACTGTCTCCTAGGAACGTATCCCCTATAATCCCATATAAATTACCATTCCATATTCACGGTTTCTGTATTCGCGGTATATTTACGGAACGTATACCCCGCGAATAGAGAGCTTTTACTGTATTATAATTTAACATAGATAAGAGAATACACTTGGCAATGGAGAAAAGTGGGAAGAAGACTTATGTTAGAAAAGAGGTAGAAACGTCATGCTAGTAAGACAAAATTTGTCCTTAAGAGTTTGTATTTCAAAAGTTGGACTAAACAGGACAGCATGAAAATTAGCGTGTGCAAAAACGAGACAAACACATTGCAGAGACTGAGATCGAGTGTGTCAAATATAGGAAACATCATTGAGTCATGCTAATATTTAAAAAAAAAAAATTAGTTGTATAGCAGTTAAACTTCTTCGCAGGAGTTGATGGGCCTCGTCTGCCAATTGCAATTACCAGTGGATAATGATTTTTAAATTCTCAGCAATTTTAATGACATTTTGTTTTTATTTCCAGTATTCGGCCAGGCTAATTTGGATCTAGTAGATGAATATTTTCAACAGTCCAAACCTGGTCTATCGTCTTATGCCGATGACCCACAAAAGGTAAGATAGGTACTTACTATTATACTTCAGAAGCATTTGGCCGTAAGTACCAGTTTACGATAAAGGCACATACGACGAATGTCTCTGACGTATAATTAGCACATCCGATCTTACGGTCCTGAGTTCTAGACTTATAAACACGCTTTTTTATTAAATGTATCTTGAAATGTTTATATATATGTGTGTAACGGATTCTTTTAACGTCCTCCCGACTCTTAGTTTGCAAAGAACTATCCGATGCCCTCGTAGACCCGAAGTCCGAGAGGCCCGCGAACTGTAAAGTAGAGCGACAGTTGCACAAAATCCCCTAAAATAATAAAAGTCATAATACCTCAATCTCATCGCCAGCGACCGCCCTGAGCCGAGGTCAAAGCCCCACCAGGGGCGCCCTCTTGCGCAGGTTGCTTAGTTTGTAGTTATTAAACCATTTATTCAGGCTGCGAGCTCTGCTTGCCTTTATGGCGAAGTAGCAAAATCTTTTTTCACTTTTTCACTTGTCTAATTAAATTGAAAAGTTGCATACCTAAGGCATGCAAATTATCCTTTTGTTTGTCGAACGAACGAACTTTTCTTTGCAACGTTTTTCTACAATTTTATGGTAAACTAACTTCTCGCGCGTGGATTCACCCGTGTAAATCCCGTTCCCGTGGGAACTTCATAATTAAATACAGGGTGTCCCAAAAGATTACGTAGCTGGGAAGGGGGGTGATAGGGATGGTCACAAGGGTCACCAGAAAAATATAAAAAATTCCCTCTGGGTGTTTAAAAAAATAAATGGCATATTTTAAAAGACTAAAAATTTTACACCTTGTGCTAACTGTACCTACAAATATGGCTGTATTTAAAAAAAATGCTGTTATGTAATCTTCAATAACAACAAGGTCATCAACATCAACATCAAAAATAACAAGGTGTAAAATTTTAAGTTTTTAAAAAAATGCCATTTTTTTTTTAAATAACCAGAGCGGATTTTTTTTTTCTAGTGACCATTGTGTCCACCCCTGTCAACCCCTTTCCCAGCTACTTAACCTTTTGGGACACTCTGTATAGCCTATAGTCTTCCTCGGTAAATGAAATCTCTATCTAACACTGAAAGATTTTTTCAAATCCGTCCAGTAGTTTTTAATATTAGCGCGATTATTCAAACAAACTCTTCAGCTTTATATTTTAGCATCCACTGCTGAACATAGGCCTCCCCCATCAATTTCCAGCGGGAACGATCGCTAGCGGCTTGCAAGCACTGACTCCCTGCAACCTTTATGAGATCGTCGGTCCATCGTGCAGGCGGTCGTACTACGCTGCGCTGGCCAGTTCGTAGTCTCCACTCGAGAACCTTTCTGCTCCATCGGCCGTCAGTTCTTCGAGCTATGCGTCCTGCCCATTGGCATTTAAGTATACATTTGCTTCAATAGGTGTATTTTATATGTTTACAGGGCGCGGAAACTATAGTGCAGCTAATTCAACAAGCGGAGTTCCTGACTCCGCCTGAAAAGCGTCGCTCGACTCCGCTCATCGTGCGAGCGACGGCCGGGCTCAGACTGTTGCCGACTGATAAAGCACAAGCGCTTATAGACCATGTAGCTAAAGCGATTTCTAAGTGAGTAATATTAATAATAACGACCTGCTAGCTGCTTCTTCTTCTTTCTATATCAGCCATTTACGTATATAGTATATTTTATAAACCTTTATTAAATTCTTTGTATTTTCAGGCTGGGCTATGACACGAACGCAGACAGTGTTAAAATTATGGATGGCTCTGATGAAGGGATCTTTATCTGGTACACCATCAACCTCTTGCACAGTAAGTCCTTTGATTTTTTTACAGATACCATGTAATCTTATGAACCCTGTAATCTGAGAAGCGGCCGTAGCCCAATGGCTAGGGCGTCGGACTTGCGATCATGTGGTCGCCGGTTCGATCCCCACCCATTTCACTAGTGACGTAAACCCACTCGTAATACAAGCAGTTTAGCTTAGCACGAGGGGTTAACAAGAATACTAGTAAACTGCAAAACTCTGCTAGTAATCTTCTAGTAAAAAAATCTTAATGCCTATTGTTATTCATAACAAATAGATAGGTAACACATTTTTAAAATAGGTTTTATTAAAATTCTCCCATAACTCCCTTTTCCATAGGAATTTCACCATTATATTTTTTTTGTTTAACCTATGTTACTGGTGGATAACGTACCTTGCTAATGGTGAAAGAAATTTTCAAATCGGACTCGTAGTTCCTGCGATTGGCGCATTCAAACAAAGTCATCAGCTTTATAATTAACTAGCGGCCCGCCCCGGCTTCGCACGGGTGGACTTTTATACCCTACCCCTGCCCTACCCTACCTCTACCCTAACCCTACCCTACCCCTACCCGACCCTACCCCTACCCTACCCCTACCCTACCCCTACCCTACCCCTACCCTACCCCTACCCTACCCCTACCCTACCCCTACCCTACCCCTACCCTACCCCTACCCTACCCCTACCCTACCCCTACCCGACCCTACCCCTATCCTACCCCTACCCTACCCCTACCCTACCCTACCCTACTGTACTGTAGATCTGTTGAATGTTGATTTAGCTTGCACGAGAAGTGGTCCATTGACTCTCCATGCACTCTCTATTTTAGTTTAGGTCTAACTCGACTATATGGTTGCGCTTAAACCTCTTCGGATGATTGATCGCTAAAGGATTTGGGTGGTCTGCTAACTTTGCTTTGTACTTGGCGGAGTGTTCTTTGATCTCCTCGCCAAATGGCTGATAGCTGATAGCTACTGCATAAGGAGTTCACAATTTCTTAGAAACCACGGCACGGCAAAACGGTTAGAAACTTGTCTCATGACCCATCATGAGACAAGTTTCTAACCGTTTTGCCGTTTTGTGCTCGCTGTATTATAGCAACGTTAGAACTGCATGCATCCCCACCGCTGGATGCCGTAGGTCCATATTGGTTTCAGTACGACTTTGTATATGAGCAACTTGTTGCCTGTACTCAGCACTGAGTTTCTTCAGTAGCCATTGCAGGTCTCGGTATCTCTGATTCAATTGCTCTCGCTTCTTTTGTAGGTGTGTTTTCCAGGTGAGCCTTCCGATCTAGGTGCATGCCCAAGTACTTGACAGATGCAGTATGTGGAAGGGTGTTGTCTCCTTAGAGTATTGGCGGGCAGTAAAAATTATATAAAAAAATCTTAATGTCTTCCTTTCAGATCTAATGGACGGTGAAACGATGGCGGCCCTAGACTTGGGCGGTGGTTCCACTCAGATCACTTACCAGCTGAGTGAACAAGACACGCCTAACTATCCCGCCAACGACCAGTATGTAGTGCCTGCCGGTACCAACGTAACGCTTTACACTCATAGGTGAGTAAAATAGTTACCATTTACATAAATACAAGCAATGTTTTCCATAAGAGTAGGCAGATACCACGTTCTACGTATTATTCCGCCGTGTGGTTTACGGATAAGATTCTATAAGAAACCTCTGCAAGCAGTCTCGCGAGTGGAGATAGGTAAAAAGTTACAAAAAAAAAAAATTTTGCTTACGTACCCAACAACACTAAACCACATAATCACACAGGTTACTGTAGGCTGAAGTCGCACGCGAACTGATCCTACTATTATTATAAACGCGAAAGTTTGTAAGTATGGATGGATGGATGGCGCCCCGTGGTTTTACCAGCGTTACTCTGCTCCAGTGGGTCGGAGCGTGATGTTTGGTAGCCTATATGTTAATCCAGCGTATAACCTATCCCGTTGCAAAATTTCAGCCAATTCCGTTCAGTAGTTTTGGCTTGAAAGAGTAACAAACATCCATCCATCGATCCATCCATACTTACAAACTTTCGCGTTTATAATATTGGCATGATAGGGTTTTTCAGCAGTACAGTCTTATATTGACTTTGTACTTCCAGATTTAAATATACCACCCCATATCTCCCATGGATATCGCAAGAGGCGACTAAGGTTTTTTTTGTTTTTTTTTTTGTTTTGTCTTACGATCAAAACAAATAAAACAAACTACGGTAGTAGCCACGAGGCTTTTGCTACTTCACCGGGCATAAAGGCGAGCAGAGCTCCAGCCTTAATAAATGGTTAAAAACTACAAACTAAGCAACCTGCGCAAGAGGGCGCCCCCTGTGGGGCTTGGACCTCGGCTCAGAGGCGACTAAGGGACATTCAGCTGATGTATGGGCAGTAGCATCTATCAGCTCAAAAAAACACCCATCTTACTTAGATCACCAATCCGCCTGCTAAGCGGGGTTATATAATCTATAGTCTCACAATAAATTACTTCCAGCTACTTGAACCTGGGTCTGCTGGCGGCCCGGTACGGCATATTGCGCATGGGAGCGGACAACCAGACCACCAACCAGTTCACCTCCGTGTGCGTCGACCCTATCATACAGAACGAGCCCTGGACGTACGCCAACAAACAGTACTCGATCAGGTAATGGTTTAAAAATGAATATTGATTTATTTTATTATACAGAGTGTACCTCTCCGGTACATACTGAATGTGATTACACATCAGTTTTGTATACAGATGACATAGGTAAAGGCCTGGGGTCACTGCTAAATAACAAGCTAAGTCTCCCCTCATATAATTGTTGTATTCCGGGATTGCACTTCAAAGATTTAGTAGATAAAATAATTGATAAAAAACATAGTGATAAGTCCTGCGTAACATTATTAGTAGGAAATTGTAAAAACCTCACCAAGAAAGACATTACAGACAGTTTTACTAGGATGTTAGATTTGAATTGCAGTAAGATAGTATTGTGTGCCTTCCCTTATATAGATAACATGCCTGACAGTACCAATAAATATATTCATATGTTGAATAACCACATACAATTTTTGGTCAGTCATTATAGTGACAAATTTATATTTTTTGATATAAATAGCTTTATGATTAGTTGTAAGGTGACCAGGAATACAGTGTATGTCCTGAAAAAGTCATTAAAAGTAATTGCTACTTTATTAGCAACTCATATTAACACAGTCATACATAGTATGACAAAGCCTATATTTTTACAATACTTTAGTAATGTTACTAAAATCAATTTAGATAGTAATTTAAACCTTTAAGTGAGACAATGGAGGAGTGTGATAATTTTTTGGTTTTATCTCACCAGAACATTAACCGCTTCTCTGGCAAAATACTAGATATAGAACTTTTTACAGAAAAGTTCAATAATGATGTTTTATGTTTTACAGAAACCTGGTTGAAGGCACACAAAATGGGTTTTAATGTGAATGGCTATACAGTTGCTAGCTTCTATAATAGGGTATCGGCTGAGGGAGGGGGTGCACTTATTCTAATACGGAACAATGTAAAATTTAAGGAACGGAAAGACATCAGTAATTTATCCGTGGAACGAATATGTGAGATAGCTTGTACTGAAATACAGTTTTATTATATTATATGTGTATATAGACCTCCATCATCCGACTTTCAGCTATTTATTAAAACTATGGAAGATATTTTAAAAAAGTTGGTTAAAAGCAATAAAAAAGTTATTATTTGCGGTGATTTTAATATAAATATTCTATCGGATTCACTAGAGAAAAATAATCTTCTCTGTCTGTTTAGGTCTTTTAATCTTAGTGTTTTATATTCTGAGCCCACTAGGGTCACATCGACAACAGCTACCTGCATTGATAACATAGTCACAAACTTTGAAGTAGTTGATAAATGCCTGGTATCTGGTGTTCGTTCTGACCATAAATGTCAAATAGTTAAATTAAATAATAAAGTTACTTTTGACAAGTCAATTATTCGTTTCAGATCAGTTTCAAAGAAAAATCTAGACCAATTTAGCAATAATTTAAAATTAAGATTAAATAAAGTTACCTTAGATTCAAGTTGCTGTAATATTATGTATAATACATTATTCCAATGTATACATGAGGAATTTGAAAGGGTTTGCAAAATTAAGCATATAGAGATTGACCCAAATAAGTTGAAATTTAGTACTTGGGCAACGAAAGGCATAAAGCGGAGTAGAGATGTTTTGTTTGAACTGTATGACATAAGGTCCTTTACAACTGATGAAAATTTTCCAAATTATGTTAGGAAATATTCAAGTATTTTTAAAGAAGTATGTATACATGCTAAGTCAATATATATAAGAGACAAAATACAAAAATCAGATAATAAAATAAAGTCTACTTGGCAAATGATAAATACTGAAACTGGTAAGAATAAAATTAAAGATAGATCAATAACGTTAGATATAAACGACAATCTGGTATCAGACAAGGATACGGTTGTCAATTTCTTTGCCAAATTTTTTACTGATATTCCGATTGAAACTACCAAGTATCTTTCATCATCCCCGAAAGATGCTGAAGAACTCCTTAAAGCAAATATTAATTTAAATGTTCCCAAATTCAGTTACCATCTAGTCAATGATATAGATATCGTAAAGGCGTTTCGGACTATTAAAATAAAAGGTACTGAAGACTTGTGGGGACTCTCAGTAAAAGTTATTGATACCGTTATACAAAATATTGCTCCAATTCTAGCAGCTATCTTCAATAAGTCTATAACTGATGGTGTTTTTCCTGACCTAATGAAATTAAGCAAAATTGTTCCTATATTTAAGTCAGGTTGCTCTAATAATGCGACTAATTATAGGCCTATTTCAATACTACCAACATTAAGCAAAATCTTTGAAAAAATAATGCTTGGCCAAATGTTGACTCATTTTAATGTGAATGGGATATTGCACGACAAGCAGTTTGGATTCACGAAGGGTCGTTCAACTCAAGACGCGGGAAGCACTTTGATTAAATCAATATTGGAGGCTTGGGAGGGTTCGCAGGATGCTCTGGGAGTCTTTTGTGACCTCTCCAAGGCATTCGATTGTGTAAATCACGAAACGCTCGTGCTAAAGTTGAAATATTATGGTGTTTGTGATAAATCACTTGATCTTGTAATATCCTATTTATCAGATAGGAAACAAATAGTATCTATAGACGGCGTGAATTCTGAAGGGCATTTTGTTAAAATGGGGGTGCCCCAGGGATCAATCTTAGGTCCTTTTCTTTTTCTAGTTTATATAAATGATCTCCCATACCTAATTAATGAATTATCAGACATTGTTCTGTTTGCCGATGACACATCATTAATTTTTAAAGTTAAAAGAAAAAATACTGATCTAATTGAACATAATCGAACACTCGGTTTAATTGCAAACTGGTTTTCCGCAAATAATCTTTTGCTTAATGCAGGAAAAACCAAATGTGTCAAATTCGTTCTACCAAATGTAATCAATTCCATCCCAGTAGTTTCATTGAATGGAGAAACATTAGATTTGGTCACTTCAACCATATTTTTAGGAATTACCTTAGATTCTAAACTACAATGGGGTCCTCATATTGAAAAACTCGCTGGTAGATTAAGTTCAGCTTCGTATGCTGTGTGGAAAATCAGACAGTTGTCCGATTTAGCCACGGCTAGGCTAGTGTATTTCGCGTATTTTCATAGCATTATGTCTTATGGAATTCTGCTGTGGGGGTCAGCCGCCGATGTAAATACTATATTCGTATTACAAAAACGAGCGGTCAGGGCCATGTATGGATTAGGTAGTCGCGACTCCCTACGTAACCTTTTTAAAAATATTAATATACTTACCGTGCCCTCTGAGTATATATACCAAAATATTCTTTTTATTAGAAAAAATATTGATAAATATAGTAAAAAAAGTGACATTCATAATATTAATACTAGAAATAAACATAAACTTGCTGTTCCAGGATTTAGAGTTAGCAAAACGAATAAATCATTTATGGGAAATTGTATTAGGTTCTATAATAAACTCCCTAATTATATTACAGACTTGCCTGATACAAGATTTAAATCACATGTCAAAACTGTTCTCATGTCAAAAGGTTACTATAGTATTCAGGACTATATTGAAGATAAAGACGTTTGGGTTTCGGTACCATCTTTGCACCTACCTCACTGAAGACCATAATAATATAGCCAAGTACAATAGTTGTGACTAGAACTGTGTCTTATCCTGTGAACTGTCTGTAATTGACTTCTTTACATACCTTAACTATTAATTAACGCTAGTTCTGTCTCAATATCATTCAATCTTATTGAGCAAAAATAAACAAATAATAACAAGACAACCGTTAGGGCAATAAATGTGTGTGCCTACTAAAATATAAATTAAATAACTGGACCTAAACCCCGCGTAATTGCCCATTTGAGTATGTTTCGCCGGACCGCCTCATGTGGGCCGTGTTGAAACCGGTGGTAGAGTAACCCACTGAGTTTGTTTCGCCGGATCTTCTCAGTTGGGGCGCATTGGATCCGGTGGTAGCATTAAAGCGCGTCCGTCGTTATATGCTCATGGTCCACCCAAATAATGACAATTGTTTTGGCATAATATAGACAGAACAAGCATTTTGCCTCCTAGCGACAATATACATTAATTATAATAATTAATTTAATTATAAATAAGTAATTTGAATAGGTTTATAAATAAACAGCAAATGTAATTTAAGATAAATAATAATTAATTTTCAAATAATGTTTGACGATTTACAAGTGCCTGTAATTGGTTTACGTAAATAAAAATGATTTTTATTTTTATTTTATTTTATTTATTTTGTCCCAAAAGGTTAAGTAGCTGGGAAAGGGGGTGACAGGGGTGGACACAATGGTCACTAGAAAAATTAAAAAAAAATCCGCTCTGGGTATTTAAAAAAAAATGGCATTTTTTTTAAAACTTAAAATTTTACACCTTGTTATTTTTGATGTTGATGTTGATGACCTTGTTGTTATTGAAGATTACATAACAGCATTTTTTTTAAATACAGCCATATTTGTAGGTACACATAGCACAAGGTGTAAAATTTTTAGTCTTTTAAAAAATGCCATTTATAATTAAACACCCAGAGGGAATTTTTTATATTTTTCTGGTGACCCTTGTGACCATCCCTATCACCCCCCTTCCCAGCTACGTAATCTTTTGGGACACCCTGTATATGTATAAATATTTATTTATATATTTGTAATTTTATATTAATCTTGTATGTATATGAATATTTATTCTTTAATGTAATTTAACACGTGCTCGCACGTGTAATAAGTGAGCTTATTTAGTATCCTTATACAGGGTGTCCCAAAAGATTACGTAGCTGGGAAGGGGGGTGATAGGGATGGTCACAAGGGTCACCAGAAAAATATAAAAAATTCCCTCTGGGTGTTTAAAAAAATAAATGGCATTTTTTAAAAGACTAAAAATTTTACACCTTGTGCTAACTGTACCTACAAATATGGCTGTATTAAAAAAAAATGCTGTTATGTAATCTTCAATAACAACAAGGTCATCAACATCAACATCAAAAATAACAAGGTGTAAAATTTTAAGTTTTTAAAAAAATGTAATTTTATTTTTAAATACCCAGAGCGGATTTTTTTTTTATTTTTCTAGTGACCATTGTGTCCACCCCTGTCACCCCCTTTCCCAGCTACTTAACCTTTTGGGTCACCCTGTATATTTTCCTTTCCCTGTGTCCCTATGGTACCCTATTTCTTTAATTTTTGGTCCAACCTAAGCATAAGCTTG
The DNA here is from genome assembly GCA_947037095.2 of Nycteola revayana. NCBI lineage: Eukaryota > Metazoa > Arthropoda > Insecta > Lepidoptera > Nolidae > Nycteola > Nycteola revayana. The sequence continues at coordinate 15,783,653 of OX344858.2, read as the reverse complement.
CTTGGAAGATCTCTTATAGCGATAAGGCCACCGATTGCAAAATATAATTAGGTTATTCTCATATAAATTTATAAACATTGTGTTATTGATGATAAATTTACTGTATTGTTTTATATTTTGCAATAAAGTATACTTATTTCTTTAATTTTTGGCTAAGGAACAATTTGGTTTCAGAAAGCGCAAATCAATAAATATGGCTATTTACGATGTAATGCACAAAATAGTTTCTAACGTTGATGCAAGGATTCCAGTTGTAGCTCTTCTAATGGATATGTCCAAAGCATTTGACCACGTAGACCATACTATATTACTCAATAAACTTGAGCGATATGGACTTAGAGGAAATGCCTTACAACTCTTAAAATCCTATCTGACTAATCGTACCCAGATCGTATCTATAAGCAGACTATGCACAACCACTAGAGTTGAAACGGCTTACTTATCTCATCCGAGGAAAGCTACATATGGCGTTCCTCAAGGTAGTATACTTGGCCCTCTATTATTTAATATGTATATTAATGATATGCCCAAAATCACTAAACATAAAATAGTTCTGTTCGCTGATGATAGCACTATTATATTTTCTGGAAATGATATCAGTTCTCTTGAACGTGAAATAAACAATGATCTCAATAATATAATTCAATGGCTAATTAATAATAATTTAAAAATTAATTTAAACAAAACTAAAATAATATCATTTAATCAACAAACAAATAAACCAAAATTAACGATACAATACGAAAATACGAGTATTTCGGAGACTAGCACAGCAAAATTTTTAGGAATCCACATAGATAGTCATTTAACGTGGAAGCATCATATAGACTGTCTCTCTAAGAAATTAAACCAGTTTGCTTACGCACTATACCAGCTCTCCAAAACAGTCAAGCGCCCTACTGTACTGGTTGCCTACAATGCGTATGTGTCATCTAGCATAAGATACGGCATAATTTATTGGGGAAATTCGACAGACAGGGACATTGCTTTCAAAGCTCAAAAGAAATGTTTACGCTCTTTTTGTAATCTACAGTCAAATGACAGCTGTGAACCACTTTTTAAAGAGTTGAACCTACTTACATTGCCATCAATGTATATCTATGAGATGGGAGTTTTCGTAAAAAGCAACATTGAATTATTTGAATCACTCCGATCTAGACGCCATCTAAATACTATCCGAGTTGCCTCTCATAACACAGCGCTGTATGGTAAGAGTATTCTTGGTATGACGTCAAAAATATATAATAATATACCCCTGGTAATAAGAAATAAGAATCTAGAATCATTTAAGACATGTTTGTTTAAGTATTTAATAATGAAGTGTTACTACTCTATTAACGATTTTATCAATGATAAACGGAAATATGAGGGTCCGACCTGTTAATTAATGACATTTTGATGCTGCGTGTAATAATTATTGTGGAAATTGTACTATTGAAATTAATTTAATATTTATTTCTGAATTATCTAATTTATCTCAATTAATACCTATTTATAAACAATTTTTAGCCATATTGTTGTAATATATTTAAGTTTGTACATCACTATTGATAAGACATAGCGAACTCTATTGTTTATTAACACCTTTTTGTTACCTATGTTTACAAACTGAATAAATAAATGAAATGAAATGAAATGAAACTTCTTCTTCTTCTTCTATGATAATTCAAGTCAAAGTCAATAGTCATAACCAAGTGATTTAAACCCTCGTGACCCTTAGTTCGCAAAGAACTTTCCGATGCCCTTGTAGACCTGAAGTCCGAGAGGCCCGCGAACTGTAACGTTGAGCGACAGTTGCACAAAACTTGCCTAAAAAACCAAACTTTATAATCCCTCAATCTCCCCGCCAGCGACCGCCATGAGCCGAGGTCTAAGTCCCACGGAGGGCGCCATTTTGCGCTGGTTGCTTAGCTTGTAGTTTTTGAAACATTTATTGAGGCTGGAGCTCTGCTCGCTTTTTTGCCCGGTGAAGTAGCAAAAGCCTTCTGGACGTAGCAACCCTGTGAAGAACTGGCAAGAAACTCAGAGGAATCCTTTATTTTTTTAAATAAATGTTTATATATTACAATGAGTTTGACAGTATCTCTCATAAAAGCAAGTCACTCCCAAGCCGTTTGCTATTAATATACACATTTCATATAATAAGTATTTTAAAATGATTATAAGTATGCGGTGTCTCAAGACTTTGGTTCTATTCCCAGGCTAAATTTATCTGAAATTTATTTGTTATACTCAACAATATTTATTTGTTTCTTTTTATTTCTTTTTCTTACTTTAAAGATTACTAGCAGAGTTTTGAAGTCTACTAGTATTCTTGTTATCCCCTCGAGCTAAGCTAAAATGCTTGTGTTACGAGTGGGTTCACTTCGGTATGTCACCGTAAAATTTTAATCTATCCCGCAAGGATTGTAAACTGTCGAGATGTTGTTCTACTACTGATTACAATTTAACGCATTATTGTGCAATACAGAAACTGTGAAACTGTTAAATCAAAAACCAATCCCTCGTTTAATTGTCAACTGTTTTGAAGGCTGTAACTTATTTATTATTTAAAGTGCACTCCAGTTTTTTATCACAGATTCATTTAACTTTCAAATTTTATATGGCTTAATCTAAAGCTGAGTTATTTTCTACACGAAATCATTGTACGACAACAAAAACACTGGTTGTTAATTTTCGACAACAAACGAATTAACAAATAATACACGCGAGATGCGTTCCGTCGCATTTCATTTCATAATTTGCAATTTCATGCCGAAAAAGAATCCGTAAAATTTAAGGCAGTATGTTACAGTTTAAAATGTCTCCACCGTTTACGATTCCGCGAGATAGATTATAATATAACGGTATTTTCAATTTTACGGCGACATTTCCGCGTAGAATAGATCACCCCATGTCCTCCCATGGGTGTCGTAAAAGGCGACTAAGGGACATATGGCTGATGGATGGGCAGCAGCATCTATTATCCAAGATATCTATTACATCTTACTGCGATCACCAATCCGTCTGCCAAGCGTGGTGATTATGGCAATATCCCTCAACGATCCTGGCTTGCCAAGGTCTGTTAAGAGGAGGCCCATGTTCAGCAGTGGATGTAAACGGGCTGTTGGTGTTGGTGTTATAATTGTAATAATCTAATAACTGTAAATTGTTACTGTACAACAGCGGAGCACCTCGGGAGAAAGGCGCCACGCGGTCGCATGTGTACAGTCGCTGTCACTACGTAGTCAGCAAGTATGTACGCCGCACGCTGGACTGGGAGCCCACGCAGCCGCCCAAGGGATACGTAGCGGCCATGAGCTACTTCTACGACGTAGCAGCTGACGCGGGCATCATCGGTGAGTGACGTCATATCACTACACTACGCAGTGAGCGAGTATGTACGACGCACGCTGGACTGGGAGCCCACGCAGCCGCCCAAGGGATACGTAGCGGCCATGAGCTACTTCTACGACGTAGCAGCTGACGCGGGCATCATCGGTGAGTGACGTCATATCACTACACTACGCAGTGAGCGAGTATGTACGACGCACGCTGGACTGGGAGCCCACGCAGCCGCCCAAGGGATACGTAGCGGCCATGAGCTACTTCTACGACGTAGCAGCTGACGCGGGCATCATCGGTGAGTGACGTCATATCACTACACTACGCAGCACACTGTGTAATTTTGCCTCATCTGCGGTCACCTATGTTTTATCCCTTTATCCTGTAGATCCAGCAAAGAACTAAAACTTCTGGGAAGAAACCATGTTTTTTTTTGTTTTTTTTTAATGTTATAAAAAAAATCGAGAAAACTCCATAGAAACCATAAAAACGCATTATTCATTTCAAGTTTATGTTTTTTCAATGATTATGAAATGGGTTCTTAAAAAGGACTGTTATACCGACCGATTTAAAGAAAAATATAATTCAAAATGATCGTTTATAGGAGGAAAAATAATTATTTTTAATCAAAATTAAAAATATTTATTATTGGTTAGTCCCATTGTATCCGCATTTTTTTTCAACATAGATAGATTTGTATTATAATCAGCTATAATTCATGAAAAAATCAGGTGTGCATGATGCGGGACTTCCGAGTTATTGAATTTGTATTTTTGTGTTTAGGGCCGTCACTTAATTTACTATAACAATTTTCGGATAACTTAAGACTGCCTATTTTCTATTACCATTCTACAGAGAATGAAAATAGTGGCGTAGAAATGCGTGTCATTTTTGATAAATTTGATAACCCTATCTCCATAGAAATTCTATGGAAACTTTAGAAATGCAATATTTCCGAAGTCCCACTGTTTACCTATATGCTTTTTATTTTGTGTTATTCCTAACTAAATTATGCAAGCTCAGAATTAAAATAAAATACGGAATCGACAGGAATACGGAGTAAACGGCAATTTTGTAAAAATTGAAAAAAATACGATTTATCGTTGTATATAGAAGCTACAATACCTAAACTTTGTATGTAGTTAGATATTAATGGTTACCATTATAAAAACTCTTATTTATGTAAATTATATTATAATTTTGAAATAAACAAATAAAAACAGTTATTTGCTGACGTCAGCATAACTTTGAATAACTTCAAAACTAAACAAAAAAGAAACATGGTTCCTTCGCAGAAGTTTTAGTTCTTTGCTGGATCTACAGGATAAAGGGATAAAACATAGGTGACCGCAGATGAGGCAAAATTACACAGTGTGCGCAGTGAGCGAGTATGTACGACGCACGCTGGACTGGGAGCCCACGCAGCCGCCCAAGGGATACGTAGCGGCCATGAGCTACTTCTACGACGTAGCAGCTGACGCGGGCATCATCGGTGAGTGACGTCATATCACTACACTACGCAGTGAGCGAGTATGTACGACGCACGCTGGACTGGGAGCCCACGCAGCCGCCCAAGGGATACGTAGCGGCCATGAGCTACTTCTACGACGTAGCAGCTGACGCGGGCATCATCGGTGAGTGACGTCATATCACTGCACTACGCAGTGAGCGAGTATGTACGACGCACGCTGGACTGGGAGCCCACGCAGCCGCCCAAGGGATACGTAGCGGCCATGAGCTACTTCTACGACGTAGCAGCTGACGCGGGCATCATCGGTGAGTGACGTCATATCACTACACTACGCAGTGAGCGAGTATGTACGACGCACGCTGGACTGGGAGCCCACGCAGCCGCCCAAGGGATACGTAGCGGCCATGAGCTACTTCTACGACGTAGCAGCTGACGCGGGCATCATCGGTGAGTGACGTCATATCACTGCACTACGCAGTGAGCGAGTATGTACGACGCACGCTGGACTGGGAGCCCACGCAGCCGCCCAAGGGATACGTAGCGGCCATGAGCTACTTCTACGACGTAGCAGCTGACGCGGGCATCATCGGTGAGTGACGTCATATCACTACACTACGCAGTGAGCGAGTATGCACGATGGACTAGCTCGTGTGTGGTTGTCGAAATGATTATTCGTCTTTAAGTTTCTAAAGCAAATCATCATACTCTTCACCCATATGAATTACAGGCTGTTGTACTGACATAAACAATTAGACATATTTATTTACATGAATTGTCACAGAAGGTGTAAACCTATCTCCTTTGTTGACTGTACATAAGATCGGCCACAAGTTTGGTTTTTCACAATAATACATTTTTCACTCCTTGAATCTTTATTATTTTAGAGCGTGGAACGGTAGACAGAAACACGTTAGTACGATATCACTATATACATAATTAAAGGTAATAGAAATCACTATTCCCAAATATCACGTTTCGCCGAAAACACTGTAATAGAAAACAAGGATCGTAGATATCTCGATCCATCGAAAGTACTGTCGACAGAATTCTTTGTTCATAGATATAACGTCCACTGTTGAACATGGGCCTCCTCTCGGGGGAGGGTATTTGCCATAGTCATCACGCTTGGTAGGCGGTATTATATTGTACCACACAAGGAATTGCTGCTGTCCGTCCCTTGATATACGATTATTATATTTGATGTTATAACAATCGGGACCAACGGCTTAACGTGCTTTCCGATCCACGGACGGTGGTCCTTCAACCAACCAGACCCGGAAATAAATCTTAAAATTTACTTAAAGATTTCCTGTCCGGAGTGGTAATCGAGATTTAAAGCGAGCCAATTACCGCTACGCTACGTAGGTTGTCTGCTATACTAGAGCCATTACGCACGTGCGAACTAAGTCATAAATCATTTTTATCTGACCTCTCGCTCACACCTATAGGCATATCGGAACTCTCGCTCGCACTCCTAGTGTTGTGTGTAATGATGAAAAAGGATTTGTCGATAGTAGATAGCAGGTAATGAGGGAAAGGTTAAGGAAATAGTGCAAAATATGAAATAATCAACGACCGCGGCGTCTTAGCTACCTGCGTCCGGCGGCATCCCTTTATTGATAACGAGTGACGCGGCAATGTCACATTCAAATCCTATGATGTAATGATTTATGATTCAGTTCGCACGTTTGTAATGGCTCTAGGATAGTAATCTTATTGTTTTTGAAGACGCTCTAGCCATTGGGCTACTAGCTTATTGTATTAGGTAGTTGGCTTATGCGAGTGTGTGTGTGTGTGTCAGACGTGATGTCGGGCGGCACGGTGTCGGTGGCGAGCTACCGCGCCAGCGCCGTGCGCGCGTGCTCGGCCGCCAACGTGGAGCAGCCGTGGGCCTGCCTCGACCTCGTCTACGTGCTCTCGCTGCTGCAGGACGCCTACAAGATCTCCGACAACCAGCCCGTCTCGGTACGTCATCACCATCATCATCAGCCCACTCATCATCTTAAGCGACCAAAGCCCAATGGCTGGGGAGTTGGACCTGTGATCTTGAGGTCGACGGTTCGAACCCCACCCATTGCACTACTGACGTGAACCCACTCGTAATACAAGCATTTTAGCTTAGTACGAAGGGTTCAAAGTCAAAGTCAAAAATTCTTTATTCATATAGACACATTTAAAATATTTTAAATCATGTTCTTATGATGCGTCCCATTCTTTTACTACCACCAGTTCTGGACGTGGCCAGAGTTGCCACGTCCGAAGAACTGGCAAGAAACTCAGAGGAATCCTTTTTTTTAAATAAATTTTATTTTACAATAATTAATAAAGCAGTATTGTTTCAGAGCAACTCACTCCCAAGCAGTTTTGTCATCAAAATAATCATAAATTTTATAATAAGCCTTTTTACATAATTTATGTTTAACAAGAATACTAGTAGACTGCAACAACTCTGCTAGTAATCTTTTTTTTTAAAAAAAGCTCTTATAACGTCCACTGCTGGACATGGGCCTCCTCCCGAGTAGGAGGGTATGTCAGAGTCGTGGTGTGGCAGAGTCGTGGTGACTCTGGCAAATACCCTTGGCAGGCGGATTTGATACCGCAGTATTATATTGTAACACACAAGAAATCGCTGCTGCACATTCCCTGATAAACGATTATTATAAATGATGTTATAACAATCGGAACCAACGGCTTAACGTGGATTCCATCCACGTTAAGCCCGTTACCCAGCCAGTTAAAAAAAAAGGAAACGTGAAATTTTTTTTTTTTTTTTTTTTTCGGCCACCCCTATACCGCTAGGTCACTAAAGTTGTATCTTAATTTTTTATTTTAGTTTTGCCTTCTATAAATATAATGATTATTATTTTTATAGTTATTCAAGAAAGTGCAAGGTCATGAAGTATCCTGGGCGTTAGGGCTCGCCTACACAACGATTATGAACAAAATAGCCGCCATGACGCCATAACGTGACGTGTTGTGTCGTTAGTACAATTTAAAAATATAAAACAATTTTATTACCTATATCAACGGTGCTGTGACACCTTTTTTATATAAAAAATATTATGGAGGTTTTAATACAGTAGAAACTTGATTTACCGGAATGATCGCCTGAAGTAAATAGTAAATAACTACAATGATGTACATACCATATGGCAGTAAGATACAAGGCGTTGTACATATCGTAAGGCAGGGTTTCCCAAAGCATTAATCTGCCATAGGCCGGTAATTTTCACACTGCTCCTTCGTACCGCACTTAATACCTACTTTTTAAACTATATTTTACTATATTATTTTTAAAACTAAACGAGTATATGGCGACCCGGTGTTATATTTTGATGGCCCGGTACCGAGTGGCGACCCGGCAAATGGGAAACACTGCCGTAAAGCCTTCAGATAAACAAATATCATTATAAATTGCATTATATGGATTACCTCTGAACTTAAATAAGTTTCTGATAATCAAGTTTCCACTGTATGTATAAAAAAGATAAAAGACAAAACATGTACTAGAAATGTTTTAATATTCGTGCACTGATAGGTACCAAGCAAATTGTGAAGTTATTACACATTTCGTAATTTTGATATATTTTGTATTTATTTAATTTAATAATGGTTCAACATTTTAAAAATATTATTTTTGTTACGCTGTCATACTTAATATGTTAGTGTTTTGTGGCCCACAATAATGTTGCTATTGTATTTTGAACTCTATTCACTAGTAAGAAAGTTTAAAGTGAATTCTAAACACTCTTAAAAACGTAGGTACCCATTACCTCTATGGTATGTATGTGATAAATGTATCATAGGTATTTAATTCGTTTAATCTGCCTCATTATATTTTATGATGCTGAATTAATAAGTTTTTTTTAATTCAGTAATAGTTTTTGCACGTTTAATATAAAAATAATAAAAATAAATGTTGATTAAGGTCCTTTTGATTCCATATTCAAATAAATAAATATATATACTTTGCAAATTTATTCCTTATCCGTGACTGCTAGTATTCATGTCTGATTTCTGTCTTTTTAGAAAGTACTACTACTTTCCCGCGCGTGGTTTCACCAGCGTTACTCTCGTTCCCGTCGGAACTTTACAATTAAATAGCCTATAGTCTTCCTCGATAAATTAAATTGGATCAGTGGGTCCTGAAATTAGCGCGTTCAAGCAAACAAACAAATTGTTCATTTATCTAACATGACTGTTAGAGCGGTTTCGCACTATGTCCGATCCGAATCCGATCCTCACCCGTGAAAATATTGGTCTAGAAATTTGGAAAGAAATCAGATGACTGAGATCGGATCTAGTGCGTAAATTTCCATAGAAATAGTTCTACGGCTACTACGGACCATATTTTCACGGGTCCCGATCGGATTCGGATCGGACGTAGTGCGAAACCGCTGTTAGGGTTTTTTCTAAACGCTTGTTTTCCTAAATGTTACGGGTCCAGAGAATGCCATCACATTGCATTTGAAGAAATATGAACAAGCACTTATTTTTCCGCAATAAAGTTATATGAATGAAATGAGAGTTTTTTTTAATTGGATAAATAAATAAAGAGTTTGCGATACCAACTTACATAAAGGAAAGAATATCGTGTCGGTTTGCTTTCTGCTTTTCTGTTAGTTGTGGGTGAAATGTAATGTTCTTCCAGTATTTAGATACTAAAATAACATTGTATCTCTTAATGTGGAATAATAATATGTAATTATTACATCCCAGCTTTAATTTTATTACGGCACAAAACTCAATGTGACACTTTTTGATAATGAGTTTTGGGCATTTGGTGTTAAAGATCAATTTACTTTGAATTTATTTTTATTTTGTGCTCCTGGCAGCTGAATATATTGTTCATTATGTATATTGACAAACATGAAAATACTGTATTTTAAATGTATATAGTAATGTAATGGTAAATTACTATTATTATGTTAATATAATGCACAATTGTATCATAGTATTGATTATATATATTTTAATTTATGTAATGTTTTTATTGCATTTAAAATAGAAAAGACAAGCAATTTTACGTTTCATTTTATGTGTTGTGTTTATTTGCCAAAATACAAATATTTTATAACTAAATTATTTTTTAATTACTTATTATGAATATGTTAGTACTAAAAGGTAATTAAATGCTCTTATTTAACATGCTGCTGTACTTTAGGTTAAATTTAAGTTTGACAGAATAGAATAATCATCAGCTTTTAATTGAATGATTATTTGTGTTGCAAGTCATAATTTGAAATGATATTTCGATATGACTTTTAGTAGAAATCTTCTCTTCTTAATAAGTCTCTGATGTCGTCTATTGATTTCCGCGGCGGAGAAAAATGTTTGTGTAGAATTTAAATATAAGGAGTAAATGTTTAATTCTACACAGACATTTTAGTCAGTCAGTTATTTAGTCTGGTTCTTACAAGAGCTATACTCGGTGTCTGCATTACGTGAAATAGAAAATTCTGTTTTTTTTTCAAATCATGGTTTTGGTAGTAAACGTAATTTTAGCTTAAGGACGGCAGCATGCATTTTCCTCTTGAAGTCTTGACGTATTTTATTTTCATAACGTAAAAGTAAAACAAACTGTGGCCAATAGTTAACGAATATACTCAATTTACATGCGCTTTATTAGGCCATTTTGTGCCAAATGGGTTTGAAAATGAGTGAGACATTTATTTTTTGAGTTTTCAGACAGTGGTTGATATCGTAGCATTTAGTTTTAGTACGTCAAATATTGTTTTAGTAGATTGATTATTATTATGACTTATAATGACTGCACTCTTAGTGCAGTCATTGAAGCGTTATTGTTCCGATTTTTTTTACTGTGAACCGATTTTACTTTATAAAAAACTGATTTGTTCAGTTTTTTACCTGCTACTATTTGTTCATCATAAAATTTTCGTTACAATGAATATTTTTGGAGATATTTGCAAACGACCGATGAAAAACGTGAAAAATTCCGAAGTATTGGGTTTTTTGAAAAACTTTATAGAACATTTTTTTCTTGAAATTAGGCCTTCCATCGATGTCCGAGGTTATTTTGAAAAAAAAAACAAACCAACGAGAAGGGGTGGCAACCTCCCCCAAGGTGGGTGCGGAGTTCAGATCATTTTCACTTTTGAAGTTAAGGGTAAGATGAGCCTAATTCGAAAACTTCATGCAAATCGGTTCACAGTAAAAAAAATCGGAGGTTACACCCTATTTTTCACTTCAATGACTGCACTATGTGACCTATTGAGGCTTCATTCCTTGGGTATCTTATAGAAAAAAGGATAATATATCTATTGCCATACTTTAACTTTATTGGTATCTTCTGTCTGTTGCGACCGGCTGTTACCCTAGTCAGTCGTATTGTCTAATGTTACAGGGCTCACTCAATATTATAATATATACACTACTGGGCCGCGACCCAAAGTTTGGGAAACGCTGATTTAGTATATTGGTGAGAAGCCATTTTATTAGTCATCTTTATTTGTGTTTATACTTATTTTAAATGCTACTAATTTTTCCAGTCTTAAACATATTTGTATACAAAAGACGTATCTAGCTTTTGGTTTTGCAGGTTGGGTTCTCCCACCTCAAAGACTTTTTATTTAACACGAGCCTTACTGTGCCCTTTCACCCGATATGCGGTTATGCTTTCGCTGCAATCACTTTCACATTCACCAGCTTCATATTTTACTATTAAACAAGGTTGTAATCTACATTTTTTTATACCTAAGCTATTATGACGTAAGCATTTTCCGAATGAAAATATATTGAAACGCTATTTTCTTGAAGACATTATTTTAGTTTTTTATGCGATATACGACAATTTGTAATTAGCTTACTATGCACTGTTTAGTTATGAATGCATAGACTCGGTCGAATTGGTGTTATTTGTAAATTGTACAAATTTAATAAATGTTGGATCTTATATGTATGCGTTTTATTTATTTATACATAAAAATGTTTTTTTTTATTACGATACGAAGGCACTTTTAAATAGTCAAAACATTTTTTAAGATACTTTTGAGTAAGTATATGTAAATATATTAAATAATATAACTATATTATATATTTTAAATTAATTGAACACACATTTATTTTGTCTTGAACAAGAAGTTCAGTGATGATTATTTGGATCCAAACCGATCCGCCCCAACTGAGAAGACGCAGCGAAACAAACTCAGCGGGTAATTAACTACCGGTTTAATCTCCTTTTCGTCTATATACTTAATCGTTGATATTGTAATACCTTTTTGATATAAGGTTTAGGGTCTCCTCACATTTATCGACGCGGAATCGGCTTAAGTGCCGAGTGCCTATCACCACACTACTCGACTTTGGCTCGTTTCGCCGTCGGCCGGCGTCGCAACGCGTCGTCCGAGCCGAGCCGATGCGAAGTGTATTAGTTACACCCTTATTACGTAGACATGAAAGGTTTTTTTGACCGGTGTTAGCCGACTCCGCGTCAATAAATGTGGGGAGACCCTTAATCTACGTTTTGAGCCTTAAACTAGGCAGCGTTGTATAACATGCGAAAGGCTGGTATTACATAGAGATCTATTATATAATAATGGATTGTGTTAGAGGAAGTTATTAAAAAAATATACACAAATTACTTACTTTTTATACTTTATTAAGAACCATTCAATAGGTACAATAAAAATGTTATTCTAACGCATAAATCAGATAACACTTGCGTTCAGTCTCGTCTAAAATGATTAATTTTAAAATCTATGGTTTCTGGGATTATACAATATAGCTAGAATTAATCAGTGAATTTAAGGATTAAATATAATAAAAACAAAAACACGAATTCTTTATTTAACCTTTGGAAAGTTATTCCAGAAAAAAACTGCAGATTCTGTTGGTACTTTTGATGTTTACTTAAATTTTCAAAATAATTAATCAATCATATCCTTTTAAGTTAAAAAAAATAATATATATAATGTAGATTTAATCCTTAAATTTGATGACTTTTTAAAAATGTTTTAAATTGAGAATTCACTTACTATAAACATGAATCTTAAACTTTGACTATCGCTATATTACATGCTTCCAACTATCGCATACTATTGCAGATACAAACAATGTTATTATAACTACGAAGATTGGATAATATCCAGGGATTTTATTCTTGACGGTTCATTTTTTTTAACTTTTGTTAATTTGCTTGGAGTTATGTTCTCTTTGCCTTGAAGATTGTATTTTAATGGCCGGCTAATGTATTTTATCTGCTTGCTTAATTAAAAGCAATTAAAATTGAGTATCGGCAGCTAGCTCTGAACTATTTTGAATATAATTGTGTTTAATATATTTTTTTTATATTTTCATTGAAATAAGAGTATTTAGTATGGACCAGAGACTAAAATCCCTGAATTTGTAACGATATTATGCCAATACAGAATGAGATTTCAATGGTTGATTTTCTACGGCCATTTTTTTCTCTTGGTAAACTTAACAATAACCGTTTACTTTTTAAATGACGCATCATCATTCACAACAATCGAACATCGAACATATACTATAAATTTAGAATATAATGATTCTAATTTTGATTGCATTAAAAATAGTAGGTTTGGTACTGATAGAAGCAAGGTGTAATAGGTATATTAGTGACTCGTAAACAAGTATTAAAACATAGACAAGACAATTGTGTTTTTAAAGAGCAAATAGATAAGCTCTCTCAGTTTACACGTGCGTGTCTACAATCGTAAATATGCTCTTTTTGGTTTGCACATAAATAAATACCATAAATTAGTATAAATCGATAGTTTTACCAAGACAAAAGCAATTTGCTGTATAAAAACAACCATTGAAATTTCATCGTGTATTTAAATTTACCAAAATATTGCACTTTCAAAATACATATAATGCATTACATTAAGTATATACTGAACTAGGTTAACGTACCTCACAGTAATAGGGTCTAATACAGTAAGAATTTAGCCATATGTGAAGAATCAAGTTATTGGATTGTCCTGTCAAATCGTACTTCGTGGCGGAAATATTTACATCTAATTTAAGATGTAAGTAATTAAAATGTAATAATTGTACTTAGACAAGAAAATTTTCAAGTATATTTAAACAAAATTGAATAAAGTTATTAGAAATATCTGGAGAATGCCACGTGTCAATTTGATAAATTTTATTGTTGTAGTAAAATAGACCACAAGATAGACACATGTGATTAGGTTACATCATTGTTTCCATGGTTACATAATTGTTCTCACTGCACTGCGCTCCGCTGTGTTGCGCAGAGCCGCATACTTTAAACTTGTATCTAAGTTCGTATAGAAAATCCGCTTGCTAAAGCGTCGGTGAGCGCGTTACACGCGTAGATTCTGGAGATAGCACACAGGTCCGCAGTTCTGCGCGGGTTTTTAATGCGTAAGGTGATCGATTGTGAAGTACTTTGCTTGCGGGGCCATTGAAGATCGTCGTCTCGCGTAAAGATATGCAGCAGACCGCGTGGTGACGCAGATCTGCTCCCCTTCGCTGCGTGCGTAATCTATAGCCTCGCGTAACGCGACGGGAAGCGTTACCAATGGGTGAATCGCCATAAGTCGTGGTGTTCGACATTTCACAATATTTTTTTTTTAAACTTGCACTTTGTCGGAGCCTTTCATTTATTTTAAATGTTACAAAGATTGCAGTCAGATAAGGTAGGTAACATATAAATTGACACTGGTAACCACTAATGATATAATTTCAAACTATTATCTACAAAGTATCGCAGATTTTTATTAATTCATGTTGAATATCACTCGATAAATAAGTTCCTAATCTAAACGTGTGACTGTTTAATGATATTTAAGAGTAAGTAGGTAGGTTCTTGAACACCTTAATGCAAATCCATTGGTTGAATTAAGGGAAGTTATAAAGGAAATGCAAAAGTGTAACTGTAATTGCAGTCAAATGGGGCATTACTTTAAGGCTGGGTTAATTTGAATTTCAAAGAAATATTGAAAGAAAAATGCCTTTTGGCTTTAAAAACGCCCCATTTGGTTCCGCCAAAAAATCAGGTTACAAGGAAACATTCATTGAAGAATGCCGGCTGCCGCTGAAGAATTACAACTTCTTGTACCAAAACAGGTAGTGCTCGCCATCCTCCACTAATAAGTCATCCACACCTGAAAAAATAACAATTTGATTAAAGGTATATATACGAACGGGATCCCTTTTTTTAATCTATTTTTTTTGTCATAATTTAATTTGGCATAATGAGTTGGGCATATTTTTCTTTGGCATAATAATAATGTGCCATAATTGGTTTTTGGCATACTGTTTTATTTAGCATAAATATAGTTTATCCTATTTGTTTTATTCATAACTTTGATATGCATAAAGTTGTAAGGCATATTGTTTATTTGGCATAATGATGAAGCGGTCGGCAGAACCGAATCATGGTCAAATGACAATCGGTTAGGTTAGAACTGCGGCCATACAACGCCAGAACCGAATTGCCGAACCGCCGCGCGCCGTAGCCACGCAGCCCTGAAGCCGCGACAGATACGCTGCATGCTTGCTTGCATGCTTTTTACGGGGAAATAAAACGCGCAACTGCGACCCGCAGTGAAAAAAACGTACGACGTTGCATGAGTGCGAGTAACGAGTATGAGTGCGACGCCCCCCGTCTTCGTAAAAAAGGCCTAAATCCATTATTAATTAATCTTTAAAAGCCTAAAATATTTACCTACTTTATTAACAACTTTATTCCTCCTGCTTTTGTGTACAAGATTATTATGTTAATTTAAAACCGTGGTACATGATATAACAATAGTACCTGCGCGAATTAATATGACATGATTAAAAAACATCGGATTAAGGGACTCTTCCTTACCAACAGGAGCAACGAGCTGGTTGCCGGGCGGGCTGGCCGGGTCAGGTATCTCTGGCAGACGGTACAGCAGCCAGTAATGGTACCCCATGGGCTCCTCCTTGTGGCCGGCTAATGTGTGCACATAGTGACCGTTTGGCCACTCGCTGGCCTCAAACTTGAACTTGGGATCTTGTTCCGCCGCCATTTGCATCACATGGTAGAATGATACGTTTCTGTAAAGACAAAAGTAAATACAATATAATTGTAGGATGTTACAAGTTAGGCTTAAAATGGGACTAAATTGTAATTAAGCATTAGATATTAAGGCAAAGTATAGGTGTAGGTACCTACTGGCCAAGGTGTGCATTGGTTTTAGTCTTAAGTGTACACACGACACAACAGACGTGGAAAATTGCTAAAACGTTTATGTAGGCAGTCACGCTTCTCCAACAAAAACACTTCTAGTAATTAAATAAATATGGATGGATTTTATCGGTACCGTACCTATAATTTCTTTTTATGGGTACCTAGGTATTTTGTATGAATTGCGCTAACAATTGCGCTATTGGCAATTTGGTACTAGAGGCGATGCATTTTTGAAGGAGGGATAATGGTCTCTTTACTTTTGATCTCATAACGTGGTCTCAGATAAAATCATGTATAGGAGGAAAAGTCAAGAATGAAGGAAAGATTGGTGATTGGTTCCTTGACAGAAAATGAAGATCTTTGCCGGGCGATGTAGTATAGGCCGTGGTCAGAACTTGTATATGTTCAAATTGGCTTGCGAACTTGTACTTATTGCGCGATACAGGTAAGTGAGGGAGCTAGGTGCTAGATGGCGTTGCTAGACTTTTTGTAGTTTGAGCTACTCCTGCAGATGTCACTACAACGATATATTGAAGTATTACCTCGGAGCCGACATATGCAGCGTGTAGTTATCGGTGACGTTGGTGCCGAGCCACAGCGTGTAGGTGAAGGATACGTTGCGAGCGTCAGAGTCGTTGCTGGAGCTGCCTGACTGGTACGGGAGCTTCAGTGTGCCATCACCTCCGTTATTGTCTGTCAATTCAATTTATTTAGTATTAGGTTTATGTATTGTATATGTGGCACAGTCGGAAGGGGAAGACCTCGACGAACGTTCTCTGACCAAATCGGAGACATCTTCGCAAAAGTTCAAATAAGATCCACCCTAAACCGACGTGCTTGTATGAAGAATGTTATGAGAGTGAATGAAGCGAAAGATGTGTGTAGGGATCGTAGCAAGTGGAAGTCCATTGTCTCTGCTCACCCCGCTGGGAAACAGGAGTGAGCTTATGTATGTATGTAGGTTTAAGTATTATGTGTGAGCGCAGCCGGAGTTATTCTTATTGCAAAGTAAATGCCACATCTTTTTCCTCATGCACCAAGTAGATTAAATACAATGCGGAAGTCGAATCACGAGAACGAAACGGGACAGTAATCGTGGTCGCAGAAGCCACAGTAGTCTTCGCCACGTCATCCATCTATCGCGTTCTCTTTTCTTCTTCTTTTCATTTGCGGGTGGGATGACCGTATACCTCGTCACTCTTGGTGACTTGAGTATTGCTGGGCTCATGTCGCTTATCATGCGCTATATTATGGAGGTTAGATCCCAGAAATGAAGCAGGATACTACTACGGTTTTACTCATGATGGCAGTAGCCGCAGTCTCTGCTCTGTTCTTATTAATAGCGGGCGAGGTTTTTTTCGGATGGATATTTATGTGGCCACGTGGATTTCGCTACTTCACCAAGCATATAGGCGAGCAGAGCTCCAGCCTTATTAAAATAATAATACCTAACTACTTGTGGGGGATGGAGGGAATAAGACTTTTAGTTGTTTAGGGGTATTTTGTATAACTGTCGCTCTACGTTAAAGTTTGCGGGGTTTCTCGGTTCTACGAAAGCATCGGCAAGTTCTTTGCAAACTAAGGGTCGGAAGGGCGAGGGAAGAACCCATCTCCGGCGGGTCGAATCGAGTGATCTCTGCGAACTTAGTGACTCCGCACGTAACTTCAGGGTGATTTCGAGGTTCTCCTCTCTCCTCCTCTCCTCCTGGGTTGGTACTGATAAAATGTTGGTAACATCTCACCCAAGGGCTCGTGTCGGGTGTCGAGCAGCTTGTCGCTGCAGTGCGGCGGGCGCACGGCGGCGAGCGAGGCGGGCGTGAGCGCGGCGACGGCGGCGGCGGTGTTGGCCACGTCGGCCCAGCCGCCGTCCGCGCCCTGCCGCTCCAGCAGCCACGTGCGCGCCGCGGGGAAGCTCCAGTGCTGGTGCGCGCCCGGCCCGCTGTCTGAGTCTTCTAACGCCTGGCGCACATCGAAACAAACAAATAAATTACGTTTTTTAACGGCCTTAGGCCTCGTTTAGGGTGAAGCATATCATCACGCGCGACGCCCCGCGTCTCTTATAAATGAGGTCTAAGTCGTGACTTTTTTGGTCGTTGCTGATACTCAACAAAATTATTTATTTTTTGTAGTACAATCGATCTATGTATAAACTTTACAATAGCATAAAAAATTACAGATAAAAAAAATGAAATTGTAATCGGCACAACAGTTTTTGAGTTTATTTATTACAAACATACACACACAAATACAAAAATACAAAGCTTTCCTCTTTATAATATTATATATAGATTATTATAGATATAGATTGTAAGTAACGTTTATTTTGGCCGTCTCCTTGACGGAATATTTTTTAGTAAAAATAATATGTACAAATCGTCTTAATTATTAGCAATGATTAAAAAAGTCACCACGCTTGGCAGACGGGTTAGTGACCGCAGTATTATGTAATAACTCACATAACGGGAAACACTGGAATGTTATAACAGTCGGGACCGATGGCTTAACGTGATTTTCGAGACACGGAAGGTAGAAATTCCTAGTTCTATGTGACACTTGCCTGTATAGCTAGAGCAGTAGTAGTGAGGCTACCGAAGCTGCCGTCAGAATGTTGCTGACGCGCCAGTCCCGCCATGGGTCGTCGGACGAAGTGCAACAGACTCCGGTGCCGATGGTCTTGCACCACGCAGCGGAGTGCCAGGATCACCATTGAAATCGTATCTGAAATAAGGTGACAAATTCATTGAACACACACAAAACTACGTGAGGAAATCTGTTGTAGGAGCTCTTTTTAAAGATTCGTAATATCGCACGCTTAGAAATATTGGGATCCAAAAATTCGTAGTATGACTTTTATTCATAAAACGACCTAAATTCAACATTTTCATCGACCCAAATTAATAAGTTTGATATAAACTAATAAAATACACATTTTAAAACAGCCGATTTTTTTATATTTTCTACAAAATGATGGACCTAACAATCTTTTTTCGCCATTTGCATTAAATTTGGTATTTTCAATTAGGTCACTATATTTCTAAGCGTGCGATATGTAGATTAGTTATGAACATAAGCATACTGATAAATCTGTTTCTTTTAACACATTGTGCAAACCAAAATAAAAATCAGTTAATCTGTACGTGGAGGTCGGTCTGAATTGTACCAAAGCCTACCTAAAATATTAATATTTTTATCACAACAACAGTTTTGGCTCTTGGTAACTGGAACTTAGGCTGACCCCACATTAGGCGTATGCGTTCCTTGAGTGTTTGAAAGAGGCGTACGATGAAATCGCCGAGCTCCTGACCCTGTCATCCGCAACCGCTGTCGTCGTCCACGTAGTACACATGTTCGAGGATCACGCACTTCCAATGTGCAGTCAGCGTAAGAATGACCACTCCACTTGCTCTGTACTCTTAAACGAATGATGCCCAGATATTTTCAGAAGAAAGCCATTCCTACATATTATGATCGCAAGATTAAGGTATTGCTCTGCATACTTAAGTTCATAATACATTTTACAATATGCAGTCATGGTACCAAAACTCACCCAGACTATGATCAGACGCGGCGTTCGCGATATCCAGGAGCCTCCGAATATGGCGACGTCTCACATGAGCTGCTGAGGAGCAGGCCGCTAGCGTAGCGTACGCGAACTCCAGGTCATGAGGAGGCTCTCGGTGGAGGAGGGCGGTGACTAGGTCGCGGCCGTGGAACGAGCGCGGATCCTTGCACAGAGCGCCGAGAGCCAGAGTGTAGGCGGCCAGGCGACCTAGGGGCGGGGGTGATTCGTGGTGCCTGTGGAGAGATTATAATATTTTTTAAGTAGAAAGGAAATTCAGCTAACGTAGTATTAGCTACGCGAATACACAAAAAAAATGCACGAATAAGATATGAAGAGATCGCATCAGTAAGCTGACATAGCAATCGGCAGGGCTCTTAGCATGATGAACTGACAGCCGATGGGGCAGAAAGGTTCTAAGTACATAGAAAATCACACACTGGCGCAGTGTGGAACGACTGCCTGCATGGTAAACTGACTACCTAATAAAGGTCAATACTCAATCATTTTGTTGCATTCCACAGTGTTTTTAGGTGGTATTATTACAAATTATGTTCAATGTGGACCCTGTCGGGCACAGCAAAGTAAAAGTAGGAGAGAGGGAGACATTTAATTAAATAAGGGATAAAATATAATGACCACCAAAAATATATACTTGACACCAGAAAAATAAAGTCTAAAATTGTAATAGTACTAGCTATTTTACTCACGACTGCACTTCAAATTGTATTCGAACACCAAATGTAGTTAATGATCACCAAATGTAGTTAATGATCACCAAATCTTAGCGAGCAAATTATTGCGCTATTTCTACCTTAATAAAATCAATGAAAAATGACAATCGGTTAGGTTAGGTTAGAGCTGCGGCCATAAAACGCACGAGCCGAGCGAGCGAAGCGAGCGGTGCCGCGGCAGCGGCCGGCGAGTGCCAGAACCGAATAGTAAATTAGTAAAACATTTAGGTACTTTTGGTGATCATTTACTACTTTTGGGTTAACAATGATTTATTTGGAGTCATTTTGCTTAAATACGATAGCGAAATGTTAAAACTTTGGTTACAATTTTACATTAAAATGCGGGTTTAATTTTGGTGATCATTTTTACTATATCTGATGGTAAGTTAAACATAAGCCATTAAATAACATTAAATCAATTGAAATTATTAAATATGTTTACAATTTTAATATTTTGTGTATACGATTCACTACTTTATTAAAGTAGATAAAAAAAAAAAAAAAAAATATTAGGTCGGAGAGTGTCAGTGGATGAAGGTCGCAATCGTTCCTGCTGGAAATCGATGCCTATGTTCTGCAGTGGACGACAACAGGCTGTTATGATGATTATGATGAAGCTAAAACAAACGATACTTACTTCGACATCATGAGCAGGATCTCAATCTCCATCTGTTTAGCGGAGAGCTGCATCTCCAGTCCTTGCTGCTCGATCTCCTTTCCCGTGTTGTTCGCCAACTGAAATTTAAAATTAAGTATAGTCCTTCCAACCGATTTTGGCCAATCTTTGAAATGATAAGCCAACTGCGCAAGACATTTAACAGTATTCTCCCTACCCTTATTCTAAAGTCCGGTGGGACAATTGTACCAAAACGACCAGTGAGAGATCGTCGAGACCGATAGCTTAGACAAACATACTTTCAAGTGTGCTAATTAGCTTAGTTTCGTAGTGCCATTTTTCAAGCCCATCTCTGAGGCACGGGTTAAACACTAACTTCCACACTTGGAATTGGAATTTAGATTTTTAAATGGAAACTTTGAAGCAACATATTTTTTTTACCCCACCCGGCAATTAAACCTGAAATCACGCAAGTTACAATCGAACTATCGACAAAACATTTAATATTTCACTACACTACTGTATGATGCTGATAAGTGAAATTCTACCGAGAGTACAGATCTAGACCTCAGTAGTCCCATAAGGACTTATGTACTTATGATCTTCAGAAACATTTGGTCGTAAATGACAGTCCGGTAAAGGCACATACGACGAATGTTTCTGACGTATAGTAGCACATGCAACCTTATGCTTCTGAATTCTAGAGATGACCATTATTTTAGAGATGTTATGTAGAAGTAAGCAGACGGCACCTACTGACCTTAGAGTATACATATATCTATAGAGCGCGGATATTGCTTCAGGTATCGGTATCGGTTCATGGCATTAATTAGGTACAAGCAGGTGCAATATATGAACTTCTACAAACACTCAACTGACGGCTGGAAATCACTCAGTATCTAAACAACTAACTGTGGCCTACACAAGTAATTGTCCTGGCTGGGAATCGACCCTAGAACACCAGATCTTAGAAACAACTACCGTAACAACCGTTTTTTTTTTTGTTGTCCGGGGGGAAATGCATTTACGCATTCCCACCGCCACTGCAGCGTATTCGCGCGCTGGCGGTGGGATATGTGGGACTCGCCCTCTCCATAGCGTGGTATGCTAAACTCATACCACGAGGAGAGGACCCTACTACCACTAAAACCTCCCGGACACTCCTTCGATCCGCCGTTGGCGGGGGCCGGGTACGCATGAGCTATCCGGCGTACCGTAGCCCCTGAGCCACCGGTGCAGTTAAGAATATAGCATAACTCTGACCTGTAGCGTCAGCATAACATGGTGTGTGTCGTTGCCCCATCCCCAGTCGGGTTGGCGGTGCTGCAGCAGATACTGCAGCGCCTTCTGTATTGACTGCCCCTCATTCAGAGTCTCGGTCTCCCAGGTTGTGGTGGTGGAAGTCACCACGGTGGTCGTGGGGGGTGACTTCGTTGTTACGGTTGTTGGCGGCTCCGTGTCTGAAATAGGTAATAAAAGTGAAAGTTTTTAAATTTTTGTCTAAACGGAATTTCAATATACTTAAAGGGAAATCAGTGTTCCATTAAACGTTAAAACGACTAAAATTTTTCTATAAATTGAAAATCTTTAAAATAAAATCCTTAAGTACTCTGAACTTATTTATTTAATAACCTGTAACAAAATTACTGAGGGCTTTTTTTCAACCAGGAATTAATTGGATTTTTGTCTTAATTTCCATACAAAATCTGTCGTTTTTAATAAAAATGATAGTCCTCCCGATCGATTTTAGCCACGGTGACTTATTTAAATAGATTACCCATCTGCCATCTCCATTATGGTGCACAAGTTTGTGCGTAAACCCAGGTCCACTCTATATTCCTTTACTCTCAAAATTCAGTGGGCGGTTTACCGGGAACAAGCAGTGAGAGATCAGGCTCAAGACTAACGTGTTCTTTGAGGCACTACCAACTTTCAATCTTTTGTCCGGCCCGTGGATCGAACACAGGAACGCTAGATGTTAAGTTAAAAATAAAAATAGGTACACTACACAATAATAATTGTCTTACCAGTTTGGCAGTAGCACGCGGTGAAGAATATCATAGTACACAAGGTGATTAAGTACCGCTGGCCCATGGTGGAGCTCTGTAACAAAGAAAATGCTACTTTAAATTTATTGTGTAGATCATAAACAATATAAAACATAGCGTATTAATCACTATCATCATCATCAATATCAAAGTGCATAGTAATAAAATTGTTTTAACGCCCGCGGCAGTTGAAGCATCTACGTTTAAAAATAGAAATTGCTATAAAGTGGCATTTTCTACCCCTCAACCACTAAAAAATCAATAAAAAGAACAAATTCCCAAAAGTACGCCAAAGTGCAGCAATAAAATCCCTGAAGCATTAAAAAAGGCAACGTGCCTCGCCAAACGTTTATTATGATCGACAGCGCGATCGGCACAGACGTCACGTTCGACTGAATAATATAGTAGATATCTATTAAAGCTTTTGCCCGCGACATTTTCCATGTCGACTTCGCTTTCTATACAAAAACTAGAATACGCGCTGTGCCCTATAAGTAAGACTTTGAAGAAATATATGGTCCAAATTTTTTATATCTAAGTCTAACGGTTACCTATGTGCTGCCTTTAAATTAATCGATCATTCATCGCTCACGTCATCTCTAAAAATGAAGTCTAGAAGAATCTATCGATAATTGGAGTCATTTTTTGATAGTACCTTATGTATGGGCAACACTCCTACTATTTTATGACTACCTGGTACATTTGGTACAAATTCCAAAGGTTTACCAATACTGGCACTAGTGTTGCCTATCGATAGTCGACTATCGATATACTATCGATAGTCTATCGATAGTATCGATATTAGTGATAGTATCGATACTATCGAAGATCAATTTATGTTTAGGAGCAATACTATCGATAGCAACGGTGACACAACATAAGCTTTAATTGGGAAACGATACTATCGGCGGTTATTAAAATATCGATAGTATAATACTATCGATAGTTTTACAAACTATCAATAGTATTGATAGTTTTAATCGATACTATCGATAGTATTATAATGTAATAGTATCGATCCTATCGATACTATTGCTCCCAATCAATAGTATTAGTTAATTTGTGATATCTATTGTATCGATATTATCGATACTATCGATCTATCGATAGCACTCTAACTGGCACTGTAAACCTATGGTATTCATGACTAAGTAGCTGCATTAACGGTTTCACCCGCGATGGTTTTTGCAAATTTTCTACCCCTCTGCCCTTAAAACGTTAATGAAAGTAACACAGTCACAAAAGTTCAGTACCCAATAAAACCCCAGCAGCGTTAAAAACAATCTGTTCACTGCTATTCTAGCATTTTCTACCCTTCAGACACTATAAAGTGAACTAATATATCAAATTCACTAAAGTGAAGCATTTAAAAGGCAACGTGTCTCAGGCCAGACGTCACGTCCGACCGAACAGTGTACCTAAATAGATAGGTAACATTCCTATTATATTATAGCCGCCTGGTACTTTTGATATTAGTAAATAATTGCCGTAAAAAGTGTGGTCCAAATACACTTAGAGCCGTTCATAGTTTGTTCTCGGTTCGGCATTATCAAGTTAGAAATGCGATTTGAACGGAACAACATTTTTACGGATGATATACCTACGTGTTCCACCAAACGTATATTGCACTGGACCGAACAGTTCATTGAAGTAGATAGGGAGAACTCTCCTACTATTTTATGAAAACCTGGTACATTTAATATCAATATATTTTTATAGTTGTCTGTCTGGTGACCTTTGAATATACAAAAACCTAGATAGTAGGTACTAGGTAGATAGGTCGCCTCTTTGCTTCAATAATGTGATATCTTGAAAAGTGGACTTAAGAAACTTATCACGTTATTGAAGCAAAGAGGCGAGGTATTGACTTAAATGAAAGCCAAAAAGAAAATTTACATAAAAAAATTGTTCGTATTAAAAGTTTATACAAATTAATAGTCCGGTTCAGACCAAATAATAAAAGTTAAAGGCATGCTATATTTTGTTATTTCTGGAATGTTGTATAATTAAACACATGGAACCTATTTTTTTGCAAATAGTTTGTAATTTTCATTTTCAGTAAGAAAAGTGGGTGCACTCCTGTCTACAGTTTTATTTCTATATTTGTACAGCACATGTTAATGACCTCTAACATGACATGATGCCTCACTCCTAGAAATGAGTAGGAAGAGGCGTCTCGATTCAATTTTTAATCGATAAGAATAATCATTCTTACCGGGGGTCTGGGTCAAGTTTATTAAAAAAAAAAACATTTTTTATTTTATGAGAATTTAACACAAGATTCAGTAGCTTCATACTTAATGTAGGTATTTTTTTCTCTGGATAAAAAGTAATACTGTTAAGTAAACTCTGGTCACTGGCAAGAAAATGTTACTGATTTTATTCCAAAAACTAAGAAAATATATTAGTCTGTCTAGTTATTTACAAATTCAGTATGTAATTCTAAATTCAAAACCAATACCTACGCCCGTTATACCGTACAGATATCTACCTAAATGATCAAAGTTAATTTGAAGTTAATCGATCCCCCACTTTAGATGCTGAGCGTCGACAGATAGAACACGTTCCCAATCTACGTAACATGCGAACTGACTGCAGAGTTAAATTAGTTTGTGTTTGATAAAAGAAGATTATTATCTCATAGTTTCTTTACTAAGTTCCTAGTATTACAAATTTAATATAAGTTTAGATGATCTTGTACAGGTAAACTTGAACATAGATAAAGTTTAAGAACAAAATATACTTAGGTACATAAAATGTAGGTACCTACGGTAGAAGTAAGGTCCGCTAACATGATATTCAAAGATATTTGGTATAATTATATATTTTACTATGAAAATGACTTTGTGTCGGATTGATTATTATCTTATACTAGCTGATGCCCACGACTTTGTCCGCGTGGTGTTTGTCCTTCGATAAACATTTCAAACGTGTAGTTAGATATACAAACAAATTCTGTAATTAAAAGTATTTAAAACGTTGACCGGGGATGTAAGGTATGCAAAATTTCATTTAAATCGGTCCAACTGTTTCGGAGATAAGCCCGTATAAACAGATTTCACTTCTAACATCCCCCTGACATGGTTTATAGCGCTCTGTGTACAGACATTCGACGTCTATAGTTTTATACAACCAAAAAGATAACAGTTCATTCTTCAAGAAACAATTCATTCTCAATACACATCATTGACAACCTCCGTAGCGCAGCGGTATTTGGCTCGCCTTGAATCTCGGAGGTCGTGGGTTCGATCCCCACCCCGGACATGAAATCTTTGTGTAATTTCGAAGATTTCTTTCCGGGTCTGGTTGGTTGAGGGACTACCCTCCGTGCCTCGGAAAGCACGTTAAGCCGTTGATCCCGATTGTTATAACATCATCTATAACAATCGTATATCAAGGAACGGGCAGCAGCGTTTCCTTGTTTGGTACAACATAATACTGCGGTCACCAACCCGCCTGCCAAGCGTGGTGACTATGGCAAATACCCTCCCTCGGGAGGAGGCCCATGTTCAGCAGTGGACGTTATACGGGCTGATGATGATGACACGTCATTGAATAAAATTGTATTTTAATCGGCACTGAACGTGTATCAAATTTCAGATTATTCGGTCAATAGAGAGGCGACAATGTTGGAGTTACGCAAATTGTCACACACAATACATATACGCCTGAATTTGTGGCGAAGGATCTGTACAAGCTGCCTCCCGTCACGTTCGACCACGTAGATGTCACCAGGCTGCTGAAGGATGTCACACTCCTGAAGCAAAGCCAGCTCGAGATGCAGCATCAGCTGGCGGTGTCCAACAACACCGTCAGTGAACTACGGGCAGAAGTAGTGTTATTGCGCAATGCAATTTCTGCAAGTAGGTCACCTATCGACGCCGCAAATGTGAACACGCGGCGCGGGGCACAAAACGCCTCCATCTGCAGTTTCGAGTCGGCGGGCTCGAATGCGTCACCAGCTGCCGAGAATGCATGCGTTGCAACGTGTGCCGCGGCCGTCCCTGCCTTGACACCGGTGGAGACGACGACATGTGTAGGTTCAGCGACCCCGAAACGAGCCTATGCAGCAGCAGTAGTAGCCGCCGCTAAAAAGCCTGTTGAGCCACTAAACTCACAGGTTAAAATAGCGGACAAAGTGAAAGGGGGTAAACGGAGCCTGCCAAAACCAAAACAGGTTCTGAAAAGGCAAGCTCCAGTGAAGGACACGGGCGACAGCGATGGTTTCATCAAGGTGGAGAAGAGGATGAAGAAGAAGCCTGCTTGTCGGAACCAGTGTGGTACTGCGCTGGCAGGACTCAACACGCTGTTGCGTCCAGCCGTACCGACAACGCTGATGTACGTGTCAAGACTGCATCATTCCACGAAAGTTGAAGAGGTCGTGGAGTACATGCGGGTGAAGACCAACTGGACTTTGAGGGTCGAGATGTTGGAGCCGCGTCACAAAACGAACTTCAAGTCGTTCGTGGTGCGTGTTCCGACGCAGTATCTCGAGAAGTGCCTCAAAGAAGAGTTTTGGCCGAAAGGTGTTATGTTCCGCCGGTTTCGTGGCCAGCTACGTGACACCAGTCAGCGAAACACGACGCCGACTTCGTGTACATTAGTATTAAGTATTTGTTTATTAAAATATGTATTAGTTTATTACTGTTTAAGATTATTGTATGTATTTTTATTTCTATGGGCCTCCGATGCCTGAAATAAAATTATTATTATTATATTATTATATACACCCAAGGAATTTTTATTAATAAAAATGTTTAATAAAACATAAGCATAGATACATTTATTGGTCTCGCGCACTCGTCTAGATACCGCCGTCGCACTTCACAAATGCGGCAGAAAATAATACCCCAAAATCAGCGTACCCGAGCCAGTCACGCTCTGTGCGAGGAATACGTGTCGAAAGTTTTATATAATTTTGATCATAAACGAATGAATATTATGCCAATTTGCGTAGTAAAACTGTGCAAAAATAACACTACAATAAGAAGGATTTAGGGATCACGTTAGTTTTTTAATCTATTTGATTTCGCAACCCCTTTATAGGTTGAAAAATTTAGGCGACCCCCTTGTGTCATATACATAGAAGATTTAGTCCGTGGGAGGACGGCTAAGAATAAAATACTTCCTCCCCGCACGTTGGGAAAAAACGCGTGGCGTAAAAGTCGACAAAACCCAGCACGCTTGATGGTAGGATTTAATTATCCGCCTGGCTAGCAACCACCCTCACATGTAAGGCCTGCGCCAAACAGTTTTACTGTGTTTCGTAGTGAGTATGTGAGAGCCAGAGCCCGAAATGGTTTCACTTGAATTGCGTGTTCCATCTAGGACCCTGTCTGTGCTTACCATCAGGCAAGACTAGGGTCAAACGCAATCAAGAAAATAATAAAAAAAAAAAAAAAATGTCTCCCGGCGTAGCCCCGCCCCCTAACCAATCAAATCTTTTCAAATTACAAAGTCAAGTTCACAGTGACAGTGACGACAGTCCTGTCATTTGTTTTAACTGATTTAAATTGTTGTGTTGAAAAAATTAATAACTCTCCAATTCGTAAAAATAAAAGTGGTTCGGTAATTCATAATGCGGAAAGAAAAGTAATTTTCATTGTTACAATTTACAAAAAAAATATTTTATGACGCAATCCTCTTAGTGGACGCTGATCAATGGAAGAAATGCTGTGACCACGTCTTACAAGAAGAAAATACCATGTGGGATTTAGATGACGTCATGGAACTCGCTGCAGAAAATACTTTTGTTATAAATACTAACGAGGATATTGATTAAAATATGATATTAATGGTTTAATTTTGACGACGATGATAGTGATTAAAATATGATATTAATGGTTTAATTTTGATTTTAAACTTTTAAGTGTATTTTTTATAAATTCATTTAACTCAATCTTTTAAAATATAATTTGTTTGAATTTTAACACCACTGGGAATACACCATTACCCTTCAGTTGCACTGATCATTCACTGCATTCTTAACGCGAACGAACTTTTATTTTGAACACTACGTAAATGTTTTTTTTATAATAAGTCGCGAGAATTTTGAAAATAAGTACGATGTAAGTTGACAAAACTTTTTGCTGGCGACTCCCCGAGTCTGGTTACGCGACGCCCTTGGGGCAAGCCCCAAGGGACTCACAGATTGAAAAACACTGCTCTACAAAATTGAGTTGTCGCATTTACGAAGCCTACGAAGCCATGATAATAAGTAAACTGAATAATAATAAGAACCCTTAGAAGATGGCGGGACGAGCTGGACAAAACAAACTACCAGTGGCTTACTTAAGCCCTGGAACGAAAGAGCTGGAAGTCATGCGGAGAGGTCTTTGCCCAGCAGTGGGAAGATGCAGGCTTACAGTATCAGTAATAAGTAAACTTATAAAAATAAGTAATAAGTACTAAAATAAATACATGCTTGTAGTGGGTATTTTATTAAGTTGTCTACAAATAGATCGAAACACAAACAAGGTAAGATGACCGTGCAATATCGGTTGTAGGCGCCTCCTAACAAATTGCTATTTCCCTGCATGATTTACTCACTCCAGGAAGTGTTTATTGTACCAGGATAATATGAAATCGATACAGTCTGCCAGTAAACGTTGTATAGGTATGTTAATGTTGGATGTTTTGTAAAAGTGGGGAAAATTTAACGTTTTCTGTTACGAGATTGCTTGGGGCATTAGTAGCGCCGCAATGACGGGTAATTTCTGTTAAATCTATATATAATTTATAAAATTTTATGTCACTTTTTATATTAGTAAACGATATCTAAGTGTACTAGGAATAAAAATTGGTAATATAATGTTATGTACTTAGATATATGTACCGCGCATTTTCATCCACGAAAAATCCGAATGGTTCATGTTGTGGTGTCTATTACTTAACCCTAGCTCGAGCCAGCAACCAAACTTAAACTTGAATCAAAACTCCAACCCGAATCCAAGTGTTAACCTAAACCCGAACCGAAACGAGAGCCCGAGTTCGAGCCCGTGACCCGATACTCACCCTTAAATAAATTAATTTAATTTTATATTTGCTATATTTGCTATATTTTCAGATGATTGTGTAATGTAAAAGATGACTGTGAGTGCCAAAAATAAAAACGAAAACAGCAACGTAGCAATTCTCGTTGCTTTTAATAAATATAAATCAATGTACCAGACATTATGCCTACCTTACACACAATGTATACCTGATAAAAATACATAAGATAAGGGCAATGAAAGCTCCGGAGTTTTTCTGAGGACATACCTAAGTGAGTGCGATGCTACTGAATATGTATGAACACGAACATCATTTACTTGTTCTTATGTGTGGCCCCGAATTCCGAATAGGAGCAATAATGTGAAGGGATTTGTTAGCGGTACACTCTTTGGTTTTATGTTAGCCTGGTATTTTAACTTTGATTTAGGAGTCTCGTTCGAAATTCAAAACTTAAAGTTGTATTCATCTTTTCTATAATTAATGGTCTGCCACTACAAAAAATCAAGGAGGGTAAACTATTTTAAAATACAATATTTTATAAAATATAATATCTTGTAAACTTAAAATAGTTGCACAAAAATTTGTCAGGCTACACAGGTTCTAATTTCGAATCGAAGTGATAGTGTGGCGGGATTTATTAATATTGCACTCTTTGGTTTTATGTAAGCCTGGTAAATCGACATTGATTTAGAAGTTTGTTTTCAAAAAGTTATCATGTCACTTATTGAATTTCGGATTGGACTTATCAATTTCATCACATTATTACAATGTGATGAAATTGAAATAGACCAGGGTAGAAGCCTTTAAAAATAATGAAAAGTGAAAAAAAATTATAATAGAATGAAACCCATTAGAAAAGGAGGGAAATATGATAAAAATGAAAGGAAAAATAATTTACGGGCGATCTGAGGTTGGGAAGGGGATGGGGGTGAGTTTTTAAGGGTAAAAAACGGTTTTTCTCGATTTCCGGCAAAACTAAAAGTCCTATCGAAAAAAGTCAAATGGAAAAGTTGTAGATAATAAAAAGATCTAAAACTTTTGTATTTACACTTTTTTCACATAACCTCAAAATTTATGTTAAAAATTCAAAAAACCAAGTTTTTGGTTTTTTATTTTTATCTTTTACAAAAATTTTTTTTTTTTACCGAAATTTTGTGAAAACTTACCTTTTTATGTCCCAAATACGCTGTAATTTATTTAATTAAAAATATTTATTTTTTCTCCTTATTTTGAATTAATATCGAAAAAACACCCTAATTTTCAATCGAAAATTCACCCGTCAAAATATCAGCTTTTTTCAAAAAGTTGGTGTGGTTTCTATTCGTTGAAATCTCTACTTTCCGATAGTGAAAAAAAAAATATATGTTACTATGGTAAATCTTCTCAGAAAACGCAAAAATTAAAAAAAAACTTTTTTTTAATTATTATAAATAATGTTGAGCTATTTATTAAAATTTAGGCTTTAATTACTCGAAAAACGTTAGATTACATGTGACGTTGATAACAAAAAAATTGCAA
Organism: Nycteola revayana; assembly: GCA_947037095.2. Taxonomy (NCBI): domain Eukaryota; kingdom Metazoa; phylum Arthropoda; class Insecta; order Lepidoptera; family Nolidae; genus Nycteola; species Nycteola revayana. Next base: position 15,752,220 of record OX344858.2, on the reverse strand, counting down.
ATAAAAATATACTACTATAATTAACAAACAAATAAGTTAATTAAATTAATATTTAATAAGACATCTACAATATTTGGAGAAAGTTGTCTAATTTTCTTTAAATTATATGCGTAGATGCTTATTTATAACTATTTTGAGATAAATTATATATATACCTGAGTAGATATACCTGAGTGACCTACGAAAAATTGTAGCCCATCAAAAGGTATTTCGTGGAGAAGTGGGGAAGGGGCTAGGCGGGTCTGGGTCTTACTACATACATACCTACTATTATATACTATATATTTCGTAGCAGCTGTTACAACCGCTAGCCTAACCAGTATTCGAAATACAGTACAGTATACAACATCGTTTATAAAAATACACGTGCACGCTGAGTTTCTTGAAGATAATTGTGACAAGTTTACTTAAAAAAACAATAAAACTTTTCGAATCTGCATAGGAAGCTAAATACTATCTCTATTTTTATCTGTATCAATAAACTCAACCATAAAAATCGTAATATTTTCTTTAAAAAATAGTATGCTTAACTTAACATAACCTAAAGATTGAAATTAAATGATATTTTAGTACAAGATAAAAAAATAATTATCTCCTTAATTTTGCACAAACAAATTTAGTTAATCCCATGAAAAAAAAAATTTTTCAAAATCTATAAAAAATATATTTAAAATCTATAAAAAATATATAAAATCACATTTTTTAGATGAAATTATTTATAATAATTAAAAAAAAAATTTCGAATTCAAGTTTTTTTTTATTTTTTGCATTTTCTGAGAAGATTTACCATAGTAACATATATTTTTTTTTTTACCATCGGAAAGTAGAGATTCCAACGAACAGAAACCACACCAACTTTTTGAAAAAAGCTGATATTTTGACGGGTGAATTTTCGATTGAAAATTAGGGTGTTTTTTCGATATTAATTCAAAATAAGGTGAAAAAATAAATATTTTTAATTAAATAAATTACAGCGTATTTGGGACATAAAAAGGTAAGTTTTCACAAAATTTCGTTAAAAAAAAAAAAATTTTGTAAAAGATAAAAATAAAAAACCAAAAACTTGGTTTTTTGAATTTTTCACATAAATTTTGAGGTTATGTGAAAAAAGTGTAAATACAAAAGTTTTAGATCTTTTCATTATCTACAACTTTCCCATTTGACTTTTTTCGATAGGACTTTTAGTTTTGCCGGAAATCGAGAAAAACCGTTTTTTACCCTTAAAAACTCACCCCCATCCCCTTCCCAACCTCAGATCGCCCGTAAATTATTTTTCCTTTCATTTTTATCATATTTCCCTCCTTTTCTAATGGGTTTCATCCTATTATGATTTTTTTTGGTTTTAAAAATTATCGACCCTGGACTAAAAGGGGTGGTAGGTACCTACACTCTTTGGTTTTAGGCAAGCCTATAATATTTTGGTTTTAATGTCTCGTTCGAAATTTAAAACTTAGGCCTTGTTAATAAGAGAGTGCATTGAAAAGTTAATGCTTTAATAGGAATCTATACAAAAAAAAAAAAACAAAAAAAAAAAAAACAACATGCGGTTCTAAATTCTGAAAAGGAGTGAAAATGTTGCACTGATTTTGTCAATATCATGTGTGAATCTCAGACATGTAAAAATATCTAATTAAAAATGTACGAAAAACTAAACTTAAAATAACTTAATAACTATCTACATATATCAACATTTTTGTTTTTTGTATGTCTGCGTTTATTTGTGTACCTTTTTGTAACAGACTTAATATTTAAAAAGAGTTTCATTAATGTTTAATGAATTTGTTACTCGAAGTTCATTGACGGCACACAAATCTAAAGTTAATAAAAGGCTGATAGGTACTTGCATGATAAGAAAACATGTGTTTTCTCCTGACAAAGGCGCAAGTGTTCCTACACACCAAAGAAATAAATTCTTTAATTCTTATGTATTACAGGAAAAATCAGTTGAAAACGTAACATAATAAACATCACAAATACAAATAAGGAACGCTGTCGAAAACCATCAATCTACATCGAAGGCACCCCAAGACATAATTTATCCTAGAATTTATATGGCTATTGAATCGTTTGTTTCGAGTCCACAACAGAGCATTCGCCACTATATTTGTGTACCTAACAGAGACAATTTATCTAGTCTGCGGTGCGCAACGATCCGTGTTTGATCTGACGGCTGATTGATGGAGCAGAGGTGCTCTTGAGGTGTTCTGCGCGCCTGGTACTTCGAGCGATGAAGAATGGATTTTGCATGAAAAAAATGCACGTTTTACGTGTGTTTATTAAGCCGTATTATTAAAGTTTCTATTAGTGAAACTAATTAAGCGATAGATGATCATTAATCTCCATCAACCGCAGTTGAATAACATTATAGATGGTATGTATGTCAGTACCTAAAATCGCCAGATCACAATGAATTGAGGGCCAGTAAGTTGTATGTCCGCCTTCCAACTTCTCAAGCAATCAAGATAGTAGCTTATTTTTTTATAAACCAAACAATTAATACTAAGCAGTAGCATAGTAAGCGTCGATCAAGTTATACTCCCTAATTAAATTAATTAATCAAACAAACTAAAGCGAGTGCCTAAACTGATGCGGTAAACTAGAATGTATACTAGATTCATGATGAAAATGAGAAAATATTATCTATAATTGATTGTTAATTAATATAAAAAGATACATAAAAATATGTAAAAGGTGGTTTATGTTAACATAATTAAACTTTTTCTAGTAAATAAAAATATAAATATAAAATATAAATAAAAAAAAAAAAATTAAACAATTTCTAGTCTAGTTCTAACGTATGTACATACGTTAGAACTAGACTAGAAATTGTATAGAAACACAATCAAATCGAATCCTATAGCTAATATTGTAATATAATCAATCTGCTAGTAGTACTCGTAATAATGTGACTTAATAAAATACAAGAGGTATATTTTTAACACTAAGAATTATTATTATAACACTTTGGTGTTAATAAGAAATAATAAGTTACTATTCTTTTTTTTCTATTATTATGTAGTAAACTAGCCGAGTACACAAATAAGTCTATTCAGATTTATGTTACCCTGGTATTTAGAGTTGAATTCGGAGTTAGGGCCTGTTATTTATTTCGTCCATTCATTGTTCTCAGTTTGCGTGTGTTTTTTATGTTTGGAAAGCACTCGACATAGGGATTTACTGCGAGCGTTGTATTTTTGAAAAAAAAATAAAAATTGGCTTTGTCTCCCATCTTATTTGTATTCATATCAACTCTACAAATGAATACTAAACCTTTAAACGGCTCTCTATGGTATGCAAAAAAAAACATATGTAGTTAAGAATTTACGGAAAAATGTACAAAAATAGTTTTTCGTTGAATTTCTGTACCTAAGGGCAATCTAATCGGCGAAGCATAAAATTAAGCGTTACACGTAAGATGTGTACAAAAATAAGGTCGTCATTCCTGCTTCTTTTGCTCTTGAATATTTTTTTATCAATATTTTGTTGTTTGTATGTTTTAATTAGTTCGGTTTGAGTTGTATTGTAATATCTAAGTTCATATATCATATATGTACAATAACCATGTTTTTGGCAAAAAAATATATTTATATAATTATTATATGAATTAAAAATAAAACTGATAATAAAAATAAAATTGTATATGGATAAAATTTGAAAGATTAATTAGTGTTATAAATTAATTAGTGACCGGAAAAATTTTAGGACAAAAATCGTTAGCTGAAAATATAGAGGGCTGATTCATAATCAGCCCGTATAACATCCACTGCTGAACATGGGCCTCCCCAAGAGGAATTTTGTCGTTGTCATCACGCTTGGCATCCGTTCTATTTATTAAGTCTGGAGCTCTGCTCGCCTTTATGCCCGGTGAAGTAGCAAGCCTCGTGGCTACATAAGTAGGTCCAACCGAAAATAAAAAAAACCGTCCTGTTATACGCATGTTATAGATGATGAAAGAACAATCGGATCTAATGGCTTAACGTGCTGTCCGAGATAGCCCTTAACCACCAGACTCAGAAAGAAATCTTAGTTTTAAAACACAAAAACACACGCTTTTTCTAATTAATATACTTTAATTACTGCAAAGCTCCGTACTTTGCAACGACCAACGGTAGTTACACGTGGTAGGGTAGGTGCAAGGTGTAAGGTGGTTCACGGATGGGTGGGCACACTTCAATTAGGGCAGCAGACGGAAAATTAGCTCGTCACCTGTGCATTCTACCTCCTTCAACTGAAAGCTGGGAAACATTATTTTAAGCCAGAACTCCGGCGGTGTAGAACCAACTTTATTAAAGGCTCGTTAAATATTTTTTTTAAATTTAGCTTCTCGAGCTCGACTTCACTCGTCAAATAATAGGCTAGTTGACACTTTTTTTAAATTATTTTAATATGGTTAAGAATGTTTTTACTAAATCAACAAAAAAATATGGCATTTATTTGAGATCTAGAAAGCACTAAAATAAATATTTTAAAATTGGCTTGACATTTAGAGATGAAAACGATGTCAGCCATGTTGATACATACATTATCTGTGTTCAATGACGTCATGACTCAGAAAGTGCAATAGTAAAGGATCGCGTTCATGTTTTTTAACAAGATATATGACACAAAATGGCTGATAGCGTTTTCGGAAGTTAAAGACATAGACAAAAGAAATAATTTTCATATTGAGTTTATACAAACATATTCAAGGTTTATGAACAAAAGTTATTATATTTAGGTTCCATATGACAAATACTTTTAGTAATAAACATCATTGTAACATAATTTCATATGTGTCAACTAGCCTATTGTCTGTGTGTATAAACATACACACAGACATTTATTCCAGTTAATCTCAGTAACGTCTGGTCCGATTTGGATAGGACTTTTACTGGTGGCTAATTTTGACTAATTTTATCAGGTATAATATAGGTTTCTTTTTATTTTGTCTGTATGTTGGTTGGTCCATGTTTTTTGCCTAATCTTTGAAGCGGTAGTATTAAGACGGGACTTTAATTGTTGGATAGCTTATAAAATCGACGAAGCTTCGAGCTGCACCGAATCTTGAATATAAACCTTCGGATGCCCTCGTAGACCCGAAGTCCGAGAGGCCCGCGAACTGTAAAAGAAGAGCGACAGTTGCACAAAACTCCCCTAAAGAAACTAAAAGCCATAATCCCTCAATCTCCCCGTCAGCGACCGCCCTGAGCCGAGGTCCAAGTCCCACAGGGACGCCCTCTTGCGCAGGTTACTTAGTTTATAGTGTTTAAACCATGTACCTAGGCTGGAGCTCTGCTCGCCTTTATGCCCGGTGAAGTAGCAAAAGCCTCAGGGCTAATTAAATATGTCCGTCCGAAAAAAAAAGAAATAATCTTGAATATAAAACGAATAACAAAAATAATGATCTCATAAACTTATTCCATTCATCAAATTGCGACGCGTTCGTTCTACTTCACAAAAGATAAATTACATGTCTACATACGATTACGTATAAGTACTTGAACTCTACGTCTGATATCCACCAACATTTACTAACACGACGTGTATTTGAAAAATGTGTGCGCTCATATTTTATGTAAGAAGGATGTGCCAACCATGATGTTTCTAACACGTTTTTAGGGTTCCGTAGCAAAATGGCAAAAAACAGAACCCTTATGGATTCGTCATGTCTGTCTGTCCATCCGTATGTCACAGCCACTTTTTTCAGAAACTATAAGAACTTGGTAAGTAGATGTATTCTGTAAACTGCATTGTAAAAAACAATAAATTTTGGGGGTTCCCCATACTTAGAACTGAAACTCAACTTTAAATTTCAAAAACATACGCTTTTTTATTCTTTTGATCAAAATTGGTAGGCACTTGGAACTGGTAGGGAACCCTCCGTGGGCGAGTCCGACTCGCACTTGGCCGATTTTTCACGTATGCTGTTTCCTGCCTCATTCTTCCAATGGATGTCTTAAGAGGTGACTAAGGGATATCATCATCAGCCCGTACAACGTCCACTGCTGAACATGGGCCTCCTCCCGAGGGAAGGTTTTTGCCAAAGTCACCACGCTTGGCAGGCGGATTGGTGACCGCAGTATTATGTTGTAATACACAGGGAAACGCACACACACACAAGTTACACAGTTCAAGGTTAGTTACCATCTTTCTGAAATCGCCTGCCAAGTGTAGTAATTATGGCAATATACCTCAACGACTCTGGTTTGCCAAGGTCTTTTAGGAGGAGTCCAATATTCAGCAGTGGACATAAACGGGCTGGTGAAGTGAAGTGAAGAAGTTTCCTGCCTCGAATAGTATAGCCGTTGGTCCCGATTGTCATAACAACATCCTTGATGATAGTATCTGCCCAACATTGGAACTGTTCGCCTGGGGAAGTGACTCCATCTAACAGGATACCATAGCAAAATAACATTATGGCTTATTGCTGTGCTGAGTTGAGTAAGGTCGCAAAAGCTCAAGGAGGCAAGGGGGAAGACCCAGCAGGATAAAGCTGCATAGTGGTGTACATCTACTGTATTGTCACTAGCAGTTTTACTTTTTCCCGGGACTTGGTGAGCCCCGGTGCTCATTGCCATTCCCAGTGTGTGCCACTGTTGATCCCGGCTTACAGGAGTTGCAGTGGTGGTAGTGTGGGTGGGATTAGTTCCATAAAAAATAATATTATAAAGAGGTAATGTTTGTTAATTTGTGACGTTTTAGGGATAATCTCTGGATCTACTAAACCGATTTAGAAAATTCTTTTACCAATAGAAAGCCACGTAATTTATGATTATCATAGGCTATATTTTAACTTAATTAAACGGGTGAAACGTTGCGGGATAGCTATTTCTTAAATATATCTGAAAGCTAAATAGATCACTACTAAAAATCGCTACCACTCGCGCTTAGACAAAACTTATTTTAAAATAGGTACTCAAAAGTTAAACTTAGAAGATATAATTTAAGTTTCAAGCTAAGACTGCCATCAAACCAACACCTCTTCAAGTGGCTGTTAAACTGAAAAATACTAAACATTTAGAGACTGTCGTAATATTTGACGCGACGGGCGACTACTTAGCAAATTTTATATTACTTAACAACCATTCTCACAATATAAATTAAGGCAGTAAAGATGCGGTACCGCAGGGAGGTATAAACTGAAGCTGAAAGAGATTTTTTTTTTTTAAAAGTTAACAAGCCATCCGATCTCTGAGGTTATAATCCACTGGATTTTTTAGGTATATCATCTACCTTGATACTAGTAACGTTTCCGAGAAAGTTGCATTAAATTCCTCTCAAAATCTAAAACACATAAATTCCTCAATCCGGTCAGCAAACTGTCCTGAGCCAAGATCCAAGTCCCACAGTCCCCTCGTGCGCAAGTTACCTAGTTTGTATTTTTTAAACTATTTAATAAGGTTTTAGTCCTGCACCACTTTTTGCCCGGTGAAGCAAATGCCTCGTAGCTAACTACATATGTCCGTTCGAAAAAAAGCCTTCTGAGCGGTCGTTCTCATCAGTTGTTTCTGAACATTCGCGTTACTTCTAATTCTATTATTTCTATCGCTTGTAACAAATTTACTCAAAAAACGATGGACAGATTTAAACAACTTTAACCGTTATAAAACCAGCCTACGTGATCGATGAAGTAATAACATGGCTATATAAAGTCCTTCAAACATATGCCATTACGTTTCTTTTGTATGATGTTGTTTCCCAATGGTATATCGCAGTGTCAAGGGCCTGACCTCGCCTGTACTAAAACATGTCTTACTTATGTCATCATCATCAGCCCGTATAACGCCCACTACTGAACATGGGCCTCCTCCCGAAGCAGGGCTTAGCAAGCGGTTTGGTAACCGCAGTACTATGTTATATCCCACAACGAAATGCTGCTGTATATTTATGTACTGGGAGAAATAATTAATCATTTGTATTTCAAATAAATTTCTTAACTAAAGTAATCACTACACACGATGCTGTTTACTATTAAATGGATAGCAGTGACAATGGTGTTCCCACGGGAGCTACGAGGAGAAAACCCACGGTAAGCCTAAATATTCACAGGTAAAAATACCGCCGCACGATCCTAAAATATAAAACTCCTCACGTTAACACATGCAAATGTGTTTATCGACAAAAGATATGATATAAAATATGCATTAGACTACAAGCTTTCAAATGTGGAAGGTAATTTACATTTTTGCCTCAACACCCTATCATTATTGCTATATTTTTCTATCCACTTATGGCACCTTATCCGAAATATGAATAGAAATAAGTTTTATATATTCATAAGTATAAAAGGAGGTGAAAAAGGCTATTTATAGGATCAAGGATTTTTTGTATTGTACATTTTTGGGCTCGCAATTTGAATTTAAAATTGAGATGGCGCAGATGCTTGTATGTAAATTATTTCCCATCGCGGCGTAAATATTTAAAAAATATATAATTTTTATGTTTTAGGGCCGTGTGGTTTCCGGCTTAGAATATACAACTCCATGTCTTTCCATAGTTGTCATAAGAGGCGACTAAGGTATATACAGCTGATGAATGGTCAGCATCATCTTTCAATTCAAGGATACTCGTCATCTTACTTTGGTTACCAAGCGTGGCCATGGCTTGCAAAGGTCTGCTAAGAGGAAGCTCATGTTCAACATTAGACCGAAACCGGCTGACAAAGTAAAGTAAAATTAGTAGTAACGATTTTAAGTAAACCGGAGAGTATATTATTTTTACGACATTATTGATATATTTATTATTTTTGCACTAGGAATGTAAATCCCTGTGTCGCGGGGGACTTTAGAAAAACACATAATTCACGGATAAAAAGCACTCCCCGACCGAGAATCACTGTTCGTAGTTCACACAAATTTCCGAATGGAAATTGAACACAGAATTCAGTGGCATAGCTAGGTGGGCGAGGGCCCTGGTGCATAGCTTCAAGAGCTGGCGAGTTGCCTGACCCGCTCTTTTCAATGCTTAGGTTAGAGGCCCCCCTGAGGTCCGGGGCCCTGATGCACTGCACCACCTGGCCCTACGATAGCTACGCCACTAACCCAGATCTCTAGATCTCAGAAGCTACTGCCATAACCATCGAGCAACCGGTGCACTTAATTTAATGATGCTTTGTGTCATATTCTCTATTTTACGGAGTAACTATTTATTAATATGTAATTTTATGTCCAATAGATTAAAAAAAAAAAATGTAACAGCACATTTTAGAATCAGATTTTATTGGTATGGAGCGATTTTACTATTTTTTTGCACAGGAAAACGTCCAGCTTAGCTTAGCTTATCCATTTTATGATAATTAAACATTTGGCATTCAAGTAACTTTAACGTTAGTCAATTCAACCTCAGTCCAATATGGCGGAACAACAAAGATAATGAGTAACACGAAATTCAAAATAACAAATTCATATAAAAACGATATAGTTTTAAAATATGGTTGTAGTTACATTGTGGACGTGAGCGATACACAGTCGCCTGGGAGATGCCTGTCGCCGTCACCAGATGGCGCTACAACGCTAATGAAGATTGGCTAGCGCACTCCCTGGTGGATGCTGCTTTATGACGCTTCTCTCGCTTTATGACAAAATGTATAAACATTTTGTTTTGTTCACTTATTTCTATGTCCTTCTGTTAAAAATATTTGCTTATATTTACGAACACTTGTGAACCGCTATCCGATTGAGCTGAATTGGCATTACACGACATTTGCGTGTCACTTTTGTGTCATATTATTTCTGCTAGCTTAGTCTGATAACGTTTTTCTGAAACGAATTTGGTGGATTATAAAACCGATCCATAAAGAATTTATTTCATGTTACAATTATTACTATTAATAGTTTTGGTACCATTTAACTTTTAAGGGCCGGTAGACGAGATGTAGTGGAACAAGTCTTAGGGGGCGTAGGATAATTCCCACACCGGACAAAGAAATCTTTGTGTAAAATCTAATATTTCTTTCCGGGTCTGATTGGTTGATGGTCTACCCTCCGTGCTTCGGAAAGCACGTTAAACAGTTGGTTCCGACTGACTTTCATGATATCATCTATCAAAGTCGTATAGGTACGTAGGAAGTTGTGTATATTAAGATTTAAGGTGAAACATTCGCACTTTGGTTTTAGAATAATTTGACTGAAAATGACATTTTTTGTCTTTTGAGTCGAGTATAAACTCAGGTTACATACTAACTTCCCGTGCGCGATTTTACTCGCACTGCCCTCGTACCCGTTAGTACTTCGTCGTAATTAAATATTAAAACAATTAAACGATATGTATTCAGCACTTAGGTATTAACATACACTTGCACTTCTCAATTAAATATGAGTTATATAATTAAATACAAAATATCGCAACTAAAATCTATTGCGGATTAGCTAATGATCTGTCTGTCAGTCTAGTATCACGTCATATGTATAGTAATAACAATAATTAAAATCTTCATATAAATTAGCTCAATAGAAAGAGGCACGTCTTTAAACAATATCTTTACGTATATAGCCTATAGCCTTCCTCAATAAGTGGACTATCTAACACTGAAATAATTTTTCAAATCGGAGTAGTAGTTCTTAAGGTAAGCGCGCTTTTGAAAAGGATAGACATAAACTATGATAGGTCCTTATATACCTCCATTATCATATATGTATAATCCATTATAGTATAATTACCTACATAATACATCATATATAATGGACATGTATTACTGTAAGTAATTGTGCCGTCAGCAGCTCAACGATTAATAGGGTATTAGTGTAATCTTATTATCATTAACGACGGGAAAGAACGTTTAATTGCCTTAATACGAGAGGTTTTTATCTTATCTTGATTGCTAAGATCTTTATTTCTTTGGGAAATAATGTGAATTAGTTGTAACGACCCTCCCGGACCCTTAGTTTGCTAAGAACCTTTCGATGCCCTCGTAGACCCGAAGTCCGAGAGGCCCGCGAACTGTAAAGTAGAGCGACAGTTAAACAAAACTCCACAAAATAAAAACTAAAAGCCATAATATCTCAATCTCCTCGTTAGCGACTGCCCTCAGCCGAGGATCAAGTCCCACAGGGGACGCCCTCTTGCGCAGGTTGCTTAGTTTGTAGTGTTTATGGCAATATCCCTCAACAACCCTGGCTTGCCAAGGTCTGTTAAGAGAAGGCTCATGGTCTACAGTGGACGGGCTGCAGCATTATAACTGCCTCGTTGGTCTAGCGGTAATTTGCGAGGTCCGATCCCCAGGTCGAACAAAAAATGGTGTTTCAAGAAATTCCAAATTAAAACACATAATATCTCGTGCTGTAGAGCGGAATTAATAGTAGACATTTTATCATTTCAATTAAGAATATTATGGATTTCAAAGTAATGACCGATATAATTATAATTCTTTTATAAAAAAAAAATAAGTACCAGCTCGAGGTCTCGAAGTTGGTGGGGTTTCATCCGTGCCTCGGAGTGCACGTTAAGCTCACCGGTCTTGTCGATATAACCGTCCCTCTGGCTTTTGAGAATAAAGGAAGAGGTGTGTTCTTCCGCACAGGTGCACTCTACTGCTAGTGTAAATATAGGTTTAAGTTACTCATCTGCGTAAAATAAAGATTTTATAAGCTTCCCGCGCGCGGTTTCACCCGCGTAACTCCCGTTCCCGTGGGAACTTCATAATTAAATATAGCCTATATTAATCAGTGATAATGTAGCATTCAAATGGCTCTTTATAATATTAGTATAGATTGGTACCGTTTTGGAGATGAGGCGGAATACACGAGAAAAAAAAAGACAGATCAAATAAAAAATATCTACAAGTGTCAGTACAGTCTTCAAAATTGTTCCAACCGTTACTGATATTAGGACCGGACCAAACAGAAACACAGACAGATAGACATTTAGTAAAAATTTGTTGTATTATAATTCCATTAAAACCTGACACTTAAATTTAATTCATGCATCATATTTTTTCGCTGTAAAATGTAAATTCCAGCTCTCTGATCAACTCCATACAAAATTACACCCATCTCTGGCTTTTCACGTAAAAGAAGCATTGAAATACATCATTTCATATAATTAAATACCAATGAATTGGTTATCATACAAATAACTACCTATTTTTAGCTCGGTTGATTACTCAATTGAATTTAATTATTCGTAATATATTGACGGAACAATTAATTAAGTGATAGCATTCATATGGAAAATGCTCAGTATGTTGTAGTCGACGCAATTACCGCGATTGCAATTAAAATAGTCAATCGTTTTAATCAAAAGTATAATTGTCGATAATTAATATTTGCTCTTATATTATTCTATCTTTTATATATACTTAATAAATAAAGCTGCAGAGATTTTTTGTTGGTTGATTATGTAGTTTCCACGGAAAATTCCGCGCGCAGTGCCACCCGCGTAGCTCCACGCGGGTGGCACTGCGCGCGGAATGCGAGTATATATTATATATTTTTATATCGCTTTTTTTTAATAATTTCAGTACATATTCCCTTTTACTTGGAAAAGTTATTATTTTTGTAAATATGTCCCATTTGGCTAATCTAAATATCGGGAAGTTCAGTATTTGATCTTATAACGGCATTCACTTTGCTGAAAGGATTAATTTTTATTCATTTAAAAGATAAATGATGCAATGTCATAGTACTGTAAGTCTCAAAATGGGATCTGAGGACAAAGAGAAATACGTGAAAAGTTTATTGACACAACTTTTAACATCGACCACAACTAAAAAAAATATTAGCATTCTGCACTCCTTCTCTATTTAAACTATAAATGTGCGAAATTTCTTCTTCGTCCGCGCAATTTTCGTAAAAATGGGCACAAAGTTTTTGCTTTCCATCATCATCATCATCAACAGCCCGTTTACGTTCACTGCTGAACATGGGCCTCCTCTTAACAGACCTTGGCAAACCTGGATCGTTGAGGGATATCGCCATAATCACCACGCTTGGCAGACGGATTGGTGATCGCAGTAAGATGTAAACCTTGAGCTAATAGATGCTGCTGCCCATCCATCAGCCATATGTCCCTTAGTCGCCTTTTACGACACCCATGGGAGGACATGGGGTGGTGTATTCTAAGCCGGAAACCACACGGCATGCTTTCCGTATTAATATATAGATAACAGTAGCTGATCTGAACGGAAACTACGACTAACTTATAAAAAATCGACCTATTATAAATCTATGCTACTTGGCCGATGGGAAAGATACCAAGTAGCATTTCTCTGGACATTTCCAGAGAAATACTACTTGGTATCTTTCCCAGGCTGCTGGCTACATTGCCCCGTTGAATGGAAATGCTTATTGGCAGTGCAATGTAAACGTCAGCACTCTGGCAACTTGCCGCGCTAACGAGACTCCTCGGAAAGTTTGACTTCATCACATCATTGTAACCATTACTGACACTTGTCATATCTTTCTTCTTCTTCGCATTCTTCATTACTGAAAGTCGTGTCTGCTTTGAAAGAAGTCCATTGCTGTTATGTTTTGGTCTTCCACTTTGTTCAACCCTTTGCATGCTTTAAGACATGGTGTAGGTATTGAAAGTCCCGTCAATTTCTTTATATTAGCTTCCCGCGCACAGTTTCGCCCGCGTAATTCCCGTTCAACCACATACGTTCTAAAAGTAACCCCTATGCAAAATGTAAGACTCCTAGCACTTGTAGTTTCTAAGATTTCGTGATGAGTGAGTAAGTGAATGAATAAATTTTCACTTTTATATATATAGGTAGAAAGATAAAGCGAGCAGAGGTCGTCCCACGGGTCGTGTCCCATTTATTTTTCTAACTATAACCAGTTTTTCAAAGCTATCAGGGTCCCATCTACTTAGCTAATTCGGGCACATAGCACATCCTACCTAGTAGCTTAGTAGAGTTAGTAATAAAAATAGATTTTTATATTTGGTCCATTGGAGTCTGGATTAGCAGCATGACCTGAAGGGAACAAATATTATTTGTATGAGACGTAGCAGTAGCAGAGCAATGCCGTATCACATAGTCATACATTTTACACGAAACCTCAAGAATAATTTATCACATGGAAGTGGTACATTTATTATTTGTGTCCAATCGTTCGATTGAAAGTTTTAAATGGATTTGAAACGAAAATTTGAATTCTAGCGGCGGCGGAGGAGGAATTTGTAAGTGGCTGTAGAATAGTCTTTGGAATGTAGGGATTTAAAGTTTCAATTCGGGAAGAGGGAAGATAAAAAGCTTTAGGAAAACTCGATCGGATTAGCAATCAAAAGGGTGGTTGACATACTATAATATATCAGAATGGGATTTGATATTTGGAATTTGATTTAAATCTTCATTAATAAAGATTTAATAAAAGGTTACTTCACTTTCACTTTGTTACGAATTAATATTGCAATGAGAAACGATTGCTTTTTTTGTTAAACCATAAACGATTTCATCGATTATTTTTAAATTCTTTCTTGTAATTTAGGTTTTAATTTATAGAGTCCCTAGCGGTTCCACACGCCCATACCTGAAGGCCGCAAATAATTTTAATTAACTAGTATTTTGGAAATCCTGCAAATAAAACCAAAGAACACTTTTCAATTTGCCACCACTTTTACCCGCTCAGGGATTGAATTTTGCAAAATTCCGTCTCAGTGAGCACGTACGTTGTAACTCCCTTACAAAATTTGAGACTCCCAGCACTTGTAGTTTCTAAAATTTCGTGATGAGTAAGTAACATGCTTTTATTAATTTTATAAAGCAATTATAAATATTTTATGAACAGATACCCGTAGTAACAGAGATTTCGTGAAGAAAACTTTATTTTAAGCCGCGTACGCTTGTTTGTAAACCTTCTTATAAAAAAAACTTACGTAGACAACTTAAACAAAATGTTATTCCACCTCGCAAATTGCCTTCAACGATTCCATTTAGGTATTACCTACCAAATTTTATACCAAACAAGGTCAACATTTATAGCCGTTATCTAACTTCAGTATGAGATGGAATTGTGAAAAGAATATCACGTGTCGCGAAAATATATAGTGTATGTTATCCGCCGACCTCGACAAGTCAGAGTCGGTAAATGTGTCCGGATGTCGTGACGATATGTCTACTAATGATAATACACATATTTCGCGTGATATTTTTTCATACTTCGACACGCTTACGACTTTTCTTTCTACCCTGGGTGAGCATGAACTCTTCTCTTGTATCTTTCCGTCATTCACGCGGATTTAAATACGTTTTAAATGGAAGAGAGTGTCGACAGATGGTTTATGTTATTTGGTATTCTGGTTGTTAATTAGGTATAAGTACTACTGATGTACAAATGTGACCTATCGACTTCTCGACCCTTGTAAAGGACCATCCAAAACCCACCTAGACCAGAAGACAGAAATGCAAAGTATTAACAAATATAAATAATTTCGCTGATTAACAACGACAAAAAATAAAATTTGTTGTGTATTGTTGTCTATATTTACATGCTTTTCACACATAAAGACTCAAAACTAATATTAAAAATCTTATGTTTGTACCTCCAATGCAAATAAAGTCATCGATCATTTAAATGGTAGTATTGTAGGTATATACAGGGTTGATACGACAGAGGGGCTTTCCTTTAAACTGCCTATACTAGGTACCATTTCCAAGCTCTGTACCAAAAATCAATTAAATAGGAGCAGTAGTTTAGTCGCAAATGATTTTTTAAGTTTTTGCGCCGTTTGAACACGTATCTTTCCTTACGATGCGTTGTTGCCGCTCTGACGCAAATCATTGCAAAACATCCCGCACCGGCGCGCGCGCGACGTTGCCGCTTTGCTGGGTCAGTGAAATTTATTTACAAAGGGTGGTTACGTTTTACTCTGATTTGTAAGCTATTTAGTTTGTTTGAAAGAAAAAAAAACTCAATTTGGTTGCTTTTTATTTTTATACCGTATCGGATTAATAAAAAATACGTATAGTAAACGTAGCGTAATTTAATGCCCCTCTGTCGTATCAACCCTGTATACTCCAGAAAAGTTAAAAGTTTATATTATGCATGCATCTCATCGGTAATTCATACATGATCTCATTTCAAACTACCGGAATAATATTTTCTCGTAGCAAAATCTACATAAGTCACCAAATGTCTCCAAGACTTTTAAACAAACTTTTCGAATACTTCCAACAAACAAAAATATTGAGGAAATCTACATTTCATTGATGTATGACAACCTTCAAGTAGTTTTACAAGTTCTTTCCAAAGCGAGTGGTTTCATATTGAAGTTTCATACGTTCGCGTTTGTTATGCCAAAGTTAGTGTATTTCATTCCTTCGCTTCATATTTATCACATTGTCTAAATACACAATTCACCAACTTTGAACCTTAAATCCATACACATACAATTTATTATCATTTGAAAACCCACCTTTTAATTTTTGGTACTAGATTTTCGTCGGCATATGCGGTTAATGTACTCATAAACTTAGAATTTTCAAAGATTTACTTCGAAAATTCGAAGTTTTTAGAACAAAATTTCAGTTTATTGAAGTTTGACGCTATAAAATGCTTGCCTTCGGTTAACTTGAGTCGTGTTTGAGACCTAAAAGGACTTGTTAAGAACGTTGAAGGCAGGTAATTGTTTCAAAGTAGGTAATATAAAGTACAAATTGAAAATTTGAAACTGTTGAAAAATTTCTCCTACTGTTCGTTGAGTGACTAATTATTCTTCTTAACGCTTCTATTACAGTTTAATAGCAAATCGTCATCAGCCCGTATAACATTAATTGCTGAACATGGGCCTCTTTCCGAGGGAAGGCTTTGCCGTAACATGCTTGGCAAGCGAGATGTGACGGCAGTATTATGTTGTAGCACACAAGGAAACGCTGCTACTTGTTTCCTGGCATACGATTGTTATACATGATGTTATAACAATCGGGACCAGCGGCTTTCCGAGGAACGCAGGATAGTCCCTCGAACAACCACACTATAAATCGTAAAAGTTTAGGTCTATTAGGGCATCGGAAGGCGAAGAGCAAATTCTCAAGAGTGGGGGGTTATTTTATTGATTACATCAAAGCTACTAGATATTAAAATCTCTATCTATCAGAGCATCGAAAGAGTTCAAACTAACTATGACTTACTTAAACCAAAGAATATAATTCAATTCACGGCCTCAATCTTAAGGCGAGAATCCTGCTACGACACGAAGCCTGTTGCCTTGTAAACAATACTATTCTTATATTCTTGTTCTCTAAAAAAATAGCGTCACATCTACCGAACATAAATATCACATTATGATTATCTAGTTTCGCAAGACCCGTAGGCCGCGTTATCTTTGGGAAAGTCAACTCAAAGAAAATGTTCAGACAAATGTAACTTTATTTAGCTTTTCCTTGAATATTGAGTTCACGTTTTTTTTGGCTCAGTTGTGTAGCTATATTTTATATTTTTATCATAGAAGAGGCTTCGAGTTATAAACCCTTTGTGGGAGAGATATCCCTTTTTCTATTTTAAAAAGGCTTCTATGCCTATTGAGTGTATGATACTGCGTTTGTCAATTTACTTATAAAGTTATTTATTTATTTTATAATATATTTAAACTTTAGCACCGTATATATTATGCTAAGGTGGACTTAATGCCGTCTTGGCTGTCGGCGGCAAGCTGAGACCCGCCGCATACGCCCTAAACTCGGCCTCGGGGAGTGGAGAACATGGTCCCTGCTCGAGTAGGGACGCCCTGGTACTCCGGGCGGTCCTGTAACTTTACCTGGCTTAGTGGCCAACACTAGTGTGACGCAGGAGAGCCCGCGGCGCAAATATGGTCGCGGGCGCCGCCAGTGGATGTCCCAGTAAGTCATAGGTTCCTAGGCACCTCACCAACGCCGGACGAAGGAGTACCCGGGAGGTTTTAATGGGTAGGGTCCTCTCCTTTTGGTATAATCAGCATACCATCGCTATGGAGAGGATGAGTCCCACAAACCCCTTCGCCGGCGCGGGAAAGCCTCAGTGGCGGAGGGGATGCGTAACATTAATGCATTTGCCCGGCACAAAATAAACATTAATAAAGACATTGATAAAACAATACACCGATTGCTTGTTGTTCAATACCTTATTATCCTTTTTCACTGGCTATTATTATTCAAGTTCCTCCGTAGTTCCGTAGTTGTTCTTTGTATTGGTATAATTATTATTTGCTATTGAATTCGCAAAGTGCAAACGACAGTAGTATTTCTTGTTGTGTTCTTTTAAACTTAATGACTTGTTTTAAGTATCACTCTATACTCTATACTTAATATATAAGGCTGAAGATTTTGTTTATTCGTTTGCTTGAATGCGCTTATCTCATGAATCTTTGAGTGTTATAGTGTGTATTTAAGCCCATTTATCGAAGAAGCCTATAGGCAATTTTTTTTTACGTAATATAAAAAAAATCATGTCATTGCTACGGTAACGGGATTTAAGCGGGTAAATCCACGCGCGGAAAGCTAGTCTATAATATTATTATAAAAAGAATACATTTGTATTGTTGTTAATGTATATCAAAAATATTTATAGTCGAAGACATCGAAATAAAGTATGCATGAATGAATGAAATCACTTTGTATGAACGTGCGTGCGCGGGTCACTTGTTGTCCTCGTGCTAAGCTAAAATGCTTATGTTACGAGTTCCTAGTACTAGAGGGTTCGCGTCGGTAGTGCAATGGGTAGGGATTGAGCCGGCGATTCTATCTATTCGACCCGCCGGAGGAGGACCCTTAGTTTGCAAAGTACTTTCCGATGCCCTCATAGACTCGTAGCGCGAACTGTAAATTAGAACGACAGTTGCACAAAACTCCCCTTAAATACTAAAGTCATAATCCCTCAATCTTATCGCCAGCGACCGCCCTGAGCCGAGGTACAAGCCCTCTTGCGCAAGTTGCTTAGTTTGTAGTTTTGAAACCATTTATTAAGGCTGGAGCTCTGCTCGGCTTTATGCCCGGTGAAGTAGCAAAAGCCTCGTGGCCAACTACGAATGTCTGTCCAAAAAAACAGAAACAGAAAAAAAAAACAAAATGTCCTTAGATGTATTAGTCGTATTAGTATTAGATTTTCCTTCACTGTGTTTTATCTTCTTCTGCATGAGTGATTGATTAAGGTCATTACTATAATACTAGATTGGTATAGTTGCCCATCCATCATAGATCCAATCTGATCCTGATGGCTTCTTAGATACAAGTGACCGATGTTTTTTTGTAAAAAAAATTAAAGGAAAATGTAATTTATCCACACTTTCCACAGATATGTTACACGTAAAGCTAAGCTGATGGGTTTTTTTTGTATTAGCTTTGAGTTTTGCATATCTCTTGAACGGTCGGACAGAATTGAATGTGATTTGGTATAATGGAATAATTAATTTTATGCAACATATGTAGGTACTTGTCCGAATCACAAAGTTATAAAATAAAATAAAATAATGATATGATAATTTTGCCAAAAAAATTGAAACACTCGCTTATTATTAATAAAAAATATTAACTATTAGAGGGAAACGCATACAATAAATTCAGTGCGTAACCAGTATTCTTTATTAAATACATTATATTAGTATCCTCGAATCCATTTTCATACAGAGTTCATAATTGATACAATTTCAAAAAATTGTAACATCTGCACAAAGAAATGCACTAAAGCAGGGTTTCTCAAACTTTCGGCTCTACGAACCCCTGTTAAAATTTCCAGGTGAAAGCGAACCCCTAACTAACAAATTAAATCCCCCCCCCCAATAAAATAATAAAATTGACTGTTGAAGAAAATAAGGTTTTTATTTGAATAAAAGGTGAATAAAGTGCCAAAAGTAATATCTTTTTAATATTAATGTGATGGGTGTGCTTGTTTCTTGTCGCAAATGGATTCAATTTTAAGAGTAATTTTGGACCGCGTATTCAATTTTCAAGCTGCCATTACGTAAATCTTGTCGCGAACCCCCTGCCCCCCCCCACTTTGAGAAACCCTGCACTAAAGTATTAAGAATTGTATAACCGATCAATCCAACCAAATCGGCAAACAATACCATCTCAGAAATAATGAAACACGTCCCTTAAATATTTACTCAAGGAAAGTAATAAAACTGGCCTCTGAAATATTCTGGTGGATAATTCTAAAAGGAATCGTTTCTCCATGAGCGATTATAAAGAATCCATTCCCGTAGGCAGATCCATCAATGTCGTACGACAATAGACGATATTAAAAAAAATAAGTGGCATTGTTACCTACGTATTGAGTTTTACAGATTTCGTATTGAAAAGATGAAACGGATTTGTGGAGCGACGGCTTGGAGATGTGTGCCGAGCCTTTGATTGTAAGGAATATTTAAATATTACAGATATACCGGTGGAAGCTTAATCCTAAATTCCGGTTGCAAAGAAGATAATCGAGAATCGATTGATGAGCACTTTTCATAGAATTATATATTTTTCGGAAAGGATGGAGAAAGGTCGTTCAGTCATAGTAATTATTAGCTGCGCCCCGCGGTTTTACCCGCGTCACTTTGCTTCAGTGGGTCGGAGCGTGATATTTTTTAGCCTAATTCAGCTTAT
Organism: Nycteola revayana; assembly: GCA_947037095.2. Lineage (NCBI taxonomy): Eukaryota > Metazoa > Arthropoda > Insecta > Lepidoptera > Nolidae > Nycteola > Nycteola revayana. The sequence continues at coordinate 15,731,738 of OX344858.2, read as the reverse complement.
AAACTATCTGCGTGCAGACTTGCAGCCAAATCCATTCAGTAGTTTTTGCGTGAAAGAGTAACAAACATCCATCCATACTAACAAACTTGCGCGTTTATAATATGAGTAGGATTATCTAGTAATTATTATTTAAATATAAAAAAGACAAACGAATCTTTCAAGGTGTTAAAATATTACTTAAAATACAATTGTCGTTGTAGATTTTGAAGATTTTTCATTAAAATCTAGACACATGCTACGAAAATAGTGGTATCACAGCCTGATTATCGAATTCGACACGGCAAACTCAATTTCTCCCTACGTAACTCGGTTATCAAATTCGGCACCTAAATCACAGCAGTCGTATATGGTACCATCATGTAATATATGTTTCTATGGAACATAACCTGATTTTTAATCCGTGAATAGAACAAATTACAAATCGATAAAAAATCTTCGTTAGTAAAAACGAAAGTAGTTGTCATAAACGTGATAAACAAACATCAAGTTTTCTATTAACAACCCAAGAAAACTCAGTAAACAACATTAATTTGTATATTCTAGAACTCATGCTTTACAAATTCCTTTAAGACTGTGAAAGGCACCAACATTTCTACGAATACTCACAAATAGTTTCGTTAATCTAATCCAAACAGTTACTGTGTATCCTTTGAACATGTAAATGATTTAGTCTAACTCTTTTTAAGAGCTGAGCGCCTGGTACTTGTATTTCGTTTTCAATAATGGTAGTTTCGACAACCTCCGTAGCGTAGCGGTATTTGGCTCGCTTTAAATCTCGGAGGTCGTGGGTTCGATCCCCACTCCGGACAAGAAATCTTTGTGTAAATTCTAAGATTACTTTCCGGGTCTGGTTGGTTGAGGGACTACCCTCCGTGCTTTGGAAAGCATGTTAAGCCGTTGGTCCCGATTATTATAACATCGCCTATAATAATCGTATATCAAGGCACGGGCAGCAGCGTTTCCTTGTGTTGTACAACATAATACTGCGGTCACCAACCCGCCTGCCAAGCGTGGTGACTATAGCAAATACCCTCCCTCGGGAGAGGCCCATGTTCAGCAGTGGACGTTATACGGGCTGATGATGATGATGAATGGTAGTTTGGCGGAAATTTGGTTGAGATTTCAGTCAGTTGAAACATTCAGCTATGTTTATTAATAACATTTATAAAGCGAAGGAGTCATTTTAATTTGCATTTCAAGTTCCGTTTTGAGGCAAGCGTTGAGCGTCGTTGAGAGAATTACAGACGAGTATGGAATTTAAAGACGGATTTTTTAAAATTCAACTCTTAGTTTATCAGACAGAATCAAAGTTTTTATTTAGAAATAAAAAAAATCGCAAACTAAAGCTTTTAGGTATATTTATATGGTAATTATTTTAAGTACACAGAGCAATGCTACAAAGGATTTTCTACGAAAAAAGCTCCGTAGACGGTATCAATTGGCAGCAATCTACTTTTATGTTTGTAACTGAATTAGGTCGTATAAATGGTTATAAATATATACACCTATTTAAATATATAATATATTATGCATATAGCACATAAGCATAACGTATACCTTTGTATACCCCGCATCACATGTCAGTCGTTTGATTGCTACGAATATCGTAGTATTTCAACGAAATGTGCTACGGAAGTAGAACATCTCGTAGCACTTTTACATTTATCGTAGTATACGATAAATGTGAAAGTAAGGTCGCCGTGTGGTGTCGTAGGTTGCGACTAAGGGAGATAGATGGCAGCAGCATTTATTAGCACAAGATGTCTTAAGAACCATCTTAGTGCGATCACCAATCCGTCAGCTAGGTGTGTTGATTATGGTAATTTATATCAACGTACCTAGCCTAGGTCTGTTCAGCTGGATGTTAAAGCGAAGAGAGTATTAGAAGATTCTCTACATACAAAATAGCTTGAATAAGCTTAGAGTTGAATGTCTAATGAATTCCAGTAACTTTCCAAATACTACACGTAATTACCGATAGTTCTCTATGTTAGTAGCTGTAGTAGTTAACACTAGTATGCATAACATTTGAGATTCCTCTTGTTAAATAATTGCTCTGAGCAAATTCGGAGTAGCAACTCAGAATTTCAACTATTATATACTTCATTTGCTAATAGTTTAGTTGCATTTGAAGTAGATGTTAGAGTTTATATATATTTCATTAGAGTGAAATAGCTTTTATTTTGATTGCTTAAAATATTGATAAAATGAACCCGACCGCGTTTTTGTGTAATTAAAAAAAAAAAGAAATTACTAAAATTGTAATATGGCGCCAAAAATCCGCCATTTTGTTTTTTTATTTTGATATACTCAGTGTCACTCTCACAGTCTCACAGTAAACTAGGCTTGCAACGAATAGTATATTCGGCAGTATACCGAATACCGAATATTCGACGAGCCCCCTGACCGAATAGCCGAATATTAGGCAAAAGTATTCGACCGGATTTAGCGCCAAAACTTATACAGACGTGATTGTTTCGCGCTCGTTTGTTACTGCATGCTTCGACAAGTTTATTTCGTGGATATATATCGTATTACGTTAAGTACAGTTTATGCTCTCTTAGTTTTGATTTGTTTGTAAGTGTAATAGTGTAAAATTTAACAAATAAACAATTTTCTAATACATAAGATGATTATGTGCCTGTTTTATGTACCAATGACTACTTAATTTTGTTTTTTATTTTATTTTGTTATACCCAGTGTTACTCTCACAGTAAATACGAATCTTTCAACACCTCTCAAGCTAAAATTGGTAGTTGGACTGGCGATCGCAGTAAGATGGTCGGTAACCTTAAACGGACAGAGGGAATATAGAACCCACCATATTTTGAACTTTATGTACTTGTAATAAAGATCAAAACCAATCAATTATAAACATACCCTCTGTCCGTTTAAGCGCTGATAGACGCTGCTGCCCATCCATCAGCTGCGTGTCCATTATTCGCCTTACGACACCCAAAGATATGGATTGTTCTATTCTGAGCCGAAAACCACACGGCATCTCTACTCATTGCCATAATTTAAGTCAACATGATAATTTCACTGTGGTTTTATAACACACTAGCTGACCTTACAGACGTTGTCCTGTCTTAAATGAAACTTTATATGACATTGAATTTTTAATATTAGGCGTGATATGAACTAACCGTGATGTGCACAAAGAGCAGCATTCTGTCAATTTAATGTCTAACGACATAAGATTACATTAAAAAGTTTATATTGTCAAAAGCACAAAGAATTACAGAAGAATTAAAAAATATATATATATTTTGTAAAAAAAAATTACATTATAATTTTCAATATAGTGGATTTACTGGTGTTTTTATTTTTTCAATTAGTGACATTGGTCTATCCGTTCTCGCGTAATGGGAAACAGGGATTCATTTTTATATTTATAGATAGATGCAGTGTTATTCATGTATTTTCGTCTCAAATAAGATTAAATCCACGAAACTAAGAAATTTATAGAGCATTATTTAGCCAAAACTAAGTTTGGTCTTCGCATTGGTAGCTATTAGTAATTCTAAGTTAGTCAGTTAGACTAACTTAACTAGCTTAATTAAGTTTCCAAGTGTTCAGAGTTACTTGCAGGTTAGCACTTTCATATTCTAAGTTCTTTAATTATTGATATATGTGGATTGTTTTTAGTACCTGGGCTATTTAGAAAAGTCAATAAATAGCTAGAAAAACAAAGATTGGAACTCGAATCTATGTATGTATGTATTAATATATATCTCAATTTATTCAGAGATTTGCCGTGATGCGAACACTCAAAACAAATATAAAACAATGTATATTGGTACCAGTTTGACATTGACATTATAGTGTATCGACTTTTCTTCTACTCAAATTTTCTTCTAAATTATCATCAGCCCGTATAAACGTCCATTGCTGAGCATAGTCATACTACGGGCTGACGATGATGAAGACGATGATTAAAATGTAAGCGAATAGTAGTTGTTATTAAGAAAAATAGCGGGACGTATATAAAAGAATGCTTATATATTTTGGGGACTCTCTGTAATTTTATTTTTAGGTTTGCGACTGTCAAAGAATATCGTGGGCCCGCTAGGGAATGGCCGGAAATCTTCCCAGCCAGGAAATTGGATAAAAAGTTATGATTCGTATGAATTTATTCAAATGATTGTGAACTGTATACATTGAAGAATAAAGTTGCTCTCTGATCGTATTATTTTAATTTGGAATTCGGATGATAATATTTAAGAAGATTTTTTTATAATGAAGAATACGGGCAGTGCTTCATGATATGATAGGGACTATGAATATGTATAACCAGCAGTGCGTTGTCCGTTTGTACATCTATCATGTTCCGTATTTTTTTTAGAATTTCTGATAATAAACCAAATCAAGGCGTCCTCAAGTTGTGAGCGTATTTACGCCATTTTTTTAAAGATATTGCCAATCTTGTTATTTATTGTTGACTTAACACATAGATTTCTTGTTAGAACTGAACCCACAACCTCCTAAACGTATGCACTGTTAGGCTACATAATATGTTGTCAAATCAGTGTATTCTTTTTTTTAAGGACTTTCCCTGTAAATGAAAACGAGACACAAATCTGTTAACTATTATTATATACTATAGAATATTCAGAATCAAAAGACAATGCACAAATAGTGCTCCTTTTTTGTTTTTTAAAAAGGTAAATAAATTTTCTCATATATTTTATACAGAATCTGCGTCTTCTTTCGAAATTGCGATATCGTTGTCATTGCCACCGTTTTTATCGGGAATATTTCACAATTATATACTACGTTAACAAAGAGTAATAACAGTTTACATTTTTCAGGTTTTCACATGAGCGGCTTAATTCTCATATAAAGTTTAACTACGCAAATGAAATCGCACGGGTCGGCTAGTCTAAATTCTAAAGATCACATTAAAAACCTATTTAAAACTTACACTATTTTCTAACTATACATTCAGTAAGCATTCGTGTATCGATATCATAAATTCCAAAGTGCCACAGTAAAGCAGAGAGCTACGTTGACCGGACATTGCTCTCAACGGGCCCGGCCTAGTACACTCGGGCTGTACTAACACTGGACCAGGAAATTGCACTTTTGCAATAACCTACTGCAAGCTTTGCTGTGCAATAATGTATTATGGATTTATTGGACGATTATTATTAGATTTCAGGTGAGTATCGGTTGGGAATCGGAAATTAAGAAAGGATTTGTTGGAAGATGTTACAATGTAACGAAGGAATAAACGGTTGAGTTTTATCTAAACAGTAACAACTATGGAACTAAATTTAGTGTAGAAATATAGTATGAAAGAAAGCCATGGCAGAACAATGAAGGAGAAACACTGACCTAGACCATTCGGCTTTTTGACTCCCATCGAGTCGTCGAAATGAATGATTCTATTTATAACATGTGATAATTCTTAACAAATAACGAAGAAGAAGACTATTTATATATTCATTAGTCAATAAAACTACTCCAATGAAAATAGAAAACAAATAATTTCAGTTTTGCAAGAATATAGCTAACCCAAGTTATATACGCATTATTTGTCAACGAACATGGAACTGAATGACGTATTAGCTACATAATTCAGTTCCATGTTCGTATTTACCGTTTTAACATCATTTTACTTGTTTATATTAACTAACCGGTTGTACTCACGATTTTTCATCATCGGATATGTCCGACTAGTTTCCAGACCATCTCGAGGTCCATTATCAAGGAGTAGTCGACTCGACGGCGCGGCGCCGGACACTAGTCTAACTATTCGGACATATCCGATGATGAAAAATCGTGAGTACAACCGGTTAGTTAATATAAATATGTGTACCACACACGAAAGTTTAAATCATTTTACTTTTAAAAAGAATGGAAATTTTACATACATACATACATAAGCTCACGCCTGTTTCCCAGCGGGGTAGGCAGAGACAATAGACCTCCACTTGCTACGATCCCTACACACATCTTTCGCTTCATTCACTCTCATAACATTCTTCATACAAGCACGTCGGTTTAGGGTGGATCTTATTTGACCTTTTGCGAGGATGTCTCCGATTTGGTCAGAGAACGTTCGTCGAGGTCTTCCCCTTCCGATTGTGCCACTCACACTTGCCATGTATACCTGTTTTGTCAATCTTTCTTCATCCATTCTTTCCACGTGACCAAACTATCTCAACATTCCGTTCTCTATCTTCGTAATCACGTCCTCTTTCACTCCACACCGTTCTCTTATCACGCTATTCCTTATTCTGTCATTTTAATTTTAATAGCCAAAGAGATATTTAAGATGGTATTTTCACAAGCAGTCACATAAAATACTTAAAGCCTACTTTATTATTTACCAGAACGCAACAATTAAAGAAGATAGAAGATATTAAAAATAAAAACCTCAATTCGAAATATAGAAACATTGCATTATAAAAAGCTGGTACAAAGCCCGCTCTTTGGGAGGCCATTCGAACGGTATCGTTGGTGAGAGGCCGGAGTGCTCCTCGACATAGATTCGTGAGCGAAACTCTACGAGGGCGGAATGGAACTCGCTTTTGTGAGTTTCTTTCTAGTTTTTATAGAGGAAATTTGTCCGTACTATGGGAAAATTAAAATTGTGTTTGAAATGCAGATAAATGTTGAAATAAGATTACATTCTAGAATCACACCTAAATTAGCGCATGAAAATAAAAATGTTTAGGTATTTGCCAGAATTGTAGTTTTTATAGATTTTACTAATTAATTTCTTAGGTATCCATACAATACACTATAAGAATAGCAAGAAATTTTTTGATGGCGGGTATGTGGGGTTAAAATTGTGGGTAAGTGGAGTATTAGAAATCGTTGATTTGGCACTTTGATGGCTTATTGCTTAGATTCAGACTGGATAACTACATTAATATATGTTAACTTCTTATCGGATTGTGAAATATCGCGATACAAGACTTGTTTCACGAAATTCAGTGTTCTTCCATGGACCACGTGACCACGTTTACCAATTTACGCTGCTGAATAGCTAAACCTAAATGATTTATAATAAGAAATAAAGTTAGATGCAAGGTATAAAATTGTCGTTTTATTTTTACCCTCGCTAAACATTTTCAGTTTCTTGAGACAACAATGTATACATTTTTACTTGGGAGCGTGACACAGTATCTATATGTAATAGCATACAGTAAAGAAACTACATCGCATGTTAGTTTTTAAAAGGATACACGTTTTTAACTGCATTAGAGGTTTAGCGGTTATGGTAGTTGCTTCTGAGAACTAATGTTATGGGTTCGATTCCCACTCGGAGATTCTTCTTCTTTAACAAATAGTCGAGCAAAAACAAATCCACTGGTAAGAAATCAATTTTTTATCGGTGGCAACTTTTTGCGTGAGTTCACTAGAGAAACAAATGCTTATGTAGGACTTGATAAAAACAAAAAAATACGAACATAAAGGTCACCCAGACTCCGAGTAACTATATGTGGTGCAAACAAATAGTTATTTTAAGTGTGAATCAAACCAAGAAATCGATTTCTTGGTTCTAAAATTATTGCAAAATATTTTAGAACCAATATAAACCAATATCTAAGAATTTACCCTATTTTTCGTAGACACTAAATAAATACCTTTCAATCATACAAGAAATACTCATGAATCTAAAAATCTCAGTGTCGTTTTCTGGGAACTTGCTTATCTGTTAAAAATGTTTTTCTGTAATGCGTAACCGTGTAATACGACCCCATAACGTAAGAAAGACTAAATGGTCTGTAAAATGACAGGGCGTGTCGGTCCTACATTTTCGGCAGCCGTGATATTTTCTGGCGAAATTCACTTCGTTAGACAAGATTTCTGCTTGTAATTCCAAATTGTAGATAGTGTAGGTAGGTAGTTTCCTTTTATTTGTTACCAGAAGCTTGAAAATGGAAAAATTAATAGTTATCACCTATTTTTTTTTCATTTTTAACCTTATATTTAGACTGCAGCGAGACAGCTACCTAGCCTTCTAGGTAAGTAGGTTTTTTTTTGTCCGGTGGGACTCGCATTTACGCATTCCCTCCGCCGCTGCAGCGTATTCGCGCGCTGGCGATGGGATATGTGGGACTCGCCCTCTCCATAGCATACCACGGTATGCTATGGAGAGGGCGAGTCCCACATATAGCATACCACGGTATGCTATGGACCTACACCGCTAAAACCCCCCCCCGGACACTCCTTCGATCCGCCGCTGGCGGGGCCGGGTACGCAAAAGCAATCCGGCAGGGCGCGACTGCCTGCACGATGCACAAACGAACTCATAGAGGTTGTAGGGAGTCTATGGATGCAGGCCGCTAACAATCGTTACCGCTGAAAATTAATAAGGGATATCTTTATTCAGCGGTAGACAACGGCTGCGCTTGCCAGTTTGTAGTCTCCACTCGAGAACCTTTCTGCTCCATTGGCCATCAGTTCTTCGAGCTCGTGTGTCCTGCCATGCCTACTGAGCTATGTCAGCGACCTTCGTTATCCTTCATATCTCTTCATTTCTGATTCTATCCCACCGAGAAATGCACTCAAACACTCATTAACAAAGTTTATGACTTATGAATGTTATTAACGTAGTGAAATCGAATCGAGTTTCCACAAGTACCGGAGCTCGTTATGGCGGCAAAGCGTTACAGCTGCAACCAGAATAGCGGCTGCGTTCGTGAATTTATGGACAATTGTTCTGCATAGAGCGCTGAGTACCAGCGGGCTTATATATTTCAATTGACTTCGTTCTACTAATTTAAATCCACGAAGTTTTCTGTGGTGGAACGCTTCGTATATTCTGCGTAGTTTTTTTAATGAAGAAATGTAGTTTATGGATGTTGCGAGTAGATAGTAGTTACATGTATTATGAAATCTTTGTGGGACACTTTATATTCTAGGTTTTAGCCTTTGGCCTCATCACCATCAGCCCGTATAACGTCTTGATTTGGAGGCCATAGTATTTTGTTGTAACACACAAGGAAACGTTGCTGCCCGTTGTCTGGTACACGTTAGTTATAGGTGAGGTTATAACAATGAGGACCAACGGGATCGAACCCACGACCTCCGAGACTTAGCGTGACTATACTGCTACGCCACAAAGGTTGTTTTTCTTATTAACACCTCAATGTTTGGATAATTATAAATTTGATTATTAGAAAATTACTTTAATAGGTAGGTACAACAAAGTGTGGCCCAGGAGCTCCCGCGGCGCCATATTGGCCGCGGGTGCCGTCGGGGGACCGGATTGCTTCGTGTCTACCTCAACGATCCTGGCTTGCCAAGGTCTGTTTACAGGAGGCCCATTCAGCAATGGACATAAACAAGCTGGCAAACTAGAAGAAGAAGAAGTTATTTAAGATCATTAGGTAAATTTTGTCACCGCACTCGATCCGAACTCCATTTACTTCGTACAGTTGTCTTATTTTAGAACCAGGTTTCCGCGCGCGGTTTCACTTTCATATCTTCCGTCTTCGTGGAATCTTCATAATAAAATATAGCCTAACGCCTTCCTCAATAAATGGGCTATGTAACACTGAAATATTTTTGCAAATCAAACCAGTAGTTCCTGAGATTAGCGTGTTCAAGCCATCAATCAAAGAAACTCTTCAGCTTTATTTATAAGTATAAATAACTAAATATATTTATCTTTGTATATAAAAGCGAACGTTCGTTCACTCACTCATGAAATCTCAAAAATTGTATGTGCTAGGGGTCTCAAATTTGGTACATAGGGGTTCCTTTTAGACCGTAAGTGCTTACTAAGACGGGATTTTTGCTAAGCTGGTGAAAATGGGCGGCAAAGTTTGTATAAAATAAGATATTTTATCTATACTAATTTGTTTTGTATAAGTATACTTTCGTGAGTATTGTTCATATTTTATATAAAGTCAATCGCCAAAAACTACACACGTGAGTGTGAAACCGGACTTTATATAAAATACTAATTTGGTTCAGAACTATTGAACTACATTTGGTACAATATGTATACCTATAAACTTAAAGGAAATTCAGTGTCTGAGATAATATTTGACGTCAATGGAGCTGTATATTAGATGTTAATCTAACTGATCGTATTACTCACGGTACACTGCGCTCCAAAATGCAAATTAACCTAGACGATAGCTGCCCAACTGAGGGATCGTGCTACTGATGTCAGGTAAGCTATATTGCTAATATGTATTGAGCCTACAAAGCAGTAAATCAAAATTATACGAAATATTCTGGAAAGGCTAAAGTAAAATAAGATAAATTTATATTATAGCCATGCTGCGCTAATTTAAGCGCGTTGCATTCATGCGTTGGACTTTAAAAAATAGTTTATTTTTTCCGGACGGACATATTATTATGTAGTTAGCCCCAAGTCTTTTGCTACTTCACCTGTCATAAAGGCGAGCAGAGCTCCAGCCTAGATAAATGGTTTAAACACTACAAACTAAGCATCCTGCGCAAGAGGGCGTCCCCTGTGGGACTTGGACCTCGGCTCAGGGCGGTCTCTGACGGGGGTTAAAAATAATTTTATAATCTACACCAATATTATAAAGAGGAAAACTTTGATTGTTTGTATTGAATTGGCTCCGAAACTACTTGACCGATTTGAAAATTGGGTAAAACTATATTTAATTATGAAGGTCCCACGGGAACGGCAGCTAAGCGGTTGAAACCGTGAGCGGAAAGCAAGTTGTTATTATGTTGGAACATTATTCTGCCACAGGTCCATGGGCCCGGTCATTTGAAAGGCATTATTATTATGAGACTGATATTTCCCACTGTAGGGCAAAGGCCTAACTTACTTCTTTCCATTTTTCCTTTTTACAAGCCTTCAGGAAAGATTCCAATTCGTCTAGCTATTCCTTTCTGGGCTGACCGCGCTGCCGGTTCCTAGATTTGATATTTTGCCGCTGATAAACTAGAATTTTATATATGCCTACATGGAATCATAAAAAAGTTTAATAACCACCCAAAAAATTTAATAACAAAAATCTTTCAATCTATTTTTTCTTCTTCCATATTTCTTATCTCATATTACTTGGGGTCGGCGCAACACGTTTGTTTATTCCATTCTGTCCTGTCACCCGTTACACTATCACTAACTCCTTTTTCTTTCATACCACTCTTCACATAATCCATCCATCTTTTCTTTGGCCTTCCTCTCCCTCTCCATCATCATATCTACATGTATAATTAAAATTCTTCTAGTAAAATGCGTTTCAACCCTCCTCTTCCCATGACCATACCAAGATAAACGATTCCCTTTCAACTTTTCAGTCACTGCAACACTATTTTCAACAAAAATCGTTCAATATAAAACAAAAAAATATATCAAAATAAATCATCTCGCCACATTGTCCGTGAGTGTACATTGTTATAGTCATGTCATTGTCGCGGGAAATATGGTTCATAAACATGAAAATCGATGAAATTTTCATAGCAGCAATATAAAACGTGGACTTTGCATGACATTTTGGTTTTCAGTTCGTTTCATCGGATTTTCAATTTAAGTTTAGACTAGTTTTTGCATAAATGAATAAAGAATATTTTGCATATGGAATATTTGTAAAATTTCATGGCATGGGCTGTGCGTTGATCAATCAACAAGTCGGTTTCTGCTTTTATGGAATAATATATTGATAGATATATTTTTTTTGTATTGTTGGTGTGATTTTTTTGACGTTTAATAATTAACATCTAGCATCACAATGATTTACCATTACCAGTAACATTAAAATTGAGACACATGTAGTTGTCAATATATCTACAGTAAGCTCGACTCACATGTCTATATCGTTTGCTAGAATATTCTATTTATTGTGTGCCATACAACCGTGATACGGCTGTCATGTCCGTTTTATGACGCTGACTTGTATTACGTGCCATAAAGCCGACTACTCTAAATGATGTTTACTCTACGCATAAATACATTTTTAGGAGGACTTTTTTAAGCTGAAGTATTAAGGATGATAGTTGATAATAAGGTCGTATAATAAAAACGAAGGCTCCCCGTGCGCCTTTACTGTTTAAATAGTTATCTAAAAGCAACATCAGCCCGTATAACGTCCACTGCTGAACATGGGCCTCCTCCCGAGGAAGGGTATTGCCATAGTCACCACGCTTGGCAGGCGGGTTGGTGACCGCAGTATTATGTTGTATAACACAAGGAAACGCTGCTGCCCGTTCCTTGATATACGATTATTATAGATTAGTTGTAATAACAATCGGGACCAATGGCTTAACGTGCTATCCGAGGCACGAAGGGTTGTCCCTCAACCAACCAGACCCGGAAAGAAATTTTAGAATTTACAAAAATATTTCCTGTCTTGCGTGGGGATCGAACCCACGACCACGAGATTTAAAGCGAGCCAAATACCGCTACACAACGGAGGTTGTCGTTATTAGTATAAATTTATGATTAATCGCGTATTGCTAATTAATTATTTAAACACTTTAAATTCAATAAAATTAAAGTAAAAATAAAAAATAAAATATTATGTTTGTTTTCATAATAAATTACAACTAAAATATGCTTTGTACTACTATAAAAAAAGAATATCTGGCATATATGGAGAGCTCATAACATATTCAAAACGTTATACAGTATATTCACATGACTATTCTCTCGTTACAAAGGAAATTTCTGATAAAAATGCCGTTTGATTTTATAGACTTCCACTGTATTTGATATTAGAGAATTTTAAAATATGTATTTTAAAAGTAGGGATGTACTTTTGTATTACTGTCAGGTGTACAAAGATCGTTAAGCTGGACATTGGAAGTATAGTGAAGAGATGAAACATTAATATAAGTGCAAGGGAGAAAAAGGTACTTATGTTCTTCGTATGATAGTATACTGTATGATTGCTTCGTATGATAGCTGCGCCCCGCGGTTTTACCCGCGTTTTACTCTGCTCCAGTGGGTCGGAGCGCCGTGCCGTGATCCAGCGTATACACTAAAATTTTAAAACCTATCCCGGTGCAAAATTTCAGCCAATTCCGTTTAGTAGTTTTGGCGTGAAAGAGTAACAAATATCCATCCATCCATCCATCCATCCATCCATACTTACAAACTTTCGCGTTTCCCTCCTACTTCTCCTATCCATCCAAAGGTTGTCTGGAAGAAATAGATTTATAGTACTTTTTTTTCATTATATTATGTACTTTTTTTTCATTATATTATGTTTCTAATTTGTTCTAAATTAAATATCTAGTGTTAATTCCGCTAAAAAATGTGTATATATGCTGTAGTGCTATTTTTGCACCGCCCTCCCGACCGCAAAAATTATGCACAACATGCAGGAGAGATAGTAGCAACAGGCAAAAATACAATTACCAGCCGAAGACCCAATTTTCCTAATTTATATTCTGTATACATATATGTATGTGTGTAGAATAACAAAATATTATTATAGACTATATGACAGTTGCTTGTAGTACTTTTATTAAGATAATTTAGGACGTTGACATTGATTTGTATTCTACATCAATCGTGGCGATGAGAAGATGTTGATCAACAATTTCTTCAACAAACAGCATAATTAATTTGTAACAAAACTCTTACCCTGGGGAATTTGTTATACCATCTGTTGTTTCTTTTTGTAAAAAATAAGTTTCTAGCACACCCGATATAAAAACATAATTTAAGGCGCTGTATTTAGTCAAAATAGGCTTCACAAAACAGATTTTTAGCCAAATGTTTACATTTTAGAGCAGCTAAAAAAATATATGTTAATCTTGATCATATTTATGGGGGGACCATTGTGTTCAAAACACGTTTTCGGTAAATTTTCTCGATAAAAAAAAACCATAAAATAACCACTTAAATTGAAATTGTAGCAATTGTAAATGTATTATTTATAAACAAATCTTGATAATATTAATAACAGTGATGTAATATATAATAATAAAGGGAACTGTTGTTTTTATTTATCGATTGGAATAAGATATTTGCAAGGATTAATGTATTTAATAACTCGAACGAGTCGAACGAAACGTTGCGCCATCGCGGCGTCTCTTCGCTTCTCTTTCATTTCTACTCGGAGCAACAGTGACAAAACTAATTCGTAAAAGTCGTCTATTCACCGAGCCTTAATAGTAAATGTTACCTATTTATAATTGCATCGTATATTTTCTTGACAAGTACGAGTGTATGTAAGTATCTTAGTGCTGAACAAATATCGGTTATTTCGTTTTAACAAAAAGTTGTTATTACAACTTTAATACATCACATTCAATCAATTATCACATTGCATGACAAGGAAACCACGTCGAATGCGTAGTAAAAAAAAGGTTATATCAAATTGAATCTATCATTACTTATAAAACATTTTTTCACACGGGGCGCCACAGAGAGTCAATTTTCACACGGGGCGCCACAGAGTGTCAATTTTCACACGGGGCGCCACAGAGTGTTAACTGCTACTAGGCTCGTATCCAGGTCACAACAATGTGAAAACAAAGCTAACACTACTTTAAAATTGGGTCGTAGTTGTTGCAGATTCAGGTTTAGGTATAGACGAACACATATTTTGTTTTGTTGATCTACAGACACTTACAGCGTTTTTTGTAATATATATTTCATGCGAAATAAATAGGTTTTGTTCGTTTGAGTAAGAAACTTAAGATAGACAAACGATTACTTTTCAAATATAATTTGATTTTCTATAGGAATGAAACGTAACGAAAATAACGGGATGGGTGGTAGACAATGAACGGTGAATTCAATTTGAATCTGTAACAATTTTTAATTTATTCTCTTACGCGGGGCGCTATGGAGAATTCACTTTATGATAGGCCCAAAAATGTGAAAACAGCTATGTTTTCACATTTTTGGGCAACAATAGTTGTGATCGCTGTAAAATCTTTACAGCGATCACAACTATTGTTGCCCATGTGTCTTGTTTTATTAAAAAACGATGGGCCCGCCCCGGCTTCGCGGTGGACTTTTATAGCCTATGATACTCAGGGATAATGTAGCATTCTAACGGTGAAAGAATTATCGAAATCTGTTTTGTAATTTTTGAGTATATTCAAAACAAACATACAAAAATATAAAAATTAGTATAGATATAGATAAGTATAAACTAAACGCTTTGCGTAGAAATCCTATTCCGCTCAAGTGGACTGTAATGTGCATAACCCCAATGTAATATTTTTAAAACTATTTATGTGACACTTACAAGTTTTTTTTTAAGTTTACAATCATACTTTTGCAGTCTACTAGTATTCTTGTTAACCTCTCGTGCTAAGCAAAAATGCTTGTGTTACGACTTTACGAGTGTTCAACGTCGAGAGTTCAATGGGTGGGAATCGAACCGGCGACCACAAGATCACAAGTCCGACGCAACTAGCCATTGGTCTACGCCCGCTTAAAAATTGAATACACTATAGATTCCACCAGGTGCACCTGGGTGATATTACTAAAGTGAACAAGGTGAAATAAGCCGACTTAATCAACTGATTAATATCTAACTCAGACGGACTATTTCTTAGAAACATTGTTTATAAGTGCATCTGTTATTCATTGCATTGCAATCACTTCGCGTGCACTACAGATGTTGCTAATATCTCTCCTAATGATAAGTATTGTGTTATTAATAGTTATAAATAATAATAATTAATATACATACCTAAGCCGTGATCAAATCTCTCGTCACTACATTGTAAATTCAATTAAAATTGAGAATTATTTATACAATAATACGGATTAATATTCATTGGAAGTTGATTGACTGGACTGCTTTTAGAAGCTATTTCAGATTTGTTGGTCCATCAAAGGCATTTATTTAATTAAATCCGTAATCATTGACTGAACGAATCTAGGTCAGAGCACCGAAAAATATGTTCACGTTTAACTTAGTTTACAAATCGAATTAAAATAAAATTTAACGAAAAGATTTAATCAAAAGCAGGTCAGCCTTGTAATTGTATTTTTCTAGGGGCTATAAACATTTCGAACGAAAAAAGGAAGATTGTTTAAATAATATTTTAAAATAGTTTAAATAATAAAAAAAAGTATTTGAGACCTCACTGAACTTTCACGGGTAATGCAACTGTATTATATTATTTGTCATAGAATTAGTACCTAAGTTTATGTTTAGACCTGCTGTCTTGTATGGATCAGACTGTTGGGCCACAAAAGGGATGAATGAAAGGCAATTGCACGCAGATGAAATGAGAATGCTGAGAGAGATGTAACACGAATGGATAGAATAAGAAATGAGTATATAAGAGGAAGTCTGAAAGTGGCACCGGTAACTGAAAAGTTGTGTGGAAACCGGTTGTCATGGTATGGGCATGTGTTATGGAGAAATGAGGAGAATATCTTGACGAAAGTTTTGAGTATGTAGGCTATAAGAGTAGGGCAAGACAAAAGAAATGATGAATGGACTGTGTAAAAGATGATATGGTTAGAAAGGGGGTGACTGTCGAGATGGTGGCTAATAAAGGCGTATGGAAGAAAAAGACATGTTGCGTTGACCCCAAATAAATTGGGATAAGGGCAGGAGAATGATGATGAATAAGTACGCACGTTTTTTTTCACGCAAAATAATAGTTTTAGGTATTCCTAATATAGTGTCTTATGTTGTATAGATAATGAGCTATAATAAATACGATTCAATATTATTCTAGTTTCAATTGTCCCGGTGTCTTTCTATAACCACGGTGTCCTTCTTAGGCAAATATTTCAAAACAACTGTCTATCTGTGATATTTGTTATTATAGCGGCAACAGAAATACATTGTCTGTGAATTTCTACAGTCTAATATCATGGTTTGTGAGATACAGCCTGGTGATAGACAGACTGGAGTGGAGGTTTAGTAATAGAATTTAAAGCGGCCGTAGCCCAATGGCTAGGTTGTCGGACTTATGACTGGTCGCCGGTTGCAACCCCACCCATTGCACTACCGACGTGAACCCACTCGTAACACAAGCATTTTAGCTTAGCACGAGGGGTTAACAAGAATACTAGTAGACTGCAAAACACTGCTAATAATCATAAAAAAAAATAGGTCCCTTTGAGAACGAAACTCTAAAAACACAAATCTTTTACGAGCGAAAAACTCTTTTTACAAATTTACACTTTTTCGTACCTTGTTCAAAATTGATAGAGCTATGAACTGTCACAATGTTTTTTGCCGTCAATCTGCTCCAGGCAAAGGGATGCAAACCGCGACATTCACCCCCGATTTCATTTCCGGTGGGAAATGCGAGGATCTTTAATCCATTTTATGGTTCTCATTATAAACAAGTAGCTTGGGACGAAAAAACGGTAAAAAATCCAACAAAATGTTTTGAATATTTCACAAAAAATTTCCTTTTGTTTGCTGTTGAAACATGTGTATGAATGGTTGTGAATTTAATTCGTTTATGAATATTAAGAGCGGTTGTGTAACGTTTTGTGGTTTAAAAAGAGGAGAATGTAAAATGTTTAGGACTAATTGTGACCACTAAATGTGAGGTCGTACCTAAATGGGTTGCAAATGTTTAAGACAAGTTACGTATGTGTAATGCGTGCGGCACATTAAAAGTTCAAGTTATTACGTCCAGCCCGTATAACGTCCACTGCTGAAAATGGGCATCTTCCAGTATATTCAATATTTCTTTTCCGGCGTGGGGATCAAACCCATGACCTTCGAGATGTAAAGCGAGCCAAATTCCGCTTGTAGAATGTTTGCTATTTAGCCAGTATTGCTACATAGAATATTAATTATTTTCCTTGGAATGGCTAATAATGGCTAATAATACTGATTCTCATCATATTTTGAAATGTTCGTTTATGTTTGTAGGTACTAGTTAAATCATAAAAACATATGAAAATAAAAAAGTGTAAATGTGCTAAAAGAAAGATATCGATGTTTTGTAACTACTTTATTAATAGTAAGTACTCCTTAGGTATATGCAGTGAGATATATACAATACTTCGTACTAGAGAAGCTTTTAGATTAGCTTCTAGACGCCATACTAAATAAGGTGTACGGACTGCAGTACAGTTCAAGGGAACAGAGTGTGTGTTCGTATCGCGAAATCTAGAACGCTAGTACATAGATATGGTTTTAAACGCGACGACAGAAGATAAGTGAAAGTATTTCTGCTTTAATACAATATAAATACCAGTAATGTACTTTATATTCCTCGTTACATTACCAAACATATATTACATTTAAAAAAAAACATGCCACCTAGGGTACAAATACTAAATTCAAAAGTCACATATAAATTTCACACAAGTAAAAAATTTTGAACATTATGAACTTGAACATAAAGCTGATTTTTGAACAACACTAACAGCAAGAAAATTAATAGCCGCAATCAACTTCAGACTAGAAAAGCTTCTTACGTGTCTAAATAGATACAAAACATTAGTCTACAATCTTACGGCCTTGATAAATGGGCTCCTTGATGGAAAACCTACGACTTACAATGTGAATGTTTTTGGGAGATATTTCCCATTGTCCTTTGTTGAACCCCGTATGGACACTGCCCATAGTGAATAATGGTTTTATTATGGCTATGGAAGTTCCATGGACAATGGAATTTTTGTTGATTTACTCGTGCCTGTTCTATTGTCTTTCCTTGGATCTGGTATTCCATTAGAGTTAGGTGAATAATAGATAATAACGTCAACGAAGAATGAGATAATGACGAGATATTTTGATAGACAATTTGGACGTGAAAAAGGTAAATAACATTTTTGTAAAAAGGACTCATGCTACTATGTCGAATGATCTTGAATGTGAAGATTGGGTTGAGATCCCTCAAACTGATAAGTTTGTTAGGTAAATTAATGATCGTATTAAGGTGAAGAGTGAATCGAAGTTTTGAAGACTATTCATTTATTAAGGGTATTCTTTTAGTCAATCTAACCAATATGGGATATTTAACCTATCTTCTATATAGGTACGCCCATAACTTGAAAACGTCATAAGCAATTTGGCCAATTCTTATTTTATTGTGTTGTATTCAAGGGCAAAGTTTGTATGAAAGGAAATTTGGAGAAACCCCAAGGGAAGTATCATATTTGACAGGTGATTACCGGTACTAACATCTACTTTAGCATAAACATTTTCTCTAGTGCCGGAATTGAATCTACAACCTCTAATAAGCATTCAAAGCAAAACTTATACCGCTAGTCTATACAAACGCTTCGCACACAAATATACAAGCTGTTTTCAACTACGTATATTTCAAAACACAATACAATATTTCGCCACGTGTTGTTAGAATGTTCCTCGAGCGCCATACCTATGCACTTAGTTAGCATGAAAAATCATGGTACGTGTCCGAAAAATATCGGGAAAAATAACTCAATATTCAACGGGTTAGTCCAGTTTATTCGTTTTGGTTTTATTGTTGCTTTGCCCAAGCTTCAATAACGTTCCGTTGCTCACGAACTGCGCTGAAATCGGGCATGACATTTTTTAGCTTTTTTTTTCGTTATGTTCCATTTTGTCATGGCATGTTTACAATCGCAAAATATATCAGTGCCAGATATTACGTTAAAAAAAGGAAAAACGGTCAGTTTATTAAGATTTATTTAATAGCGGCGTCATTAAATCGTGGTTTCTGATTCTAGGCATATTAATGTTTGAAGTTGGTGTTTAGGTGGAAAAGACTATACAATGTTTTGTCAAATAAGATGAGAGCATACAACTCGCCGTGTGGCTTCCAGCTTCCAGCAATCTTCTAATGGGTGTCGTAAGAAGCGACTAAAATCCCCCGGACACTCCTCCGTCCGCCGTTGGTGAGGGCCGGGTACGCGAGGCAATCCGGCCTTGCGACGGCACCCGCGGCCAAATTGGCGCCGCGGGCTCTCCTGGGTAAGGGATATACACCTGACGGATAGGCAGCACTGCAGCAGCATCTTACTGCAATCACGATTCTGTTCAGCCATTTACCGTGGTAGTTATGGCAATATGACTCAAAAACTCTGGGTTTCCAAGGTTTGTTAAAGTGGAAGTCCATGTGCAGTAGTGGACGTCCACTGCTGAACAAGAACGGGCTGATAAAGTAAAAACACATTATGAACATCTAGGTTTTTTATTTTGAAGAAAATATTCATATACGGTTTAAATTTCCATGTTTGGGTACAAAATAATACAAAAAAAATCTGTACATTGCGTTTTTAATTATCGTTTATGTTTTTAGGTTTTAACGCAAACAACGCGTAGGTAATGTACAAAAGGAAATAAAACAAAGTTTTTTCATGAAACAAAAAAGGGTTTTTCTCATTTTTGAAGCGCTGTTGTGTTGTTAATTACAGAAAGTTGTTTGTACGTGGGTTAAAGATAGCTAATTAGATCCATTTTGTACGTTTTTTGGTGAATTGCGGCAAATTTATTTATACTAGTGATAATTACTGGATATGCCCAAATTAATAACTAGCCGAGTATTATTAAAGTCTCTTTGAGGCCGTGGGAGACCAAATCTATACTAATACATATATGTAGCTGAAGAGTTTGTTTGTTTGTACTCAATATAATCTCAGATGTTGTAAAATCAGTAAGTAATAATAGTAGTTCGCGAAACCAATAACTATAAAATAAAATTTACCTTAAAAGCGCCCTGCCATACCTGCTTTCAACGACACAACAGACGATACCGGTATATGTTTATATATTCTAAAAATGTAGCTTTATCACATAATATAAGTTTTGGTTTTTAACATTGTTTAAATTCATAAAATTATGATTTTCATCAAATGCTATATTTATGCATAGGAATAGCTGTGGCGTGAGTTTTTACACTCGTCGGTTTTATTCCGCTCTAGTGAGTCGTATTTTCTTAAATTCAATGACTAGTTTCTATAGATTAGCTATTTCAAACAATTCAACGATTTAGATTTATTTGTATAGGTTTTTGTGATAAGTAGAATATATCCAGTTAGTATGCTTAAATGAACTGTTCGAATAGAGGTATCGTCACTTTACAAATAGTTATAATTTAAAATTGTATTCTTGTGCATGATTATAGTTATCAAAGCTCAAATGGAGAGTTGGTTATGCTCCTCTTATTTGCCGATCTTTAAACTAACCAGAGCTCAAATGAAGAGTTTGGTTACGTGTAAATAATACCTCAGCACACCAACCTATTAGGCTCGCTTTAAATCTCGGAGGTCGTGGGTTAGATCCCCACGCCGGACAAGAAAATCTTTTGTATGGCCATCCCACCTATCAAGCATGGTGACTATGATAAAAACCCATCCTCGGGAGGAGGCCCGTATTCAGCAGTGGACGATATACGGGCTGATGATGATGATGAATAATACCTCTTGTTTTGCCAGCAGTAAAAGCTCATAATGATCGTTTCCCTTTGAAATTCAAACTGAAACCATACATTACCTGTGTGGCCTAAAACGTAATATGAAATTGAATTACAGTGAAATAATTAACGAATTTAGTTGTGGACTATTTGCTGTGGTCACGCGGTTGTACGCGCGGCTTGTTTCGGCAAACTACATCGCAAAAGGTTTTCATTCGTTACTGTTCTGTTATGCGAGCCTGGTATATTATCTGTTTGTAACCACGTATTGTATGTCAACAAATATGTATGGTCTGATTGGTTGAAGCTCTACCATATCTTGGAAAGGCCGTAAAAGGATCGAATTTATTAGTACGTATTCTATTGTTTGCTTGGGCATGAAGACTAAAAAATCTATTTAGTCCGTCAGTTAGATTACAAAAAAATATTGTACACGTATTTTTTTATTTATCAAATCTATAAAAAAATACAACGATACAGAGCAAAAACAAACTATAAAGTTCAGGAGAGGAGGGCTTGTACCATCACTATTAGGTAAAATTGTACATAGAAGTGACGACACACGAAATTTCAACGCACTGTTTTTTCGTCATTTTTTGTTTGAGGAACGAAAAAAAATACTTGTCCTATATTTTTTGGTAATCTAGCTGAAAAATTATTACTGGATAGAATTGTATTTAGTCCGTACTAAATATATTTTTTTGTCTTCATGCTCATTACCTTTATTAATATACAACATACAAACATATATTGTAAAACATGTATAGCTTGTTGGTCATACTTATACTTGGCAGATAGGTTGGTGACCGCAGTATTATATTGTAGCACGGAAACGCTGCTGCCCGTTTCCTGGTATACGCTTTTTATAGATGATGGTATTACCATCAGGACTAACACAAACCTTCCGAACCTTCGTGCTTCCGAGACACGGAGAGTAATCAACCAACCAGACACGGAAATAAATCTTATAATTTACACAAAGATTTCTGGTATAGGCAAAATAGCCGCATGATTGAGGTGAAAGGCCATTAAATGGAGAAGAAGAAAAAAAAAACGTTTTCTCGCGGACGAATTATATTTATCAGCCAAATAAATATGCAAACTTGAGTCTTATTTCAACCAGCTTAGTGCCCATTTATCATCTTTTTTCATTGAGTTTTATATCAGTGATTGCCTCGATGCCATCTCTAATGGCTAAAAAAAGAAGCGATAGCAGATCTGCTACATAAATTACGGCAGTAAATATGATAAAAAATATATTTCAAAATATTGATACGAGAATATCAGGAGCAAATAAAATCCTTATCGGTTTACGACCAAATGGATCGGAAATCATATACCATTTGGGCGCCAAAAAGTGATGTATTTTCATAGATTCTACGGTCGTTGGACATTAATCATAAAATAAAATGTAGTATTTGAGTTGAGTTTACGTGAATAACTATGTTTCGAACGAGTTATGGTAGATATATGTATTTAGCCTCAAGGCTTTGGATACAACTTTACTAATATTATAAAGAGAAAAGAGTTGTTTGTGGTTTGCATTGAATATGCTCCGGAACTACTCGATCGATTTCAAAAATTCTTTAACCATTAGAAAGCTAAGTTATCGAGGAGTAACATACGCTATCATTACCTAAATAGGGTCTTCTCAGTTGGGGCGTATTGGATCCGGTGGCAGCACTTAAGCGCGTTAGACGAGACCTTTATGGTCCGTCTAAATAATAACATACTCAATGGACAGAACTTAGACTATTTTAATCATAGTTATAAAATAATATTGTATTTTCATACCTGTCAGCTTTTAGGCTGAAGCTATATAAACTATTATAATAAGTAGCAAAAATCAAATAAACTTAATTAATTTAACACAGTTAATGGATAAGCCAAAATATTATGTGACTATTTACTAGAATTACGTGAATAGAAAAAGCTTTTTTATTTTATTTATAAAGTCCGAAGGGAATGGGAATTACGTAACGATAACAAGTGTACCTGTTATCGTTTGCTTAGTGACTTTCAATTATATTTCGTCTTAAGTCTGCGTAGGTGAGTTCGATTTTAGTTTATTCCATTCTAAGCTGTTGCTTTCGATTGTCATATTGTTTATAACGTCTACGTTTGACTGGGAATTGAATTGCAAAGTTTTCGATTTCCCCACACAAATTTTAGGGCTTGACAAAATGACTTATACTAAACCATCTATAAAAACGAATACTGGCTATAACAACGTAATGAATATTACAATTAATTTAATTCATGATGATCATCTATTCGGTCAAAAATATTTTAAACGTCTCTTTCTAGACCTCCTAGAAAGACATTATTATCATCAGCCCGTAGAACGTCCACTGCTGAACATGGGCCTCCTTCCGAGGGAGGGTTTTGCTATAGTCACCACGCTTGGCAGATTGGTGGCCGCAGTATTATGTTGTATCACACAAGGAAACGCTGCTGCCCATTCCCTGGTAAACGATTGTTATAGATCATGTTATAGCAATCGGGACTAACGGCTTAACGTGCTTTCCGAGGCACGAAGATTAGTTCCTCAACCAACCAGACCCGGAAAGAAATCTTAGAATTTGAACAAAGATTTCTTGTCCGGTGTGGATATCGCACCCACGACCACCGCGATTTTAAAGCGAGCCAAATACCTAGCAGTATTTGGCTCGCTACGGAGGTTATTCTAGCAAATCACACCTAGGCTATATTTTTAAAAACGAAATCGGGACTTACATGAGTGAAACCGGGGTATAGAAATGTTTGTATTTACTCACCGAATTGTAGGCGTTTTCCCCGGGGCACTACCTTCCTTGTTTGGGGTTTATGGATTAAAATGAACGATGTATTATGAATTGGGGTCTGGAATATTATACAAGATTGTGGTATTTATAGTATGCAGTACCTACGTAGGAAGGTATAAAATGTTATTTATTTAAGTAATAATTACATTACCCAATGATGTAATGTGACTGTTCGTGGTAAATTTTATAAGAATAACTTCCCGCGCGCGGTTTCACCCGCGTTCCTCCTGTTCCCTTGGGAACTTCATAATAAAATAGGACCTTTATGGACATACTGATTAAAAAATCTGTAAGATCAAATAATATTAGCAATGTTTTTAGCTACTTAAGTAATACTTTTGTTAGATTTAGTCTTACACAGTGTAATTTTAACAAGTACAAGTGCATGTAAATTCCTATGTGCTGAATAAATTTTACTACTTCATTTCATTACCGCTTCTAAAATATGTGAATGGTTTGTGCATATTGTTTGAACATGTTTATTTTGTACCCGTATTTACTTTTTCATAGGTTTTACTGTAGGTATTTAATTTATTTTAGCCTAAGCTGTGACCTGTGGGTGCACACGCCTAGCTTGTAGTTGATAAGATATAGGACACTAACTTTTGCGAAGCTCCCGTACGACGTAACATAGAAATTTATTTTTTCAACGTACAAAATGTTTTTTTTTTTTCGAGAAATACTACAAGGAACGGAACAATTTAAATCCGAATAGTAGTTTGAAAGCTGCAATGGATCACTT
The DNA here is from genome assembly GCA_947037095.2 of Nycteola revayana. Taxonomy (NCBI): domain Eukaryota; kingdom Metazoa; phylum Arthropoda; class Insecta; order Lepidoptera; family Nolidae; genus Nycteola; species Nycteola revayana. Next base: position 15,706,958 of record OX344858.2, on the reverse strand, counting down.
ACCTGAAACAAAAAGAAATAAAACATAGTTATAACCACATATCGGCATAGTCCAACGGATTAGTTTGTTGAAGTGGCAATGGGCAGGCCATGGGCCGAAAAGTTCTTGAATGTAGAACGCGGATCGGCAAGCGTTGCGTAGGACCACCTACTAGATGGACGGATGATCTGGTTAAGGCCGTGGGATCACGGTGGATGCAGGCCGCTTCTAACCGTAACAACTGGAGATCTATGATAGAGGCCTATGTCCAGCAGTGGACGTCCTACGGCTGAAATGATGATGATAACCATATATTTGCTATCTATCAATAAGAGTAGATTTACTTTTATGCCTGACTAGAGTAATAACCCTTATCTACCTGATGTAAAGTGGCAAAGAGGTCCATATAAATGAAAAGGCTAGCCGGCCTCTTCCTGTCGGCCCTTTCACCTTAGCCTCTGTGAAATCATCATCCGCCCGTATATCGTCTACTGCTGAACATGGGCCTCCTCCTCAGGGAGAGTATTTGCCATGGTCACCACGGTTGGAAGGCGGGTTGTTGACCGCAGTATTATGTTGTAACAGAGATAATGGACCTAGTAAACGATTGTTATAGAGGATGTTCTAACAATCGGGACCAACGGCTTAACGTGCTTTCCGAGGAATGAAAATGAGTCCCTCAACCAACCAGAAATCTTAGAATTTACACAAAAATTTCTTAATAATACCGCTACGCTACAGAGGTTGTCTTTCCCTGTGAGATACGGCTACAATACTCACGCACAAAAACACAACATATTTTTTTAAGGTGGAGGAGGTAATTTGCCATATGCATGCTATAATTTATCTATCTCAATATATTTGCTAAATTTCCACATCTATATTAATATATTATAAAGAGGTTGGATCCACTTAGGTAGCTGGTGAAAGGTTGCAGGTTAGCTAGGGTAGGATTCTCGCCGGGTGGACCGCGTTGCGCCCTGCCCTGTGATTGAGCGCCTGTAGTCGGCGCTGGTGATCACATCCTCTTTATATATCTACCTTTTTACTTCCGTGGCACCCTGGGTCGTGGTTCTAAACCCCATAAGGGTGCCCTCAGGTGTGTGCCATTTAGATATAGTGTGACCACTTGCAATTTGGATGCGGTTTTAAGTTCTTCTTGTAATAATAATAATAATAATAATTTAATAATAATAATAATTTATTTATTTTCTCGCCACAATACACATTGAGTACATATTTTTAGGGAACAGTTGGATACAGTAAGTATATTGCGGGAGACTGGTGCCTAAACTAGGCTTGGGGCCTGTATTTCAGGACACCAGGTCTCCACCCTTTAGGTTACATAATATTCCAAATCAGACAGTGGTAATATATAATAATTGGTTAATTGCAAAAAATATCACAGGACAGACGGACGAACTTTGCAGTCTGTAAATTTGTATGATTTGCTATAGTAAGAATTATCTGTTAGTTATAATTTTTTATCATTTATTATTTTTGTCTTCTTACATTGTAATTCTGACAAGTACAAGTGTATGTAAATACCTAAGTGCTGAATAAAATTCATTATTTCATTGTTGTGAGATTGTAGGGGTAATCTCTGGATTTACTGAACCGATTTTGCTAATTCATTTACCAATAGAATGCCACATTAATTGTGAGTGGCATAGGCTATATTATAAGTCAAGGTTTTTAGGTGGTAATCAAAATGAATACTTGGCTTTTAGTAGCTATTGGACCCAATACAATAATAATGTATAAATTAAAATTTGCATGTCACTTCTATGACTAAGTCTTAATTTATAAGGATCTATGCATTTAATTAAGACCGAATTATTTATTTTATTTATTTATTTATTATCATTACAGAATAGTGCTTAACCTTAGAGTAATATATAGGTCCACAAAACTGTACCAACACTTGTTGTAAATAAATAAATTCATTCATTCATTCATTCATACGGTAAAATAATTATGTTAAGAGTAAAATCTTATTAAAAATAATAACCACAACATTTAATAGATAAATTAATACATACCTATTGTTTTGAATATTTGCAAGTGCGTAAATAAAATTGATTTTTATTTAGTTATTATTTTAGTACCTATTCAAGTGAGTAAGTAATGTCTCACTGTTGCGGTCTCTCTTACTTTGGTCAATCATCAAATTGACACATAACCTTCCCAAGTCAACTTATTCAATGTCTTAAGTGTTGTTCTTGTTTACGAGAGTTAATGCCGAAACATATTGTTAAAACGCGACGCAACCCGATGAAACGCGATGCGTGTTGAGCACGTCGCGTCGCGTCGCGTCAGGTGTTCGTAGTGTGATTCTGGTCTATGGAAAACAATACATTTGATTCGACTCAACACGCCTTGCGTTTCATCAGGTCGCGTCGCGTTTTAACAATTTGTTTCCGCCTTTATTGTAAGCAAATATTGGAGAACCAATAAAATTATAATATAACTAGTCAGAAATATTAACGGGTAATAATCCTCATATAAGAATAAAACGATGCGAAGTGCTCTTTGTGCTTATTGTGGTATTACTCAATACGATAAGAATGAATTTTTTTTTTTCAACCATTGAAGTTAGCACGAGGTTCCCCATTGGCCGGATTACCCGGGGCGCTGCGATATGCAATGATAAATGAAAAAGATAAAACTACATAGTTTAAAGCCTGCACTTTATCGATTATTTATCAAGTCGTTTTATAAACGTAAATGGTAGTGTACTTTTATCATTTCATATGCACTCTTGAGAACAAAAAATGTCAAGTTAGAACTTTGCGTGATTTTATTTGCTTTATAATCTATACCTATATGTATAAAAATTACATCCTATCTTCCTGGGTCACACCTCACACGTCACACCAATTCTTTTTTTGCTATGTTTAGAAGAAGGTTCTTATGCTGTCATAAGAACCTTCTTCTCATAAAGAATAAAGAAATTGGGTGGAAAATTTGAAAGATTAAGAATACATAACCACCATTATAGAATGTTCAAATGTAACATTAGCGCTTTTGACGATATAAACTTTTTTAATGTCAATTTTATGTCAAACGTATTTAGTTTGACATTAAATTGACAGTTGCGAAATGAATATTAACTTCCGCATACGATTGTAATATTTAACGTAGTGATAACAATCGGTATCTACTATTCGTGCTCAGCAAATGTAATACGATCTCTGTACTCTATACTTTTAGTGTGCATTTCCCTATTTTGTATGTGGTGTACTCCCCGTTTCCCGAAAATTGTGGTTAGAAAACATTATTCCCACCCCATACACGGTAAAGGTGTTAACAACGCCACCGCCATTCGTAAGCCGTAGTATACGTACGTGCATGTCAGGACAGGACGGTCATCGACCGGAATTACGAGTACCAGGGTGACATGAAACCCGACCAGTATTCATTTGCATTGCTAACGTATAAATTTCACGAACGTTCGGACACGTTTCTCGCAATCCTGGGCTCCTATTAAATTTGACCGATTTCATTACGATTTGCAACTTTTTTTTTAAAATTGGGACTTTGAATGCGAAATTTTGTATTGGTCTCGGAGTAGCTGTAAATTGGAGAGTGGTATAGTATAGGTTTGTTGTGTTGTCGTATTATCTGTTTCGTATATTCACTGTATTCTATTTATTTTAGAAAGTGGTTTGTTCTATGCTTCACACCCGTGTAGCTCCCGAATGGATATTTTTGGATAAAATATAGCCTTCCTGCGAGCCAATACTTGCGTTGCTTTTGTTTTTATTCTGTGGTAAAAAAAAGTGTTTCAAAATGAAATATGTTGAATAAAATTGTCAAATAAAAATTGCCACAGATGAGTATATATATATTGACTTTTATACCTAAAAGTCAATATATACAGGGTGTCCCAAAAGGTTAAGTAGCTGGGAAAGGGGGTGACAGGGGTGGACACAATGGTCACTAGAAACAAAAAAAAATCCGCTCTGGGTATTTAAAAAAAAAATGGCATTTTTTTTAAAACTTAAAATTTTACTCCTTGTTATTTTTGATGTTGATGTTGATGACCTTGTTGTTATTGAAGATTACATAACAGCATTTTTTTTAAATACAGCCATATTTGTAGGTACAGTTAGCACAAGGTGTAAAATTTTTAGTCTTTTAAAAAATGCCATTTATTTTTTTAAACACCCAGAGTGAATTTTTTATATTTTTCTGGTGACCCTTGTGACCATCCCTATCACCCCCCTTCCCAGCTACGTAATCTTTTGGGACATCCTGTATACCAATTTGGTAACTGAAAGCAAACTTGAAACTCAATTATGTTGATTTGTCCTCTTAAAATATTTCCTATTTGACATAGTCTGCGCGTGTGTGCGCAAACAAATGCGCTCTTAAGTACGTGTTTCTTTCAAAACCCAGTAGACAGTCCTTATTGTTAACTGTTTTGACTTTGTTTGTGTTAACTGTCTTCGTCAACATGGTTGGTGAGAGATCAAACGCAGGACGGCAGCTATCTCATCGCGCTCTCCGATGCACAGATGAAATACCAAAAACATCGGGCTGCCAGATCAATTTTGTGCAAGAGAAAATTTCTAGTAACACGATTTTCTGCTAGACCCGGGATTCTAATCCAGCACTTCGCTAGTTACTTCTTAGGTTTAATATATTACTGCTAGACTAACAAAGTAGTCGTTGATTCGTTTATTTAATTAATGTGCACACTGAATTAAAAAAATATATTATTATTTTACAAACTAAAATAGTATTTCTGTTGGAAAAAGGACTATATACTTATACTTAATTTAATATTAAAAATTATATTTTACTTTGAATTTATCTTAATTTGCATGTCTTGTCCAATAGGAGGAATATATGTCACTATTATATATGCTAACCGTCTGAAAATGTATTTTAAAACCTGTATATTCCTGCAAATTATAATTATTATAAAATTAAAAAGCATAATATAATAATAAAATAAAAGTCGTTTATGTATTAAAATCAGGATGCACAAACGAAATCTATTTGTATAAACATGTTTTAATATGGTTACAGTAAATTAAGTGCAAAACGCAAAGATTCTTTCCTGAAAATCTTTTATAGATAAACATCGAACGTAAACACCTGTTTTACGCAGCACAAAAATAGCTGGGGGCATAAAGGTTTGCACTCACAGGCGGCTTCGCATGAACGCTGATCAAACGCGATTATCTGGTACAGCGGGTTGAGACACCTCACCGCACACTCGGTTTTTGATGTGCACACCCCCTTACTTTGCTTACGTTTTTATGGAAAATGTATGAGAAAAATGTGGAAGAGAATTATATTAAACGGTTAAATCTACACTAATATTACAATGCATGCGTAATGGTATAAGTCTCGGAGGTCGTGGGTTCGATCCCAACGCCGGACAAGATATCATTCTTTTTATATATTAGGTATAAAATATAAGATTTATTTTCACGTCCGGTTGGTAGAGGGACTACCGTGCCTCGGAAAATTACTTATTTTACATTACTACATAATAATTCGCCAACCCGCCTGCCTGACTTTGAAAAATCCTCACTCAGGAGGCCCATTTTCAGGTGTGGACGTTATACAGGCTGATAAATAATGAATAAAATGTGAATTATTAATTTATCGAGAGTGTGAACTCTATTTGGCATCTAATCTTTAAATAATAATACATCGAATCGCTTTAAAATGTGGCAAAGCAAATTGTCACAGTTCCTTATAACATGTTATTTCTATGTGAACATTTAATATTGACGTTTACTATCTCCGCTAATTAAAAATTACGAAATTAAGCTTTTAAAAAATTGGAATTCCGTAAAAATAACCACGCTTATATCTGTTTGTATGAGGACTACATCTACTAAAAAAAAAAAAAAACGCCCAATATCCAATATAATAAAAATGTAGCAAAAATGATGTCAATTAACTAAACAAGTAATAGGATCGCAGATTGTGACAGGTGGTGTTTCGAAAATAAACAAACCTTGTTTGTTACATACAGTGAAAAGGGTCACAACCAATCAGAATAATAAATGGACGTGTAATATTTTTTATTATATTGTTAAGAGATGAATTTATTTGAAAACAAGGTTTTGTCTGTCTGTCTTGTCTGGGCAAGGTGTATAAAGCGCGGGGAACGTAGGAATCCCCTTATAGCGATGATAAGCAAATCATACCACAGGAAAAGAATCTATAGATCCACTTAAACCCCGGTGTGCTCTTCCCAACGCGGTTTAAGATGGCACCGCGCTATTCTAGCTTAGAAATGCAGTTTCCACCCCTACAGATCCCGATTTCCGAGGCCCTCCGTTTCGATTTTTCTGTTTTATTAGAAGAGGTTCTCGACCTCTTCTAATAAAACAGAAAAATGAATATATAAATCAAGTGACCCAGTACTAGGGCCGCAGATTGGCACAGGTGTTGTCTCGCCAATATACGAAACTTGTAACCTGCAGTGAAAACGGTCACCATCACTCAGAACAAATATATACGTGTAGTAAATTTGGCTGGGAGACATATTTATATTGATTATTGTGTTTTTTCTTTATTTATTTTTATTTGTAAACATGATCATCATAGAAAAACTACACTGATGTAAAAAAATCTCGTTTTCGTGGCAACCTCATATATTAAAAAAGAAAAATATAATATGAAACTAGTGATCAAGTACCAGGACCACAGATTGACACAGGTGGTGTCTCGCAATATACGAAGGTTGTAACATACGGTGAAAAGGGTCACAAACACATAGAACAAATATATACGTGTAGTAAATTTAGCTGGGAGACAGATTTATATTATGAAGTGTTTTTCTGAATTGTGTTTTAATTGAAGTATAAAACTATACCATACTAAACTATAGCTCAGTTACGGAGGAGATCCATCCATGTAATTCACAATTCCGTTGCAACCTCTTCCAATTAAATAAACAATAACTACTTGACTCAAGTGACCCAGTACCAGGGCCGCATATTGGCACAGGTGGTGTCTCGCCTGGATACGAAGGTAAGAACATAGAGTTAAAAGCGTCACAAACACTCGGAACATAAAATATATAAACGTGTAGTATGTTTAGCTGGAAGACGGATTTATTTGTTTTTTTTTATGATTATTGTGTTTTATAATAATATCAACAAGATCAAAATATGAAACTATATCGAGGTATAAACATCTAGATACTTTATTAGCGTAGTCATGCTGTTTCACCCATATGATTTCCGTTTCATTCTTTATTTTGTAAGTAGAATTTAATGTCACTATTTTAATTATTGAATCATTTTAATAACGATAAATCTATATATATAAAACAAAGACGGGTTTGTTACAACACTTATAACTCGAGATCGGCTGGATCAATTTTCATGGTTTTTGTTTCGTTGGATTTGTCGTAGGGTAGGGGTAGGGGTAGGGTAGGGGTAGGGGTAGGGTAGGGGTAGGGGTAGGGTAGGGGTAGGGGTAGGGGTAGGGTAGGGTTAGGGTAGGGGTAGGGTAGGGCAGGGGTAGGGTATAAAAGTCCACCCGTGCGAAGCCGGGGCGGGCCGCTAGTTTTAAGATAAATAATAGACATTGTAGCATAATTTTGAATATATGTTGGATACCGGCCAAACTTGATTTCAGGTCCAAACAGTAGGTACATTTGGAGGGTGTCAGGACATCTTGTTACTCGATACAATTTTAGAAGATCGGCCTAGGACAAATTAGGTGTTATGTCAATAAATTTGAATTAACTTCTTTGACATAATATGTCAAATAAGTTATAAGTTTTAATGGCTTTAAGTAATACGATTATTTTTGTTATGCCATTCTTTGCGTACTACTCCCGTCTATGTTATTGTTTTTACTGAAACACGACAGGTCTATAATTGTTTTAGGTTTCTAAGAATTTAGTTCAATTCAATTTTATATCATAGAGAGACTTTTTATATTTTACCTGACTACGGCAAAGCAAACAACAAAATTTATGATTTTTGCTGTTTATTTAGCCGCTGTTTTGGCTGATATTTAGCCGATTCTACTAAATTAGCCAGAGTGGTATTGTTGTAGTTGGCTACAAGTTAACCAGCTGTAAAAAACGACTATGTTTGGCGAGTACCTACGCGTCCGTTCGTTTTTAAGGATGTTTCCGTATCTCCAAACAAAATCGTTGTTTTCGACTTAAGCTTTATATAGGGTGACTGGTAATTAGTGACCGATACCTAAATACATGATTGTGCTCATGATAACAAACAACTTTTACTATAGCAACAACCCTGTAATCGCGAAAAAAAATCAGCTGTTCCATACATTCATGTTCACATTACTCGTCAACATGGTAGGGAGCAGCTGATTTTTTTCGCGATTTCAGGTTTGGTGCCATAGTAAAAGTTGTTCGTTATCATGAGCACAATGATGTGTTTAGGTATCGGTCACTAATTACCAGTCAACCTATATATAGCTGAAGAAATGTGAGTAGTCCATATAAGGAAGCTCTATTTCCTCTGGTGCGAAGAACTTGGCGATTCTTTCGTAGACCCGAGGTCCGACTGGCCCGAAAACTGTAAAGTAGAACGACAGTTGAACAAAACTCCATCAACAATTCAAAATTCCTGAACCTTCGCCAGCGACTGCCCTCGCTGTCGCCAGTCGCCAGTCGCTGGCTTAAAAGCTAACTACAAATAATGCAACAGTAGTGTCGTTTTTAAACCATTTATTTAGGCTGGAGCCCTGCTTTCCTTTATATCCGGCGAAGTAGCAAAAGCCTCATGGCTAAAAAAATGCGTGGTCACGTTATAGCATCAAGCTAATTATTTTTTAAATCTGCTGACAACATAACGAGGGCAACAAAATTAATAAAAGAACATTTTGGAAACTCTAACGAAAATGACGCAATGATATGACGGGTGACGTCAGATACGAACAGTTGGTATGAAAATAAAACTGGCTAAAGATTAATAAATCATTGTCAAAGTTAGTTCGTTTCAATACTGGAACATGTAAATATTGAGTGGTATTCAATTCAATAAGTCACTGATGTTCTAAGTCATCAATCACCGGTATTGACATGACTCATCGCGGATTTGGAATTGAGCCGCTGAAATCTGTACCAATATAAATATCGAGAGAAAGAGATGGATAGCTTTACGGCTACCGGCAAATAAAGGATGGAGGTAAAGTAAGCTCGCGGCAATTTTTTTTTTTGTTTTTGTATTTTCCATTGATTTCAAAATATGAATTGTAATTTTTTATTATTATTTATGAACTATAGTAGAATAACCATATTTTTTTTATATTGTTATGCAATGTCGATAATTGCATGCATTTTCTTCATGTTACATGTGTACATTGAAATACTTCATATAATAAGGGGCGGGGGAGCTTAAGAGTGGTTTCGCACTACGTCCGATCCGAATCCGATCTGGACCCGTGAAAATATGGTCTGTAGTAGCCGTAGAACTATTTCTATGGTAATTTACGCACTAGATCCGAGATCCGTCATCCGATTTCTTTCGAAATTTCTAGACCAATATTTTCACGGGTTCGGATCGGGTTTGGATCGGATTCGGATCGGACATAGTGTGAAACCGCTCTTAGGCTACGTTCAGACGGGAAAATTTTCCCGTATACCATACACGAGATTTTGTCAAAAGTAGACACGACAGACAGTATATACCCGAGTACTCCCGACCCTTAGTTTGCTAAGAACCTTCCGATGCCCTCGTAGACCCGAAGTCCGAGAGGCCCGCGAACTGTAAAGTAGAGCGACAGTTGCACAAAACTCCCCTAAATAAACTAAAAGCCATAATCCCTCAACGACCGCCCTGAGCCGAGGTCCAAGTCCCACAGGGGACGCCCTCTTGCGCAGGTTGCTTAGTTTGTAGTGTTTAAACCATTTATCTAGGCTGGAGCTCTGCTCGCCTTTATGTCCGGTGAAGTAGCAAAAGCCTTCTGGCTAACTACATATGTCCGTCCGAAAAAAAAAAAAAAGACAGTATATAATGAAATTCAAATTTGTTTACACAGAATCCACGTAACAATTGAAGGTGTGTAAACAGAAAACAGTATTCGTGAATAATTCTAGTTGAACAGTCGTTCTACTTCGTTTGTGGTGCTACTAGGATAGCATAAGGCTGTAGCTGTAAAAAGAATAATAACAACGAACAGTGTTTAAAATATCGCAACACTGCTTCCAGTCGTAGTTTAACCGACATGCATACAAATCTCAAAGTTTCAAAGTAAGTTTCACAATTTGCAAGACTTGTGCAAAACGTCAAGTCACTGGAGAAAAATAGTACGACAGTTATATGTCGTCGCATTGTAGTGGCTCCCAAAGTTTTACAGTCGAAGTATTCCTTAAACGCTTGGTAAGACAGCTGTAGTAAAACTTTAATATAAAATGGAAGAAGTGATATTCAGTTGGATGTATTCAAAACGCTATGCGACAAACTCCGTAGCGTAGCGGTATTAGGCTCGCTTTAAATCTTGGACGTCGTGGATTCGATCCCTACGCCGGACAGAAAATCTTTGTGTAAAGTTTAAGTTTTTTTTCCGGCTCTGGTTGGTTGAGGGACAACCCTCCGTGCCTCGAAAAGCACGTTAAGCCGTTGGTCCCGATTGTTATAATATCCCATCATCTATAATAATCTTATATGAAGGAACGGGCAGCAACGTTCCTTGTGTGTTACAACATGCGGTCACCAACCCGCCTGCCAAGCGTGGTGACTATGGCAAATACCCTCCATTTTCAGCAGTGGACGTTATACGGGCTGATGATGATGATGATGAAAACGCTGTGGCAGACATTGGTAGTAAAAATTCATGTCATGTGTTTTCTGCCTAATTTCAGTTCCAGTGTGTTTTCAGCTAAGAATATACCACCTGTCTTCCCATGGATCTCGTAAGTAGTGACTAAGAGGCATGCACTTGATGGGTAGGTACCAGCTTCTCAGGTATCAGCTCAAGGTTACTTACTAGGTAATTAAAGAAATTTCCATCAAAGATTCTGGCTTGACGACACTGGACCTAAATGGGCTGTTGAAGTCAACAAGAAGAAGTGAAGCCAAAAGACTTTTGCTACTTCACAGTGCTCAAGCCTTATTAAATAGGTTAAAACTGTCTCCCAGTAGGACTTCAACCTCGGCTCAGGACTGTCACTGGCAGCGGAATAGAGGAATGTTGTGCAACTTTGTTTAATATTATTGGAGCCTAAATGAGCCTGAAATCGCTCAGTAAAATAGAAGATTAACTATCTTTCTGTCATTAAAAATAATATCTGTCAAGTTATATAACCAAACGCCAATCATCATCATCAACATCATCAGTCCGTATAAGGTCCACTGCTGAACATGGGCCTCATCCCGAGAGGGAGGGTATTTGCCATAGTCACCACGCTTGGCACGCGGGTTGGTGACCGCAGTATTATGTACCACACAAGAAAACGCTGCTGCCCGTTCCTTGACATACGATTATTATAGATGATGTTATAACAATCGGGACCAACGGCTTAACGTGCTTTCCGAGGTACGGAGGGTAGTCCCTCAACCAACCAGACCCGGAAAGAAATCTAAGAATTTACACAAAGATTTTCTGTCCGGTGTGGGGATCGAACCCACGACCTCCGAGATTCAAGGCGAGCCAAATACCGCTACGCTACGGAGGTTGTCAACCGCCAATATTCATTTTTAATATTGACAAAAGCAATTTAATTGCTCATAAAACAGAGATCGCCAATAAGCTGTACGTATCGCAGTATGCAGTAGCAATCATTGTCTTGCTAATTAAAACTGGCTGCATGCCCCGGGGTGGTGCACAATATTTTGTTTTCCTATATTTCAGATTTCAACGAATGATTATTTTCCATTCTACCAAATACGTGTACAATTTTATGTGGCTTTTGTGTTTTGTTTATGTGTCATATTAATCGTAGTGTGAACATTGAGAATCCAGCCATGACTTGCCAACGTCTGTGTAAAAGGAGGCCCATGTTCAGCAGTGGACGTAAGCGGACTGTTCAAGTCAATTTTATCAGTGTGTTTGAACTTTGTTTTACATAATTTTACGTTCGGTAAGACAAGGGCACAATTGCAATTAGCGTATGCAGTAGTATTCATTTTTTTGGCATGCAAATGGTTACTTTTAATGTGCCATTTGGTCGTGTTGGAAGGATCGCCTAGTTTGCGTTGCCGACTTGCTGTCCGCAGACCGTTGCCCAGGGTGCGCCGGACGCATAATAATTTTATTTAATACGTCACACGAGGAGGGTCCTTCACATGCACCTCGTCACACGAAGAGGCTCCTATACATGCATGGTTACTATTAATTATATTGCTATATTCTCTGTTCCATGAATTTTGTCACGTTTTTAGCAAGAATCAATCAGGTTTAGGGGTCTTTTTCAACGAGGGATTATCAGATAAGAATTGTTATAACTATCTTACCGAATGTGCGATATAATTGTATTGTAATAAAAATTACCAATTTTTTTTATTTTTAAAATCAGCGTTAATGTTCCCGGGATAGATAGATTGTATATCAGTCAGTTAGTCAGTTTATTAAAGTGGCAGGACCACCTTAAAAAAACTCACTGACTGACTAGTTTTCTATTGTTTTTATTATAGACATAGAAAAGTTCAAAAGTTATGTATTAAATTAATGTAGTTTTAACAGGACGGTAAGTTTCTTGGTCATTATAAATTAACGCAAATTGTCAATACCGGAGTTCTTTTAATATGAATTATGGTCTTCATTGTTCAACGTTATGCATTTAAATTGCTATTTACATAAGATAGATAGCAGTGCAGAATATAAGTTATGAATAAGCGTCGAACCAGACTAAGATTCCAACTTTCCTAACTAAATTTTGTTATGAGCCCCTGGGAGTGGGTTCATTTACAAACCATCACATCGCCAAGACCTGAAGGCAATTGCCCCTGGCTTGTAAGTGATTTTTTTAAATGTTATTCACAAAAAAAAGGTGGTTTTGTATATGTATTATATTTCCAATTAAAGTAACCAGGCCGTGGGGACTGGAGAGCCAAATTAATTTATAAAAACCTTGCAGTGGCCCTCTTTAGTGCGACACGATCTCAGAGTGCTATATGCCCGGTGAAATAGCAAAAGCATCATGGCCACAAACGTAAGTCCATAAAAATAAAATAAAAATATCTGAGTGGCTGGTTTTTACATTGCACAGCAGGCAAGAGTTGCCATTCAATGGGATAATGCTGCCAGCATTCTGGAAACCTTGCCAAGTAGAATAGATTAAAAATATTTTATAAGTTAGTTTTATTTTAAATTTGCTACTTTTATTTGAATAGGTATATGTGTGTTTTAGTCATTACTGTAAAATGTTATTTAATAAATTATTACCCCATCAAATCTATACTAATATTATAAAGATTAAAGTAATGCACCAAGGTACAGTAAACTTTCTAAAGTGCAGTAGCATCTCAATGTTTCTAATAACCTGTCCTAATGGTAAAATTGACATTGTCAATCATATGTGAGCGGCAACACAAAAAGCAAATAATGTTAATGTGTGTGTGTGTTAATTGTCTTCGAAGAAGGTCGTAAGTAAAACTAGTATTGAGGCTATAGTTTCATGTGACTGCTACTGCTACTGTTGCGAAGTTAATTAGCACTCATTTAAGTTTTAAGTATTCAAGTGTTGTATTATATAATTCATACATACATATGTATTTATGTTACTATCTAATATATAGCAGTTTATTTATTGAAGTGTTTGTGTATTCTTTGTAATAATTTCATTATGTATGTATTTATTACTTTTAGTTATCTAATTTCTTGTCTTTTAAAATGCATCTTCGATGTTTTTCTCTGCATCACCCTAAGGTTGGCTGGTAGAGAATGCCTTTAGCATTAAGTCCACCTTTGTACCACGTTGTGCATAAAGTTATAAATAGTTAAAACAAGGAAAAAATACAACATATTCTTTTGCTCTGGTGGCAAATTGATTCTATATCTATAAGTAGCTTTTATATTTATTATTAACGTCTGGCTCCGACTTTTATGGCTGGCACTTTGTTGTCTGCAGTTCCCTTGTAATACAAATAAGGAAGCTAAGCATGGTGCATAAATCTTATGTGGTATCTTTCAACATATTATGAGATTTATATATATTTTTTCGAATCTCATTCGCTGGATACGCGTGCTGAGTATGCAGCAAGTGAAGGTAAAATAATAAATAAAAATAAAAATCATTTTTATTTACGTAAACCAATTACAGGCACTTGCAAATAGTCAAAACAATAATTTAGTATTTAGTATTATTATCTATATAGAATTTAAGTTATTATTTTAATTATATTTTAGTCTTAACGTCTTAGTTTATTATTTAACTATATTGTGTCAAATAGCTTGTTCAGTCTATATTAGGTTAGAACAATTGTCATTATTTAGGTGGACCATGAGTATATAACGACGGACGCGCTTTAATGCTACCACCGGATCCAATACGCCCCAACTGAGAAGATCCGGCGCAACAAACTCAGTAGGTTATTCTACTGCCGGTTTTAACACGACCCACATGAGATGGTCTGGCGAAACATACTCAAATGGGCAGAACGTAGGTTTTGGTCCAGTTACTTTAACTATTTATATAAAAATAAACGAATTTGAGACAGAACTAGCGGTCTATGAATATAATATAATTATGTAAGTAAGTCAATTACAGATAGCTCCCAGAACATCACACTATTATGCTTACTACTATTTTATTTGGATACAAGGTCTCTAGAAATTGTTATGCAAGCAGGTTTATGAAGCCAAACGTCTTTATCCTCAATAGGTATATTCCTTAATTAATGCTATAATAGCCTTTAGATATGAGGACACGTTTAATATATACTTTAAAAGTAGGATCAGGCAAATCAGTTACATGACTAAGGAGTTTGTTATAAAACCTAATACAATTTCCCATAAATTATTTATTGGTTCTACTAACTCTAAAACCGGGTAAAAACATTTATTAACAGGAAGGGCACAATTTTCAATCATTTTGAGCTTAGCAGATTTTCTATGTTTTCTAGTGGCTTCCATATTAAGCAAGCTCGTATTAAGGATGTATCTACGATCGTATCTACGACTAACTTAACATTTTTGTCCCAGAATCTGATAGATATTTAAAAAAAAACATCCCATACAACGAAAAGTGAAATAAAAAAATAAATTGGATTAAGCTCATCGTGTAGGGCAGAGGTGGCCAACTTAATAAGGCCTATAATCGACTGTTTACTGTTTGCGATCGACCACAATGGTATATATAACGTTCAATCACGTTTCGTATAAGTCAATCTAATGATAAATAGGTATTTATTATGATATTATACGACAAACACTAACATTGTGCGTCTGTGGGACGTATTTGTAGACTAAAATATCACTTTTTATTATATAAGTTGATCGACTGTCATAGCTGCCGGGATCGACAAGTCGATCGCGATCGACCGGTTGGCCACCTCTGGTCTTGGGATTACGTAGATAAAACCCCCCAGTCTCGATATAACCTCATATAAAGTTAAAATTAGAGCGTCCCCCTCCTTAACTTTTTAAATATTATTAAAAAAAATCTGAAAAAATGTGATATATTATAAGTAAGTACTTTCAACAAAAACTATAGCGGACTCGGTATATTTATTTTTATTTGTTAATTATTTTTATACAACTCGACCAACTTATGTAGTTACAGTCGTCCTAACTAAATGTATGGAGTCAACCCCAAAATGAATTTAACTTTATTAATTTAAAAATAGGCATTTTAGATATGCTACGAAACCCTTTCATGTGCGTGTCACTCCCGTCCCCGTAAGAACTTCATAATGAAATATATATCATTCCTCCTCAATTGATGTGCTATCTAAAACTGAAAGAATTCTTAAAATCGGACTAGTACTTTCTAATATAAGCGCGTTCAAGCACACAATCAAACCACAAATATTTTCAGCTTTATATATTAGTATAACTAAAGATGAATACATATGGCTATAATACAGCTGTAGATATCACAGCTTACCTCCTTCCTAACTACATATGAACTTCTTTTTTTTTTGTCCGGGGTGAAATGCTTTTACGCATTTACGCCGCTGCTGCGTGTTCGCGTGCTGGCGGCGGGATATGTGGGACTCGCCCTCTCCATAGCGTGGTATGCTAAACCCATACCACGAGGAGAGGACCCTACACCATTAAAACCTCCCGGACACTCCTCTGATCCGCCGTTGGCGGGGGCCGGGTAATAAGCAATCCGGCCTAACTACATAATTATGTCTTACTTTTTTTTTATTCTTCTTTTTTCGGACGGACATATGTAGTTAGAAAGGAGGCTTTTGCTACTTCACCAGGCATAAAGGCGAGCAGAGCTCCAGCCTAGATAAATGGTTTAAACACTACAAACTAAGCAACCTGCGCAAGAGGGCGTCCTCTGTGGGACTTGGACCTCGGCTCAGGGCGGTCGCTGGCGATGAGATTGACGGATTATGACGTTTAGTATTTTAGGGGAATTTTGTGCATCTGTCGCTCTACTTTACAATTCGCGGGCCTCTCGGACTTCGGGTCTACGAGGGCATCGGAAGGTTCTTAGCAAACTAAGGGTTGGGAGGGCGAGGGGGGACGCGTCGCGTTCGCGGGCGCACTCTTCTCCGTCGGTTCGGATAGAGTGGTCTCTGTGTAGTGGTGCTAGTTTCTTGCAGTCTCTGTACTGCTACTGGTAAGTTGTGATCTCGTCGTCCGGGTCGTCTAGGACGCCCCGAATATGTCCTACTATAATATGAAAAAAAAAAAATTGGTCCCTATGGCGCAAACATCAAAGTCAACTTTAAATCATTATCTTTGTCAATATTTACTATAGTATCATCGATTGTAGTATTTTGAAACCCATCTAGTACTTCATACAAACAACTATCTCCCATTTATAATGAAATCGTTTTCCAAACAGATGATCAGCTTACATTGTTTGTGGAATCGATCCGACTATTCTGTAATATAAATAAGGGTTCTACATAATTACATTGAACTGACGACCTCCGTAGCGTAGCGGTAATCGCTCGCTTTAATTCTCGGAGGTCGTGGGTTCGATCCCCACGCCGGACAAGAAATCTTTGTGTAAATTCTAAGATTTCTATCCGGGTCTGGTTGGTTGAGGGACTACCCTCCGTGCCTTGGAAAGCACGTTAAGCCGTTGGTCCCGATTGTTATAACATGATCTATAACAAACGAACCAGGGAACGGGCAGCCGCGTTTCCCCTGTGTATTACAACATAACACTGCGGTCACCAATCCGCCTGCCATGCATGGTGACTATGGCAAAAACCCTCCCTCGGGAGGAGGCCCATGTTCAGCAGTGGACGTTATACGGGCTGATAATGACATTAAACTGTACACTTATTAAGGGCCGGTTAAATCAAAATGTGGTCGGGATTCATAAAGACATTTAGAATAATTTAAATAAATTAGTCTTAACTAACTTGGATTTAAACTTGCGACCTCTGCTTAACACATCCAGGGGAATCTTTGACAAGTTTATGTAGATCCAAGTTAGTTGAGATTAATTTATTTCTGACTAGCTGCGCCCCGCGGTTTTATCCTCGTGCAAAGTTTCAGCCAAATCCATTTAGTAGTTTTTGCGTGAAAGAGTAACAACCATCCATCCATCCATCCATCCATACTTACAAACTTTCGCGTTTGTAATATTAGTAGGATATAAACATACCAAATAATTTTAAATAACCGTGGGTGTTTAATTCTAGCCCTCAGAAGCATAAGGACTAGTTTACTTCAGAAGCATTTGTCCGTAAGTACCAGTTTTGCGATGAAGGCACATAAGACGAATGTTTCTGACGTATAATGGCACATCCGACCTTTTGCTTCTGAGCTCTAAAATTATATTCAAGTTTCAGTCCCGTAGCAGCCGTTTGGAGATCGATCAGTCTCTCTTTAACTTAGTTAGCTTAGCAGCAGTAACATTGTCATAGAGTATGTTATAACCGTTACCAACAGTTTAATGTGTCTTCCGAGACGCAGAGTGTAGTCTTTCTAACAACTAGATTCGAATTAGTAGGATACGATGATCAACGTTAAAATTAACTAATAAGTCGTCAAAACTCTTGTTAAGTATCAAATAAGTTTCGAAACTCGAAAGTATGGTAAGAAAATATAGATTTGATTATCGTGTTAGATAATCTAAGATTAATTTAATTTATTATCTTAAAGCGAGAGATTTTTTTTTTGACGAAACTCCTTTTGTATTCATTGCTGACAGTACACAATAAAGGCGCCACTCATATTAAACGAGCACTAGTAATCTAGATAAAATACTTGATAACAAAATAATATCTACGTATCTGTAGCGAATTCATATCAGTATTTATTAGAACAGGTACCTAGTGGCAATGAGTTTTGTCAACAAAGTCGTTCTAATCACTGGTGGGAGTTCAGGTATCGGGGCTGCAGCAGCACTCCAATTCACAAAAGAGGGAGCATCAGTAGCTATAGTTGGAAGAAAAGTCGACAAACTGACAGATGTAGCAAATCAGTGCACGAAACTTGGGACCACACCTCTTGTTATAGTAGCTGATGTCTCCAAAGATGAAGAAGCAGATACCATAGTCAGCAAAACGGTAGACAAGTTTGGAAAACTAGACGTGCTTGTTAATAATGCTGGAATCCTAGTCACTGGTGGAGTCCTGAATAGTGATATACTCAAATCTTATGATACAATAATGAATACAAATCTCCGTCCTGTGGTACACGTTACAGCTTTAGCTACACCACATTTGATACACACTAAAGGAAACATAATAAATGTATCCAGCACACTAGGATCGCACGTAAGCACTTTCATGTTAGCTTATTGTGTTTCAAAGGCTGGTCTGCAGCAGTTTTCTCGAGGAGTAGCTTTGGAGCTGGCTGCTATGGGTGTTCGAGTCAACGTTGTAAGTCCTGGACCTGTCGTTACTGATATTTTGGCTAACGCTGATTTGCCAAGCGATTGGGAGAAATGGGGCGATCTTGCACCTCTTCGTAAAGTGGCATCGGCTGGTGAAGTTGCTGATTTGATTTTATTTTTGGCAAGCGACAAAGCAAAGAGTATTACTGGTGCTAATTATATAATAGACAATGGAGTTTTATTGACGCATTCTGCCATTTAAATGAATAGAATACATAGCCCAACTTGGTTTTATCTAGTTGAGCTGGCCGAGCTGGCTGTGCCTGGCATCATAAAATTCTGACATTTCACGTGGATTTTACAAAAAAAATCTTTCATAGATGTCCTCCTTGTCCTTTTTTTTACTAACACAATATAAAAAAAAACAAATTGGTTAATTCGTTCTCCAATTATGCGCATAGGATATTGCATTATTGCAATCCATTTTTAATTATAAAATATATCATAAATTTATTTGTGATTAAATTACATTATTGAAAATGAAACAGTTTTTTTTAAGGCAACATAAAATATACCTAGTCAAGTTTTAGCGAGATTGAAGATCAGTTGTATATGTATGTTTAGTATTTGTATGTTTAAGAGGATATTTTATCATATTATACCGGAAAAGACCAGGGCCTCGATTCTGCTTATTTAAAATGCTTTAAGAAAATCTCAAAAGAGTAGGTAGACAATGTTTGAACATTTGTTTTTTTTTCCTATACTAGTAGGTAGGTAAAGTGTTTTACCTTCATTATTGTTCTGTCAAATATCTAATCACACAATTTACTAACTAGCCCGTTTCTATATGAGGAAAGTATCCGTTCCGTTTTGGATACTTTCCTCATATAGAAAATATACCTTCTAAGGTTCCTATCTTTGGTTTATTCTGGTAATTGATCTGTTAGTCAGTCATGCAGGACATATTTTCTAGTGAAATATGAAATATATGTTACCATTTTTAGGGAATTTCATTAGAGCGTCGTCGTTGGAAAGTCGATTTGTACGTAATTTTGCTTAAATTAACACATTTTAAATGTATAAAATAAAAGTGCCAATGCAAAACATTAAGCAAAATACCAAACAAAATTAACATTCATAAAGTTTTCAGTCACTGAAATTATAAGAGGGAGTTTAAAATTTAAATAGATTCAGCATAAAGTACCAGGGGAGCAGCATAACGTGGGAATAGATTAACTCGTCCGTTCGTTAATTCCGTTGATGTTCCGAAATGCGGTGACAATGCTAATGAGTTGCAATTCACCTGTTATAGATTCGTGGTACCCTGGTACTTGTTCTTGAATAACAATAAGACATAGGATTTATGTTCGCCCTTTAGAACGATATATTATTTATTGATAGTAAAATATTCAATGAAGTTCATTTTTCATTTTATTAGGAGGTTGAACACACATTGTATTATTTAACTGTTATATATACTTATTAAAAAACTTGAATATGTTTGTATAAATTCAATATGAATATTTTATTTCTTTTGTCTATGTCTTTAACTTCCGAATACGCTATCAGCCATTTTGTGACGTCATACGTCTAGTTTAAAAACATGAACCCGATCCTTTACTATTACACTTTCTGAGTCATGACGTCATCGATCTCGAACACAGATAATGTATATAGACCAACATGGCTGACATCGTTTTCATCTCTAAATGTCAAGCAAATTTTAAAATTTTAATTTTAGTGCTTTCTAGATCTCAAATAAAATGTTATATTTTTTTTCTTGATCTAGTAAAACCATTCTTAACCATATAAAAATAATTTCAAAAAAGAGTCAATTGCGTCCAGATATTGTTTTGACAGTGAATAGGGTGCGTAAAAAAAGTACTTGTCTATGAGCACTACTTAATAATGTAGATAATAGAAAAATAGGTTATACAATAACATGTTATCGCTATCTCTACCACTTAGATATCTAGAGTAACTTCTTCTTTATATGCTTTATTACTAGATCTACAAATTTTACTAAAACTGATGAAACTATTTATGCTAATATACGAACCAAATACATAAGGCCTATGCTATAAAACAAGAATATCAACAAATAAAGCCTTCATATGTTTGTGTTTACCAAATTCGAATAGAAATTCATAGATGAATTTGAAATTTAGACACGGTTTTGCATTTTAACACGAATGTATTCTATATGCATATTGTTAGTTCATCCGTGACGTGACATATGCATTCTGGATAGGCTCAAATCCCGATTCAAATTCTAACAACGATTCAGTGACTATACAAATATATATCTATACATATATTATTAAGAGGAAAAGTTTGTATTTTTGAATTTTTATATATTTGTTTCGTATAAACTCAAAAACTACTAAAAGGATTTCGATATTTTTTTCACTATCATTATAATGCTACATTATCCATTCGTAAAATAGGCTATAAAAGTCCACCCGTGCGAAGCCGGGGCGGGCCGCTTTACTTATTATAGATTTTAATCTTCGTTGGAAATAGATAGAGTTTATTTTGGCTTGATTGATTAATCTCGCCGCATCGTCGCGTAGTTCCGTTGGCCCTAGGTTTTTTAGAAATCGAATGAATACTTTTTGTTGCACCATAAACAAAACAATCTTTGACTGTACAGATTTTTTTTTCGATTATTAAATATAAAAAGTGTACATATAAACTTATTCTATTTTGGAACACATAAAAAGCATTTTTTCTTTTTTATAAAAATGCTACAAATAGATTAGAAAATTGCGACTAAAATAATACATAACACATTTGTACAATGTTTAAAAGAAGAATGATGGACATTATTAAAAAAAGTAGTATACAACGTTTATGTTGTTACAACACGTAACCGTAAAAAAAGACTGACGGTTTTGACATATTGCTACCATTTCATAGAATATAGGAGAACACGTTATTTGCCAATTAGAAACATATCCTCGTACAGAATTGTTTTATATAAAATAAATTGACTAGTTTTGTTCTGGTGTGAACTAAATATTTTTCAGATTTTTCATTCTCCTGAAAAGTTACTATTTATAACATACGTGGTTTTAGAACTCAATCAAAGATATAGTATTTTTTCATAAAAACACAAGCTATTTGATTAAAACCAGGAAACATGATCTCGTTTCTGCCTTCAAAAATATATAAATAGATGCTTCAAAACGATCAAAGCGAACGCTCAAGAATTCGAAAAAGTTGCAAAATCATCCTCAAAAGCAGCGCATTGACGAAGGGCTGGGTGCATTTAAAAAGTAAAAAGTTACCACTCGAGGGAGGAGGTTCAAAGAACAAAGAATATTGAGATAGACATGACTGGCAGAAAACAAAGTTATTTCTTAAAGGGTGAGTTTTGAAAATAGAATGTAAAGAATTATTTTCGCATTATATTTGGCTAGTATTGGTTGCTGTGGGGGTAAAAATATATTTTCTTGTCTACAAAAATAACTTTTCGAGTTATACTCAAAATCAAAATAAGTAGAAAGTATCTATAGTAAAATTATCAAATAATGAAAATAGATATGTTTCTGTTACAATTACAGCCGGTAATTCTTTATGAACAAATACCTACACATTAATAGCAGTTAACTCTTCTCATAAACGTCTATCTATAAATTTAAAATCCGTTTCACAATGTGTAAACCATTCTCTTTTATTAAATGTATATAATTGCTTAGACAGATTCGACAAGATACGAAGTATTTCCGTGTGTTCCTTAATGCCTTGTACGTCAATATCTGGCAAACAGCGTTTCTTCTCTTCCTCAGCCCGTATAAACGTCCACTGATGAACACACGAGATAAGGTTTTGCCACTGTAGTACCGCTTGGTAGGCGGGTTAGTGACAACAGCATCTGTCTGCATTAAAAATTGACTAGCCAATTAAATTTTGAATGCATACGCGCGTAATAATACGCGTAAATGTAAACTAGTTTAAATAGTGATATTTTGACAGATTTGATTCGCTGATCGTGTATTGTATGATTTTTTGTAATAGTAGCGTGCAAGAACATAGTAGTGAGTACCCGACTTAAAAGATTATCGTACAATGCTAAATGCGCGGCTCCACCAATAACTCTAGGCTAAGTAGGTTCTTGCTGAATCAAGTTGCTTAAATCAGTCCCGAGGGATTTTTTGGGACCCGAATACAGCTGAAATTTTTGAAAGCAATAGGCTAGTTGACACGTATGAAATTATGTTTATTTCTAAAAGTATTTGTCATATGGAACCTAAATGTAATAATTTCTGTTCAAAAAAACTTGAATATGTTTGTATAAACTCAATATGAAAATTATTTCTTTTGTCTATGTCTTTAACTTCCGAAAACGCTATCAGCCATTTTGTGACGTCATACATCTCGTTAAAAAACAAGAACGCGATACTTTACTATTACACTTTCTGAATCATGACGTCATCGATCTCCAAAATAGATAATGTGTATAGACAACATGGCTGACATCGCTTTAATCTCTAAATGTCAAGCCAATTTTAAAATATTTATTTTAGTGCTTTCTAGATATCAAATAAATGCCATATATTTTTCTTGATCTAGTAAAACCATTCTTAACAATATACTCTTTGTACACCTGCAGTCTATGGGCTAGCTATACACAGTCTAGCTACAGTGCTCTCCGTGTCCAGTATAACAATGCATTTAGGGCGATACTGGGGCTGCCCCGTTTCAGTAGTGCATCCGGTATGTTTGCCGAGGCGCGCACTGACTGTTTCCACAGCACCATGCGCAAGCGGTGCGCGTCCTTGGTGCGCAGGGTGCGGAGCAGCTCCAATGCTGTTCTAAATATGATTGCCAGCCGGATTGATTGCCCCTTCATTAGGCATTGTTGTAGTAGACATGTAATGAACAAGGCTTAATTTTATTTACTATTTTTATTATATATGCTATTTTTATGTGTCTAAATTATCCTTATATAATGTTTGCAATGTAATTAATTATTATTTTGTCTCTATTTCTTTCTGTGTGTGGTGGTGATTTATAAAATTGTCAAAATGGAATAATGTGCTATATGGGTCATGTTACCCGAAATAAATGAATTTTAATTTTAATTTTAATTTTTAATTTAATATAAAAATAATTTCAAAAAAGTGTCAACTAGCCTATAGCATAACACACAAATTACCCAAAATTGTCAGCTTAAATGTCATCACAGGTCAAATGCAACTACATTTAAAATTATGTAAACATCTTAGAGTAGGTATGGTGGTACCTTACATAAAAATTGCCACCTAAACGTCCAAGTTACGGGCACTAAAACAACCCTTTAAAATGAAAGTTCATTTATTTAAGTCGACTAACTTTACCATGAATTTCACCGTCCATTTCAGAGAACGTAAAAGTAAAATAACTTTTAAAAATAAAACTTTCCCAGTAGATGTACCAAATGTAATTTAGCATAGCCAAGGACCGTCGCCACGATCCATAACCATAAAATATTCTTTCTTGTTATACACATACATAAATCTTTGTACTCGTCATAAGGGACGGATTTAGGGGGGGTGCAACGCAATAACTCTCCTACCTTAGGGCTATATGCCAACTGAAATTCTTGCTGTATAGGTTTTAGTCCCAAACTTATTACACGTAGTTTTATGTCACGCACTTAAAATTTCACAATTGCGCGGCAAATTTGTCGGTACCATAATTTAACTTAACATACTATATTAGTTTCCCGCGTACGGTATCACCCGCGTAGATTTAGTTCCCGTGGTAACTTTATAATAAAATATAGCCTATTGCCTTTCTTGATAAATGGGCTATCTAACACTGATATAATTTTTCAAATCGAAGCAGTAGTTCTTGAGATTAGCTTGTTCAAGCTAACAAACTCCTCAGCTTTATATATTAATATAGATTTGGTTATAGCATACATTTTCTTAAATGATTAATTTCTTAATGGGTTTAAGAAATATGTTTAAAACCCTATGGACTCTTTAATTTACACTAAATTGCGATAACCGTAAGAGAATAAATTGGACAGTAAATTGTATATCAAACTTGGGACCTCACTCTTCATGTTCTCTTGGGGGCATCATATTAAGTCTAATGTGTCGACTAACTAACGGAGCAAGACGCTTCTAAGATCATTAGTGAAATTATGATGGTTTAGAAGATTACGATCATTGGATCCCTCATTAGATTGCTTTGATGCTGCAAAGAAAGCGTAACGTGATTTTTATATTCAAGGTTATAAACAATTTGCTACTATTTTGCAAACATTATTAAGTAACAAAATTTAAAATGTATAATGTTAGAAGGACTTTTTGCTCTTCTATTAAAATGTACTGGGTCCGTCTCTGGTCGCCATCTTGAAAGTGCATTTACCACACGTATGTGATATTTCCACGCGCTGGCAACATTAATCATCATTCATTTGGCAACCCAACCGATGATGTATCTTGTAGTGAAAGTATTCTTATCTGTGGTACACAGGCTGCTCTTTCTATGAATATTAAGTATTGTCTTCAGGAGCTGAAAATGATTATTTTGAGAACAGGTGTCGTTTTTTATAATATCATATTGATTTCCTATTTTAGGAATTCTCGTAACTACCGTTCTTGTTGCAACTTTATAATCGGCCCAGTAGTTCTTGAGATTAACGTGTTCAGGCAAACAAACAAATTCTTCAGCTTTATATTTTAGTATATTAGGTAAATTAGAGAAAATTTGTCAGCCGCATCATCATGTTATGATAATCGAGTTTAACGGCTTAACATACTTTCCGACGTACGAAAGGTCTAAATCTGCTAGATCCGGATAAAATCTTAGACTTCAGACAAAGAAGACTTCTAAGGTTGCAGTTTAGTAGTCCTCTTTTTTAAACAAATAATCTTAAACTGCCATGTGGTTACATACAAAGAACTGATGCACATATACAGGCATCAGCATCTATCAGCAGAAGGCACTTATCATCTTACTGAGATTACAAATCTGTCTGCTAAGCGCAGTAATTATTGCAATTTTCATCTACGACTTAACATTCAGCTGTGGAAGGAAACAGTAAATTAAAAAAAATCTGTAGTGGTGCAGGGGTCGCAATCGATTTTCTCCATTAAATTTAAGGAAGTGGCCGTAGCCCAGTGGCTAGGGCTTCTGACTTGTGATCTTGAGGTCGCCGGTTCGAAGCCCACCCATTGCACTACCGACGTGAACCCACTCGTAACACAAGCATTTAGCTTAGTACGAGGGGTTAACAAGAATAGTAGTAGTCTGCAAAACTCTGCTAGGGTTATTTTTTTATAAAATTTACCGACATCATCCGTAGCCTAGCGGTATTTGGCTAGCTTTAAATCTCGGAGGTCGTGGGTTCGATCCCTACGCCGGACAGGAAATCTTTGTGTATCTAAATTCTAAGATTTCTTTCCGGGTCTGGTTGGTTGAGGGACTACCTTCCGTGCCTCGGAAAGCACGTTAGGCCGTTGGTCCCGATTATTATAACAACATCTATAATAATTGTATATCAAGGAACGGGCAGCAGCGTTTCCTTATGTAGTACACCATAATACTGCGGTCACCAATCCGCCTGCCAAGCGTGGTGAATATGGCAAATACCCTCCCCAGGAGGAGGCCCATGTTCAGTAGTGGACGTTATATGGGCTGATGATGAGATAGATGTCTTTGATAGTTTTTTTTTACATTTTTTTCAAAGACAACCTTCTTCTTCTTCTTCTTTAAAAAGACAACACCCGCACTATGGAAATCAATCCCTGTATCGCGGAGGACTTTACAAACACACAATGCACGGACACAAAGTACACCCAGACTCATAACAACTATTCGTGATTTACACAAATAATTGCCCCGGGTGGGTCGAACCCGGAACACCAGTTCTCAGAAGAAACGTCTTTAACCACTGAGTCACCGGTGCGGTCTGAGTAAAATGCACCTCAAAGCATGTAGTATACCTAGTTCACCTTTAACTAAAGGTATATTCTAAACACAATTTACGAGGAAGAAGCAAGCAAGTGCTAAAAGCGAGACTACTAAAGTTGCTCATAAATATGAAACTCAATATCAATATTTTAGAGAAAATTTAGAATATATAAAGCATTTTATGTGTTGTAGTGAAATTTTGTGATCACGTTTTATAGCCTCTATGTACACTTCACTGTTTACCTCTGATGAAGTATTAGGCGTAAAGAGAAAAGGTTATTTATTTATTTTAAAACTTCTGCTCAAAATAGGACATTGCATTCTCTACTAGTCAACCATTCGGTGGTACAGAGACAACGTAGTAGGTGCACAGGAGAGGAGGTTAAACAGACTAGAGAAAAATATACAGGGTTATTTATAAACACCGGTAACCTCTCAGGACTATATTACTAACATCATAAACAACAACTTTTGTTTAACGACTTTTTACAAAACATAATACATTTACCAAAAACAAACCTTCAATATTTCGTTGTCCTATCTAACACATTTCAACTCTGTATTCCCCGCTCGCTATCGCTTAGTACTATCGCTTTCTTTTGCTTCGCATAGACTTCGTAACATTTAGAGCTTTGAATTTAAATATTTTTATTTTTGTGTGTAAATCTGATGAATTAAAATATGATGAATTTTTAAAAGTCATAGAACAAAAGTTGTTGATTATGATGTTAGTAATATAGTCCTGAGAGGTTACCGGTGTTTTACAAATAACCCTGTATACCATCAAGGGTAAATAAAATACATAAAAAATATACATTACTATATAAAATACTATACAATTATAAATACTATATAAATATATACATACATACATATAGATATAAATAAACTTACCGCTGCTGTAGTGATTCTGCCAGCTTCGTTATAATATGCTCACGAAGGTTTTTTTAATATAAGTATTGAAACCTACTTAAATCTATACTTAATGTATGAAGCAGAAGAGTTTGTTTGTTTGATTGCTTGAACGCGCTAATATCAGGAATTACTAGTCTGATTAGGAAAAACCTTTCAGTACTATCGAGGAAGGCTATTCTAAGGCAGAAACCTCACGGTTCGACAAGCCGGCTAACCAAACCCAAACAATGAACATCAATTTCTCTTTATCTGCATTTGTATAAGCAAAGTGTCATTTTTATAACTACGGACATTATTAATAGCTCCAATAACGATGCCAAAATAAACCGACCGCATACAAAATCATATTACCATAATAGCTATTATGTTAAAAGAAAATTTTAATCTTTAAAGGCATCCTCATAACATATTCTTTACCGTAATTACGGTTCCGAAATTAATAACTTGCGGTATTTTGTACAGCGGTCTTTGTGTATCAACTTTGCGGCCGGAGGTGTTAGATAAAAGAGGCTGCTTGTTACACCGTTATGTAACGTGTAACTACGTGTTACAGGTGTTATAAATTGTGATACAGCTAGATATCTATACTAATATAATAAAGAGGAAAGATTTGTATGTAAGTATATTTGTAACGAATTGGCTTAAAAAGTACTGGACCGATTTTAAAAATTCTTTAACCATTTGAATGCTACATTATCACTGATTAATATAGGCTATATTTAATTATGAAGTTCCCACGGGAACGGGAGTTACGCGGGTGAAACCGCGTGCGGGAAGCTAGTGGTGATATAAAAAGCAACCTCCGTGGCGTAGTAAAAATCTCACTTTATTAAGTTTCGGAGGAACAAAAAATTCTACTAATATTATAAACGCGACAGTTAGTAAGTATGGATCTATGGATGTTTGTTACTCTTTCACGCCACAACTACTGAACTGAATTGGCTATAATTTTGCACCGGGATAGGTTATACGCTGGATTAAGATATAGACTACAAAGCATCACGCTCCGACCCACTGGAGCAGAGTAACGCGGGCCAAACCGTGGGGCGCAGCTAGTCTTTGTATGAATTCTTAGATTTATTTCTGGGTCTGGTTGGTTGAGGGACTATTCTGTGCCTCGGAAAGCACGTTAAGTAGTGGGTTATAACATCATCTATAACAATCGTATATTTTAGTTATTTTTACGTTATAATGTTGTAATTTTTATTGGATTTGATTGTTTTGTTGAACTTCTAAACAGCCTACAATTACGATATAACTGACGCAGCCAAAAATTACACTCAGTACTTCAATCGAGTTATTCGTTCTTCATGTTGATTCGCGGGAGTTATAATTATGTCTACACTTAATGCTTTTTTATCATCATTAGGCAACATAAATACACGACAGTCTGCTCGAATAATATAATTAGGTACATATCAATCGGTGTGATAGGTAGCCTCTGAGGCGCAATAACAACGGCCTATACGACCCAGGTAAAGCGGAATTACTTACCGTAACGGTGCGTGCTTGACGGGTTAATATTCTGAAAAAAAAAAAACAGAAAAGGTTAGGTGTGCATATTAAAAGGTATGGTTTACGATGGGTTTTATTTTGTCGCAGCGTTGGTATAACGTATTTTGTTTATGCTTAGGTAATTTAAGTAGGTGTAGAAATATGATTATTACGTTTCTTGGTGAACTCGTATAGTATAAATATTTATATTAACTGCCGGTGTTAGCTCATAATATTAACGTAATAAGTTAAATTACAAAAATAGTATATAACAAAACATACTTTCATATAAATATAAACATTATATTAAGATATTATAATATACAGGGTTATTTTTAAAACACCAACAACCTTTTGGGGAATAGAAGTAATCATGATTATGAACATCTTTTACTATGGGACTAAACCTGAAATCGCGGAAAAAAAATCAGCTGTTCCATACATTTATGTTTACTTACCTCGACAAAATGTATGGAACAGCTGATTTTATTTTCGCGATTTCTGGGTTGGTCCCATAGTAAAAGTTGTTTACAATCATCAGTACTTTCACCCTCTAAAAGGTTATTGGTGTTTTAAAAATAACCCTGTATAATTAGTAGTAATTTTATGTACAAGGTAATGAACGCTTATCCCGCCATTAAACGTAACAGTTTGGCAGGAATTGTATTTTTTGTTACTTGTGTTTTTTAAGTAGTAACATATTTAATATTTATAATAAAAGTATAGATGCCCGTGAAACACGTGAAATGTATGTTAATTTTCATTCAAGGTACTTTTTTTTATTCATTTAAAAACTTCACCACCATGAAAGTATATAGGCGGACTCACTGCCATAGCCATTATCTACCAGTCTACCATAGGGTGGCGCGGTTTCATATAATAAATTGAAATAAAATCAATATTTATTCCATTTATAGCATTATATATATGTCACGAGTAGTTCAAGGTCAAGGAAGATAATAAAAGAGACGTAAAATGGTGTACAAAGGTAGATTGGTAAAAAATGAATATTGGTTATCTTTGTCAACTTACTTCTTTAGAGAAGAGAAAAGGAAAGTGTTTCAATTAATATAGTAGGTTCAGAGGCGTGACAAAAAAAATTATAATAACCTCCTGGTATTTGAGTATACAATGTAACTTTTATTTCACGTAATAAGGTAAAACCAAGAAACTTGTATAAACCTATACGCCAGAAATGATTACTTACTTATTACGCATAATAAAAACGTAAGCTGAAAGTGAACTCAATTGTCTTACACTGTTTCTCTCATCTCTTGGCAAGTAAACCATTTATTAAGGCTGGAGCTGTGTTCGCTTTTATGCCCGGTGAAGTAGCAAAAGCTTCGTGGCTTAAAAATATGTCCTTTCGAAAAAAACATTTGTCAAAATAGATAGTTAGTCGCCCAACCGTAACCGTCCTAACTAAATGCCCGTAGTTATGGCCAACGAAAATTTTGTTTGAAAGATGACCACGAGATTCGATCTTGTTTGATACATAGATTTTAACAAAATCTACTGCCCTTCCAGTAGTATATTTTATTTATTTATTTATTGAGGAAACCAACAGCGATACAATATATACTTAACAGAATAAATAAAACAGCTTTATATGGCTAATAACAGGTTACCCTTAATAACTTAAATATGTGAACACTAAAATATCATGTCTTGCGAACGGATACATTTGCAAAAAAGAAGTGAAAAATTGTAATTAATAACACAATTTATAAGGTTAAAGTTAAAGTTAAAAACACAATTAACTTAAGTAATAAATTAAACATAGTAAGAGGTGAGGTTGTGTAGCGAGCGTTATTGATTGCTATTCGTTAATAATAAATTAATCCGTTTTTTTAAATTATTTTTAGAACACAATTATTTCACAATTTTGTTAAATACATTACCTTTAAATACTACATCATTCTATTCCTTAAAATAAAACACAAGATATAGAAATACATAACGTTGGTGATATTGACGTTGGTGACAGTTGCTAATAATGTGTAATTTCATCAGTCAAGAAATAATATGAGTTTTAAAGTACAAAAAATTAATTTCCTACTTTTGATTTTCAACTTTATTAGATATTGTCACTTACGCGGTATTGCAGTCACACCGATGTTAATTTATTAAATTAAACATAGCAAAATAAAATGATTTAATGTCGTATTAATTGCTTAAAATAAGTTGATTAACTTATTCAGGGCATATGAAATTGATCTTTCCGAAAATTGCCATATAGTATTTATGGTTATATCACACTTTAAGAACAAAGTCAGACGAAGTACTTTTTTCAGCTCGCATTCTTGATAACAGTGAGTTTAAGACTAATAATAACTTTACATACAAAATTTCTTGAGTTAAACTGGCTAAGATTATATCGGTCAATATAGTTATAGCTTATAATGTGAAAATTCAGTAAAATGTAATACCCAAGTATCAGGACAGCAACTCAGCTCCACAATTAATCCGGCACTCGGCGACGGATTAACGTGACACGAGCCTAAAATCCCACGGCGCTCTAGATGATCCCTCAAATTGTACAATACATTCCAGACGGAATTAATAAAATTTCAACACGTATTCCATTTTTGAATTTGAATGTGGAAAATTAGTTTGAATGCTTCTGGAATCTGGAATCCTAGTAGTTTGAATATAAATTTGTTAGTAATCTCTGATTTTTATTTTCATGTTTCAATTTTTTTGTGGCTTTTTTTATTGTTTTTTTAAGGGAGTTAATCTACCTTCTTAAAAAAGTAGGTAGATTAAATAAAATATGAAACAGTTTTAAATCACTTTAGCCCTATAGGTATTTATTTAATGATTTTATGATGAGGTTACTGCGGGAAAGAGAGCTGATGAGAAAATGGATGATGGACGATCTTTCAATAAAGACTATTCTTATTTTTTCGACTCACATTTTATTTCCTTCAGTAATAATGAACTAAACAATGACTACCAATTTATTACACGATATATTTAAATAAATAAAACTACAAAATAGTCGATATCATGTTATTCAATTATATATTTATAACAAGACTGCTCATGTTGTTGTATCAGCCGGTACTAGGAGCGCATGACTTATGTAGACGTGAACAAGCGCCGCGCCGTAGTTCACACATGTTGTCTTATGGCACACTATAAACTTTGGCGTACAGCTGCATCTGTTAGTAATTACGGATAGATACTAAGTTTCTATTGCTATTGAGAAAATGATTATGAAGCGCTATTACTCTTTTGTATTTTGCAATTTGTACTATGAATAATTTTCAACACAGAGAGAAAACTGTTGCTGCTACGGCGTAGTTGCTACTGCTATGGCGTAGTTGCTACTGCTACGCCGTAGTATCCCAATGAAACTGATTATATACCAACTTAATTTAAAATTAATTTAAAAATTGTTGTTTATATTTACAAAGATAACAAGTCAAATTAAATATGAGTATTTTTAAGTTATTTTAAATTTAAATTCGCTACTTTTAGTTGTATATAATTATGTGTTTATATTCATTAATTTATTAATATATAAAGCTGAAGCGTTTGTTTGTTTGTCTGGTTTGCTTGAACGCGCTAATCTCTGGAACTACTTGTTAGATTTGATAAAATCTGTCAGTGTAAGATATCCCATTTATCGAGGAAGGCTATATTTTATTATGAAGGTACTACGCTAACGAGAGTTATGCGGGTGAAACCGCTTGCGGAAGCTAGTAAATTATATAATTATATTTATTGATATAAATACATTGAAACCATCTTGTTCTTCATTTTCAATAATTAAACATTTGAGAAAATAAATCATAAAAAAAGGATTGTCCCCGGGAATCAAACCCACGAACGATACATAAAGCTTATACCATCGGGCCACGGTAGACTATATAGTTTAAGGGGTACAGCCACGTAGCAAACGTACATGCATAGAAACTATAGTAAGTGTAAGGCGTACAACTCTCTGGGGAACGAGACAATAAAACAATAATAATAATATGAATATTTTCTCACCGTGTTCAAAATTGCCAATTCCAGTTGGAAAATTTTAGTGAAATTATATTTGTGACTGCTGTCCTAGCCGACGTAGGAAGAAAATTTGCAGACTCGCCACAAATTTGTAGTAGTAAAAATGTGATTGTACGTACGGCAGTATAAACCGGTTAATACTATCGGAAATTGTACTACAAATTTACTGGTAATTTTTAATGGAATAAAAGTTATTGATTCTGTTTAAATAAGAATTATTTTAATGCTAATTTCTATCTATATCCTATTGTAAATTCGTAATATGCAAAATAAAAATGTTTTGCCAATATTTGACGCCCGTCTGACAATATTGCTGTCTCCAACACTCATTGCGAAGTGTCTGATATTCAAAGTTAAGTGTCTGACACTCACAGTATAGTATCTGTCACTCATAGTATAATGTCTGACAGTTATAGTGAAGTGTCTAACAGGTTAAGTGAAGTGTCTGTGAAATGTATGATATCATGGACACAACATGTCATATATTATTTATGCGCATGTTCACCATGTTCACCCGTCTGACAGTAGTGCAGTGTCCGAAACTCATATTGCAGTGTCTGACAATCATAGTAATGTGTCTGACAGTCATAGTGACATGTCTGACGCTCATAGTGAAGTGTTTGACACTCATAGTGAAGTGTCTGACAGGTACAGGGTAGTGTCTGTGAACAACATGTCATATATTATTTATGAGCATAGACCAATGTTCACTCGTCTCTGACGCGTGTCTGACAGTCATAGTTACGTGTCTGATAGTTATAGTGTAGTGTCTGACAGTTATAGGAAAGTGTCTGACAGGTTTACTGTAGTGTCTGTGAACAACATTTCATATATTATTTATGAGCATAGATAGACCTGTGTTCACCCGTCTGACAGTAGTCTTGCGCAATTTACCCGTGTCGAAGGGATTAGCCCTAATTTTTTTATTTGACATAATAAAGCAGGAGTAATCAAACCAGTACGCATATGACGTTCTTATTTCGACATAGATTATCCATACCGGCAGCATCCGTTCATGAGTATAACGTGTGAGCACACAGCCATCACCTCCCTCGCCATACTAGAGAGAAGGAGGCAACCCGACTCACATCGCCACCGCAATGACAAACAATGTGAGCATGAGCACGAGCACACTGATAGCAGTATTTGAGTAATCGCATTTAAAAGGAGAGACAAAAAGTTGAACTCAGATCCGAATCAGAGCAGTATGTGGTGACCGACGCGCTGAGATATTGAGTCAAGTTATACATACGAGCAATTAATTACCTTCGAAATATGAACTACAATTTGAGTTTATCGCAATTATTGCTTCTGCTATATTATTTTTGCCTGATACTTTGGAATATACATATAACGTTTAAACTTAAGTTGTTTGAATACTATTTGAGCCGAAAGGTAGCCTTTAAATAATGGGCATCAGGACTAAAAAAAAACTATTTAATCCGTCAGTTAGATTACTACAAAATATTGGACACGTATTTTTTTATTTATCAAATCCATAAAAATTGACAAAGATACAGAACAAAAACAAACTATAAAGTTCAGGAGAGGAGGGCTTAGGGACCGTTCAAGTATTACGCAACGCAATTTGGAGGGGGGGGGGGGGGTCTCGTAAAACGTTACGATGCGTAACAGGGGCGGGAGGGGGTTTTTCTTACAACACGTTACGTAACATTGTTTCTAAAAAATTAGGGAATTAAACTCCCAAACCAAAACCAAAAAAAAAAAAAGCCAAAAATTTATAAAAAATAAACAAAATATGCAGGTGTTGCGAATTAAAATTCTCTTGTTTTATTTAGTAGATTAAAACTATACCAAAAGAATGTAATGCCACGACTCATACTTGCTACTCTAAAGGGGTGCCAGTACGTGTTTATGGGAGAACATTTTGATAGACAGTCACTTATTGGTAATCACCGTATCCTACTAATTAAAGCTATAGCAGCCCGTTACTTAGAACTCCGAATATATCACGCCACAAAAGTATTTGAACCGAAGGAAAAAATAAGAAATGTTCATAATAAACTAGTTTTATTTAAAGGGCAGTAGCAAAAATCTTGAAATAACTTAAACTTTACGTTTACACTCACCCGATGTAGGTCATTTGTATGGCGGTGACGTCACGCGAAATTGTATCGTACTATACCATCTTTTTACATAACTTTTTACGACTTCAGGGTAGAAATTATCACTTGAGTGTTACGTAACGTTTAGAGAGGGGGAGGGTCCAGAAAAACATTACGGTGCGTTACAAGGGGGGAGGGGGGGGGGGGGGGCAAAAATCTTCAAAAATTTCGTTACGTTATACTTGAACGCTCCCTTATGACGTCACTATTAGGTAAAATAGTACCTACCTAATAGTGATGTCACACGAAATTTCAACGCGCTGTATCTTCGTCATTTTTTGTTTGAGGAAAGAAAAAAAAATTACCAATCCAATATTTTTTCGTAATCTAACTGACGGACTAAATAGATTTTTTTTAGTTCACATGCCTATTATAAATAGCCTTCGCATGAGGTTCAATCTACTAAGCACATATTTTCGTGGGAATATTTTCTATATAGCCTATGCTACTTTTATTTTCTTTCGATTATATTCTCTTTTTTAAACCAATTTATTTGTTTCCTTTTGCAAAAGTAAGTCAATTAACTGCCTGTATGTATAATCTATGTCGGAATAAGAACAGAGACATCTCAGCGCTTCGGACACGTACTGTTTTGATTGCTCCTGCTTTATTATGTTTGCCTGGTACTTTTGCATTATTCTGAAGAAACTAACTAGAGTTGTTTGAACTAATTTCGTTTGCTTGGTAGTAACATTTACAGCCTCGTGGCTTACTGCATAATATATCCGTCCGAAAATAAAAACAGTTCTTAAACGAGAATTTAGTTTAGAATCCAAACAATCACGCGCCAATTTATCTATGTCGTCCATATTTCCATGAAATTTATTCTTAAAGTTCATACTAATAGGCTAGTTGACACTTTTTTGAAATTATTTTTATATATGGTGAAGAATGGTTTTACTAGATCAAAAGAAAAGGCATTTATTTGAGATCTAGAAAGCACTAAAATAAATATTTTAAAATTGGCTTGAGATGAAAACGATGTCAGCCATGTTGATCTATATACATTATCTGTGTTCAAGATCGAGTCATAACTCAGAAAGTGTAATATAGAGGTAAAGGATCGCGTTCGTGTTTTTTAACGAGACGTATGACGTCACAAAATGGCTGATAGAGTTTTCGTAAGTTAAAGACATAGACAAAATAAATAATTTACATATTGAGTTTATACAAATATATTCAAGTTATTCTATTTGGGTTTTATATGACAAATACTTTTAGAAATAAACATCATTGTAATATGATTTCATATGTGTCAACTAGCCTATTCATTTTTAGGTTTATTATATAAACCTCATAAAACTACTTTATTTGTTTCCTTTTCCAAAGTAAGTAATTAACCGCCCGTATGTGTAACGTGGTCTGGATTAAGTACGTCACACGCGCCGCCATAAATATTGATATCTCAGCGCTTCGGACAGCACGTACTGCTATGATTGCTCCTGCTGTATTATGTTTGCCTGGTACTTTGTTTTATGTATACGAGTATATATATCGAAGAGGAACGAATTAATATGGACTAGAATTGTTTCAATGCAGGATAAATATTTAAGTCATTAAGATTTTAATTTTTCACACACAAAGTTCGTGTTTCCGTGGAAACCTCATTATAGCTATTGGCTATGTTACTTTATCTTGTTTAACTTTAGTAGTTACTTTCGATAACGTATGTTTTAAGGTACATTTAAAAGTCTTCCTCAGCTTCATTCTCGCAAAAGCAAAAATCAGCTAAAGTCTCGTAAGAAGTTTCAGTAAACTTAAATATCCATAAATAAAAATAATTGAAGTGTCTGCTTATAATGGAAAATGAATACATTTTTATTGCTAAATGGATATGATAAATTTCGCAAAAGAAATTTGAACACAGTAAATCTTGTACTGTATAACAAACATACATACATATTCAGCAAAAACAGACTTAAAATCACTAAAACCTAGAGTCAAAC
Organism: Nycteola revayana; assembly: GCA_947037095.2. NCBI lineage: Eukaryota > Metazoa > Arthropoda > Insecta > Lepidoptera > Nolidae > Nycteola > Nycteola revayana. Next base: position 15,669,702 of record OX344858.2, on the reverse strand, counting down.
TACACAGCCCAACATATACCAAATTGCTACATGAAAAATAAATGTCTAACAAAGGACATTTAATCAAAACAAGGCTGTAACAACTACGAACAATTCTCGCAAACCCGCGTAACAACAACGTCAAATGAGACAGTACTGCGACTCTAACTATGAATTTTTGATTACCGTCACAATACAGAAGTCCAACTCCTATTTATTGTGACTGTATGTCTGTGAGTGCTAGATGTTCCGCGCTGTTTCACTCGCATGGATCTATTACCCGTGGAAACGTTGACTTAAAATATAATAGCCTATGACACTGTTTAATAATGTGGCTTCCTATTATTAAAAGAATTTGCAAAATCGGTTCAGTAGATCCAGAGATCAACTTTTTTTTTTTTCTCAAGTTTGTAATTAATTTACGTATTCCCACCGCCGCTGCAGCGTATTCGCGCGCTGGCGGTGGGATATGTGGGACTCGACCTCTCCATAGCGTGGTAAACCTCCCGGACACTCCTTCGATCCGCCGTTGGAGGGGGCCGGGTACGCATGAGCAATACGGCCCCCCGACGGCACTCGCGGCCAATATGGTACCGTGGGATCTCCTGAATCCAGAGATTGCCCTGCAACCTAACAATCTTTACCTCTTAATAATATACAAGCTTCCCGCGCGCGGTTTCACCCGCGTAACTCCTGTACCGTGAGAACTTAATAATTACATATAGCCTATATTAATCAGTGATAATGTAGCATTCAAATGGTAAAAGAATATTTAAAATCGGTCCTGTACTTTTTGAGCCTATTCGTTGCAAACATACTTACATACAAATCTTTCCTCTGTAATCTATACTAATACAAGCGGCCCGCCCCGGCTTCGCACGGGTGGACTTTTATACCCTACCCCTGCCCTACCCTACCCCTACCCTACCCTACCCTTACCCCTACCCTACCCCTACCCCTACCCTAACCCTACCCTACCTCTACCCTACCCCTACCCTACCCCTACCCTACCCTACCCCTACCCTACCCCTACCCTACCCCTACCCTGCCCTACCCCTACCCTACCCTACCCCTACCCAAAAGTATCCTATGTCCTTCTCCCAGTTCTTAGCTACCTCCCTACCAATTTTCAGCCAAATCGGTTCAGCCGTTCTCGAGTTATAAGTGTTGTAACAAACACGACTTTCTTTTATATATATAGATTATAAGGCTGCAGAGTTTGTTTGAACGCGATAATCTCAGGAACTACTAGACCGATTTCAAAAAATCTTTCAGTGTTGAATAGTCCATTTATCGAGAAAGGGTATAGACTATATTTTATTATGAAGTTTCTACGGGCACGGGAGCTACGCGGGTGAAACCGCGCGCGGGAAGCTAGTATTAGTATAGAAGCATATGGATGTAATGTTAAAAGTTTCCCGGCTTTCCTATGGGTATCGTAAGAGGAAAATTAGGGATATAGACAGCTTACCGATGGTAAGCAGCAACTCGAGGTTAGTTACCATCTTACTGCAATAACCAATCCAATAGCCAAGCGTGATGATTACGGCAAAATCCTTCAACCTACCTTAGCTTACCAATGTCTGTTCTGTTGAAGAAAGAAATTTAAAGATGTTTAATAGAAAAAGAATTATTGTGGGTATTTTTATCTGCTTTAATAGTAACAACCTTCGCATAGTTACCCTCCAGGTCCCGTAGTCCCCTCTTAATTCTATGTTATTTGCTATATGTAGCTTTCTAGAGTAGAAAAGTTAAAAGAGATTATTCATTTGAAACAGCAATACAATATCGTCTTTAAGATATTATTAGTATAGATTACTATATTCCCCTTTCAGCACCAATATTTTGAGCACCAATGGGTGAAGCATCACAGATATTTTAAACAGGAATAGTTATGGTGCTCAAAATTTGGTGCTGAAAGAGGAATACACCAGGAAATGTTTAAGGGCCTTTCATTTTCATTGGAGTAACACCATAAATCTATTCCTCTTTAGCTGAAGTGAAGCTGTGTATAGGTAACGGTGATAATATAAAATATTTCTTTACTGTTTCCCATTCTGTAAGCCCAACGATGCTATAAAAACTTAAGTTGAAATTTTCCTTTCTTCATTCTTTTAACTGAGAGTGCAAGAGCCTGCTTATCTCAATAAGGATCTGACGAACCATTATGGCGGAATAACCATTACGCTATAATGGTCGCCATATTTATATACTGTTTTAAACTTTACTTACTTACACAGTATTCTACTTAATACGAGTAAACGCGTAATTTATGGGAATGGATATTTGCTTTGTTCTTACGCAAATACTTAACGGATCTGGTTGAAATTTTGATCAGATGCAGTTTATTCGCTGAAATCATATTTATGCTTTAATATTATTATATCACATCTCATCTCGCAAAAATACGCAGACTAGCATCCACCGTGAGTCGGTGTTAGCAATATGAAATCAATTTGTTTTTAAATTTTAATTTGTTGTATCTTTTATTTACATACATGGATTTATTGGGCACGATACACAAAATAAAACGTAAATTACCACACTGTTGTTTTTCTGTAATTTATCTGTCTGTTGGGCGGTAGGTCATTTTGACACGTTTTCATTTTTCCCAGCGTGAAATATAGCCTTTGTTCGGCGTTATCGTGGGATTTAAAGCCTGCGTGTTTGTGTGAATAATTTATATATAAAATACTATAGTTGTGTGGTCATGTTGGTGTTCAATGTATTTTCTGTTTTTTTTTTGTTACAATTTTTGTAAATGATTAAATGTTCATCTAATATTAAGGGTTTGTAACATAGTATTAACAACTGTTATAACTTAAATCTCAGTATGTGAAAGTATCTGCGGACTTTGTAAGCAATTTCTGCCAGTGCCTTGTAATGATTGTAAAAGGATCATCACCGTTGAAATTAACTTATATATCAAAACCGTTGTTTATTGTCAAATGAAAACCTGCGTTAAGGCGGAAAAATATTATTAAAACGCCACGCCACCCGACGACACGCCACGCGTGTTGAGTCGAATCAAATGTACCTATTGTTTTCTATAGACCAGAAACACACTATGAACACCCGACACGACGCCACGCGCGTACTGATGCACAAGTGTTGACACGTGGCGTGGCGTGGCGTGGCGTTTTAATAATGTGTTTTCGCCTTAATGTATAATAATATGAATCATACAAAATCTAACGCCAAACGCCTTCTTAATTTGTGGTTCTGAAACTGAACTCATTTTGACAGTGAAGTTAAACAAAATAGCTTTGTCTTTTGATTGTTGCTTTCATTGACTTTTGAGAAACCGGCAGGCATATTGTGTAAATAAATGCGACAACGATAAGGTGGTAATTTCACGATTGTGCCGTAAATAAATGCATTTTCTTTCTTTTTTTTTCTAGCAGACGAATCACACTTTCAATTTCAGATCTTGGTTGCCATGGCAACTTAAAAAAATATGACTGATGACTGATGTCATTATGACATATCACAAAGCGATATTTTTTAACGTTTAGCAAGTCATCCTAATTCGCAGTGGCATCTTTTATGTGCCGGTTTCTCAAACGTCAATGAAACCTAAATTTAAAGTTAATCTACCTTCCACACGTCTATACAATATTTCATCATCGAACATTTATAAAATATATAACTACTAGCGAACCGCCCCGGCTTCGCACGGGTGCAATGCTAATGTATCATACATAAATAAACTTTCCTCTTGAATTACTCTTATCTATTAAAAAATACCGCATCAAAATATGTTTCGTAGTTTTAAAGATCTAAGCATACATAGGGTCTTTTTCTCTTTACTAAATTATTATTGTTATAAGAGAGAACTTTGTGAATTAAGCTTCCATTCATAAATCATCAAACCGATAATTTACTATGCGCTACGCAAATCCATGATTGAAAACTTCCGATGTCAAAAGTTATATGTACAACTTCTTACCTTTCAATTCCATGCCTTCGGTGATTTGATCTAGAGCCTAAAATTGTATGAATAATCAGAGCCACTTATCACCTTTATCGACTCATGGTCTTCGATTGAGACAGCTGCAATATAATTTGGAATGAACATTCGCGCTAGCAACATAACGTTAAATGTAACATACGCATCGGAATAATTATTCCGCTGATAATTAGCGCATTTCACAAATGCAATTGGGCAAATTGCGCAATGCATATTGTTATTGTCATTGTTATAAAAGTTAAATACTTAATTATTTTAAATTCCAATTCATTCGATATAATATTCCAGTTTAATGTTCATAAAAAGATAAGGTTTTGATTTTTTGCATTTAGTTATTTATTTTAGTTAGTAATAATATTTGTTAGTTTTAGTTTAGATTACTCAGTTTAGTTATATGTACGGATTAATGTGGCATGTGTATTTAGGTACATATAGCTCGAAGAATTGACGGCCGATGGAGTAGAAAGTTCTCGAGTGGATACCACGAACTGGCAAGCGCAGCGTAGTACGACCGCCTGCACGATGGACCGACGACCTCATAAAGGTCGCGGGGAGTCGGTGAATGCAGGCCGCTAGCGATCGTTCCCGCTGGATATCGATGGGGGAGGCCTATGTTCAGCAGTGGACTACTTTTTTTTATTTTCTTATTTATGACGGAGCAGCATTTGTCTAAATTTATTAATCTCAATTTTGACTTCGAGACTTGCAGTATTGTTGTTAACCCATCGTGTTAAGCTAAAATGCTTATGTTACGAGTGGGTTCACGTAACTAGTATAATAGGTGGGGATCGAACCGTCGACCACAAGATCACAAGTCTGATGCCTAGCCTGGGCTACGGCTGTTTAATACAAAAACCCACTACATTACAGACGTATCGAATATTTCGTTTAAAAAGCTTGATATATTGTATTACAAAGTATCCTAAGTATAGCTTAGGATGTTTCACACGTTTTCCACACGGATAATCTCAGTATAATCCGATATAAGCTTCCATCGTTCAATGTACATGAGCCGTCCTTAAGATCAAAGGGAACCATTGGACGAGTTTATATCTTTAGCTATTAGTTAAATAAGGTGTTGGCGACAGAATTTGTAACTGTTTTTACTATGATTTTATTAACACCGCCATCTTTTATAAAACTTAAGAATTGTTCTTATGACATGACTTGATATTTAAATAAATATGACGTTTTTGGTGCATCCTAGTGTGGGCTCAGATATTAAAGGCGGAAACATATTGTTAAAACGCGACGCGTGTTGAGTCGAATCAAATGTATTGACCATGTATTACCAGAATCACACTATGAACACCAGACGCGACGTCGCGTCGGGTGTTCATAGTGTGATTCTGGTAATACATGGTCATAGTGTGATTCTGGTCCGTAGAATACAATACTTTTGTTTCGACTCAACATGCGTCGCGTGTCGTCAGGTGGCGTCGCATTTTAACAATATGTTTCCGCCTTAAATATGACGTCTTTGGTGACTCCTAGTGCGGGCTCGTATCGCGAGATGGTCTAAGACGGTCATATTTATATTTGAATCCTTTTCGAAGAAACAGTTGAACAATTTTTTCACTGTCATGTGTATTTTCTTTGTAGCAAAGATTACAAAAATGTCTGATATTGAACGTTAAAATTAAGGCGGAAAAACATCATTAAAACGCGACGCGACCCGTTGAAACGCGACGCGTGTTGAGTCGAATCAAATGTATCGTTTTCTATAGACCAGAATCACACTATGAACATCCGACGCGACGCCATGTGGGTGCATATCGGGTGTCGTCGACACGTTGCGTTGCGTCGCGTGTTAATAATGTGTTTCGGCCTTTAGCCGTGTCCTAAGCTGCACCTTTCGTCTCAACCAAAAAACGTGTTTATAATAAGGTTTAATTTCATATAAAAGTAACTGGACCCAAACTTCTTGGACATGCCCATCTGAGTATGTTTCGCCGGATCGTCTCGATGAGGCCGCGCTGAAACCGGCAGTAGAATAACCCCACTGAGTTTGTTTCGCCGGATCTTCTCGGTTGGGGCGTATTGGATCCGGTGGTAGCACTAAAGCGCGTTCGTCGAGATACTTATGGACCATAAGTATCTCGACGAACGCGCTTAATAATAACATAACATACCTACTCAAAGGACAGAACTTAGATTTAATCATAGATATAAAATAATACAATAATATTGTACTTTCATACCTGACAGCTTTTAGGCTAAAGTTATATAAACTATTATTATACGTAGCAATAAAGAAATAAAATTAATTAATTAAATAAAAAATAAGCCAAATATGTTTTGACTATTTACAAATACCTGTAATAGGTTTACGTGACTAAAAACTTTTTTTATTTATTTTATTTATTTATGTCAAGAAATATTTTCGTTATGTTTGTTTTAAAGGCCGTAAAACCAATTTGCTACATTTGATTTCAACCTTATTAGCTACTAGCGATCCGCCCCGGCTCGCACGGGTGCAATGCTGATATATCATACATATAAACCTTCCTCTAGAATCACTCTATCTATTAAAAAAAACCGCATCAAAATCTGTTGCGTAGTTTTAAAGATCTAAGAATACATAGGGACGGACAGACAGCGGCAAGCGACTTTGTTTTATAATATGTAGTGATTGTCACTTATGCGGCATTACATTATCACCGACGATATATAGAATACGTGCTGTTGTCCGCGTATATAAATAAGGCTAGAGCACTGTTTGTCTTTATGCCTAGGTTTAGTATCGAATCGGCAACCTTGAAGTCTTAAGGCGAAATACAGGGTTATTTGTAAAACACCGGTAACCTCTCAGGACTACGTTACTAACATCATAATCAACAACTTTTGTTCTACGACTTTTAAAAATTCATCATATTTACACACAAAAATAAAAATATTTAACTTCAACGCCCTAAATGTTACGAAGTCTAAGCGAAGCAAAAGAAAGCGATAGTACCGACAATAGCGAGGGGAGCGGGGAATACAAAGTTGAAATGTGTTAGATAAGACAACGAAATATTGAAGGTTTGTTTTTGGTAAATGTATTATGTTTTGTAAAAAGTCGTAGAACAAAAGTTGTTGTTTATGATGTTAGTAATATAGTCCTGAGAGGTTACCGGTGTTTTACAAATAACCCTGTATAGACACAATCACAATCACAATTTAAATTCAACGTTACATACAGTATGGTACAAATTTATAAAGCTTAAGTTTGTAACGTATGGTCTATCCGACTTTTTGCTTCTGAGCTCTAAAATTATATTCAAGTTTCAGTCCCGTAGCAGCCGTTTGGAGATCGATCAGTCTCTCTTTAACTTAGTTAGCTTAGCAGCAGTAACATTGTCATAGAGTATGTTATAACAACCGTTGCCAACAGCTTAATGTGTCTTCCGAGGCACCGAGTGTAGTCTTTCTAACAACTAGATCCCAAAAAGTATTTCTGTTGTTACTCAAAGGTTTTTTCGATACGAGAATCGAATCATCGACTTTATTATGAAATTTTGGGCCCCATACATATGGTTGCATAAAATTTTCATACTATCTACTCTTAAAATGTATATTTAGTTATATTAATACAAATACATGCCAAATCATTTTAAATGATGTATACCTACAGTATTATTGTTAAAGACAATCAGTCAACACAAATCTCCATTGAGCTCCTATTCGTGGATAACACAAATAATAATTGTCCCGAATGGTAATCAAACCCAGAACACCACGTCTCAGAAGCTACTGCCGTCAAAATATTTTTTTTTCCGGTGCGAAATTCTTTTCCGCATTCCCACCGCCGCTGCAGCGTGTTCGCGCGCTGGCGGTGGGATATGTGGGACTCGCCCTCTCCATAGCGTGGTATGCTAAACTCATACCACGAGGAGGGGACCCTACACCACTAAAACCCTCCCGGACACTCCTTCGATCCACCGTTGGCGGGGGCCGGGTACGCGAGGCAATCCGGCTCTCTGAAGGCACCCGCGGCCAAATTGGCGCCGCGGGGTCTCCTGGGTAAGGGATATACAACAGACGGATGGGCAGCAGTATCTTTTAGCTCAAAGACACTCCCATCTTACTGCAATCACGAATTTGACAGCCAATTACCGTGGTAGTTATGGCAATATGACTCAGACTTGCAAAGCAAAAGCAATCCGACCCAACTGCCGTCACCCCTGAGCTACCGGTGTAGTCTATAATGATATTTATGTCCCGCAACTGTCGTTAGGATATCGATTAGTCTCTCCTTAACTTAGTTAACTTGAGTCTAGAATGTAACATGTTATTGTAAAAGCACCAACTTCGGTAAATCTTAATATGTAAGAGTTTTAAGATTTACCGACATGAGTTGGTAAATGTAATGAATATACCAATTCGTGTCAATGTATTCATGAAAATGGGACGAATTTTTTGGGCTTTTACCATTAGAATTGAGTTTGTGTTAGGTATTATAATTTCAGGAGTGCCCGCTACATATTTATTGTAGGTACCCCTAGAGGGATACCCAAAAGACGAGACAGGTCCTTGGGTTCTTCATTATCGGCTGGAGAAGGAACTATCGGGGCCTTTTAAGTGGAGATGTCCACTCCACGCGCAATTAGCGCGCCGCGAATTTCTTTTGGAGGGTTCGCGGGTCCCGCATTGCCTTCGCTGGCGCGAGTAACACTAATTTCTTGTTTCCTGCGAGAGCGTACGGATGCGTAACGCATTTTACCCCGGCACAATAAAAGGATATATTAAAATTTACCATGTATAACAAAAAAAAAAAAAAGAATACCCAAAACTGTTTGGATTTTTATTAACATTTACCAACTCTTGTAAATCATCAGGTTTTACTAGAAAATCTTAGGATTCACCGTAGTTCGAGCTTTTACGGTAACATGTACACAAAATGTTTGCCTTCGCCGTGTGCTGTATTTTGACTGCAGTAGCCTCTGTGTTGAAGTGGATTTGTGGTACGGTAGGAAATTCGAGCTATTTTAGGTAACATATTGTGAATTATTTTCACGTAAATACGATAAGAAGTTTATGTGAGCTAACTGTGTGGTGAAACTTCATGCTAATTTTGATATAGCTAGTTTTACACCCGGTTTTTTAAAATACTACTATCAAATCAACTAATACAAGTCTTTTTTTTATAAAATAAAGTTCATACTTTGTCTGTACATCTTTACTTATATATGAAGCTGAAGACTTTGTTTGTTTGTGTAACCGCGCAAAACTTAGGTACTGTTGTTCCAATTTGAAAAATTCTTTCAATGTAAGATAGCCCATTTATCGAGGAAGGCGATAGGCTATATAGGCTATTATAAATTTAACATGGGAATGTGAGCTATGCATGTTCAAGCACGCGTAGAAAGATAGTAGGTTGTGGTAGCAAAAAGTAAGTACCGACCACTTGTACGTATAGATGCAGTTTATTTTTTTTGTATACCGACATTATAGTGGGTCGAACCCACAATACCAATTCACTAATTACCGCAAACATTGAACCACAAATGTTTAATTGAAATTATTTACTGTACCGGATACTTTTGGATCTAATTTAACCGTAAATCTATTTTGACCACAATTATAATTTTAGAACACACTAGCTGCGCCCCGCGGTTTTACCCCCGTTACTCTGCTCCAGTGGGTCATAGCGTGATGTTTTGTAGCCTACATGTTAATCCAGCGTATAACCTATCTCGGTGCAAAATTCAGCCTATTCCGTTCTGTAGTTTTGGCTTGAAAGAGTAACAAACATCCATCTAATTCTTACTTACAAACTTTTGCGTTTATAATATTAATAGCATTAGTTCTCTTTTTATATGAGAAGTGAAATATTATACTCTAGTAGATTTGATTATAATTCACTAAAAAAATAACACAATTACAATAATCTTAGAAACCAGTAGTGTCGCTGCGACACGTCGTTTGCCGCTACTTCATGTCGTCCGCTTCCATCTTGTAACTTTACTGTTGTCCGTGACTTCGTCTGCATAGCTATCAAACGATGAAAGTCCCAACTTAATCGGTACTAACGTTTTGGAGATTAGGGGGAATATATAGACAAAGTGTGTGTAAGTGTATTAAATAATAATAATAATAATCCCCATGAATGCCTTTCAAATGACCGGGTCCCCATGGGCCCGTGGCAGTGAAATGTACCAACATAATAATAATAATAATGTTTTATTTTCACCACAAATGCTTTCAAAATCAGAAAATAAGCACCCTGTGGTGCCACTCGTGGGGCTTGGACTTACGGAATGGTAATTTCAGATTTGTCTCGTCTCCGTCGAGTCGGATAGAGAATCCAACTACCCACAAAGCGTGGTAACTTTGATAAGTGGGGTCTGTGTCCAGCTGTAGACGTTAACAGTATTATGATGAAACAATGAATACACCGTACGTAAGCTTCTCAAAGATATACTGTAGTTTGAACAAAAGCTATTGTCTCGTATATATGTATCTTTGTTACCGAAATAGTAACAAATTGAGTATATACTAGGTTAATGTAGCTTCAATAACAGACTAACAATAATATATATATATATATATATATATATATATATATATATATATATATATATATGTTACGGCTAAAGGTAGGTGTGAACATAAACTTAAGATTAGCCGATCAACGAGATAGCAAGATCAACCTCAATAAGTCCCTGTTCAACTCCATTGGTTTAGGGTTAGGTTATTATTATCCAGAAATGGCTTTTTTAACGATAAGTCTTTATCGTGTGGAGAAGCTTTCTAAAATTAAAAACATAGTTAACCGATGTGCTTAATTTGTTTAAGCAATTTTATTTGAAAATCTAAAAAAATGATAAAAGTGTCATATAAAGTGTTATATTAAAGGCATGTTGTGCAAATTCATGTTTTTGTCCGGACGGATATTATATGTATATTTAGTAGCCACGAGGCTTTTGCTACTTTACCGGACATAACATGATGAAATCTACGTATCTACTTAAAAACACAAATGTTTCAACTCATTATTCCGAAAAAGTACCAGGAGACCATACAGAATAGGAGGTTCTGGTTGTGAAAATGGAAAAAACAGAATTGTTTGATAACTGGTTATGAAACAGTGAAAAAAAATCCATATTCATTACTTACCAGTTATGAAATCTTGTTTATGAACGTGTACGAAGGGAAACGACTTTTTTTTTTCGGACGGACATATTTAGTTAGCCAGTAGGCTTTTGCTACTTCACCGGGCACCGAGCAGAGCTCCAGCCTAGATAAATGGTTTAAACACTACAAACTAAGCAACCTGTGCAAGAGGGCGTCCCCTATGGGACTTGGACCTCGGCTCAGGGCGGTCGCTGACGGGGAGATTGAGGGATTATGGCTTTTAGTTTCTTTAGGGTAGTTTTGTGCAACTGTCGCTCTACTTTACAGTTCGCGGGCCTCTCGGACTTCGGGTCTACGAGGGCATCAGAAGGTTCTTAGCAAACTAAGGGTCAGGAGGGCGAGGGGGGAAGGAAAACTACTCCGACCCCTGATCATAACGAAAACATTTGATAAGCTACAATACAAGTAAACAGATACATATCTACTACCCATGAAGGTAGAAGTAAATTCCACGATGGATTAATTGCAAAATATTACTTGCAGTGCTAATTACAACACCACGTTTCATGAATTAAGCCATAAGTTTAATACCGCTTTTGTTAATGGAGGACTGGAGAAATTACGACATTTCTCAAGAATACGTTAATTACTTTGACAAATCCTACTAATTTTATAAGCGTGAAAGTTTGTAAGTATGGATGGATGGATGTTTGTTACTCTTTCACGTAAAAACTACTGAATGGATTTGGCTGAAACTTAGCACAGGAATAGTTAAAAAGCTCGATTAACAAAAAGGCTACAAAAATTCACGCACCGACCCACTGGGACCCACCAAACCGCGGGGAGCAGCTAATGAGATAAATTCCAAACTTCTAACTTTGTGTATGGTTCCCTATTTTTACGCATAACATTTTATATCATAATTTAACATGGCATACTGCTACTTGTCCTAACATTTGTTACGCATAATACTAATTTGCCATAACTTTTTAACCACAATTTTTTTAGTCATAACTACTATAAGCATAATAATAATTATTAAGCATACTGTCCCAAAGCATAAATTTACTTACGCATAATGACGTATAAACATAACAACTATACACCGAAAATTTACTACTAAAGTATTATGTGGTTTTTATTTCTTCGTAAAAAGCATGCAAGCAAGCATGCAGCGTATCTGTCACGGCTTCAGGGCTGCGTGGCTACGGCGCGCGGCGGTTCGGCAATTCGATTCTGGCGTTGTATGGCCGCAGTTCTAACCTAACCGATTGTCATTTGCCCACGATTCGGTTCTGCGGTCCGCGACAGACTCGCTTCTGCGGGTCGTGAGAGACTCGCTTCATCATTATGCCAAAAAACCAGTAGACGAATAAACAATATGCCTAACAACTTTATGCATATCGAAGTTATGATTAAAAAATAGGATAAACTATATTTATGCTACATAAAACAATATGCCAAAAAACAATTATGGCACATTATTATTATGCCAAAGAAAAATATGCCTAACTCATTATGCCAAATTAAATTATGGCAAAAAAAATAGGTCAAAAAAAGGGATCCCGTACAAAACTCTTAAAACAATGAAAGTCATGAATGTTCGCCGGCGAAGTTGAGCTAATACTAACTAGTATTACCTTCTTATGTAAACATGCATTATTCAATAATGATGTTAGCATAATGTTCAAACGTTTATCAAGCGCGGTCGACTCATCTACGCTGCTAACGAAATTATTTCATTCCATTACATTAATGAATATTAATGGCTACCCAAATTGAATGTGTTTAATTTTGGAAACGAGTTTATTTAGCATTGTAATGTACTTATTTAAGGCTTATGTTTAACTTACCATCAGATATAGTAAAAATGATCACCAAAATTAAACCCGCATTTTAATGTAAAATGGTAACCAAAGTTTTAACATTTCGCTATCGTATTTAAGCAAAATGACTCCAAATAAATCATTGTTAACCCAAAAGTAGTAAATGATCACCAAAAGTAGTAAATGATCACCAAAAGTACCTAAATGTTTTACTAATTTACTATTCGGTTCTGGCACTCGCCGGCCGCTAACGCGGCACCGCTCGCTTCGCTCGCTCGGCTCGTGCGTTGTATGGCCGCAGCTCTAACCTAACCTAACCGATTGTCATTTTTCATTGATTTTATTAAGGTAGAATAGCGCAATCATTTGCTCGCTAAGATTTGGTGATCATTTACTACATTTGGTGATCATTTACTACATTTGGTGTTCGAATACAATTTGAAGTGCAGTCGTGACTAAAATAGCTAGTACTATTACAATTTTAGACTTTATTTTTCTGGTATCAAGTATATATTTTTGGTGGTCATTATATTTTATCCCCTTATTTAAGGCTCAGGTCAGATCAATTAAAGAGAGGAAGAGCCCGCCCTTTTTATGGTAAAATCTAACCAAAGGTAAGACGGGAAGTAGGTCATCTCCGTGAAAATTTAGGCTAGAACCCTGCTCATCGTTATTGCCTGGTTAGGAAAACCCCGAGGCTAATTAAATACTTTTTTTTTCGGACGGACATTATGTAGTGAGCCACGTGTATTTCGCTATTTTACCGTACTTATATTCTGAAGGGCTACAGCCTTATTTAAATTTGTTTGCTTGTTTGTTTGTTCGCATTGAATACGCTCTGAAACGACTGGAATGATTTGAAAAAATCTTTCACCATTAGAAATCTACGTTATCCTGGAGTAAATAGGCTAGATTTAATTATGAAATAGCTAGCGGGGAGATGGGGGAATTATGAGTCTAGAAGTCATCATTATTAGCGGCCTTTTATGCAACTGTCCAACTACATACTCATGTGTCCGTACATTTTTATAAAATGAAAGAAAGAAAAACATTTAATGAACACACAAAACGAATACAAAATAGTAATAACAGTCATTAAAATAAAAAAAGAAGTACATAGGTAAGGACAACATTTGAGGCTCGGACGCCATACATATATAACACAAAACATGGACGTTTATTGATAAACATATTAAGAAGGTTGATTGTTAAAACATTATTATATCCTCTCAAAAAGTTTATATACCTACCTATACGTGAATTTTCTGAGTTCGTCCACGTTAACTAAACTCCAGACAAAGTACTAGGCGCGCAGAAACAAAAAGAGCTCTCCAATACGGAGAAAGGATGAAAGCAAAATGTAAACGTACTTATTCCCTAGACACCACCATAGAGTAGGTAGATGTAGTGCAACTGTCAGACAGTGGATTTATCTATTAACAAATCAGAGATACGGAACGCTTGGCACAATGCCAACGACTTATGCATTCATGGGGTGACTAAACAGGTAGCGTCAGCAAAAACTATTGTACAGAACAGCTGAATTTTACTTTTTGTGTTTCTAAATTGATTTTTTTGCCTATTACTGTTACGCCAGCATATTTTTTTCCGTGGAAAGCTTTTGATAAATTAATGTAATTACAAAAACAAAAATTGGGGTCGATTCTTTTGCTGAAGGCGAATTGGAAGATATTTTAGTCCATCGGTGGTAAAGAGCAGGCAATCAGCCTGCTCTTATTGACCGCACTTGTATGCTATTCCAATATGTGACATACAATTTAGTATACAACTTCTAACTGAAATCTATCGTAGTAAATTACGTGTAGTAAACATAATTATGTTAATAAAAATAATGACAATAATAATGTTTATTTTTTGTATTTGGTGAAATAGCTGTATGTACTTTATAATGAAATATAGCTTATGGTCTTTCTCAATAAATGGGCTATCTAACCCTGCTAAAAATTTACAAATCGGACCAGTAGTTTCTGAGATTAGCGCGTTTAATAAACCTAAATATTAACTTTAATCTGTAATAAAACAGTTTATTAGTAACGTAGACAAATAATTAATTAAAATGGTTTGGATTTCAGCACTCGAACTCTATGAAAGTATTTTATCAGTCATGATACCATGAAAATAAGTAAAGTAAAACGTTTCTCTAATCAATTTCAATCAAAAAAAAAACTTTTCGGAAAAGATTACCGCTTATATAAATTTCAAAATTGAGATACTAAATTTGGACCACCGGCAGGACTCGAACCTGCATTTTAGGTATATTCTCTCGTCTCTTACAAGCCTGCCTCTCGTCTCTTACAAGTCTCAGAGACGTTTTATAAAAAGATATTAATAAATTTGGATGATCGGTAGGGTTCCACCGTAGCCTAATTGGTTAAGACATTAGGGACTATACCTAAAATGCGGGTTCGATTCTTGTCGGTGGTCTCATCATCAGCCCGTATTAAGTCCACTGCTGAACATGGGCCACATCCTGAGGGAGGGTATTTGCCATAGTCACCACGCTTGGCAGGCGGGTTGTTGACCGCAGTATTATGATATAACACACAAGGAAACGGGAACAAAGGCTTAACGTGCTCTCCGAGGCACGGAGGGTAGTCCACCAACCAGCCAGACCCGGATAGAAATCTAAGAATTTACACCAAGATTTCTTGGTGTAAATTCTTAGTCTTGTCCGGCGTGGGGATCGAACCCACGAGCTCCGAGATGTAAGGCGAGTCAAATACTGCTAAGCTACGGAGGTTGCCTACCGGTGGTCTAAATTAATTAATCTCAATTTTGAAATATAATCTCAATCTAAGACTTAAAGTGAGACGCTACGAGAATTGTTACTACTCATGTTATTTAAAGTACATTACACACATTTACCCATGAAACTAAAGCCTAACATAATTTACCCTCAATCAGAAACTACATTTTACCAACTCACTAACAGCGTTAGGCCGTCACGGGACCATTGTGCTGAATGGACGATCCTCCGTTCTCATTTTATTGCTTTGCCGCAATTCTGTAAGTTCTCTCCCTGCTTTGTATGCTGCGAGCGTGGGCAGCGAGACAGAGTAAATAGCAATGATTTTATGGAGGACCGTTATGTATATTATGCGTTCAGACAGTTTCACTCAGTCTATGTCGCTTGACTTACTATGAACTCCTGGTATAATGGATGTGGAAGTTTGGGTGAATTGATGGCAGTTTTTTCTCGATTAAAATTGTCTTTTGAGTTATTTTGTAACGGCAATCTTTACGCACCTTATACAATACTAGTGACCCGCCACGGCTTCGCACGGGTCCAATGCTGATGTATTATACATATAAACCTTCCTCTTGAATCATTATATTTATTAAAAAAAGCCGCATCAAAATCCGTTGCGTAGTTTTAAAGATCTAAGGAAACATAGGGACGGACAGATAGGAAAGCGACTTTGTTTTACTACTATGTCATCATCATCATCATCAACAGCCCGTTTAAGTCCACTGCTGAACATGGGCCTCCTCTTAACCGACCTTGGCGAGCCAGGATCGTAGAGGGATATTGCCATAATCACCACGCTTGGCAGACGGATTGGTGATCGCGGTAAGATGTAAACCTTGAGCTAATAGATGCTTCTGCCCATCCATCAGCCATATGTCCCTTAGTCGCCTTTTACGACACCCATGGGAAGACATGGGGTGGTCTATTCTAAGCCGGAAACCACACGGCAACACTATGTAGTGATATATAACTGAAGAGTTTGTTTGTTTGCTTGAACGTGCTTTTCTCAAGACCTACTGGACCGATTTGAAAAATTCTTTCAGTCTTAAATAGCCCATTTATGGAGGAAAGCTATAAGCTATTTATTATGAAGTTCCCACGGGACCGGTAGTTACGCGGGTGAAACCGCGCGTGGGAAGCTAGTTATTCAATAAACCACTAAACTTGCCTTAGTGGATGGCATTCAAATAGACATTTGCAAAGTTTCTTTTTCAAAATAAAAGTGAAAGAGCTACGTTGCATGAATTTAACACCACAAAATCGCAGAAACAAAGCTACGTATACTTCGGTATTGGCTTATGATCTCGAAAAGATTTACGGAAAGAGAATGGGGCGTCGTCGTTAGTGAAAATACTATTGGTTTGTAGTGTATATCATCATTGGTATTGCTAATCACCTTGCTTCATTATGAACGAGAGCTCGGAGTTTTGTTTGGTATTGTTTGATTTCAATTCTCACTGTTTTCCACAAAAGCGACCAGTAAAATGGACGAAATGTTTCAACTATTCTGTCAATTAACTGCTGTTTTGTATTCTAACCGCGGACACTGTAAATGTAATTTGACTTCAACTCAATTTTGTGTTTTGCTACAGTTGTTTTGTTGTCTAGATTTATTAATATCTGGTACCGGATGTCATGCATTAATATTACAATTACAATAGGCTAGTTGACACATATGAAATTATGTTACAATGATGTTTATTACTAAAAGTATTTGTCATATGGAACCTAAATATAATAATTTTTGTTCATAAACCTTGAATATGTTTGTATAAACTCAATATGAAAATTATTTATTTTGTCTATGTCTTTAACTTCCGAAAACGCTATCAGCCATTTTGTGACGTCATACATCTTGTTAATAAACATGAACGCGATCCTTTTCTATTACACTTTCTGAGTCATGACGTCATTCCTCTTGAACACAGATAATCTATATAGATCAACATGTCTGACATCGTTTTCGTCTACAAATGTCAAGCCAATTTTGAAATATTTAGTATAGTGCTTTCTAGATCTCAAATAAATGCCATATTTTTTTCTTGATTTAGTAGTAGTAAATCTGTTGTTCACTTGCTATGCACTAATTATCATGTATCTCTTTCCTAAAGGTTTGCTGGAAGAGAATTCATAATTGAATTAACTCGCCACGCCTTTGTACATGTTGTTTCTAATTAATACAATTTATGTCATGTAACTTTCTGTGTGCAATAAAGTATAAATAAATAAAATAAAAATAAATCTAGTTAAACCATTCGTGACCATATAAAAATAATTTCAAAAAAGTGTCAACTAGCCTATTATGAAATTATTAGTCAAAATGCCCTGTACATTCATCTTTGAATAGAGAGCGTGCTTATCTATGGTATGTTCTCATCAATTGCATAATTGGCGGCTGGCTGATATTAGACCTCCTTTTTCTATAAACTTTTCTCCTTTTTAAATGACTATTCTTATGTAATTCATCATTGTCTTTTCTTGACAGCAAAATATATTGTTTTAATTAGTGCAATCAGGTAATTGAGATTATACTCTAATATTCTTTACCGTAAGCACTATCGTAAGAGAAATGTATTAATTCATAACGCATTCTCATTTTATTTTCATCATCATCATCAGCCCGTATATCTTCCACTGCTGAACATAGGCCTCCTCCTGAGGGAGGGTTTTTGCCTTAGTCACCACGCTTGGCAGGCGGGTTGGTGGCCGCAGTATTAGGTATGTTGTACCACATAAGGTAACGCTGCTGCTGACCTTGATATACGATCATTATAAATGATGTTATAATAATCAACGGCTTAACGTGCTTTCCAAGACCATGGAAATAAATGTTAGAATTTACACAAATATTTCCTGTCCGAACTCACGACCTCCGAGATTTAAAGCGAGCCAAAAACCGCTACCTACGTTACGGAGGATGTCTGGCTATATTCACTTATTACTTAACTATAATTACCCGCTGAAAAGAGTGAAATCCTCAGTTAGGTTCTTTTAAACCAATAAACGATTGTGGTATAAATACTTGTACAACGAAAAATAAAACAGAATGTAAAGTGTGTAGCACTAATTGATTAAACATTGAATACACAACGACTTCGATTACACAGGTCAACGGTCTATTTTTACAATATCAATCGATACAAACTGGTACCACCACTACGATCCCATTACGAAAAAAGTAATTTAGGAAATTCTTTCATTGTCTCGCCTCTAAAACATGAATTTTCTTACGAAGCATATGTTCTCTTGTTCCATCGATATGGTGTCCATCATACGAGGATCTTGTAAGCTGACAGGATAAAAGCGGTTTGTGCTGTACTGCCGTGTAGTTTCTGGCTTAGAATAGACCAACCCATGTCCTCCCATGGGTGTCGTAAAAGGCGACAAAGGACATATGGCTGATGGATGGGCAGCATCTATTGGCTCAAGGTTTACATCTTTCTGCGAACACCAATCCGTCTCCAAGTGTGGTGATTATGGCAATATCCCTCTACGATCCTGGCTTGCCAAGGTCTGTTAAGAGGAGGCCCATGTTCAGCAGTGGACGTAAATGGGCTGTTGATGATGATGATGATGTTCTGTACAGCGGCTGGACATGCTATTCCTAGCCCCTATTTACCTCATTTTAAGAGGTAGAGACAAATGACCCCTTCTACTTGAGAAAACTCAAGTAGAAGGGGTCATTCGTATGGGCCGGATTGTTTATGCGTAACCGGCCCGGCAACGGGGGATTAAAGGAGTGTCCGGGGGTTTTAGTGGTGTAGGGTCCTCTCCTCGTGGTATGAGTTAGCATACCATGCTATGGAGAGGGCGAGTCCCACATATCCCACCGCTAGCGCGCGAGTACGCTGCAGCGGCGGTGGGAATGCGTAAATACATTTCTCCATGAACAACAATTAAAAACAAATTATTATGTTAAAAAAAAGAGAGTAGTGAAAAATAAGAAGTAAGAAATGTCCAATTTTGTTTTTGGAATAATGGAGTGAATACATATAATAACGACTGTCTGTAGGTAGATAGTGAGGTCACTTTATGCAAATTAAACCTTTTTGTGTCGGAAAGGTGATAGCCCAATCATATTCAATTATGTCAGAAAGGTCGTCTGTGAAATTAAAATAAGTGAGTAAAGGGTACATTTCCACTTTATCTGGGTATAATAAAATTATTGTAAAAGTTAACGTTGGCGGAACAAGAGTGACACACTTTTTTATCATGCATATTAATTCAAATTATTATTTACTTTTTACGTTTTAATTAAAGTATCTTTGTTTGATTAGGAACTTCCATTTCAATTGAAAATTACGTTAATAAATCTGTATATATAAAAATGAATTACTATTTCCCTTGGTCACGGCAACACCTTTGAACAGCTGGACCGATTTCACCGAATCCTTTTTTTGTTGTGTATGTTATTATCAGGAGAAGGTTGTTATGAAAGAAAAATATAAGAATATTGCGCGGAGAATTAGTTTTTTTTTTATGTTTAAAAATGGAGCGGGTAAATAGAGAGCTAGAGAGGGGTAGGAGGAATAGGGCTTATAGGGGGCTTTATACCTAATAAAATTCTTAAGAAGCTTAAGCCTGTAACCTGTACCTAAAGTAATTATTTCACGTGGACGAAGTATTAAAGTATAGTATATAGGCGAAGCTAGTCTATATACCTATAAATAAAAATATATTTACTGATCTATTCTTAAAATTTTTTAGAATTTAAAATCATCTTCTGGTAGCTTCCAGTGATTAAATTATACCGAGTCTAATTAGACGAAGGTCTAAAATTCGAAGTTCTAAGTAAGTCTGACAACTCCTGATGTTATGTAAATTAATATTTTAATAGAAACAGTAAGGAATGGCCGCTAATATTATTTTCACCATTTGTATAAACTTTAGAATTAGATGGTTGGTAATATTTAGAACTAAATTTAAGTTCTAATACGTATTAATCACATACTATTATATAAACAGCCTACAGCGGTATTTGGCTCGCTTTAAATCTTGGAGGTCGTGGGTTCGATCCTCACGCCGGACAGAAAATCTTTGTGTAAATTCTAAGATTTCTTTCCGGCTCCGGTTGGTTGAGGGACTACCCTCCGTGCCTCGGAAAGCACGTTAAGCCGTTGGTCCCGATTGTTATAACATCATCTATAATAATCGTATATCAAGGAACGGGCAGCATTTCCTTGTATGTTACAACATAATTCTGCGGTCACCAATCCGCCTGCCAAGCGTAGTGACTATGGCAAATACCCTCCCCCGGGAGGAGGCTCATATTCAGCAGTGGACGTTATACGGTTTGATGATGATGAATGTATAAAGCTGAGGCTGAGTGCTGAAATCTCAGGAACTACTGGACCGATTTGAAAAATTCTTGCAGTGTTAGATAGCCCATTCATCGAGGAAGGGTAAAGGCTATATTTTATTACTACCGCCCTTGCTTCGCACGCGTGTAATGCTGATGTATTATACATATAAACCTTTCTCGTGAATTCTTTCCTTCTTTATCCTTTATAAACACATCATCATCATCATCAACAGCCCATTTACGTCCACTGCTGAACATAGGCCTCCTCTTAACAGACCTTGGCAAGCCAGGATCGTAGAGGGATATTGCCATAATCACCACGCTTGGCAGACGGATTGGTGATCGCAGTAAGATTTAAACGTTGAGCTAATAGATGCTGCTGCCCATCCATCAGCCATATGTCCCTTAGTCGCCTTTTACGACACCCATGGGAAGATATTATAAACACATAAAATACATATATTATGCAGATATGCAATTAGCAAAAATGCTTCCAGCAAACCCCTAGTATGAGAAAAAATTGTGAAAATAGGGCACCTTGTAAAACCAACAAACTATTTATTTATACCTGATCGGTAAATAAAATAAAAAAATAAAATCAATAAAAATAAAAATAAACATACTCTCTAATACCATAACATAATTAAATAAAATACATACTTATACATATTTATAGTAGACTACTTTTATATTTATACATTCCATTACAGATATAGGAAAATTAAATACCTACTACTTCGTTCTTCATTAAAAAGCATTTAAGGATGAGGTAGAACGAACATTGAATCACTTTAGTTGCTAACAAAAACCGTATCAAAATCCGTTGCGTAGTTTAAAAGATCTAAGCATACATCAGTTCGTAGTTTTAAAGATCTAAGCAGACACCAGGAAGCGACTTTGTTTTATACTATGTAATGATTAAGTTCTTACGTGAACGGGAGTTACGCGGGTGAATCAGCGTGCGGGAAGCTAGTAAACCTATTAAAATATTGAAACATCAATACCAATGCCATTTTGTTTAAAAATCTATTAGTATATTTTAAACAGTGGCTCTAGTTAAAGCTATACATTCCCAATTTGCTGGTATTTACTTAGCATAGCAGATTACGACGCCTAAGACATCCAAGCTGCAAGTATTCTAGGATCGCTGGCGTAGTTGCAGAATAGTTTTTTTTTTCGCTCCCACCTGAGAAATTTTAGCTCTTATTTTTTTATGTTTTTAAGTTAGAGTTTAAATTTGTTATTTTTAGTTTTATATGTGTATTATATTTTAAAATGCTGAGTAGAATATTATTAATATTTTTACAATAAAAGTTTTATGGATTTTTCGACTTTTTATTTCTACGGGTAGTAATGGTTTAAATAGTTGCAATAGTAATTTTAGTTACTTCGGCATTCAAATCTATTCGTGAAAATACAACCCGCCGAAATTTACAAAATAAATAAAAACTAAACACCTACACAATTTTTTGCCGACATTACACAGAAATCTCAAGCAAAATACGTATCCGCATGTGTATGCCTCAAGAGGTTTAGACAATAGATTGTTCACAATCAACATTCCAGAACGACGTATGTTTTCTATGTGCTAACTCCCACCGCACATATTCTATTCAATTCAATATCTTTTAAAACGAGAATATTATTGTAAAAGTTAGACGCCATTTTTAAAATTGACGTTATAAGTTTTAGTTCAAAACTTTAATGCTGCAGTTATTTCATATTATTATCTGTGGAACGGAAGAATTAAAAAAGTTTGGACAGGACTGCTTCCCGCAGTTTGTTATTTTGTTTTTTTTCTGGTTGTTTTGTTCCTGATTTAAAAAGTGTAACATTTGAATTTGTGGTCAGACTATTTTAAATTTAGAATTTGTTGTAAGACTGCTATAAATTTAGAATTTTTTATTCGTATTTTCTTCTAGTACGTAAAAATAAGTATTTAAGTTTAAAATGTACAAAATTTTATGTTTCCCTGAGGCGCTGTTTAATGCCAGTTTAAGTTTTAATGTAACTAGCTAATTGGTCTCCTACGGGTTAGTACGTGTACGTAGAACGTACGACTAGATAAGTATTACTTATAGATTTACAACTTTTTGTATTATAATGTTTTTTATAAATTGTCAATTATGTTGTGACAATTGAGAGCCCCGAATTAACGTGTAGTCCTTTGACCAAGCAGTCCAGGAAATTTTTAATGGTAAAAAGAAAAACATGTAATTTGTGCGGGCTTCATCCGCGTGACTCCCATTTGATCTTCATAATTAAATAATATATAGCCTTCCTCGATAAATCAGCTATCTCACACTGAAAGATTTCTTAAATCGAGCCAGTAATTCCTGAGTGCAAATAAACGAAACAAACATAGTTTACATTTATAAACACAATATAATAAATACACTAGCAAATGTTATATGAGCACAGAACTAACAGAATGAATTGTAAATTGCATATAATTCAACAAAGCCGGTCTTGCTGTAACAAGCATTCTCCTTTGTTAGTAGCAATTAGTGTATGTCATAGGCGAAAGCGGGTTTAAAATGTTTATAATTTACTAGCGGTGCATGCACGCGATGTTTTTGAAACCACCCCTAAAGACGTAAATTTAAAAAAATCTAAGCCGATGCATACGCCAACAAACTTTATGCGTGCCAAATTTGATTTGACCACTGTTTGTTAAAATTAAAACTAACCTGGATAGCTGGATACTGTAATGTATGTAGTGATAATTTATTATTCTATCTGTGTTTACTTACGGTGTTGAGTAATCGGGGTATTTTGGGTAAGATGTATCAAAAATGAAAAAGGAGCAAAAAATGAATTTACCATCGGTTTTTTCTTTGTCTTTCTACTTATTTATTTGTATGGATTTTCATATCGTAGCATTTTTTTCGGTTGAAGGATTATATTGCTATTATTTAATTCATAACGGCCGTCAGGAAAACTGGAATATTATTATTAATGAGGCAGTAAAATAAATATGTTCAAATCTCGCTGTCACTTATAAATTAAATTTAAACTAAGCACACAGCTGACGCTGAAGAATTGTCTCAGTAGTTAGGGACAATAAACAGCTGCAGTTAGTTAATAGTGAGTAGAGCCCGCTGTATCTCATGTGTTAGACCAGTTGCAATGGGCATTAGTTGTATTAAGTTTCTAGCACATTCGATGGAAAATACGTTGGATGCATCATTTGATGTTGAATCAAATGTGAATGTGGATTTCTAACTGTAAATCTGCTTATAATATCAGTAATTGTTCCGTATGGCTTCGATGGAGCATTGATTTTTTAAATTGTTATGCATTATTCTTAAATTAGACATTAGATTAGATTAGACACGGAGGCTGTGTCGTAGCGGTATACGGCTCGCATTTATGCACGATGAAGTAGCAAAAGCCTCGGGGCTAACTAAATATGTCCGTCCGCAAAAAAAAAACTTTTCATCTTATGGGTGAAATTTGTAATTTGCTTATTTTGCCAAGCATGGTGATCATGATCAAGATCCCTCTAATAAGCTTGCTAAGGTCTGTTAGGCGCGAATTATACAGAAACAGCGTAAGGTGAAGGCGCGGAGCAGGCATCTTGCAGCTTCAAAACGTTTCAATACAAAATGTAGGTAGGAGACATGATGTGATTTATACACAAGCGACGTGGCGTAGGCAATATCTCAATCAATATCAGGCAATAATCTTTCTTCAGGACAGAGCGGTTCTCTCCAATTTGAATGCTTCTTCTGAAGACCGTGTTTTACTTTGACATTTAATACACTGTAGGAAAACGATCAGGATATCCGCATAGTTTTTCCATTATTTTAACATATCTATGCTCTTGCGACATGGGTGCACGCAATATCTTCGGTGTCTGCCCATTAATGAGTTGCAGCAAAGCAAGCGCATCTTCGTCGTCTGAAGAGGAAGACATGCTATCACGATGTAGAGCGACAGTTGCACAAAACTCCCCTGAAATACTTAAAGTCATAATTCCTCAATCTCATCACCAGCGACCGCCCTGAGCCGAGGTCCAAGCCCCAAAGGGGGCGCCCTCTTACGCAGGTTACTTAGTTTGCAGTTTTTAAACCATTTATTAAGGGTGGAGCTCTGCTCGCCTATGCCCGGCGAAGTAACAAAGGTCTCGTGGCAAACTACGTATGACCATCCGAAAAAAAAAGCTCTCGCGATAACGTCAGCCTATATAATGACAAGTTGCGGTGTCTCTTCGCCTCTTTGATATAATATTAATCGTGTCCGTGTCTTTTCTGTTCCTCGCCTGCTCTGCGCCTGCACCACGTCTTTACCGTACGCCGTTTCTGTATAATTCGTACCTTAGGAGATGTTCAGCATTAATCTAAGGGGGCTGATGAAGATGAAAGAACAATAATTAAAAAAAAACGACAAAAAGAGGTTGAACCTCATCCAGTCGCCATTTTTAAGGATTAGTAGTAGTTTTTACAGTCTACTAGTATTCTTGTTCACGTACACGTAGTACGTGTCCACGTCGGTAGTGCAATGGGTAGGGATTGAACCGGCAACCAAAAGATCACAATATTGCGCCAAACCAATCCATATAGCAAAATCCGACGTTGCGTTGAAGCATGTATGTACCTACCTAAATTGCACATGTGATAATTTGGCCAAACTAAAATCGGATTATAAATAGGTCGGTCGTACATCACGTTGGCTTACGGTAACTGTAGCCACAACATCGCACGACTAAGCCGAGGCTGGAATTAGGCCAATTAACAAACCATTCAGTGTTGAATTTACTTCACTAAAATATTAATGGAAGGCAAATCTTCAGTGGTAGCTTGGACCTTGCTTCAGGAGTAGGCAACAGCAAATCTTACTAATCTACAGACTATACAAGGTGTAACGGAAAGGGTATATACATAGAAATAGCAAGGCTTTTTTGGATGATAACAAACGATATGGCAAGGGTTATTTAATCCTATCTCTACAAGTCCGGAAGTAATGATTTTTTTAAATTCATGGATACCAGAAACCAAACTTTTCAAATTGAAATAAATACATCACTAGCACTCAATCAGCTGATCGATGTCAACGAACTATTTGCAAGTAAAAATAAACCTCTTACTCCTGGTATTTCTGAATAAAGGGTTCCGCATTTTTATTTTTTGTTTGCTAAATAATACTGACTTTTCGAGTATTTTATTTTGAGTTGAAACCTTTGCCATATCGTTTGTTATGATCCAAAGAAGCCTTGCTCTTTCTATGTATATACCCTTTCCGTTACACCTTGTATAGTACATCCAAACTGTGAAGTTTCTAGAGCACAGAAGCATAAGGTCGGATGTGCCAATATATGTCAGAAACATTCGTCGTATGTGCCTTTACCGTAAACTGGCACTTACGCCCAAATGCTTCTGAAGATAATAGTACAACCGTCATTGTGCTTCTGAGGTATAGATTTCGCCCCGGCTTCGCACGGTCGGACTTTTATACCCTACCCCTGCCCTACCCTACCCATACCCTAACCCTACCCTATCCCTACCCTACCCCTACCCTACCCCTACCCCTACCCTACCCCTACCCTACCCTACCCCTACCCTACCCTACCCCTACCCTACCCCTACCATACCCCTACCCTACCCTACCCTACCCTACCCCTACCCAAAAGTATCCTATGTCCTTCTCCCAGTTCTTAGCTACCTCCCTACCAATTTTCAGCCAAATCGGTTCAGCCGCTCTTGAGTTATAAATAGTGTAACTAACACGACTTTCTTTTGTTTTTAATCTTAATTTTAATCCAACGAAACAAAAACCATGAAAATTGATCCAGCCGATCTCGAGTTATAAGTGTTGTAACAAACCCGTCTTTGTTTTATATATATAGATTTAGATATTGCGACGACCCTGAATGGGAGCAGGGCAGGAATCATCATTATCATCAACCCGTACAACATCCACTGCTAAACATGGGCCTCCTCCCGGAGGACGGTATTCGCCATAGTCACCGAATTGGTATAATTCTTACTCTATGAAATATCCAATTAAGTAACTAACAGTAAAAGGTTTTTTTTTCGGACGGACATATTTATTTAGCCAGGAGGTTGCTTCACCGGACATAAAGGCGAGAAGAGCTCCAGCCTAAATAAATGGTTTAAACACTACAAACTAAGCAACCTGCGCAAGAGTGCGTCCCCTGTGGGACTTGGCCTTCGGCTCAGGGCGGTCGCTGACGGGGAGATGAAGGAGTTATGGCTTTTAGAACAGTAAAAGGCTACAGCAAATCTTACATATTATTATCTAGACCACATAGTCCGTCCGTCCCTCCGTCTTGTAACATTTATTTATCTGTTTATTTCATTTATACAGGGTTATTTGTAAAACACCAACAACCTTTTAAGAGGTCATTGTACTCATAATTATAAACAACTTTTACTATGGGAGCAAGGCCGAAATCACGAAAAATAGCTGTTCCCTGCATTTAGACGAGTTAAACGAACATAAATGCAAGGAATAGCTAATATGGGATAATTGTTATAACATAATCTACATCAATCGTATATCATAATTTTCTTACCCTAGACAACCTCCGTAGCGTAGCGGTATTTGGCTCGCTTTAAATATCGGAGATCGTGGGTTCGATCCCCACGCCGGACAAGAAATCTTTGTGTAAATTCTAAGATTTATTTTCGGGTCTGTTTGGCTGAGGGACTACCTTATTACCACGTTAAGCCGTTGGTCCCGATTGTTATAACATAATCTACATCAATCGTATATCATCATTTTCTTACCCTAGACAACCTCCGTAGCGTATCGGTATTTGGCTCGCTTTAAATCTCGGAGATCGTGGGTTCGATCCCCACGCCGGACAAGAAATCTTTGTGTAAATTCTAAGATTTATTTTCGGGTCTGTTTGGCTGAGGGACTACCTTATTACCACGTTAAGCCGTTGGTCCCGATTGTTATAACATAATCTACATCAATCAACAAGGGAACGGGCGGCAGTGTTTCCTTGTGTGTTATATCATAATACTGCGGTCACCAACCCGCCTGCCAAGCGCGGTGACTATGGCAAATACCAACCCTCGGGAGGAGGCCCATGTTCAGCAGTGGACGTTATACGGGCTAATGATGATGATGATGATGGGTATCGTACCCACGACCCCTGAGATTTAAAGTGACAATGTCTACCGCCACCTTAATAACACACATTTAATGTTTTATTATCCGTCTACCAAACACATTTTTGCTATTAGGTAGAGTGTTGTATATACCAAAAAAGAAATATCTAATCCTAATGTCGTCACTCCGTCTGTCTATCCGCCTGTCAATCTGTCAGTGCCGTATATCCCAACCACCATGGATGTTATCAATTTGAATATTTATAGGGTTTTACATCTTTTATCACTTCAAATACAAATAGGTATCGGTACTTTATACTAATACTAGCAGCGCCCCGCGATTTTACCCGCGTCACTCTGCTCCAGTGGGTCGGAGCGCGATATTTTGTAGCCTATATTTTAATTCAGCTTATAAACCATCCGCGTGCTCACTTTCAGCCAAATCCATTCAGTAGTTTTTACGTGAAAGAGTAACAAACATTCATCCATCCATCCAAATATATGTATATTTTTTTTTCGGACGGACGTACCTATTTATTTAGCCCTTAGGCTTTTGCTACTTCACCGGGCATAAAGGCGAGCAGAGCTCCAGCCTAGATAAATGGTTTAAACACTACAAACTAAGCAACCTGCGCAAGAGGGCGTCCCCTGTGGGACTTGGAGATCGGCTCAGGGCGGTCGCTGACAGGGAGATTGAGGGATTATGGCTTTCCATCCATCCATACATACAAACTTTTGGGTTTATAATATTAATAGGATGTAGAGCTGATGAGTTTGTTTGTTTGCTTGAACGCGCTAATCTCAGAAACTACAGGTCAGATTTGACAATTTATTCTAGTGTTAGATAGCCCATTTATTGAGGAAGGCTATATTTTATCATGAAGTTCTCACGGAAATGGGAGTTGTGATTGCGAAACCGCGCACGGTTATTTGGTCTGTTAGGGTTCGCTCTTGTAATACCTTCCTACTAGCTAGTACTATAAAAAAGTTTTTAGTTTAATTTCAAAAAAATACCCATTAAAAAAAATATTGGTTACAGCAACTGATAATTGCAGAACCAAGATTTCTTATACTATACTTATAACGGAGCGAAATAAAGAAGAGCGAAAAAAATCACGTTTTTTGGTTAAGACGAAAGGTGCAGCTCAGGACACGGCTAATTTTTTTGTTCAATATCAGAAATTTTTAGTAATCTTTGCAACAAAGAACACATCTACACATGACAGTGAAAAAATTGTTCAACTATTTTTGTTCTCAAATAATTTAAATATACCTAAATATGACGGTTCGCCGTCTTAGGCCATCTCGCGACACGAGCCTTTTTTTTTTTTTTTGTTGTCCGGGGGGAAATGCATTGACGCATTCCCACCACCGTTGCAGCGTATTTGCGCGCTGGCGGTGGGATATGTGGGACTCGCCCTCTCCATAGCGTGGTATGCTAAAGTCATACCACGAGGAGAGGACCCTACACCACTAAAACCCCCCGGACACTCCTTCGATCCGCCGTTGGCGGGGCTCGGGTACGCATGAGCAATCCGGCCCCCCGACGGCACCCGCGGCCAATATGGTACCGCGGGATCTCCAGGGCCACACTTACAGTGGCCCATTTGCCCAATTATAGGGACGCCCGGAGTGTAGAGGCGTCCCTACTCCTCATGGGTCGCGACACGAGCCTGCACTACGATGCACCAAATACGTCATATTTATTTACACAAACGTTCAACTTATATTAAACAGTTCTCAATATCGATAAAGGATGGCGGTATAAAAGAAATTAATAAAATAAATAAACCAGGTACAAAATATGTCGCCAACAATACTTCTTAGTTGTATATTACAAATTTTTATTTAATTTTCCTTATCTCATACCAGCCTAATCCGTACGGGCACGTACGGTCGACATTGCCCTTCAAAATATCTGACAATTTCTATTGATGTTTGCAAAAATGTTTTTCAAATCAACCTTGTATTATAATATTGAAAAGAATAAAAAAAAACAACCAAATTGAACAAGTTATGCTCGTACATACAAATATCCATATTATTAACACACGTACAATTAGCTACACAACTAAACTTCGTTTACACTAGAACTATTGAGACTGTTCTCTCGGCCCTACCGGCCGGAGGTATTTCCGTTAATCCGGACTAGCGCTAAACCGCTTACTGTGTATACGCTTCAACTTTCTGCACGCCTGGTAATCCTGTTGCTTCATATTAGTTTTCAGATACTGGGGTAATGTGAAACAGATGAAAACTATAATCTAAAGTGAGATGTTGGACTTTGTTTCCATTTCTTTTTTCAAAAATTACAGAAGTCTTTGAGTAAATATGAAATCATAATAGCAATCATTTATGCATTGAATAGGCTCCTGATACTACAGAACCGATTTCAAAATAATATTTGACCTTTAACAAGCTAGGTGTAACACGTGATTGAAACTGAATTGTTATATAAAATTAATTGTCGAATGTATGTAGGCACATATCTAAAGAGAGACTTTGAATTAAGTTGATTATTTTTGTTTTTGTAATTAAATATAAATACAGTAGGAAAAATAAGACGAAAATTTTTACTCCTCTGTCTATTACGGGCTAGGCGTAATCACCACGCTAATACCGATTAGCGGCAACTACTTACTGTGTATGCGCTTCAACTTTCTGTACGCCAGGTAATCGTGTTGCCTCATATTCGTTTTCAAAGAGACATTAAAAAAGGACTTTTCAGTGGGGTAACTCATATTTTATTAGGTTATAATAGACATGAGTGAGTAAATCATTTATTTTATGATCTTGCATCAATTTATTTCATAAAAACAGTCTTATATAATCATGGTGTATCAAATGAATAAATGACGAAAACTTCTATGCGTGGAAAATCTAAGGAGAACGGCAAGTACGATTTAATTATTTTTGACTCTTTTATTCAGTAAAAGGTCTAAGAAAGAATAATAGTTACCTAATAAAATGTTTTCATCCGCCTATATTACGGGTTGGATGTAAGTATCCGCAATAATCCGGACTAGCGCTAAACCGCTTAAGTATATACACTTCAACTTTCTGCACGCCTGGTAATCCTATTGCTTCACATTAGTTTAATTCAGAGACTAAGGTAATGTGAAACAGATGGCTAACACCATTAAAATCGAAATGCTGGACTACGAATTAAAATAACAACTCTTATAAATATTTTTATTGAGAAGATAGTATGCAAACATAGTAAGTATAACACCTGCTATTTTATCCATATACTACTGAAATAATAAGTCTAGTCATCAAACCTTACTTAAATAAATATAGTAAGAAAAAATATTATATTTAAATGCCCAACGGAAACATAAATAAATACATACCTTTTCCCAAATAAATAAAAATATATTATAACTAAGTGAACACAATTTTGAATGCTGCTATTGTACATGTAATTAAACTAGATTTTCGCATACGGTTTCACATCCGCGCAACTCCCATTCTTCAATAAAAGTAGATAGCCCATTTGAAATTATTTTTCAAATGGGTCTCGTAGTAGTAGTGAGATGTGCGCCTTCAAGCACACAAACAATCTCTTCAGCTTTATATACATATTAGTATAAGATATCATTCAGGTTCACAAGTAAAATATTTTATCATAAAAATATGTTTTAGTAAATATAGTATAATAGATTTCCAATTTTTCGCTTGAATTGCAGTGAAACCTCATTACGTATTGTAGGCCGTCTGTAGTCATGTTATAAAGGCTTTCTCGGTTAGAGCTTACATGATATTAGCACAGGTATTAATGTCTAGGCAGAATCTAGATAATTGCCTATTACAATCCGGTATGTGAAGAGTTAAACCGCAATCGTTACATGTTAAAATACCTTTTGTAACAATTAGAATCTCGAGATAGTTCAGCTGTATGTACCAGAGCAAATTAAGTTCTTTTTTATGTGAAGATTACCAGCAGAATTGTGCAGTGTACTTGTATTCTTGTTCAAACCTCGTGCTAAGCTAGAATGCTTGTGTCAAATTGAACCGCCGACCACAAGATCACAGTTAGACTTGCCCTAGCTATTGGGCTGCGGCCATCATATATCTATGTCCCTCTATAATCACTGATATAATTTCCGATTCTTATTACATTCTACATTGCTTGAACTCCAGTCCTCGTCGTAATCATAATTAAATAGCCTTTGTAATTCCTGAATATCGTAGCTTTAATAAAGAAATAATTTTCAAATATTCAAATATTTATTCGAAATAAGACTAAAACTTGAAGTCTTTGCAACGCTAACAAACAAACAATCGTGTCTGCCAGGATGGCGTGAGAGATGTCTGAATAGTCACAAATTTTGCACCAAATAACTGTACCTAAACTGTACTAAACTGTGCCTATGTGAAAAAAAAACTGTACCTCAAGCAATTAAAAATTAAATAGATAGTGACATAGACACGCCGTTCTGACGTCAGCTTGACGCGCATAGTCGTGTATCGCCCCAACGTGTGGGAACTATGTTCTGGAACTAATCTTTCCTCTTGAGTCTAGATTCACAGCTTATATTCTATTACGTGATCTATAAACTGATTGACATATAATTTCGTTTCATGATTGAAGGAGTTCAAAGGCAGACATCTTCACGTAATTTATTTGAATTTTTCAAGACGATGACATTTTAATGGTTTTTACCGTATATACCAATCTTACACAAGATTGGTATATACGGTAAAATATAAGTTACTCTTTAAACGATAGTGTATAAAAATGCTGGAATATTATATCATAAAGTTCAACTAAACGTACATCAAAATAAAATAGTGAACTATTACTACAAATAGAATTTCAAATGACTGCACCGCAGGTGGCTCAGTGGTTATAGTAGTTGCTTCTGAGAACTGGTGATCTGAATTTCCACCCGGAACAATTATTTGTGTGAACTGCGGATAGAAGTTCTGAATCTGGGTGGAATTTGTTTGAATTAACAGTATGTGTAAAAGTCCAACGCGCCACAGGGATTAATCATGAGTGCGGGAGTGGTCTTAAAAAAATGTTTTTATACTTAAATTATAAGTAGTGTGTTTTATTTTGGGTTTATAACTGCACCAACTAAAGAGCTTTTTAACTGCCTCGTAGTAGCTTCTCACTACGCCGTAGAAAACACGTAGCGTACCGCAGCACGAACATTACTACATATTAAAAAGAAAATCAAGTCCTCTGACGCGTTTGTCTGTCTGTTCTCTAAACATTGAAACTCTACATCACTAAAACTACCACGGATTTTCATGTGGTTTTCTCTAATATATATAAGTAGGTACCAAGTGTATTATTTTTTTTTTGCGCATACGCTTGTGCACTATATAAAAAGTTCTGCGAAGATGGCTAATCTCATTAGAATTTGGCTGCCGTGGGCAAAATTAGTCGGGAGAACTAATACTATAACCTCACATTTGTTCATGATGTCATAGTTATTAGAAGACCCCAATGGCTTATCTCTCTTAATTAGTACTTTATATATATATAAATATTATCTAATAAATAAATAAACAATAACTACTTAATTTATAGCTTGTATATATTTTAAATCGAATAAATATCAACTACATTTAAAACTCTTAACGTACCAGGCGATTAGAAATGCTCAGAAACGTCGATACATTTATATGAAAAGCCTGTCTCATAGAAATATAATCAAATCCTTTTTATGCAAAGTTTTCATTCTAAACAGAGCAAACGTCAAACATACATTTAACGGCTTGACGTACCAGGCGGTCATAAATACTTAGATATTATTGTAAGATCCTTCCTACACTTACGTGTCTATTAATAATTCGTCAATATAATAATCATAATATAAATAAATAAACAACTCCTTTATTTATTCATAGTTTGCTTTATTATAAACTAGCGGCCCGCCCCGGCTTCGCACGGGTGGACTTTTATACCCTACCCCTGCCCTACCCTACCCCTACCCTAAACCTACCCTACTCCTACCCTACCCCTGCCCCTACTCTACCCTACCCCTAACCTACCACTACCCTTACCCTACCCCTACCCTACCCCTACCCTACCCCTACCCTACCCCTACCCTACCCCTACCCTACCCCTACCCTACCCTACCCCTACCCTACCCCTACCATACCCCTACCCTACCTCTACCCTACCCCTACCCTACCCCTACCCTACCCCTACCCTACCCCTACCCTACCCTACCCTAACCTACCCTACCCTACCCTACCCTACCCTACCCTACCCTACCCTACCCTACCCTTACCCAAAAGTATCCTATGTCCTTCTCCCAGTTCTTAGCTACCTCCCTACCAATTTTCAGCCAAATCGGTTCAGCCGTTCTTGAGTTATAAATAGTGTAACTAACACGACTTTCTTTTGTTTTTAAAATGTATTCTGCTATTCGGGACGGAAACAAATCCAACAAATCAAAAACCATGGCAATCGGTCCAGCCGTTCTCGAGTTATAAGTGTTGTAACAAACACGACTTTCTTTTATATATATAGATAAACAACACAAACATCACACATACATTTAACAGCTTAACGTACCAGGCGATCATAAATGCACAGATATTCATAAGACATTCATTAGGGGATCGCCCGCGCTTCATACACGTCCATAACACGTCGCTCCATCAATTAATGTTAACTAAAGCACCACGGAAATGTTTAAATACTAAATAGGGATTAGATTAAGGTAGGATTCGTAATTCTACTGTTTTATGAAATTTAACCTCAGATGGGAATAGCTCTTGACAGTATGATAATAAGGTTTGAATTAGCTTGTGGGGGATTTTAATACATAATTTGTTACAGGCAACGAGTGACGTGCCCCCGGGGTCAGATAAACGGTTAATCTTATGAATAGTGTGTTTCACGGGATTATATTTTGTCCGCGTCGGGTCTGAAATCCTGGTTTTTGGTATTTATTATGCATTTTGTAGATGAATACGTTGTTTTTATATTCATTTGCTTACAAAATTTTGTGTATAATTTATACTAACATATAAAGCTATTAAAGCGGCCGTAGCCTTGTGGACTTGTGATCTTGAGGTCGCCGCTTCGAACCCCACCCATTGCACTACCGACGTGAACCCACTCGTAACACAAACATTTAGCTTAGTACGAGGGGTTAACAAGAATACTAGTAGACTGCAAAAATCTACTAGTAATCATTATATATATAAAAAAAATAGAATAATGAAGTTACTACGTGAACGTTAACGTAAATTGTTACTATTGTTGTTTACAATGTTCTTGCTCATTTATCACAAATCACACTCTAAATATGGTTAGCTGGAAGTAAACTCATAAATGAGTTAAGCTCGCTATTGTACATCATGTTTAATTGATGAATTCTCATAACTTGTTTTCATGTGTACAACAAAGAATAAATACAGGGCGATTATCAGACCTGTCGTCATGTATGGATCTGACTATTGGGTAGTAAAGGGGACGGATGGAAGAAGACTGCATGCGACGGAGATGCGAATGTTGAGATGGATGTGCGGAGTAACAAGAATGGATCGGATTCGAAATGAGTATATAAGAAGAGGTCTAAAAGTGGTGCCAGTGACAGAGAAATTGAGAGGATATCGCTTAGGATGGTATGGGCACGTTATGCGTAGGGATCACATGCATGTGACGAAAAAAATGCTGAAAATGAAGATGGAGGGATATGTTGGAAGAGGACGGCCAAAAAAAGAGATGGACTGTGTGAATGACATGGCTAAGCAAGGTGTGAGTATGGAAGAGACGTCCAATAGGGAAAAATGGAAGAGGATGACATATTGCGCCGACCCCAAATAATGGGAGCAGGGTAGGAAGATGATGAATAATAAACAATAAATAAATAAACGGTAGATAAGCGGGTAAAACCACGCCCGGGAACCTAGTAATTTACAAAGTGTGCAAAATTACATTCTTCTCCGTCCTCGCATTTTTGTAAAAAGAGGTTCAAATATTTTGCTTCATGTATTTATTTATAGATTATGTTAATATACGAGGGCGGGTCAATAAGTCCGTGACTTTTGGAATAAAACACAGATTTTTTGATAAAAAATAATTTTATTTTTCAACGTAGTCTCCCTTGAGCTCTATACACTTTGTCCAACGCTTCTCCAATTTTTTTATCCCTTCCAAAAAAAATGATTTGTCGAGGTCCTCAAAATAGGCATTTGTTTGCGAGATGACTTCATCATTGGAGTCAAATCTTTTTCCACCAAGCCATTTCTTCAGGTTTGGGAACAAGAAGTAGTCGCTCGGAGCCAAATCTGGAGAATAGGGTGGATGAGGGAGCAATTCATAGCCCAATTCATGAATTTTTGTCATGGCAACTGCACATGTGTGCACCCTTGCATTGTCTTGGTGGAAAAGAACTTTTTTCTTGGCCAAATGAGGTCGGTTTTTTTTTCAAATCGTCATTGAATCGGTCCAATAAGTTGGCATAATATTCCCCATTGATTGTTCTTCCCTTTTGAAGGTAGTCAATGTGGATTATCCCGCGTGCATCCCAAAAAACAGTCGCCATAACTTTATTGGCTGACAAACCCACCTTGGCCTTCTTCGGCGCCGATTCACCCTTAGAAACCCACTGTTTTGACTGTTGTTTGGTCTCTGGTGTGTTGTGATGGATCCATGATTCGTCCACGGTTACAAAACGGCGCAAAAACTCCTCCATATTGCGATTAAACAACACCAAACCTTCCTGTGAAGTTGTTACACGATTGCGTTTGTGGTCGACTGTGAGCAAACGCGGCACCCATCTTGCGGAAAGCTTTCTCATGCCCAAGTGATCATTCAAAATTGAAACCACTTAGCCATGCGAGATCCCTACGGCTTCCACAATCTCTCGCACTTTCAATCTTCGGTCGGCCAACACCATATCGTGAATTTTTTCGATTGTTTCGGGTGTAGAGACCTCAACTGGGCGTCCAGGACGTTCGGCAATTTCAGTGCTTGTACGGCCACCACGAAATTCAGTAAACCACTTTTTTACCATTGAAATCGATGGTGCAGAGTCCCCATAGTATTTATCAAGCTTAGCCTTGGTCTCGGTAATGGTTTTTTTTCGCAAGAAATAATGCTTAATAAGCACACGAAATTCACTTTTTTCCATTTTCTCCTCAAATTAGTGAGTATTCTGATAAAAATAGCTGTCAAACACAAACTAACTGACGCAGCAAGTTTAAATTTTGACAGGTGTCAACTGACAGATGCTTGTTGACAGGAGCAGTGTTGCTCTTTCAGTAAAGAGGTCAGAAATTCAAAAAGTCACGGACTTATTGACCCGCCCAGGTACTACCGTGTTATGTTCTGGGCTAATCTCATCCCAACAGTGCAGTGCTAAGGCCGGAAGCTGAATAAACCGCTGGGTTACTTCCGTTGGGTATTCTAAGTTTGGAGTACGGTCCAAGAAGCATATAGCTTATACATTGCATTTTAAATTTATATACTCATGTTTATGAGAACAGTTCACTATTATATGAATTTTTGAAAAATAGTGAACTCTTCGCTAATTAAGAAATACAGTTACAATATTCCGCCTGGTTTGTAAGGCATGAAAATTTTGTTCACAATAACATAATCTATTTTAAATTATATATTCACATTTAAACGTCAATAATATACAGTATGTTAACTAACAGAGGCCGTTCCCGTTAACCCGCAACAGTATGGTACAACCCGCTCGGCATGGTGCGCATGCGACGTTGCTGGTTTGGGCAATGCTAGTACTACGTTAGGTACTTAGGTACTATTCCGCGCTACTATTTTGATTTTAAACAGGAGGTTTCGAATTTATTGCCAATTAATTATTTTTTTGAATTCGGATTATTTTATGCTTATTTTTCTATGCTGATATTTTTGTTTTAATCTATTAATGATAAAGATTAACGAGTTTAAGGGAACGCCCTCTGTTATTTAACATACTGTATAGAATACAATGAATGAAACGTTATTGTCAAATTCACTTAAATGTAAGGTAAATCAACAGCTACAAATAAAATAACAATAATTTGAGAACAATGTCAAATTTGTCAACAGCCCGTTTACGTCCACTGCTGAACATGGGCCATTCCTATATCCTCTATCCTCTTAAAATACCTTGGCAAGCCAGGATCGTTGAGGGATATTGCCATAATCACCACGCTTGGCAGACGGATTGGTGATCGCAGTAGGATGTAAACCTTGAGCTAATAGATGCTGCTGCCCATCCATCAGCCATTTGTCCCTTAGTCGCCTTTTACGACATCCATGGGAGGACATGGGGTGATCTATTCTAAGCCGGAAACCACACGGCAAATCACGTTAAATTAGTCAATGATGTCAAAAGTGTTTAATTACAGTAAAAATTTAAGTTACTGTATTTCATTTTATTAATTCATCCACAGAATAAAATCTTTTTGACGTAACTTCCTTAGCCTTCATCTTTCTTCTATTCATAATTTTTCAAATCGTACCAGTAGCGACAACCTCCGTAGCGTAGCGGTATTTGGCTCGCCTTGAATCTCGGAGGTCGTGGGTTCGATACCTACACCGGACAGAAAATCTTTGTGTAAATCCTAAGATTTCTTTCCAGGTCTGGTTGGTTGAGGGACTACCCTACGTGCCTCGGAAAGCATGTTAAGCCGTTGGCCCCGATTGTTATAACATCATCTATAATAATCGTATGTCAAGGAACGGGCAGCAGCGTTTCCTTGTGTGGTACAACATAATACTGCGGTCACCAACCCTCCCTCTCGGGAGGAGGCCCATGTTGATGATGATGATGATGATGACCAGTAGACCAGTAAGCTCTTCAGCTTTTTTATATATTAGTTTAGATTACCGCCTGTTGTACTGATATAAACATATTTATTTAGGTTTATTGACGCACAAGATGTTAAGCTGTATTGACTGTACATCTTACTAATATTATAAATAAGAAATTTTGTATGTATGGATGTCTGTATGTTTGTTACGCAAAAACTTCTAAATTGATTTGGCTGGAATTTTGTATGTGGATATTTTATAAGCTGCATCAACATATAGACTACAAAATATCACGCTCCGACCTACTGGAGCAGAGAGACACGGGTTAAACCACGGGGCGCAGCCAGTACACTTATAATAAAATTAATAGGCATCGTACTTTATATGTACACGTTAAGTACAGATCGGCCTAAATGTGTATAATAAATTTTAACTTTTTAATAGTGCCAGTATTTTATTATTGTAATTAAATTTGATAACTGTAAAATATCCATTTTCGTAATGTTTCATAAATAATGACAATAAATGCTTTGCGTTACTTATGTGTTCCTAGTAACTCAAATATGTGTTTTGAACTATTAATAAGACTATGTTAGTCCGGTTAAAAAAAGTCTAATTATCGAGTCAATTGTATGTATTCGTTCTCGTGTGAAACAAAGCTGACAACATATAGGTACCGTAAGTACCAGGAACACATAAATTAGGCGTAGATCAAAATACGGACGCACGTAACTTGCAAACAGTTGATATGTAAAGTTAGGGTCAGGGGGTCTACTCTCTAAGCACGAAATCGTAGTTACGGCCGTAATTACGGAACGTTTCCTACTACGGATCACCTACGTACATATGTTTCGTTCGGGGTCCGAACTAAGAATGAATGACCAAATGATATGACAGTTCATCCTATTCCTGATGTTTTTTCGCCCGTCCGAAAAATTGAATTTGACAATTGTTTTGACGGAACGTTATGTCAGTTTTCGCGACAGCAAAGTTGTTATCGTTCTCGTTCACGAAAATTGTCTATGATTCCGTTCGAAACTATTCTAAGTTTCGAGCTACTTTCGGACGGGCCCGTACTTTCGTTGACGGACTTAGAGAGTAGACCCCCAGGTTTTGGGATAGGCTTTTAGTAAATCAACATTCATTGTTTTGTTAAACAAAGCACTAACAGTTGCCAGGAACGCGAAGTTTTTTTGATGGACGCTCATTTTGTAGTAGGCCAGAAGGCTTTTGCTACTTGAGAGGTCATAAAGGCGAGCAAAGCTCCAGCCTTTAAATGGTTTAAGAACTAAGTAGAGTGCGCAAGAGGGCTATCTGTGGGACTTAGACAAAAGCTCATGGCGGTATTGAGGGATTTTGAGTTTTAGGTTTTTAGGGGACTTTTATGTAACTATCGCTCTACGTTATAGTTCGCGGGCCTCTCGGGCTTTGAGGTCTTCGAGGGTATCGGAAAGTAAGGCTAAAATATATGGTTAAATAAAGACGTATTTTTCAATTAAATAGTTGTTATGAATAAGGGTCAGGGTCAGTTTTATATAGGGCAGAAGCCCTGTAGCTCAGAAGTAGAAGATGCTTAGTTAGTGGCTTACTTGAAAATAAATCGACCAGTTTTCTAACAGACTTTCAATCAAAATTCATTGTCGCGTTAAACTTAGCTCAAAACACGTACTAGGGGCACACAGGCGTAGATTGCGGAAGCAACGCTACGTAATCATTCAGCCTTTCACCCCTTTGGCGTTCAATTTGCTTTGAGAGACTTACATCGATTAAACGCAGCTGATTGTATCCGTATTTATGTGGACGATGAGGCTTCTGCAAGGTTCTGAATACCTAGTAATGATTTTGTCATTAGACAATTATGGCCGCATCAGACAGATCAAATCTAAATAAGGCAAGACTGATCCAACAACACAGCTGAAACCACTGAACGGATTGGACTTACAGTTGACACGCAGATAGTCATTGTGACCGAGGCATTCGCAAATAGAAAACTATCGAAAATTCAATCCGTCAGAAGTTGTCATAAAGGTCAAAATACGTATTTTTAAGGAGAAATCGAAATCTACACGTACAAAGTTACAGGCAAAACTATTCATTATATTATTATAGACTTCAGAAGCATAATGACGGATGTATCTTATTATCTTCAGAAGCATTTGGTTGTAAGTGTCAGTTTACAATATAAGCACATACGACGAATGTTCCTGACGTATAATGGCACATCCGACCTTATGCTTCTGAGATCTAGATTTGTTTGTTTGCTGGAACGAGGTATTCCTCGAAGAGGTATTTTTAGGCGCTCCTAATAAGGCGCTCCTTTTTTATTCCTCGGAGCGCTCCTTTAAGTAGTGCCTCCCGAAAGTAATTAAAAATATTAAAATTGAAAAAAACCTTGAAGCCCACCCACGTTTAAAAATAGGGAAGAGCATGAAGTAAACGTAATAAATTATGTCGATGATTTTTAAAAACTCATTTGTGCGTCATCATTATCTAATTTGCTTAACCAAAAGTACGAAATTGGGAGAAAAATGTGTTTTTGCTTTCGGCACTATAATGTGTATTCAAAGACCAATGGTATTGTGTATTCAAAGAGTAAAGTGTAATATTTTTAATTACTATCGGGAGGCGCTAGTAAAAGGAGCGCTCCGAGGAATAAAAAAGGAGCGCCCCATTAGGAGCGCCTCAAAATGGTAGCGCTTCAAGGAATACCTCGCTGGAACACGTTAATAGCAAGAGTTACTATAACGATTTGCAAATTCTTAGAGTGTTAGACCATTTATCGAGAAAACCTATTTTTAAATATGAAATTTCAACTGCAACAGTTGTTATGCGGGTGATTACGCGAATCTAGTTAAATGTTTTCTGTTGATAAGAATTCATATTTGTTATTTAATCTCGCAAAAAAACTTTTAAATAGATTTTAATTAAAAATAAATCAATTATGAAATATAATCTAGATTGACAAATAAGTTGTAATGTAATAAGGCAAATTATCAATCTAACAGGTATCAAAACAAGAGTAACGCTCTTGTTTTGATACCTGTTAGATTGATAATTTGATACCTGTTAGATTGATAGTAGTAAGTCATTATAACCTACGCTGTATTTCTTCAGTGCTACATAAATACAAGTCCACTTTGTATAGTTCGGTCCCAAAATAACACTCATTGTGTATCTATGAATATTCGTACTATCCAAATACAAGTGAGAACAGGAATGCATAAATAACATGATTATACTATTAATTAAACTTCAATATAATACGGAGGGTTGATGACATAGTAGGTACATCAATTTGAAATGTTCGAAGCATAAACATTGTTATTAAAGGTAACGTTTTGAAAATAAGTAATTTGGCTTACTTACTTAAGTAAGTAAGCCAAATTTGTGGATTTTAAAGCTGGAGTTGAGAAACTAGGAATTGTATAAAAATGGCTTTTTACATGTTGAAAAACATACACAAAATAAATATAAGTCCTTATATAAATGATTGGCCTCGCGTTCTCGAATAGATACCGCCGCCGTACTTGAAAATTGCGGCAAAAAAATACGCCAAAATCGGCGTACCCTAACCAGTTACACTTAGTTCGAGGAATACGTTGGAGTAATATGCGTTGCGTTTGCGAAGTTAAACTGCGAAAAAACACTTTAGTATTGTGATGCCGTTATGGGAGCCCGGAAATGGAGGTAGATACGGCACCCGCGCAAACGGGACCACGGAACTAAGCTAATTGGCACACTTGAACATATGTCAGTCTCGTTTTGGCACACGCTAATTTATGCTGTCCTGTTTACTCTCTTGGTAAAATTTTACAAAATACGAGAATGACATATCTACCTCTTTTTAAAGTCTTTGTCTGTAATATCCTACAATTTGCTACCTGTTAGTTAAGTATCTTGTTTAATTCGCAATGTTACACTTTTATTCTTATTCAGAATAATAGTGTGACATTGTGATTCTGACAAGTACAAGGGTATGTAAATACCTAAGTGCTGAATAAATTCATCATTTCATTATACAACATCATTGATTATTACCATTCTGTGAAAATTTTGCACTATTTTCTACATTGGTATTTTAAAAACTCAAGTAGAACTCTAGCAACACAATTACATACATTTATTCGAATTCTATTGAAAAAGTACTTTAGTTTAATGCAGTCGAAACGAGCGATCTATTCCGTCACTCACAACGTTATCGTTCGGCGGGTCAGACGGACAAATGGACGGTCAGTGTTCCATCATTAGTCTTGTCCGTCATGATTTAGTTATTTGGCGAACAAATACAGAAATGTACTCGAGCCAACATTTATAGTTTTGGGGATTTTTCTAGCTATTTAAAAACTAAGCCTGATTTTAAATGGTAATGGGGTAATGATGAATAAGAGAAGAAAAAAAGTGACACTCATAATGTAAATACTAGAAATAAGCATTTCTTTTTTTACATGCTACCGGTCTCCACAAAATTAACAATTCTTGTATGGGGAAATGTATACGCTTCTATAACAAACTTCCTAATAATGTAAAAGAGCAATCCGTCAAAGACAAACTATGTAAAACAGATCATTATAAAATTTCTGATTTTATAAATGTAAAAACTTCTTGGCAGTGATTTGCTCTGAAACAATACTGCTTTATTAATAATTTTATCGAAACAATTTATTAAAAAAAAGGATT
The DNA here is from genome assembly GCA_947037095.2 of Nycteola revayana. Taxonomy (NCBI): domain Eukaryota; kingdom Metazoa; phylum Arthropoda; class Insecta; order Lepidoptera; family Nolidae; genus Nycteola; species Nycteola revayana. Next base: position 15,626,299 of record OX344858.2, on the reverse strand, counting down.
CCTCTGATTTGCTTGCCAATTCTTCTTGGAGTTGCCATGTTCAGAACTGGTGGTAGTAAAAAAGGACTCATTATAAGAACATCATTTAAAAATATTTTAAATGTGTCTGGAATAAAGATTTTTCTCAGTTTAAGTTTGAATGTATTAAAATCAATGCTGTAATTCAGTTGAGACTATTATTATTTTCTATTATTTTATTATTTTTTATTTTCTGAGTTTACGTTTGAATGCACGTTAAAATGAATGCTGTTATTCAGTTGCGACTTTTATTATAAGATCCTTACTCGCTCTCTTGGTCACTTTATTGATTCCTAGAGATATCGATTAATGAACATTAAAATAACAATTTATATTTAAACCACGTTAAAATGATTTAGGATGTTAAAGTTCTGTTTTGTTAAACGATATTTCATATCAAAACGCGCTTAATAAATCGCTTAAACTTTAACTGGAAGTTAAAACGGTTTGTAAACATATATATACTTCAGATCATATAACTTAATACCACATCAAGGATAAGGGCTAAGAACAAGGAATGTACTAATAAATATTTTGAGAGGAACGAAATTAAAATCAACTTATTCTATGGTTAATTTTGTTTCGGCCATAAAAAACGTCCTTTTAGCGCCATCTGATTACCTTTTCAGAAAGTTTGTGATTAGGCACTAAGAATTGTTTCAAATAAAAATAAAAAATATCTAAAGGCTAATCACGAAACGACATGACTATGACTTCGCTAAAAATGTCTTTATTACTGTAGGGTATTGCAAGTGTCTTGTATCGTATACGTACTGTATTATTAAAGCAACATTACATAAAATTATTATCTAAATAAATTTACATATATTAAATATTTTTGCATGCGTAGTAAACACTGAGTAATCATCATCATCATCAGCCCGAATAACGTCCATTGCTGAACATGGGCCTCCTCCCGAGGGAGGGATTTTGCCATAGTCACCACGCTTGGCTGGCGGATTGGTGACCGCAGTGTTATGTTGTAATACACAAGGGAAACGCTGCTGCCCGTTCTGATTCGTTTTTTATAGATGATGTTATAACAATCGAGGATAGTCCCTCAGGAGGGTAGTCCCTCAACCTACCAGACCCGGAAAGAAATCTTAGAATTTACACAAAGATTTCTTGTTTGGTGTGGGAATCGAACCCACGATCTCCGAGATTTAAAGCGAGCCAATGACCGCTACGCTACGGAGGTTGTCCGGAACACTGAGTAGCGAAGACATTTTTATTAAAGTCATAGTAATATGGTTTCGTGGTTAGCCTCCAGGTATTTGCGATGTCTTTCATATATTTATTTCGATACCCACATTTTTTAAAACAGCAAGTTGACATTTGCTCTTCATCCTTCCGTTGAAACTGCATCCAGAAATACAACAATAAATGAGACATGATTTACAGTTGCATTCACTCGGTTAAGATTTTCAACCGGGTGTAAAACGCCGGTAGGAGCGTGCCGGATAACCGTTTGCTGAAGAGAGTAATATCCGCTTCCTAGCCCAGTTGTGTTCGTTGTGAAATACCTAGATTTTCTGCAAAATATAAGTCTTTTGCGTTCGTTCGTTGGTTGTGTGGATTCAGGCTCCGTTGTGTGGTTCCGGCTTGGAATAGACCTCTCTATATCTTCCAATGGGTGTCATAAGAAGTGACTAAAGGCAGCTTATGAATGAGCAGCAGAATCTTTTTTTTTTTTTGGACGTACAATTGTTGTTTACCCCGAGGCTTTTGCTACTAAACCGGGCATAAAGGCGAGCAGAACTCCAGCCTAGATAAATGGTTTAAACACTACAAACTAAGCAACCTGCGCATAAGGGCGTCCCCTGTGGGACTTGATCCTCGGCTCAGGGCGGCTGACGGGGAGATTGAGGGATTATGGCTTTTAGTTTAGGGGAGTTTTGTGCAACTCTCGCTCTACTTTACAGTTCGCGGGCCTCTCGGACTTCGGTTCTACGAGGGCATCGGAAGGCTTAAAGATACTATCATCTTACTGCGATCACTAATCCATCTGCCAAGCATCGTGATTACGGCACTACCCCTAAAGGACCCTGGATTGTCAATCATCATCTTCCTGCCCTGTTTCAATTATTTGGGGCCGGCTCAATATGTCACCTTCTTCCATTTTTCCCTATTAGACGTCTTTTCCATACTCACACCTTTCTTATGCTGATTTTCCACCAGAGTGGCGAGACGAGACGAGGCGAGCAGAGAATTTAAATCGCACTGACCCTTTTCCATTAAAAATAGCCATCGCGAGTCCGCGCGTGACCGCCGCGCCGCCCGTAGGCTTGTATTATCATGACGGTATTCTCAGGTAAAAACACGGTAATAAGTAGCAATGAGCAACAATAAGCCTCTCGCGAGAAGCGTGTTTCTGTCGCAAAGTTTATTTATACTCTATATTGGAAGCAATACGGTTCATTTTAACACAAATAAATATTTCAATTCACGCCTCGCCTCGTCTCGTCTCGTCTCGCCACACTGTTTTCACCAAAGATGCGCTGGGAGAGGATTGAAAATTTGCCATACAAATTTCAATTCTCTCCTCGCCTCGTCTCGTCTCGCCACTCTGGTGGAAAATCAGCATTAGACATGTCATCTTTCATACAATCCATCCATCTTTTTTTTGGCCTTCCTCTTCCAACATATACCCTGGATTGTCAATATATGTCCAAAAGGGGGATCATATTCAGCAGTGGACGTAAAAGAGCTGATTAAGTACCTAACAAAATAAGTCTTAGTTACATAGTGAGGCAAAATAATAGTGTGTACAGCTTTTAAGTTACTGCCATATAATGCCATGGTCCTACTGATACCTCTAAAGCAGAAGCTCATACTATACTAGCTGCGCCCCGCGGTTATACCCGCGTTACTCTGCTCCAGAGGGTCGGAGCGTGATGTTTAGTAGCCTATATGTTAATCCAGCGTATAACCTATCCCCGTGCAAAATTTCAGCCAATTCCGTTCAGTACTTTTGGCGTGAAAGAGTAAAAATCATCCATACATCCATTCATCCATGCTTACAAACTATCGCGTTTATAATATTACTAGGATAAAACCGACAGTCGTCCCGACCGGCCAAACTTCTGCGTTACCGGCCTAACTCTAAGGTTAATGACCATCTGCGGACATAACACATTATCGCTAGATCTAAGACAAAGCAATCAGATCACCTATATAATTATTATTATGTAAGTGTAATAAAGAATAGACAGAACATGAATAACTGAACATGTCCTTTCACATATTCACACAACATAATCTAAAAATAAACTGAAACCAATTTATAAAGCAAATGACATTGTTGAGCTGTGCATTATTTTTATTTAATCTTTTTGCATTTCTGAGAAATAATGAACTATTGGCAACCATCGGACGTTCCTCTTCGCCCCCTCTTCGTACTGTGGCTGCATTAGACGCGACTGTACACGGTAATTGTATGTCTCTTTTGTTTTTTTTTTGTACTTAGAGTATGCATTCAGACTATTTACTTCACAATAGAATAAGGTTTCGAATTAAAATTAAATTGAATTGCGTCGTTGGTTAGCAGGAATATGTTTCAACGTAATTATCAAGGTAGGTACCGGGGTTTCTTTGCACATATTACTGTTATTGTGCAAATATTGTACAAAATATAAGCATATTCGTATTACCAGCCCGAAGTTAGGAATTCGATGGTGTTTTGCCCACAGAGACCACGTCAAGCTGTCGGTCTGTTGCCTGTTCTCTTGTGTTCTCGTCACAGTCTTTTCGGTAGAACCGTCCCACCTAGGGTTACCAGATAAAAAATGAGAGGTCCGGAGAAAAGGCCTGATTTCCATTAAAAAATCCTGAGATTTTTTACAGTTTGAAAATTTCCTCTGCAACGTACTTAACAATTTAAAAAAGTCGTAAGCTGCGGATCTCGCGGATTGCACGCGTGAGCAATTATTACCAAAAGAAGATTATTTTTAGTTTGTTTAACTTTTTATTAAAAAGATCCTTAAAATGTAAGCTGTATTTTATTGAAAATTCAAAAAAATCCTGAGATTTCATGAGATTTGCAAAATCCGGCCGCAATCCTGAGAAGAGTCCAAAAATCCTGAAATCTCAGGACAAATCCTGAGATACGGTAACCCTAGTCCCACCAGATTTTGAGAGTAAAGGAGTAGAGTTCACCTCTGTTTGTACGCACGCTATCATCTCTTGTCACTTGTCGTGAATCACAATAAATTGTTTCATTAAGTGTTGAGTAAATTTTAGTTACAAAGCAATAAATTTATTGTTTCAGACGCAATAAAAATCTCATTAATTCCTTACCGTTAAAAACTAAATGTTAATTTGTGCAGAGAAATACACTTAACTTTGAGCTCATACTATCAACAGTACCAGGAGAACAGCGCAGTAACGAGGGAAGCAGGGTCTTAAACAATTGGACCGAGGCCAGCGGTGACCGACCTCTGGTGACGTTATTTGACACTGTTATTGCTCGACCATTAACTCTTGCATACTTATGGGCACCGGCTATAAATTTTATACCATTTAGTTATTTGATAATTTTAAGTTCCTTGAAAATAAGCAGATGCAGATTTTTGCATAATAGCATGTACCTACATTGTACATTCGTTAAGCTGTTCGGCCATAGGTACAGAATACCACAGCCAAATCTTATAATTTTATAATTGCATGGTATCAGTGTTGTATGCTTTAATTTAGGGAGCGTTCAAGTATTACGTAACGCAATTTGTGGGGGGAGGGGGTTAGGTAAAACGTTACGATGCGTTACAGGGGCGGGAGGGGGTCTTTCTTACAACACGTTACGTAACATTGTTTATAAAAATTAGAGAATTAAAACTCCCAAACCAAAACCAAAAAAAATTAAAAGCCAAAAATGTATAAAAATTAACAAAATATGCAGGTGTTGCGAATTAAAATTCTCTTGTTTTATTAAGTAGATTAAAACTATACCAAGTATTAAAACTATTACATAACTTTTTACGACTTTAGGGCAAAAATTATCACTTGAGTGTTACGTAACGTTTACAGAGGGGGAGGGGGGGTTCAGAAAAACGTAACGGTGCGTTACAAGGGGGGGGAGGGGGGGTGGGTCAAAAATCTTCAAAAATTGCGTTACGTAATACTTAAACGCTCCCTTAGGCTATGTTGCCAGCTACCATTAAGTGAACCATATGCATGATTGTCTCTCTTTTTTATTCTTGTTACAATTTTTACATACCTACATAGTTCAAAACTAAAATAGAAAACATTCTATTAAAATAAATTTCCAGATCTTTCTATTGAAATCGGTGTCGGCACCATTCGCCCTAAAATTCTCTTCTTCTTACGAAGTGGCAAATTGTGCCGAGACTTTAAAATCTTTTACATTTTAAAATGTTTCAGAATTTTAATAGCTTAAAGTTTTCTACTTTCAATAGAAGTAATTAAACAAATGAATAGACGAACCGATAAAATGCTTATAAAATTTTCGAAGCCAGTGTTTTTCAATCATTTTGATTTCGCGACCCCCTTACAAGTTGAAAAATTCATTCGACTCCCTTGTGCCATAGTCAGTTAAATAAATAATTTAAAAGACTTCGTAAATAATCATTTTTAATTAAGATGCACGAGGTTTGAAAATATGCACGATATGAGTTGACAAAGTTTTTGCTGGCGACCCTCCGAGTCTGGTGTCAGTTTGAAAAACACTGTTCTAACCAAATAACCAGCAAATAAAAATAAGTGTATGAGCACAGTACTAACATCAACATTTCTCGGAGTAAGCAATTAGTGAACACTTTAATTAGCCTCTTGTCTGAGCATAAATATAATGGTAGCATTAAGTAGTCGTTTTACTTCTTTTACTTACTTGATATCTTATTTGTTTACTCTTAAGTGCTTTGTACACTTGCTCTCACCACTTCACTACATAGTATAAAACTGTGTCGCTTTCTCTGCTATATCCCTATGTATGCTTAAATCTTTAAAACTACGCAACGGATTTTGATGCGGTTTTTTTAATAGATAGAATGATTCAAGAGGAAGGTTTATATGTATAATACAGCATTGCACTCGTGTGAAGCCGGGGCGGGTCGGTAGTAATATTATAAAAAAAACGGGACCCTATTACTAAGACTTCGCTGTCTGTGTGTCTTTCAGTCTGTCTGTCTGTCTGTCGCCAGGCTGTATCTCAAGAACCGCGATAGCCAGACACTTGAAATTTAGTTATTCGTTGCTAATCTTTGTATACGTCACCGTGATATTGTAAATACCGTTAGATTAAAATCTATCTCGCGAGATTGTAAACTGTCGATAGATTGTAACATACCTAAAGCTAACAAAAACGTACAAAGGTTAGGTAATTAATTTGAATCGGCCGTAGCCCAATGGCTAGGGCGTCGGAATTGTGATCTTGAGGTCACCGGTTCGAATCCCACCCATCACCCATTCATACTGACGTGAACTCTCGTAACACAAGCATTTTAGCTTAGCTAAGGGGTTAACAAGAATACTTGTAGACTGCAAAACTTTGCTAGTAATCTTTAAAAAAATATCAAAAGACAAAAAAGTCAAATCACAAATTAAGCCCTCGTCTTCGTACACGTAAAATAAGAATTTAATAAGCTATTTCACAATAACAGTTCCTACCAAATTACCGTTTTTATTAATTACATAAAACGATAATACAAATATACGTAGTTAGCCACGAGGCTTTTGCTACTTCACCGGGCATAAAGGTGAGCAGAGCTTATTATATTAGCGTTTGGAGATTATGCAAAATATAAAGTGGCATATATTATACCTTATACTATTAGCTACCTATCAGTGAAAGCGCGCACAATTAGCTACCTATCAGTGAAAGCGCGCACAATTAGCTACCTACCGTCAAAATCTGTCCAGCCGTTAGTTTGATTGGCCTAAGCAATCAGAGACAGACAGCCATATAGACCAAAATGTTTAATCATGAGTATTTATTATAAATATTCTTCAAATTTAAATGCATTTACTAAAAACCTGTTAATGTTCCATTAAAACCAGACAAAACTACACAAACGTATTAAAAATAAACACAGTTCTTAAAAAGCAATTAAAAATGTGCGCAGATGCTATCGAGGGTCCATCCACCGCATTTTAATTAAGTAAGAGATCGCATAATTAAAATGTAGTATTCCTTCGGTGAACTATTACTGAATCTCGTTATCTTAAGCCGTTTGTTCAAACTTAATTTAGTAAAATTAAAACAGACGTCGCGGAAACCATTTTGTGAAGAAAAAAAAATGTCTAGACTGCAGCTGTTCGGTATTGCGAAATAAAATGATAATGTCTGTGGATTTATACATACATACATAAGCTCACGCCTGTTTCCCAGCGGGGTAGGCAGAGAAAATGGACCTCCACTTGCTACGATCCCTACACACATCTTTCGCTTCATTCACTCTCATAACATTCTTCATACAAGCAGGTCGGTTTAGGGTGGATCTTATGTGTTATTATAATATAAAAATATTCGGTGTCACCATGTTGTATCACGGGATTTATAAAGACTTAATAGTGAATTAGATTCTCGCGCGCGGTTTTAACCGCGTATCTCCCGTCCCCGTGGGAACTTCATAATTAAATATAGCCTATGTCACTCAGGGTGAATGTAGCTTTCCAATGGTGAAAGAATTTTTGAAATCGGCACAGTAGTTTTTGAGTTTATTCATTACAAACATTACACACAAAAATACAAATCTTTCCTCTTTATAATATAACTATAGAAAAGCTTTCAGTACGTGCGTTTACCCGCGTAACTCCCGTTACCGTGGGAACTTTATCATTAAATCAAATAAAGCTTCCTAATAGGGAAATATTTTTTAAGATCGGAATCCATGAGATAAGCCCTTTCAATTTAAATTACTAAAAAATATTGGACACGTATTTTTTTATTTATCAAATCAATAAAATGGACAAAGATACAGAGCAAAAACGAACTATAAAGTTCAGGAGAGGGGGACTTGTGACGTCACTATTCGGTAAAATTGTACCTAATAGTGACGTCACAGAAAATTTCAACGCGCTGTATCTTCGTCATTTTTTGTTTGAGGAACGAAAAAAAAAATACGTGTCCAATATTTTTTGGTAATCTAACTGACGGACTAAATAGATTTTTTTAGTCCACATGCCTATTATGTAAGCATTCATTAAATAAATAATAATAATAAAACGACCACAGTTAAAGAATTGATTAAGATTCTATCATTACCAGCATTCTGCAAACGGTTGCTAAAAGGCATCTATGATAAAATCACGGTGTCAGCGCCCCAACTGGAATTAAAAACAAACTTCCATAGATTTAACTTTCCTCTCCGCAGACCGCGAAACTTCATTTCTTAGTAAACCCGACGTTTTACTCTTTTATTATTTCTTAAACTCTGCAGTCGGTAACTTATTCGGCTCCTGATTAATAAGAATTATAAGTTTTCGGTACCGCTTTGTATTTAAATGCGCAGCTGTGCCCTTTCCTCTATTTATAAATGATCGTGTTTAATTAAATTAAGAAATAAACAAAGTGTTTAATGAAATTAATAAAAAATCGGAGGTTGGTTTATGGGATAGGTATACTTTTTTCGACATTCGACAACCTCCGTAGCGTAGCGGTATTTGGCTCGCTTTAAATCTCGGAGGTCGTGGGTTCGATCCCCACTCCGGACAGAAAATCTTTGTGTAAATTTTAAGATTTCCCGGTCTGCTTGGTTGAGGGACTACCCTCCGTGCCTCGGAAAGCACGTTAAGCCGTTGTTCCCGATTTATATAACATCATCTATAATAATCGTATATCAAGGAACGGGCAGCAGCGTTTTCTTGAATAGTACAACATAATACTGCGGTCACCAACCCGCCTGCCAAGCATGGTGATTAAGGCAACTACCCTCTCTCGGGAGGAGGCCCATTTTCAGCAGTGGACGTTATACGGGCTGATGATAATGATGATGATGATACTTTTTGACAAATAATCGACGAATTAATTGTAATACAGAACAACAGTTTTTATGGTGTAAATATGGGACTACCAGGCTTTAAATCTTGGAGGTCGTGGGTCGATCCCTACGACAAGAAAATCTTTGTGCATAAGTAAGTCTAGTAATTCTATATTTGGAGCTTAATTTAATTTATAAACAGGCATCTCCTACATATTTTAGTCTCGCAAGCACCGAGATTTCCTCAAAGAACCAGCAAATTCACTATTTTATTAATCCTTAAGCCGACAGTCGGCAACTTATTTCGTCTCTGATTAAAACTGTTTCAACAAGTAGACATATATATTCTTGTCTATCTTCTTATGTGTTTAGCTTTAGATATAAGATATAAACTATTTTCGTACTAATAAGTTAACTTGTAAGTAGTTCTAGCTTACGTAAAAAAATCTTCATAGAAACATAACAACAATAATATTTTTATTATAATATGATTGGTTGTTGTAATTTCAGTGTTATTGAGGAAGTAGGTATAATAGTTCTATATTTAATTAGGAAGTTCCGGGAGTTACACACTAGTGTAAGAATAAGCATACAAAAATTTCATATTTCCTACCAATCTATACTAAAGTTACAAAAATCATAGCGGCTAACCATAACGTGGGTGTGCGTAAATAAGTTGAAAAGAAAAATAGCTTATTCAAATAAATAAATAAAAATTGTCTATTTGAAAAAAGGAAGCAAAAATTGTATTAATATAAAAATACTTAATATTTATTTTAAATCCGCTCGATTCTCAGTTTAAATTCACTTTTGAGCGGAATTTAGTTTTTGGATAAGAATGGAATTCCGCAATGTAATGCCTGATGTTATTAATTATATAGAATATTTAATTACATTTTTTTAATTCTTCATCATCGTCATCTTTATTTCAGCTACATGATGTCCACGTGGACACGGGTGGACATAGGCCTCCCTCATAGATTTCCAGTTGTTGCGGTTGGAAGCGGCCTGCATCCACCGTTATCCCGCGTCTTTAACCAGATTATTCGTCCATCTAATTGGTGGACGTCAACGATTTTTTTTTTAAATTATATGAATAAAAATTACTTTTTAAAAAACTGATCCAACCTCTCAAATATTTTCAACGAAATATAACGCCCCAATGAATATTAATATTAGCCGTCATAAAATGAGTTAAATTAGATTTTCGTTCGCCGTAACTGCAAATTGGTGAGCGTTAATTTTAATTTTTAATCTTCCCGTACCGAGGTCGTTTCAAAATGTAAAAGTAACTAACACAACATTATTATTTTAAATACTTAGTTAATTTTTTAATTGTGTTTGTAATATTTATCCAAACTTACAGCTACTTTTACAGGATCGTATCCCAATCTACTGCATTGTCGACTTTTTTAAATTTGTTTAAATTTTTTTTTATCTTATATTATAAATTTTACTTTAAAAATGTAATGTAATGTAATTATTACATAACTGTGCGGAAAAAAAGCTGAATGCAATATTTTTTCTTACGTGTATTGCAAAACCATTAAACCTAACGTGGGTTAGGTTTAATGGTTTTAGAAATTATGTTTATTATTAAGATCCTCATCAGCATGTTGTCATCCACTGCTGAACATAGGCCTCCCCCATCGATTTTCAGCGGAAACGATTATTATGAGGTCGTCGGTCCATCGTGCCGGCGGTCTCCAATCGAGAACCTTTCCTGAGCTCAATCGGCCGTCAGGTTCTTCGAGCTATGTGTCCTGCCCATGTATATTAGAACGTGTATGTGTGTATGTATATAAGAACTTACGTTATAATTTAGCTGTCAAACCTGTTCTTAAGAAAATGTTCATTAGTACCAAACTTTTTTTTTTATGACATATACCTCTAGTCTTACGTTTGGCTATAATCTCGCTTGATGGAAGGTGAAGATAATAAGGCCTAAGATGATACACGCTTGTTGTCAATTCATGTATATACAAATGTAGCAGTGTAAGTAGTACTACTCAAAATAAAATATTAACCTAACTAAGCAAATTACCTAAGCTTTGAAACTACAAAGAGCCTTCCTAAGTTTTATCTGTGCAGTGTAAATTGTGTGCAATTTAACCTCATTAGTAATCTTGCGACTGCATCTTCTTTCGTTTAATATAATCCTTTGAATCTGTTAAGTGACAGTTTCTTAAATTATAGTTTTGTTCGAGTAGGTATATAGACATTTTCTATAATCTCCGTCAGTTTATTTCTAAGTCTACTTTCGATTTTGTGATGTCTATGCCACAGCTGCTGTCTACCGAAAAATATTGAATTCTATAGTTTTTAAATATGATACATACGCGCAAATACAGTATCCTTGATAGTGGTTACGTGTTTCGGCATCGAAATATTGGGACGATGAGAACTGGGAGCCAAATTAATTTAAAAAATAGACGCAGTGGTTATTAGCGGTATTTACTTTACCATTCAACGGGGCAATGCTACCAACATTCTGCTAACATTGAAATGTTTCGTTATTCTAGTAAAATAAAATTTAATTTTAATAAACAAACATGAATAAAATACAGAACTAAAAGTAACTATTTAAAAATAAAACCATCTTATAAAATACTACTATTCTAAATCTATTCTACTTGGCAAGGTTCCCAGAATGCTGGCAGCATTACCCCGTTGAATGGCAATGCTTACCTGCTGTGCAAAGTAGAAACCAGCACTCGGAGAACGTGCCGCACTTAAAAAGATGCATAGATTTGGAATAGTTAGTATTTTATTTGTTAGTTTTAATTTAAATTGGTCGCTTTTAGTTGGTAACTTGGTACCAACTTATGTTGGTACCAACTAAAAGCGACCAATTTAAATTAAAATGGCCATCTTAGTATACCAACCATGATGTCTCTCAATCTAAGTTGGGCTGGGTGAAAATGTCTAACGCATTAAGCCCGCCTATGTACAACTAGAATGTATTTTTTTTAAATTCATTTTGGTCACATAATAAAATCTCTCTTCTATCATTCTCGAAGTTGTATATGATTTTGACAGTCAAATCTTCAAGGCACCTATTTTATATGCAAAGAAATGATCCGTACATTGTTGGAATAGCTAATAAATTCAGTCGCACAATTTCAAGCTCGATTTGGTTTCACCACACAATGACTACGTGAATTTTAATGTGCTGGAAGAATAGGATGGCAAACTTTGCTTTGGGTATATGTTTTTTTCTTTTCTGTATAATTTAAGACGAGTTCTTGCTGCCACTGCAACGATGAAAGGAATTGTGTCGCTGGATGTTCAAAAACATTTTGTAAAACTTATATCATTTTGTAACGGTCGTAGAAATAGTCTGAAACACATCTAGCTTAGTGGTAGTTGGTTCTGAGACTCGGGATAATTATTTGCGTAAACCACGGATAGTTATTATGAGTCTAGGTATTGTGCCCGTCAAGTCGTGAAGTAATGTTATATTTTGGATGTATGTATGTATATATTATTATGTTAGTATGCATATGTATTAGTCGGATATATATAATAATCTACTCTTCTTATTATTATTGTTTTATCTTAAGTCTGTCGTGTACACTGTTCTTGCCCATTTAACCTTAATTTACACTCTGAAAATGGTTTGCTGGAAGAAAACTCATTAATGAGTTAAGCTCGCCATTGTACATCATCTTTAATTATTGTTTTTACTACAATTTCATATGTACAATAAAGAATAAATAAAATAAATAAATAAGTCCTCCGCAACGACGGGGTTTCTTTTCCGTAGTGTGGGAGTTGGTTTTAAAAATTGGATCATTCTTATTTCATACATCTGTAAATACCTAATTTATTTGATGGACTTAGTAAAAGTATTGCTTTTCATTAGTTCCTTTGGCAGAAACCATGGATCAAGTGAGATATACCTAACTTATTCGAATTCCACTAGCTCCATCGAGAGTTGAGATGAGCCTTAAAATATCATATTTTTTTACTACATTATAAGGCCGACACTGAATATTGTAATGTAATACATGATAGTTCCTCTTCTCTGAGTACCTATAAGAAATTAAGACAACAGCCATGTTATCTGATTATTGGTTAAATTGACTTTTCAGAAACTCAGTGTAAAATATACTTTACATATTCCTAGCAAGGAGCACTGAGACAAAACAATTGTAAAAATATACAATATTCATCTCTTTCTAACAAAGGACTAATAGAAAAATACGGTTAATTGTTTCCATTTCTTTTTCATTTACTTCCAAGTACCAGGATAACAGTTTACTAAGGCGTTATACGTTTAAAATGGATCTAAAAACTATTAGAATGCTAGTCGAGAGCTAAGTTGGTCTCGTTTGTGGTGAGTGCAAGTGAATTACCGCAGACAGAGCTGATTCTTATAATATTGTTTATATACTAGAAATATTCTTTCCTAGCTTTGGCTGTTTTCGATGCAATATTGTTTGTTGATGTTCAATGTACAATAGACATGATGTAGGCGTAAAATAGATAGAAACGGCGTTAGATGAAGGCGCAAAAGGTTATCATACAAAATGTATGTGGGTGATGTGTCGTGAACTACAAACCAATTACTTCAATGAATTAGTCACTTTATAAATCAAATATGGCGTATTTAAGTATGTAAAAAAACTCTTATAAAGTAAAAGTCATAGAATCTTATTTTACCAGCTTTGTACGTATTTATGTAGAACGGCCAGTTCACTTACCTAAAACAAAAAATGGTTGCTTAAATTAAATGAAATAATATACTTAGAGGCTTATTATCGTATATTGTGGGGAGCCTTATTATAAAAACGATTACCATTAGCCCGTGTAACTACCACTTATCTTAAGGTGTTGTTGTAGTCACCACGGTTGGCAGGCGGGTTGGTGACCCACGTTGCACAGGTAGTAATAGGCCATGGCTGCTTCGGCCACTACCTGTGCAACGTGGCGCAGAGAGAGCCGGACACTCGCTGTCACCACTGTGACTGTGCCGACGATACGGCGCAGCACACGGTGGTGGAGTGTCCGGCGTGGGCCAACGAGCGGGAGGAGCTCGTTGGCGTGGTGGGAGACGACCTCTCGCTGCCGACCATCATTTCGAAGATGGTTCAAAGCGAGAGGTCGTGGGAGGCGGTTGCCTCCTTCTGTAGACAAGTTATGTCACAGAAGGAGGCCGCGTAGCGGGAGAGGGAAGTAGATCCCTCTGCCCACCCGCTTTGCAGACGGCGTGTTGGCCGTCGGCGGCGGGCCGAAACCCGCCGCCTACCGCCATAGGCTCGGCCTTGGGGAGTGGGGAACATGGGCCCCGCTCCCTTCGAGGCTGACCCATGAGGAGTAGGGACGCCTCTACACTCCGGGCGTCCCTATAATTGGGCAAATGGGCCACTGAAAGTGTGGCCCTGGAGATCCCGCGGTACCATATTGGCCGCGGGTGCCGTCGGGGGGCCGGATTGCTCATGCGTACCCGACCCCCGCCAACGGCGGATCGAAGGAGTGTCCGGGAGGTTTTAGTGGTGTAGGGTCCTCTCCTCGTGGTATGACTTTAGCATACCACGCTATGGAGAGGGCGAGTCCCACATATCCCACCGCCAGCGCGCAAATACGCTGCAAAGGTGGGGGGAATGCGTCAAAGCATTTCCCCCGGACAAAAAAAAAAAAAAAAAGGCGGGTTGGTGACCGCAGTATTAGGAACACCATATACAGAGGTAAATGTTCTGCCCTGTTTATTTCATTATTGTGTTAATTAATCTATGATTAAAATTTTCATTCAGAATCGAATAAAAAGCGTAATTTTAGATGTAGGTACGTAAAGTTTTTGATCATTCATATTTCAGAGACTGAAATGCAACACAACATTGAAATAACACATAAAAAAAAAGATTACTACCCGACTTTTGCAGTCTACTTGTATTTTTGTGAACCCCTCGTGCTAAGCTAAAATGCTTGTGCTTTGATTAGGTTCACGTCGGTAGTGCAATGGGTGGGGATGGAACTGGCTACCACGTGATCGCAAGTCCGACGCCCTAGCCGTTCGGCTACGGCCACTTTCACTTTTTATTTATATTATTGTATATTTATATAAATTTAGTAGTCTTATTACTTAGAATCGAAATAACATTGTAACATGTTACTGAGTTTATAGTCTATTTAAAGTAAACATAAATACAGTTCAACCCAGTTCTATCAACTCTATTAATATAACAAAAATGTTAGTTTTATCGTTGGTCACGCACATAGTTTTTATAACACTTGTTTACTTAACCTGCCTTCAGGTTTCACCCTCTTTGAACTACTGTTTTTCATAAAAAAACTTTTACATGCTTCGTACTTATGTTAATTTCATGATATAAAAACTCTTGGGTAATGGATTCATGTGTAGCGGAGAACTTTACTAACACTTTATTCATGGCCATAAAGCACCTAGTCTTATAGCCTGAGAAAAGTCGCAAGAACTCATGCGGGGTCGAATGAAAAGAGCTGGAACAAGCTGTCCTTATATCCCTGTATTTGAACCCCTATGCCTCTTAATATCAGGGTATAGAACAGGCTGAATGCTACGGTTCAGACTAGTGCGTATATATATATATATATAGTACGCTGTGCTGTAGCCGGAGTCGGTGGAGCCGTGTTGAGGAAGCTATTTTGCTTGAAGGTTGTGGTTCAGCTGGATAGCTTGCTGGAGTAGCCGGTTGCGTGTTATCTTCGGGGTCACCAAATGTAGAGGAACGGTTAGTGGTGTTCCTCCACAGAAAATGAAGATCTTCTTTGCCGGGCGAGGTAGTATTCCCGGCGGCCGACGGCCAATTGTTGATATTCAGAACTTGTTTATGTTATAATTGGCTTGAGAACTTGTGTTGCGCGATGCAGGTTAGTTGGGATGCTAGGTGTTAGATGGCGTTGCTAGTCTTCTTGTTTTTTTGTGCGATTACTGTAGATATCGCTACAAAGCTAACAAATAAGAAGATCTAACTTTACTGACATTTAGTTTTTTGTTAAGTTATTAATGGGCCAATTCCAATTCTGGGCATAAGGATTAGGATTTGAATTGGAAACAGATGGTTTGTGATAGAAAAAAATAATAAGAAGGAATAGAGACCTTTGATCTCAAGTGGAAAACATCAGACTTATAAAATAAATAACAATAAGCCACCGCACACTACTGGAAACTATTTATTTAATTTATTTTAAACATAGACAAAACATAACTATTCATAAGTAATCGTAGTATAAATAAAGTACGCACACATCCATTCAGCATTTGAACCCTGGAACGTACGCCGAAATATCAAAAGCATATTCACATGAGATTCAAAAGATTAAAATATGAACATTCACAAACCTTGTACATAAAGCCATACATGAACTGGGTAACATAACGACCCCATTTCGTTGGTAATATTAAAATGTTTTTAATGTACGCGCGTTTTATCTTAACACTATTGTCATGAAAGTACCAGGGACACATGAAACACAGGCACCTTTGAATTGGACTCGTTAACATGAAAAATAACTTACTCAGTAATTTTGAGGTCAGCATTTTTTTGTTTAACGATGGTTGATCAACCAAAATTGAGGTTACCTTACTATGTAGGTACCTGAGTACATTTATGATCATTATAGTCCGTATGTATTGCGGCCAAAGCATAAGGATATTGGCAATCTGTGCAAGACATATTATAATGTACACTTGTGTGCGCAAATACAGATGCCATCTCCGTTCACAAATACAAAAGAGCCTGAATATGCCTAATACATTTTTGCTTTGAGTTGTGAAGTCAGTTCACAGGGCTGATTGTTTAATCATCAAATTTGAATAATAATTGGAAATTATGTTATGATTCAAAAATTATTCCTCTGATATTATATTAAAAAAAAGGAATGGCTGAAGTTAGTTAAATAATATATTGTTGTAAACTAAATAATTAATCTTACTTTCCTATTTGTATTTTCTAATTAAATTAGCAGATGAAACTGCCCAAAGCTTCCTAAGTCCTACATTTACATATTTTTAAGTTCAATTCAAAAGGGACTATTTTAAAGATGGCGTCTTAAATTGGACACGATATCGATTCGTCTTTTAATAGACGTTTTGTTATTATATATAAGCTTGCTTCCCTATTTTTGAAATTCGTTAAGGAAATGAACCCTCAGACACTTTTATTAATTACATTTTGTCTATAATCTATACTAATATTATAAAGAGGAAAGATTTGTATGTAAGTATGTT
This sequence comes from Nycteola revayana, assembly GCA_947037095.2. Classification (NCBI taxonomy): domain Eukaryota; kingdom Metazoa; phylum Arthropoda; class Insecta; order Lepidoptera; family Nolidae; genus Nycteola; species Nycteola revayana. The sequence goes on along the minus strand of OX344858.2, from coordinate 15,609,136 downwards.
TGTAACGAATTAGTAAAAAAAGTACTGGACCGATTTTAAAAATTCTTTCACCATTGGTATGCTACATTATCACTGATTAATAAAGGCTATATTTAATTATGAAGTTCTCACGGGAACGGGAGTTACGCGGGTGTAACCGCGCGCGGGAAGATAGTAATATTATAAAGACAAAAAAAAAATATTGTTTTTGTTATTGAATAGGCACCGGAACTACTACCTATATATTTTAAAGAATCCTTTACCATAAAAAAGTTACAAGATCCAGGCGTAACATGGGCATATATCGTTATAAAATTCCTACGGGATCGGGTCGAACTGCGCGCGGGCAGCAAGTATAAGTATATTAGGTACTTCAAGCAAACATTTCGAATTCTTGCATTCTCGTGTTCACCCGTATTTGCCAATCGCCTAACATAGCTGAAACCTTTACTTCGCTGTCGAATCAAATACAGTTTTTACACATAGGATTAAATGGCATTCGATTCTGAATGAATATATTAATCATAGAATAACCAACACGATAATCAATTCAAATTATCTAATCATTCTTTCGGAAACTCCTTTGACATTAACAAAAGTTTAGACAGCGGAAGACTCTTAACGTTGAAACACAAAATCCTTTCTAAAAATGAGTTATTTAGCTAATTTTAATTAACAATTTTAAGCAAGAACGAAATAAATAAATAATAAAACAGATTAGCCTGAAAGCAAAATACAATAGCTGCAACCAAAAGGCACTTCGATATTATCGGGGTTTCTCTTCGCGTTCATGTTTTCCTGGCACCGCTATAGACGTGGATGGAAATTTTGTGTTCTTTTATTAATTGTATGAGTGTGTATGTACATACTTACATAGAAATTTGTATATAAATTAACTACGTGAATAACTTTCCATGCCAGTCTTATTTTGTTGATACAAAAACCTTGAAAAGGTTAAACCTGATTTAAAATGTTTAGTTGGTAAGGTAATTTATCCAAATAATTAAAAATTCTGGTGTCTGACCCTTAAAGGCATTATTCATTATCGCATCCCGTACAAATATATACAGGAGCATAAGAATGAACATACCTACAAAGCGTCGTAAACACCATCGGCCTCGGGGCGTCCTAGACGACCCGGACGACGAGATCACAACTTACCAACTAGCAGTACAGAGACTGCAAGAAACTAGCACCACTACACAGAGACCACTCTATCCGACCCGCCGGAGAAGAGTGCGCCCGCGAACGCGACGCGCCCCCCCTCGCCCTCCCGACCATTAGTTTGCTAAGAATGTTAGCTTCCGATGCCCTCGTAGACCCGAAGTCCAAGAGGCCCGCGAACTGTAAAGTAGAGCGACAGTTGCACAAAACTCCCCTAAAGAAACTAAAAGCCATAATCCCTCAATCTCCCCGTCAGCGACCGCCCTGAGCCGAGGTCCAAGTCCCACAGGGGACGCCCTCTTGCACAGGTTGCTTAGTTTGTAGTGTTTAAACCATTTATCTAGGCTGGAGCTCTGCTCGCCTTTATGCCCGGTGAAGTAGCAAAAGCCTTCTGGCTAACAACAAATGATCGTCCGAAAAAAAAACATAAGAATGAAATGCATTGAAAAGAAGATTTTATAAATATAGAGATCTCTATTTTTTCCTTTGCATGTTAAATAGTTGAAACTCATAACTATTAGTTGTAGCTACTATGAGTTGTTATTACTTATTATAATAAGATCATCTTAATAAGTAATAACAACTAAACTTTCAGATTTAATTGCACCGCGTAGGTACGCGTACCCAAATACCTTTTCCAAATTTAAATGCTTTATAATTAGTAATTTAGGCAATACCTTAGTGAAATACGTCAAAATAGAACTAACCCTCTAAAACAGGGTTTCTTAAAGTGGGGTCCACGGACCCCTTGGGGGTCCGTAGCATGTATATCAGGGGTCCGCAGTAGGTCAGTCTTGTCGAAGACAATCCCACAATTTATTCGTTCTCATTGAGGCCAAACAGCAGCACCCTTCTCGTTAACTAAGTAGCAATTTTCAGGGGTCAATGGATTTTTTTAAATTGTGAAAGTGGTCCGTGACTGCTAAAAGTTTAAGAAACCCTGCTCTAAAAGCTTATGTGACAAGAGCTGTCAATTTTGAGAAATGAAAATAATAATCTAATAATAAAAAACTAACCGCGTAGCTCCTATTCCTTGAAAATCTCGTCATAAATCACACAAGTTAGAGCTTATGTTACTCCTGAAAAACGTTCCAGTAGTTATTAGGTTTATTCTTTCAAAGCAAAAATATTGTTTTTTACTTAATATGTATTTATATTATACCATGTTCTTACAGGTATATGAATACATGTGTGTTTTTAATAATAAACATCAAATACAGTTTATGACAAACAAAAAATATCGACTAGAATCAGGTACCAGGCATGCATAAATCTAAGGCGTTATTAAATTCCCCCGGCTCGCGGATATAAAACTCTGCTATCACATATTCGAAGGGTTGTACATATAACAGTTGATATTATATATACTATAAAAAGTGTTGGGTTTGTTATCCGTAGATATAATTTTGTCAAAAATGGTAAAATTTCATAATATTTGAAAACTATATGATGTTAAAACGATATAAATTTCAATGATTTATGGATTTGCAAATGGTCGCGAAGCATTGAATATTAATTGTTTTTGGTATTTAATAAACAAATAGTAATGTTTCAGTACATTTAATTAAAAATCACGAGTGTTAAGTTGTTGATTACCATTTTGTACAACAAACCTAACTTTATTTGGTTTTCTAACCATATACGACGCTCAGGCACAAACCCCACATTTACCTACTAACAAAGGTCCATTGTATTTCCTTTCAAAATATTATTCTATACCAGCCTTTACTTACGTACGTTCTAGTAAACACATACGAGAAAATATATACCGTATTATTAGTTTCAGAACTCAGTCGTTACCTCTATATAGGTACACTAATATTATAAAGAGATAAGATTTATTTTTTTGTATGTATGTTCGTTACGAATAAACTCAAAAACCACTAGACGGATTTTAATAATTCTTGAACCATTAGAATGCTACATTATTCCTGAATAACATAGGCTATAATAATATATCATAATGAAGTTCCCACGCTAACTGTAGCTATGCGGACGAAAACGCGCGCTGGAAGCTAGTAATAAATTAGGTTGAAGTGTTTCTTTGTTTTGCCCGGTGTAGTGGCAAAAGCCTCGTGGCTAACTACGTATGTCTTTCCGAAAAAAAATGTCTCTTAGTCTAAAAAATATCAATTTTGTTAATTGTATGTATGAGATAACAATAACCAAAAAAATCTAAATTTGTTATCTGTTAGTTTCTTCCGGGAAATCGCCGAAACGTTTTGACCGATTTTGGCTAGCTGATGTTTAAAAGTAATAGTTGCTACTATTGTCTTATAAAATAAGGGTACAAAAAAGGTAACAATTGCGGGTGAAACTGAAGTACGCAAGCAGTTTGACGTAGGGCCGTATTTTTCGTACCGTATATGTACCTACCTCAAGATTGAGGTCAGTAATTGTATTTTATTTATAGTAGACCGAACTCCATTTGTTTACTTCCAAAAGGTCTTTAGTTCCAGGCTTTCGTAATCGATGAAGTACATTGCGGTTTTTAGCAAACCTATTTAGAAGGTTTCGAGATTATTCCACAATAAAGTCGTTCATTATTTTGTTTTTTCATTGAGGTAAGACTCGTTCAATTTTGTTTCTTTTATTCATTAACAACAGAAAATAATTATTTTTATAATATAAAAGTCAACCATGCGTCACCTTGCATGTATGAGTGTGTATTGGCTTTATGTGTGAAAAGGAACCTTTCTTCTTGTTCTTCTTCTTCAATGAATGGCCTGCCACCGCAGTCAGGGGTGAAGTTTTCCACTGTCAAAGTGTTTAAATGTTAAAGCATTAGGTTAAATTATAAAAAATTTTGAAGAGCAAAACATTTTATATCGGCTTGCCCGCGTAAGTAACTGGCAATTTTTTTTTTTTCTTCTTCTTGTCTATGATTACGACCAACTCGTGCTCAATCAATCTCTTTCGTTAAATTCTTAATCGTTAATTATTATTTGAGCATATTAAGCTTCTAAAACATGTCTTAGGTAATTTACACGTTGCATCACAATATATTTATGAAAATGTAAGTATACATAAAAATATTTTGTAAAAAAGCCTCATAATATAAAATACCTACTAGATATAAGCATAATCTTGTAGTACATGCAATGTATACGATTCTACGACAAACTTCCCAATACTTTAAGAGAATTTTCAATAAATAAGTTTAAAGCAACTAGTGCAGCACGGTTTATTACAAAGTTTCTAATTATCATTGTGACAAAAACGCTTGGGTGCTTGTCAAATAAAGAATTTTGTAAGTAGGTTATATATTGTGAAATATTATTATTTTTAAAAGAGGGTTCTACAGGGTGCTTTATCAGTAGTAGCCACATCACGCATTGCACGGTAGCCTAGGCTGGAGCTCTGCTCGCCTTTATGCCCGGTGAAGTAGCAAAAGCCTCATGGCTAAATACATATATCAGTCCGAAAAAAAAAATTGCTCGGTAGAGTTAAAAAAAAGAATCCTTAACAAAGGTAACAAGTGTTATAGAATAAATTAATTTGAATCTTTGAATCTAATTAAATACAACGTTTGTTTGGAGAAATCGAAATACGCGCGGATGAAGTCGTGGTCCTAGACACTGTCTGAATAGAATATTTCCAAGGATACACAATTAAAAGAGAATCTAGTTAAAGTCGTATAAATACAAACGTGAAAGCCACAATTTTAAAGCATTCCCACCCGACAGAAGAAGCTTTAATAAAAAAGGCGGCGGCATTTTATAAAAAAAAATTGTATATTTTCTTTGAACGTAAAAGCTACAGAACCATTTAACGCTTGGGTGCAACCTGCTTTGAGTGTGAACCTTTACTGAGTTTTATTTGATAGTATTATTTATTACAGTGACGCATTATTAAATCATTTATTTGTATACTACAAAATATTTTTTTCCTTTTAACAGCTAAATTGAGACAGTATAGAAATAATTTTTCACAATTGGTCCAGTAGTTCCTGAGATTAGCACGTTCAAGCAAACAAACAAACTCTTTAGCTATTAGTTTACATTTACTTTTTGGTTAAGTAGCTTTCCTTTTAGTTTTTAGAATGATTTATTCTGTAATTTCATTCTTTCATTTAAATTGTAATCTGTGATTTCATTCTTGTTTTTTTTTAAATTGAACATTTAAATATATTAATTTAAATATTATAATGGAATAAAAAATATCATGATGACTTATCATTCTTATTGCTGAATATTTAAATAAATATTTCCTACAATGTTTACGATTAAAATAATATTCGCTTACGTTAAATTTTATGTCGGAGTAAAAACACATTTATAAAGCTTACACACATTGTATGGACAAATAAGATAAACATAAAACGATAAAGGTTTTAAATAAAATTTTAACATATATGGTGCTTTCACATATGTGCCATTCCTTTAACCATAGATAGCTTTATGTGTTCCACATATGTGTCATTCCTTTTACCATAGATACGTTATAATAGGCTAGTTGACACATGAAATTATGTCACAATGACGTTTATTTCTAAAAGTATTTGTCATATGGAACCTAAATATAATAATTTCTGTTCATAAACCTTGAATATGTTTGTATAAACTCAATATGAAAATTATTTATTTTGTCTATGTCTTTAACTTCCGAAAACGCTATCAGCCATTTTGTGACGTCATCATCTTGTTAAAAAACATGAACGCAATCCCTTACTATTACACTTTCTGAGTCATGACGTCATCGATCTCGAACACAGATAATGTATATAGACCAACATGGCTGACATACATAAGCTCACGCCTGTTTCCCAGCGGGGTAGGCAGAGACAATAGAACTTGCTACGATCCCTACACACATCTTTCGCTTCATTCACTCTCATAATAATTTTAAAATATTTATTTTAGTGCTTTTTAGACCTCAAATAAATGCCATATATTTTTCTTGATCTAGTAAAACCATTCTTAACCATACATAAATAATTTCAAAAAAGTGTCAACTAGCCTATTACTTGAGTGAAGATTTTTTTTCTATAGTCTATTTTTTTTTTCGTATAATAGGAATAGTTCAAAAGGTCAGTGTCTTAATTTTTTTTTTGTATAGTTTTATGTGGTACCTATAGAAAAAAATACATAATAGAACCGCGAGGTGAGATCTTTATAAACCCGTATTGCACCGAGAGCTGCGGCCCACACAACTAGTATTGATTTAGGCATGAGTTTATTCATGTAGCATGTAGGTATATATTACGTCACACATTCTCACCCTCAAGGTATCATTAGCATTATCATAAAAAAAGGCTAATATGAATTGGACTGTATTTAAGAACTTTGTATCTCATATTACCGCAAATTAACTATTTGATTTGATCACTATGAAAAGGTGAGTCCTACGTACTTTGCCAGTATGGCTGTGAGCATACCTAATACATTTCACCCCGGAAAAGAAATACAGTAGCTAATAAGGTGTAATTTCATCTGTCATGATTTTTTTCCTTGTATTTATCGTAATAAGCGAAAATAATTTGCTACAATTGACTTTCAACTTTATTAGCTATGTTTATTTAGGCGGTATTGCAATATAACCAACGATACAACTCTATTCACAGTTCATTACACCATACTGAAACGTTCATCGCATCATTAGTAATAAATCGCTCATTGAACAAAGTAACTATTTTCTACCGATATAATACATATTAATGAGATCGGCTCTGTAATCTCGAGGGTTGCCCAGGGGACTCGCAAAGGTCCCACACTATTATTGGAGAGGCCGGTCAATGAACACGTTTATCGAACATCTTTCCGCTTTATGTTTTCCTGGTACGTGAAGCGTTATTTATAAGTTAGATTAAAATAGATAGGTACTATTAGTTAATTTCCTACTAGAACATTATATTATGTATATTTATATTAAAATAGAAAGATGGGTGTAGGGATCGTAGCAAGTGGAGGTCCATTGTCACTGCCTACCCCGCTGGGAAATAGGCGTGAGCTTAAGTATGTATGTATGTATTATAATAAAATATACGGATTAAGTTTTTTTTTTAATATATGTAGGTAATTATTTTTTCTCGGCAGTGTTAAATAGGCCGGTCAAAAAACGTATTAATATACAACAATTTTTTTTTTGCTCGATATCTATAACTGCAACAGGCCTACCTTTTGCCGTGTAACCCTTCGTGCGCGAGTCTGACTCGCACTTGGTCGGTTTTTTTAAATACAGTATTTCTTTCTCTCTATTTACTATCCCAAAATAGGACAAAAATATCCTCTCTATCATCACGCTCAAGACCATACAATCTGCTTTCTTATTTTTTTATGTTTTTCTTAAAAATAAAGCACTTTTTTGTCTCGAAATGAACGAAATTTATGAAATTCCTTTATGTAAGCAAAATAAAATCAATGAATAGTTTTAGTTTGAGAAGCGATATTAAAGGAAAGGGGAGTTAGTGATAGCGTGACGGCTGACAGGACAGAATGGAAGAGAAAAACGTATTGCGCCATTTTTTTAGACCCCAAATAAATTGTTAAAAGGGACAGGGACTTTCTAGACGAGCACCTCATTGAACCTATTAATTATATCACAGGTCAACAAAATTTTACTTTTTTTCAAGGTGCAGAACTTCTATTTTAATTTTTCTATTAATCAGTGTTAATTAAAATCTGAACAATAATTACAATTTTTATATCACGTCATATTTTTTATATATTTGCTTGTATATATATAAAAATATGCTGATTTAGGCTGATGTTGCAACTTTATTTAGAATAGTATAATAGTGTTATTTTTATCTTAATATATTAGAATGATAGTCAAACAACTGAAATTTTTAAAACAGTTTACAAAAAGTTTCTATGATTTTCTAATGCAAAGATATTAAAGATTTAGTTGGTCTTTATTTTTCTCATACATTTCAATAGTCATTTTGTAGGTATGAAATTTATACAGATAGCACTAAAATGTTAATATTTTTCATAAAAGAACGTCACAGCAATATTGTCAAATATCTCATTTTAATGATGAAACAATATCCATAATTATCTGAGATGACAAATAAATGTGTTTTTTTCTGTGCACCAAACACCTTGCCCTTGTAAATCATAAATGAATAAGAGGTACTGCATATTTTTAATTCCATTTCCAGTTGTGCAATTATCAGTGGTGCAACATATATTTTTACTTAATAGCTAAATTATTCACACAAACTAAAAGCTTAATAATCTACGTATAAATTAAATAATTAAATGAAACAGAATTAACAAGCAATATTATTTCATTCGGTGAGTAGGTTCTTTATAACCTCTTTTAAAACCTAATTAAAATTATGTTCCCTGTTCCTAAATAAACAGTTACCAATTCGCCCCTTTTTGAATGTATGCAGAATTCGAATCAAAAGAGTATGCCCGTGGAACATCGGTCAAACGAGTACAATAATATAATGAACAAATTACTCGTACAATGAGATAACGACCCGCTGGACATTGCTATCATTAGGACTACAGAGGACAGATGCTTGTTAGCTCAGAGACAAGAATTGTTTGTTTTTAAAATTGTTTCAGAACGGAAAATGTCAAGATGGCGGAATTTTTTGCTACCTAACATTTTCTAGAATTTACGAAGGAATGAAAAAACTATTGCTTAATCTTATTTTTTTTTTATTGTTTAACTATTATAAATGCGAAAACGAATTAAACGAATTAAACGATATTTATTCAGCACTTAGGTATTTACATACACTTGCACTTGTCAGTTATACACAATTAAATATGATTAATATAATTAAATACAAAAATAATATAATTAGCTAATGACTTGTCTGTCAGTCCAGCGTCACGTCATATGTATAGTTACAACAATAATTACCTCTTTAATCAAAATCTTAATATAATTTAGCTCTATAGAAAGAGGCTCGTCTTTAAACAATATTTTTACGTTTAAGCGACACACGCCTGAGGGCACCCTTAATGGGCTAGGACCACGGCTCAGGGCATCGCTAATGCTATGAGAAATATTACTGTAACAATAATAATATAAAAAAGAGGGAGTGATCACTGGCACGGACTACAGGCACTGGATCATCGGATTGGGACAGGGGGCCAACGCGGTCCTCGGTCTGTCCGGCGAGGAGCCTAGCCTAGCTAACCTACAGGTTTCTCTAGCTACCTAAGTGGACGGCCCGGAGAAGAAACTCAGAAAGAAACTCTGGTTTTCTTTTTTCCGTCTTCTTTTACTTGATTAATCTTTTTTTTTATATTCATTATTTATTACATTTAATTATTTACTTTTTAAAAGGATGTGGGCTAGTGCATGCTCAAAACCGTTACTGACTAAATTGTAATATAATAATCTATTCTACTCAAGCTAATAGGAAAACCTCTTGCATACTAAAATAAGAAACCAACGGCAATTGCACCCACCCACATTTACAAGATTAAACAAGCTATACGAGATCAACCAAGACCACAACAATGCAAACAAAATTAAACAAAAGCAAATAAAATAAATAACTCCAGCAACAAGCCGACCAGCCACCGCAAGCAGCACCCGTTCACGAGTATGACGTGTGACGTAGCCATCGCCTCCCTCGCCATATTAGAGGGAAGGAGACGACCCGCCCCACACCGCCACCGCAAGCCATGACATTCATTGGGAGCATGACGATCTTACAGCTAGGAGCACGTATCAATTAATTTATTGCCAGGTTGACCTTCATTTAGCACGTTTTTATGTTATATCGTTTCAGTTTACAATGTCAAGTACGTTACAAGTTAGGATACAAAATAAAAACAATATAAACCAATAAGTTATACAAAAAAAAAAAAAAACACATATGTCAAAAAATACATAAAAACAATATAAAGTATGTATGTAAGTAACACTAGCAAAGAGACCCAATAACACATTGTACGGTCATCTTGGTTAGCCCATCGACCAGGCATCATTATCATTTAAATAATCATTTATTGTATAATAAGCTTTTTTGATTAAGCATTTCTTTATTGCTAATTTGAATTTAATTTGAGAAAATTCCTGAAATTCCTTAGGAATTTTATTATAAATACGGATCGCTAACCCCACAAAGGAAGAATGCACTCTATGCAAACGATGATTTTCAGCAAATAACTTATGATTATTTCTAGTATTTAATTTATGAATATCGCTTCTCTTTTGAAATAGATTTATATTCTGTTGAACATAAAGAATATTAGCATATATGTACTGAGAAGGAACTGTTAATATGTCTACACTCTTGAAAAAATCTCTTAGGGAGAACCTCGAGCCCAGCTGGTAAATAGATCTCACCGCTCGCTTTTGTAATATAAAAATACTTTGAATGTCAGTAGCCTTACCCCAAAGCAAAATTCCATAAGACATGATGCTATGAAAATAACTGAAATACACCAGACGAGCGGTGTCAACATTAGTTAATTGTCTTATTTTTCTAATAGCATAAGCAGCGGAGCTTAATTTCCCAGCTAGGCAGGATATGTGAGGACTCCATTGCAATTTTTCATCTAATGTTACACCCAGAAACACTGTGGATTTTACAGTCTCTAAAACCTCATTATTTATTACAAGATCGGGTCCAATATTTGTGACATTGGGAGTGGTAAATTTTACACATTTTGTTTTCTTAGTGTTAAGCACCAAATTATTAACCGTAAACCATTTGGTCAACATAGAAAGTTTATGAGGTTTATAATTTAATTATATTTTATAAATGTGTCAATTAAAAAGTCCTTTCAGTTTATTATTACATTAGTCTTAGGTTTATTGTTTAACTATATTGATATAATAGCTTGTTATGCATTTATTGTGTTAGAACAATTAATCAATTTGGGTGCACCAAAGTACACTCAACAAATGAGATAGGTTTACACATCGTGCAATGCATTTTAAATTTATATGTCCACGTTTATGAGAATAGTTCACTGATGTGCATTTATACTCAGCTAGCAGCAAATTCTTCACCCACAAAGAATTACCAGCTATTGTGCAGATCAAATCATATTTATTTACATTAATTGATAGAGAAGGTGTAAACCTATCTCTTTTGTCGACGGTACAAAATATCATATACCTAATAATATTCCAAGTTTTCTTGTCATCAATTTTTATTAAATAAACTCCGTTCATGTTAGGCGTCGCCGATGCCCGTCAGTCGTATTGTCATTTCCCATGGATTTTTCAAAACTTTCTTTCACACAAACCTTGTCCCCAATTCAACCTCTTGTCTTAGCGGGAGTGGGCACGCACGGTCACCTTGAACCTCTATCGTCGTCCGCTCCCCGGTGTTAGCTCATAATATATACAAAAATATTATGAAACAAAAAAAAATATACACCTTCATATAAAAAAAAATATAAACCTTATATTAACATAAAATATTATATTTAAATTAGTAGTAAGTTGATGTACAAAGTAATGAGCGCGTATCCCGCCATTAAACGTAACAGTTTGGCGGGAAGATGATATTATGTATAATACCATTGTATTTTTTTGTAACTTGTGTTTCTAAATAAATAAAACAAAAAAAAATGAATACAATAAAATTGAATACACTAAATTGGCCAAAGCCGTTATCCATGCGCGTACATGTGGTTCATTTTTATATATAAAGATAATTTATATCGCCATTACACTTTTCCTATTTTTTATGCATGCCGTAGGCCTCTGAAATTAATCACGACGCTGACAAAGAGGAATTTATAATAATATTACAAATATTTAATTAAGGAAACATATAATTTTGTAAAAGGACTGTCAGTTTGACGTTATTTGACACGGGTCTGTAGAATGACATTATTTACAGTGTTTAGGTTGCTTTCCTTAATACATGCAAATCTCCATTTAGTTTGTGGGGAAGAAGGAACATGTTTGTTAAAATTTTGTATTAGCTGCTTCGTTCACTTAAAATAAGGAATTTTTCAACTTCAACAGCCCTTTCCAGACCTTGGCAAGTCAAGGTTGTCGAGGAATATTGCCATAATCACCACGATTGGCAAGCAGATTGGTGATTGCAGTAAGATGGTAAATAACCTTAACCTGATAGATGCTGCTGCCCATCTGTCAGGTGTGTGTCCCTAAGTCGTCTTTTACAACACCCACGGGAAGATAATTTAAAATCTTTAGACTTAGATAACGGCAGATTACAAAATCAATTTATTCGATACTTTCTCCAAATGCTGGTTTTTACTTTGCACAGCAGGCAAGCATTGCCATTCAACGGGGTAATGCTGCCAGCATTCTGGGAACCTTGCCAAGTAAAATAGATTTAGAATAGTAGTATCCTATAAGTTAGTTTTAATTTAAATTAGCTACTTTTAGTTGTATATTATGTATTTTATCGATGTAAATACATTTAATTTAACCTATAGATGTAAATTTATTATATAAATGTGGCTTCTTAGAATAGGTTCTTATAAAGCTTAAAGATTTTAAATTTAAAGTAAGCTTGAAAAAGTAATTTTCAAATTTTCTTCAACAAAAGCGGGCACAAAAGGTTTTGTTAACAAGAAACAAACATTTAAACACTGGAAGACCTTAACAAAGTTTCAGAATTACGATTTCAATATTAGCAGGCTAAACAAAACAAGTTCAATGTAATAGTGGAGGCCTTTATTAATATTTATAATTGTATTTTGTAACTTTCGATGTTGAGCAATTTTGGAACGATTAGAAAGAGAGCGAGAGAAAATAACAAACTCTCTTTCTCTCATCCCTATCTGTTAAAGATCGTGCCTCCTTGTGATGCCATCAAATAACTGCCTCCATTGACTACGCTTTGCCGTTTGCTGAAGTATAGCGTTGATAGATCTCTAGCTCCTCTTTTCTCTGTCAGATTATAGACATTTAAATTTGGCTTCCACTTAGACTTTTTACTATAGAAACAGGAGCAAGCATGCTCCATCCAACCTCCTTTTTTTACATGAATAAAACACTTTGTCCTGACTGACCTATGGACCAACACTCAGCCTAAAGCGGTGATCGTGGAGATCTGAAAATTGGAGGATATTTTCTCAAGGAGTATATTTGGAAATGATACAAATAGTGGTCAAATTTGTATGGAGAAGCTGAAATTTACGCGGATGCAATTGCGAGCAACACCTGGTATTTTGTTAAACAAAATACCTGGGGGTAAATCATTACCATCCTTAAAACCTGGACGTCAAAAAACTAATTAATTAACTAAAGGTTTATGAAGACTCCCCTTAAAAATGCTGCATTAAAATTAATACACAGCCGAAAAATTACAAGTTCTAATTTTGGTTTAATCCTTATAAATTTTAATCCGTTAAGCCGTTTCGGAACATATAAGAGGTGCTTAAACTTTCAGATACATACACAGGGTTATTTTTAAAACACCAACAACCTTTCAGGCCGTGAAAATACTAATAATTATAAACAACTTTTAGTATGGGACCAACCTTGAAATCGCGAAAAATAATCAGCTGTTCCATACATTTATGTTCACTTACCTCGACAAAATGTATGGAATATCTGATTTTTTTTCTCGATTTCAAGGTTGGTCCCATAGTAAAAGTTGTTTATATTCATCAGTACTTTCACCCCCTGAAAGGTTGTTGGTGTTTTAAAAATAATCTACAGGGTTATTTTCAATATACTTGTATATAAACAGTCATGTATTGTTAGGCATCGCACAAAGAGCAGCTCTTTTTTTAATGTTGTATTCAATTTATTGTTACAGGTAAAAAGAAGACTTATAAATAAAGCGGGGCGATGAAATATACGACTGACTCCACATTCTGCGTGCGCGAACCTCGAGCGTGTGTCACCATGGGAGCTCGGCGCTTGTGTTTTTCACGTCGTTCACTCGCTCGAGATACCATATTGACCACTACTGCCAAATTAATATCAAATCTTGTAATACTTACCCCATGTCGAAGTATAAGTACTTACCTACTTGATATCGAATCGAATATATCGAGAATAAATGAATGTAACTTAGGAAAAATCGGTCACAGATTGTCTGACGTGTGCGGGCACACTAAGGTCTTTGAAATATTCGTTAGTATTTCAAATGGAATTTAGTTCTAATTACCCAACATTCACTTGAGTTGATTAAAATTTCTTCTCGTTTTATATAAATAGGATTATTTAGAATTAGCTTAAAGTACAAGAGCCTATTGTAATGAAATACTTATTACAACTTCATCTTTATAGCTTGGTATTAAAATGAATAGAAGTTAATTAATTTCGTCTAATTAATGTATTCTGTTTGGTAAATTTATAAATAAGTTTATATATACATATTAAAATTCTTATGTAAGTTCACTATATTACTGCTGATACTGACGTATATCACTCATTTTATTAATAGACTAGCTAATCGAACTCCCGTTCCCGTGGGAACTTCATAATTAAATATAGCCTTTGTTCACCAGAGATAGTGTAGCTTCCCAACAGTGAAATATTTTTTCAAATCGGTCAAGTAGTTTCGGGAGCCTATTCAATGCAAACAAACAAACAAACAAAAAAACAATCAAATCTTTCCTCTTTATAATATTAGTATAGATCCACCTTATTATAGAGACCTACTGACATTTCTAATTATCTTTTAAATGTTGTTTATAGTTTTAATTTATTAATTCGTTTTTATGATTAGTTATTTTTGTATTTTTATTTTTATTTGCGCATACTTGCGAACGACTAAATCAACTTGACTGATACATTTATTATCGTGTTGGTAATTTTAAGGACAAATATATTTTTTTTTTTTATCTGTATTTTATTTTTTATTTCCTACTGATATAATTAACCCAACATTTGTAAATAATGTTTGTTTGTTACGCTTTAACGCTAAGCCTACTGGACAGATTTCAATGAAAATTTCTACGCGGATAGTTTATAAGCTGTTTTAACATATAGGCTACAAAGTATCACGCTCCGACCCACTAGAGCTAAGGTTACGCGGGTAAAACTGCAGGGTGCAGCTAGTATTTCAATATTTGACGGGCAACGCTGGACATCCGGGTAAACATTATGGCTATTGTCGGAAGCCAAACCCAAAAAGTATCTATGGCACCACAGTTGTGCCATCTGCATCAGTAACGATGAAGAATAAATCGCTCTTTTTCAACATAACTAGCGGCCCGTCCCGGCTTCGCACGGGTGCACCATTATATTGTATTTAGCATTGAATTAATGCCCAAGAATTGATTATATCTTACATCATCATCGTCAGCCCGTATAACGTCCACTGTTGGACATGGGCCTCCTCCAGAGGGTATTTGCCATAGTCATCACGCTTGGCAAGCGGGCTGCTGACCGCAGTATTATGTTATACCACACAAGGAAACGCTACTGCCCGTTTCACTGATATACGATTATTATAGATGTTGTTATAATAATCGGGGCCAAAGGCTGAAAGTGCTTTCGGAGGCACGGTCCCACAACCAACAAGCCCCGGAAAGAAATCTTAGAGTTTACACAAAGATTTCCTGTCCGGCGTGGGTTTCGAACCCACGACCTCCGAGATTTAAAGCGAGCGAAATACCGCTACGCTACAGATGTTATCATATATTTCATTATAAAGTTCATATAGGAACGACAGCTACGCTAAAAAAATCGGGTTAAATCGCCTTGAGGCGAGGTGTTAATCCTACAGAGGGCTTATTTTGTATTCTTATTTTGTAGTTTGTATTCCATTTTATAAGGCTAGAGCGCTACTCGCCTACATGCCCGATGAAGTGGCAAAACATTTTGGCTCACTTTTTTTTGTTATATGTTAACGCCCACCTCCAGGAGGGAGATGACAGAGTTCCAAATCACAAGCAAAATAAGTACCTATGCAAAATAATATAACAACAATTTGCAGTGAAAAAAAAACACTTGAAAATTTCTAAGTCTTTGTCGAGAAGAATTTGTCGTGGACGTTACGTGTAATGGCATGAAGATAAAAATTTAATCCGTCAGTTAGATTTCTAAGAATTTTGAACACCAATTTTTTTATTTATCAAATCAATAAAAATTTACAAACATACAGAACAACAACGAACTATAAAGTTCAGGAGAGTGGGGCTTGCGACGTCACAATGAGGTAAAACTGTACCTAAAAGTGACGACACACGAAATTTCACCGCGCTGTATCTTCGATTTTTTTTTGTTTGAGAAACGAAAAAGAATAATACTTGTTCAATAGTTTTTGCTAATCTAACTGACGGACTAAATATAATATTTTAGATCTTTCGTAGGAAGTAAGTCAGAGTATTAAAAAAATCGTTAGTATAAACTTAGTCTTAGATGTGATTTATAATCTTGAAGTAAGCAGATCGTCTACGTCATCGTTTTCCCACCGCCATTACTCAGAGTTTCAGTAATAATTCCATTTTCTCAAGCTTTTTACGATTTTCTTACTTTTATAACTTTCTGCATGAGAAATAACGAAACTTCAGCGAAAAGTGTTGCCAGATCTAAAAAAAAATTGTTGAAATGTTTGTAGTGCCATTAAAAAAAACTTTTTTTTTATAGACTGCACTGGTGGCTTAGTGGTTCCGGAAGCTGCTTCTGAGACCTTGTGTTCCGGGTTCGATTCCCAGCTAGGACAATTATTTGTGTGAACCACAGATAGTTTTTTCTGAGTCTAGTGTCCTTTGTATGCGTGAATTGAATAATTGTAAAGTCCACCGCGACACAGGGATTACTTACCCTAGTACGGGAATTGTATTTCTATACTAACACTAATAACCTCATTCCCTTCCGGTATAGTCTACATTAATTTACCATTTAAGACCTATCATTTGCTATCCATATTGAGGGAGTTGTTAATAAATATATATTCCGCCATTTTGTGGCGGCGGCCATCTTGGACCGATTTACATCAAACATAGCTAAGAACACTCCCGAATAATTCATCTTTCAAACATATAAATCAAAATCAAAATCGGTTTATCGGTCATATATATACACACACACACACACAGAGACGTCAAAATTATAACACCCTATAAATATGCCATGCTTTTTAATGAAACAAAGGTCTTAGGAATAATAATAACAGACGAAAATTTAAATTGCTCGCCGAAAGGCTCATATAAAATTGACTCTATATAATAATATGTAAGAATTTTTATTATGCTAATAAATTATTTGATTTGATTTGTAAAATGTTTGATGCTTTAGTGACTTACGATGTTATTTTCAACAAACAAATCTAAATGTCGGTAATAAATCTGAAAACTAGTATTTTAGTTTCAGAACTATCATACCTAGATTTTAGTAGCTGAAACTTGGGATAACTGGGTTAGCCACGTGATTAATAACATCACCAACTCTACACAAGGTGAGACCGGTACCGGTAACCCAGGTAGGGTAGCAGCGGGTTCGATTCCTGCAAAACATAGATGTAGTTTATTAAGACTTTTTTTTAAATAACTTCCGAACGAAGGAGTTTAATTCATATGTAAAAGATGGGATGTGTGTGGGCTGAATTCCGGTTGTAATGAAACACTAGTTAATGTTAAAATACAATAAATGGAAAAAATTACAAACAATCTTTTTAGTTTGAGTGAAATACGAATAACAAGAAATGACAAGGACACTTCAAATTTTAAATATAATTAAAAGTGCAATGCCAAAAAAAGGTTGCAAGCAACACCCTATCGTTGTTTAAATACAAAAGAGCCACAAATGGAAAGGAAATGAAATGCAAAAATAGTATTAATGCTGGCACAATTGGTACGATTTTAACTTTTCATTTGATTTTGATTTGTGGCTGTTTAGTGTTTAAGCAACGCTATGTCAATTAACGAACACACATAATAGACACAAAACACACCGAGACTCAGAATCTATCTGTAGTTCACGCAAATGTTATGTTTCATAATCGAACCTAGATCGCCGGTTATCAGAAGAAACTAACGTAACCACTAAGCTACCAGTGATTTTGGAATGGATTAGTCATATTAGCGTAGGTATTACAAAAGTACTCATTCACCAACCATTGAGAACAATAAAATCAATTACTACATAGTATAAAACAAAGTCGCTTCTCGTTGTCTGTATGTCCCTATGATTGCTAAGATCTCTAAAATACACAACAGATTTTGATGTATTTTATTTTTATAGACAGGATTAAAAAAGAAAGCTTATATGTATGTATGTATGTATTAGGTCGCTAGTTTATCTTACTAATATTATTAACGCGAAAGTTTGTGAGTATGGATGGATGTTTGTTACTCTTTCACGACAAAACTACCGAACGGAATTGGCTGAAATTTCGCACCGTGATAGGTTATACGCTAGATTAACATATAGGCTACAAAACATCAAGCTCCGACCCACCGGAGCAGAGTAACCTATAAAAAAAGTTAAAAATTGGTTCATTGGATTGTTTATTCGAGTCACGAATTTCTCAAATAGGATTGGTAATTCCAGAGCATTAGCGCGCTTAAACAAACTTTAAGCGTAAAAGCACTTAGTATTTCAAACGGACTTTTAAAACATACTAGTGTTTCGAATAGTGGCCTATAATAATCAGCGGTAGTAAAATTTTATTGTTTTTTGAAACATTAATTCTACACTATCTGCTGTCCTCGACTCCGTCTGCGTAAAATAATAAAAAAAAACAAACAGAAAAAAAAAATAGTAGAGTAGAATTAGAGTTTTTTTTTAAATATCGGCTAATGTTTGACCATAATCTCGCTTGATGGAAGGCGAAGATAAGGCCTAAGATAATACACGCTTGCCTAGAAAGTGTCTGTTCACTTTAGTCTTAAAGATGTCCAGATTATAGCGTTCCGGAAAAACCGACCCCGGCAGAGAATTCCACTCCTTAGCCGTCCGCATTATGAAAGAAGAAGCAAATCGCTTCGTGCGTATTGAAGGAATGTCTACAACAAAAGAGTGAAGCCGCTCGCCGCGCCTAGTCGTCCGGTGATGGAAGGGTGAAGAGGGTATCAGGTTATGCGGAACCTCCGCACATTGCCCGAAATGTAACCGATAAAAAACCGACAGGCAGGCTACTTGTCTACGGTGTTCGAGGCTCTGAAGACTTGCCTCCACAAGTATATATTAGGATATATACTATATTATCTTATATCAGAGACTAGCCTCCGCTAATACTAATATATAAAGAGTTTGTATGTTTGTTTGCTTGAACGCACTTGGCTCGCTTTAAATCTCGGAGGTTGTGGGTTCGATCCCTACGCCGGACAGGAAATCTTTGTGTAAATTCGAAGATTTCTTTCTGGGTCTGGTTGGTTAAAAGACTACCCTCCGTGTCTCGGAAAGCACGTTAAGCCGTTGGTCCCGATTGTTCATGATAATCTTTATTAATCGAATAACAAGGAACGAGCAGCAGCGTTTCCTTGTGTGGTACAACATACCACCAACATACCAACATACCTTGTGGTCACCAGACCGCCTGCCAAGTGTGGTGACTATGGCAAATACCCTCCCTTGGGAAGAGGCCCATGATCAGCAGTGGACGTTATACGGGCTGATGATGATGATGATGATAGTGATCGTGGCAGAATTGCTAGAGGACCTTGGACATGCTCAATAACCTCGATGGAAGACACAACTTTCTTTTAGACTATCCGTTTCGATTCGCAATATCCGCAAACGAACTCAAATTTAACTTCTTTAACAAGCGTCTTAAAAGTTCTGACCGACTATTTATCGTTAAGATAGATTTTAGGATTAAAATTTTACCCATCCATCAGTCTACGTCAAGCTTACAATTTACTTTTCAGGGTTCTGTACCCAAAGCCGTCTTTATGTTGCCCCTATCATAACAAATACTATACACAAAATAAAATCAGCATCTAAGGGGGGTCCCATACAACGAACGTGATTTTAATGCCGTTTTTTGGCTCTGAAAATCACAAGCAAAAGTAGGTAGTGCTACCTCAAAAACATGTTGTTTCGCGAAACGGAACCCTTCGTGCGCGAGTCCAACTCGCACTTAGCCGGTTTTTGTTTTTAATCTTCATTATCAATCTGAAATATTAAAAGTACCTACTACTACTCCATCTCAAAATTAAATTACCTGGCAACCCTCTGAGGCATTTTTTTTTTATTGTATTTAAACTCGTTAAAGGAATGGAGCGAAACCGCCAGTGTCTAGGATAACGACTTTATCTGTCGTTTGAAACCGTATCTTTAATGCGCTTATCTCCTGGAGTCCTGGTACTTATGCTGATTGCCGAAGATGAAAATGTTCATGAATATGGAAAGAGATACCTACAGAAATCCTTTCGGAGCTTGCAGACTTTAAATTATTGAACTTTGTTCGTTAGGTATGTATTGAACTGGCTGTGTAGCGTTCAGGCCGGTAGTAAACCATAGTTTCATGTTTTCAAAAATGGAACACTGATTGACATTCCATTACTGTTTAATTTCTAGAAATATGTACATAATTATTATTGTCGAATATAAAACCGTATGCTATTCATCATTCAATTAGATAATACTTGCTAATATATTTTATTCCTGAATACATAATAGTAGTTTCCCACGCGCCGTTTCTCCCGTTCCTGTGCGAACTACATAATAAATTATACATGATATAGCCTTTCACGATAAATAGACTATCTAAAACTGCAACAATTTTTCATATCGGACTAGTAGTTCCTGAGATTAAGGCGTTCAAGTAAACGAGCAACCAAACAAACTCTCCAGCTTTATATATTTGTATACATAGATATATATAGGGAAGGTTGCTTTTTGCTTGAAGGCTTTATTTCAATTAAAACGACGTGTTTCTTTTATGCACCTTTAATTGTGACTAAATTTAAACAGATAATTAGTGCGCTGTAGATTGATGTATAACTCGTGCGATATTATATATTATTATAATAAAAGTTATTATTATAGGTTCAAAAAACTCGAAGCGTGAATCTAATTGGACACGTATCTTCATCCTATACCTTATAACAAAACTCCTTCATACAATAAATCGATGTAGTAATAAATGGTAGAAATCCCAGTGCAGTCGCAATCAATTCTGCGTCACGTACACGTTCGTCCATTGACAAATAGTTAAGTTCACGTATCACAGCTATTCCCGCCAATCGGGGAACTATAAATTGTAGATTTATACTGTGGCAACATTGAAGCAGACGTCTATGTAACGGTGTTTTAACGTTGACTATCCTAGTTAGTTTTATTACCTTTAGACGATGCGGTACGAGCCCCGTTTTAAAGTTCATTGGTCGTGAGTTCGATCCCCGCGCCGGACTAGAATTCCTTATGTAAGATCAAAGATTTATTTCCGTGTCTGGTAAGGTAGCGGGTACCGAATACTAGGTAACGGACAACAGGGTTTTTTTTTTGTGTGTAACATAATCACAACTGCAGTCATCAACCCGCATGCTTAGCGTGGTGACTACGGCGAAATACTCCCTCGGGGGAGGCCATTGTTCAGCAGTGGACGTTATACGGGCTGATGATGATAATAATAAAGAATACTGAAGCAGATAACTAAGTAATTTTGACGTTAAAGTGGGTTGTTTTATAAAAAACAAACAATGAGCCATTCTATTTCAATATGGATGTATTAGTTTCATACATACATACATAGCGCCTGTGGGCCGATCACTTCCTTTTATGTTCATAAATCTGACTTATATATCAGTGGTACCACTGGGTCGTGGTCCTAACCCCTTAAGGGTGCCCCCAGGTGTGTGCCACTTAATTGTATGTTTTTTTTTCCAATATTTTCTATATTGATCCATTAAAGTCTAAAATAATTAATATGAACTTAAACTTATTATGAGTAGAGAAATTAATGACCAGCTGACGGACGGACTACTTTGTCTGTAATATCCTACAATTTGCTACCGGTTAATTAAGTATCTAGTTTAATTCATAGAATAAGAATAATTGTGTAACATTGTGATACTGACAAGTACAAGTGTATGTAAATACCTAAGTGCTGAATAAATTCATTATTTCATAAAAATATTAATTATTACAGTATGTGTCATCGGAAACCAACATTTCACGGTGAACCCCATGGGACCCATTCGGTCTGTCAGTACTTGACTTATAATTATTGTCACCTATTTTATTTTAAGTATTACTACCTTCCCGCGCACGGTTTCACCCGCTTAACTCCCGTTCCCGTTGGAACTTCATAATTAAATATAGCCTGTGTCACTCAGGGTGAATGTTGCTTTCTAATGGTGAAAGAATTTTTTAAATCGGCATCGTAGTTTTTGAGTTTATTCATTACAAACATACACACAAAAATACAAATCTTTTACTCTGTATAATATTATTATAGTACTAGCTGACCCGGCAGACTTCGTACCGCCTCAATCGATACATAAAAGACCTAAACATTTGTATAAAATAAACTGGGCCGTAGAGACTTCGTTTATGCGGTACTCCTACCCTTACCCTGCACTACCCCTACCCTACACTACCCCTACCCTACACTACCCCTACCTTACACTACCCCTACCCTACACTACCCCTACCCTACACTACCCCTACCCTACACTACCCCTACCCTACACTACCCCTACCCTACACTACCCCTACCCTAAAAAATCTTGGCAAAAAAATTCAAGTTTTTTATTAACAAAGTAAAGTTCAAATTGACTCTACATTTTAGTTAGAAAACGTTTGTATGGGAAAAAGAAAAAGGCTGTTTTAAGGGGTTTTCAGGCAATTATTCGAATTTTTCTCGCCGTAAAAACCATCCTTAAACTTCCACGAACATTAAAAAAAAAGAATTGGCCAAATTGGTCCAGGCTTTGTAGAGTTATGCGCTTACCAACACATTTTGCGATTCATTTTTATATTATAGATAGACAACTAGCTTTGAGCTAACACCGATTTTGAAAAATTCTTCAAATTTCATTATTGCTTTGCTCCTATTGGTCTTAATGTTTATATAAGCCTCGATAAATAGGTTATGTAACACTGAAACAAAATTCAAATCGGACCAGTAGTTACTAAGATTTGCGCGTTCAAGCCAACATAATCTTCAGCTTTATTTATTAGTATACCTACTCTACTTTTGTAACTTACCTATCTTAGTTTATGTAATACATTGATTTGTATCATGCATACAATATTCAATATTTTGAATTCTTTTATGTCACTCTGTATTGACATATAGTTAAGTTTAGTGTACGTGGTACCACTGGGTCGTGGTCCTAACCCCTTAAGGGTGCCCCCAGGTGTGTGTCACTTAATTGTATGTTTTTACCAAATTTTACTATATTGATCCATTAAAATCTATAATAATTAATATGAACTTAAACTTATTATGAGTAGAGAAATTAATGACCAGCTGACGGAAGGACTACTTTGTCTGTAATATCCTACAATTTGCTACCGGTTAATTAAGTATCTAGTTTAATTCATAGAATAAGAATAATTGTGTAACATTGTGATTCTGACAAGTACAAGTGTATGTAAATAACTAAGTGCTGAATAAATTTATTATTTCATTATTTACGTAATATCGTAGCTATTCCCGCCAATCGGGGAACTGTAAATTTATAAATGGCAACATTAAAGCAGACGGCTATGTTATTTTAATTTTGGTAATTCAGGAACTTGGCTCTTTCTTATAATACAGACTATTAATATTTTAATTGTTATATGCATATGCTTATTAATATTAATTATAACAGTAATCGGAAGCAAACGTTTCATGTCGAAACCCAAGGGTGTCATTCGGACTTTCAATGTCAGTCTGGTAATTATTGTAACTGTATTTTATTTTATACTAAACTAGCACACCCGACAGACGTTGTCCTGCATGATAATAATAATATATTAATATATATATATTATATATGATCTGTAAATCTAATCCATCCAGGGCGCCACCCAAAACGCATGCAAAAAAAACCATTCAAACCGGTCCAGCCGTTTAGTAGGAATTCAGTGACATACACATGTATAGTAGAATTATATATATCACTAGCGCTTCGCACGGGTGCAATGCTGATGTATCATACATATAAACCTTCCTCAAGAATCACTCTATCTATTAAAAAAAACCGCATCAAAATCTGATGCGTAGTTTTAAAGATCTAAGCTTACATAGGGACGGACAGACAGCGGCAAGCGACTTTGTTTTATACTATGTAGTGAAGATTATAAAGCTGTAGAATTGATTTGTTTGCTCGAATGTTAATATTAGTATAGATAAACATAAAGACATATAAACACTTTTATCTCCATTGGAATTGTTTGAGAAAATATTCAGCGTATATAGCCTTGTTGTCACTTTGTGTAAATAGCTATTGGCTATCGTTTAGCTATCGGGCTTACAGCGTCGATGCTGAGAAAACAGTTGAAAATACGGGCTGAAGACGGAAATAAACTTAAATAACGAAGTGAAATTTCTTTTATTTTAAGGAATAAGTTGTAAGGAGTAAGTCGCAACCCACACAAACGAATTCGTCATATAATATGACGAATTCGTTTGTATGGGTTCCGACTTAGAATAGACGACCCTACTCCCATGGGTGTTGTAAGGCGACTAAGGGCATACAGGTAATGTATGGGCAGAAGTGTCTATCAGCTCAAGGATAATAATCATTATTGTGAGCACCAATCCTGCCAACCTGCCAATCCTTTGTTTTTTTTTTTTTTTTACTTCATATAGCCTTACGTTTGACCATAATCTCGCTTGATGGAAGGCGAAGATAAGGCCTAAGATGATACACGCTTGCCTAGAAAGTGTCTGTTCACTTTAGCCTTAAAGATGACCAGATTATAGCGTTCCGGAAAAACTGACGCCGGCAGAGAATTCCACTCCTTAGCCGTCCGCATTATGAAAGAAGAAGCAAATCGCTTCGTGCGTATTGAAGGAATGTCTACAACAAAAGGGTGAAACCGCTCGCCGCGCCTAGTCGTCCGGTGATGGAAGGGTGAAGGGGGTATCAGGTTATGTAGATTGCCAGTGGTATGCTAACTCATACCACGAGGAGAGGACTCTTCACCACTAAAACCCCCCGGACACTTCTTCTATCCGCCGTTGGCAGGGGCCGGACCTCGGCTCAGGTCGGTCGCTGACGGGGAGATTGAGGGATAATGGCTTTTAGTTTCTTTAGGGGAGTTTTGTGCAACTGTCGCTCTACTTGACAGTTCGCGGGCCACTCGGACTTCGGATCTACGAGGGCATCGGAAGGTTCTTAGCAAACTAAGGGTCGGGGGGACGCGTCGCGTTCGCGGGCGCACTCTTCTCCGGCGGGTCGGATAGAGTGCTCTGTGTGTAGATAATTTTATTGCAAAGTTTATCTTTCAGAGAAAACCAGAGCATAGATCGCTCCATGACTCGTTGAGCGACTTTGAACTTATGGACTAGCGCAGCTGTAAGTGTCCAAGTCTCGGCACCGCAAGTCATGAGTCACGTAATAAGCGAATGTGACTCACGAGTCACAATGGTACCTCACGCCTGGTATGATCTGCCGTTTATTCAATTTAAAAAATACACTACATAATCTTGTTGCAGCTGTGACCGACCAATTTATCGTTTTTATTTTATTTAGATACAGTATCTAGACAACCTCCATAGCGAAGCGGTAATTGGCTCGCTTTAAATCTCGGAGGTTGTGGGTTCGATCCCCACACCGGACCGTGATATTTTGTAGCCTATATGTTGATCCAGCTTATAAACTATCCGCGTGCAAACTTTCAGCCAAATCCATTTAGTAGTTTTTGCGTGAAAGAGTAACAAACATCCATATATGCATCCATCCATACTTATAAACTTTCGCGTTTATAATATTAGTAGGATTTGTTATATAGTCTATGTTAATAACGCTGTCGTGGAAATATTAATGTTCCTAACAATGAAATGCCATCACTTTTTGGTACAACAAAGAAGTTGGAACTAGTATTAAGTAGGCACCCAAAGTATAAGACGCGAACCACAATGAAAGTTCTCGTAAAATTACTTGGCAGATTTTTGCTCTCGCTGAAAAATTCTAATTAAAATCCTTTGAAAATGCTCTACGACTTTGAGAAATAGGGACTGACACTCTTGTTTCTCTAACATCAATTAAAACTGTTAACTTAATTTCGCTGTCAATTCAAATTCTGAAACTTGAATTAAAAAAAAAAAAAAATTATGTTAATTACTTAATTCTGATCTGATTTCAATAAACTTTGTCATAGACAAAATTACACTATAATCTAATCATGTTTTTTTTAAGCTTTTTAGCTTATTTTAGCAATGATCATCCGTTTCGTTTCAATCTAAGAATTCAAAATTGGAAGTCTTGTTCCGAATGGTTTGACTAGACCTGGAAAAAAATGTTTGTGTTTTTAGGTAAGAGCTTCTTTTAAATCAATATTTTTACATTGACATACAGAGATGAAAACGGTGTCCGTCATTTTAGTCTAAATATTCTCTAAGTAGTTGCGTACAAATTTATGTTCTTACAATAACTTTAGGTACATTAAATTAAACAAAGGAAACAATAATTAGAACTGCAGTATACTACGAAACTGCAAGAATACACCGCTACAGACCTCTAATGAATAGAAATTGACAGACTCAAAAGGTTATCGAAGCCAGAGCCGAAAACAGCGAATGAAGTTTTTTTCATACTAGCCTTTAGACGTCGAAACATGGCTGATGTCGTTTTCGGCGATTAAAAAAGACTACAAAATAAGTTTCTAATTTAATTTATACATACATTGTGAAATTGCGAGGCGCAGCTGTGGATAAAAAAGGTAATTCGCTTACAAAAACTCTGATTGACGCGAATTACTTTGAATAAAATATGGATATGTTTACTCGCGTACGGTATTCAAATATGAGGATATTCAAAAATATATGTCTTTCCTTTAACAGCAAATGACCTATATTAAAAACTTAAAAAAAACTGTGAAATAACCAACACATTTCATTTTTTTTTATAAAATTATTTAAAATAGGCTACTGTTACTGCTAGCCTGCATCAGCGCACTGCTGGGCAAAGGCCTCTCCCCATGACATTTAAAATAGGTACAAAATAAACGCGAGGTGAAGACAACTACCATGCAATATACCGGGGGTTCATGCCAGTCGTTCCCCACTACTACCAGTATGGGGAACAACTTCATATTTAAAAGCAACATTCATTACAATACTCTAAAAAATTTTATTCTGTTAATTCTGTTTTTTTTATAAATTTTACTAGCAGAGTTTTGCATTGCATCTACTAGTTTTCTTGTAAACCCCTCTTGCTAAGCTATAATGCTTGTGTTACGGGTTCACGTCGGTAGTGCAATTTTTTTTGTAAATCTAAATTAAATTATTATTGTATAGAAATTTATTCAACAACGTATTAACTATACATCATACTGTCTGCTGTTAAAGAAACGGCATATAATATATAAGCACCTGAAATGTACTGACGTATGCTGAATATAATTTCATTTATTTGTTCAGCGACATGGGTTTTACCGCTGATTCCCTTAGTATTAATATCGCTCATTTCGCTGCCCGGGGGAAAATATATAAAGAAACATTTTAATATTTTATACCAACCCTCCATTTGACAATCAAGACCGTTTATTTATTTTGTTGTGTTCATAAAATGTTCCGCTGGTGGATTTTAAATAATGTGGATTTTAAATAATTGATTACGTACGGTGAGAATCCTACTTATAAACGCGAAAGTTTGTAAGTATGGATGGATGTTTGTTACTCTTTCACGCCAAAACTACTGAACGGTATTAACTGAAATTCTGCACCGGGATAGGTTATACGCTGGATCAACATATAGGCTACAAAACATCACGCTCCTACCCACTGGAGCAGAGTAACGCGGGTAAAACTGCGGGGCGCAGCTAATTTTAACTATATTTTTTTGGCCTACATTTACATTTCGGGCTCAAAACCAAATTCTTAATCTATATACTTAAAGAAAACAATTTGGATCTAATTTAAAAAGACAAAATATCTAGTGTTAATTCCGCAAAAAATGTGCCTATATGCTGTAATGCCATTTTTGCACCGCCCTCTCGCCCGCAAAAATTATGCACATGGAAAATGAGCCGAAGACCCTCGGCTGGTGATTGTATTTTTGCACGTTTAGCATTACAGCATATAGAGACATTTTTTGCGGAATTAACACTAGATATTTTGTCTTTTTCAATTAGATTTATATGGATTTCCGCAAAGTAACGCCTGATTTTATTAATTTGGATCTACCAATTTTTTTTTATATCTAAATAAATTAATTATATTATCTTTTGTGATTTTTTTTATATATTACAACCTTTTTTGTATAAACAATAGTAATTAGGTAATACATGAGAATGCGATTAATACATTATTTTTAATATTTCTATTTTTCCCTGTATGCCATATTATTCGGATCTTTTGTTTAAAGTCAAAAACCATTGTCTAAAAATGTGGACAGAATATTTCGATGAACGTTCTTTAACAAAAGGTATATGGTATAGAACTATTCAGCCCAACGTTTCCCGTTTTCCATGGATTGATCAGGCAAATATGAGCAGAACTAATATTGTGATGGCACTAAGACTTCGATCAGGTCATATCCCGTTAAATAGTTTTGCATATTTGATGTTTAAAGTTAATTCACCAAATTGTTCGGTATGTAATATAATAGAAGATGTACACCATATTCTTATGGAATGCTGTCGAAACAGTGATCTGAGAAAAAAAATGTTTTGCACAAATTATAACATTGGTGTATGTAATAACATGCTTGCTTCTCCGTTATCGGAAGAAGCAAATATGTTATACAAACTGGCATTATTAGCTTTAAGCGATAGAAGTGTATAGTTCAATTAATTTTATATTATTATTTTGTTCTTCTCCTATGAGAGTGGCTTGTCACTGCGTGACCTAACTCTTTTATTGTAAATAAAGATGAAAAAAAAAACTATTTCCGAGTAAGTCGTTTTGGGCTGCAATACCTCAAACTTACCAAATATGAATAAATGAACTAAACTTAAATATTCAAATTGAAAAAAAATATTGAAATATGTTCGTATTACAAATATAATGTAAAATTAATAAACTTGGATTTTGAGTTCATAAATATAATTTTCATTTTATTTTTAGATTTTATTGTGACCTGTTAAACTGACGTCAAAGCACATAGGAGTTATTGTCATTTAACTTAATAATAATGTAAAAAAGATGATAAGTTAATTTACAAACCATTTTTGGCTAAAGATCTTCGTTGAGGCGTCCCTTACACCAGCTATGATTGAGATATCTCTGTATCATATTGGTACTATCTTCCTAAATCCTCCCTTTATCGATATAACCCTCATCATCATGTTGATATCTACGTAGTTCTGATCACGGTTTTCCTTAATGCTTGGGTAAAAGATCCAATTATCTGCCTCCGGCCAGAATCGCTTTATTGGCATTGATGCGACTATGATTAGTTTAGTACAAGCAAATTGGTACAAAAGGTTGGGACATTGATATTTTTTTGCCTTTATAGAAGTTTAAATTAATTTACGTATTAAGCAGTATTTAAGATAATAAAAATATATGACAAGTTACAAAAAGGTCGTAAATTTTTTGTAACCAAAACTATAAAACAAATTACATATAAAAACTTATTTATTACTTTTCTAAGAGAATTACGACATGAAGAATTCTTGACAGTGAAACCATTTTAAATACCGTCCCATCACTTTTTAAATACCGCCTAAGCTTCAAGTTTTTTTAATAAGCCGTCCCGACGGAAAACCGTTGGATTAACTACCAAAGTTTAACCGTAAAACACGAAAAAAGGAATCATAGCTATGTCTAAAGAACACAGTCTCCGAAAAAAAGTCGTATGAATATTTAAACGAACTTACCTGAGAGTCACAATCTGGTTCTCGAACCAAAAAGTAAACTAAAAAAGCACTTGTCTTTGAATATGGAAAGTTCGAAAATTTGCGAGGGCGCGCGAGCGACCGTGCCGCTTCACGTACGGACGAAGACTGAGCGTTTTCGGCTCTCGGAGGGTTGTTTCAACCCCCCATGCACTGCGTCTGCATATACCTATTCTTTCCAATGGGAATAAAGACCTATTCGTCTAATTTCCGCAGCAGTTTTGATCTTCTTCGTCTTGATTCGAATCATTTATTATTTGATCGTAGGTATTCAGAGGAAATCAAACAATTTTACTGCTTATTTTTTGTGAGGTACGGTGCACATTTCAATGTAGTATGAGTAGTTATGATGTACGTATCATTATGTGGTCTGAGCAGAATCTGCGGGGTCTAGCATTTGCACTTACGTATTGTAAACGTTATATTGTCGCTCTCCCGGAAGCCAGCGCGACAATGTAATGCCATCTTTGAATATGAAATTTACTTTTCGCTTTGCGATGTCGCAGTTACTTCTAATATAACATAAGTGCGGAGTGTTGTTCAAGATTGTGTGGTGATTTTACATAGTATTCATATTCATTTATTGCACACTTAATCTTCAATCTATACTAATATTATAAAGAGGAAAGATTTGTAAGTAAGTATGTTTGTAACGAACTGGCTCAAAAAGTATTGGACCGATTTTAAAAATTCTTTCACCATTTGAATGCTACATTATCACTGATTAATATAGGCTATATTTAATTATGAAGTTCCCACGGCACGGGAGTTACGTGGCTGAAACCGCGCGCGGGAATCTAGTAATATTATAAAGGGAAAGATTTTAGTATATATATGAATAGGCTTGGGAACTACTGGGCCAATTTCAAAAATTCTTTCACCATTAGACTGCTACGTTATCCTGGAGTAGCACAGGCTATATTTAATTATGAAGATCCAACGGGAACGGGAGCTACCCGGGGTGAAACGACACGCGGGAAATAGCTTCTCGAGCGCGGCTACACCTGAGTAGTTAGATAAATTGTAACAAGACTTAACCAGGTTCATACTTAGTATTGGTCTTAACCAATACTAAGTATGAACCTGGTTAGACAATTTAGAAAAGAGGATGAAGGGGCAGTTCCATAGTTTAGTGTCTCGGGGTAAATCCGTGCCAGGGGTAAGACCATTTATGAGGAGAAGAGACGCCTCTACACTCCGGGCGTCCCTATAATTGGGCAAATGGGCCACTGTAAGTGTGGCCCTGGAGATCCCGCGGTACCATATTGGCCGCGGGTGCCGTCGGGGGGCCGGATTGCTCATGCGTACCTGGCCCCCGCCAACGGCGGATCGAAGGAGTGTCCGGGAGGTTTTAGTAGTTAGTAGGGTTCTCTCCTCGTGGTATGAGTTGAGCATACCACGCTATGGAGAGGGCGAGTCCCACATATCCCACCGTCAGCGCGCGAATACGCTGCAGCGGCGGTGGAAAAGGGTAAATGCATTTCCCCCCGGACAAAAAAAAAAAAAGGCGTAATACCATTTTATAATTTAGTTAAATTATTAATTAACTACCCTGTGTCGCCGAGAACTTTACAGACGGCCACAAAGTCCACCCAGACTCAAAACAACTAACTGTGGTGTAACAAAATAGAGATTAATAAAATTCGACCACCGGCGGGACTCGAACCCGCATCTTAGGTTAAGCCACTAATGCTTAAGGAAAATTAAAGGTTAGAGACGTGTTATAAAAAAGATTGATAAATTTCGATGACCGGTAGAGTTCCACCGTAGCCTTATTGGTTAAGGCATTAGGGTCTTAACCTAAGATGCGGGTTCGAGTCCCGCCGGTGATCGAATTTTATTAATCTCAATTTTGAAACATAGTATAATTATGGTAAACTTTTCCGTAAAGTATTTAAAAACATGTAAAACCTAACTGTGGTTTACATAGATTGTTGTACCGGGCGGGAATCGAGTTCAGAGCACCAGGTCTCAGAACCAACTACCGTAACCACTGCCCCACCACGGCACCGGTACAATCAGTTATTACAAGCCAAAATTAGTTTAATGTTCAAATTAAAACATCAAATGACTATAGAAGAGGTAGTTAGAGAAAAGTGGTATGTCAAGATTGTAGCAAGTGGAAGAAAGTGGTTTGCCTTCCCATATGGGAAAAGGGCGTGAATGTATGTATGTATGTAACACATAATGCACCACCCTATGGTTGACTGGTAGAAAATGCCTATAGCATTAAGTCCGCCATGTACTACCATTGTGCAAAAGGTTAAATAAATAAATAAATAATTATGAAACTATTATTGACCTACAATTTCAATAGCGGAGGCTACTAATGAACCGATGACCTGCATCGGGTAGCTTGATTAGATTGTATGCGGAGAGTGGACCGCATGTTATGATGCAGTGTGAGAGAACCTTTTGATCTCGAAATTATTTTAAACAAAGCCTTTGATATTAAAAAAAATATTAAAATAAATTATTTTTTAGGTGACTATGGCAAAACCCTCCCTCGGGAGGAGGCCCATGTTCAGCAGTGGACGTTATACGGGCTGATGATAATGATGATGATGAATAGATTTTGTTTGGAGGTTTGGTCAAAATTCAAATTTATTCCTATAAAAATAAAGATATATTATTATTTCATCTCATTCTGTTTTCTACAATATAACTTGTCACTAGTCTTTTAACCGCTCATATGATTCGAACAAGGTTTAATTCCACTTGACGAGTTGTTGGCAAAAAGGTATTTCCTAATCATTTTTAAAGGATTGGCCTACAATCGCATAACATCGCGAGAGATGGACGGAGGGAAGGGAGGCCTTTGCCCTGCAGTGGGACAACGTAGGCTCATAATAATAAGAAAAGTTTTAGTTATTTAGGTATATTAACAGCCGTAAAGATGCTGGTTATACATAAAAACACATTTCTAAAACCTTTTGCCATCAAATAGCAACCTTAAATCAAGATATTTACTGTGAACAAATTCATTTCAAACTCATCCAAGCCAGAAACCCAACAAAAAATTTAATTAGTTGCTCAATGTTAAGAAAATCTTTCAAAGTAGTGTCCGCTGACCTGATTTAGCCCTCGCAAGTTCCAAACAGGCCTTATTTGCTTAAAATATTTAAAGCAGACAACTAATTACGCCCCGTGGTTACTACTTTTAGGATCTAGCGCAGTGGTGGCCAACTTAATAAGATCTAAGATGTATTGTGTGCGATCGACCACATGACAAACATAACTTTAAATCACGTATTGTGTAACACAATCAAATTATAAATAGGTATTTTTTTGGATTTTAATATGACAATCAAAAACTTAGGGCACGTGTTTGTAGACTAACATTCATTCAAACATGGACTAAAATATCACTTTTTATTGATTATGTGGATCGACTACCGTTACCGGGATTGACCAGTCGATCGCGATCGACCGGTTGGCCACCCCAGCCCGGCTGGCATAGGCAGCGCGACTCGAGTCTACTCTACGGAGGCCGACCAATCACATTGCAGAAAGTGTCACGCGACAGTGCGTTTCGTCTCGTTTCTCGTCAGCCGGGCTGATCTATCGGGTCGTAGAGAGTCTAATAATAAAGTACATATATCATTCATTCACGTCTTTTTCTTATAAGGATAAGCAGAGACCACTTCCGTCCCCGACAGTTGCATAAAACTCCCCTAAAATACTAAAAGTCATAATCCCTCAATCTCATCGCCAGCAACCGCCCTGAGCCGAGGTCTAAGCCCCACAGGGCGCCCTCTTGCGCAGGTTGCTAAGTTTGTAGTTTTTAAACCATTTATTAAGGCTAAAGCTCTGCTCGCCTTTATGCCCGATGAAGTAGCAAAAGCCTCGTGGCTAGCTCCGTATGTCCGTCCGGAAAAAAAATCCCTCCACTTGCGTAGTATCTTGGCATACCATTTTTGCTATCCATATTAATGATAAGTAAATATTTTGATCTAAGTTATAATTAATGTCTGTGCCTATATTTAAGTCTAAGTTAATTCAGAGGTTTTATGGTAAAAAGTATTGAAGTTCCATATTCACACATCTAAATATTTATTGAGTGGAATTTTAAAATTAGATCTTGAATTAGGTTTTTTCCTAAGTATTTTAGCTCTTTTCTAGACATTGGTTTATGGTTTTCATCAAAATTTGTTTATTAGATACATCAATATTATTTTTTCTAGTTTAATAAGAATTAATTTGCGGAGTTTTGCCGATTTTGTTCCTGTTTAAAAAAATGTAGTCCTTGAAGTTTTTGTTTTTGATCTAGATAACCGCAACAAAACTGTAACCATATAGTTGCTAGAATTGTATCTAGCAACTAGCAGATAACGGTTTATCCAACTAAGCTACGAACTCATTGACAATGTTATTACAACTTGGAGGATAAAACTAATAAAAAGTTTAAGAACCTACTGATCAATAATTCTAATTCTGATCAAATGTATTCACTGCTTTATCTGATCGCCCGTCAGTTAAAACTACACTGTGTAACATTACAGCGGTAGACAGTATTGTTGGGGGAAAAGAAAAGCTGCTTAAGTTATAACAAAGATTGATATGTGATGTATTTCCATAATCTATATACTATCATCATCATCATCATTAACAGCCCGTTTACGTCCACTGCTGAACATGGGCCTCCTCTTAACAGACCTTGGCAAGCCAGGATCGTAGAGGGATATTGCCATAATCACCACGCATGGCAGACGAATTGGTGATCGCAGTTAGATGTTAACCTTGAGCTAATAGATGCTGCTGCCCATCCATCAGCCATATGTCCTTTAGTCGCCTTTTACGACACCCATGGGAGGACATGGGGTGGTCTATTCTAAGCCGGAAACCACACGGCACATATACTAACATACATACAAATAGATAAAATTAACGTGTTAAATAAAAATAACAGGTTTTTACTTAATGCATGAATGTATAGGGTTCTAATAAAAAACAATGTCTGTCTGTCTATCTCAATGAGCGTTTGC
Source organism: Nycteola revayana (assembly GCA_947037095.2). Taxonomy (NCBI): domain Eukaryota; kingdom Metazoa; phylum Arthropoda; class Insecta; order Lepidoptera; family Nolidae; genus Nycteola; species Nycteola revayana. Next base: position 15,574,259 of record OX344858.2, on the reverse strand, counting down.
TTGTTCCGGCTAATGTCAGTAACGGCAGGACCTATTTTGACGGGACTTTTGTTGTTAGATAGTCAATAAAATCTTTATTTTACGCAGATGAAGTATCGGGCAGCAAGTAGTTTTGTTTGTTTAAAAGATTATACATAGCAAATGAACTGTCAAACAAGATTTTTTTGTAAAAAAATGACCTTTTTTTTTTTGTCCGGGGGGGAATGCATTTACGCATTCCCACCGCCGCTGCAGCGTATTCGCGCGCTGACGGTGGGATATGTGGGACTCGCCCTCTCCATAGCGTGGTATGCTAAGCTCATACCACGAGGAGAGGACCAACCACTAAAACCTCCCGGACACTCCTTCGATCCGCCGTTGGTGGGGGCCGGGTACGCATGAGCAATCCGGCCCCCCGACGGCACCCACGGCCAATATGGTACCGCGGGATCTCCAGGGCCACACTTACAGTGGCCCATTTGCCCAATTATAGGGACGCCCGGAGTGTAGAGGCGTCCCTACTCCTCATGGGTCAGCCTCGAAGGGAGCGGGGCCCATGTCCCCCACTCCCCGTTGTAAAAAATGACCTACTAACTTCCCGCGAGCGGTTTAGCCCACGTAAATCTTGTTACCGTAGGAAACAAACGCTTCTTTTTTTTCAAATAGGACCTGTAGTTCCCGAGGTTAACGCGTTCAATCAAACAAACAAAATCTTCAGCTTTGTATATTAGTGTAGATTTTTTTTGTGATTAAAGAAGTTAAAACCGGTTAGTGAGCGACATCGTAGCTGCCAGCAGGAAATGCGTTCTGTATGTCTCTACCTATATTAGTAATGAGTTTTTAGCACGATTACATTATTAGATGTTAATATGAGCAAGGACTTTAACACCAAAACAACTTAGGTACATTCGTTCGTAACTTTTTTTACTTCTTAAATACACAATAAATTGCGATTTATAGAAATGACTTGAACTTCCTCTCATTCATAAATATATTCGGTACTAGCTGTGCCCCGCGGTTTTACCCGCGGTACCCTGCTCCAGTGGGTCGGAGCCTGATGTTTTGTAGCCCGGTACAAAATTTCAGACAAATACGTAGATTAGCCGTGAAAGAGTAACAAACATCCATCCATCCATACTTACAAACTTTCGCGTTTATAATATAAGTTCGGTATTAGTTATCGTCTTTGATTTATAAAAAACTAAAGAAAACGTCACAACCTATAAAAAAATACTTAAAATAGATCAAATAAGACCAACTATCTCACAAGACCCACTGAGTTTGTTTCGCCGGATCTTCTCAGTTGGGGCGTATTGGATCCGGTGGTAGCATTAAAGCGCGTCCGTCGTTATGTACTCATGGTCCGCCTAAATAATGACAATTGTTCTAACCTACTAAGCTATTTGACACAGTATAGTTAAATAATAAACTAAGACGTTAAGATTAAAATAATAACTTAAATACTTGTTTAATTTGAAAATTTATAAAATATGATAATTAATAATAATAATATTATAAAATATGACATTATCTAAATAATACTTAATACTAAATTATTGTTTTGACTATTTGCAAGTGCCTGTAATAGGTTTACGTAAATAAAAATGATTTTTTTTTTTTTTTTATAGACTTTAGATATAGCGAAATACTTTATTTAGTACCAAGACCCTTAAGGACAAAGTCACAGGCAAAATACATTAAAGAAACACACGAATTCACAAGTTACCCAACTTATTACGAAAACAATGAGGCGTGTCTCACGAGCTTCAAGATCTGGTTATTTTGACCAAACTGCTGTTCTTGTCCCCAATGGCATACACGCAATTAAACTCGGTTTAGTCCGGTGCTTGCCCTTCGACCCTACCAGGGGCGCAGTAGTCGCTAGGCATTAAATTTGTATTAGCTAACTTTGATTAATAAAGTTTTGTTTTCTTCTATAAGCGTTCGGGTTGGTTCAGGGAATTAAAGGAGACGGCTCAAGAGAGATGTTATGCTCACGTAAGGACATAAGAAGACAGCCGCTGTGCGCCTCAAACATTAGTAGACTTCTCAGGTTCTTGCGGCCCTGGTAACTCAGAAATGTGACCGGGTTTAGATAAGAAAGGTATATAGGTTTACTTAAGAAAAGTATTACACTTATATTTTACAAATTAAACTACTGTTAAGGCCCAGGTGGAAAGAAATAGTGGACTGTATACAGGGTTATTTTTAAAACACCAACAACCTTTCAGGCCGTGAAAATACTAATGATTATAAACAACTTTTACTATGGGACCAACCTTGAAATCGCGAAAAAAAAAATCAGCTGTTCCTTACATTTATGTTCACTTACCTCGACAAAATGTATGGAATATCTGATTTATTTTTCGTGTTTTCATGGTTGGTCCCGTAGTAAAAGTTGTTTATAATCATCAGTACTTTCACTCCCTGAAAGGTTGTTGGTGTTTTAAAAATAACCCTGTATATAGGTTTATTGCTAGTAGTACAAATCGAATTATTTAAAATATACAAAAACTGTTGCACGCGGTCGGGACGGACGATTCTCTCTTCCTTTGTTTTCTTCTTAATTTTCGTTTCGCGCGCTTTTCGGTTGACTCTATGGTTTGTGTTCCTTTATAAAATGTGGTTTATTACTTTTTAAATGTGTTAATGATTTTTGTATTAACAAGTACAATACAGGAGAGATGTTATGCTCACGTAAGGATAGGCAGCTGGTGTGCGCATCAGCTGCTACGTAAAACATTAGTAGACTTCTCAGCTTCTTGTGGCCCTGGTAACTCAAAATTGTGACCGGTTTAAGTTTTTCATTGCTTCAAAAAATCTGGATGTGTTCCATTTAACTTCTAACATCCCACTGACTCGGATTTTAGCGTTTTTTTTTCTATGCACAGATATTCGACCTCTACAGTTTTATTATATGTATAGATATAGATTTTGTTGAAACATATGCAAATAAACAAAATATTGCAAATAAAATAATATTATCAAGGAAAGCAATAAAAAGGCGCTAATCTCAGGAACTAATGGTCCGATTTGAAATTTTTTAGTCAGAGTATGATAGCCTTATAAGGATATCCTTACTAATATTATAAATGCGATAGTACTAACTCTGTCTGTATGTCTGCCTGTTGGCCTTTCACGCCAAAACTACTGAAACGATATCAATTAAATTTGTTACACAGATAGTTTAGAACCTGAAAAAGAACATAGGCTAACAAGTTGAAGGGGGTTAACGGGGGGGAGGGGTGACGAGTGTATGGAAGTATCCTCATTTTTAAGCGTAAATAATTGAAACTATTTCATAAACTCAATATACCTGGCTGGCGAAGTCACGGGCACTATATAAAAAAAAACGGCCAAGTGCGAGTCGGACTCGCGAGTCGGTTCCGTACCAGTTTCAAGTACCTACCTATTTTTGATATCAAGAATAAAAAAAAGCGTCTGTATATGAAAACAAATGTTTTTTTTTATATTTGAGATGATTGAATGAAAAGTAAATTACGGTTTACGATTTATGACGTATTAAGAAAAACTACTTACTAAATCTCGTTCAAACCAATTTTCGGTGAAAGTTTGCATGGTAATGTAGGGGGAAGTCCCCGAGTGACGGACACATAAGGCTTTTTTAAAATAAAAAAAGATATGTTCAGAAAACGATGTTGTTCTTTATGGATTACCAAAATTAACAATTTTTTTAATTGTAATAAATAATCAAAAATGCAGTTTCTTCATAAATTTTACTCAAAATTAAAGATTAAACTTCTGTGAGGAAAAACGCAGTTTTTGAAAGTGGCACCTAGTACCGGACGGAATTCATCGCGAACCCTGAGCACCGAATATTGAACAACTATCGCAAGTTTAACCATTTAATCATTGTAGAATGTCAGCACAGGCCTCATGTGCCCACTCTTGGCATATGCACGGCATGCAGTCTTCGCCTTGGTCATCTAAATAAACTGAATAGGTAGTTTTGCATGCTTTAGTTGTTTTCTTAGTTTTTTCTCCTTTTTTATATTTTTTGTTTTACTGAACTTAATGTTTGACAATTTCAACTCGTTGCCCTTTCTTTTTTTATCTCTTTGACATTTTAAAGCTTAATTACGGTCCTCGGTTATACCTGCCAATTTTTTAAATTTTTTTTTCTTCTATTTTCTTTTCATCCTCTTTTGTTTCGACAACAACTGTGTATGGAGACGATCCTGATTACATGAATTACAAAAAATCATGTAATATACTTTTTTGCATATTGCATCGTGTCGCAGCTTCTTGCATACCGAGTTCTCGAAATTTAAGTAATCGCAATTTGTAAATTATTTTCATCTCACTTCCCTTTTTTCTTATCCTTCATTTTTCCCTGAGCGTTCTGATATCTAAACCCCCGTAGGCACAATAAGTACTATGGTAACTGTAAGTACTACCAAATTTAAAAAATCATTCTCACTGTCCGGCTTTACGGGACTATTTGGTGGCCGGTACTACGGGACAGGACACCGTTACAATTGTTTTTTACAAACCTAAACTATTTCATAAATGTACAAAAACAGTTATCATTAAAAGTAAACGAGTAATATCTTTAGTAAAAATAAACTAAACATAGGCAGCTAAACACAATAACAAGTCCGTAATACTTATCCGAATCTGAAATGACGCAGTATGTTCCCTCCAAAATCTGCAAAAAAACGCTCCTGGCATTGCTATGCGCGCCACTGACGATGCGCATGAGGTGACTTGGCATTAGTACGTAGCCCCGCACCCCTTTAACGTATCTATGTTTCACTCGCTTTATTGGTTATCGAGATAGAACGGGTGTCCGGCACTAGGTGCCGTCCGTCGTTAAGGGACTTCCCCCTACATCATATTTTTTTTTAGTTTTATCATTCTCTTATTTTAGAAATTTGGTAGGTGGGGGACACATTTTACCACTTTGGAAGTGTCTCTCGCGCAAACTATATATATATATGCCATCAAAAACATACTTGTAAAAAAACCCAAGTCTCGTAACGCAGTTCTTTTACAGTTAAAAGTTGTGAGATCTATGTAATACCAAGTCGGTTAATTTATTCAGTCCCTACTTAAGGGACCTTCTGTCTTAAGCTATTACGTAACTATCTCACCTAACAGACTCTTAAAATGATCTTATCAAAATTCGAAACTTTTAAGTTTTAAATAATAAATTAACTTGGCCATCGGATACTATTAGAATGTGTCTCACAAGTGTTTATTGCGATGGCCAAGTCAATCTAATATTCATAACATAAAAGTTTTGAATTTTGATAAGATCATTTTAAGAGTCTGTTAGGTGAGATAGTTACGTAATAGCTTAAGACAGAAGGTCCCTTAAGTAGGGACTGAATAAATTAACCGACTTGGTATTACATAGATCTCACAACTTTTAACTGTAAAAGAACTGCGTTACGAGACTTGGGTTTTTTTACAAGTATGTTTTTGATGGCATCTCATTTCTTTTTGTAGATAGTTGTACCTTTATTCCTTTGCTTTACAATTTACATATTTTTTTTGAATACCTACAACGGATTTAGGCTGTATCTCAAGAACCGCGATAGCTAACAGTTGACATTTTCACAAATTATGTATTTCTGTTGCTATATTAACAAACTAAACATAAATTAAATAATTAAGGGGGGCTCCAATACAACAAACTTTTTTGCGGCCTTTTTTGCTCGATATCTATAACGGCAATAGGTAGGCACTTGAAAATGGTACGGAAACCTTAGTGCGCGAGTCCAACACGCACTTGGCCGGTTTTAGTCTATTGTATGCACAAATGGAGGATTCCTGCGCTTTAATCGTTCCAAAGTAGACTTAAATTAAATGTAAACCGTCCAGACTCGTAACTCGGTGCCTTTATTTACAAAATAACTTAACTTACGAATATATGAATACCCACGTACCTAGCTGGCATGGCAACACTCACCATACGTAACAAGAGCAGCTGCGTCGTGTACTTTTTTATGCTTTATTGATATTCGTCGCACTCGTCAAACGTCATTTAAAATTAATCCGTATGTAAAATTGTTATCTCTCATTGGTTATAGATATTGTCAATGTACCTAATCGAAAACTACAACATCAAGCTTAACAGAGGATTAACATGAACTTATGTATGGCACTCACGGCGTCACTGTCAAAGGTTTTTAAATAAAGAAATTACTAAACTGTTTTTAATGGAACTTTGGCACATGTCCGATTTTGGCTTTTTTTGAGACAGCTCCCGCACTAGGGAAATTATTATCTATGTCGCGGGTCAAAGTAACTTTTCCACAGAGACAAAGTCGCGGCCACAAGCTAATATGTACATAAGTAAATTTAAAGCTTCCTAGTTAACATCAAACTGTGTAAAAAATATTTGATAAAATGAATATGCAAATACAGTTTGTGTCAGATAAATAAAACGTGGTGTGTGTGTATACCTGCGATATCGCAGTAAGACTTGTTAATTACTTGAAAGAAAGTGACCGTCTTTCTGTGACGAACGGGAAGCGTGGAAGCCGTAGTGTTTGTCCGGGGGGAATGCAAGAATTTTACGTATCTCCTCCGACACTGCGGCGTTCCCGCACGAGCGGTGGGGTATGTGGGACTCGCCCTCTCCATAGCAGTGGAATGCAAATCATACCTTGAGAGAAAAACACTTAAACCCCCGGTTACTCCTCTGACCACAATTGGTGAGGGGCCCAGGAACTGTTGCCTATCTGGGATACCCTATGGCAGCGTCCGCGACTCAAATGGTGTTGCGGGCTCTCCTGGGTCCAAATAACCAGTTTCAGGGATGCCAGAGTACACGGGGTCCCTACTTCTCAAGGGGCCGCGGCCTGTTTGTATACTATCGTTCATAGCACAGTTCCTTTTACATTCCATTGAGTTTTTTTTTTTTTCCTTCGATTTTTTTTTTATTTGTTAACTTAATCCCTGTGTCGTAAAGGTCGCACCGCTCGATAGATTAACGAAAACAAAACACCCCCTGACTCAATACAACTATTTTAATTTCAGACGAATAATTGTCCCGGGTGGGAATCGAACGCAGAAAACCAGGTCTCTGGAGCAACTAACGTAACCACTTAGCCACCACCTTTCAACATAATCGCTTCTAGGTCCCTATCTACACCTATTCTTCCATTAAATCATACATATTCATTTACACTGATTCACTGACTGCAAATGTAACTTTGTAATCCCATACATTTATAAAAAATAACAAAGTTATTAATGCAGTTGATGAAACTTAACAACTGGACCGAAATTGCAAAATGTTGGAATTTTCCCATGAGTTTTACACTAAACTCTACTAGTACTCAAAATTTGAAGCTTCTACGTCTGCTAGAAGTGCCTAAACATTTTGATGATCGGTCAATCACGTGTGAGCGAGTGACAAAATTACCGAAATTACCGAACTTTGAGTAGTTATAATTCTTAAAGTACTGGTTCAAATTGAATGAAATTTGAAATATGCTGTAGTTTTACAAAGCCTGCTTAGGTTCTGAAATTTCAGGCTCCTATCTTCATCCACAATGAAGTTATAGGGGGTCGAAAATCGGCTGAGTTGCTTCGAGAAAAGATAGGTACGGCCGTGCAACTTTTTTTTTTTTTTTTTTTTTTTCTTTCTAACTCGACTTGGGGGGGCACTGCCGTGCCCCCAGATATATATATAGATATACCCATTCGGCAAATGTTGATCAGACGGGTTGTAGCATCAGTTAATTGTTGATCAGTTAGCAATTGTTGATCAAAACAGCTTTTGTTGATCTAATGTATGATTCGGCATACAAATGTGGCTCCAATTTGATCAACAATTGCTGACCCTCTAGCGACACAAATCCGCTCCATCTATTGTTGATCTGATTCAAATGGACCAATCAGAGGTAACCTTTGCCATGATTGGTTGGTTTTGTTATGCGCTGTTGCCACTTCGCTTCGCAATCTTTACGCTATGATGAAAGCAAGACAGTGTTAAGTTAGGGCATGTAGAATAGGACTTAGGAGCTTGGTTCTCCATAAGATTCGACCTGTAATGAAATCTTGCAAGTTAAATTTGACACACTTTCCGGTTTCCGATTGAGTAAAAATTTTACACGCATAATATGTAAATCGCGTGACAATGCAATATTATGATGACATGGAGCTGATCTAATGATGGAGCTGGAAGGTGGCCATAGGAACTCCGTTATAATACGACATAACCCTATCGAGTTTGGGCTCGTATGATTCGTCTCGATGAGTACTTTTTTTTGTAGATGGTATCCAGGGTCTGATGATGGAGCTGGAAGGTGGCCATAAGAAGTCCGTAATAAAACGACACAATCCCATCGAGTTTCGGCTCGTTTGATTAGTCTTGACGAGTACTTTGGCCCTAAATGCTATCCAGGGTCTGATGATGGAGCTGGAAGGTGGCCATAGGAAGTCCGTAATAAAACGAAACAATCCCATCGAGTTTGGGCTCGTTTGATTAGTCTTGACGAGTACTTTGGTCCTAAATAGTATCCAGGGTCTGATGATGGAGCTGTAAGGTGGCCATAGGAAGTCCATAATAAAACGACACAACCCCATCGAGTTTAGACTCGTTTGATTAGTCTTGACGAGTACTTTGGTCCTAAATGGTATCCAGGGTCTGATGATGGAGCTGGAAGGTAGCCATAGGAAGTCCGTAATAAAACGACACAACCCTATCGAGTTTGGGCTCGTTTGATTAGTCTTGACGAGTACTTTCGTCCTAGATAATATCCATATGCAACTCTATCAGATTTAATAAAATAAGTTCGTTCCATTTGTTATGACTGAATGTAAATTATATTTGATTAGATGGATGACCCAATGCCAAGGTGAGCACGTGCCGAAAGCTGAATGATATGAGGGTGTATAAACATGTCATAATATCACTAATGTTGCGCCTCAGGGTACCAGGGCGAACCCTGTTGTAGCCCTCTTCCCCTACAATTGACCTCTGGGGGGAAAATAAAATAAAAATCATTTTTATTTACGTAAACCTATTACAGGCACTTGCAAATAGTCACAACAATAATTTATTATTAATCTATGTATAATTTTAACATTTATACATGAGCATATTAAGCAGGTATTTTAGTTATTGTTTTTAATCATTTTAGTCTTAACTTTATTATTTTACTATATTGTGTCCAATAGCTTGTTCTGTCTATATTAAATTATATTAAGAACAATTGTCATTATTTGGGCGGACCATGAGTATATAACGACGGACGCGCTTTAATGCTACCACCGGATCCAATAAGCCCCAACTGAGAAGATCCGGCGAAACAAACTCAGTGGGTTATTTTACTGCCGGTTTTAACACGACCCACATGAGACGGTCCGGCGAAACATACTCAAATGGGCAGAGCGTAGGTTTTGGTCCAGTTACTTTTATTATTTATTTGGCATACACATTATTTTCCCGAACGGTTGTCTTTATAATATTTGATTATCTATTAATGTTTTTATACTAATAAAAGAAGCTAATTTGAGACAGAACTAGCGGTGTATTAATGTCACTCATTAGGCCGATTACAGATAGTTCACAGAACATCACACTATTATGCCTACTATTTTACTTAGATACAGGGTCTCTAGGAAGTGTTACGCAGGATGGTTCATGAGATCTAACATCTTTATCCTCAATATAGTCTTTAACGCTATAGTAACCTTTAGATACAAAGACACGTTTAATATATGTTTTAAAAGTTGTATCAGGCAAATCAGTAACACGACTAAGGAGTTTGTTATAAAACCTAATACCATTTCCTACTACTACGCCGTAGTAAATCCCGAATCATAAACACTAAAAAGTAAAGAAACAAAATGTTTTTTTTATCTCATCTAGCGTCTATCTTTTCTTTCGCTAGCGACACAAATAAGAACTATTCATTGCATGATTTATACAAATCCGCTCCATCTATTGTTGATCTGATTCAAATGGACCAATCAGAGGTCACCTTTGCCATGATTGGTTGGTTTTGTTATGCGCTGTTGCCACTTCGCTTCGCAATCTATACGCTATGATGAAAGCAAGACAGTGTTAAGTAAGGGCAAGTAGAATAGGACTTAGGAGCTTGGTTCTCCATAAGATTCGACCTGTAATCAAATCTTGCAAGTTAAATTTGACACACTTTACGGTTTCCGATTGAGTAAAAATTTTGCACGCATAATATGTATATCGCGTGACAATGCAATATTATAATGACATGGAGCTGATCTAATGATGGAGCTGGAAGGTGGCCATAGGAACTCCATTATAATACGACATTACCCTATCGAGTTTGGGCTCGAATGATTCGTCTCCATGAGTACTTTGTCTGTAGATGGTATTCAGGGTCTGATGATGGAGCGGGAAGGTGGCCGTAGGAAGTCCGTAATAAAACGACACAATCCCATCGAGTTTGGGCTCGTTTGATTAGTCTTGACGAGTACTTTGGTCCTAAATGGTATCCAGGCTCTGATGATGGAGCTGGAAGGTGGCCATAGGAAGTTCGTAATAAAACGAAACAATCCCATCGAGTTTGGGCTCGTTTGATTAGTCTTGTCGAGTACTTTGGTCCTAAATAGTATCCAGGGTCTGATGATGGAGCTGGAAGGTGGCCATAGGAAGTCCGTAATAAAACGACACAATCCCATCGAGTTTGGGCTCGTTTGATTAGTTTTGACGAGTACTTTGGTCCTAAATGGTATCCAGGATCTGATGATGGAGCTGGAAGGTGGCCACAGGAAGTCCGTAATAAAACGACACAATCCCATCGAGTTTGAGCTCGCTTGATTAGTCTTGACGAGTACTTTGGACCTAAATGGTATTCAGGGTCTGATGATGGAGCTGAAAGGTGGCCGTAGGAAGTCCGTAATAAAACAACACAATCCCATCGAGTTTGGGCTCGTTTGATTAGTCTTGACGAGTACTTTGGTCCTAAATGGTATCCAGGGTCTGATGATGGAGCTGGAAGGTGGCCGTAGGAAGTCCGTAATAAAACGACACCACCCCATCGAGTTTGGGCTCGTTTGATTAGTCTTGACGAGTACTTTCGTCCTAGATAATATCCATATGCAACTCCATCAGATTTAATAAAATAAGTTCGTTCCATTTGTTATGACTGAATGTAAATTATATTTGATTAGATGGATGACCCAATGCCAAGGTGAGCACGTGCCGAAAGCTGAATGGTATGAGGGTGTATAAACATGTCATAATATCACATATTTGCGCCGATCAGGATACCAGGGCGAACCCTGTTGTAGCCCTCTTCCCCCTGCAATGGACCTCTGGGGGGAACTACGCCGTAGTAAATATCTCGACACTTTACAATCTCGCAGGATAGATTATAATTTGACGGAGGATACGTGTCGTCGTTGATACTGCAACACCGTAAGTGACAGTTTCTAATAAGGTGTGATTTCATATGTTAAGAAATATTTTATTTACATATGTTTTGAACGGCAATCAAATATATTTGATTTGATTTTCAACCTTATTAGCTATTGTCACTTACGCGGTGTTGTATACTTTCATATTATATTTATTGTGAAATGGAACTATCTTTTGTTTCGCTTGCGATGTTGCCGCTCCGCAGCATCGGTGTACATTTCCGCGGCATTTGTTGATCTCCCAACGTTTATATTGATCAACAAAGTCACACAAAGTGTAAAATAAATGGCGGTTATAAAATCAACAATTGCCGTGTGAGTTGGTGACGAGCTAGAGTGTTTGCGGCGTAGTTAGGCTCTGGGTCGCAATGAGGGGAATTCTTATATTCGAAGTATGGCACGATATTATCAAAATTATCGAAGCTACAAGCCTCTAAAGGTGGATCAACATTTAATGCATATTTCGGCCTGATCAACATTTGCCGTAAAGCGGACAATATATATATATATATATATATATACAGGGTGTCCCAAAAGGTTAAGTAGCTGGGAAAGGGGGTGACAGGGTTGGACACAATGGTCACTAGAAAAATAAAAAAAAAATCCGCTCTGGGTATTTAAAAAAAAAATGGCATTTTTTTAAAAACTTAAAATTTTACACCTTGTTATTTTTGATGTTGATGTTGATGACCTTGTTGTTATTGAAGATTACATAACAGCATTTTTTTTAAATACAGCCATATTTGTAGGTATAGTTAGCACAAGGTGTAAAATTTTTAGTCTTTTAAAAAATGTCATTTATTTTTTTAAACACCCAGAGGGAATTTTTTATATTTTTCTGGTGACCCTTGTGACCATCCCTATCTGGGAAGGGGGGTCCCTTCCCAGCTACGTAATCTTTTGGGACACCCTGTATATATATAACATTTTAGAAAAAAAAAATGAGAAACCACAATATCATTTTTGAAGATATCTTCAAAAATGAAATTAAAATTTCTCATAAAAAAAAAATTATGAAAAAAAATGTTGAGTTTCAGTTCTAAATATGAATACGATATGGAACCCTCAAAATTTATTGTTTTTTTGTTTTTGTGTAAAAATCTTAATGCGGTTATCATAATACGTCTACTTACCAAGTTTCAACAGTACAGTTCTCATAGTTTCGGAAAAAAGTGGCTGTGACATACGGACTGACAGACATGACGAATCCATAAGGGATCCCTTTTTTACCATTTGGCTACGGAACCCTAAAAAGGTTGGCCGATATGCAACACAAACAAACAGCAAACTCCTATTTTTATCATCAGCTGAACTAAACTAAAAATATTTGTTTTATACAGATCAGTTGAACTTCGTATTTCGATATTGCACTAAGCTGAAAAGTTACCGCTCGACGCTCAACTACTTCATAACTTTTTATCGAACCAGAGACTGTGCTACTACGAACTTAGTACCAACAACCACTTGCGTTATTGTACAAGACAGAAATAAACTTTCCCATTTAGTTCTGTTCTCGGAAAATGAAATATTTTCTTTTGGAATTGAAGACAAGATTCTCATTACAACTATGTTAACTCGTGTTGTAACTCGTGAACTGTATCGTTTTGATTCACTTCATTAATTTAGAGTTCAGAGAGCTTTTAATTTATAAACACACATAACATAAAACTAACTTATAAAATACTACTATTCTAAATCTCTCGACAACCTCCGTAGCGTAATGGTATTTGGCTCGCTTTAAATTTCGGAGGTCGTGGGTTCGATCCCCACGCCGGACAGATTTTTTTTGTGTAAATTAAGTTTGAAAGACTACCCTCCGTGCTCGGAAAGCATGTTAAGCCGTTGGTCCCGATTGTTATAACATCATCTATAACAATCTTATATCAAGGAACGGGCAGCAGTGTTTCCTTATGTGGTACAACATAATACTGCGGTCACCAATCCGCCAGGAGGAGGCCCATGTTCAGCAGTGGACGTTATACGGGCTGATGATGATGATGAAATCTATTCTACTTGCCAAGGTTCCCAGAATACTGCTGTGTTCATTAATATTTAAATAGTCACAAGTCCAAAGATCTTTGTTAGATGAAAAATATTTTACTGTATGGGTCTGACATCTTTAACACAGATTACTTCGTAATTTAGCTAAGATGTCAGCTGCGTTCCGTATTGTGATGTAAAACCAAAAAAATATTGCATCTTGTTTTCGTTTTGTAGCCTTAATTTTGTTTTAAACTGTGTGTATTAATAAAGAACTAATATTATTATGGTTAGTTAAAATTCAACGCCTCTCACTAAAATCCTGGTAACATTTTATCCACTGTAAATTTGCTTTGGTAGACCGAGCTTCGTAACTTAATCTACAATATTTACTTTTAAGTAGCCGTCGAGACTACTTGAGACGGTATAGAAATTGTGTTCCTGTAACTAACTTTTATTAAATTAATTAGCTTTCAACTAACATAAATACCGTGTGGTTTCCGGCATAGAATAGACCACCCCATGTCCTCCCATGGGTGTCGTAAAAGGCGACTAAGGGACATATGGCTGATGGATAGACAGCACCATCTATTAGCTCAAGGTTTACATCTTACTCCGATCACCAATCCGTCTGCCAAGCGTGGTAATTATGGCAATATCCCTCAACGATCCTGGCTTGCTAAGATCTGTTAAGAGGAGGCCTATGTTCAGCAGTGGACGTTATAGGGTTGTTGATGATAACGACAAAATAAATAATCTAAAAACTGAACTTCTAATTATAGAAGTCTAGCTGTGCCCGCGTGGAAAAGTGACTTTGAGTAGCAGTTTTAATGATTTATGCTTAAAAAATGACGATACTTCCATACAATCTTCATCCCCCCTTTTTTTTTTATTTGGCTGCGGCGTATTGCCTTTACGCATTCCCACCGCCGCTGCAGCGTATCCGCGCACTGGCGGTGGGATATGTGGGGCTCGCCCTCTCCATAGCGTGGTATGCTAACTCATACCACAAGGAGAGGACGCTATACCACTAAAACCCCCTGAACACTCCTTCGATCCGCCGTTGGCGGGGGCCGGGTACGCATAAGCAATCCGAACCCCCGACGGCACCCTCGGCCAATATGGTACCGCGGGATCGCCTGGGCCACACTTACAGTGGCCAATTTGCCCAATAATAGGAACGCCCGGAGTGTAGAGCCGTCCCTACTCCTTATGGGTCAGCCTCAAAGGGAGCAGGGTCCATGTGCTCCACTCCCCGAGGCCGAGCCTAGGGCGTTCGGCGGTCGGTTTCGGCCCGCCGCCGACGGCCAACAAACCGTCTGCGGAGTGGGTGGGCGGAGGGATCTTCTTCCCTCTCCCGCTCCACGGCCTCCTTCTGTGACATTATTTGTCTACAGAAGGAGGCAACCGCTTCCCACGACCTCTTGCTTTGGACCATCTTTGAGATGATGGTCGGCAGCTAGAGGTCGTCCCTAACCACGCCAACGAGGTCCTCCCGCTCGTTGGCCCACGCCGGACACATCTTCATCCCCCTCCACTTTCAACCGGCTTCAACCCTATGGTTGCTATAAAAGGTAGACTATATCCTTTCTCAGGTTTTAAACTATCTGTGTACCAAATTTCATTTAAATCGGTTCAGTAGTTTTGGCGTGAAAGGCCGAAGCCAGACAGAGTTTCTTTCAAATTTATGATTATAGTAAAGTTTTTTCTAAATTGTACAAAAAAATATTGAAAGATTAGTCTTTTTTCATTAAGTTTTCTTTATAATAATATATAAAGCAGAAGACTTTTTTGTTTGTTGAGGGGTCGGATTTGGAAACATTATTTCAGTGTTAGATATCCCATTTATCGAGGAAGGCTATATTTTATAGCTATACATTATATTTTGTATATGGCTTCATTTTATAATAAAGTTACCACGGGAACGGGAGTTAGGCAGGTGAAACCGCGAGCGGGAAGCTAGTATGGTATATTTATATAACTCAATTAAAAAAAAAATGTGTTGTGTCCTTTTTCATTATGCCGGCAGTATTATGGAAACGTTATTTATTTTAATTCCCCCGAGGATATCCTGAAGTACACGACTACTCTAGTAACTAGATTTTGCCTGTGACAACACACACATAGTGAGAGCCGCCGTCTCGTGTCCCTTTTGCCCGGTGAAGTAGCAAAAGCCCTTTTGGCTACTATTTAATCACGGCACTGTTATCTGCACAACCTCCGCAGCGGGTGTACTACGCCAAATCGAATGCCAAATAATCGAATACCAATTGATCGACCACTATAAATCGAACGACTAAATACTCGAACGTTCATAACATCGAATGGTTATTAAATCGAACATTCAATACATCGCACACTCAATACATCGAGTGTTCAGAATATCGAATGTTTGTTTGATCGAGTGATCAAAATATCGAATGTTTGTTTGATCGAGCGTTCAACGCATCGCATATTCATTCTATCCAAAGATCAATACAAATATTTTTTAAGAATACAAAAAAAAACTAAATTTTATTTGCAATCTTCCCAATCTTGCGTTTGCCTGTCCCATGCAATGAATGAATGAATATGCGATGCGTTGAACGCTCGATCAAACAAACATTCGATATTTTTATTACTCGATCAAACAAACATTCGATATTCTAAACACTCGATGTATTGAGTGTGCGATGTATTGAATGTTCGATTTAATAACCATTCGATGTTATGAACGTTCGAGTATTTAGTCGTTCGTTTTATAGTGGTCTATCAATTGATATTCGATTTGGCGTAGTACACCCCTCCGCAGCGTAGCGGTATTTGGCTCGCTTTAAATCTCGGAGGTCGAGGGTTCGATCACTACGCCGGACAGCAATCCCTGTGTAAATTCTAAGATTTCTTTGCAAATCTGGTTGGTTGAGGGTATTCCTACGTGCCTCGGAAAGCCCGTTAAGCCGTTGGGCCCGATTGTTATAATATCAAGGAACGGGCAGCAGCGTTTCCTTGTGTGATACAACATTATACTGCGGTCACCAACCCGCCTGCCAAGCGTGGTGACTATGGCAAATACCCTCCCTCGGGAGGAGGCCCACATTCAGCAGTGTACGTTATACGGGCTGATGACAACATAATAATAGGTATACAGCTTCACTTCCGCGTGTACTAACAAATATGTAGATAAAACTATAATAAATAAATACGATAGTTTCGGAAACTGAATGTGATAAATCTAAAATCCAAACATAAAATGTAGCCAACTAGAATATGCACTGTACAGTCGAACACACATTGTGAATCGCATTTTTTTTGTATTTACTTTTATGCGAAGGGTTCACTGAGTATTTGGATACAAAAACTATAAGCATTGATACCTACTCGATGGACAGATGATCTGGTTAAGACCGCGGGATTACGGTGGATGCAGGCCGCTTCTAACCGCAACAACTGGAAATCTATAGGTCCTACGGCTAAAATGATGATGATGAATGATGATTAGCAGCTCTTAGCATTAAACCTTCTCATGCCCTCGGACTTAAAGAAGAGTGACAGTAGTATGCTATCTAGATCATAACTCTTTTACTGAAAGAGATTTGAGATTCATGTTATACTCAGTCAGTCGCCCCCTGTGGGGCTTGGACCTCGGCTCAGGGTGGTCGCTGGCGATGAGATTGAGGGATTATGACTTTTAGTACTTTAGGGGAGTTGTGCAACTGTCGCTCTACTTAATAGTTCGCGGACCTCTAGTTCTTCGGGTCTACGAGGCCATCGGATGGTTCTTTGCAAAGTAAGGGTCAGGAGGACGAGGAAGGTCGCGTCGCGTTCGCGGGCGCACTCTTCTCCGGCGGGTCGGATAGAACACTCACTCGCAGCAGTTAGCTTATTACCGCTTAGAAATATCTACTGTCGTTTAGACACGAACTTATTTATTTAGTTTCATTGACTCACGACTTACAACGTGTTAAGCTGTATTTCTTCGACTGTACATAGCCGGCCAGCAATCTTTAAATCTAATATCGTGGACGTGTCTGTCGTAGCAAGCAGGCTTAGGACGTATGCCATAGTACCAGGCGATCAGAAAATATAAGGAGCTTGCAAAAAAAATTGACGAGTCGTTTTTTTTTCGGGTGAATGTTAAGGTATCTAGCCTTAGCTACTTAACTGGCCCTTGATGCCCGGTGAAGTAGCAAAAGCCTCGTGGCTAATAACGTAAGTCCATCCGAAAAATCCGAAAAAGAAAACAAAAAAATAATAATTGATAAGTTATATTTAGATTGCCATTTTTTACTGATTATTGTGAAACGAACACTACAAGAAAACTCGGATTGGTTAAGCTATTTTCGGGTTTGGCGCTTAGCGTAAGACTTTTGTGTATCTTCTAACAGATTAAAATGTACTTAAAACATAACCTTATAATAAAGACGCCATCACATTATCATCCACTATCAGTACCACGTATAATTTACGTCTATATACTGTAATAAATTTAAGTAAGTTCAATGTTTTTGCTGTCTGTATTTATAAACATGTCTATCCCTTTGAGACATCTAACGTTAGCCCGAGAGTAACTAATTCCAACATCCACTAATATTTGAGTGAAGTAAATAATATTATACGGTAAGGTAATAACATGGATATTTGTTGAGCTTTATTATTTTATCGTGAAGTTTTAACTACACGATAAAATAAACTTTAATTTAACTTCCACTCTAACAAAGTTAAATAGATTTCTGTTGTTATAATTTACTTTGGAACTCGTAGATTAGCTGCCAATGTCTCACTTTGCGTTTTATCTACATAATATTTCTTTGTCCAATTGGTTGGGAGACTACCCGTCGTGCCTTGTTTAGGCATTAATATAAAACCTACATACAGGAGTTCCAGGCAGCGATTTAATTTACCTTTTAAATAGGTAGGTATGATACTGTGGGCTGCTGCTTACGCTGTAAGGAAAGTAAGACAACTGACCAACGTAGAAACTGCACGGATGGTCTATTTTAGTTATTTCCACAGCATTTTATCATATGGAATTTTACTTTGGGGCAAATCTGCTGATATCCAAAGCATATTTATTTTACAGAAACGGGCAATTAGATCAATTTACCAACTAAGTGCCCACTCTTCCTTAAGAGATTTGTTTAAAAATATTAATATATTAACGGTTGCTTCTCAATACATTTATGCAAATTTAATTCATATTAGACAAAACCTA
The DNA here is from genome assembly GCA_947037095.2 of Nycteola revayana. Taxonomy (NCBI): domain Eukaryota; kingdom Metazoa; phylum Arthropoda; class Insecta; order Lepidoptera; family Nolidae; genus Nycteola; species Nycteola revayana. The sequence continues at coordinate 15,555,730 of OX344858.2, read as the reverse complement.
AATCTATATCAAAAGAGAAGCGCCTTGCACACATTAAATACAAGAAACAAACATAAATTGTGTGCTGATTACCACCGTCTGCAGAGAGTCCATTCTTCGTTTGTAGGGCTTAGTGTGCGTATGTTCAACAAAATACCAGAATGTGTGCAAGAGTTACCCCTAAATAAATTTAAATCCCATGTAAAGACTACCTTAATGAAAAAAGGTTATTACACAATTAATGAATATATTAATGATAAAACTGCATGGTGCTAGCGGTGTAACACAAGCAAACTTACACACCAGCCCCCGTATTCTAATTCATTCGAAAAGTTCCGACGGCGGAATCAACGCTGCCGATCGGAAACGTATTGCATTCCGACGGAAATGAAAAAGGCTATTCATAAATCCGGACGGAATGATCTTCGGTAATCTTCGGCATTTTCCGATCGGAACCTTGGCGCAAACCGTTTACAGAGAATGCTTTATGTTGGTAGAAAACGGGATCCTTGGTAGTTATTTAAAAGAATAAAATATTGGTAATAAACTCGTTAGTAAAATAATATGTGACTTATTTTAAATTCAAGATATAGTTTTAAAAACAATTTATGTATCTATGTTGTATTTAATTATAATACTTTACAATAATATTGCGTTATTGAAATCACACGTAAACATTCTTCGTAAAGCTGTCAAAATTGTCATTTACAAACAAACAGAATCCGCCAATTTGACAACAACTGTGGTTGTATTTCATTCATTTTAATAACTATTTTAATTCGTACGTCTGCTGAATTTTGCACTGCGAGATGAACAAAGTAAGTACCTATCTACCCTTTTTTGTACGTTCACCATTGCAGCTTTACTGTTCTGTTTTATCATTATTCTTTACTTCAGAGACCGAGGGTGTCACAGGAGCAGCGAGAAGTGCTGCTCCAATTTATGATGGGGCACTAGGACTTGCCCGGGGGCGCGTCGTGGGTGCCGACGCTGCTCGTCAAAAGAAAATTCTATTGCAACAGCTTGCCGACGCATTAAATGCAATTGGGTATGGTGCAACTAAATCGCCAGATAAATGGTGGAAAGTGCGTTATAACTTATATTATATGTGTGTAATACGCATAAATACAGTATTATTCTAACATTTCAATTAAAGTTAATACCTACTTTATTGTTATAGTGCTGGCAGGACTGGCTGAATTTAGTATATTTTGTTTACGTGGAAAGCAATAAAAAAGCCCCATTACAAATTAATAATATTTTGGATTTTTTAAATGGTATTTACTTAATAATAAATAAAATAATACAATAATCATGCCCAACGTTCTATGGAGTTTCGCCCGCCTCCTATATAAAGAAAGGTAATATGAGTATGTAGAAATAAATACAAACTCGTCTATTTTCTGCTGCCTTTCATTTACTCCACATGGAAAGCGTATCCACTTGCACAGCACGGGTGGAGCATTCAGGGCATTTGTTGTTTGGGCTATAGCTCTGGACTAACTGACGCTTGACTCAGGCTCACAGTAGCGTCCTTGCCATCAGGTTTTTGATAGCTCCCTTGAGCGTAAAAGTGAAGAGCAGCTAAAAACTTGAAAAATAATAGATAATTAAATTGAGATATTTTGTGCGGCGCGCGGCGAAGGCGCGATACGATAGGTGTTACAATATAGGGTACAGTTTCACATGATCAATTGTCATGTAAACATAATTTGAAACTTAAATAGAAAGATAATTATGTATTTCAAAACTACTGAATATATAGTTACGTATTTACTATGTCTCGCTTTTGACATACAGAAATTCATAAAGATAATAACCATACTTGTAATAACACATACTTTGATCTCGACCGGTATTGCATTTCCATAAGATGATTTGGGGTAGTAGTCCCTAATTTCTTCAATTAGGCTTAGAGCCATATCCGGCAAGAGCCGATAGTGCGCACGAAAATGGGGGTCTGAAAATGGGTTTGATAGATCCCGTATTGTACGATGTAGATTTAAGGCTTGGCGTCGCCGTCGTGCTCCTTCACTACGGTTAATTAGAAAGAAAGAAGAAAGAAGAAAGAAAATAATTTTATTTACGGCACATACAAGGAAATAAAACATAAAAATTGATTAACACTATTACAGTTATATGCACCATAAATGGGAACTGGCTTCAGCATTAAGCTACAACAAAAATCTAAAAGATCATTGCGCAGCGCTGGTATTCTAGCCAGCCCCAGTTTTGACGCCACGCATGCCAAACGTCAAATAAAAAATATAGATAAAAAAGTTGGCAGTAATTCATGCAAAAATTATATTTACCTAATTATTATTGATTCAATATTTCATTCTAATTTTGATAACCAAATAACTAAAAAATAAACCAAAAATTAAATAAAATAGAAAACCAAATAACTAATAACAACAATCAGAAAGATAACAGCGAATTAATTACAATCAATACAAAAAACATAAAATTAAGAATTGAAATAATGATAAAATTAGGGTAATTGAATAAATTTATGAATTAATATAATTAGGCGCATAGCGAGAAGGTGCTCCATCTAAAATTAATGTTTACCTATAATAACTAACCTCAAAACATAAAACAACAATTAAACGAATGAATGTAGTTATATATAGATTTGTGATGGACAAAAACTCTCATTAATTACTACTTACTATACACTGAAACAAGTTCTGCGACAAATTGTCTCAATTTATATTAAAAAATAATAATTCGGAATGACTTCCGACAGCAAATAGCTCACGGAAATATTTCCGAGAAAAAGCCGCTGATTATCCGATTTCAAATGTCAAAGTTTCCGCATTCGGAAATATGAATAGCGTTTTTAGATTCCGTCTCGGAAACAGCTACTTTCCGATCGGAAAGGCCATTTTGAATGAATTAGAATACGGGTGCAGGTGCCTGTTCACCGAACTGATATACCAACATTAGACTTTTTTAATTTTTTATTGTCATTTATCAAATTTGTTATTGTATACACTGATGTATTTCGGAACAAGCTATGCTGAGTTTAACTGTCTCTCTTTTTAAATGCGATTCCTCAAATACTACTATCAGTGTACTCGTCATGCTCCCATTGTTTGTCATTGCTTGCGGTGGCGATGTGAGTCGGGTCGCCTCCTTCCCTCTAATATGGCGAGGGAGGCGATGGCTGTGTGCTCACACGTTATACTCGTGAACGGGTGCTGCTTGTGGTGACTGGTCGACCATCTGATGGATGTGTTTGAGGTAGTAGTACATTATTGTGACCTTTACGGCGATAATCTTCTCATGTAGCTAGTTCCTTGGAAATGTGCGTTGACGCTCCCTCCGTTTTCAAAGTGCAAGAGGTTGCTGCTCTGATATTTCTGCTTGAGGATTTTAAATCAATATTTAACTATATTTGTGAAAACGTCTAGAGCGTGCATTAGCGCACATACTGTTATTTGAAATGTATATTAAATAAAATATTGTAAACAAAAGTTATTAAAAAAAAAGGTACATAAACTGTGATACAAAAGATGACGAAAAAGAAAAAGCCCGGAGTTTCTTTCTTCCTTTCTTCTCCGAGTCGTCCACATAGGTAGCTAGTGAAGGGTTGCAGGTTAGCTAGGGTAGGATTCTCGCCGGCGAGGACCGCGTTGCACCCCTACCCCTGCCCTGTGATCCAGCGCCTGTAGGCCGATCACTTCCTTTTATGTTCATAAATCTGACTTATATATCAGTGGTACCACTGGGTCGTGGTCCTAACCCCTTAAGGGTGCCCCCAGGTGTGTGCCACTTAATTGTATGTTTTTTTTCCAAATTTTTCTATATTGAACCATTAAAGTCTAAAATAATTAATATGAACATAAGCTTATTATGAGTAGAGAAATTAATGACCAGCTGACGGACGGACTACTTTGTCTGTAATATCCTACAATTTGCTACCGGTTAATTAAGTATCTAGTTTAATTCATAGAATAAGAATCATTGTGTAACATTGTGATTCTGACAAGTACAAGTGTATGTAAATACCTAAGTGCTGAATAAATTCATTATTTCATTGGGCAGAAACACATATTATGCCATACATAGTAACAATATCGAAATCCTTTTCGAAAAAACCTATATTATTTTGTTTTATTTATTGGATTATTGTAATATTTTTTTTAAGGCAGTATATTTATGGCCTTTTTTTTGTTGACCAGGGGAAAATGCATTTAAGCATTCCCACCGCCGCTGCAGCGTATTCGCGCGACCACACTTACAGTGGCCCATTTGCCCAATTATTGGGACGCCCGGAGTGTAGAGGCGTCCCTACTCCTCATGGGTCAGCCTCGAAGGGAGCGGGGCCATGTGCCCCACTCCCCGAGGCCGAGCCTATGGCAGTAGGCGGCGGGAGTATATTTATGGCCTAAGAAAAATAAAGAAGCAAGTATTACAAAATAACAGCACGTTTAATTGTGTATTTATGTAAACCATTAAATATAATATCATGTAACAAGACATAAGCGGACGCGGAAGCTGCCTATATAGTTCCTGCAGGTTGTTTAAGGGCCGACCTTCCGTACTACATAGATACTTGAAAATTATGCTTGTAATTGATTAATTAAAACTTTATATTGAATTTTAAGCATTTTTTCTAAATGCAGATAAACGTCGATACTAAAATGTTATGCTTGCAATCTTGTAGTATCGCTTCGTTCAACTATAGTACTTCAGTTTTCTAAGTTGTCAAATTAGTCGAAAAACTGAATTAGTGTCAAGTATTTAGCGAGTTTTTATATACCTGGTGAAATATGACATGTATAAGCTTTTAAAAATAGCATGATATCATTAATTGTTAAGCAGACACCAGGCAGTATCACATGCGGCATGTCATACGTAGTAGAGAATACGTGCCGGCGAGCGAGCTCGGTGCCTGCGACGTTCTCGGTGAAAGCCCAATGTGGGGTCAGCATAAGCTTAGTTTTGATGAAATTAATTATGTTTTAAATCTCTTACGTGAAGTACGAATAACTTTTATTTTCCTCATCCTTTTCTATTGGCAATCAGTTTGAACTGTAAGCAGATTGGTTAAACCCTACAACTTGCACCAAAACTTTAAAGTCAGACTTACAGAGACACCGGTCACAGTCTGTATGTGTCCCGAGAGGCCCGTAACGAGTTCGTTCGCTTTAAGCCCAAGACGTCGGTGCCTTTTGTCAAAACTTTGTCCTAACTACCCAAAGATTCATTACTTTTGCTGACTATTTCCGTACTCTTTGAGTAACCTTACGTCTTCAATATGCGTCTTAACTATACTTTCTAACTATCCCTATTCAAGTTATACTTACTTGCCGTGTTTCTCTCATAGCCGCCGGTTCCGTGGGAATGGCGACACGAAGTATAGCCCAAATAAGTATTTTTTAAATGCCCAATTACAGAATCGCTTATTTTTATTTGCAGTATAGACAAAGAAGGTTTTACCGTCGCGTTTCCACTTTGTGGTTACGAATATTTTATCTTTGGACGACAGTCTTATCTCGCTGATCGCATTACGTCATATGTTTATGAATTCCTCGACAACTGTCGTCACTGCAAACAAAAAGTCAGCCGTAGCACAATGGCTAGGGCGTTGGACTTGTGACCTTGTCGTCGCCGGTTCTAAACCCATTAATTGCACTACCGACGTGAACCCACTTGTAACCCAAGCATTTTAGCTTAGCACGGGGGGTTAACAAGAATACTAGTAGACTGCAAAACTCTGCTAGGAATCTTAAAAAAATGTCTTTATGTGAATATACACTTAATTGAAATACACAAGCCACGACATTTTAAATAACACAATAATCGCCCTTTCTATTATAACTCACAGCATTCGTTACAGACCCTTAAAAAGTATGAAAACGGGTGCGCCAAATAGAACAATGTTTGCTATACATTACAGGCGGCTCAAAATCCGTTTTTATCCCTCAAGGAGACTACAGTTGTAACATGCTAAACTGAAGTCATAAACTGAAGTACCTTGCCAAATAATATAATCTAAATAGTAGGCACAGGTGGACAAGCTCGAAGTATCTGTGATTTATTATTATTATTATATAGTAACCACACTCTAGCAGCTTAATAAGCCGATGCGTGTGTCTCTACTGATTTGAAGCATTTGTCAAGTCTGATTTTAAAGTAATTCAAAGTGGGTGCCTTTATCGAATTTAACGAATGTCCTCTACATGTGTTTTTATTAAGTGAGTATCTACAGATCCTAAAGTCCAGGAAAATTGTAGCAGCCAGTTAGTATTTTGTAAGTTTCAATAAGATTTCCTCTGGTTCGACGTACGTATGTACATAGATCTATTGTACGCCGCGCAACGACCAAAAAATGATACGGTGTGTATTTTAAAACTTCAGTCCAGTTGATCATATTTCAAAGAATCTCCCCACCTTAACATTTTCTAGTTTTAATAACTTACCTTCCAATATAACACATAAGCAGCAGGTGTCAACTTTTAACCGTTTACGAGTATGGCGGCCATTTTGAAAATATGAACGTAAACTGAAACACTTTACAGTTCTAGCTCATAGTGTACTAGTGCTGGGCTATCGATACCCCTCTAGAGACTTCGCAAAGTGACTTTAAAAGCGTATCATTAGAGCAAGAAATATAGTAAAGAATAGTAATAGTGTTTAAGGACCCATTTGAATAATAAAATAAGTAATACATATCCGCATTTCAATAACTATTGAATTCATTTTAAATATTTAACCTAATCATTAGATCAGGAGGCTTATCACGCTACTTTATATATATGTTTTCGCTACTCAAAATATTTTTAACTAGCTTCCGCTCGCGGTTTCACACGCGTTATTGTTTCTCCGTTAGCACTTATAATAAATGGGCTATCTAACACAGAAAGATTTTTTCAAATCGGACCACTAGTTCCCGATAGCGCGTTCGAGTAAACAAACAAACTCTGCAACTTAATATATTTATATAGATATGTCAATTTATGACATATCTATATAAATATATAATAGGCTTTGAATAGACCACCACATATATTGTTATAGGTCTCGTAAGAGGCGACTAAGACTAACTACTATACACCTGATATTTGATGGATGGGCAGCAGCATTTATCAGCTCTAAGATACTCCTATCTTACTGCGGGCACCTATCTGCCTTTTCTTTTTGTTGTCCGGGGGGAAATGCATTTACGCATTCCCAACGCCGCTGCAGCGTATTCGCGCGCTGGCGATGGGATATGTGGGACTCACCCTCTCCACAGCTTGGTATGCTAAACTCATACCACGAGGAGAGGACCCTACACCACTAAAACCCCCAGGACACTCCTTCGATCCGCCGTTGGCGGGGGCCGGGTACTCATGAGCAATCCGGCCCCCCAACGGCAACCGCGGGATCTCCTGGGCCATACAGTGGCCCATTTGCCCAGTTATAGGGACGCCCGGAGTGTAGAGGTGTCCCTACTCCTCATGATGGGTCAGCCTCGAAGGGAGCGGGGCCCATGTGCCCCACTCCCCGAGGCCGAGCTTAAGGCGGTCGGCGGCGGGTTTCGGCCCACCGCGCCGCCGACGGCCAACACGCCTTTTCCGGAGCGGGTGGGTGGAGGTATCTGCTTCCCTCTTTCACTCCGTGGCCTCCTTCTATGAGATTACTTGTCTACAGAAGGAGGCAACCGCCACCAACGATCTCTCGCTTTGGACCATCTTCGAAATGCTGGTCGACAGGGAGAGGTCGTCTCCCACCACGCCAACGAGCTCCTCCCGCTCTTTGGCCCAGTCACCTATCTACCTAGCAAGCGTGACGATCACGACAATATCCCTCAACCTACAGCTGTGGACTGATAAATTAAAGTAAGTAAATTATAACTAAATGCTTGTAACTAACACAAATCCTTATAGTAAATTAGACACGGTTATTAACAGTCTTAATTAGATGTGGAACCGATCTACTATTGGTAAATTGTTAATTAACACTGATATATGTTCATTATACATTGCTGTAATTACGTCGATATGATGCTAGATTGACATAATTTATGGAGCAATGTAATTATTGGTAATGGTAAACGTCTTATTAAGTGTAAAGCTTAGATTTAAGTGTCTGGTAGTGGATGTTTTTATTACTAGTTGGATATCAATTAGTTAGGATAGCAATAAACCCGCTTTAAGTGTTGGAACTCGTGGGTTCGATCCCCGCGCCCTACAGAAATATTTGTGTAAAATCTACCACTCGACCGCAGTAAGGTGGTGAGTATCCTTGGGCTGATAGATGCTGCCGCTCATCCATCATCCGTATGGCCTTATTTCACCTTATATGACACCCATAGAAAGACATGGAGTGGTTTAGGTATTCTAAGCAGAAAATCACATGGCGTCTCTATGCTCTGTCTATTTAAGGACATCTACTAATATTATCAATGCTAAATTTTGTATGTGTAAATGTTTTTGCGTGAAAGAGTTTGTTACTCTTTCACGCAAAAACTGCTGAATGGATTTGGCTGTAAGCTTGCACGCGGATATGTTGTAAGCTGGATTAACATATAGGCTACAAAATATCACGCTCCGACCCACTGGAGCCAAGTGACGCAGGTAAAACCGCGGGCCGGAGGTAGTATATTATAAATGTGACTGAAATTTATTAATGTGAATTGTAATTGATTAATAATTTACACTTTATATTAAAGATTAGTATAAAAATATTTGCATGTCTTCAAGGTAGAGCACAGAGATCTGATATTATTTAAAACTAAAAACTACCTATGTAGGTAGTACATACCTGTATTAGTATACCAACTGCGCCCCGCAGTTTTAACCGCGTTACTATACTCCAGTGGGTCGGAGCGTGATGTTTGGTAGCATATATGTTAAACCAGCGTATAACCTATCCCGTTGCAAAATTTCAGCCAATTCCGTTCAGTAGTTTTGGTGTGAATGAGTAACAAACATCCATCCATCCATACTTACAAACTTTTTTTAAACGCGTTTATAATATTAGTAGGATATGTCACTGGGCCCGGTGTCTGCGGCCGTCAGGCTGGAGAAAGCAAAACGTTTCTTCGTGGGGTTGGTCTCGGCTCGCGTCCATCTGCTGGAGCCGAGGCCCCTGCGGTGTTACCGTTGCCTCACTAGGGGACACGTCGGCTGCAGGTGCGGTGGCGAGGACCGGAGCAAACTCTGCTTCCGGTGCTCCGAGCCGGGGCATAGGGCGGCGCAGTGCAGAGCGCAGCCCAAGTGCGTGCTCTGCCATATAGCCGGCAGAAAAGCCGACCACAGCATCGGCTCCAAATTCTGCCGGGCGCCGCCCAGCAAGGGTGTGCGGAGGCCCGAAGATCTCCCGGAGCGAGTGGCTCCGGTGGCGGTGGTGGAGGAGATGGACACGGCCCTTAATGGATAGGTCCGTGTTCCGTCTCCTCCAAGCAAATCTCAACCACTGTGCCAGGGCTCAGGACCTTTTCTTGCAGTCCATGGCGCAGTGGTTGATAAATGTCGGAGTTGTCGCCGAGCCATACATGGTTCCCGACCGGCCCAATACGGTCGGCGATCGGGATGGCTTGGTTGCGTTGTTGTTGTCGTCGTCGGTCGGCACCCCGCCCTTCTCCAGTGTCGTGAGAGGGCGGGGCTTTGTGAAGGCTGTGGTGGGGTCGCTCACCATCATCGGCGTTTACTTCTCGCCGAATCGCGGGCTGGCCGAGTTCGAGGAGTTTCTCGACGGGGTCGGCCGCCTGCTGAGTCGGTGTGGCACCGAGGTGCTGTTGGTGGGTGACTTGAACGCCAAATCCACAGCCTGGGGCTGCCCCGCATCTGACCCCAAAGGGCGGACGCTGGAGGACTGGGCGGTGGAGCAGGGCCTGGTGGTCCTGAACCGTGGCTCCGTTAACACGTGCGTGAGGCATAATGGGGGGTCAATTGTGGACGTATCTTTTGCGTCCCTCCCCCTGGCCCGCCGTGTCCAGGACTGGAGTGTCCTTGAGGATGTGGAGACTTTGTCCGATCATCGATATATCGGTTTCGGACTCTCCACATCCTCCGCGGTTCTGACCGCCCGCCCTGCGCCGCCTCCCAGGAGCGAGGGTCGGCGATGGGCGCTGGGGCAGCTCGACCAGGAGCTGCTGAAGGAAGCAGCCCTGGTCCAGGCGTGGGTCGCGGGGCCTTGTAGTTCCGATTCCGACGTGAACGCTGTCGCGGGGGGACTCGATGGGGCCATGGTAAGCGTCTGCGACGCATCCATGCCCCGGGTCCGCCCGTGTCCACCGAAGCGACGGGTGTACTGGTGAAGCGCCGCCATTGCGCAGCTGCGTGCGCAGTGCACTGCGGTGCGGCGCGTGTACACCCGGTCGAACCGTCGGAGACCTCGGGACGAGGCTCGTGTTGCCGCGGCCTACGCCGACTACAGGGAGAGTCGGCGTCAGCTGAGTGTGGCTATAGCACAGGCGAAAGACGATGGCTGGGCGAGTACGCTGGAGGCCCTCGATAGAGATCCGTGGGGACGACCTTATAAAGGGGTGCGTAATAAACTACGCCCCTGGGCTCCCCCGGTGACGGAGAGCCTACAGCCAGGGCTCCTCCAATCAGTTGTAGAGGAGCTCTTCCCCAGTCAGGAGGAATATTCGCCGCCAGCTATGGCCATGCCAGCTGACACCGTGATGCCGACCGACGACGGCGACGATGAGGAAACTCCGCCGGATGTCACACCGGCGGAGTTGGGGGCGGCGGTGGGAAAAATGGCCATCAAAAATACCGCCCCCGGGCCGGACGGAGTGCCTGGACGCGTCTGGGCACTCGCCATGGAGGAGCTTGAGCCCAGAGTGCTCGCCCTCTTCAATGCGTGCCTTCAGCAGGGTCGCTTTCCCGCAGCCTGGAAGCTCGGTCGCCTCGTCCTTCTCCGTAAGGACGGGCGACCGGCGGAGTCTCCATCGGCTTACCGCCCAATCGTTCTCTTGAACGAGTTGGGCAAGCTGATGGAGAGGGTGGTCGCGTCTCGCCTCACCACACATCTTGGTGAGGTTGGTCCCGACCTGTACGCGGACCAATACGGGTTCCGCCAGGGTCGGTCAACCATAGACGCGATCGCGAGGGTGCGAGAACTTTCGCAGGAGGCGACCAGCCGGGGAGAGGTGTTGTTAGCGGTGTCGTTGGACATCCGCAACGCATTCAACACCCTCCCCTGGGCGTGCATTGAGGAGGGCCTTAGGCACCATGGGGTGCCCAGGTACTTTCGGGTACTGGTGGGACACTACCTCCAAAGCAGGGAGGTAGTGTACCCGACGTCCGGCGGCGAGACTGGCCGGAGGGCGGTCTCGCACGGTGTTCCACAGGGGTCGGTGTTGGGGCCGCTCCTGTGGAACATCGGGTTTGATTGGGCGCTGCGGATGCGCGGTCTCCGGGGGGTCAGCGTGATAGCATACGCTGACGACACACTGGTGACCGCCCGCGCGCCCGATCATCGGCGTGCGACCATCTTGGCTACAGCAGCCGTGGCACAAATGGTCGCCCGTATTCGCTGTTTGGGCCTGCAGGTGGCGCTCGGTAAAACCGAGGCCCTTACTTTTCATGGGCCTCGGCGAGCGCCACCTGCAGGCACCCACCTCAGTGGGCGGCGAATCTATTGCTGTCGGGGACAATATGCGATATCTAGGCATAGTCCTCGACAGCAGATGGAGCTTCGGGGCCCACTTTCAGCGGCTGGCCCCGAAGCTGGTGGCGGCGGCGGGTGCTCTTGGCCGGCTTTTGCCGAATATCGGCAGACCCGGGAGCACCTGCCGCAAAACTGTACGCCGGAGTGATCCGCTCCATGGCGCTCTACGGTGCCCCCATTTGGGTCGACGCCCTGAAGAGGCGAAACATGGCCCTGCTGCGACGTCCGCAGCGGGTCATGGCCATCAGGGCGTCCCGCGCCTACCGCACGGTCGCGTTTGACGCGGCCTGCCTCCTTGCGGGGTCCCCTCCGTGGGACCTGGAGGCGGAGGTTTTAGCCGCCGCGTACCGGCGGAGGTGTGAGGGGGCGCGTTCTGGCCGCGACCCCTTCCCGGAGGGTGTTGCACGGTGGCGGTGGCGGATGTGGCGGACTGAGGTCCGTCGCGAAACCCTCCGGAAATGGCAGGAGCGGCTAGAGGCCGCGCCGCGGAGCGGATTACGTACGGTGGAGGCGATTCGGCCCCATCTAAAAAAGTGGGCCGGTCGCCGTCACGGCGACGTCACCTACCACGTTGCACAGGTAGTAACAGGCCATGGCTGCTTCGGCCACTACAACGTGGCGTGCAACGTGGCGCAGAGAGAGCCGTACACTCGCTGTCACCACTGTGACTGTGCCGACGATACGGCACAGCACACGGTGGTGGAGTGTCCGGCGTGGGCCAACGAGCGGGAGGAGCTCGTTGGCGTGGTGGGAGACGACCTCTCGCTGCCGACCATCATTTCGAAGATGGTCCAAAGCGAGAGGTCGTAGGAGGCGGTTGCCTCCTTCTGTAGACAAGTAATGTCACAGAAGGAGGCCGCGGAGCGGGAGAGGGAAGTAGATCCCTCCGCCCACTCGCTTCGCAGACGGCGGGTTGGCCGTCGGCGGCGGGCTGAAACCCGCCGCCTACCACCCTAGGCTCAGCCTCGGGGAGTGGGGGGCATGGGCCCCGCTCCCTTCGAGGCTGACCCATGAGGAGTAGGGACGCCTCTACACTCCGGGCGTCCCTATAATTGGGCAAATGGGCCACTGTAAGTGTGGCCCTGGAGATCCCGCGGTACCATATTGGCCGTGGGTGCCGTCGGGGGGCCGGATTGCTCATGCGTACCCGGCCCCCACCAACGGCGGATCGAAGGAGTGTCCGGGAGGTTTTAGTGGTTGGTAGGGTCCTCTCCTCGTGGTATGAGTTTAGCATACCACGCTATGGAGAGGGCGAGTCCCACATATCCCATCGCCAGCGCGCGAATACGCTGCAGCGGCGGTGGGAATGCGTAAATGCAAATAACCCAGGACAACAAAAAAAAAAAAAAAAAAAAAAAAAAAAAAAAAAAAAAAAAACTATATGTCACTGGGAAATAATAAGAATTGTAGGTTGATCAATGTTGTTTGCCGTGTGGTATCCGGCTTAGAATAGACCACCCCATGTCTTCCCATGGGTGTCGTAAAAGGCGACTAAGGGACATATGGCTGATGGATGGGCAGCAGCATCTATTAGCTTAACATTTGCATCAAAGTCAAAGTCAAAGTCAAAAATTCTTTATTCAAATAGACACATTTAAAATATTTTAAATCATGTTCTTATGATGCGTCCCATTCTTTTACTACCACCAGTTCTGGACGTGGCAACTCTGAGAAGAACTGGCAAGAAACTCAGAGGAATCCTTTTTTTTAAATAAATTATATTTTACAATTATTAATAAAGCAGTATTGTTTCAGAGCAACTCACTCCCAAGCAGTTTTGTCATTAACATAATCAGAAATTTTATAATAAGCCTTTTTACATAATTTATCTTTGACATATCGTTTAAACTTGTTTGTTGAAAGATCTCTTACATTATTAGGAAGTTTGTTGTAGAAGCGTATACATTGCCCCATAAAAGAATTGCTAATTTTGTGGAGACGTGTAGCATGTAAAACGAGATTATGCTTAGATCTAGTATTAACATTATGAGTGTCGCTTTTTTTCTTAAAACTATCTATATTCTTATGAACATATAAAAGGTTTTCATAGACATATTGTGATGCGACTGTAAGAATATTAGTCTCTTTGAATTTCTCCCGTAGGGAAACCCGCGGATCAAGTTTATATATAGACCTTACAGCTCGTTTCTGTAGTACAAAAATGGTGTCAATGTCCGCACAGTTTCCCCACAGAAGAATTCCATAAGACATTACGCTATGAAAATAACTAAAGTAAACCATTCTAGCAGTATCCAAATCAGTGAGTCGTCTCATAGTTTTAACAGCATAGGCCGCAGAGCTAAGTTTTCCTGATAGTTTCGCAATATGTGGGCCCCATTGCAATTTGGAGTCAATAGTTATTCCCAAAAAGACAGTTGACTCCACTGGCTCCAACCGAATACCATTTATTTGCACATTCGTATCAATTTGTTTCACATTAGGTGTAGAAAATTTAATGACTTTGGTTTTGTTTTCATTTAAAAGTAGATTATTAACATTAAACCAATGGACTACCTTCGAGATTGCATTGTTTACTTCGTCATAGCTGCGTAGCTGTCTACTTATTTTAAATGTCAAGGATGTATCGTCAGCAAACAATACTATCTCATGATTATTTCCTACATAATAAGGTAAGTCGTTTATATACACCAAAAACAAAAACGGTCCCAGGATTGAGCCTTGCGGGACGCCCATGGATACAACAGAGCCTGGTGATATTTTGCCGTTTATATCAACCTTCTGAATTCTATTGCCCATGTAAGAAATCAGAAGATTGAGAGCCTGGTTCCTAATGCCATACCGGTGTAATTTCCTGACAAGAGTGTCATGGTGAACGCAATCAAATGCCTTAGACAGATCACAGAAAATACCTAAGGATTCCTGCGAATCTTCCCAGGCCGCGAATATAGTTTTTAACAATTCAGTTCCCGCATCTATGGTTGAGCAACCCCTCGTAAACCCAAACTGTTTTTTGTGTAATAAGTTAAATTTATTAAAATGTCTGAGCAACTGGCTAAGAATTAATTTTTCAAAAATTTTGCTCAGAGTGGGCAATCTCACTGCGATCATCTTACTGCGATCACCAATCCGTCTGCCAAGCGTGGTGATTATGGCAATATCCCTCTACGATCCTGGCTTGCCAAAGTCTGTTAAGAGGAGGCCCATGTTCAGCAGTGGACGTCAACGGGCTGTTGATGATGATGATGATCAATGTTCTTGTTAGTTGATTAACTAATGAGGTTTTGTATGTACATGATACCTACATACCTGTATTCAGCAAATAAATATTTATGATTATGCTTTTAAGTTGTTGCAACTTAACGATAAGTTCCCAACACTAGCGAGACCTATCGAGTTTGCATAAGGCTTTTACGACGCCACGGTTGTAATACCTACTGGGAGATTGTGACTACGCATGCGAGCATCCGATTTACTACCTGCTGTATACACTATACAGGATGCGGCAATTGTAAGTGTAGAACAACTGCGATTGGTTGCTTAGAAAATGTAATCGTTTGTATCAATGCAGTTATTTGTATATTTATTCTTCGCCAGCTCGTTTATGTCCACTGCTGGGCTTAACGGACCTTGGCTAGCCAAGTTGAGGGATATTGCTTTAATAACCACCATTGGCAGGAGGATTGGTGATCGCAGAAAGTTTATGCTAATGGCTATTTTTATTATGTATCTCTATTTGATGTTCTTAAACAATTCTTAAAAGCTAATAAATATATAACCTTTGTTCAGCTATAATGTATTCTTTAATAGATTTTAGGTAAAATAGTAAAATTCTATTCATAGGTGTTGACAAATGTTCAATATAAAAGTTATTTTATTATGCCCGTTCCAGACAAGAAATCCTAGTGTAAAATGAAATATGCAATTACTAATCCTCCTGCAAAGCGTGGTGACTATGGAAATACCCCGAAAAAAGTTCATCGACACGAATATCAATATACAATACTTTTATAGTACAGTGATAAATAAATACATTATACAATAGCCCCTGACCGAGACCTATGTTCAATAAGAGATGATGATGATGATAATAAAAAAATAATAACAGTTTTCCTTGTCGCGTCCTTAAAATGTTTTTATTTTTACACTGAACAGGTTAAAACATGCTGTAGACTAATCTTATCATCGCTACCAAACATATAACCAGTCACTGCATGTGCTTCGAGTAAGAAACCAAAATGAGTATTAGTATATCAACTGCGTCCCGCGGTTTTACCCACGTTACTGAACTCCAGTGGGTCGGAGCGTGATTTTATGTAGTATATATGATAATCCCGCTTATAAACTATCCGCGTGTAAGCTTTCAGCCAAATCCATTCAGCAATTTTTGCGTGAAAGAGTACCAAACATACATAAGTACATCATCCACACATACAAACTTTCGCATTGATAATATTAGTAGGATGTCCTTAAATAGACAGAGCATAAAGGCACCATGTGATTTCCTCGATGCTCTGAGCATGATATTTTGTAGCATATATGTTAATCTAGCGAATAACCTATTCCGGAGCAAAATTTCAGCCAATTCCGTTCAGTAGTTTTGGCGTAAAGTGGTAACAAACATTCATCCATCCATACTTACAAACTTTCGCATTTATAATATTGGTAGTGTAGAGGAACGGTTGGTGGTATTCCTCCACAGAAAATGAAGATCTTCTTTGCCGGGCGAGGTGGTGTGCCCGGCGACCGACGGCCATTTGGTACTGTTCGGAACTTGTATATGTTCTAATTGGCTTGCGAACTTGTATTGCGCGATACAGGTTAGTTAGGATGCTAGGTGGTAGATGGCGCTGCTCGTCTACTAGTAGTTTGTGTGCGGCTACTGTAGATGTCGCTACAGTAGGATATGCCACTGGGAAATAATAAGAATCCTAAGTTGATCAACTTTCTAGTAAGTTGATCAACTAACGAGGTTTCAGGCGGTTAACATAACCTAAACCAAAACCAAAGGAGTCCAACAGGACCTATTGAAGTTGAAGTTTTTTTTGTTTTCTGACAACAGTAGCATAGTCTCATTTGGTAGGGCTAGGTCAAGTGTCAATAATATAATAATTATATGAACCTTTAGTTAGACCATATTTCAAAATTGAGATTAATAAAATTTGACCACCGGCGGGATTCGAACCTGCATCTAAGGTAAAGCCCCCAATGCCTTAACCAATTAGGCTATGGTAGAACCACAGCCGGTCATCGAAATTTATTAATCTCTTTGTAGCACGTCTCTAAGGGGGACGTTAGTGCCATCTATCAGTAATGATCCGCATTGCTTCGACAAATATCTCCATAGTTACATTTGGTATTGAATATTTAACGACCTTTAGACCATCACAATCTCTTATTCCACCCCCTGCCTTGCCCTCATTACTCTAACTGAAAATAGTGGTCAGGAAAAATAATTTATGTTTTAAACTTATGAAAATTTTTACCTACTTACATGGGTAGATCGTATTTTTACATCTGAACTTTCTAGAAACAGTAGTAAAACATAAGTAATAAAAGTACAGCCATTACACTACTTAGTAATACAACATGAAACTTAAACCCGCGAGGATAAAAAATGGAAAGTAATTGCTCTTGGTAATGTTAACTTTTTAGTTACCTAAGTGGTATCTGGAATATTCATTAGAGGAAATTACCATAACGTACGGAACTTTAAAATTGTCTTTTTAAACATTAGTACTATTGTCGGTAATTTACCACTTTGACTTACAAATTATTTTAAAATTTGTGAGTTAGCGCGCTTTCTTAATTAAATGCACTCGTATGACCGTTCAATTATAATTAAAAATATATATTCTTTAATCTTTGGTTTATCTCTAGGTTGCCGTATGCTTAGTCCCACGGGAGAAATTCAAAGAGACTAATATTCTTACAGTCGCATCACAATATGTATATGAAAACCTTTTATATGTTCATAAGAATATTGATAGCTTTAAGAAAAAAAGCGACACTCATAATGTTAATACTAGAACTAAGCATAATCTTGTTTTACATGCTATACGTCTCCACAAAATAAGCAATTATTTTATGGGGCAATGTATACGCTTCTACAACACACTTCCTAATAATGTTAGAGATCTTTCTACAAACAAGTTTAAACGATATGTGAAAGATAATTTATGTCAAAAAGCTTATTATAACATGTCTGATTATGTCAATCACAAAACAGCTTGGGAGTGAGTTGCTCTGAAACAATACTGCTTTATTAACAATTGTAATATCAAATTTATTCAAAGAAGGATTCCTCTGAGTTTCTTGCCAGTTCTTCTCAGAGTTGCCACGTCCAGAACTGGTGGTAGTAAAAGAAAGGGACGCATCTTAAGAACATGATTTAAAA
The DNA here is from genome assembly GCA_947037095.2 of Nycteola revayana. Classification (NCBI taxonomy): domain Eukaryota; kingdom Metazoa; phylum Arthropoda; class Insecta; order Lepidoptera; family Nolidae; genus Nycteola; species Nycteola revayana. Next base: position 15,537,780 of record OX344858.2, on the reverse strand, counting down.
TATTTTAAATGTGTCTATATGAATAAATAATTTTTGACTTTGACTATCCCACCGCCAGCGCGCGAATACGCTGCAGCGGCGCGGCGATGGGAATGCGTAAAAGTATTTCTACCCGGACATAACGCGAATTCGCTGCAGCGGCGTTGGGAATGCGTAAAAGCATATGTTAACGGACAAAAAAAAAAGAATGTTGCCGTATGCTTTCAGCTTAGAATAGATCACCCCAAGTCTTACAATGAGTGTAGTAAGAGGCGACTAAGGGATATACAGCTGATGGATCGGAAGCAGCATCTATCAGCTTAGGGTTAGTTACCATCCGGCTTAGAAAAAAAAACCCATGGAAAGACATGGTGGTCTAATCATGTCTTTCCATGGGTTTTTTTTTTCGGACGGACATAATATGTAGTTAGCCCTGAGGCTTTTGCTACTTCACCGAGCATAACTTTTTCCATAGGTGTCGTAAGAGGGGATCAAGGGATATGCAGCTGATGGATGAGAAGCAGCATCTATCAACGCAAGGATAGTCACCATCTTACTGCGATCATCAATCCACGTACAAGGGGTTGATTATGGTAATATCCGTCGACCTGGCTTGCCAAGGTCTTTTGAGAGGAGGCCCATGTTCAACAGTGGACGAAAAAGGGTTGATAATAGTATATTCTTTAGGTATCCGATTTCAGTACTAATAAAGGCACTTTCGATATTTAACTCGTAAGATGGAATTTTAATGAATAAATCAAAATCAACTTTGACGAAGTCACGGGAATATTTTTTATTATAATATATAACATAAAGAATGTGCAATTTCGTCGGTGATACGGCTAATACCGCATAAGTGTAAATTTATCTGACAAGAAATATTATCGTTATATATGTTTCAGAGGCCAAAAATTAATTTGGTACATTTGATTTACCACCTTATTGTCACTTCTGCGGTATTTCAGTATCACCGACCATTTAGCTTTCGAAAGGGCTTTGCTACGCCATACTACGAACTCCTGTAGCAGTGTAGCAATGCCGTAGCGTTGTTGTTGTTATATTCAGCGTAGCACATGAAATATTTTATTAATTAAATCAGTTATGTATGTAAGATTTAAATACTGGTGGATACTAAATTAAATAGATTTGCCTTTTTACACATATCTTTATTAAAAAAAAAGTATTGATATTAAAACATGTTATCATCATCATCATCATCATCATGAACAGCCCGTTTACGTCCACTGCTGAACATGGGCCTCCTCTTAACAGACCTTGGCAAGCCAGGATCGTAGAGGGATATTGCCATAATCACCACGCTTGGCAGACGGATTGGTGATCGCAGTAAGATGTAAATCTTGAGCTAATGGATGCTGCTGCCCATTTATCAGCCATATGTCCCTTAGTCGCCTTTTACGACACCCATGGGAAGTCATGGGGTCGTAAAAGGACCATTCTAAGCCGGAAACCACACGGCACAAAACATGTTATATCAATAAATAATTATTATGATTCTTTTGTCACAGATATTAATTTTAAGTTTAGATGTTCTTTTTATGCCTATTTTTTTAAGATTTCTTGCAGATCTTTCCCAAACTACTAGTATTCTTATAAACCCCTCGTGCTAAGCATGCTTGTGCTATGAGCGGGTTCACATTGGTAGTGCAATGGGTGGGGATTGAACCCGTGACCACATGATCGCAAGTCCGCCGCCTTAGCCATTGCGCTACAGCCGCTTGTAATGTATCGCACGACACAAGAACCCTAGGTAATCCTAATTCAGGTCTTATCATTTAAACACAACTTAATTCACCTCATAATTGAACTCTTTATTAAGAAACAATCGTAAATGAATATATTCAACCCCCTATTCAAAACTTAATCGCTAGTATGTATAAAACAAAGGAACCGGCTGCTCAACTTTAACTATGAACAGCGCTCTCCAGTTTAATATCCGAGACACACGAGCATTTAATTAAGTACCTACAATATTGATTAGTTTGCAGCTAAAACTTAGGGGCCATGGTGATGATGTGTTACGACATTGGTATTTCAATTGCTTTGGCATTAATTTTACAGGAGACTATAAAAGGGAAGGAATAGCGTGATAAAAGAACGATGTGGTGTGAATGAGGACGTGATTACGAATACAGAGAAGGGAATGTTGAGATGGTTTGGTCACGTGGAAATAATGGATGAAGTAAGATTGACAAAACAAGTATACATGGCAAGACCTCGACGAACGTTCTCTGACCAAATCGGAGACATCCTCGCAAAAGATCAAATAAGATCCACCCTAAACCGACGTGCTTGTATGAAGAATGTTATGAGAGTGAATGAAGCGAAAGATGTGTGTAGGGATCGTAGCAAGTGGAGGTCCATTGGCTCTGTTATGTTTTATAAAAACTAAAAATCAAATTACAAATTACTAGCATCCCCCCGCGCGGTTTCATCTGCGTGATTTCCGTTCTCGTAGAAACTTCATAATGAAATATCTTATAGCTTTCCTACCGAAAGATTTTTTTTATCCGACCAATAGTTTCTGAGATTAGCGCGTGTAGGTAATCAAACTAGCTCTTCAGTTTATTTTACTTTATTTATTTATGTGCATACAAGAAATCAAGTCAAGAAAAAAAACAAATACAAACAAAAGGCAATATACAAAGGTACCTAGTACTTATTTCTAACGGAATCTCTTCCAGTAGACCTGAGAAAGAAGAGATGGAAATAAAGAAAAAAAAATGGGGTGTATACATACATACAATACCTACACATATACTTAAATACACACAATGATAAGTACAAATAAGAAATAGAAATACATACACAAATATTAATATTATTATGAACTAGTGACCCGCCCCGGCTCCGCACGGGCGCAATGCTGATGTTATTATTCATATAAACCTTCCTCTATCTATTAAAAAAAACCGCATCAAAATCCGTTTCGTAGTTTTAAAGATTTAAGCATACATAGGGATATAGAGACAGAGAAAGCGACTTTGTTTTATACTATGTAGTGATAGGACAGATAGTGTTCTTTCACTCTTTTTTTGAAAAGGGAAAGAGTATGCGGTTACCGATATTAGTGGGTAGCGAATTCCACAATATGACTGCATAGACTGTAAAGGAGTAGGAATAAAATCGATTTTGTGGGTGGGGAATCTAAGGAGTGACCTGCAATGAGCCTGGCGTGGGCATCGAACCCACGACCTCCGAGAATTAAAGCGTGACTTATAGCGCTGCACTACAGAGGTTATCGTTAATAGATAAAACGTATTCTCAAATTCTTAATCATTCTCAAAATGGTATCCACTTATTCTTTCTGCAATCTTCTTGCCCGTATGTGAACACCGGCGATGCACTCCACGCTATAGCAAAGCGGCGGATGTGTAGTACATTCTCAGGAGTTCTTTGGGTCGCGAATTCAGATCCGGATTAAGACACGGATCTGTGATAAACTCCGCTGCGCCTCGTGCATTGATATACTGCACTTACGAACAATACGAAAGTGGTTTTAGACGTAGGTACTTAGGGAGGGTGGTAATGTCTGTAATATATTGGAATTGGGGAACTTAATGAGAAGACTAGTTCATATGCAGCTATAAAAATGTTTTTGGTGAATGTATCGACTATTTTTGTAAAGAATGAAAAAAGCACGGTGTATAAACATTGTGAACGTGTGATTTGATTGGCAAGACGATTTGCTAATGATTAATTAATTACTTATTATTATCGAATTAATTATTATTATCAAATTAATTAATTATTAATATAGTATTAATTCATCATCATCATCATCATTTCAGCCGTAGGACGTCCACTGCTGGACATAGGCCTCCCTCATAGATCTCCAGTTGTTACGGTTAGAAGCGGCCTGCAACCACCGTGATCCCGCGGCCTTAACCATCTATTATATATAAATCATAATATATAAATATAAACATACTTTGTTTACGCACATACGCGTACCAAAAATGTCGAATTGTGTCGTAAAAAGGTGTACAAATCAAAGCTGTACATTGGGGTACTGCGAAAAATCATAGCAACGCTTGTTTGGTCTTTGATTATAAGTGCATTCTTAAGCCATTCCTCAATCAAATCTAAACAACGTCCTACCTCGCATTGTACCCGACTCTGTTTTGTTAATATAAATTTAGTAGGTCAATTACCTTTCTACTGGGATCGCATAAGCTAGACAGAGCTTGGTTGTTTGTCACAGTATGCTTTGTTGTCACACAGTTAGTACTCACGTGATATAATCCTCCCGACCAATTACGGCCACGGCAGCCAATATCTAAGGAGATTAATCATTTGTGCAAGACATATTATGGTGCACTCGTGTGTGCGCGAACACAAACGGCAACCACACTGTCTGTTCCTTTACTCTCAAAATCAAGTGTGTGTGAGAGAGAGAGAGAATGAACAGTTGCAGAGCAGACTGCTTAAAGTGCTCTCTGAGGCACGAATTACACACCCAATTCCAATTTTTCTGAATATAAATTTTCTAGTACCCTACACATTGGGAAACCAAAAAACAGTGTTTGTACCAACCATACTAACTGTTATGTTGCTTCGTGAAGAAGCGTCTAGCATCCAGTGCGACATAGTTCTATCGATTATTCATTTGATTTTAAAACACCCAGTTGGCTTTTGAACACATCGTTATTTGAAAGAATGAATGAATGAAAGAATGAATATATTTATTTACATTAAGTGTTGGTACAATTCGGTCTTAATTAAATGCATAGATCCATAACACTTAGTCATAGAAGTGACATGCAAATATTAAATTATGTTTTTAATACAATTAATTTTTTTTTTTTTCCTTGCCCCAACCAGGCTTTCAAGGTCTTGACAAATTTATGGTAGGGTAGGTCCTTAATATCGCTAGGTAGAGCATTAAATACACGTCCACAGCTAACAAAGCTACTTTTATAATATAATGTTGTCTTTGGAATTTTCGGCAAAACGATTCTATTACGATTCCTGGTACTCCTTGGAAATGTCTCATTAGCTTTGAGAACATTTTTTTATGTTCTTTGACAAATTTAGCACATTCTTAAATGTACATACAGGGCAAAGGTAAAATCTTGTATTCTCAGAATAATGGCTTACAGGATTCCCATGGTGGTATCCCAGCAATGGCACGGATACACTTTTTTTGTGCGATAAATGCCCTATTTATATTACTTGAGTTGCCCCAAAGAATAAGGCCATAGCCCAGAACGGAAGCTACGTAGCCGTAATATGCTGATAGTACAGTTTCCAATGATGAAGTTTTACCTAATTTATAAAGAACATATACAAATTTGTTTAACTTATTGCATACTTGATTAATATGAGCTTTCCAATTACAATGTTTATCAAGAGTAAAACCCAAAAAATTTGATTGATGAACGAATACTATCATAATACAATTTATTGATGAGTATTCTTTCGATCACAAAAAATGCCACCTATTATACAGGGTTATTTGTAAAACACCGGTAACCTCTCAGGACTACGTTACTAACATCATAATCAACAACTTTCGTTCTATGACTTTTAAAAATTCATCAGATTTACACACAAAAATAAAAATATTTAAATTCAACGCTCTAAATGTTACATACTCTATGCGAAGCAAAAGGAAGCGATAGTACCGACAATAGCGAGGGGAGCGGGGAATACAGAGTTGAAATGTGTAAGATAGGACAACGAAATATTGAAGGTTTGTTTTTGGTAAATGTATTATGTTTTGTTAAAAGTCGTAGAACAAAAGTTGTTGTTTATGATGTTAGTAATATAGTCCTGAGAGGTTACCGGTGTTCTACAAATAACCCTGTATATTAGTGAGTTTTTTTAATAATTTATCTCAAACGCTCATCGTAGATCTGGGGCTGGATACGGCAGAACATGTTGAGACTATTATTATTATTATTATTTTAACACCACATGAAAACATGTAACACATGCTTCATACAAATAAATGCATTTTATCTTTACCTTTACTTTACTATACAAACATGGTTCACATGTTTCTTATGGGCGTTCCAAAATCCCATATTTTCAAAGTTTCATATCTGTTCACAATATTATATCTGTGATAAAGTGCAACATACATTAAAACTTACCCCAGTGAGAACCTACTGCCGGCAAGTTTACTATTAGATTTTCATAGTTGCAGTCAGTTCATTGTTACTATAACAGACACGACTATAGTGCTTATTAATTAATATCTTGTTATTTTAGCAGATGTTCTAATTAGGCAACTATGTCAGATTTCAGTCATTATAAGTGTTTATAATCCATATTTCAATATTGAGATTAATAAAATTCGACCACCGGCAGGATTGGACCTGCATGATGCCTTAACCAATTAGGCTACGGTGTAAACCTAAGATGCAGGTTGGAATCCTGCCGGTTTCGAACTCAATTTCGAATTTCGAATATCAGAATCGAATTTTAATCTCAATTTTGAAATATAGTATAAGGTAAAGTTTTCCATAAAGTATTCAAAACATTATTATATAATATAGCCGCTTAATTTATATTTGTAATGCATCGATATTGTCATCATCATCATCAACAGCCCATTTACGTCCACTGCTGAACATGGGCCTCCTCTTAACAGACCTTGGCAAGCCAGAATCGTAGAGGGATATTGCTATAATCACCACGCTTGGCAGACGGATTGGTGATCGCAGTAAGATGTAAACCTTGAGCTAATAGATGCTGCTGCCTATCCATCAGCCATTTATGTCCCTTAGTCGCCTTTTACGACACCCATGGGAGGACATGGGGTGATCTATTCTAAGCCGGAAACCACACGGCATGCATCGATATTGTATTTTACAACAATTGGTACCAACTTATTTTCAAGGCGGTTGTCGCTTAACCAATCAGACCCAGAAAGAAATCATAAGTAGATTTAACACTAAGACTAGCTTCTCACCCGCGGTTTCATCCGCTTATCTCCCGTTCCCGTAGGAAATTTATAATAAAAGTTCCGCCTTTTTCACACCCTTAGGGGTTGAATTTTAAAATAATCCTTTCTTAGTGGACCTATACGTCACAAAAGAAAGCCACGTCCAAATATCACGTGTATAGCTTTAATAGTTCAGCCTTGGCTTTGAATGAATCATTTCAGGACGTGTTACTTTATTATGTATAGATTTTTTGTCTGGTGTGGGAAATGAGCCCACGAGACTTAAAGCAAGAATACGCCACAGAGGTTGTCACTTGTGCTATACCTGTCAATATTTTTGGGTGGCTTTATATAGGTACCGCTTTATGCACTTACACAGACAACTATTAGTCCCCGGACCAACGATCGGAAACTACTGCTATAAGCGAGTTACCTACAACCGCGAAAAGTGTAATTTTTTTGATTTCCAGTGGTCCAGTTACAGGACCACTGAAAATCAACAATATCATCATGTTGTTGAATTTCGCAGATCAAAGCGAAATAACCCACGGGTTGTCCGTATAACGTCCGCTTCTTCTAATTGAGCTTATAGAGACCACTACGCCACTGAAATGTGATTATATGATATGTATAATATATTTATGTATTAGTAGAAAGGGTAATACGTTATTAAATATATTATATCACACGTTTTAATTAATAATTTACATGGTTGCAAATGTCCTCAATCAAACTGATGTTATACAATATTGTCAAATAAAGATATTCACATGGGTCTTTTTGCTAAGAACAGGCATTCAAAATAACTTTAATCACACATGAAAATCCCATTTTACCTAAAATTTCAAATAGGAAATTTCATATAGGAGATGTCAAATTGATAAAGGCAATATATACTTACTAAACAATAAGCATTAATGCCTAACGTAGTCCTTTTGGTACTTTACAGAGCATAAAAGCTAGCATCGCTTCAGCCTTATTTAATGGTTTAAAAATTACAAATTGAGCAACTGGCGCTAGAGGGACAGGACAGGGACTCGGCTCAGGGCGATCGCTGGGCATTAAAGAATTATGACTTTTATATTTTTGTGCAACTACTGCTCTAGTTTCCAGTTTGCGGGCTTCTTGGACTTGAGGTCTATGGGGGCATCCGAAGGTTCTTTGCGAACAAGTAGTGCATATAAACAGAACTTGTATGTGAAGGCAAGTAGGAAACAGGTGTGAAAATGAGGAGGTGTATTATTGTCTGTCTAAAACGCTGAAAATGCTGTCCATATTGTAACGTAGCGTTTTTTTATTTGTAGTTTAAATCTTTTGGTTTTTTTAGTTTACCGATAATCTGTAATAATTGGTACGGTTTCGGTGTTCTTATTGTGGCAACACTGAACCTTGAGTTTTGTGCGTTGACCACATTGGATAGTCGGCGAAAGATTGGCTAGACAGCCATTTTTTTTTATTTTGGAAAGCGAAGCATGAGTGCTTGAGCTATTTTTTTTGTATCGTCAGAGGGCGATAGTTTGAAGGCGGCCGAAATGATGACTGTGGTCTAAAACGGCGGAGTTAATTCTCATATAAAGTTTGGAGGTTTTTATTGGTAAGTTTTGTCGAGGGTCACCGTGAGGTCAAAGAATCCTTTGTTCGAAATTGGCGTCTAAAACTTTCGTTCCTTCCAGTTTACGTGTCTCAGACCGGCACGAGAGTTTTGGGAGGCGGGAAGGCTGGTGGAAGTACGTCAAGTTTGGGAACAACGTTTTTCCAGTAAGAATATTTTGTATTATTTTTTCTATGCCAGTGACGTGGCATAGCTTTGCATTAGACAAGAGTTAGTTCTAATCGAATCAATTCGTTTCTTTTCAGCTGGTCGGGATTTCAGCATTTCAGGATTTAAGGATTTATTAGTAGTTACATGTTGTTTTTCCAAATATACTTTGTTATTTCCGTTACGCCGCGCAACTAGCGCTTTGGTATCAAAACATTTTGAGAAGGATGTTATTTTGGCTCATGGAGTTCCTGAAACTGTAATTGCAGATAATGGAGTGCAATTCACAGGATCAGAATTCCGTAATCTTTTGAAACGTTACAATGTACCCAAGGTACATTATTGCCCACGTTATACACCGCAGGTGAATCTTGTAGAAAGATACAATAAGACCATTATGACAGCTGTAGCTTCGTATGTAAAGGAGAACCATCGAGCTTGGGACGAGCAACTGCATCGTATTCAGTTTGCCATTAACAGCGCGGTAAATGAGTCTACAGGTTTTTCTCCTTTCTTTTTGGTTCATGCTAGGGAACCAGTTATAAATGGATCTTTCTACAGGGACACTGATGCGGAGTATGAAGTGGCTTTTCCTCGCGATGAATACGCTGGGAGTTTTGGTTGTTTAAAAGATATTTTTGATCAGGTTAGGTTGCAATTATTAAAAGCACATGAAACTAACTCTAGACATTATAATTTACGGCGAAGGCCAGATAAATTTTCTGTAGGTGATATTGTGTGGAAGCGTTGCTATGTGCAAAGCGACGCTGCTAAATTTAAAATGGCTAAGCTTGCACCCAAGTACGAGAAGTGCAGGGTTAAAGCGGTTTTGTCTCCTTTAGTTTACGAACTAGAGAGAATGGATGGCCACTCGATTGGGTCGTGGCATATTAAAGACCTAAAAGGGTCGTAATTTTGCGTGAACAGTGGACGTGCGGTCCGCAAATTGTTCCCAATTTTGATTGCTCGCCGCACCGCCACTGTTGACAATTCACTTTTGTTTTTTTTTGTGTTTGTTTTGTGTTCTGTGGACGCACGGCCGCGCACCGTTCCTGCCCGTTCGCCGTGCCGCCACAGTTGACAGCCTGTATCGTGCCACCTTGCCCGTCTTATTTTGTCGGTGATTTTGTTTCGTTTTGTGATCTGTGGACGCACGGTCCGCTTACCTCCGCTCGCCGTGCCGCCACAGTTGACGGGCGAAGCAGAATCGTTTCCCGACAAACTTTGCATTGGCGTTTAAATGATTGGCATTTAAACTCCATTCTGAAAGGAACGTGTTGAACAGATTTTGCTGTTTCATTACAAAGTATGGGTGAGGAGAGATAGAAGGCATGTATGAAAGATATGTAAGATGAGGTGTGAATGAGAATATTAGGTTGTTTTGAAGGTTGAATGAAAAGGTATAATGTTAGGGCAAAGGCAGATTTATGGGTGGTCACGAGTTAAGGTAATGCGGGATGGACTAATTTTTTTTGTTTCCTACTGTAAATTTATGCCAGCGCTGGTAATTTTATTATTACACGTAGGAACAATTTTGTATTTTGTTTGGGATTTTTATTCCATTTTTGCTCATAAACCAAGATGGGTTTATGGTGTTTGAAGTTTTAGGAATACCGTTATGGTATTATTTTGGTTCGGATATTTTTCTGTTTTTGTTGTGTAAACCTAGATGGGTTTATGCTGTTGGGAGTTTTGGGATACCTATATAGGTATTATTCTGTTTGGGGTTCCATCCTGTAGGTAAATGTTTCGGTTTACGATATTTTGTTATCTTGTTATAGCAAGATTTTCAGAACACATGCATGTGTGTTCTGTAAGTTTAGGTTTGTTTGGTTAGTTTTGGCTCGGTTTTGGTTAGCTTTGATTAGTTTTAATTTTGGTTGTGTTGTTTTCGCCCGGTCAACAAGAGAAAATTGAGGAATGTTTAACATCAGTCCTGGCGTTTGGCATCGGCATTTTCAGTTGGCGTATTTACTGGCTGAAAATGCTGAGGTTAGTGTGGAAAGCCGAAGATAGGCATTACCATCACGAGCCTGTACGATTGATTACTGGTTGGAAAGATTTATTTGTAGGAAAATGATAAGCATGATATTTTCCTACACATTTTGTTTGGTAACTTAACATAAGCTTGTTCTTGTTTTGTTGGCACCTCCATTTTAGTTTGTTTTGGTAATTTAGATTTCATCTTATTAATCCATGTAGGTTATTGTGTTTAGATTCCAGTTGACTATAAACTTAGTGTTGAACTTTAGTTCTTTTAAATAGTAGTTGGATTATTTTTTTTGTTTGTTTTTGGGTTCATTCTGAAGTTAATATTTTTTTGAGGTGGTGTCGGAATTCAGTTCGGATCGGGCTTGTATTAAGTTGCTTTAGAGTCAGTTTTTTTTTGTTTTTTTGGACATAATTTCATATAACTTCACAATTTTTTAATTTTAGACATGTGGTGTTATTTTTTTTTTTTTCTTCTTTTCAGGCATTCTTATATTGCTTGTATGTTTCGGTTGTATCGCTGAGGGCAGCGAGCGGTTCACCTACGTTGAACCTTTCATTGGGGAAGGGGGGTATTGTAACGTAGCGTTTTTTTATTTGTAGTTTAAATCTTTTGGTTTTTTTAGTTTACCGATAATCTGTAATAATTGGTACGGTTTCGGTGTTCTTATTGTGGCAACACTGAACCTTGAGTTTTGTGCGTTGACCACATTGGATAGTCGGCGAAAGATTGGCTAGACAGCCATATTTTTTTATTTTGGAAAGCGAAGCATGAGTGCTTGAGCTATTTTTTTTTGTATCGTCAGAGGGCGATAGTTTGAAGGCGGCCGAAATGATGACTGTGGTCTAAAACGGCGGAGTTAATTCTCATATAAAGTTTGGAGGTTTTTATTGGTAAGTTTTGTCGAGGGTCACCGTGAGGTCAAAGAATCCTTTGTTCGAAATTGGCGTCTAAAACTTTCGTTCCTTCCAGTTTACGTGTCTCAGACCGGCACGAGAGTTTTGGGAGGCGGGAAGGCTGGTGGAAGTACGTCAAGTTTGGGAACAACGTTTTTCCAGTAAGAATATTTTGTATTATTTTTTCTATGCCAGTGACGTGGCATAGCTTTGCATTAGACAAGAGTTAGTTCTAATCGAATCAATTCGTTTCTTTTCAGCTGGTCGGGATTTCAGCATTTCAGGATTTAAGGATTTAAGAATTTACTTAAGAAGTTAAGAATTTCATTTAAGGATTTAAGAATTTACTTAAGAAGTTAAGAATTTCATTTAAGGATTTAAGAACTTATATAACAACTTATTTAAGAACTGTTTTAAGAACTTATTTAAGGATTTAGGAGTTTCATTTAAGTATCTACTTGAGAATTCATTTAAGATTTTATAATTCAATTTTGGAACTCATTTGAGAATGAGAATGTGGAAGACTTCAGAAGGAGCAAGGTTGGTGTCTAAATTTTGTTAATTTTAAACTCAAAGTAGAATGTTCTACACCGTAGTACTTTGTTAAAATTTGATATAAGGTCTATGATGGTGACATATATTAGGGACTAACCACTTATTGTCATATTAGTACAGTAGTAAAATAAATACCGTAGAACTTTGAACCCAGGAAGCGACTCTTGAGGTACTGAGCTAGAAGTTGGCAAAGTTCTATGTATTTCATTGAATCTTAGCAGTATGTATAAGCTGTTTCATGCTACATTATAAAAAACGAATAAATGAGGTTATGTCCAAAATCACTAACAACTATTTTTATTTTATTTCTTTTCATTAATCTTCAGGGAACCAATGGTATTTGTTTTGTACGGTGGGATGAATCCGGGATAGATATCCGCACCCTTACAATATATTAAAAGAAAGAAATAAAAGTCTAATATTTGTATCTACACTTATTATTATTAATATAAAATTATTTACACACAATACGATCTTATCCATATATTATTTCCTTATCAATAAATAAGAAAAAATGTATTCAAAACGCACAAAAATTTAAATCAAGATATTTAGGTAGTTACATAGATAGTTGAGTCTACATATTATGTTGGTAGACTTTGTTCTGGTTCCATATTAATTTATGAAAGGTAAAAACGCTTCAAAGAAATCGCAACTAAGTTTCGGTCATCGACCACCCTAAATATACACCAATCTACGGTCAAATTAACATCAGCATCATATATTTCTTACTATTTCCTTGATTGAGTGATTCCATTCCTTGTTTTCAACCATCACAATTATCTTGAGGCCTGGTGACTCTCGTTATGGATAATGTAAGTACTTTTTTAACAGAGTACCAAATCAGCTGCAATCCAATAAAAAATAAGAGTCGCTGGACTCACGATTGCACGATATGTGTATCAATATGACATTGTATTTATTACTGTAGGGCTATTGTAATACGGGCCGGATTGCTTCGTGCGTACCTGGCCCCCGCCAGCCACGGATCGATGGAGTGTCCGAGGGGTTTTAGTGGTGTAGGGTCCTCTCCTCGTAGTATGAGTAAGCATACCACCGCTATGAAGAGGGCGAGTCCCACATATCCCGCCGCCAGCGCGCGGATACGCTGCAGCGGCGGTGGGAATGCATAAATGGGTGATTCGGCATATTCAGATATATTCCCTTAGCGAAATTTATTTAAACAGTTTCTTTATAAGTAACAATGTAACTTCATTATAAACACATTTAACGAACAGGTATCACTTTTGGCCGCATGGTTCCCAATATATAGCATTTTATTTATTTTTTGGCCAGGGGAATCAATAAACGACGACAAGGGAATCAAAACAAGATATATAAGAAAATCAAGTTTTATTATTATTTTAAAGTATCCCCTATATAATATTAATCATCATATCATTAAATTATCATGACCATGATCATTAAAGCTGTTCCATTTCCAAATACTTAAAACTCAAATTGCATTAATACACGTGATCAGGGTAATCAACGAGCTAGCGAAACAAAACCAGGGGAATCAAATATTTTCCTTCGGAATTTCGTCCTGGACCAACGGGAGGCGCTACCTTCCGCAACGACTTTCGAAGCTGTACCAGCAGCGCTCATGCGACGGCGCGGAGACAGTCTTCTACAACATTCTAGTAAGATGTACGAAGTTTAGTGACGCGCCACGGGAATCACTGTTTAGTCTCCGAAAAACTTTATATTGTAATTCTTAACAAAACTATCATAAATACACATGGCGTATTTTTTTTTAATATATCAACAACAAGCCTGGTAGCTATTAGACCGCATTGTTTATTTTGTTTACGTTCGTAAGTAAGGGTTTTTTTGGTATGTTGTTTGCGAAATGTGCCAAGGACGCGCCAGGGGTATCAATATTTCGGCCTTTTGGATTTTTTTTCGACTATTTAGTACCAAATTAGATACAAAAACTATCGTGCCTCAGTTAGATCATACATTATGGTGGCATAAAAAAAATATTTTCGTATCTAATTTAAATACTACAGGTACTTTTTTTCTTCGGATTAGCCTCTCAAGAATCACCCAAATGCATTTCGCCCCGGACAACAAAAAAAAGAACTATTGTCATAAATTTTCTTTGTTATTTTGCCGGTTTTCCTTTACCATTTTGGATATTTAAATATTTATGGCATGCCGTGAGTAGCAAAGACATAACACAGCAATTAGCCTCCTTGTTTCTTAATTATCGAAGTTAAAAGGTTTATCCGTATGAACTAACCTTAATTCGAATTCCATATATCATTGATACTGCAATACTGGGTAAGTGACAGTTGCTAATAAGGTGCTAGTTCATCTGTCAAGAAATATTGTCGTTATATATTTCGTTATTTCGTTTTATAGCGCAAAATATCAATTTGGTACATTTGATTTTCAACCTAATGTAATACCTGTGATTTTTCAACAATGTAGTAACAATATTCTTCTTAACCTCTTCTATCGTACAAAATTATAATAGGAACTTCTTACTGACTAGGGGTGACTAGACGGTTCTTTTCTATTTCTATTCATTTTGAATGCTAGTTGTCGTAACGTTGAAACTGTATGAGAATCACCAGGTACGTGGTCACCGCTCCTATGACCTGTGAACAAAATTTTTCTTTATTACTTCCACCATATTTGTGAAAAGAGTTTTAAATTTTTTTCATTATCCGCTGATATAACTTCCACTGTTGAACATGAGCCTCCCCCGTGCGAGATTCTGTTTACAAGTTTTCGTTTAGCAAGCAGGTTGGTGTATTATATATAACAAAAAAGATTAAAATAGCATCTAAAATAACGGGTCAAACTTGACAAGTGGACCCGACCCTGACTCTGAAACTAGTTTAACTGTATTATCAGAGTCAGTGATCCCTCCCATATGAACAATACGAATAAAAAATAAGTAATAAGTAAAACGAAAGTAAAAAAATGCGGGCAAGACAAATCAAAGATTTCTTTCTAGATTTGGTTAGTTGTAGACTACCTGGTCTACGCTTTGTACTTCGCACGTTGGTCCAATTGTCATAACGTCATCTATAGCCGTTCGTTTACCAAGAATTTATAGCAGCGTTTCTTTGTTGACTGCCAGTAAAGATAACTTTGTTAACACACAAGGAAACGAACGGAGATCTAGAAAGAAATCATTTATTTCTCAATAATCATTTGACTTCAAAAAGAAGCGAACTCAGGATCTTCGAACTTGCTGAAACATACTCACTGAGGCTATTAACGGTCTGTTCAATGTGCACATTCCCATAGGCGCGTAGCTAACCGACTGCAGCATCAGTTGACGGGAGAATATCTCCAGCCTTGATGGTAACACGCCGGTAGATGGCGCTGATGTCATTAACCGGCATACCAGTGCCTCAGTCCTTTTGCCCTGGTACGAAAAAGAAATATACATTGAGCACAAGGATTTAAAGAAATTCTTTTTCCAAGTTTTTATATATGTAACAAATTTCGTGATAAAGCGATTCATTCCTGTTTCGGGAGGGGAATTTGCAAACAATCCAGAACAACTATCTTTGGTTCTCACAAATAATTATACATTTTTAGGAGACTTAAGTGCGATTGTTAATATTCGATGAGTCGATTGTGCTTCCACATCAGCATACAAAATGCGTCTAATTTATCTCTAAACTTTTTATAGCAGCGTGTTAAAAATTTGAAAAACAACAGTCTGCACTTAATCATATCATAATAACTTTAAAAAAGATAGATCATAGATCATTGCTCTATTTCAGTGATTTACTCGCACCTACTTAATATGTACATTTTTTACGGGAGTCAAACGCCGCACCTCGCCATATAGATACGATTGAACATATAACTGCTTGACAGAGAAAGAGACGGTCAATTCAAATAAATGTGTGTACCTCAACTATAGTATAATGTCCCGGTTCAACGACTACGATCATACGGAGCATGTGTGTGACGCACCAGAGAAACTGCAGCACCAGGAAATGAACTCGGTTCGTGGAGACAACTGGAGAAGGAGATATTAGACAATTTAGAAAAGATTGAGTCATATTGCCACTCTTTAGGTGTGCAGGGAAATTCATTACGCATCGCCATCGCTGCAAAAACAGGGTATGTAGGACTCCCCCTCTCCAAAGCTAAAAGCTAAAGTATACCAATCCTACAACGAAGGCAAGGCTTAACCACTTAAAATCCTCTAGATTTTCTTACGAACGCCAGTAATGGGGACATGGAGAGGTGCAGTTGGCGATTCTTTGATGGCCTTGCTCCCCAGTGGTATGTTGTGGTACACTACTTATCACCAGGGAACAAATATATAAGATGCTCCCAAAATATATGCCAGTAGTGGGCAAAAACCGAAAATATCGTAAAAAAAAACGGAGACCAATCCATTATTTTAAAGTAAATCCTATCAAATAAACAAGATTCTGTAATTCTAGTAATTACTTTTCCTCAACCGTTCATTCTACTTTGTTAATAAAAAAACACAGAAAAACAAAATAAATGTAAACTACTTACTTATTTCCATAATCAGAAAATATGGTGTCACAATAAGGTGTAATAACGTCGATATGAGGATCACAATAAGTGGTAGGCCGTAACTCGCATCAATGCGTTGTACCACGTCACATAGCGTGCCGTGGAGTGACGCGAGACGACGGACTGCATCACACGGCGAGACTATGAGACGAGGTTCTCCACTAGCTGTGGAGGAAAAGACCATCCAATTGTATCCATTTCCATTAATCAATAGTCATTTGTTTATTTGTAACTATTACTTTTGTTTCTTTGTAGCAATGCCTAATTATAAATAAATATACGGGCTGTATATTTATTTACAGCCCTTAATTTTTTATGTTAATCATGCTTTCTAACATTAGTTAAATTAGAAAGCATGATTTCTAATGTAACATTAGTTATATTATATAACTTATATATGTTCACATATAAATATATAATATCGTCATCATTATCAACCTAATGGCAGGGCCTCTTCCCGAGGAAGGCCATTAATGTCAAAGTTCCAAATCCAATATTCCACGAATATATATCGCCAAAACTTTAAAAATCTCACCAGTTCTTTTGATCACTACAACCTGTTCGGTGCCAGTCAAGGAGTCCACGAGTAGACTGACGCTAGCCGAGCGCTGTGAGTCCGCCGGCGCTACTCTGATAGCGTAGATATTTAAAGGCGTTGAGCTCTTTGGTTTCTCCACTGAAATAGTTGAATTAAACATGATTATTAATACAGAAACACTTTTAAGCAATGTCTACACTTATTTTTTTTAAGAAAGAAGCAAATATCATTAGTATTTACGTCAAATTCTTAGCATACTATACAAGACAACTTTGCGTCAGCCATCGATGAGTAAAATCTAATATTTCCCTGTGATAACAGATGGATGAATGAAAGATTGAAATAGTCTTGGAAAGTATAGTAGAATAAGGTTACGTAACGTAAATGAGCAAATTAAAGTGCACTGAATAATCTAAACTTATGGAAATTGACTCAGTGAAACCCTAATTTCATGGTTTAATCTGATCATGATCTGATGTGTGTCTGTTTATAAGAATTTGCCGTGATTTATTGAAATAAGCCAAGTCTTTAAGAATGTTGAGCACTTTAAAATCTTTAATATTTAATTCATGGACGTAATTAAAAAAAATACATGATGCAATAGTACCAGGAATGGAGACGTGGCAAGCAGTTAGTACGAGCACATCGTTAACTGCCGCGAACCTCGCTCGCACTGACAACGCCGTGAACGCAAACTGAAGCTCCAAGATCATCACCACGAACCACAGCAGATAGAAACCAATGTAATTCGTAACTACGTCCACTGAAAATAAAAATACGTCAATTTAACCCTTTTTGTCGTTTTTTTTTTTTTCAAGAAGCAATTACTTACTTTAATACTCTTTATAACACAGTAACTCATCTACCATTACACCTCTTTATCAGACTTTGTTTTAAGCCCACGTCATGTACTATTTCTGATGTATAATAAAGATAGAAAATAGGATTTATAAATGCTGATGCATTTATAAATCTCTTTTTAATATAGATCTAATGGGGTTTAAAGCGTTAGCTTCTGGGAAGAAAGTCTCTAAGTGTCGGCTTGCCACAATATTAAATTTCGGAAAGCCTATTTTTGTCACTATCACGTCCTTACATACATTGATTGTCCTTTATTTTATTTTCCGTAACAAAGACCATTTTTGGTATTATTTCGATTTTTATAAGTAACTCACGTTCTCTATCCAACTTCCGTGCTTGCAGCGCGTAGAAAGTAAAATCGTCTGCTATGAGGATGGTAAAGAAGATCAGAATGGCGAGGATAATGGCGCACAGCTTCCGTTCGTTCACTGCCGAGTACTGCCCGCCGATGCTCGTGTCCACCTGAAAAACATCGAAATATTTTCATGAGCCATAATTTTATCTTAGGATAAAGTAAATCACCATCAATATCAACTAGTATCTATCCAATTGTAGCGTCATCTCCAGTTTCTTATGACATTTGTTCTAATCCTCAGCTAAATGCAGCTACAGCGTCCTTACTTTACTTAGATGTATATAATTATATGTGCATAGTGGTTTCGTGGTTATGTCTCCGTTGTTGTTCTGGCTCAGTAGGGTCGGAAAGATAGACGATCGATCCGCACAGTTTTCAGAGGTTTTATTATCTTGGGAAAGATGGCCATATTATTAAAATTTGTTATTTACTCCAGTTCCCGCTGTCTGCGACCATGTGACATCTCAACATCACTTGTAGACATGCAAAATAACAACTTCACGCTAACGTTTATACTATTCCAAAAAATATTTGATTCATGTTCTGCCAAGCAAAGATCCTTTTCACGCCATATGTTTAAGTCATTTGCAAAAAGCATCCAATCCTTTTCTACTAGTTTCAAGATGTCTAATGCCAAGTTACCGTTTTGCTATAAGGTTTCTACCACTACGAGCATACTAGTGCTCTAATCCAGCATCAGCTATCTATCTTCTCCCTCAACAAGTAATAGTTTGAATATAATCAAGTCTCTCACCAAAGCGATATTTTCCATGAACTTGAGCATGTTGCGCATTCTCCTGGGCGCGCCGTATACTCCTGCGCCTGCTGTCGCGACTACCACCAGAACATCACAAGTGGACACCACTTGTGACATGCGAGATGACATGCGCACTGACAGCTCCACGCCTACATTGATCTCGGCTACTAGACCGAATATTGTGCATATGACTGGAAAAATTAAATGTCAGAATCAAATATAAGGTGGAAATTTTTGGATACTTCAACACCGTTGTTTTAATTTTTCTGACTACATACAAAAAACAGTTTAAATTGGATATTAGAATAGTTTTTAATATAATACTAGCTTCCCGCGCGCGGTTTCGCCTATAACCTATAACTTTCATCGATAAATATACTGTCTAAACACTGAAAGATTTTTTCAAATCACATGAGTATTTCCTGAGATTAGCGCGTTCAAGCAAACAAACAAACAAACTCTTTAGCTTTTTTTATTAGTATAGATGTGAATTTTTCAAAGGCTTTTAAAGTTGTTTATAGTAGATACGGGTCAATTGCGATATGATTTCAAGGTTTTTTTTTTTTACTAACCCTTAATTTCGACATGGTCACGGATAGACTAAGAGCGGTTTCGCACTATGTCCGATCCGAACCCGATCCGAACCCGTGAAAATATTGGTCTAGAATTTTGAAAGAAATGAGATGACGGATCTCGGATCTAGTGCGTAAATTACCATTGAAATAGTTCTACGGCTACTACGGACCATATTTTCTCGGGTTCGGATCGAATTCGGATCGGACATAGTGCGAAACCGCTCTTAGAGTCAGCAATGGCGTCTTCAAACAGCGAGGGTTTCGGCAACTTGTCCTGAACTTTCTCGTGTCTACGATATACTAATTGCGAAAGTGTAAAAACATTATCAGATGTTGATTGTTTATAAAAGAAAAAGACAAAACATAGGTTCTAACATATGAAGGGTACAGGCAAATAACAAGGGAATGTCCATACAAATATATTTTGAGAAAAATTATATTAAAAGTTAGGAAGTAGGTAAGTCGTTTTGAATGATGTTTTGATGAATTGAGATTATCGTATCGGTTATAAACAAAAACGTATTTTCAGCACCATCTGTTCACTTTTTTTTAAGTTTGTGATTGGGTACTTAACTACTATACTTTGTGTTTCCAATAAAAAAGTATAACATACCTTGTTCTATGCTTATACCCTTCATATGACATCAGTTAAATAAGAAACTTATACACACCTAGAACTGTAACTAGTATGTAACTATAGATACACATGCCACTTGATATGCTGACTGTGAACCCATTGTTGCGAGGTTCGAACCGCAGAGGCGCCAAGCCGAAGAAGCTTGAAATCTGTAATAATGTACATAGAGTTTAAGATACTTTCTCTTCACATCAGGAGTATATGGAATAGGACTTCGCAGTCACGGAGTGTAGTCCCTTAAGCAATAAGAACCGGAAAGAAATCGTTTATTAACACAAATATTTATATTTTTTTTAATTTTATTTAATAGCTTATGTACACACGGAAAGTCAAAAAACAAAAGAACAGAAGAAGGATACATTAGCACAAAGGTACAGCTTACTTCAATAGAAATTTCTTTCAGCTGACCCGCAAGAGGAAACAGAAAATGAAAGAAAACTAAATCTTGTGTAGTTTATGCATAAATATAGTACACAGATATAAATATATATACGGAGCACGAATCATACCCTCCGAGACTTATACGCTACGGAGGTTTAGAGGTGTGCAAAGTTGTTACTTACCGTCACCGTGACCGTCGTTCCAGTGACTCGAAAGTAACCGTTATAAATAATCGTGACTTTGTCGCGTCGGTCACTCTCATCACAAATACAGCATGTATTTGTGATGGAGGTAACAAGTTCCTCCCATTTAGGTAATTATCGTCACAGTTGTCACTTCGATGAGAGGGACTTGCCGCGCAATTCCTGTGACACGGAACGACACACGTTACTTTGGAACGTAGTTCCTTCTTGAAAGATCCTAGTAATCACTTTAATTAGCGTATCGCAGTGATTTTTTCACTGTGACGTTATTTATCACCCAACTCTACGGAGGATGCCATTTGCCTTTAATACAAAAAATAAAAAACAATAATATGTGCGTAGTACCACGCTGTCATTTCGTTTTTCTAGAGATAAAATAAGTACTAGGATATCATATGTTTACAGGAGACTTACTCTTAGTATGAAGGCATGTGCTCCGCCGACCAGACAGTGCGTGTTGCGGTCGACGGATCGAGCGTCCGAATCGGACGGTACCGGCGCCGTAACTCCCTCCACCTTCGCTGTCTCCACGCCTGGGGATAAACGAATTAAACGATATTTATTCAGCACTTAGGTATTTACATACACTTGTACGTACAATTATACACCACGAAATAATAATATTAACGAAATTAAATGCAAAATATGGCAACTAAAATCTATTGAGGATTAGCTAGTCTGTCACTGTAGTATCACGTCATAACAATAATCAAATCTTTAATTTAAATATTAATATAATTTTGCCTATATAGAGACAGGAGGCACGTTTTTAAACAATATTTTGACGTATAAGCTACACACGCCTAGCCCCAAGCTACCCTTGGGGCTAGGACCACAGCTCAGTGCATCGCTTATGCTACGACAAATATTACTGAAACAATTTATATAAAAAATAGAGGACGTGATCACTGGCACGGTCTGTCCGGCGAGGACCCTAGCCGAACTAACCTGCAGGTTTCTCTAAATTTAAAAATATATAATAAAAATTGTCAGCACCTTATAAATCGTGATAAAAATTTAAATGTTAAAATGAGCTGTAGTGCTTAGCAATAAAAGATAACTTACAACTTAAGTTTTAATACGAGTATACGCTCCTTTTTTTTGTCCTTGGGGAAATACTTTTACGCATTCCCACCGCCGCTGCAGCGTATTCGCGTGCTGGCGGTGGGATATATGGGACTTGCCCTCCCCATAGCGTGGTATGCTAACTCATACCACGAGGAGAGGACCCTACACCACTAAAACCCCCCGGAAACTCCTTCAATCCTGCAATCCGGCCCAACGAGTATGCGCTCCTGGCACAGGTTCTAAGTCATTTTCATATATAACTTTTTACTGGTTTTGAAATGGTATACCTATGCATAGATCGATTGTACTACCAAAAATATATCATTTCCTGGAGTATTACATATATTAAATTATAACTACCTATTTTAGGAACGTTCTTCTGACTGTAGTTCTTATAATCCATAATAACGCTTTTTCACAAACTTTAAAAAACACTTTCAAAGAGCGAGAATGAAGTGATGCGGTGTTTTTCTTCTAACTACTTATAAAACTATAAACACCATTGATACACAGAAGTACAAATGAACAGATAAGAAAATGCTGTAAAAATTCTAAAAAATATTTAACACAGTATAGATAATTTTTACATCGTTTTAATGACTACTGTAAATGAGACTATAAAAAAAGAAAATTACTCAGTTTAATTAATCAGTTTGATCGACTTGCATTATAAATTAAATAGAAATATTCATAAAATATTTCTACTAACGCTACGGCTTACAAACACTAATTAACAAATGAAATACCAATAAAAAGAAAATACATTTATATTTTGAAACGTCAAAATCAAGGTATCAAAATACCAAAATCTTTTATATACCACAACATAAAATACGATTAAAATATACCATCTCTACCCAGGCCCAATCCGGCGAATCATACTGGGTACTGAATCAACCGGTGAAGTAGTAAAAGCCTCCTAGCTACATATGTAGCTTCAAGACTACAGAAATACAGGAAACATTCATTTTTTTTCTACTACTACTTTTCTATATTCATATGATGACATAAAATCGTGGGCTAAATTGAAAATAAAACGTCAAGATTTGTAAATATACTAACGAACTAACAAATAAGATTTATTAGTATACATCTTATCACTACACAGTATAAAACAAAGTCGCTTCCCGCCGTCTGCATGTCCTATGCATGCTTAGATCATTATAACTACGCAACGGATTTTGATGCGGTTTTTTTAATAGATAGAGTGGTTCAAGAGGAAGGTTTATATGTTTGATACATCAACATTGCACCCGTGCGAAGCCGGGGCGAGTCGCTAGTACTAATACATAAAGCTGATGAGTTTTGTTTGTTTGTTTACTTGAACGCGCTAAGCTCAGAAACTACGGGTCCGATTTGAAAAATTCTTTCAGTGTTTGATAGCCCATTCACCTAGGTAAGCTATAGACTATTTTTTTTCCGGCTCTCATCGGAACGCGAGCTACGCGGGTGAAACAGCTTGCAGAAACTAGTACTTTTATAAATAACAAATTAAGCTATTACTATAATCACTCATCAAATAAAAACTGTGAAGTTCATAATTATTTATTTACCTTACTGTGTATTATCAACATACTGTGTTCGCTCTCCACGAGTGCTCATTAAACTGTCCTATCTATCAATGTTTACGATTGATGTAACTTTTTAATTATCGGCACTTCACACAAACTAGTTCAAAGGAAAATAAACCATAGGTGTCAAATAAATACGGTGCCGATTTCAATGAAAAAGCTTTCGATGATTCAATAGGAAATCCTGTTTATACGAATGGAGCTTTTGTTGACGTGTTACGTATTTCAGTGGAATAGTAATTATACTTACTATTTCACTGAAATTATGTAGCAAGACATTTAATGATAATATTTAACTCAAACTGATGTTATGTAAATTGTATTCAATGTATTAATATATTAGCTTCCCGCGCGTGGTTTACTTCATAATTAAATATAGCCTATATTAATCAGTGATGATGTAGCATTCAAATGGTGAAAGAATTTTTAAAATCGGTCCATTACTTTTTGATCCAATTCGTTACAAACATACTTACATACAAATCTTTCCTCTTAATAATATTTATTAATTAATATATGTAGTTATTTATACTATCTATACTAAAATATAGGGATTGAATTATATGTATTTTGCATATGCATTGGCATATTTCATCCATTCTCAACTGTACTAGTAGTCCGGTCAATATAGACATTTGAAATAACATTAATTCCCGGAAAGCTGAAACTTCGTGGAGAGCTTGGGTTTACCATGAGAAAGGAAGTTTTAAAAGTCCCAATTAATCCCATGTGCGCTACAAAAGGTTTTCGGGGTCAAAGGTCAAAATTTGAGGTTTTTTGGATTTTATTCGAAAAGGGTAAGTTTTATCGAAAAACTACTTTTATCAAAGATGTAAGATCTTAAAATTATCTACAAAAATGTTTCTATGATTTTTTTTTCTAAGAGTCACCATTTCTGAGATATCGTGATTGTAATTAATAAAAAAAGAATCAGAAAAAACTTACCAATATGTGTATTGCGTATATTTAATTCTTCTAAGAGTTCTCTTATCCTCTCACTCATCACTTTCTATCTATACTAATATATAAATCTGAAGAGTTTGTTTTTTTGCTTGCTTGAACTCAGAAACTACTGGTACGATTTGGAAATATATATCATTGGTAGATAGCCCATTTATCGAGGAAGGTTTAAGCTATATATCAACACGCAAATACCAAAAGGAGCGGAGAACTAATGAAAAATGATAACAAGAAACAAGCTTGTATTTTATATATTTCAATATTTCAAATACCTATAACTTTTTGTAATTATCATTGAATATTAAAGCCGCAAAGTCTTTTTAAGTACAAATATACGTTGTAATACTAAATTACTATTACACACATTTATCAGTGATTTAAAATTGAAATAGAATTAAAATAATAGATTGCAACTGTAGCAATCTTAACAAAGGTAACTAAGTTAAACGTATAACTAGGTCCATTTAGGCACTGTTACTGGACCTACGGTAAAGATAACACGTACTTGACTAAATAACATCTCATTTACCTGATATCTCCCAATATTAGGTATAACAAAACGAACTGTAATAACTCAAAGATTTTTTTTCTAACAGGAACAACGGATTCACCTGCTTTTTAGAGGCACGGACAGTAATCCCTCATTAACGAGACTCGGGAACAAATCTGGTACACGAAGATCAGAGGCTTTTAGTACAGGACGCGTCGGGATTTAATGTGAATTTACTTGAGCGTGTTAGATTAACGTAGTGTAGGTTAATTACGTGCAAACAAGTTTAAATTTTAATAATCTATCGACATGACGCAAATGGGAGAAAAATATATTTTTCAAATCGTGAGAATAAGAATTGGCGACAGTCCGTGACCTGCCTTATGCTGCCTAAGGCCACGGAAAGAGGTAAAAAAGTCATAAGAAGAAGAATTACTCTGGTGCACTGAACATTGTAGTATCCAAGATTGAAACTTTTTTTTTTTAATACGGTCTCATTTGTAAGTTTTAGATTAAGCCAATCCAACCATCTGAACAAAATACGATACATACAACAAATATGAAAATTAAAAAAAAACTTGCATATGGTAGATGCACAGAAAATGTAGCTGTAAGACGAGATCGAAGAAAAAAAGAAAAGTTTAAGATTCTCAGCTCTAAGACTTATGTGTACCCTTAACGGTAGGTATGTTTTGTTTTGGCCTTTATTACAATCGAACAGAGTTCAAAATATGATGCGTTCTATATTCTCTCTGCCCGTTAAAGGTTTAATCAGGTTGCTTATAACAATCTAATTTCGTTATATAACATACATAGATACATACATTCACGTCTCTTTCCCATAGGCAGAGACCCTTCTTTCCACTAGCTACGATTTTGACATACCACTTTTGCCTCTTCTACATCCTACTAATATTAAAAACGCGAAAGTTTGTAAGTATGGATGGATGGATGTTTGTTACTGTTTCACTCCAAAACTCCTGAACGGAATTGGCTGAAATTTTGCACCGGGATAGGTTGTACGCTGGATTAACATATAGACTACAAAACATCACGCTCTGACCCACTGGAGCAGAGTAACGCAGGTAAAACCGCAGGGCGCAGCTAGTAAGTTATAAAATTACAACATTTACCAAAAAACATGCAGTGGCACATTCGCCATTTTCGATTCAATATTGCTGTAACCAATGTATTCCGTTACATAATGATGAGTAGTTATTTTTGTTGGACACTATCTTTTTTTTTTTTTTTTTTTTTTTTTTTTTTTTTTTTTTTTTTTTTTAATAAAGATTACTAGCAGATTTGTGCAGTCTACTAGTATTCTTGTTAACCCCTCGCGCTAAGCTAAAATGCTTGTGTTACGAGTGGGTTCACGTCGGTAGTGCAATGGGTGGGGTTCGAACCGGCGACCTCAAGATCACAAGTCCGACGCCCTAGCCATTGGGCTACGGCCGCTTTACGTTCATGGGGGGCTATTACGACTAATATGAATCAACAGGTTATCTGATCTACAACGTTATAACATTACGTACATTGTGAATACGCCGACACAAACACTTGAGCAGATAACATTTGGTACAAACATTTAATTAGGTTCGTAGATACTTTTTGTTTTGATACAGTTACAGAGGAATATTCCGTTTATTTCTATATTCATCATCATTATCAGCCCGTACAACGTCCACTGCCTCCTCCTGAGGGATGGTTTTTGCCATAGTCACCACGCTTGACCACAATATTATGTTGTACCACACAAGGAAACGCTGCTGCCCGTTCCTTGATATACGATTATTATACATGACGTTATAACAATCGGGACCAACGGCTTAACGTGATTTCCGAGGCACAGAGGGTAGTCCCTCCAGACCCAGAAAGAAATCTTAGAATTTACACAAAGATTTTCTATCCGGCGTGGGGATCGAACCCCCGACCTCCCAGATTTAAAGCGAGCCTAATACCGTTACGCTGAGGAGGTCATCTTAATGAATTTAAAAATTATTTTCAAAGATAAATGCATAGCGATACCGACAGTAATTGCCTTTTCTAATACACTATCCAGTGCTGGAGAAGTCTATATTGGTTATATAGAAATCCATACCAATTCCCAAGTAATTTGGAAATGGCTTTAACGTGCTAAAGGCGTCACATATCACTTGACAAGTTTATTGATCACTTCGGCCTAAATCTATCGACCATAGAAATATTATATGGACACAATATGACGTCAAAGTCGATCAACTTTAGTAGATAGGTATTAAATATAGGACTTCGTTGCCCGCATTCCCTTATATGTATCCCAATTTTTCACACTTTTCGGAGGAAAAATTGTAATTGGCACAATTCTTTTACGCCAAAAATGGCCAAAATGAAATCGAATCTTGTGCAGCACAAAATAGCATTACTACAGTTTACAAAAGGATTCAAGTATTTTTCAAAATTATAAACGTCGCGAGTCATTTTAGAATACGTCAAAAATGTGTGCTTGTAGATAGCAATCAATCACACATCTGAAATTAAACCTGCCTGCGATATTTTGCTTACAAAAATAAAAATTAGAAAACGGATACTTACGCACTATTTCTTGCAAATATGGTGTCAAAGCATTAGACAACCGGCTCGGAACTGTCCATTGATACGCCATAAGGAGCAATATTAATCCACAAACTCAAATTGTAGAAAAAAAATAACTTTTTCGAATAATACACACAAACACAGCTATCCAATCACTGAACCAAACTGTTCTGAATCCAACACTATTTAAAATCACTTCAATAAAAATGATTCCACATCAACGCTTTTAGGCTTAGTTAAATGATTTAGAAATATGTTATAAACACACTATGCTTTCATCCACACGTTTTAAACATCTATTTTTAGTTCGTGCAGATAGAAAGAGATTATAAAAAATTGAGTAACGTTCTTATAAACAGGAATTCATTTTGAAATTTAGCTTTGATCCCGATAATTTGCATATTACGGGTCAAATATTCTCAAAGCTGACTTTCCGTAAAAATAAAAAATAAATAAAAATAAAAATCATTTTTATTTGAGTAAACCTATTACAGGCACTTCCAAATAATCAAAACAATAATTTTGTATTCAGTATTATTATCTATAATTATCATGTTTTATAAATTATTATTTTAATAATATTTTAGTCTCAACGTCTTAGTTTAATATTTAACTATATTGTGTCAAATTAAAATTGAAATATTTAACTATATTGTGTCAAATAGCTTGTTTTGTCTACATTAGGTTAGAACAATTGTGATTATTTAATGCAACCACCAGATCCAATACGCCCCAGCTGAGAAAACCCGGCGAAACAATAACAACATTTACTAGCTTTTACAAAACCTGAAGCCACAATATCACTAATACAGACCTCAATTTCGTTAGTTTATTATGTACGGTACACATCAAAACAATAAATTTATCTACACACGGCCCGCACGAGCAATAAATCTAAAATTCTATCTGCGAGTGAAATATCAATGTCCATTTATCAAATTTGATTTTATTCAACTAATGTGCATGAAACTAAGACCTTTTCTTGTGCGTTTAATTGCTTGGTGTACGGATATAGTCAGTCAGGTCTTAGTCGGGTATTTTCTGTACATTTGGCTGGGACGGAATACCTTTTAGAAAGTGGAGATCGAGCTTAATAGAGTTAGAGTATTTAAGAGAGAAAATAGCGTTAGAGCGCTATTTAACCTTAACCTTAGAAAATACCACAGCGTAATAACAGTTTTGAATAATGTTGTCTTCCTGTATGGTCGAAAAAATATAAATGTAGGTTTTTTCTTTATAAGATTTAGAAATATTAAAACTTTTCAATAAAAAAGCAATCGGTGAGGCAGTATGTCTCTAACAGCAAAATTACTATGATTTCCAGAGTAAAAAGTTCAAGCCTAATTGCTTTATTTGTTATTGTACAAGTTGATGCGTACCTACTAAGAAAACATGACCAAAATGTAGGTGCTGTAAACTTTTGACATATTTTTTATATTATTATTGTCTCAATCCAAGCTCTTCTGCTTCTGCTGGTCTCTTTCGCTTCTTCCACATTCATGACTTTTTCCGTTGCTAATAATCACCAAAATGATTTGTTTTTGGTAGTACAATCGATCTATGTAAGTACTTACTCTTTTAGTGGCATTAAAAATCAATCATAGATTAAATTGATTTAAAAATATTTAACTTAAATGATTTAAAAGGTTAAAAAAAATATTTTACCAATAGAAAGCCATTTTTTTCTGAGTGCCCGGGATATGGGATATGCGCGGGTGGATTCGGAGCTATTTTTATAATAAAATGTTATATATGTTAATGATTTTCGCTTTTATATCTATTCTAGCAGTTGGGTTTTGACTCTTCACTTCCCGATGTCTTCATAGAAGTCCGAAAAGCCTGTACCGCATCGTAACGTAGAGCGACAATTGCAAAAACTTCCCTACAAAAGTAAAAGCCCTAATCCTCAATCCCGCCGGCAACCACCCTGAGCCGAAGTCCCACAGTAAGCGCCCTCTTGGGAAGATTGCTTAGTTCCTAGTTGTTTAGCCTTTTAAAAAGGCTATAGCCCTGCTCACCTTTATGCCTGATAAAGTAGCAAAATCGACGTTATAAACAATGATTATTAAATGTTGTGGACTATATTAATATCCGTCAAAAAACAAGGTATTGACTCTTTAAACCAGCAAAAAAGGTATTGACTCTTTAAACCAGCAAAAAAGGTATTTAATCTTAAATCAGTACCGGTAAGTCTCTACTGATTTAGGATTCAACACCTTTCTTACAAGTCTGACTTATTCATTCATTAGTAGACTAAGTCAGTGGACAACATCCGTAGCGGAGCGGTATTTGGCTCGCTTTAAATCTCGGAGGTCGTGGCTTCGATCTGCACGCCAGACAAGAAATCGTTGTGTAAATTCTAAGATTATTTTCCGGGTCTGGATGGTTGAAGGACTACCCTCCGTGCCTCGGAAAGCACGTTAAGTCCCGATTTTTATAACATTATCTATAACAATTGTATACCAGGGAACGGGCAGCAGCGTTTCCTTGTGTGTTACAACATAATACTCCAGTGATCAACTCGCCTGCCAAGCGTGGTGACTATGGCAAAAAGCCCTCCCTCAGGAGAAGGACCATGTTCAGCAGTGGACGTTGTACGGGATGATGATGAGACTAAGTCAGGCTGATGGAAATCATAATTAATCATAATTGATCACAGTTCGCAATTCAAACATGATGTTCGACAAGTCACTAAATATAACAACTATTTATAAGTCATCCATAACTTCATGTAACTGAGTAACCAGTTCACCGCAAACCACCTGGACTTAAGAATAATAGAATGTTCAACGGCGGACGACGTCATTAAGCAAACATAAGGTCGCACAAATCTACCAAGTGACGCTAAACTATCATAATATTGACTGTAGCAATTATATTGTGGGTAGGATCACTAAATAACTCGTATTTTATTGGACAGTTTCTTGCGCGTCTTATTTAATTTTTGGATAGGACAATGTAACTTTATCTTGTGTGGTTTCAAACATAGAATGTCTTCCAATGGGTGTCGTTAAAGACATACAGTTGATGGGTAGGCAGCAGCATCTTAGCCCAAGGAGAACACCTTATGTCTTCCAATGGGTGTCGTATAAGACATACAGGTAAGGCGTAGGCACTAGGCAGCAGCATCTTAGCCCAAGGCTACTAATCATCTTACTGCGATCACCAAGCGTGGGGATTACGGTATCATCCCTCAAGGAACATAGCTTGCCAAGGTTTTTTAAGGGGAGGCCCATGTTCAGCGGAAGACGTAAACGTTATGGAATGAAGATTATACACTATGTGCGGAGCAAAATAACTTCGATTTATACGATATCTAACTGCACTATTTTTTTTCGGAATGACTTACGTAGTTAGCCCCGAGGCTTTTGCTACTTCGCCGGGCATAAAGGCAAGCAGAGATCCAGCCTTAATAAATGGTTAAAAAACTACAAACTAAGCAACCTGCGCAAGAGGGCGCCCCTTGTAGCGCAAGAGGGCGGCTTGGACCTCGGCTCAGGGCGGTCGCTGGCGATGAGATTGAGGGATTATGGCTTTTAGTATTTAAGGGCGTTTTGTGCAACTGTCGCTCTACTTTACAGTTCGCGGGCCTCTCGGACTTCAGATCTACGAGGGCATCAAATGGTTACTAACTGCACATAGCAGGTGTGATTAGTAATTGGCTGATGACTACGAGAGGCAACATCGATGTGGCAGTGGTAAGAATTTTCAGATTACAAAACACAGAGTGTGTTAGAAAACAAATGCCCCACAGAACATATTATTTAATAAGTAGGCACACAGGATAGTAACTGTACGATCGAACTTAAGCAGCTTATTTAGCATGGCATGGTTCTTATAAAAGAGAGATAAGGCTTAGTATTAGTAGAGTAACCATTGATATTGTAATTCAATATTAAATAACATCTCACTCTGTTTGGATATATCGGTTTTATTTCTTCACGCCGAGTTTATAAAATATCTTTTTACTTCACCACAAATTCGTAAAATTCACGATTGATAATGATGACGATTGATAAAAATATTTGCCTGCAAGATAATGTAAATATGTTTAATTACTTGTCCTCTAATTAAATTATTTGAAGGTGGTCATTCTAACTATCATGAACATTGATTTTATTAGTGTAAGGACAAAAAATAAAGTGATTTAAAATTGAATGAGACCTAGTCGCATTATATCAAAGACTTTCTCCGGTTTTCCTTTACCTGCAACACGGTAAGCTCAGTTTAGAGTCATAGGTGTTAGTCTTTCGTATCAAAGGATTGTTCTGACATGATGGGGGCGGAAAAACATCCGCATATTGATTAAATGTCCGTTATCTAATCGCATTTTGACATTTCCGAATCATCCAACGAGCTTTTTGTATAGTTAACATAACGAATAGAGCATACGAAAGACGCATTGACAAATAAATAAAAAATGTGCATTTGTGACTTTGGTATAACTGTCACGATCGTATGGCTCACAACTTTTCGTGCTAGGTCTTGTTATAAGCGAAGTGTCATGCGAGGTTTAATGTAGAAGTGTCATAGGGTCGTTACGTAATGTATGTATATTATCAGCAGCGCATTATCACAGAATACTAATCAGAGTAAATAATATTAGGAATATGTTTTCATTCACCTTGAATGAAACGATCTCTTCAAATAACCTACAAATCAAATCACCCAGGTGATCTTAGGCTTATATGGGTGAAGAAGATGCAGCACGTTATAGAAACGGTATATCTTGATCATCGAAGTGATTTATTTTCGGTAATCAGAGGCCACCAATTTAGTTTCCTAGGAACATTTAGTTGATACTAGCTGGGTTATTTGATTCGTAGGTGATTTGATCGTTTTATTCCACCTCAAATTAGGATATAAACTAAGTGTTCAAGATGGAATGAACCATATTAGAATTATATGCCATTTATAATCCCAAATATTTACAAATGGAAAATTACGATACGCAAAATAATGTAACGTCTAATCTTTTAAAAATGTTTAAATATTTTTTGACCTAACTAAATAAAACGGGTGAAATTCGGATCTAGCTTTATGGTCACAATTCTAACCTCATCTAGCAGCTTATGTTTAATTCAAAGCTTTTTGAAACACGAATCCTTTTATCTTGTCTGCCTGTATATTTGTCTGTAGATTCTGCTTAACTTCTGCGACTTTCGCTAGATAGGTCATAAAATCTTAATTTTACGCGTATGTAGTCAAGAGCAACAAACGAACAAGACAACAAACAACTTTAATATGATTTATTTGTACGTAGATTGATTTCTCAATATCGAATAAAAATATCCGAAATACATTAATATGACAAAAACTTCCAGAGTTTGATATTACAAGGATAAAAACTAGTTGTTAAAGTGAGTGTTTATAAAGCAATTTGTAGAGAATAAATAAAATCAAAATTACCTAAGTAGGTATATTGAAAAACAAATAACCATTAATCAAACCTACATTTATCATAGATAGCATTTACATTTTTTTTTTTTCATTACGATACACTACATATTTTATTTAGAACATAAAATTAAACCTTCGTCAATGTCTAAATGCCTGGTACTTATTGGATCAAACTTCGCTTTTCTGTTTATTTTTAATACAGTTAATTCTTGGTGAAATCTTACTTTGGAGAATTTTTCCGTCATGCAAAGTATTTTAAAAATATAAAGTTTATTAACAAAACGGGCATTAATAATTAAGATCAATATAACAGCTAAGCGCGTAACCCTTTCTTAAAAACGTTTTTAAGGAAAGCATATTTAAATTTAGCTTGAGGCACATGTCACACATCTTATCCGGAATTTGGAATCAGGCAAATGTAAATATGTGAAATTTACAAAGTCTGATAGCACTCCATGCTTTCTTATCTTACCTTTCCGCTACCTTCTACCTATGTACAATGTAAATCGTTATTTAAACAACTGAGAGTGTAATGCATATAAAAGTTTCGGCGCAATTTGCCTCAATTTTGTGTGTGGTTTGATATTATTGATACTCTCGTAGACCTAAATTCCGCGAAACCCTCGAACTGTAAAGTGCGCTACTTTTTTTTTTGGGACTAATCCCACCCTCATTCCCACCACTGCAACTCCTGCAAGCCAGGATCAACAGTGGCACACACTGGTAATGGCAATGAGCACCGAGGCTCACCAAGTCCCGGGAAAAAGTTAAACTGCCTTGGGACCCGCAACGATTTTAATCAGAAAGAGATTAGGAGGAGTAAGAAAGACTTATGTTTTCACTTCCCTCCATAGCAAAGCGGGAGACAGCAAATAGGAAAATAAAATAATTAGACATAAGCAGTCTTGAGGGGTAATTTACAACTGGAGAAGCCAGTTGTAAAGCACCACGGACGGGTAATAAATTACGGGGCCTACACGTAAGCTGTTATTTTGGATTCCAGTAGTAGGTATGGCAAAAGCGTCCAAAAGCACGGAAATTCTGTTTGGACGCCACCAGATCCATATAATAAACAAACCCCGAGGAAACCCTCAGGCTATCTAGCAAAACTTTACGCTCCCGATGCCAAAGACTACACTCCCAAAGAATATGATGGGCGGATTGTTCATAAATACTGTTGGAGGTTGAGTATGGACATAACGGTGATGGCACTAATTTGAATGAGTATAATTTACTTTGGAAATTACCGTGACCAGTAAGAAATTGGCCAGCCGGTCACTGACAGATGGAAAGAACTGGTAGAGGTGTCGCCCCTTGGTAGAATTTTCCCACCGATACTGCCATTGGTCCAGGATATAATAATTGACTTCGCTAAGAGGATGGAAAACCTTTGAAATTTTGTGCCGGTCGCGAGGTGGTAAGAAATCTGCACTAAAATGATCACGCGTGGAGTAATACATAGCGGCACGCCTCTGTAAAGAGCGCTACTTTACAGTTGCACAAAACTCCTCTAAAAACTAAAAGTCATAATTCCTCAATTCCCGCCAGCAACTGCCCTGAGCTTAGGGTCAAGTCCCACAAGAGCGTTCTCTTGCACAGGTTGCTTGTATTGTAATTTTTAAAACCATTTAATAAGGCTAAAGTCTTGCTCACGATTGTGCTTGGTGAAGTAGCATTAGCTTCGAAGTTAATTCTGCATATGTCCGTCCGAAATATAATTTGGTTTTGAATTAGTGTGTTCACTACACCTATAATAAAGTAGCTGATAAAACTACCAAATCATCAATTAAATCATATCTTTTCTATTAATATATAGTAGTTGATTGAAATCTTCCTACTTCATTGTGAAAAACATTCTTTTATTAAACAATAACAACAGTAAAAAGTCGACAATAATGGCTGAATGTATTATTTAGATTAATAGATTAAATGAAGGTGTGTCTGTTGACGTCACTCGTTTGACCAATTCATAGGTTTACAAGTAAATATTTATGGGAGTGTTAAAAAATAATGTGTTTACTGTTCGGCCATTGACGTATACTCATTGTATCGAAGGCAGAGGTCGATAAAACTTGGTTTGAACTTGGTTTAGATTTTATTGTGATGGGTTCGTGGGCTGCGTGGTTTCTGGGTTTGAATAGACCACCCAATGTCTTCCGATGGGTGTCGTGGAATGCCATACAGCTGATGTATGGGCAGCAGCATCTATCAGTTACTCATCATCTTACTGCGATCAATAATCGGCCTGCCAAGCGTGGTGATTATGGCAATATCCCTCAAAGACCTTGACTTACCAAGGTCTATTAAAGAGGAGGCACATGTTCAGCAGTGGACGTAAATATGCTGATACAGTACATGTTTTTTAATTACCTACTAATGTAGTGATGAACATATGCGTTTTTTTGACTTGACATTAAACATAACCAAAGTACACATATTGCTTAATGACATTTAAATAAACCTTATTCATAACGCATGTCCTTCTTATGAGGCTGAGGTTTATGTAGTACTAGCCATCTTCTTTAACGTTGGTATGCATACAATGAGAGGAGGGCTTACACTCTACAATCCCCCGTATACTCCTCCGAGTCCTCCGATTTCATGAGGGCTCAGGTACCTTGCGGCGTGAAAACCTCAGGTGCGGCGGGACATTTTTTAAGACCTGCCACAAGGTATGTGGTGGCTTGTGGATTTTATTTTTTTGTTATTATTTAGTAAGAATAATACTAATAGTATAAGTATATATAATTTGTGTTACATAGCTTCTTTTATTTGTAGACTAAAAAGCACATCAGGGATAGACTGTCGTCACACAAAAACAATTGGTATGACAAACTGTAATGAGAAAGGAGGCGTTTGATTGAGTTGTTTTTGTAAAGGTAGTCCATAAAAGGTTGGGAACCCCTGGTTTACATTATAAATTGGACGAGTTATAAAAATGATCATATTATTGTAACAACAGCGCCTTCAATTGCGTTCTAATGTATAATGACTTTCAAACTCAATTTACACATTTGGTATATTTATTCACTCAAATATGTTGAGCAGTTTATAAGAGACTTATTAAAAATTATACGAGTATACATAAGCTTTACAGATTTATTTTATATTATTAATTCGATACGACTGCTCTGGTATTGATTATAAAGTGCACTCTGGTGCAGTGGTTACAATAGTTGCTCCAGAAACATGGTGTTTTGGGTTCGATTCTTAACCGGATTTGTGCGAACTATAAATAGTTTTTCCGGTGTCTGAGTAGGTATGGTAAATTACGTGTTTGTGAAATTCTCAGTGACTCGTGGATTCGTTTCGTAAGTGCAGGAATCGTCTTTATTACAGAAAAAAAACCGGCCAAGTGCGAGTCGGACTCTCGCACGAAGGGTTCCGTACTAGTTGCAACAGTGATAGATGTTAATAATAGTTGATTGAATGAAAGGTAAATTGTGGTTTCGGTTTATGACGTATTAAAAAAAAACTACTTACTTGATCTCGTTCAAACTAATTTTCGGTGGAAGTTTGCATGGTTATGTACATCATATATTTTTTTTAGTTTTATCATTCTGTTGTTTTAGAAGTTACAGGGGGGGGGACACACATTATACCACTTTGGAAGTGTCTCTCGCGCAAACTATTCAGTTAAGAAAAAAATGACATTAGAAACCTCAATATCATTTTTGAAGACCTATCCATAGATACCCCACACGTATGGGTTTGATGAAAAAAAAATTTTTGAGTTTCAGTTCTAAGTATGGGGAACCCCAATTTTTTTTGTTTTTTTTTTCTATTTTTGTGTGAAAATCTTAATGCGGTTCACAACATACATCTACTTGCCAAGTTTCAACATTATAGTTCTTATAGTTTCGGAAAAAAGTGGCTGTGACATACGGACGGACAGACAGACAGACAGACATGACGAATCTATAAGGGTTCCGTTTTTTGCCATTTGGCTACGGAACCCTAAAATGGCTTTCATTAGTCACCACTGGATAAATCTCTCCTACTGTACTTATACTACTTGTATATTTATAATTTTCTGATAAAAACACTATCCATTAATTTGCTCATTGGTTTCTTTCGCATCAAACAAGTACCGAAAACGACGCGGATGTTATTTGCTTTGTAATGGGCGGGTCTCCAACCTAATGACCGTAGTTTATTTGACTGTGTCAAATACTACGCCTTATAGGTCGTTTTCAAGGTTTTTACTTAGCTGACAATGTTCTTATAAAAGTCTTCAAAATTTGATTGCTAGCAAAGTTTTGCTGTCTACTAGTATCGTGCTAAGTCTACTAGTATAGTGTCGTGCTAAGCTAAAATGCTTGTTTTACGAGTGGATTCACGTCTTTAGTACAATGGGTGGGGATCCAACCGGCGACCACAAGACCTCACGTCCGACGGTGCCCAATTTTTTTTTGGCAATCTACTAGTATTCTTGTTAACCCCTCGTGCTAAGCTAAAATGCTTGTGTTACGAGTGTCGGTCGCTCGTGCAATGGATGTGGTTCGAACCGGTGACAACAAGATTACAAGTCCGACTCCCGAATTGGTTCTCTTTACTAATATTATAAAAATAAATTATTATATTATTTTAATTGAATACGTTCCAAAACTAATAAACCATTTTCAATAATTCTTAGTACCATTAGAAACCTACATTGTGCCAAAACATAGACTATATTTAATCCTTCATGATTAAATATAGTCTATCTTTTGCCTCATGTAGGATGTACCACGGAAACGAAAGGAAAAATATGGCGATTTTTTTTGATGATGATTAGTTGATTACCTTTGAGTTAATAGATGCAGCTGGCCATCCATCAGGTGTATGTTCCTTAGTCCCTCACTTCACCGATAGGAAGAAATGTGGTGGTATATTCTAAGTATATAAAGCTACTTATATAAAGCTGAAGAGTTTGTATGTTTGCTTAACGGGCTAATCTTAGGAAAGTCTGGTCCGATTTGAAAAGATCTTTCAGTGTTAGATAACCCATTTATCAAGGAAAGTTATATTAAAATTATGAAGTTCCGGAACCGAAGTTAGGTGGACGAAAGCGTGCGCGGGAAGCTTGTTTTATTATCACACTATTGGAAATGAATGCCTCTTTTACCATTTTTATTTTACGATATTTTTCTATGAGACCGTAATGTAACAATAAGACGTGAGTGGATGAAGGTGATAAGTCACATAATTTAAATTTGGAGTTAATCGAAGTTAAAGTTTCACTTTTATTTTTCGAGATAAGTCGCTAGAAAACTAATGCTAGAAAATTAATTGTGTTAATTACCTGAAATATTAATGGCATGAAAGCAACCAAATAAATTTATATTTTTATTATTTCATTTGAAAAAAAATCTTGACATAACTCCTTTTTTCATAAACAAAAGAAAACTTTTCTGCAAGTTTAGGTATTGAAAGTGAGGTGCTAAGATGAATGTAGTTGTCTCGTAAAGCCTTAAATGGACGGTTTAAGATCTGTAGTCGTATTGTATTGACATAACACCTTCATTTATGCAAAAAAAAACACAAAAACTCGAAAATGCGACATATCACCTTCATCCACTCACATTTTTTATAAATTGACCTGAATAAAACTGTCAGAAAAAAAGAGTACATAGTTACAGGTAGGCGTTGTTATCAGATGATAATTATTATATGAGTATAAATAGTATTAAGCACAAATACAAATGTTCAGGAGAGTTAACAAATGAAAGGCTTACAAATCAATACATTTTGAATTATTTATTTGCTTTTCTAAAGATGTTCGTATAATAGAAAATCAGTTTCTTTTATTCGAACGATCAAGTCCAGTCCAGTTAGCGTGGACACTCCTTCCTACTCCAAGTATTCTGGATAAGCTTTTAAACTGCCTTCACTATATGACAACCTCCATGGCGCAGCAGTATGTGTCTCGTTCTATGTTTTGGAGTTCGTGGATTGAATCCTCGTGATTTTTGTGTTTTTACACAAAGGTTTTCTTTTCTGTAGCGTAGATCCTTTGTGCAAAATTTAAGATTTCCTTCCGTCTGGTTGGTAGAGGGGCTAATCTCCGTGCTTTGGAAGGCAGGCTAAGCCCCCGGGGATGGACCGCAGCATTTCCCTGTGTGTTATCAGATAATCTCCCCCGGCCAAGGGCGACTAGGGCTACGCCCTCCTTCGGGAAGAGGCCCATGTTCAGTATATATGGTAAAGCACACAAATGTAGACAAATGTTCTTTTTCAAATCAGTTTAGGAGTTAATCAATTACAAATCAAAATATGTATAAACAATAATTTCATAAAAATTATTGTTTATACATAATTTGATAAGCTTTTATTAAACTTGCAATGTATATATATGTTACGGCAAATAGCCGAAGTGCGGCTACACCTAGTTTTAGCCGGCTACAACTAGGTGCAGCCGACAACTTGTGGTTAAACTTAGGTCAACCTTAAAAAGTTCCTCTAAGTTAACTCTACATTAAACAATACCTATGCAAGGGACAAAAAGGTGTTGGGGTGGTAAAAAAAAAAAATAACCTAAACCTATACCAATGGAGTCGAACAGGGACTTATAAACGCATGTGGCCGACTGCACCTAGTTGTAGCCGGCTAAAACTAAGTGTAGCCGCACTTCGGCTATTAGCCGTAACATATACATTAACAGTATGTAATTGGCTCGGGTGGAATCTTGCAACTCAATTTTAAAGCAGATACCTTCAACCGATTGATGTGAAATTTTGCAAGCATATGTATATCGCGTGAAAATTCAATGATATGGACCATGGAGCTGATCTGATGATGGAGACGGAAGGTAGGCCATGGGAACTCCTGTACCTACTGAACAAGATAGTCGAGTTTGGGCTCGTTTGTTTTGCATTTATGTACTATACATTGCACATGATGACGAGGGTCTGATGAGGAGCAGGAACATTGCCACTGGTACGCCCTTAATGCAAGCGCTAATATAGTCGAGTTTGGGCTCGTTTATTTTGTGTTAGTGAGTTTTTTCCATTGCACATGGTGACGAGGGTCTGATGAGGAGCAGGAACATTACCACTGGTGCTCGCGTACGACATAATCGGTCGTATACACGTGGTGTAAATCCTAACCTTGTTATCAAGTAAAAGTTTACTGCGTGAATTTAGAAGACAATGTAGTCGACTGAGCGTCAAAGCCTAAGTAAAGCCCGTGCACGAACGGTTTCCACATGCGCTCTGAAGTTTTGTTTTCGGTCAAGGATTCTACAAAGTACGATGATTACCAATAGATATTAAGAAAATAGACGCCCTATAATTCCTTGAACATCCAGTAAATAGGGTTACAAGCTAAAGACTAAAAAGTAAAAAATATAATAAAAAGTAACAAACTTTTTGTAAAAACAAGCTTTTATAAAAAAATAACGCGTACTAAAATTGAATTATTTTTTTAACCTTTTAGTATCTACGCGTTATTTTATAATAAAAGCTTGTTTTAAAAAAAGTTTTTTTTCTTTTTATTTTATTACGATTGGACACGAACAGAGACGAATGAATGGAAAAATTTCTTTACACTATCTAGGTCAAGTTTAGCCGCTAGACTATCGAGCCGCAAGCGCTATGTAAATAAACTAATACATACATATTTTATATGTACTACTCTTTATTACATAATATTACGTGTTTATAGTTATTTTGTTGTTATTTTCTATACTAATATTATAAACAGGATTTTTTTTGTATGTATGTTTGTTACGCATCAATTAAATACCTAACTACTGGACGGATTTCGATAATTCTTATTCACCATTAAAATGCTACGTTACTCCTGAGTAACATGGGCTATATTATTATTAATTATGAAGTCCCCACGGGAACGGGAGCTATGCGGATGATACCGCGTGTTGCTAGTTCTTATAAAACCTTCATATATATGTTACGGCTAATAGCCGAAGTGCGGCTACACCTAGGTTTAGCCGGCTACATGCGGTTAAACTTAGATCAACCTCAATAAGTCCCTGTTCAACTCCATTGGTTTAGGTTTAGGTTATTATTATTTTTTTAACCACCCCAACATCTTTTTGTTTCGTGCATAGGTATTGTTTATTTATTTAAAACCTAGTTCTAACCGAAGATAAGTAGGATAGGAACATCTAAGTTTAACCGCATGTGGTCGGATGCACCTAGTTGTAGCCGGCTAAACCTAGGTGTAGCCGCACTTCGGCTATTAGCCGTAACATATACATATAGATATTTTTGAATTTTGTACACACAACAACTTCCTCTTGAATCTTAATTTAAGCATACATAGGGATATAGGGACAGAGAAAGCGACTTTGTTTTATACTATGTAGTGATTATGAAGTCCCCACGGGAACGGGAGTTATGGGGATGATACCACGCGCGTGGTGCTAGTACTCATAAAACCTGTATATATAGATATTTTTGAATTTTGTATTTTTTATGGTTTTAGGGACCATTAAAAAAATTAGGTTGTCAATCCGCCATCAAAGGAATTGGTGATCGCAGTAAGATGGGAGCATCTTTGATCCGATAGGTGCAGCTTCATGTCACTTAGTCGACTGAGGTCGTCTATTCTAAGTCGGAAACCACACGGCTAAAGCTCAGTGGTTACGGTATTTGCTTCTGAGACAGGACAATTATTTGTGTGAACCAGAAATAGTTGGTTTGAGTTTGAAAGATTTATAAATTTAGGAAGGCTTTGAAAGTGAATGTCGTGCTCTGTCATCTTGGTTAAGGAACTGTAAACATGGATATGAACAACCCGTGGCGTGATGATCAACACTTTAATCGTAATATAAAGTCCTACTTATCTGTTATATGTTTTGTAATAGTTACGATGGGGAAATAATTAATGATCATATAAAATTTTCGGTATGAAAGCGCCATGCTTGCCTGCTTCATTCAACGCAATGCACCGCAGCGATACCCGCACACTATATCTTTTTATATATGTATAGGTACTCTAAATACAGCATCATTATTAAATACTAGCTGCACCCCGCGGTTTTACCCTTGTACTCTGCTCCAGCGGGTCGGAGCGTGATTTGTTGTAGCCAATATGTTAATCGAGCTTATTAACTATCCCCGTATAAAGTTTCAGCCAAATTTATTCAGTAGTTTTTGCGTGAGAGAGTAACAAACATCCAACAATCCATCCATCCGTAGGTACTCACAAACTTTCGCGTTTATAATATTAGTAAGGATATAGTTGACCATTAGAAAGTTGCATTATCCAGAAGTAACATTTTCATTATGAGGTTTCCACGGGAGCTTGATATAAAGGATATTAACACGTAGGAACGCATATCGCTGATGCTAAATCTTTCTTATTCGTCCAATCATAAGTAATGACTAAAAAACATAGAATATAAGTAAATAAACTCACCAACATGTCTCACAACATTGTACGAATGTCGGGTCCCAATCCACAACATAGTCACAGTTAACACGAATCACTATATAACGATACACACTTACATTTATTACCTTTCATTCTTAAGAGTAAAACTAAAGAGCGCGCGTATCACTGTAGTCCGTTGTGTCGACTCGCAGTTGTAATAGGCACATCACTTTTTATAGTCAAAATTTATTTTTTTATTTCGATAGTCACTTTTTCAACGTATTATTGTACATTTAAACACAAAATATGTATTAAAATGATTGTAACGATTAATATTTGGTCAAGACACTACATTGTTGTCCATACTTGTGCTTACAGTACATACTCTGTAAGACGCGCTTTACAGTTAATATAACTCTTTGGCTTTTTCATCTTAATCATATAAATGAATGATTCTAAAGTTTAATAATTCCGAAGGTCTTTCATTAAATAAGATGCTTACAAACATGCAATCTATTTAACAGATACTATTGAATATAGTGATTTTTATTAAATACTATTGGCGGCTAATTTAACAAAAATGGCCGACCACCACGTTTTGTTATGTACACATTATGGAATAAAGTTAAATAAACTCAAACACTGTTTGGTATCTTAGGGTAGATACCTCGGGAGGATACATAGATATCTTGTACCTAAGCGAAAAATATAAAACGATTGAATATCATTTTCCGAACCGATTATCACAATCTATGTATATAAATTAATCCATATTTCCCTTCTTGACGGTATCGCGCTTGAACGGGTGCAAATTTTTTTTTTTGTGTTTGTTATTGACAGGAGAAGCAAAAATTAAGAAGATTTATAAATACTTAATCGCCATATAAAATTTCTAATGAAACCTAAGTAATTATTTTTACAGTTTAACATTTTTAATGTAAATCTTATAGCGTTTGACATAATATTTACTGAATGCGGGCTGCACTTAGAGCACATCACGGTGAGTTCAGAGCTATCACGTACAATTCATATCTTGCGCCGCAATGATAAACAATGTTATATCGACTTAAGCGCAATTCAGAGACACAAAAATAATTCAAATTATAACATTTACGTGGTTTAAAAAAAATCTCAACGTATTTTAATGACTTCAAGAAACTTTTGTAATTTTGATCTCCATAAGTATCCTCTCTATGTAAATAGCCTCACACATAACATGCAATGTCAGTAGGTACTAATGTCAGTAATCTAGTAATAATTACATGGCACATAGGCATATATTGAGCATGTTTTTAATTTTTATCCGGATAATTTCAGTTAAAAAAAAATTGGAGGTTGCTTTTTAGATTTTTTTTTTGTTTGAAAAACATTTTCATACACAAAATACAGGGTTACTTCGGAGACAGTGCGCATAATTTTTCCATGTAATCAGTATCGTTAATAGAACACATTTCACGAAAAAAAATCATAGGTATGTAATTTTTTTGCTAACTATTTATTAGTTATCGTTTATCCACCGAAATTTTCAAATACCACGCTCACCCTATGCACGGGAGTGAAAGGGGTAATAGCGCGGGAAAGGGCGGGGGAGAGAGAGCGCGGGCGCAAGGACGCGCGCGCGTGTATCGTGTATCAGTCAGCTCAGCGCTACCGTTCGCCGTGGGTGTGCGCATTTTAATTATTTAGTTCGAAGCATGGTAAAACAAAAAAACACGGGTATTTTTATTTTTGAAAACCTTTCTGTAGGTAAAATTTGCGCACTGTCTCCGAGGTAACCCTGTATATTTGTCGTCATTGTTACGGTAGTTTGACGAAATTACTTGGTAAGAGTTAAATATTAATTTAATTAAAAAAACTGACACAAGCTAAAATTAATCGCTTGTGATTAGAATTGCCAACTTAAGAATGTTTAAAATGTTTTTAATAAACCAAGTCTGGGATCCATAGGTCAGAATGGGAAGGATGCACATGTCCATAATCTTTTTTTTTTTGAGTGACACAGGCTGATTTCCTTTCATGAGTTCTTTCATGGACCAGTAGCTCTTCCAGGCATTTTCGGTTCGTCTTAAGACTTCCTTATCTTATCTGGACTGGAAAGAGACTAACGGGCCCAAGTAGATGTATTCATGATCTATTGCAATTCCTCACCATTGACTCTAATCCTATATTAAATGGTGTTTGACATCAGCTTCGTCTTAGACATGTTCATCGCCAGTCGAACCTCAAGGCTTGCATCACATTACGATTTAGAGAGTTATTAATTTTTAAAATGTTGTCAGTTGTAAGCGTTTCTTTTTTTAATAGTATCATTAGCGCAGGAATTACGTTTTCATATCTATTATGTCACGTCAATGTTAAAATATTTATTTATGATCTTTCTAGTTCTATTCTTGGTCAAGTAAAACCAAACCTTACCATATATAAACGCAATTTTTAAAATGTGTTAACTACCGTATACTTTTTATTATCAGCTCGTTTAAGTCCACAGCCACAAAGCCAGGATCTTTGAAGATAATTGCCATAATCAATTCCATCATTACTCTTGGCAGGCAGATTGGTGATCGCTCTAAGATAATCAGTATCCTTGAGCTGATAGATACTACTGCTCATCAATCAGGTGCAAATCCCTTTGCCGTCTCAT
This sequence comes from Nycteola revayana, assembly GCA_947037095.2. Classification (NCBI taxonomy): domain Eukaryota; kingdom Metazoa; phylum Arthropoda; class Insecta; order Lepidoptera; family Nolidae; genus Nycteola; species Nycteola revayana. Next base: position 15,492,841 of record OX344858.2, on the reverse strand, counting down.
ATGACACCCGTGGGAAACATGGGGTGGTATGTTCCAAGCTGGAAACCATACGGCGGAACTATCCTATCATCATCAGCCCGTATAACGTCCACTGCCAAACTAGGCCTCCTCCCGGGGGAGAGTATTTACCATAGTCACCACGCTTGGCAAGCGTAGCATAAATGGTTAATTTGGGCAGAAATGTCTACTTAGTTAGCAAGCTTTCGCAACTTCACCAAGGCGTAAAGCTCGAAAAGATAGCATAAGAGCTGGGCTCCAGCTTGAAATAGTTAAATCTACAAACTTAGTTCCAAGGGCGGTCGCTGGTGAGAAATTGTCGGAATAACAATTCTAAGATACCTACTAATTGTTTTTTGCGCTTTTTAGGAACTGTCACTGGCAGATAGCTGATGAAATAAGGAGTAACTTAGGACACTTTTGTTTAAGAACTAATAAATTCCACGTGGATGAAGTCGTAAGAAAGGACTCGAAGCTTTGTCACTGTATTTATAAAATGAAGTTACCGTGTTACCGTGTCACTAATCAATATAGACAAACATTATGTTCTAAATAAATGCTAACAGTCAAGATTTTATCGCGATTTTACTACAGTGTTAACATTTTGATTTGTACATTGCAGCTATACAATTAAAATAAATAAAATCACTTGAATTACATATGTTTAGCGACCAGCAATGCGATCGCAAAGTGACAGTTGCACAGTTGCAGTCCCGCGCGGTGCTTAACCCGCTTACCTCTATTCCCGCGAGAACTTCATAATAGGCCTCCATAAATGGGCTATCTAGCAATGATTTTTTTTTATCGGTCCCTTTGTTTCTGTGATTAGCGCGTTTAAGCAAAGAAACTCTTCAGCTTTATATAATAGTATAGATACATATCGTTAGACGGTGCGAAGGTGTCACATTGCTATCGGATTGCTGGCTGTTAATCATACGTAATCCCACTTCCGGATTATAAGAATATATTAATCGTAATTTGAGTAGTTGTTTGAGTATGTTATTGCAAATTTTCGCACTGCCCCAAGTCATGGGGATCACGAGAAATCTTAAATCATTCAAGTAACACTAAAATAATAACCCACATCATTTATATATAATTTCAAAATGATTGTTCAGAGAATGAGATTCAGGTACTTTCGTTTAATCCACACCGTCAAAGGGCGACGGCTGTTAGTTCCCCTGAATGATTTTACATACATACAGTTCATACTACCTACTTATAATAATTATCTTTTAATAAAATACCAAACGAAATAAATATGACTTTTTTGTATTTTTTTCTAAAATAATTGTCGGTATTACGAATCCCCACTTTTCTTGGTTAGGCCATAGCTTGATAACTTTTTTTTACATATTCGTAATTATGACAATAATATTTAGTAAACGAATATTTACGATAAATCGCATACGAAAATGACACAAGTAGTGTAGTGTAGTTTGATGTGCGAAATAACCATATACATATATTCCTTAAAATAGCCAAGACAATGGTCGCTTTAACTCTCACTGAGTTCAAATAATAAAACATTTTTGATCCACCATTCAATGTTATTAAAAAAACTACATAATATGTAATATTTTATTACTTTTATGGTTTTTTATGAGATTCTTATATAAAAGTTTAAACATAAAAGCATTGGTTTCATCTTTCAATTGAATGGTGTTGTTTGTTATTATAGCTGTATCATTTTTGATCGGAAACATTGTTTGTGTTATTAGTAATCGCATGCTGAATTTAGCACTGTTATAACTATGAAAAGCTTTATATAAACCCAACATATTTTTCTTTCGTCAGTCTGTAAGAAAAAAATTAAAATAAAATAAAATAAGCATATTTTTATGTACATTTTAAAGATATTTGTTTAAAATCGATACGATTAAGTAAGTCTAAGAGTGATTTTCGTCATAGGTATTCCCTGAATCCACTGTTTGGTTGGTACCGGCGTAAGTAAGCACGTATGTATGTGAATACTAGTCACATGCATATGATGCATAACATTCCTAATAGTTTAACAACTCTACAACATTACGATGCAAACGATGAAATGGTTTGTTTACCAAAGATCGTGTCAACGATCGCTGTAAATTTAACAATAGAATAAAGCAAATTTTAATAAGAGACCGTAACAAACGGAAATTGTTATTAAATTATATAATTCCTTGAAATACTTTTATCATCCCAATATTTAATTTAAAAAAATATTATTGACTAGCGTTTTCTCATGGCTTTCTCCGCGTATATCTGCAATTCTCCTTTCAGATTCAAAATTTACTCTTTAGGTAGTGAATTTTGGTTGTTTATAATAACGAATTGCGTTCCAAATTTGCGTGACAGCGCAATCACTCAGGTACTATTGCATTAAATATACACAAGCAAGGGCGGATCTACATATACCACGAGCGAATATTGGCAACACTGGTAACTGAATCTGTGGGGCTCGGGACTTTTTTAATTAAGCAAGTTTTATTTTTTTAAGATGGCCCTTTTGTATGATATCCACGTCTTACTCAAAAATTCAAAAAATAATGAATTTGTCGTGTTAAGCTAGGGCCCCGCAATTCTATGGTCCGGCCCTGTATACAGGTAATGACCGACTGGTTTTTTAATAATCGACACTACTACTTTTACAGATACGCTATGAGCAATATATAATTACAATCTATGACCCGAAGAGAGTCTATTGGATGCGGAAGCCGAGTGATATACGTTTCATTTGTTGTAACATGTAGGATATTATTTATAAGCTAAAAACAAACTTGTATAAAAGTCAGGTGGGTCTTCTGAAGCATGCGACACCTTTGTGTAATAATATTGAAACTAAGCACGTGTCTGAACCATATAGCGTAATAATTTAGGAATAAAATCAATTAAGTTGTCATATTACGATATGACTACTAATTGCTTAACAAAATTACCCAAAACCGTTATGTAATTATAATATTTCATTACATAAAATACAACAGGAATATATTAACATTACGATTTGACAAATTTAGCAACCTTGTAGTCAATGAAATACATCATAAAACATAATTAAATATTAACACACACATACGTACCCATCTAATTAATAAAAAAGTTTTCGCAACTTATCACAAAACATCACAACAGAAGAATTTTTTACTCCATTACAGTATTTTTTAAACTCGTTCAAGTAAAAACTTGCGTAAAATCTGAGAGCGAGTACTAGGCGCACAGAAATCACGTGGAGATGTTAGGCGGGCGGGGCGAGGACTAAACCGTATCAAAACACGAGAGTTCTCCACCCTGCCCACTTAAATACTGTCGCCTGAGGCTATTAAACATATACAATATTGACATTGTCATAGAACTGGTGGTCACAGTAGTTTCGCCATTGCCGAAATGTGGTAATGGCGAACTACTTAATACATTGAAAAAGCTTTGTAGAAAAAACTAAAACAGATTATGTTCAAGTTACAACTTTTGATATAACAATGAGATAAAAAAAAAATGATTCAGTAAATTAAAATGTATATTTTATCTACCTACAGCTACAGAACTCGAACCTTACACGATATTTAGTAGGTACAGTGCTTATGTTCAGCCATTGAAATAGACCTGTCTGAACTTTTGTTATTTCACTTAATATAAAATGGTGAACCTTAACTTCAGCTACAATTGCACGACAATGACGAGATACGTTGTGATGCTCCCGAGAATCTACGAAAAAAAGACAAAGAAATAGGTAAATAATATGCGTTTGTGATATTAATAAATACGTTTACTGTTACTCATTATGGCTACAAACAGAATATTTGTGACTCGTTTACCAGGAAACGGGTGGCAGGTTTCCTATTGAAAACCCCTTTCGACCGAGGCCCAGTTTCTGTGGACGTTATACGGGTTGAAAATGAAAAGATTTCTCAAACTAAACTATATATAGTCTTTCTTACTCCTCCTAATTCTTTCTGATTAAATTCGCTGCGGGTCCCAAGGCAGTTTAACTTTTTCCCGGGACTGAGCCTCGGTACTCATTGCCATTTCCATTGTGTGCCACTGTTGATCCTGGCTTACAGGAGTTGCAGTGATGGGAGTGTGGGTGGGATTAGTCCCAAAAATAACTAAACAATAAATACTTTACCGTAACAATAAGACTTCTGTTCAAGGTAAACATTTTCATAGGCGCATACGTCACTTTATTTAACTTGATGTGTTGGTCAAAAAACTGGAGCTCGGCTACCAGGGTAGCATGTTCCGTAGGAGCGAAGCGAATCATTTGACTTATTAGCGATTTCGTAAAATCCATCTGGAAATATTGCACATGACGTGTTTTATGTGTTTAATCATGAAACTTGTGTTAAGAAAAGCTAACTTGTATATTAATATATTCTCAATACAGGGTTATTTTTAAAACACCAACAATATTTTGGGGGATTAAAATACTCATGAATATGAACAACTTTTACGATGACCCACCCTAAAATCGCGAAAGAAAATCTGTTTCATACATTTTGTCGAGGTAAGTGAACAGCTGTTTTTCCTCACTCACTTTACCTTTATAATAATTGTTCTAAAGCTACGTATTAATATTTATAATTAGTGATACATTATAATTATTAAACATTAAATTGTACAATTTTGGAGGACAATATATAATTTGTAACAAAAAATCCTGTTCCTCCTTATTATTCAGGCAATTAATTAAACAAACGGACACAAAATAAATTATTATTAAAGAATGAATCCGAAACAATACGAATACTTTAATTAAACCAAATGTCTTCCCTTTAACAGGATATAGTGTCATGTATACTGATAATATTAGCTAAAAATTGGTATGACATATAAAATTTTATATTTTGATACAAATAATTTGTAATGTTATGATTTTAAGATACATTCCACAATAAAGAAAGATTCCGTATCATCTAGTTACATAGGCTATAATTTATGAAAAGTATACCACGGTAATGGGAATAGTAGGAATACAGGCGTGGTAGGAAAGCGGACAGGGTAGGAAAGTGGACAGGGTAAGAAAGTTTTTATGAATTTTTGTCAAATTCATAAAGGCTTTAAAGGTGGTACCTGCATGTGAGTCCGATGACATGGTTCAATAATAAGAGCCAAGTTAGAAATATGGTAGGCAGCCCACACCGATTGAAGTATTGGATCTGAATGGTCAGACACTTCGGAATAAACTGAAACAAATAAATAACAATAATAAGTTAAACTATATAATCATAACAATTATTGACTGCACCGGTGGCTCAGAGGTTACGGCAGTGGCTTCTGAGACCTGGTGATCTGGGTTCGATTTCCACCCGGGACAATTATTTGTGTGAACCACGGATAATTGTTTTGAGTCTGGGTAAAGTCCCCCGCGACACAGGGATTGATTTACCAAGTGTCTAAAAAAAAAGACAAATTTGTTGGATAACTAAAGCCAAAATACACTAGGGGTCAAATGTCCTACGATATCTGTCGGCAACGTGTCAACTGCATGCGTCACCATAAGGGCATATGTGGCGACTTGAACAACCAATGTCTGTAGTGACGACACCTGCCGCGCGTTTTTGCCAGACATGTCTAGCAAAGTCCAACAATGTCACGTGTCGGAATTTACCACGTCACGTAGGACATTTGACCCCTAGTGTAACCGTGGCTTAAATTATATTTATACTTTATCACTTTGTACACGTTCTTGTTAGTACTCTATTTTCCTCATCAATCTTATAGTTTTGAGCGCTGCATATAAGTTACTTAGAAAGTATACGCCATCCTTTAAACAGTAGATATAATAACATAATAGAAAATTACAAATTTTGACTTTTTTGAGAATAATTAAGTAAATCTCGTACGTATGAATCTCCATGGCGATGGTATAACGGGTATATTGTTATCATGTATATATATTAAATATTTAAAAGACAAAATTATCTGTATATTAATAAAAAGCTTTGCCATGACTAACGGATCAAAGCACAGTCTAAGCCGCTAATTGAGAGATTGATATCGACATTGAGACTAGCAACTGGGATGGTATGTTCTTTATATGACGTAAACACCTGATAACAAAAGGATTTTTATTAATTCCACCCCATCAATGATTTTTTTTCGGACGGACCTTATGTGCTTATCTAGAAGGCTTTTGCTACTACACCGGACAATAAAGGCGAGCAGAGCTCCAGCCTCAATAAATAGTTAAAATACTACAAACTAAGCAACCTGCGCAAGAGGGCGCCCTATGTTGGACTTGTACCTCGGCTCAGGGCGGTTGCTGGCGGGGGGATTGAAGAATGATGACTTTAGATTTTTAGGGGAATTTTGTGCAACTTTCACTCTACTTTACAGTTCGCGGGCCTCTCGGCCGTCGGGTCTACGAGGGCATCGGAATGCCATCAATGAAAAATGGTCAAAGTTTGTATGGAGAAATCGAATTCTCGCTTCTCGCAGCAAACGATGTCGTGGGCTAATATTACATGAACATTATTTTTTACCATACAACACTGTAAGGTACAATTTAACTAAAGACTCACCTTTAATCTCCAGAGTTCGTTAGTTCAATTCCAGCGCAGGTCAAAAAATATTTTAGTAAAGTCTTAGATTTATCATATAATTTTTTAAGTCTGGTTTGTTGAGAGAGTCTCTCAACCACCCTCCGTACGTAGGTGGCACATTTTGATATTTCATACCTATCATCACTACATAGTATAAAACAAAGTCGCTTGCCACTGTCTGTCCGTCCCTATGTATGCTTAGATCTTTAAAACTACGCAACAGATTTTGATGAGATTTTTTTTAATAGATATAGTGATTCAAGAGGAAAGTTTATGTATGATACATCAGCATTGCACCCGTGCGAAGCCGGAGCGGGTCGCTAGTAAGAATACTTACAAAAATCTCTGATCATATGGTAAGGGGTTACCACCAGATCCACCAAGAAATTAATGAAGAGTGTCACCAGCACCAAACTGTGACTCTCGTCCACTTGTCTCACAACGTCACATATCGAACAATACACGAACGCTAGATGGCGCAGAACACTCGGAATAGAATTCGACAGGTCAGCTTCTCCTGAAAAAAACAACATAAAGTCATTTAAAAAATCCGGCGACGGACTCTTTTTTGTCGTGTGCTTTCCGTCTTAAAATAGACCATCCCATGATCTGCCATATGTAAGAGGCAACACAATTTTTAAGAGGCGACCAATGGATATTCGGCAGATGGATGGGTAGCAGCGTCTATCAACTCAAGATTAGTAACCATCTTACTGCTATCACCAATCCGTCTGCCAAGCGTGGTGGAGGCCCATGTTCAGCTGTGGACATAGACGGCTGGTGATGATGATGATGATGACTCTTTTTATGCGACTTTTAACTATAACTACTAACTATACATAAACATTGATTTTTTTATCGTTGCTCTTAATTAATTGTACGATTTGCCACTTATAGGCCTATTGCTATCGAACTGTCACTTTAAAATAGACATATGTTTTTTACAATAAATTAAAAAAAAAAATCAAAAATGGTGTATTGCAAAATTTTCAGAGTCATCACTTGTAACCCATAATTTCTAAATCTTTTCGATTCTTATTGCGTCAGATAGTACTGTGCGGCTTAACTAAACTGATCGAGGGCATTCATCACACGGTGTCCACTGCAGACCACTGGACCAAACATTTTTTTTATTTTTTATTCTGACGTTTAACGTGTTATGCCATCCCGATGGTTAAAACAATCGCATACTAAGTAACTGAAGCGGCCGTAGCCTAATGGCTAGGGCGTCGGACTTGCGATAATTTGGTCGCTGGTTCGATCCCCACCCATTGCACTACTGACGTAAACACACTCGTAACACAAGCATTTTAGCATAGCACGAGGGGTTAATAAGAATACTAAAGTATTGCGAAAAAACTCTGCTAGTAATCTTTTAAAAAGCAAAAAACTGGCAGCAGCGTTAACCTGTTAAGTTACCATCTTCGAGGGAGGCCTATGTTCAGCAGTGACACTGATACTACTTATTCCCTCATTTGATATTATACAGGGTTATTTGTAAAACACCGGTAACCTCTCAGGACTATATTACTAACATCATAAACAACAACTTTAGTTCTACGACTTTTTACAAAACATAATACATTTACCAAAAACAAACCTTCAATATTTCGTTGTCCTATCTAACACATTTCAACTCTGTATTCCCCGCTCCCCTCGCTATTGTCGGTAATATCGCTTCCTTTTGCTTCGCATAGACTTCGTAACATTTAGAGCGTTGAATTTAATAGTTATTTGTTATACAAGAGTGCAAAGTTGCTTTTTAACCGCGTGTTCAATTTTGATGACCGAGCAAGCGAAGGATTCTAAAATTGAATCACGAGCGCAGCGAGTGATTCAAAATTAGAATCCTGAGCGTAGCGAGTAGCGTAGCGAGGGAACCAAAAGAGCACGAGGTGAAAAATCTTTGCACTCGAGTGCAACACGTAACTTTTCATTCCACCTCAACGAGGAAATGCGCATTATTAACAGTTTCAGTCAATTCTGTTGGCGTCAAAAAAACTTCCTCGTCGCTAGAATCACTCATTTTAGTTTTTTCACTTGTTTTCAAGTTTCTTGTTTTAATATAAGGTTTAACAATGACGTGAAAAAATGCCGCGTAAAGAAACGCGTACAAAGCAAATTGAAAAAATAACACCAAGAAGGTTCCGAGTCTGAGTTTTTAACAAATTAAAAAAAAGTTGTATGATATATTCGGCACCATAGAGGTAGCAGTAAATAGGTTTAATGTTTTTTTTAATTCACAAACTTAGTGCACACGATGTTCTAAATTCAATTTACTTTATCCTCCTGAGAATAAAAACGGCTTTTCCACTCAGATATTGAAGATTAAAAATACTCTTTCCGAGATGGTGGGATGAAAATATTTTTATTTTTGAGTGTAAATCTGATGAATTAAAATATGATGAATTTTTTAAAGTCATAGAACAAACATTGTTGATTATGATGTTAGTAACGTAGTCCTGAGAGGTTACAAATAACCCTGTATAACTGCAGAAAGATTATGAATATAATTATCATAAATAATCTTACCTTTATGGAATGCCATAGGATCATTCGTACTATATATAGATTTTAAAGGAATATGGTGACGGATATGTATAGTGTTGTTCACTTTTATCATCAATTTATTGTGTGAAGCTGAAAATGTAACAATATAAGATAGAGAAAAATCAATAGGTTAAATATACATGTAGGTACAATTGATAGCTTACAGCCGTGGTCGTCAAACTGCGGGCTGCGGGCCGCATGAGGCCCACCGACGTTATTAGTGCGGCCAGCGGGCTATCGGTTCTATAATGCAGCCGCAGAAGCACGTGGTAAACTATACAATATTGCGGCCCACCTTGATACCCTACATTATTATATGTGGTACTGCAGAAAAGTTTGACGGTCACTGCCTTAAAGTATAAAACGCAGACCACACCGCCATCTAGCGAGCGAGCATGGTAATTATTAATCGTCTGATTGTCAGCACGATTCATTATGAACGATTATTTAAAAAAAAATATCGCCACTAGTATCACTGTGGTAACTGACATGTTTCTATAGTTAGGTTAAGTTTCCCTCAACGATAATGTACCTACATGACTACTCTAGTGCCTAGCAATACAAATATATAATCTAGGTTAAGACCACTGATATAAACCTCTGACATGGTTAGAATGTCATTTTGATCTGTATCTTAAAGCTTTTGAAAAAATATTTAAATAGGTCCATTTTGCTACCAAACATAAATTATTTCGTTCAATATCACGGTGTCACAACAAAAAACACATTCTATAAATTAAACAACGTGTGACTGAAATCCGCGGTGTGATTGTAATATGTTATGAAAAAAAGTTGAAACCACGCTCCGGTTGCTTCGTTCAATCGCTCGCTAGCGGGCGGTGTGCTTCAGAGTTTACTTATAGTTCTGTAGCGCCATCTATTGTAGCCTCACAAAAAACTACACGAAAGAAAAACAGCGCCATCTAGAAGCTAGGATACCAACTAAGCTGTATCAAGTAACACAAGTCTGTAAGAAGTAAACATTAAAGGCGGAAACATATTGTTAAAACGCAACGCGACCTGACGACACGCGACGCGTCGTCGCGTAGGGTGTTCATAGTGTGATTCTACTAATACATGGTCAATACATCTGATTCGACTCAACACGCGTCGCGTTTCGTCAGGTCGCGTCGCTATTTAACAATAGTTTTCCGCCTTAACAATTGGCCGTCGGCCGCCGGGCTTACCACCTTGCCCGGCAAAAAAGATCTTCATTTTCTGTGAAGAAACTCAACCAACCATTCGTTTACAGTTTAAAATAAGTAATATTTAATGCTATCACACTTTATGTTGAAAACCTTACTAAAATAACCGTTTAGGAATTTAGGTGATCAAAATCATTATGACATAAGTGTGAATAATGTGAAATAGGTGTTACATACGTAGTTAAGAAAATGGTGACCTTTAATGTAAATATTCCGTGCAGGCTACTCAAAGACACTTGAACAATTTACTAATCAGTCACACATATTAAGAGTTACAACGTTTCAATACTAACGTAGTTTGAGTATTTCTTGAAGCAAGTTTTTCAAGATTTCGTTGAGGTTCTCAAAAGCCCATAAAACCATGATGACGATGACAGAGAACTGTATTATAATTGCATGCACTACCAGACAGCCGAGGTTGGTGCAAATATATAAACTTGATGTGAGTACTGTAAAAAGAAGGAAAAATAATACATTTTTATTTTATTAAACAAAAAAATAATATTAGACTAAGGAAGTAGCTTTTACTCGCTGTCCAACTCGGTGTCAGGTCTTTCTATTACTAAGACTTCGCTGTCTGTATGTCTGTCTGTCACGAGGCTGTATCTCAAGAACCTCGATAGCAAGACAGGTGAAATTTTCACATATGATGTATTTCTGTTTAGTTATTTTTTTTTTTAAAGACAACTCCCCCACTAGGGAAATAAATCCCTGTGTCGCGGGGGACTTTACAAACATTCATTTCACGGACACAAAGAACACCCAGACTCAGAACAACTATTTGTGGTTCACACAAATAATTGTCCCGGGTGGGAATCAAACCCAGATCACCAGGTCTCAGAGGCAACTATAGTAACCACTGAGCTACCGGTGCAGCTGTTGCCGCTATAACAACAAATACTAAAAATAGCTTCAGACAAAAGACCTTCTCGTTACTGTTACGTGCTCGTGGGAACATTTTAATTAAATAAAGCCTATGTTACTCCTGGATATAGATATGGTAGCTTACTATTCGAGAAATATTTTTTTGAAATCAGTCTAGTAGTTCGAGAGCCTATTCAATGCGAACAAACGAACAAATCTCTCTTCTTTATAAATAGATTTATTTGTACCTCCGAATGTACGTTAAGCTTGTGATACCGATTATCACCCACATTGGTACACAGCCTGTGGTCATCAACCCGCCTGTGAAGCGTGGTGACTATTACAATACCCCATTAGTGGAAGGCATATTTTCAACAGCCTACGCAATAAGGCCGTTGGCCGTGTGGTTTCCGGCTTAGAATAGACCACCCCATCCTTGTCCCCACCCATGTCTTATTATGGGTGTCGTAAAAGGCGACTAAGGGACATATGGCTTATTGATGGGCAGCAGCATCTATTAGCTCAAGGTTTACTTATTACTGCGATCACGAATCCGTCTGCCAAGCGTGGTGATTATGGCAATATGCCTCTACGATCCTGGCTTGCCAAGGTCTGTTTAGAGGAGACCCATGTTCAGCAGTGGACGTAAACGGGCTGTTGATGATGATGATGACGCAATACGGGCTGATGATGATGTAAGTAAAAATCTTGTATCAAATTGGGTTTAAAAAAATAATCCTATTGCTGCATTTTATCTATGTGTACTCTTGTACCATTGAACTCAAGTACCTTTGTACTACCTTTCTTGTATTTTATTATTTTTCTTTTTAATGTTATGTGTGTCATCATCTTCATCATCAGCCCGTACAACGTCCACTGCTGAACATAGGCCTCCTCCCGAAGGAGGGTATTTGCCATAGTCACCACGCTTGGCAGACGGGTTGGTGACCGCAGTTTTATGCTGCTGGCACTTCCTTGATAAACGATTATAACAGATGATGTTATCATAATCGGGACCAACGGCTTAACGTGCTTTCCGAGGCACGGAGGGTAGTTCCTCATCCAACCAGACCCGGAAAAAAATCTTAGAATTAACACAAAGATTTCCTGTCCGGAGTGGGGATCGAACCCACGAACACCGAGATTTAAAGCGAGCGAAATACCGCTACGCTACGGAGGTTGTCGGTTGATATGTGTATATATGTTACGGCTAATAGCCGAAGTGCGGCTACACCTAGTTTTAGCCGGCTACAACTAGGTGCAGTCGGCCACATGCGTTTATATGTCCCTGTTCGACTCCATTGGTTTAGGTTTAGGTTATTTTTTTTAACCACCCCAATACCTTTTTGTCCCTTGCATAGGTATTGTTTAATTTAGAGTTAACTTAGAAGAACTTATAGGAACTTATTAAGGTTGACCTAAGTTTAACCGCAAGTTGTCGGCTGCACCTAGTTGTAGCCGGCTAAACCTAGGTGTAGCCGCACTTCGACTATTAGCCGTAACATATACATAAAGTAAATTAAAAAAAAAATTATACGACTTACCTTTGCCATTTTCGACGATAATTTCATTAATAAACATTCCAAAATCTGAGAATACCAGGAAACACGACAATATTGTTGAAAGAAATATTATCAACGCAATTTTCCTTTCACTTTGAATCTTCGGCTTATAAATCTGCAGCTCTGATTTTATCTGTCAATGAATGTTTAATGTTTACATATAATAAAACTGTAGAGGTCGAATGTCTGTACAAAGAAAAAAAGCTAAACACCGAGTCAGGGGGATATTAGAAGTGAAAACTAGAACACATCCAGATTTGTTTTTGTTTCTCTGTCTGTTTGTTTGTTTGTAGGAGGTAATCTCCGAAACTGATGCACCGATTTAAATGAAATTTTGCACGGTGGTACCTTACATCCCCGGTCATCATTTTAAACACTTTTAATTACAAAAAATTAATTGAGTTCCCGTGGGATAGTTAAAAAACCGAAGGAATAACAAACACCACGCGGTCAATGTCGCGGACATCAGCTAGTGTTAAATAAAATCAATAAAGCTATTAGTAACCTATCCCACATTACTAATAACGATACAATGAGATCCTTTTTTTCGGACGGATATATGTATGTATGCTGTAGTTAGTGAGGCTTTTGCTACTTCACCGGGCATAACAATGAGAACCGATATAGGGTATTGTGTATTAGTCTAGTCAACAAGTTCAAATTGGTGAAAAATAGTGATAAAGCTCCTAAAAATATGAGTAATTCCAAGGAATAATTAGCACGCAAAAAATTACAAAAGTTATTAACAAATTAAGTTGCCAAAAAAAAAAGGATTTCATTGATTGTCAATAACTCCGAAACTATTCAAATTTAAGAAATTTTAAAAAAAGCATCTTAAAGAGGAAGAAATTTTCAATAAAAAAGTCCGGACTCTCGGAGTTCTATCTCCATTATTTATCATTTTAATTTAACGCTGAAAATAGGACTCCGCGCGGCCGATACGGCATGCGCGCGCCACCTCAAAAGTGAGTACCCCACAGAAAATATATTTTTTATAGCATTAAATATCAATAAAAAAAATTGAATATAATAATATAATATAGGTATAATATATTAATTATGCGATAATTTTGCTTTCCAACATTCATAACATGAGGGTCGTAGCTTGCTGTTTTCAGTCTATATGTTATTCTAGCTTATACAGGGTGTCCCAAAAGGTTAAGTAGCTGGGAAAGGGGGTGACAGGGGTGGACACAATGGTCACTAGAAAAAAAAAAAAAAAACGCTCTGGGTATTTAAAAAAAAAATGGCATTTTTTTAAAAACTTAAAATTTTACACCTTGTTATTTTTGATGTTGATGTTGATGACCTTGTTGTTATTGAAGATTACATAACAGCATTTTTTTTAAATACAGCCATATTTGTAGGTACTGTTAGCACAAGGTGTAAAATTTTTAGTCTTTTAAAAAATGCCATTTATTTTTTTAAACACCCAGAGGGAATTTTTTATATTTTTCTGGTGACCCTTGTGACCATCCCTATCACCCCCCTTCCCAGCTACGTAATCTTTTGGGACACCCTGTATACTATCCCCGAGCAAAATCGTATTCCGAAGTTTTTGTGTGAAAGAGTATTCATCCACAAAAACTTTTTTTTTTCAGTCGACTTGTATTCTTGTTTAACCGTCGTGCTTAGCTTAAATGCTTGTGTTACGAGTGGGCTCACGTCGGTAGTGCAATGGGTGGAGATCGAACCGGCGACCACAAGATTACAAGTCCGTCTCCCCTAGCCATTGGGCTACGGCCGCTTAATTGAAGAAGATTACGCGCTAAAACTGAGTTGGATTACTCCATTAAGACAGGAAATACATGTCAGATATTTTTATCCGATAATCGAATCCGATAGTCTGATCCGGCAATTAAAAAGTGTTGAAGCTATTATTTTTTTAAACAAACAACACGCGAAATTGGAGCGATACGTATACGAGTCAACCTCCGTAGCGTAGCGATATTTGCCTCACTTTGAATCTCGGAGGACGTGGGTTCGATCCCCACGCTATACAGGAAATCTTTGTGTAAATACTAAGATTTCTTTCCGGGTCTGGTTGGTTAAAGGGACTACCGTGCCTCGGAAAGCACGTTAAACCGTTGGTCCCGATTGTTATAACATCATCTATAATAATCGTATATCTAGGAACGGGCAGCAGCGTTTCCTTCTTCTTCGTCACCAACACGCCTGCCAAGCGTGGTCACTATGACAAATATCCTCCCTCGGGAGGAGGCCCATGTTCAGCAGTGGACGTTATACGGGCTGTTAATGATGATGATGATCAGATCAGATGTCTGACCAAACAAACTGATCTCAGTATTATGTCGAAGCCAACCTTATTAAGGTTGAGCATATAAGCTATAAGGTACTTCATCCTGCTAAATCCTGTTAAAGCTGAAGTTAACACGACCATATTGACCATCGTGACATCAGTAACCCAAACCAAAAGTTTAGAATCCGAGTTAATCCGGAAAGACGTTTCAGGTGTTATTAAAATATCTGTTAATAAGGCCAGAGTTCCGACAATACCTGAAAGATAAAAGAAATCGTATAAAAATTCAAAATTTACATTGAGTGAATAGAGACTCTTGGAGAAAACATAGCCAAGTAATATATATGGCCATGAATGATGTCACTAGAGATGCATACTACCACAGGCTTATGGTAAAATTCAAATCCTACTCATATTAAAAAGGAGAAGGTAGTGTCTGCTTGTCTTTTACCCTTTAACGTCTAAACCAACGATCCAATTCAATGAAAATTTGGTCCAAAGATAAACTAAACTATGGCACGAGGACGAAGTCGAGTGCAAAAGCTAGTTGCAATCTATAAGTCCTACAGACTTCACTTAGGCGCTGAATCTTTAATCTAAAAGTATTATAATATGAAACAGTATACAGTCTTCCTGATCGACTTTGGCCACCACGGTCAATCTCTAAGGATATTACAGCCATCTGTGCCCAACATATTATTGTAAACAGGTGAACTTTCTATTCCTTCACTCTTTAAATCCAGTGAGACGGTTTTCCGGACACTGCTGGTGAGATCAGGCGAAGAACTGACGGCTTACCGTATTCTTTGAGACACGGGTGAAAAAAAAACAACTTCCGGACTTCGGCTTGGTTCTTCTAAAAATGTACCACAATTTTTTGCCCATCCCGGAGATCGAACCCGGAACTTTGGCTGTTACGGTCGAGACATTTAGGCAGGCCAGGCAGGCAAAAAACACACCCACAGTTTAAAAGGATAAATTAAAAATAACAAGTATTATGATCAAAGCTCTTACATAACGTAAATAAGAAAATTTTGCTGCAAAACCCAATGACTGATGACACCCTAATATTCCAAGCTCCATTTGTTTTTTTGAAAGTTAAAGGAGCTGTTCCACTCAAACATGACATCCAGAGCACATATGCTAAAGTACTAGAAACAGTACAGTCTTGTGATGGCCAATCCATATCGAATATGAAGAATGATCCTACTGTCACTTTTACAATATTAAATTATTATTGTCCTTTACAATATTAAATTGGATTAAAATGTAGACTAGTAAATATTATAGACGTGTTCAATACGTCATCTATAAAATAGTCTTCGGTAAAATACAAATATCCATACGTACATATATCCAATGTTATTGAAAATCTCTACTGACAATTTTTTTATTTATTTATTTATGGGAAACCGACAGATGTTTTATAACAGACATGAATAACAAAATAAAAGTGTAACAAAATCTATAAACAGCTTCCACAGATAGCTTAACATAACTATGTAGTAACAACAATAGAACAAAAGATGAAATTTATGAATTATAGAACAGAAAAAAAACAACATTTGAAAGGTGAAAAATGACTTAATTTTACTTAAATCTCATACTTCGGCAATTACATCATTATATAAAACTACATGCTCGTTTAACAAAAATGTTCCTGCCATAATTCGTTCCAGAAAAACTTATATGGAAGAGGGATTTTCTTCAGACATTAACAAGTGGACATCCAAAACTCACTTTGTTAAGAAGGTAGGGGGAGTCCAATTGCCCAATAACTTTGAATAAATATGAAATCACGTTCGGCACTACGCTCGTCGAAACTCTGAAGTTGAACTCTGCGTTCACATTCAAAAACCAGAGCCAAATCGCCAATTCGAATGTTTCATAAATTTATTTAGTATCATGTGCTAAATTTGTTTAAAAAAATGCATTTTGTCTACCAAATTTAGTTCAACATTCAACAGAGACGCAATAATTACCTACTTCTTCAGTTTAATTATACAATATGTCACCTTCCTGTTAAATTTTACGTCTAATCTAAATATTATGTGTTCTGTAAACATTATTTTACCTAAGCAATGCGCCGTTGTATTTGTTTAATTACGTTTATTCTCTATCAATATTATTTCTACTACATATCTATCCCTTCTAACATTTTGTAATAATTACACGGTATGAATATAGGTCAATATATCACTACTACATACCTATAGGTCTTTTTATACATTTTTTTACCATCAACAAGGCTCTATGCTATCTTCAATTACATAATACTTTACTTCCGTTTGTTTGGGTCCACTGCTAAACATTAACAAACTTTAGTAATCAAAATTATAAACACAAAATATCTAGTGTTTATTCCGCTAAAAATGTGTCTCTATGCTGATTATGCTGTAATGCTATTTTTGCAACGCTTTAGTAAGCCAGGGTCACTGAGAAAAATTGCCTGTGTTAGGGGTATCCGTTCGTACAACTTATATTTTGTTCTATTGCAAGGCACTAGAGCTCATTTTGCTTATCATTGCCGCCTCCAGTTTTTGAAACTTTTTTTATAAATCACATGTGTCTATTTTATCATGTCATAAAATCACGGTATTTTTATCAAAGGGTACGGTAACTATAGGTTCATGTGAAACCGCACCCAAAAAGCTAGACGGCAATAAAATGTTTATCGCTATCTGTAATCGTATTGGAATTAAGACTATGACTTTAACCTTCAGGTAAAAATAAAACTTCGTGAATTAGTTAGACACTTAAAGTAATTTGTACATCGCTTGGAAAACAATAAATTTTATTGGTTTACCTAATAATATGATAATCTAACTGTCACCATATAATTACAACTATTTTTTTCGTTCGGACATACGTATTTAGCCACGAGGATTTTGCTACTTCACCGGGCATAAAGGCGAGCAGAGCTCCAGCCTTAATAAATGGTTTAAAAACTACAAACTAAGCAACCTGCGCAAGAGGGCGCCCGCTGTGGGGCTTGGATCTCGGCTCAGGGCGATCGCTGGCGATGAGTTTGAAGGATTATGGCTTTTAGTATTTTAAGGGGTTTTGTGCAACTGTCGCTCTACTTTACAGTTCGCGGGCCTCTCGGTCTTCGGGTCTACAAGGCATCGGATGTGGTTTTAAACCCATATATCCCGTAACCGTAGGAATCTACTCTTAAATTATAGCCTTCGTTAGTCTTGGATAACGAAACCATGTAATAGTGAAAGAATCCCGAACATCCAAACACACAAATTTTACCTCAATATACTAATTTTAATATAGATATACTGCGATTAGGGTTGCGATTTTTGTTTTATATAGTACTTTATACAAAAAGTTGCTAAATACATAGTACTTTTGGGAAATACAGGAAAAAAAAAGTATTCATTTAAGAGTCTGAGCATGTTAGATCCATACAGTACCGGATGAAGATTCTGTCCGGAGGTCTGATGACCTTTTTTTTTGGGCTGCACCTATTGTAATGCTGCATTTTTCATTGTTATTTTTCATACGCGCTCGGAGGGTGCGTTCTAAATTTTTAAATTGTAGAATTGGTGAATTTTAGATTAGCAAAAAATATAGTACTTTTTTTAAGTAGGTACTATATTATTTTTATATAGTACATTTGACTGAAATATAGTACGATACTATATAGTACGGGTGGCAAACCTAACTTTTTTTTTTTTTTCCGTCGGACATATTTAGTTAGCCAGGAGGCTTTTGCTAGTTCACCGGACATAAAGGCGAGCAGAGCTCCAGCCTAGATAAATGGTTTAAACACTACAAACTAAGCAACCTGCGCAAGAGGGCGTCCCCTGTGGGACTTAGACCTCGGCTCAGGGCGGTCGCTGACGGGGAGATTGAGGGATTATGGCTTTTAGTTTATTTAGGGGAGTTTTGTGCAACTGTCGCTCTACTTTACAGTTCGCGGGCCTCTCGGACTTCGGGTCTACGAGGGCATCGGAAGGTTCTTAGCAAACTAAGGTTCGGGAGGGCGAGGGGGGACGCGTCGCGTTCGCGGGCGCACTCTTCTCTGGCGGGTCGGATAGAGTGGTCTCTGTGTAGTGGTGCTAGTTTCTTGCAGTCTCAGTACTGCTAGTTGGTAAATTGTGATCTCGTCGTCCGGGTCGTCTAGGACGCCCCGAGGCCGACGGTGTTAACGATGCTTTGTAGGCAAAGGCCTGTAGTCGGATGCTACAACAACCAACGGGTTTGGGTGTTGAGCCGCGGATTCAAAGAAGCGTTCCGACGCCTCTTTCATCCACTGCTTGATGGAAGGCAGTTGGAGATCAGAATGCAGGTTGCGATTACGAATGAACCACGGTGCCCCGGTAACACGTTGAGTGAATCTACTTTGGACAGTTTGTAAGCGGTACAAACTGCTAGACGCTGTATGAGCGAATACAGTGCTCGCGTACGGGCAACCCTAACTGCAAAACCGGTGTAGTAGGGGCTACTCCGTGACCAAATAGAATTAAGAAAGTATATTTCTGGTATTTAAACAGGACCGGATTTAGAAGTCCGGAGGCCCCGGGCAACAAAGGAGAAGAGGCCCACTGGCCACAAATTAGTTTCCACCTAAATGTCTAGAAAATTCGAAGTATGTACCTACTTTTCAGGACGATTTAAATTCAGATATTTTACTGATCATCTAATTGTAGTGAACAAATAGATGAATAACCTTTATTACAATTTTTAAGAATTGTGACATTTATTATGATTCTACAAAGTGCTAAATGTAAGGTACAATACCGAAAAAAATAATAAAAGAAAAGTTGTAGAGTTTACTCGTCGGAATTTAAAAGATTTTTAAGGCGGAAGCATATTATTAAAACGCCACGCCACCCGACGACACGCCACCCGACGACACGCCACCCGACGACACGCCACGCGTGTTGAGTCGAATCAAATGTATTGTTTTCTATAGACCAGAAACACACTATGAACACCCGACACGACGCCACGCGCGTACTGATGCACCGGTGTTGACACGTGGCGTGGCGTTTTAATACTGTGTTTTCGCCTTTATACTGTCATATGTAATTATGGTAACATTGATCAAGTACTAAAGAGAAGTTCAATCTATTCTATGTTGATTGAACGGAATAATAAGAAAAACATGTGATTGTTTTTTCTTTCTTAATCACATAATCAAAACTTATTCTGAATGAAAATTGCCCACAGACATATTTAATATGAATTAATTCAGTTAAACATCGACAAAGTCGTCAGGTTTTGCTAGTGAACCATAAACGACTTAGATAATTATTCAACATTTTTAAAACAATTATTCAATAATGTCACAGCGTATTATCATGTAAGAACATTCAGTCATAAAAACTGTTCGTATCTACGAACACTGTTTCTTATGAATATTTATCTAAATATTCATAAGAAACACGTTTATGCAGTCAGAATATCACAGAACCACTTGAAACAAACATGTCTCAAAAGTACATATTCAGTTTAATTTTACTTATCAGTATTTTTAATGCTTTTTATTCTTTCCCAAGTAATACCGAAACTCAATATGAACAAACAAACGATATAGATGTATTTAAAGACATATTAATTCAGCATTTAATTGTGACCACAGAAAATTTAAAACTGATATTAAAAATGGAAAATGAAAACACTTATATGCAGCTACGCAGCAAAGAATTCATCTCACTACCTCAAGACCACCGTAAAAATGACCATCAGGTAAAAGATTTAAAAGATAAAATAGAAGTGTATCAAGAAAATCTTGCAAATCTTGAAGAGGCCTCAGCCAACATGTATTCTTTAAATAAAGATTCAGGAAACGATATTAATGAAGACAATAAACATGAACAAGTCAACACAGAAAAAAACTTTCCTATGGTTTTCAATGTTGCAAATCTTTTAAGAGGAAATAAAGAAACGTTACCGATCCAAGTTCAAAATGAGGAACCAAAAATAATTAAAAGACAATCAGGCGGTGGATCTATAATTCCTCAAGGAGATGGAGACACTCAAGTCGTTATGGGAACTTTTCAAGCAGTTATGAGACCAATGACAATGCCGAGTTTGGGTTAATCTGATATTTAATGTTAAAATTGGTCAGATTTTTTTCTTAATTATTTTATTTATTTACACAAAGAAATACAACATATACACATGAGCAAACCAAAAACCACGAAGGTTTGTCCGGAATGCATTAACAGCCGCAAGCAATACATTTTAATGATAACTGCTGCATGCTTAAAGTACTTAAACATCAATAATAATAATAGGCTAACAATCTAACAATGTTTGTTTACATCTGTTAAATACAGATATAATAGTATAATCATGCACTTAGGAATTAGGTTATAATAAGTTTTAATAAAATATCCCTTACCTACGTGGATGTGACTAATTAATGCACTATATTTAAGACAATTTACTTCTTTCATTTTAGTAATGTACCTACAATGTTCTTGAGTGTTATTAATTTACAAAATAAAATAGATGAGTCTAATTTTGTTATCAGTCAATATCATCAGTTTTTTATATTACATTGAATAAGTTTGTTCGTCATTTCTATGAACAACATCATTAATCAATAAGATGCGTCAACAACCATATTTATACGATCAAATCAATAATGATTTTTCTCTTTGTTTTCATTAGTTATGTTTGTTAATAACAAAGAGTAGTTAACTCCTATTTAGAAATATTATTACACTCTCATATGGGCATTATGAGAAAACTGACAACCACAGCTCATCCCATCCTATGTGGGATTGGAGACAGAGATGGGAATGGAGCTTTCTTTCTACTCCAAAAATAGAAAGATATAGTTTAGAAGCTCTAGGAACGCATAGCGTTACGACATCCTTCTTTTTTTTTGGGTTCAGTTGGTGAGAAGTTACGTCACCACAAAATAAATTATTTTATTATTTATTTTTGTTCTTACACCTTTTGTTCTATAATACTTACTTTGCTAAAAATATCTAAAGGTGCGTACATATTAAGTTAAGTGTTGTATAACTTGTGTTTTATAACACGTCCACATTATCTTACATTGTTTTTCAACTTTGCAACGTATGATACTGTACACATTAGAATAACAATGTTGGATGACATTTTCGTTGGTCGTTCTGCAGTGCTATTCTGTTAGCCTGTTAAATATCTTAATAACATGCTTTATAACATTCAGTCCCCACATTACTGAAACATGTTTTATAACATGTTTTGTTATATAATATGTACGCATCTTAAGGCACTGGACGGGAAAGCACGTTTGAGTTATGCTCGGCGAAAAAGAAAAAGCCTCATAAATGTCAGTCCGAAAAAAAATCACAAACCTAGACTGTATAAAGGTATTCGTGTTTTTAAATCTTCAGTTATGAACATATATAGTATAAATATTTAGCTTTATAAGTATTATAATTAAGTTAATTAAAATAATTTGTCAACAACCACTATCTTTTATTCTCACTGGCAACCTTTAAAACAATACCAGATAGGATTATTAATATTATAAGGTAAACGTAAACAGTCTACACGATTACATCAGTAAACAAATAGACTAATGATTTAAGTGACATCATGAAAGCTTATTAAGAATCGTCAGTACAATTTTTAACTTCATACAAGTGGGATAATTGTAACTAATGCTGTTTAGACTTGGCAAAAGCTTATGATATTGTTGCAGGCTTTTAGAAGTTTCAACAAAATAATTTGAATAACACTTGATTCTCAGTATTTCAAAAATACTTATCATAGTTAATTCAAAGGATATTTGCAAAGTAAAGAACAGAAATTATTTGATATTTAGTATGTACGATAAAACATGTTCAGTCGACGGTACTTTGATGTACGTGCTATGGGTATCCCGTGCCTTTGGTTTAGCTCCTTTGACCTTCGAGAAGTGGAGACAAGGCTGGTATATCCGAACGTCCACAGCTTACGATTTATATGGAAAAGTTTTGGTCATCATTGCATGTAAGTGCTTTTTTTAATACATTACTTTTAACTAATACATTATTTTAAGTTGGACAAGAACAGTATACAGAATTCTATAAATACACATTTGTCTGAAGCACTCTCTCGGAATACCACTTTTAGCTACTGGGGATCTCAAAAAAATATATAAGGATGCAGAAATTAATGACTCGATTAATCGCAAATCTTAAAATAATATTCTGTCAATGATTTCCTTACTAAATCCTGCATCGCCCTGCCTTCTTTTATATCTCATACTCATGAGAATAACATTTCATACCACTTTATGCCATCATAAAGTCACCTAGCAACTTTGAATCTTTTTAGGTATCCTCGGATTTGTGGCTCTGCTCGCAGACATATACTTGGAGCCTGAGACATCACTTCGTACAAAAACGTATTCCAACCGTTTGGTCTGGATCATAGATGTGACAACTATCAATATTGTAGCAATGGTATCAACGTTCACAGCTATGGACAGAATGAAATATTTTATCACGTATTCGGTGAAGCTTGAAGAGGTGAGTTTTAAAGATTGAATCTCAAGAAAATATTATATTATTTATAAGCGACAAATGCAGCAACGTCAAGCACTTGAATAAAACTTTAGACCGCTTTTGCTTCGGCTTTATTTAGATTCGGTTGAAATAAATAAAAAAATTGTCCTTTCTGAGCACTATATTTACAACACATTCTTTTATTAATCATTAAGTAATATAAATAATCGTTCGTGATTAAAACAAAACTAATAGTATTATATAGTTTGCATGTTGCATTTTGAAGTTCGGTATTTAAGAACTAAAAATTAGAGTTAAATTTCGTAATTTCGATCCTAGTATTCCGCGATTGCGTGTAGAAATTGATAAGTAGCTCAACTTTTGCTACTATTATGATGGAAATGCAATAAAACCCTCAATTGAAAGCCTTAACCTTAGCCTTAGCCCTTAGTACATAGTAGACCTTTAATTTATTACAATGTATTAGACATATTATAGGATTCATTTCTCCTTTTTTTAGATCGAATCAAGTATGAGACCTTACCACCGCATGCCTCAACGTGAAACGAAAATAATTATTTTCATAATATTGTCAATGATAGCCACTATTTCATTGATTGTCGTAGATTTTGGTTCATTCATAATCGAAGTAATACGTTTGAATGGAAAAGGTAGGTAAATAAATAAAAAATATTGTAATAATATATATAACGATACTTATTTAGACTATTATAATATAAAATCTAAATATTCAATACTTTTGTAAATTTTCACTTTTTTAAATATTATCTTTTATCTGCGACTTTTGCCACAGAGATTTCAATTTCCTTACACAAAATGTGATCTTCCGATTCAAATTTGCGAGTAAATTTTGAATTTGCTTTCTTAGTATTTATACTTACCGATATATACACATTTTGTTATTTCCTTAATCAGAAGGAACTATGATATTACCTATTAATATTATTGTTTCAGTTTTTACATCAACCCTATACATATTTTATAATTTTACATCAGTAATGCAGCAAGTAATGATTGTACAATTCGCTGTAATCGCTATAAGGGTACTGTCAAATTTTCAGAACCTCAACCAGAGTTTAAAAGTTCTACTCCAGAAGATCCTCAAACTACGTAAGTATAGTCTCGTTTATCTAGCAGTACCTACCTAATGTGTTTAATTTAATCAGCAAGATCTAAGAGGCACGAGCCGAGCTAATAAATGTCAAATCTAAGTAGGTATCATTATTCATCAATATTTGGCTCACATTTAATAAAGCACGTTACAATAAAAACATCCTAATTTTTGTTACAGCATTCCACCATGAGCTTATAATAAATATTAACAGTTTTATGAGAGTTCCAAATAAAATCTTTAAGAAACCTACTAATTCGATTGTAGACATCTTTCCCAATGGTAAGTTCCTTATTTAAATCCCTTTATTTATGTATTTATCCTATTACTACTACCTACTTGTACAATAAGATCAGCAGATCAGCATTGCTATTAAAACGGGGTAATGCTGCCAGCATTCTTGAACTTTGACACGCAGTATATTTGTTACGGCTAATAGCCAAAGTGCGGCTTGACCTAGTTTTACCCGCCTACAACTAGGTGCAGCCGACCACATGCGGTTAAACTTAGATCAACCTTAATAAGCCCCTGATCAACTGCATTGGTTTAGGATTAGGTTATTTTTTGTTTTTTTAACCTCCTTAACACCTTTTTGTGCCGTGCATGCATAGGTATTGTTTAATTTAATTAAAACTTTGTTCTAACCTAATTGATCTAAGTTTAACCGCACGTGGTCGGCTGCACCTAGTTGTAGCCGGTTAAAACTAGGTTTAGCCGCACTTCGGCTATTAGTCGTAACATATATACTTAGAATAGTCAGTACTTCACAAGTTGGTTTTAGTTTTTGATTTTTAGTTGTATATAATGTATTATGACTTATTTTAGTACGATACTATACATGACTTTTATGATCTAAATACTGTGTTTTTGTTTGTTCATGTCTCTTTTAGCCAGTTGAGCAGAAAGGTTTAAATATCCGAATATAGCTGTGAATATTCAAATCTTCGTAAAAGTTTAATGTATTTTACTATGTTCATGATACTTACTGGTAGTTTAGTGTCACAAACTTAAAATGTAAAATATATGTAACCCAAGCCTTGAATATTTACAGTTACAAAGTACCAGGGAAGTATACCATCAGCTCTTCACCACTTGGCGCTCATGTACAGT
Source organism: Nycteola revayana (assembly GCA_947037095.2). Taxonomy (NCBI): domain Eukaryota; kingdom Metazoa; phylum Arthropoda; class Insecta; order Lepidoptera; family Nolidae; genus Nycteola; species Nycteola revayana. The sequence goes on along the minus strand of OX344858.2, from coordinate 15,467,193 downwards.
TCCATGTGTAACATGGTGACGCAGGTGGATGACAGTTACAGTGTGGTGCTGGCTGCCCTCTTCGTGTCCTTTCTGATACATCTCATCAGCACACCATATCATTTGATCACTAATATTTGTGGGTATATTCAAATTTAATTAATTTTTGAGATTGATGTACCTAATAGCCCTTAACTAGCACTGCTGTAACCCTGCTCGCCTTTATTCCCGATGAAGTAAGAAAAGAAACATTTAATTCAGCACAATACAAAAGATACGACACAAAGTAGGTACAATAGCAATTAGCAAAAGCCTCGCGGCCAACTGTAAGATAAAATACATAATATGTCTGTAAGATAAAAATAGACTCATATAAAGTCTAAAGTCTAAAATACATATGTCTGTAAGATAAAAATAGACTCATATAAAGTCTAAAGTCTAAAATACATATGTCTGTAAGATAAAAATAGACTCATATAAAGTCTAAAGTCTAAAATACATATGTCTGTAAGATAAAAATAGACTCATATAAAGTCTAAAGTCTAAAATACATATGTCTGTAAGATAAAAATAGACTCATATAAAGTCTAAAGTCTAAAATACATATGTCTGTAAGATAAAAATAGACTCATATAAAGTCTAAAGTCTAAAATACATATGTCTGTAAGATAAAAATAGACCCATATAAAGTCTAGTGGCTAATTAAAAATGTCCGACCAAGTAATTTAGCAGTACATTAACAAACGTAAAAGTATTTTTAAATAAGTAAGCAATACATCTACACAAATTAAGTGACAAAAAATGAATTATGAAGGATTTTTTCCAACATATTGACTTTTATTTTAACAGTGTATCAAAATGTTTTCAGTCCGCTATGATAAAACGGACTATTCCGATCCTGATCTACAATTTGAATGGGCTATATTTCATTTAAGCAATATGGCCTCAGTTATAGAGCCGTGTCACCGGACACATGAGCAGGTAAGTACCTAAACACTATTCGTGTAATTTAGCTATCACTTCGTGTCGAAGCGGTATAAGTACCACTTTAATTCTCGGCGGTCGTGGGTTCGATCAACACACCGGACATGAAATCGTTTTGTAAAATCTAAGATTTCTTTCTGGATCTGGTTGTATAAGGGACTACCCTGCGTGCCTTGGAACGAACGTTGAGACGATTATAATAACATCATCTATTTAGCAATTGTATAAAAGGGAACGGTGAGCAGTATAATATTGCGGTCACAAACCCGCCTACCTAGCTTGGTGACTATGGCAAAAACCCTTCCTCTGTTGATGATGAATAATGATGATGATGATGCCATCAATCTCGGATCCAGAAGGAGACCACGGGTTGAAAGTTGAGGCGTATTTTATTTATACTCAGTTAGAAAATATTGGATAAAGTTTATAAAGGTAGAGGCGAAGTTCATTTTTTTACTTGAAATAAATGTAGTCCTATCGGACGTTTAGTTAAGACCTATGCGACCTGGTACGCACAGTATCTACAGCATAATGCAAATCAACTGAGGTCGTTGTAAAATTATAACAGACAATTTTAATTTCAAATGATTTTATTACAACATTGTTTTAAAAATTGTAATTTTAGAAATCAATGAAAAAAATCGAATTAAATAATACATGAAACAATATTCTTACAATTTTTCCTTATAATTTTTAGATGGAGTCAACAAAAATTATACTCAGTCGCATGTTTCGTATAGTTCCACTGGAATATGGCGCCCTGGTAGCTGAATTGGAGCTGTTTTACAAACATCTCAAACTAAACAATGTGATGTATTCACCAATGAACATGTTTACTTTGAACAGAAGTCTTGTTATTGCGGTACATTTCAAATATCTACTTGGTTATTTTAAATATTTTTATGTAATTATTTTGTTTTAGCATAGAGTATTATTTAGTAAAAAGTTAAAACTGTTTATTATTTTATTCTAATTTGACATACATTCTAATGTTAAATGGACACTGAAATAAATTTCAGTGAGCATACATTTAATATGATTTATTATAATTAATATATCAATAGAAAGTCAATAAATATCGCATACAATATGAATTAACCAATTATATTGTTTTGCAATATGGCAGTGATATCTCTATATAAGAGAATCACGAAATTCTGCCTCAAAATAAAATCCTGGATCCAAAACTACCTACCTACTTAGTGTATTTTTCTGTGCTATTGTTTTTGATAAAGTTATTAATTTTTTCTTCTTGTTGCAGATTCTTGGAAGTGTCACTACTTACCTCGTTGTCATAATACAATTGTGAATCCACGCAGTTTCTTTTTATGTAATTAGTAAAAAACACCTGGACCTGGACCTGGTCCGAGAATCAATATAGTTGTTTTATTTTGGTTTCTATTATTTATATAAACATCTGGCTTTAAACCCATCCGGGGTTCAACCATCACCGTGTGGTTCCCGGTATAGAACATAGGCGAAAACACATTATTAAAACGCCACGCCACGCCACGTGTCAACACCTGTAAATCAGTACGCGCGTGGCGTCGTGTCGGGTGTTCATAGTGTGTTTCTGGTCTATAGAAAACAATACATTTGATTCGACTCAACACGCGTAGCGTGTCGTCGGGTGGCGTGGCGTTTTAGTAATATGTTTCCGCCTTTAACCACTCCATGTGTTCTCATGGGTGCTGTAAGAAGCGACTAGGGGAGTGACACCTAATCGATGCATGCATGTATCGGCTCAAGATTCGTTACCATCTTACTGCGATTATCAATTCTGCCAAACGTGGCAAAATTCCTCAATGACTCCGGCATGTCAATGTGTGTAAATAGGAGATCCATGTTCAGCATGCGTGAACGGGCAGATGAAGAAGAAGTTAACCAAAAATATTGAATTTAAATGACGACTGTTTATAATATGGGCATTATACACATAATAAATAAAAGATTACATTTTTGACATATGTAACTGTTTTTAGAACGCTGAACATTTTTTTTAGAATACAAAATCTTGTGTTAACACACTTTTCATAATACAATATACGAATTTATAATGACATAAATTTAAAGCCAGAATGGTAATTCTTAATTTATTAAAAAAAATACATCGTGCTATAAGCTTCAAAATAAATAAAGAAAAATACTCTTAATATAAGGTTATTATTCTGCTTTACTGTTATAATCTTCCAATAATTTCTCTGTCATTAAAATATGTTCTTCAATTTCTTCAGGTTTAATATCTAATGGAAACAAACTTTCGAATCCGAAAAATGGTTTACCGTAACCTTGTGGCAAATCAGCACGACCAAGGTTCGAAGCAGCATTAACAGTATCAGCACCCATAACTTTTCCAGGATTCATTTGTAATTTACCTTCTTTAGCTATTTGATCAATGGATGCAATATTATCAATATTTGGACCTACATTAAATTTGTCTGTTGGTTCGTAAGCATTCATGACTATATTGCTATTACCATACTCGTAAGCTATAGTAGTTTGCTCTTGAGAAGACCTTTTTACTTCTCTTTTATTTATACATTCTTTATCGTCAGAATCGGGGTTATTATGAGAATTATCATCATCTTTACATTCAACGTCTCTCTTATCACGTGTGCTTTCTTCATCAGACGTTTCAGGTTGTTGGGGATCTGCAAATATTTTGATATTTCTGTTAAATATGGTAACATCGTTTTTCTCCAAAATTTCAGGTCTTTCTTCTAAGGTGTACAATAGATATTCAAACAAAGTTGGTATGCTTTTGAATATTTGTATGTAGTCGTAGGAAGGATGAGATTCTTCATTAAATCCTAAAAATTACGTCAATGCTTCATTTATATACTTTAAGTTTCGCTTATCATGATTATAAGGATACTATTACGCTACCTATTATATCAATACAACTCGGATCAAAACGTTGGGCTGATAACGATATTTCGTATTTCACATAATTAAAAACCCGTTACAAAATTAAAAAAAAACTTTAATAGAGCTTAAAACCCTTACATGGGCTTTTGATGATTTTTTTTAAAATTGTGTAACATGATTTTAAAGTAAACATCATAAAAAAAAACTTTAAAAAATGATGTTGGAGCACCACATAAAATAAGTACAATAAATTTTGTGAAATCTGCTTTAACCTACCTTCACCAAGTGTGCTTATAAATTTAGAAGTCAAAAGTATTGCTGTAAATAACAGTATATATCCTTTCTTCATGGTTTAAATTTCTCAGGATCCGTTCACCTCTCAAGGACTGTTACACAAAAAATGGTTTCACAAACTCATATAATACTCACTCCGTACTGATAAGATAATAAACTAGTTTGAAATTCAAAACCGATATTCATGAATTCTTCATAATCGTTTAACATTAAGTCGTAACAAGTTAAAATGTCGTAATAAGGAATGCGTATTTTGTGTATTACAAACATACGATTCCCAAACACGTGCCCATAAGAAACGTATAGGTAAACGAAATAACGATTTTTATTCAGCACTTAGGTATTTACATACAATTGTACTTGTCAAGAAAATTCACAATGCATATAAAATTAAATATAAATAGGTAACATTGTCTATTAAATGATGTTTAAATTTATTTCAGGTGTGCTAGAAGTCTGTCAGTCTTGTGTTAGTAAATAAGCTCTTAATATTAACGTTAATATCTATTTGCCATATTTATTTTATTCAAACATTTTATGAATAAAAATAACAATTAGTCTTTAATAAATTTAACTATGTACCTACTATTAAAGATCCAACCTTTTGAAACTCCGAGTTACGTGCGATCTGTAACCTAGAGTTATCAACTCTATCGTATACTTATAGTACAAAACTCAAAAAATCTTAATGTCGTAATTCCTCAATCCCACCTTTGGGCGAGGCGCCTTCTTGCGCAGGTCGCTTAGTTTGTAGTTTTTCAATAATTTAATAAGAAGTACAGCACACATTTATGTTCAGTGGTACATGGTACTTAACTGGACATAAATGTGACTACTGCAAAAGACCCGTAATGAATACACGAACCAAAATAATGCTAATAAATAAACCAACCCGGACCAACATTATAAAATATTGGCCGCAGTGTGTCACGCCACCACGTAGGTATTTATCGGTAGCGGTGCGGGAAGAGAGGTGCGTTTGATTGACAACAAAATTGTGTCTATTCCAAGACGGAAATCATGTAAAAAATACTAACCTTTATTTCCATATTACTTCCTATAAACCAAACTGAAACAATCACACAGTTTAACGATAGCTTTAAATTAATATTTATTTATTAGTTCTAGTACAACAGTTTGCTTTTGTTAAAGATTGACGAGTTCGACACGCGTACGCTTTGAATAAACAGTTATTGTTTTTAGAAAACTGTCCATGTGTAGTAAGTATTAGGCTCCCATTACATCTCGGAGGTCGTGGGTTCGATCCCCACACCGGACCAGAAATCTTTGTGTTAATTCTAAGATTTCTTACCGTGTCTGGATGATTGAGGGACTGCCCTCCGTGCCTCGGAATGCACGTTAATCCATTGGTCCCGATTGTTATAACATCATCTATACCAATCGTATACAAGGGCAGCAGCGTTTCCTTGTGTGCGGTGACCAACCCGCCTGCCATGCGTGGTGACTAAGGCAAAACCCTTCCCTCGGGACGAGGCCCTCCTCCTGCGAATGGCGCGTTAAAGCAAACAAACTAATAAACTCTTCAACTTTATATATTAGTAGATTCCCGCGCGCCATAGTGAGTGACATAGGCTATATTTAGGATCGGGGAGTGGGGGACATGGGCCCCGCTCCCTTCGAGGCTGACCCATGAGGAGTAGGGACGCCTCTACACTCCGGGCGTCCCTATAATTGGGCAAATGGGCCACTGTAAGTGTGGCCCTGGAGATCCCGCGGTACCATATTGGCCGTGGGTGCCGTCGGGGGGCCGGATTGCTCATGCGTACCCGGCCCCCACCAACGGCGGATCGAAGGAGTGTCCGGGAGGTTTTAGTGGTTGGTAGGGTCCTCTCCTCGTGGTATGAGTTTAGCATACCACGCTATGGAGAGGGCGAGTCCCACATATCCCACCGCCAGCGCGCGAATACGCTGCAGCGGCGGTGGGAATGCGTAAATGCATTTCCCCCCGGACAAAAAAAAAAAAAAAAAAAAAAGACTATATTTATAATATAGCCTATGTCACTCAGGGTGAATGTAGCTTGCCAATGGTGATAGAATTTTTGAAATCGGCACAGTAGTTTCTGAGTTTATTCATTACAAACGATTATTTTTATGTGTGTGTAACACATAAAAATACAAATCTTCAATGTTATATAGCCTGTTTATCGAGGAAGGCTATATATTTAATTATCAAGTTTCTAAAGAAACTAGAGAACGTTACACGGGTGAAACCGCGCGTGGGAAGCTAGTTTGTATAAAACAGAACAAAAATAGCTTATCTTTTCGCAATTCTCTTTTATGCTAGTGCTATGAATTTACTTGAAGGCGTTTGTAAAAATTTGGTATCTTGGTCCCAGCAAGGCTGCTGGGACTGATCTCAGGAGGACCTGAGATCGGTTTTTCGCCATAGTCGCTACGCCTGGCAAGTGGATTGGTGACCCTTGTATGTTGTTGTAACACAAAGGAAACGTTGTTGCCCGTTATATTGTAAACTAGCCGCGCCCCGCGTGTTTACCCGCGTTACTCTGCTCCAGTAGCTCGGAGCGTGATGTTTTGCCTATATGTTAATCCAGCGTATAACCTATCCCGGTGCAAAATTTCAGCCAATTCCGTTAACAAACATCCGTCTATCCATCCGTACTTACAAACTTTCGCGTTTATAATATTAGTGGGATGGTTGTTATAGATGTTGTATGTAATAACAATGGGGATTAACGGCTTAAAGCTTGCTTTCCAAACAAGGAGGGTAGTCCCTCCCAACACTTTAATTGTACAGAAAAACCTTTTGTCCGGTGTGGATATCGAAGCCACCATCTCCGAGACTGAAACCGTTACGCCACGACTGTCAAAATAAAAGAAGGTACTCTCTCCATATCAACTTTTTGACGTTAAAATAATTTTCAAAATGTACAGGTGATCAATAAAATTATTGATGACTAGCTGCAGATTTTTTCGCATGGACATATATGTAGATAGTTAGCCAGGAGGCTTTTGCTTCTTCACGGGGCATTAAGGCAAGCAGAGCTCCACATAAATAAATGGTTAAAAAACTGCAAACAAAGCAACCTGCGCAAGAGGGCGTCTGTGGAACTTGGACCTCGGCTCAGGGCGGTCGCTGACGGGGAGATTGAAGGATTACGACATTTATTCTTTGAGTTGTATGCAACTGTCGCTCTACTTCACAGTTCACGGGCCTCTCGGACTTCGGGTCTACTAGGGCATCGGATGATTCTTTGCGAACGAATGGTCGGGAGGAACAATTATTCCAGATCTCTGATTGCACGAATTTGTTTCGAACAGACCAGTTACAAAACCGTCTTCAATTCAATTGCACACTATTAACGTTGCTTGATCGCAAAAACGCGCTCAGTTGACGCGAGTTGAGAACGAATTGGTTAAAATGTGTAATAATACAAAAGCGTGTAGATTTCGCGAGACCGGTGTCGCCGTTGTTTCTTTGTTTTTTTTTTCTGTTGGCCTTACGTAGGTAGCCACGAGGCTTTTGCTACTTCACCGGGCATAAAGGCGAGCAGAGCTCCAGCCTTGATAAATGGTTTAAAAACTACTAACTAAGCAACCTGCGCAAGAGAGCGCCCCTCTACTTTACAGTACGCGGGCCTTTCGGACTTCGGGTCTACGTGGGCATCGTTACGGATGGTTCTTTGCAAACTTAGGGTCACGAGGACGAGGCGGGACCCGTCGCGTTCGCGGACGTACTCTTCTCCAGCGGGTCGGATAGAGTGGTGTCGCCAGTTGGACACGGAAAGGGAAATACGCATCTCAGAAATAACTAAGGCAACCGCAGAGATGCGTATGATAATCTTTACCATTCCAACATCAGATAGGAACGACACGTGGTATGCAAATGTCCTACATGCGTAAATCTTTCGCATAAAGATAAACATTTCATTTATATTCCAACATTGACTCACTTTCATAATGAAATGCTGTTGTGTATCCATAAAACGTATCTGAATATGCTAATGTTCTATCAGCTGTGATAATTCTAATACATATTATAAAGTTGACAAGTTATTTTCCTTAGAAACTGTAAATATGTTAAGGCCAAAAAAAATACGTCAATGAATTGTCATCATCATCATCATCATCAGCCCGTATAACGTCAACTGCAAATTTTCCCTCGGGATGAGGATATATATCCCTCCTGCCGAGGGAAAATTTGATCTCGTTCAAACCAATTTTCGGTGGAAGTTTGCATGGTAATGTATCTACATCATATATTATTTTTAGTTCAATCATTCTCTTATTTTAGAAGTTACAGGGGGGGGGACACATTTTACCACTTTGGTAGTATCTCTCGCGCAAACTATTCAGTTTAGAAAAAATAACATTAGAAACCTCAATATCATTTTTGAAGACCTATCCATAGATGGATGACACGTATGGGTTTGTTGAAAAAAAAAAAGAGTTTCAGTTCTAAGTATGGGGAACCCCATAATTTATTGTTTTTTTTTCGATTTTTGTGTGAAAATCTCAATGCGGTTCACAAAATATATCTACTTGCCAAGTTTCAACATTATAGTTCTTATAGTTTCGGAAAAAAGTGCCTGTGACATACGGACGGACAGACAGACAGACAGACATAACGAATCTATAAGGGTTCCGTTTTCTGCAAATGCTTCTGAAGTATGTAATACATCTGTGCTTATGCTTCTCAGGACTAGATTTACTGTACTCGCCCTCTCCATAGCTATCTTTGGATCCCTATGCCAATTATCTGAAGGATAGGGAGTATTTTACCAGGTCATGAATAAAAAAAAAAGTAAAATCTTAAACTACTTCATCATCATCATCATCTTTTTTATTGGTCGGGTGGTAATGCATTTACGCATTCCCACCGCCGCTGCAGCGTATTCGCGCGCTGGCGGTGCGATATGTGGGACTCGCCCTCTCCATAGCGTGGAGGATGAGAGGACCCTACTAACCACTAAAACCTCCCGGACACTCCTTCGATCCGCCGCCGCGCCGTTGGCGGGGGCCGGGTACGCATTAGCAATCCGGCCCCCCGACGGCACCCGCGGCCAATATAGTACCGCGGGATCTCCAGGGCCACACTTACAGTGGCCCATTTGCCCAATTATAGGGACGCCCGGAGTGTAGAGGCGTCCCTACTCCTCATGGGTCAGCCTCGAAGGGAGCGGGGCCCATGTCCCACACTCCCTGAGGCCGAGCCAAGGGCGGTAGGTGGCGGATTTCGGCCCGCCGCCGACGACCAACACGCCGTCTGCGAAACGGGTGGGTGGAGGGATCTACTTCCCTCTCCCGCTCCGCGGCCTCCTTCTGTGACATTACTTGTCTGCAGAAGGAGGCAACTGCCTCCCACGACCTCTCGCTTTGGACCATCTTCGAAATGATGGTCGGCAGCGAGAGCTCGTCTTCCACCACGCCAAAGAGCTCCACCCGCTCGTTGGCCCACGCCGGACACTCCACCACCGTGTGCTGTGCCGTATCGTCGGCACAGTCACAGTGGTGACAGCGAGTGTCCGGCTCTCTCAGCGCCACGTTGCACAGGTAGTGGCCAAAGCAGCCATGGCCTGTTACTACCTGCGCAACGTGGTAGGTGACGTCGCCGTGACGGCGGCGACCGGCCAACTTTTTTAGATGGGGCCGAATCGCCTCCACCGTACGCAATCCGCTCCGCGGCGCGGCCTCTAGCCTCTCCTGCTATTTCCGGAGGGTTTGGCGACGGACCTCAGTCCACCACCGTGCAACACCCTCCAGGAAGGGGTCGCGGCCAGAACGCGCCCCCTCACACCTCCGATCATCTTCCTGCCCTGCTCTTATTATTTGGGGTCGGCACGATATGTCATCCTCTTTTATTTTTCAATCTTAAACGACTTAGGTACAATTAATATATAAAGCTACTAATATCTTTATATATATAATTCTTCTGTGAGTGTGTATGTCACTGAACTTCTCTCAAACGACTGGACCGATTTTGATGAAATTTTTTGTGTGTGTTCAAGGGGATCTGGGAATGGTTTAGATTCACAATTTTGTCCGCTGGACAATGTTTTTTTTTTTAATTTTTAATTTATTAGTAGTTGCCTGAAGACCCCTTAAAACAGCCTTTTTCTTTTTCCCATACAAACGTTTTCTAACTAAAATGTAGAGTCAATTTGAGCTTTATTTTTCTGCTAAGATTTTTTAGGGTAGGTGTAGGGTAGGGTAGGGGTAGATTAGGGGTAGGGGTAGGGTAGAGGTAAGGTAGGGGAAGTGTAGGGTAGGGGTAGTGTAGGGTAGGGGTAGTGTAGGGTAGGGGTAGTGTAGGGGTAGGAGTACCGCATAAACGAAGTCTCTACGGCCCAGTTTATTTTATACAAATGTTTAGGTCTTTTATGTATCGATTAAGGCAGTACGAAGTCTGCCGGGTCAGCTAGTATATATATATATAATAGTTTGATTGTTTGCTTGAACGCGCTTATCCCAAGAACTGCTAGTCTGATTTAAAAAAAACTTTCAGTGAGAGATAGCCCACTTGTCGAGGAAGGCTACCTATCACTGAAATAGATACCTACTTTATAATTAAATAAAGCCTATAGGCTATATTTAATTATGAAGTAAGTACAAGATGTTAAACAAACAATTTTCTAGAAGCCCGGATGCATATATCATATTTACGTATTTATTGCAACTGTGACTTTATCAGTACAATTGTCAATTGCGACAAATTGCACCGATTACGTGAATGTCATTATGCTAATAATTACAATATTCAAGCATTACCACCGATTATTTGTGATCAAGTCACTTTAACCGTATCATCATCTAAATTACAATAGATTAATAAAATTGTCACGAAACAGTAAAATACGGAAGCAACAAATACATACACATCAAAATGAAATGATTATACAACGGAAAACTGTTCTATTTCTAAATATACTATGACTAGCGACCCGCCCCTGCTTCGCACGGGTGAAATACTGATGTATTATACACATAAACCTTCCTCGTGAATCATCTATTTACTTAAAAAAACTGCATCAAAATCCGTTCATCATCATCAGCCCGTATTATAGCGGTTAGGAGGTTATTTTGCCATAGTCACTACGCTTGGCAGGCTGGTTGGTGATCGCAGTATAATGTTGTACCACACAAGGAAACGCTGCTGCCCGTTCCTTGATATACGATTATTATAGATGATGTTATAACAACGGAGGGTAATCCCTCAAACAACCAGACCCGGAAAGATATCTTTGAATTTACACACAGATTTCCTGTCCGGCGGCGTGGGGATCGAACCCCACGACCTCCGAGATTCAAAGCGAGCCGAATCCCGCTACGCTAGTCGCTACGGAGGTTGTCAAATCCGTTGCTTAGTTTTAAAGATCTAAGCATACATAGGTACAGACAGACAGTCGGACGTGAATATGTTTTATACTATGTAAAGATATGTACTAAATACAATCTACACTAAAATTGAAAAAGGCAAATTAAATAAATCCTTGTTATATTATAAACGTGAAATGTTGTATGTATGGATGTATGGGTGGATGGATGTTTGTTACTCTTTCACGCCAAAAATACTGAACGGAATTGACTGCAATTGGGCATTGTAGCACCGGGATAGGTTATACACTACATCACGCTCCGACCCACTGGAGCAGAGTAACGCGGGTAAAACTGCGGGGCGCAGCTAGTATCTTTATATATTGCAATATTCTTGACGTTTGATATTAATTCGCTAAATTATCGCTGTCACACTTTTTACGAAGATAGTCTGCTGTTTCGAAAAAATATTTCACCATTGGGAAACTAGTCACAAGAGGAGTAACATAATAAAAGGCCATGCCGATATTATGAAGAAGTGTGAAAGCCTCCTAGGAAAGGTTGGATTAAAAAAATAATAATATTATACAACATTTTCATTCTGATAATCGTATTTAAATAAACATGTGTTACTAGAAATAGCTTTTTTTTATATTATAAACTTTAGCTCTAAATAGTACATACAGTAACCAACCAAAGGGTGGTGCAGAGAAAACGTGGTAGATGCACAAATATTACAAAGTTCTACGAAGAAAATGAATATCATATTGGTACATGAAATAAAATATACCTAACCTTATACCTTCTAATTATACATAGATAAATAATACTAATACTTTATTCATTACACATATTAAAATACTATACATATATGAACTATGAATACTCAAAAAAAAAAAGAAATTATACATTGTGATTTTTTATTCACAATGAATAATTTATTTAAGTCTGAACTCAGGTATTTTAGCGGTTGCGTCATTCGAATTCAAAATATCATAGCAGTATAAACATGTTATGTAGTTTTTCAAACTGTTGTTTCATTCCATCATTCATCATCATCATCATTTCAGCCGATGGACGTCCACTGCTGGACATAGGCTTCCATCATAGATCTACAGTGTTACGGTTAAAAGCGGCCTTAACCAGATCATCCGTCCATCTAGAATTCTCGCATCTCTCTTTTTCATTTCATTAAGTATTTATTAACACAAACATAATTTAAATGAGTGTTTCTTTTCGGAGGAAGTTATCCACGAGGCTTTTGCTACTTCATAGGGCATAAAAGCGAGCAGAGGACATGACTCTGCTCGCTTTTATGCCCTATGACATGACTCCCCTGTAGTGGAGGGGAGTCATCGCTAACGCAAGAATATACTTGACATTTCATCATCATCAGCCCGTATAACGTCCACTGCTGAACATGGGCCTCCTCCCGAGGAACATACAAGGAATCGCTGCAACCCGTTTTCTTGTATGCCGGTTGATATAGACGTAATAACAGTCGGGACCAATGGCTTAACGTGCTTTCCGAGGCAAATACCGGTACGCTACGGAGGTAGTCATAATAATAAAGTAATTATAATAATTAAAAGCGGCCGAAGTCCAATGGCTAGGGCGTCGGACTTGTGATCTTGAGGTCGCCAGTTCGAACCTCACCGATTGCACTACCGACGTGAACCCACTCGTAACACAAACATTTTAGCTTAGCACGAGGGGTTAACAAGAATACTAGTAGATTGCAAAAGGCAGCTAAAATCGTTTGAAAAAAAAAAACAATATGAGTGGCACGAAAGTTGTTCAACTTACGATTCGTATTATTTTCCGATGACAATTCTATAAGGTGGAGATACTACCCAGTCGAGTAGCTATTTGAGCGTACGATTGCTATGCTCTACCTCTGAAAGCACTTAAAGTTGTAATTCACAATCATATAGATTCAGGGGTCATAAACATTTTATGTTAATGTTGTTTTTCAATAGTGAAAAATATTGTGGATTTTAACGAGACATTTAAATTTTAAATCTCATATTAATTCACATAGATATAAGTGTCACGTTTTTTGAAATGTTGTTTGGCAGCAAATCATCTCCCAATTTGAATTTAACAGAGTTTAAGAAACCGGAGACAGCTTTTTAAAGACGATTTAAAATTCTAGTTTTTACATTTACATTTGATTTAGGATTGTATCGAAAATGAAGAGCTACGTAGTAAAACTGGATCACCACGCTTGGCAGGCGGATAGCTGATCACAGCTAGATGGAAGGTAACCATAATCTGACAAAAGCTGCTGCCGATCCATCAGCTGTATGTCCCTTAGTCACCTCTTACGACGCCCATGAAATGATATGAGGTGGTCTAATCGGTTAGATTAGACCACTTCATATCGACCTCATAGACGCGGCACCACGCTTTTCTTATCAGTTTTGTATAAAAGAAATCACGGTTACAACTGCCATCCCTTATTAAAGCAGTATTTTTATTTAGCTACTATCTACGCCTCGTGGTTTTACCCGCGTCACTCTGCTTCAGTGGGTCGGAGCGTGTTATTTTGTAGCCTATATGTTAATCCAGCTTATAAACTATCCGCGTGCACACTTTCAGCCAAATCCATTCAGACGTTTTTGCGTGAATGAGTAAGAAACATCTATCCATCCATACATACAAACTTTCGCGTTTATAATATTAGTAAGGATGAGGAGAAGAAATGTGCTCTTTCAAAATGGTTATTAATATTCCGGTCAACTGGGGTTTCTTTGACATTCAGGGCATTTCAGGGTAACATTGACTATGTAAATGTACTCCTATTTGATGGTAGGAGCATCTCTTTACTAAATTCACCGGCTTCAGTTTTTTCAGTTCCTCATGTAATTTTGGCGTTTTGTCTCCCTTCAGATTGCGTTTCACCATCACGGTCAAAGTTACTCAGAATGTCAAATTAACCCCGGTCTACGGTTCCATATATATTTATAAGTGTTATTAATGAAAAGATTAAGTTAAAAATAACAACAACTGTTCACAACTTCTGCATCAATCAATTAGTACACATATAAGTAGGGACGTATCACGCTGAAATCACAGTATCTATCACAACCGAAATGGCGCGAGTCATATTCACGGTACTGTTTTCCATTACTATTTTAGCTGTAGCTAAAACTGCCAGCACAAATAATGCTGGACCTACCACACAAGTTCCAATGACGAAGGAGAACAGTATGACTACTCCTGATGACCAGGACATGACCATCGATATAGATGCTAAAGCTATCATGAACATGTGCAATGAATCTTTCCGGATCGAAATGGGTAAGATATCATCTATTGATATGATTAATTTGTCATATGGCACCTAAATATAATAATTTCTGTTAAAAAAACTTGAAAATGTTTGTATAAACTCAATATAACTCATCAATAACTCAATATAAGACCTATCAGCCATTTTGTGACGTCATACATCTCGTTAAAAAACATGAACGCGATACTTTACTAATACACATTCTGAGTCATGACGTCATAGATCTCGAACACAGATAATGTATATAGACCAACATGGCTGACATGGTCGTGGTGGACTTTATTGCAAGGATGCTATACGTTTTCTGATGATAACAGTAGCAAGAAGAAAAATAATTAGAAGCTATCAATCCCAGTTAGGGCTAGCATACCTGAAATACTGCTCTCTAATCTTCCCGCACGTGGGTTCACCCGCGTAACTCCCGTTCCCGTGGGAACTTCATAATTAATATAGCTTATGCCATCCGGGGATAGTGTAGCTTTCCAACGGTGAAAGAATTCTTCAAATCGGTCCAGTGGTTTCGAAGCCTATTCAATACAAACAATCGAATTTTTCGTCTGTATAATCTTATTATTCTTTATTCATATAGACTCATTTAAGATATTTTAAATTACGTTCTGTTCTCTATGATGGATTTTTTTCCTACCGCCAGTTTTGTCATATGGCACCTAAATATAATAATTTCAGTTAAAAAAACTTGAAAATGTTTGTATAAACTCAATATGAACTATCAGCCATTTTGTGACGTCATACATCTCGTTAAAAAACATGAACGCGATACTTTACTAATACACATTCTGAGTCATGACGTCATAGATCTCGAACACAGATAATGTATATAGACCAACATGGCTGACATCGTTTTCATCTCTAAATGTCAAGCCAATTTTAAAATATTTATTTTAGTGCTGTCTATATCTCTAATAAATTTCATATTTTTTTTAAATTAATTTAAAAAAGTGTCATCTAGCCTATTAGGAACTAAGTCTATTTGCACACTAAACTAACTAACTGTAACTAGCGAACAAACGGGCTTTCGAAGTGAAGTGAAGTATATTTTGTGAAAAAGGTAGTTTACTGAACATGCCTTAACAGGCTTTGGCAAGCTAAGATTTGGGGGACTATAATCAACATGCTTGGCAGGCGGATTAGTAATTGGTAAGATAGTTAGAAACCTGGAGCTGATAGTTGCTGCAACCTACCAATCAGCTGTATGTCCTGTCTGTGCGACACCCATGGGAAGACTTGGCGATTCTAAGCCGGAAAGCTCATGGAAATGTGCAGTATTATTTTCCAAGAGCAGGGCTCCTTTTTTGTTAATAAAAAAAAGTTCCTTTCTCTCCGATCTTTGTTACCCAGAATAATTTGGTTACAAATGTTTTTTGAACGATGATAAACTTTATCCTTCGATCGAATTATTGGCATTCATATATTCATTGTAATTGGACTGCACCAATATTTGAGTTATTGCCGAAATATGCGCTGTCCCTTTAAAAATGTGATAGTTGTAGGTAGAGGAGAACTTCAGGTATAGTATACGTAATATATTTTGTATTTCTGTTTCAGCGTATTTAGACGCACTCAATACGATTGGAAGTTTTATGGATGAGACTGATAAGACGCCTAAAGTAAGTAACATTATAAAAATAATATATTTATAAACATTCGGAAATGAAATTTCTCACACTTATCATCTATAATATAAAAATGAATCGCTGAATGTGTTGCTAAGCGCAAATCTCGAGAACAGCTGAACCGATTTCGCTAATTCTTTTTTTTTAATGTTCGTGAAAGTTCAAGGATGGTTTTTACGGCGAGAAAAATTCGAATAATTGCCTGAAAACCCCTTAAAACAGCCTTTTTCTTTTTCCCATACAAACGTTTTCTAACTAAAATGTAGAGTCAATTTGAGCTTTATTTTGTTAATTAAAAACTTGAATTTTTTGCCAAGATTTTTTAGGATAGGGGTAGTGTAGGGTAGGGGTAGTGTAGGTTAGGGGTAGTGTAGGGTAGGGGTAGTGTAGGGTAGGGGTAGTGTAGGGTAGGGGTAGTGTAGGGGTAGGAGTACCGCATAAACGAAGTCTCTACGGCCCAGTTTATTTTATACAAATGTTTATGTCTTTTATGTATCGATTGAGGCAGTACGAAGTCTGCCGGGTCAGCTAGTAGTTTATAAAGAGAAGAATGCTAATATTTTTTTAAATAATGGTTGCACTGGGCAACCATTAGTATTCATAAACACTCAGATGCTTTCTTTTTTCTGATGAACGATCATGCATAATAATGTAACCATAGTAGTGGTGGTCATTTGTTAGATAATTATTTATTTATTTAAAACTTTAGCACATAACTGTACATAGGCGGACTTAATGCCAGAGGCATTCTCTCCCAGTCAACCATAGGGTGGTGCAGAGACAAAGTGGTAGGTGCACTTAAGTTGTAAGCACTCGTTATGAAATAAATACCGTCAAGGTATACAACAAGGTATAATACTAACGTAAAATAAAGCATTTAATTAGAAAAACATAAAGTTAATACAATAAGTATATTATAATACTATATCATCTAATACACTATCACAAACATGTACTTACATATATACATAAATAATTTACATAGATATATACATATATATAAATATATATAAAAATAATAATATATAAGATAGATTACCGCTGTAACGAGTCTGCTAACTTTGCTCTGATATGCTCACGGACTTTATTTTTAAAACTTAACCGATTCTTGGCCATCCTGACTCCGAGAGGAAGTGCATTCCAGAGTTGTATAGACTGTACAAAGAAAGACGCATGAATGAAGTTGGAACGGTGTTGAGGACAGTGAAGGAGACGGTTGTTGGAAGAAAGCAAGGATTTGTTGTGGTTCGAGAAGCGATATTGAAAATGAGATGTCAGGTAAGAAGGAGAATAAGGAGAATCAAGTAAAGAGAAGAGTGTAGTTAATGCCCTCAAGTTCCTACGGTGCCTAATGGGCAACCATTTAAGTTGGGTACGATATGTAGAAACATGGTCGTACTTGCGGAGATTAAAAACGAACCGAATGCAGTTATTCAGAAGTCGGTCGAGTTTGTTGAGCTGATCTGCATTCAGGTCAAAGTAGCACACATCACCATAGTCGATTATCGGAAATATCAAAGCCTGCACTAACATTACTTTTGTTTGGACTGGGAGGAAGTTTTTTAGACGGTAGAGTGACCGCAGAATGCCTGTCACTTTGCTGCTAATGGAGGCCATTTGCTTCTGCCAATTTAAAGAGGAGTCTAGAAACAAGCCGAGATCCTTGACACTAGGACTATACGGAATTACTGCATTATTAAACAAAATGGGTGGCAGAGAATTTAGATTAATTCTAGACAGCATCCTGGAGCTACCCAGTATAATGGCTTGGCACTTAAGAGGATTTACTGCCAGTCCAAACCTATTGGACCAGTCATGGAGAGCAGCCCTATTTAATTTAAAGATGGCGTTTGGTAAATCCTTAATACTTTCCTGGGCATATAACTGCAGGTCATCGGCATACAGATGGTACGCACACTGAAGATGATTAGTGACAAAATTAATGAAAACTAAAAATAAGAGAGGAGAGAGAATACCGCCTTGAGGGACGCCAACATCCAAGTTACGCCAATTCGATGAACAATCATCTACGCGAACTGACTGCTGACGGTCCCGAAGATAAGAAGAGAACCACTCCAGTGCTTCATTAGAGATCATTAGATGGGTGAGGATGGAGAGAAGGATGTCGTGACTGACGGTATTAAAGGCATTTGAGAAGTCCACCAAAACCAACACAGTGATTTTAGTGTCCTCCATACCCGACCTAATATCGCCAGTCACTTTTAGGAGTGCGGTTGTGGTACTGTGACCAGGTCTAAAACCGGATAGGAAGGGACTAAGCAGGTTATGGGTGAGGATAAAGCGGGATAGTTGTTTGTGGACAACAGACTCGATAACTTTGGATAGGAAAGGTAAAATAGAGATTGGACGGTAATGACTAGATAGGGAGGGGTTTGAGATTTTTATCATTATTATATCATATTGAGAGAATTATCTACAATAACAATTGAAAAATGGTCATCTAAATTGATTCTTTTCGGTTTGTAAATCGAAGTTCTTTTGATTCCGCAGCCAAATTCGCATAATCTAATTCCACGTTTACTCACAGCCATGATAAATAATAAATAAATAAAAATCGTTTATTTCGTTCGGAATCCATATTATTAGCAACAATAGCCTTACAAACTGTATAAGTATTACATCAAATATATTCTATTAAAAACAAGACACCACCATCTCGCATATCGAATATATGTGATAGTATTGTTAAAGACACTAATATGTAATGCGGACACGAGCTACTGCTTCATTATGACACTATCCACAACCAGTCTTTCCGTTACGGTCCTCAGCCCCTCACCCGCTGCTACAAGGATAAGGATAACAGAGAAACTATCAACCCCAGCTATGGCTCGCATACCTGGAGTACTGCAGAAGCGTGACAACCCCAACAGCGCTTTTTTCAAATTCAAAATATTCTTTATTCATATAGACACATTTAAGATAATTTAAATTATTTTCTTTTGATGCATATTTTTCTTATGCCCACCAATTTTGGACGTGGCAACTCTGAGAAGAACTGGCAAGAAACTCACAGGAATCCTTTTCTAAACAAATAGTTTTGATACAATTATAAACGAAGCAGTATTGTTTCAGAGCAACTCACTTCCAAGCAATTTTGTCGTTTATACATATAATCAGAAATATTATATTAAGCTTTTTTATATAGTTTATCTTTAACATATCGTTTAAACTTGTTTATAGAAAGATCTCCTACATTATAAGGAAGTTGATGTAGAAATGTATACATAGCTCTGAAGGCGTTGTTATATTGACTATATATAACTTGAACTTTTACTGCAAATTCTGTTATGTTTTCGTAGTGCTTCATCCGCTGCGTTCTTGAGAACTCTGGCATACTGTCAGAAGACGCCAAACAATTCGACACGGCCCGAGCGGCAGCTATATTCGCTGGAGAGAGGAACGGAGTGCCCATGGATGACCTTAATGATATGACTACTGTTTGCGCCGCTGATAGACGTAAGATCAATTCTTCAATATTTTTATCCTAACTAATACAGACACACGATTTAAGGATCAAGATTTAATGACCCTTAATAATAGCAAACGCTTTGTCTTATGAATCATTTTTGGGCTATTGAAAATGAGTTTATTTTTGGGAAGGCCGTCTTCATCCATTTTGATCTTGAGGTCCTGGAATACTTGTCCAAAGGCTCCCGCCTTTGGGCAAGTATTCCAGGACCAGTGGCAAGTTAACAGATGTGTCTACAAACAATGCCTGATCCAAACATCATACTGATAATAATATTGGCTATGATGAGATGGTTCTAAAGTAACAAGTTGATGAAAAAAGCATTTGAACAGGCCTAAATATAATACATCGTTTCAGATTATTTCGGTAGTTTTTGCTTACACTGCAGTTTTGTTCGAGCAAAATGTATTTTGGTACTTCTGGAATAAGAGTCAAATACTTCTAACTTCTTCTTACTTATGTCATATATTTTATAGTAGTTTTTTTTTATTTACAGAAGAAAGTTGTCCTTGCGATAGAGCTTACAAGTTCCTGAGATGTGTCATGTCAATGGAAATTGAGAAATACGAGACTCCTAAAGAATAAGAATTGATATTGTTTCTGAAGCCATATAAATACCACGACTATTATAAAATGATATAAGCCTCCTTAGTGTTGAATAGATTGTAAATAAATTATATAGATGCATCGTTATTTTGTATTTTTATTTCTGTACGAAGTTAATCTACCACAACGAATTAATAGTTTGCTTACTTGATACTTTGGATTAGGACTGTCATCCGTCCGGTTTTCCCCGGATTTGTCCTAGTTTAGAGGGTGTCTGGGGAGCGTCCGGGCCGGACTTAATTAGTAGTCCGGGTTTAATAATTTAAAGTCTTAGGCCACCCTCGACAGACGCGCTATGCCCAAGCACCTATGTTTAAAGAACCTTTTGATATGTCCAGGTTCTGGGCACTAAAATCAGGGGCTTTCACCGTGTGTTCCTCTGTGGCCGGACCACAGTTTAGTACTCAGATGCTATAGTTCGAAGTAATACCTACCTAAAGTCTACTTTCATCGGAATATATAAATATTTTTAGTACCTCAAGAGATAACTTTTTAATTAACAATTTATGTGGTCCGGCCGCCAGGCAGTGCTCTCTGGTCGCGCCACCTCAAATTAAATATAGTATAATGAACTATTAATAAATCGCAATATCCCGAAAAAAACTACCTAAAGAGTACCTTGCATACGACAAATAAGGTCCAATAAACCCCTTTAGTTAAGGAGTTATTGGTCGTAGGGTGTGTTCCGGCTGGAAGGTATACTCTGCAGCAAGTCAATTTTGCAATATTTAATATTAACTATCCCTAAATCAATTTATTTAATAGTACCCTTTCTCTACTCTTCGTTGATACTTTTTTCTCTCAAGAAACTATTCATTTTGATTTATTAATCTTTAAAGTATGCGGCGCGGCTAGGGAGGATTACTTTCAGCAAATATAACGAAATATGCTTTATTTCTTTATGCCAACGAAAACTGCATAATAAGTACTTTATAAAAAGACCTGGACTTCATCTATAATGATGATTATGAAAATATATATTTGTTTTTCGTATACTTATTGTTTATTTTAAACCAAAATTTTCACTTACTTCGTCAAATAAATTGCTGGTGGTTGTATTTAAGATGGTTGTTAAAACATTAGTGTGTGACCGCTTAAGACGATAATTTTCTCACATGGCTTGTTCTTTGGTAATGTGTGTGGATGCGCCCTCCGTTTTCTAGTGCTAGAGGCTTATGAGGCTTTTGCTTACTTTTTGCTTGAGGATTTTTAATAATTATTTAGCTATATCTATGAAAACGTCTAGAGCGTGCATTAGCGCACATGTTTCACTTTAAATGAAATATGGTAAAGAAAAATTATAATTAAAAAAAAAATAGACATACTGTGATAAAAAAGATGACGAAAAGAAAAATCCCGGAGTTTCTTTCTCCCTTTCTTCTCCGGGTCGTCCACCTAGGTAGCTAGTGAAAGGTTGCAGGTTAGCTAGGGTAGGATTCTCACCGGCGAGGACCGCGTTGTGCCCCTACCCCTGTCCTGTTATCCAGCGCCTGTAGGCCGTGCCAGCGATCACTTCCTCTTATATCCACAAATCTGACTTTGATATCAGTGGCACCTCTGGGTTGTGGTCCTAACCCCATAAAGGTGCCCCCAAGAGTGTTTCAGTTAATTGTATATTTTCTGATTTTTTAAAAATAAATATATTTTTATTGTGATGTTGACAAGTACAAGTGTACGTAAATACCTAAGTGCTGAATAAATTCATTATTTCATTTAATTAACTACCTTCTTAGGTAGATAGGCCTTTTTCAAAATCGTTGTTGGTAATAAAAATAAAAGTTTATAGATGAAGTCCAGGTCTTTTTATAAAGTACTTATTATGCAGTTTTCGTTGGCATAAAGAAATAAAGCAAATTTCGTTATATATGCTGAAAGTAATCCTCCCTAGCCGCGCCACATACTTTAAAGATTAATTAATCAAAATGAATAGTTCATTGATAGAAAAAAGTAATTAATCAAAATGAATAGTTCATTGATAGAAGAGTAGAGAAAAGGTACTATTAAATAAATTGATTTATGGATATTTAATAATAAATATGGCAAAATTGACTTGCTGCAGAGTGTATACTCTACGGACCACCCCCTACGACCAATAACTCCTTGACTAAAGGGGTTTATTGGACCATATTTGTCGTATGCAAGGTACTCTTTAGGTAGTTTTTTTTTGGGATATTGATTTATTAATAGTTCATTATACTCTATTTAATTTGAGGTGGCGCGGCCAGAGAGCACTGCCTGGCGGCCGGACCACATAAATTGTTAATTAAAAAGTTATCTCTTGAGGTACTAAAAATATATATATATTCCGATGAAAGTAGACTTTAGGTAGGTATTGTTTCGAACTATAGCTTCTGAGTACTTAACTGTGGTCCGGCCACAGAGGAACACACGCTTTCACCCGTCTTGTCTTGGTTGCCAAATTTTGGAGATGGCAAACCTACTTTAGGTGCTTTCGTGGATAGATGTTGGTTACTCAATCACCCCAGATTGGTACGAAAATTGGTACAAACTGAAAAAATATGTTCTTTTTCCGTCTGTACCAATTTATCTTACGAACACCGGAATATTCCGGAACCGATGCTCGTCAGATGGAAAAATAAATAATCAAGTAATGCCTCAGCCAAAACTAGTGTTTCTACGTGATTGATTAACTATATCCTCTTATATTAAACTAGCACTTGTATAAGATAGTTGAAAATACAAAATGTTAATAGTCAAAACATATTTGTACCTACTTATTAATATAGTAGCTGTATGTGCCCGGCGTTGCCGTCAAATTTTCCGATTTCATTGATGAAGAATATTTTTTATTGAAATTTCATTACTTATAGAAATATGGAATACTAGTACAATTTTAAAATAAATAAATTGAACGATGACAAACAAGAAAAGGAATATCAACAATTTTTTTTTTACATTTCTAGCCGAGTTTTGCTGTCTACTAAAATTCTTGTTAACCCCTCGTGCTAAGCTAAAATGCTTGTGTTAAGAGTGGGTTCACGTCGGTAGTGCAATGGGTGGGATTCGAACCGGCAACCTCAAGATCACAAGTCCGACGCCCTAGCCTTTGGGCTAAGGCCGATTAAATTATTGAAAAATAAACAAAATTAAATATCCAACACTTTATTAAATACTAACAGGGACTAGCATTATACTTACATCTATCAGATCTTTGTGTACACACATGAGAAGTGCAACTATATGATAAATTACGACTTAATACCGAATAAGTTTTGGAAGAAGGCACCGATGCCATTGAGGGCTGCGTTAGAGTTACTGCCAGATACAGTTGTGGTGTCAGCACCGGTGGGAGCTAGACCAGGACCCGTTGGAGAGTCACTGAAAAAGATTTACACAGTTACATTATATGTATACATACAGAAATAGTCACAAATCACAAAGTTTTAACATTCAGCTTCAGGTATTGTAGTATTTCATATTGTTGAGGTGTTTTTTTTAAAGACGGACTTGTGTAGTTTTCCACATGGCTTTTTCTTCTTAGGCGAGCAGATATCTAGGCTTATAAATTGGTGTAAAAACTACAAACTAAGCAGCCTGCGCAAGAGGGCGTCCCATGTGGGACTTGGACCGTTTTGCGATAGAGCATTGCCAGTCAGTATACGAAGTGTGGTGCTCGACTGTATAACATTTTCTCTCCTCAAATTTTATAAGCATGCAGTTTTTAAGAGGTATGGAGCTTGTCAATAAATCGATAAGTCAAACTGTTTCAGTATTAGTTTCAGAAAGAAATACATTCATTATTTACGAAAATACGACATTTTCATCATCTTTTTGGGTTCACTACGAATTACAGTTTTTTTTATTCCTGACCAGTCAAATTAGGGGTCATTTGCCTGGTCCAAAATAAAAATAAACATCCACCAGATGTTTTTTTGGCATAGGGTACAAATACAAGGACAGCTACACAGCCACTTCGATAGATATATACAGCGTTATCCACTCTTATCCTGGCACCCTTTCTTACTCATGGTATTCTGTAAGTTGGAGGTTCTTCCCCAGTCCAGAAGCTCATAGAGCGTACTAGCTTTCATTTGTTTTGAAAATAAACTTATGAATAATGTTATAAAGAAATCTGGCAAAAATTATATTTTCACCTCTGCTAGTTTTATCTGAGGATTTATAAATAAGCACTTAATATACAACTTTTGCGCTATAGGGATGTCCTAAAGTGTCACCTTACCGCGGGTGCAGAAGGGTACGAAGGACTTGCGCAACAGAGGAAATTGGCGCAACTCTGTTAAAACGCACATGTAATATTTAATGCAAAACGTCATCATATAAAAAGCCGTCCCGAATCTTCCTATACCTATAGTTTCAAAGGTCAGCAACAGTGTCCGTCATGCAATCTAATATTCAAAAGTAAATTTGGATTTACTAGCCACCCGAGATCTCGTATTTATACTTAGCCAGGTTAGCCGTAGACAGAGACACGTAATGGAGGATATCATCATATTGTAAAATTAAAAGTAGCTAATTTAAAGTAAAGCTACCTTATAAAATACTACTATTCTAAATCTATTCTACTTGGCAGAGTTCCTAAAATGCTGGCAGCATTACCTTGTTGAATGGCAATGCTTACCTGCTGTGTAAAGTAAAAACCAGTTCATATTGTACTTACTCTCTCTGACAGTTGTACATAGAGTTAACCTTCTTGACGTCACCACGGCTGAGACCCTCTCTTTGCCCCAACTTCACGCCTCCAATCTATAACAAATATAGACGAAAGTTACCTTTTTTCTATAATAAGTACTAGTCAAAATACTATCAGTATTTTAAGATTTGATTTTTTGAGGGATTGTCATTGAGCAATTAAAGCGCGTATTGTTGGTCCCAATTTTCGTAACATAACATCGGACAATCGGACAACAGCAATTATCTATGTTGGTATCATATTGCAGTGTCTACCAGAGTGGTGATAATGTCGAAAATCCACCTCAAACGGAAGCCCCGTTTGTTTTGAACAAGGTGAGTAAATGAAGACTTAAATATAGTTTTATTGCAAAAATTGTCTATTAATTTCGTGACGCTACTTGAATACAATAAAAATTGCACCTCTGTTTCATCCCCTTTATTATCATCACTATCATCGCTGGTATAACATCTACTACTGAACGTGAAGGTTTTGTCAAAGACAGTACGCTCGGCAGGCGAGTTTGTCCATCCCATTAGGGAGTGAATTTGCGAAGACCTTCTTTAGCCGATAACGGTTGCCTTTTATACGAGTATATACAAAAGAAAAAAAGATATATTTACCTTTGGCTCAATAGTTTTTTGGTTGTTTTTGGAGAAGGCATATTCAGAGTAGTGCATAACGCTGTTGTAGTCGTAAGGCACGCCGAAATCGTTTGTGTATTTCGCTTCTGCCTTCTTAAAGTTGTTCTCGGTTCCTGCGAAATGTTACTTTATTGATTGGTTCTAACCAGTATTAGAACTCTGACTGACTACGTCCTTTGCCTATAATACATATATATATAGCGATGTGAGTAACACTTTAAGTTGCTAATCTGTGTGTATGTTAAAAACCAATAGAATCACTTCATTATTGATATGGAGCAATTCTATGGTAAACATTCCAAAAATTATGATGTGCCACCACAATCAGACGTCATTTTTTTAATTTAAAAGCGTTCACGATCTTATAAAATATACCAATAATATCACAACTCTAAGCCATTTTTTTCTTAAGTTATTAGTTAAAACTCATCCCTGCTTCTCCAAGAAGTCGACAATATCAATTTTGACTGTTCGAATAATTCCAGAAAGCTATCGTTACCAGGCCTGATGTTATTATAGCGGATGTAGACGTGGTTGTCTCGTTCATGACGGCTCTGCTCATGCATAAAGCCTATAGCGTGAAGAAGCTCGTGGATCACGGTGCCTTTCTTGGTGACGCAGCCTGGGGACTGCAGGTTCACTTCCTGACGACCACCTAGAAGAAGAAAGGTGAAGGTGTAGAAAGATTTAAATATAACCTATAAATAATTAAATATAACCTTTAATTTTCCTTTTCTGCAAATATGGGTCATTAAAGCCGGCATGGAGATGACAAGCAAAATCACCTTTTAAATATTTGCCGGGGTAAAATCCATTACGCATACATGCTCACGCGGGGATCACAAATTTTGTAATCCCCGCGTCAGCGAGAAGTATGTTGAACTCACCCTCCCAAAATAATAGGCGACGCGCTAGTCGCGCCCGAGCCTGAGCAACGGTCTCGGCCTTCGGCAAGCAAAATCACATGTCGTGAGACATTTATGGGGGACATGTGAAGTTTGGGACAAATATAAAAAAGTACTAAGATGTCACATATCAATCCTAAAAGTTATCCTTATTCAATTAAAATGCGCTACCGGCTCTTTCTCTGAATTTTTTTTTTTTTTTTTATTATTTTCTTGATTGCGTTTGACCCTAGTCTTGCCCGATGGTAAACACAGACAGGGTCCTAGATGGAACACGCAATTCAAGTGACACCCTTTCGGGCTCTGGCTCTCACATACTCACTACGAAACACAGTAAAACTGTTTGGCGCAGGCCTTACATGTGAGGGTGGTTGCTAGCCAGGCGGATAATTAAATCCTACCATCAAGCGTGCTGGGTTTTGTCGACTTTTACGCCACGCGTTTTTTCCCAACGTGCGGGGAGGAAGTATTTTATTCTTAGCCGTCCTCCCACGGACAAAAAACCCCACGGAAAAAATTGTTAAGGGACAAGCGTAAACGAAAATCATAGCATAATAAATCAAAAAAGGACTAAAAGAAAAAATATATTTGACCATAGTCAACTAGTCTGTATTTTTTATGACGCTGTTTCAATAACGTAATCAGAGATCAATTCAAAGTTTTTTTGAAAAAACATAACCTATTATATGCTAGCTTTTTAAGGTCAAAAGTGTCAAATCATTAATACTTTTTAAGTATTCTTAATACAAACATATGGGCTTCTAAAATACTTCTTTTTTTTTTACAAGTAAACTATCAACTAACCTATCATCCCAACGCTGGACCAGCAACCAGTATTCTTGCTTTGAATGGTAATGTAGTCTTTCTGTCCATTGTAAGGAACGAAGCGAAGACACGTGTAGCGGTGGTAGTCTGCTATTGCTTTCATGATGGTATCGCGTTGCTCTTGATCTGAAATGTATATATTGTTTTATTGATTAATTGTCGTCATCATCATTATCAGCACGTATAACGTCTACTTCTGATAATGGGTGTCCTCCTGAGGGAGGGCCATCGTCATCATCGTCATCATTATAGATAATATAAGCTATACATGAGGTTGTGCAATAAAAAACACTTTAAATTCAAAGTTTTAAATAGATACTCTCATATCTGTACCAACTTCTTGGTTCTTAAAGATTGGAAAAGTATTATGAACTAATTCTAAACATTCATAAATGTTCATTGTACTCACTAAAATATCCTTCAATGACATAAGGAATATGTCCCTTCGGCCATCGGAAGCTTTCCTCCTTGATGCCATTTCTTCCAGTCCTTGGAGGCATTAGAATATCTCCTTCCGCGTAGTTTCCAACCTCCTCTGGATTCATGGGGGAGTCCTCATTCCAAGCTTGTAGCGCATCACCTGAAATAATTGAAACACGCCTTCATCAACTAATCACAGTTTTGTTTTTCGGAGGTCCAAATATAGTCAGCCATGTAGCTTTTGCTACTTTACTAGGCAGAAAGGTTAGGTTAGGTTAGACATGACATGTTCCAGCCCTTTCCAGCCTAATTAAGTAATTAGTAATTAGTAGTACCACACTTTCGAAGTTCTTAAGATCGAGATTGCGTACATTAGAAATAAATTAATTAAATGCAACAAACTTTCAGACTCGCGTAAATCAGTATTATGTAAGTACCTACTTCATAAATTCCGTTGCTTTACATTTCAATAAAACAACAATACACCTTTGCTTAATCCTTTTCGTTAAAAATCATGAAAAGGTTTTTAATTGTTATAGCACACAAAATACAACAAAATGATTGCAATGCTCTTAGTTTGTAAGAAGGTAGCATTTAGATCAGTGATTCTCAAAGTGGTCCAGGTGGACCCCAAGGTACATTCGGCTGGGGTCTACGTAGCCGTAAAAAAATAATAAGGTCACAAGTTGTAAGTGTATGAAAGATATGAAGCAGCATTGGGGTCTGCTGAAACCACTAAATGAATAAAGGGGTATACGAGAAAAAAAATTTGGGAGCTCCTGATTTAGATGAATCATGACTGTTCTAAACAACCACGGATAGAAACATCTTAATTCAGTGTTTACTATAGTCTCTTTATTAAATAAAGCTGAAAACCAATATTTGTTTTCTCAATAGCGCTATAAATCATTTTTATTTACATTGTGATACATTTATTATAATGTTATTACAATTATAATTAATGATTCGCCAAAAACTTATTCATTCACACCTTAACCGGAAAACATTCGTATTTATATGTCAAAGTATTATCTAATCTAATAATAAATAAACTTAATCGCGCAGGAAAACGTTTAAAATAAATATTGACAGCGTATAAATATATTAAGTTGGATATTATATTGTTTTCCGTTTTATATAAAAACAAAATAAAAAAGTGTATGGGTTGAATGGGTTAAATAACCTTCCGATAATCTCTTAGAGCTAAAGTCCGAGAGGCCCGTGAACTGTAATTTAGAGCGACAGTTGCACAAAACACCCCTACAAATCTAAAAGTCGTAATTGCTCAAAATTCCCGCCAGCGACCGCCCTGAGCCGAGATCGAAGTCCCACAGGAGGCGCTATCTTGCGCAGGTTGCTTGGTTTGTAGTTTTTATACCGTTTATTAAGACCACTGCTCACATTTATGCCCGGTGGTATAGCAAGACCCTTGTGGCTAACTAGGTACCTACACAATATAGGTCCGTCCGCAAAAAAATAAGTTAAAGGATCAATCATTTTGAACTGATGGAGACAATAAATAGGACAATGACTATATTATACACCTCCCAAACGATTTTGGTCACTGCAAAAACAGATGCACTCTCTATTCCTTTATTCTCAAAATCCGATGGGACGGTAATAACGTCGGAGAGTCGGACTTCGGATATGAGATATCAGGCACAGGACTAACAGTTTAACGTGTTCACGGGGGCACGGATGAAACACCACTAACTTCCTGACTTCATCTTAGATTTTTCGTGAGAGACAATTTCTAGTGACACAATTGTTTGCCCGATCTGAGAATCGAACCCATAATCTCGCAAGTTAGGGTCTAACATATTATCGCGAGCCCTACGCATACTATGTTAGGCCTATATAGATCAGACTTATATTATAAACGCGAACGTTTGTAAGTATGGATGGATGGATAGATTTGATGGATGTTTGTTTACTCTTTAACGCCAAAACTACTGAACGCAATTGGCTGAAATTTTGCAACGGGATGGGTTGTACAAAAGATCACGCTCCGACCGTAAAACCGCGGGGCGCAGCTTCTTTATAATAAACTTTACCTATTTCCCCAAAAATTTTAAGTATTTCACAATTAAAACTAGTTATAGATAGACAAACAACGAGGTGACAAAATAATTATGTTAATGTGCAGCGTAAGTACTAGGATATCATAAAATTAAGGAAGTGTGGTGTTGCAAGTTTATTTTATTATCGGATGAGGATGACACGCTTCATGTCGCTTATCGTTAACATGACAGCCATCAGACCTCAATTGATCAACTTAGCGTTGGTTATTCATATTTCTTGTAGTAATTTACGCAACAAGTGTTTACGGAAATTTCATGTTTTTTATATTTGCTTTGAAAATTCTTTACCTTTACCTTTTTTCCGGGGGTGAATTCATTATTCTCACACTTAGCATCACCGCGTGGAGGAATATCTAGCCCTTTCCTTCGGCATTGGCATTCTAATACTGCATGAGGAGAGGCGGACCCGCACCCTGGAGGTTTTAGTAGGTAGGCCTACCAAAACCACTAGGGTACCAGTCCGCCGGTCAGTGAGGGCATTATGTTGGTAATGTTTGTACGCACAATGCACTGTTCTGATGTTCACCAGCGGTGCCTGCGATAAATACTAAACTATCCTTAACTAACTTAGCTCCTAAAATCATTTTTAAATGTATATTAAGAATTGTGTGGTGGTTTATTAATTTATAAATGTATGTTATGAAAAGATAACTAAATCCGGGTACACGGGGTTCTCTATTAAAAAGTTTTCCTGCTAGAATATGATTGCTATTTTATTTTTCTTCGGTATCTTCTGTAGTTTTTTTTTTTACAGATTTCTTACTTAATCCTTCACTTCCACATTATTTTATTTTCTCATATTAAATGAGTAAGTTGTAGGTCGATATATTTTGCAAATTCCTACATAAAAACAACCCAACAGATTCGAGAACATTGAAAAAAAGGAAATGAAATTGGATACTTTCTTTAACATCATTACATAGGTACACCGAAAAATTGTAGAGCTTTTTATGCTCTCTGGATCTACTAAACCGATTTTAAAAATTCTTTTACCAATAGAAAGCCACGTCATTTGTGAGTGTCGTATGCTATAGTTTAAGTAAAAGCTTCCAAAAGAACGCGGTCCACACGGGACAGCGAGTATTTGTATAAAAATCAATAGAACAGCATATGAAGTAATTAAACCCATCTCATGATCACGTCTTCAAAAAATTTATACGGGTTCATTCAGTCAGTTTTTTAAATGATACTTGATGGAAAATTAATAACGCCCAAATCTTTCAATATTAATTATACGAAAAATTCAACTCCAAAAACAGAATAATAGGAATACATCGACGCTTATTTTATTATTCTGCAGAGCTGTTTGTATAATTTTTAAGTTACTGATTTATCATTTTTTATTTTTTATTTCAATTTAATTTTTATCTTTGTTTAGTCTTTCGTGTTTACACTGTCTACATTTTTGATTGCATAAAAATGACAAGTGGAAGTGCGGAGTCTCCTAATACTCCTAATGATTCCTTGCTTAAAATGTGATCTCCAATAATTATGTATCGAAATGCCTATTGTAATTGAAATAAACGTTTTTTTTTTTTATTTTTTTTTTTTACATCACTATAATTCTCTATGATGTTCATTTATAAGACAAAGCTTATTTTAGATTTATACGACGATTTTGAGCCCCACCTTTATGACTCTGCATGTCGTCGGTCGGTGGGATCGAGTAAATCCCTTTTTACCTATTCATGAGCCTGTGATTTTCGCATAAAATACATGTACACGCTATAAGTTTTCTATGACATTTTTAGTGATTCACTAAATATTTAATTTGAAACACAAAAGTTGATAAAAACTCCTGTTTTTACACTAAGTAATCAGAGTATTTTTTTAACGGTTTTATTTAGCTTGACTTGTTACCTATATATTCCGAACACTTTTTTTTACAGATCACACTAATTACTCAGTATTTTTTTTTGTTAGTACAATCGATCTTTATAACTATATACTTACTAGCTTCTATACTATACTAGCATATATGCGGTTTCACCCGCGTAACTCATGTTCCCGTAAGAACTTCATAATTAAATATAACCTATAGACTTTCTCGGCAAATGAGCTATCTAACACTGAAATAATTTTTCAAATCGGTCAAGAAGTTCTTGAGTTGTGTGCGTTGAAGCAAACAAAATAACTATTCAGCTTTATATATTATTCTAATATAATATTAAGTATAGATTTAAAAGCATTAAAAATATAATAGATTAAAATGCCTTCGACCCGTGTTACTTTGCTAACAAGAGGTTGCACGAACATACCTATGCCCGTTCGTGCAACGTCTTGTATTGCAAGGAACTAAAGCTCATTTTGTAATGTACTTTTATCATTGAGTGAAACTTTTTATATGAGAAAACCTTTTCATAGTAAGTAATATTGATGGCAAAGCAAATCGGCCTGCATAATGGAAGTGAACACAATTAACAAAGATTAAAAAATCACGGATTCATTGTGAGTTGGAGGCATGTCGCAAAAATTCTAAAGAGACTTTATCTAGGCATAAAATCATAAAAAGCTGAACTGTACTGTAGTAGTAATTTATATCACCCTTTATTTTATTCCGATTTAGATTTAAACATAACCATATTCTATTTAACCTAAAAATATTAATAATATAGTATGTATTCTCCTGATTTGAAGTTAATATAATTTAAAGTTTTTCAACCAATTTTATTTAATTTGACTCGTTCATGCACATAACAACAATCTTTATTGGAATATGCAATTTCGAAAAAGTCACAGCTTATATTCCGCCTTGTTTATTAAAGTGCCCTCTTCGTAACTGGTAATTTATATTTATAAATTAACTTACCGCTTTCATTCGACGGAAATCCATAAGCTTCAGGTCCCAAGTTCGATATATCTATCGTGTCACTATCCTCAACTCTGCTTTCTTCTAAATCGTTATATATTTGGAAAAAGCCATACCCGGGTAACGCATTATTATTATGTACTAAAACTAATAGACAAATCACAAAGCCTTTTAGCGTATTCATTTTGACTAAAATATACAATAAATGTATTTCTACTTCTTATTTAATGAAAACTCTTTTCTTATTTTTATTTATTTGTACTTTAATTATGTTTAATTGAGTACCAGGCGATCAGAATACGTAAAGAGGTATGTGAAGCAAATTAGTGAGGTGCGCGTTTTTATAAAGCTGTCGCGAGCCTGACATAGGGTAAACACACCAAGACAGTGTACGTTACTTCCTGATAAAGAATATTTTGGCGAAAATGTAAACTAATCGATAAGGGAAACCTTGCGCATTTGATTTATATACATATATACATTTCCTATATTTTAGTTGTTATGGAAATTTTTAATTCTAATATTTCCTAGAATAGTAATTCTTCTTACTTTGTTTTGACCATGATGCGTTATCTTAAATGTTTATTGTTTCGTAAGAGTGTTTACGTGTTTATTATGCGATTCCGTTAATTGTTTGATTGTATATTATAAATAGTTTAATTCATGCGCTCATGTGATTTCTAAATAATTGTTTATGTTTTAATGTAATGGATACTTACTTTTGTTTTTATTTCAGGAGTATTTATTTATTAAAATATTTATATATTTAGGTATAGCATTAGACGATAGTAAAAACTTAAAATTGATTTCCGCTAAAATCATTTGACATGGCATTTCTTTAACCAAATAGAATTACCCCCTGCTGTTATAGCTTATATACAGATTTTGATAATTCTGTCACCATTAGAAATGTAGCATTTTAATGGTGACAGAGTTATGAAAATCCTTGAGCAACATAGGCTATATTTAATTATGAATTACGCGAATGAATCCACGCGCAGGAAGCTAGCGTATCATAATTCAGAAGCGGCTATTTATATAGAAAGTAAAATATTAATTACAGAATAGGCACAGAACCCATAAATTAAAAAAATGATACTTTCAAATCCGTTAAAATTACCATAATATATAGATATCATATAATTATAATAACAATACGTTCAAATCACCCACCAACTACTAAACCACATCTTCCCTAATTATAGGTCTTGCATGGGTGTGTTTTTTTTTTTTTTTTGAAAACTCCTTTTGGTTACCACAACGCAACGGGCTGCACCGAGTTGATGTGTTGTCGCCGTTAAAACCCCACGGTGTTCTTCACGGGATTCATTTGCGCATTCTCCGCAATCTGGACGCGTGCTAACCTGCTTATTCAGTAGTTCGCCTTGTTTTAGAGATAACCTTTTCCTCATCTAGATTCTCCTTCTTTCTCCTCATATAAGATACGCGCCAGCACACACGGCATCTTGAACCTATTCTGGATGGCCAGCAGACTGACCAAAGTCGGCTGGCCGCAGACGACTCCTTATGACCACTGACCAGACCATGAATTTCGTCATTTCTCTCTGTTTTATTTCTATCAATATGAGAGGGCTTTAGCTTCAAGCTCCCAAGGCGTACGGAATACGGCAAGGAGGCTCACTGCCTCGAAGGAGTAGATCTGAATATCAGGTATTTCATTGCATTTCAAACTTTTTCCTTTAATACCCATTAAAAACTTTACTGGTTTCGGTGGACCCCCTGTTGCTCTATTTCTATTATATTATACACTAACAACTTGTGTACCTGGACTACTTTGGGAATCACTCATCTTTTCTAATATTATAAAGAGGATTTCTTTGCTTGTTTATTTGCATTCAACAAGTGAAGAAACTGCTAGACCGATTTCACAGATTCTTTCACCATTAGAAGGATATGGATAACTTAGATCCAGTAGCAACATAGTAATTTTAAATTTTTAACATTTAACGATGAAGTTCCCACGGAAACACTCATCAGAAGCTATAACAATCTTTAGTAGCTGTACCTAGTTTTTAAGCTTTGACAAGATTTCTGCCCTCGTAGACCCGAAGTCCGAGAGGCCCGCGAACTGTAAAGCAGAGCGACAGTTGCACAAAACTCCCCTAAAATGCTAAAAGACATAATCCCTCAATCTCATCGCCAGCGACCGCCCTGAGCCGAGGTCCAAGCCCCACAGGGGGCGCCGTCTTGCGCAGGTTGCTTAGTTTGTAGTTTTTAAACCATTTATTAAGGCTGGAGCTCTGCTCGCCTTTATGTCCGGTGAAGTAACAAAAGCCCCGTATGGCCATCCGAAAAATAATGACAAGATTTCCTAAGAAATTAGCCAAATTGTAAAAATATTATTATTCTTCATTAGGATGAGACGCTCGAGAAACGTGCACGCAATGTGAGAGACTGGGCGTTCACGTTAGAACGTATGACATGCGCAAAGCGATGCGGCGCTAAGTGATGTTGCTTCGGGTGACGTTACTTCGTTGCATTACTTTTGTGATGTACCCAGTAGTTTTGTCAAACTTATTACATTACACACTTACGTTACGCGTGATGTGTGTACCGCATAAGATTCAACTAGCACTTCTTCTAACTAACATATAATAGATTTTCCGTCACACTTAGAACTAGGAAACCAGCTTCTCTCTCGCACTCAAATATCACCAACCAATTTCTGGCGTGAATGCGACCGTATTAAGGTGATTTTCCACCAGAATGGCTTGGCGAGGAGAGAATTGAAATTTGTATGGCAAATTTTCAATCTCCTCCCAGCGCATCTTTGGTGGAAACAGTGTGGATTGACGAGAATATGCGAAGCGTGAATTGAAATATTTGTTTGTAAATTGTGAATGCCAACTAAATAATAAAAGAAACTGGACCAAAACTTCTTGGACATGCCCATCTGAGTATGTTACGCAGGATAGTCTCGATGAGGCCGCGCTGAAACCGGCAGTAGAATAACCCCACTGAGTTTGTTTCGCCGGATCTTCTCAGTTGGGGCACCCACCGGATCAGTATTTGATCCGGTGGTAGCACTAAAGCGCGTTCGTCGAGATACTTATGGTCCATCTAAATAATAACATACTCAAAGGACAGAACTTAGATTTAATCATAGATATAAAACAATATTGTATTTTCATACCTGACAGCTTTTAGGCTAAAGCTATATAAACTATTATTATAAGTAGCAATAACCAAATAAAACTAGTTAATTTAACACAGTAAATCATAAATAAGCCAAAATATGTTTTGACTATTTACCTGTAATAGGTTTACGTGAATAAAAACTTTTATTTTTTTATTTATCTGAAATCAAATTAATTAATCGAGTAAACCCGTTCCGGTGATATTACGCGTAATGCATTACTCACAATGTCCCGTCTAAATCAGTCCAGCCGTTACTGACGTTAGACGGAAAAATAAGACAACGTTTTTGTTTTTGTTATTAGTATCATACGAACAAAATACATGTTTTTTTTCATTCGTAGTTAGTACTTACCCTATACATCCAAATGCAATAGCAAAAACCTGTTATTTTTCTATTACAGACACTTCAATTTTATTTATTTGTAGGTATAGATTGTAGTAATGTTTGTTGTAGTTCCGATTGTTATAACATCATCTACAATAATCGTTTATCAAGGAACGGGCAGCAGCGTTTCCTTGTGTGGTACAACATAATACTGCGGTCACCAATCCGCCTGCCAAGCGTGGTGACTATGGCAAATACCCTCCCTCGGGAGGAAGCCCATGTTCAGCAGTGGATGTTATACGGGCTGATGATGATGATGATGTTTGTTGTTGTTGAAGTAGAATGTTTTATATTTTGAACGCAACAGCAGCCTACCCACGGAAGCGATTTAAGTTGTCATGAAGACAAATCAACATTGCCTCTAAACCGAACGCAGCAGTCGGTTACATTTTATTAATTTCCTTTTGTGTTCACTTTATCTTTCATTAAAACCAGTAGGTATATTATTATAACACCTATCTTTCATTTTACTTCAAGATCCAAACAATTGTGTTTGTGCGTCAGAGGACTTATGGGCCTGGAACTAAACATTTTACTTATAATAGAGGATACGATTAAGAACGACCTTCACCGATCTGTTTATTGGATGAAAAGTTTTTTATTTCAAATCGAATATATAAAATAATATAACGCGGGTGGTTTGCCGAAGAGAAATTGGCTTTAAAAAAAATGCAAATTCTAGGCAACCCACCCGCATTATATTATTGAAGTCATTGAAATTGATAAAAAATATTTTTCATCCAGTAAACAGATCGGTGAAGGACCAGGAGGTAGAAAGAAGGACGTTCTTAAACGAATCTTAGACTATTCGTAGGCCGAACGGTGGTCACATTTATTTGCCATAAACCTAAATGATTATGGGTATTACCTAGCCATGGCCATGGTTATAACAGTACATCTTTACTGTCTCATCACGCTATGAGTTTGGTAAAGTACCTATATATACCTACGCTGTACATTATACTGAATCACCTGCGGAAACAAAAGACAATCGACGCCCACTTCACTTCGTACGATTCCGTTTCTCGCGCTGACCTCCCATTTATCGTGAATACTGTCGATTCCGGATAAAATATAAATTACATTTATTACTTAATAATGTTACATAAATTGTTGTAGGTACATCTTCCTTGGCCTTAGTTTTGGTATGTTCAACCTCCAGTTTTGGATACTGAGGGCTAAAATTGCCGTTTATTAACATAATGATGCCGAATTGTGTAATGTTTAATTAATTTAATTAAAGTTAAACGTTCCCAACGTTTAACTTCAAGACATTTTACTACTTTTTTACATTTTTTCTTTTCATGTTTGTCTGATCTGTATTAACTTAATGAAAAGGCAATTGCTTCATTGTAAACGCACTCATATGACGCCATATATTTGAATTTAGTGTTTGCCGCGCTATCTGAATTAATACTTACCAGAAAAAATACTTTCACTGGGGCAGCATGTAACGTAATTCGTTATACCTGCACATTTTAACTTCTTAAGGGTGAAAGAAAATTTTATAATGGAATCCATTTTAAAATTTTCTTTCATACTGAACAACGTAAGTACTGCATCTATTTAATGGATGCAGTACGTTGTTCATGACTTTAACGTGTGTACCACATAGAACATAGGTTATTAAGTAACGATCCATGATCTTTTTTAACGATTTTAAATAAATTTTGTAGAAAATACCGCATTGGTATTTTTTACTGTATCTGGAATACTGTATTGTGAGTGAACTCGCTCATACACTACATACGTCAACCAATAACGGGTCCGTACGATGGATTGCTATGTGTACTCGCCCTAACACTTACAAACAAACACCCATACAAAAATCTACATTTTTCTTTAATATATTTGCTCAGATATGTTTACTTACCTTACGTCATATTAGGAAACAAGGCATTAAGATGCCCAATTATATAGTTCGTTGACACGACAAGGCCCCGCTATCTAAGCGGAAGGATTTCTCGCGACAAAACCGCGGCATTCAGGAAACATTGTCGTTTCCATAATTATAAATAACATGACAACGTATCAAAACATGTTTGAGTCATCACTGTTTGAAATTTGATATAGAACAGCGTTCCTCAATTGGTGAACCGTGACCCGGTACTGGGTCGTGAAAATTTAACTCAGGGTTACAGTATAATCTGATTCTTTAAATGTTACGAGGCAAGGCCATTGAGCGGGGGCCTTAAAAAAAGAGATCCCAATATGGATTTCGGAAAAAATCTTTTAAATTAAACCGAGTAAACAACATTACTTTTCATTTTGATCTCTGTTTTAACTTTACCTTACAGTGTTTTATAGACACATGATAATAAAAATATTCATTCTATTTCAAATATAATTTAGGGCCTCCACTCCTGTATTGCCCCGAGGCCTTCCGACCATGGTACCTACTATGTGATACGTCAATTGTTGCACAGGTCAAATAAATATGATTATCTTGTCGTCACGATTAGCGAATATGTTAGATTTTAGCTGATATACCTTGCTATTGCAAGGTAAATCAGCTAAAATCTAACATATTTTGAAAGCATGGTTTTTCCTTGTTATTTTTTAAAGTTCAAGTACAAAATCACGTTCTATATCGTTACATGTATCTATTATCGTTCCTAATTTAAAAGTAGGTTAGGTCAGCTTATTACTGCACCCGGGGGGCCGGATTGCTTCGTGCGTACCCGGGCCCCGCCAACGGCGGATCGAAGGAGTGTCCGGGGGGTTTTAGTGGTGTAGTGTTCTCTATTCGTGGTATTAGGAGCACACCACGCTATGGAGAGGGCGAGTACCACATATCCCAACGCTAGCGCGGTGTTAAAAAAAAAGGTTATTACTGCACCACGTGGTTATAAAACTCTTAGTCTTCCCGATTTCGGCCACAGTGGCAAAACTCTAAAGAGATTGGCCAGCTGCGCCAGTACACTATATCTATTAATTTACTCTCAAAATCCATTCAAATTTTACTGACAAGACCGGGAAAAGATCATGTGCAAGATTGACAGCTTAACAGGCACTTTGTAAAAATGGTGAAACACCATCAAATTACTGACTTCCGGTTGGCACTTATTTTTTCCTTGAGAGAAAATTTCTACTCGAACCGTCCCTAATTCTTGCTTGTTACTGTTGAACATAACCTATAAAAAACCTTATTTGGGCCACATTGAAAATTACCGTGTGAGAGCAAAGCGATGTTTGAGAAACGCCGCTCTTACGTAAAATAATCTTAAATTCTACATTATTCGTATGCTCGTATCATTTATTACCTTTTTGGTATCATTAATTTATTGTTTGTATAGTTCTAAGACTCCTTGTGACCCTGATCTTGATAATGAGTCGAAATATACCTACATCCTATGAATAATATAAACACGAAAATGTATATTGAAGTTTGTTACTCTTTCAAGTAAAAACTACTGAATGGATTTATCTAACATTTTCCACGGGCATAGTTTAAAAACTATATTTACATATAGGCTTAAAAATGTCACTTTACGGTCGAGTAGAGCAGACTAGCACCGAGGGGCTCAGTTATTATAATAATATGATAATATAACCCTATGTTACTGGTCAAGCCTTTATTGTTTCTTTACCGGGCATAAACGTGAGCAGGACTCTAGCCGTATAAAATGATCTGAAAAATACGAACTACGCAACCTGTACAAAGGAGAGACCTCGTCCACGTTCTTTGAGACCCCATTTCAGGCTGCCACTAACGGGATATTCCGAAATGAATATGTATGTTGAGTCCTTTAATCTAAATCAGATTAGAAAACATTTACCTAGTACCTTACAGCATAGTTCCGCAAACTACATATTTTCGTTTTAGGTGCACTTTAAAGGAAAAATCGGTCTTAAACAATAATCGAAACTACAGACCTATTAAACCCGCGTAGCTTTCGTTCCCGTGGGAACTTCGATATAAAATAGAGCCTATCGCCAATCGAGCCTATTCCTCGATAAATAGACTATCTAATACTAAAATATTTTTTCAAGTCTAATAGTTTTTGAGAACAAACAAACACACTCTTCTGCTTTATATATTAGTATAGATCAGTGGTTCCCAACCTTTAAGCGCTGAAAGACCATTTTACAAAATGTTTATCTCGTTACGGACCACCTGTTTTGCGTAATCACCCTAAAATGAACACTATTACAATAACTTCTGTGTGTTAGAAAATCTTATGTTCAGTGAATAAATATTTTGCTGCGTCGCAATATTTTTTGGGCAGCTTCAGGTCCATTTCTAGTGCTTCCAGGGACCACCAGTGGTGCGCGGACCACCGGTTGGGAGCCACTGGTATAGATGAACGAAACAAAAAGCCTTGCTCGTGCACTACGTGATTTACATCTGTGCAAGTATTTCGTCCGTCCGTCCATTTAGATTTATGAGAACACTTTATTCTTTCA
This sequence comes from Nycteola revayana, assembly GCA_947037095.2. Taxonomy (NCBI): domain Eukaryota; kingdom Metazoa; phylum Arthropoda; class Insecta; order Lepidoptera; family Nolidae; genus Nycteola; species Nycteola revayana. The sequence continues at coordinate 15,426,461 of OX344858.2, read as the reverse complement.
AAGGCACACCAAGCACCACGTGCTTGTTGACCAGAGTGCCGTGGCACACACATTGGGGAACACTGCCTTACAGAGAAGGCAAAAAAATAACTTCCATCTATACTAATATTATGAAGAGGTAAAGTTTGTGAGTTTGTGACGTTGTAGTAGCTAATCTCTGGATCTGATGAACCGATTTAAAAAATTCTTTTACCTATGGAAAGCCACGTCATTTGTAAGTGTACTAATAGGCTATATTTTAAGTTAAAGTTTCCACGGGAACAGGATCTACGCGGGTAAAACTGCGCACTTCAGCTAGTTTCAAATAAATTGTAATGTTTAACATATTATTGTATTTTATATTTAACTGGAAAATGTTTCCTGTCTATAGTTAGAAACATTTTAGAAAATACCGCAGCGCGACATTGAGATTTTTGACATTAACGCAGCTGGAGATTACCTGAGTAATGGCCACGAATTCTGCAGACCACATGAATCATCTCGAATAATTACCTCTTCTGACTATATTTAAGTGTGAAATATGATTTTCCTTTTGTATTGAATAAAAATATCTATGATAGCATATGTTATTTGTATTTTTAAAACAACTTCCGCAGCGTAGCGGTATTTCGCTCGCTTTAAATCTCGGAGGTCGTGGTTTCGATCCCCGCGCCGAACTAGAAATAACATATCTTCTTTCCGGGTCTGGTTGGTTGCGGGACTACCCTCCGTGCCTCGCAAAACACGTGGTCCCGATTGTTATAACATCATCAATGATAATGGTAGGTATATCAAGCAACGGGCAGCAGCGTTTCCTTGTGTATACATAATACTGCGGTCACCAACCGGCCTTCTAAGCGTGATGACTATGGCAAAATCCCTCCCTCGGGAGGAGGTCCATGTTCAGCAGTGGACGTTGTACGGGCTCATGATGATGATGAAGTAAAAACTTCAAGTAAAAGCATCTTAGTTATTTGTTATATTTATATTTATAATAGACAATTTATTTAAAATGATAAGTTTGTACCTACAAAAGATTTTAATATGCTAGCTGACTCATATCTTTCCTCAGTTATTCATGGAACATTGTTAGAAGCCTAAATATTTAATAATTTCAGATCTTAAAACTGACAAATCCGATATTTTTTTATGGCTGTGATCGCAGAAAATGTTTTCTCGGAAATTCGGCATGGTCGCAACATAGTTAAGCAGAAAGTTTTTAGTTTTGTTTGTAACGATTAAACTCAAAAAACTATAGGTGCAATTTTAAAAATCTCAACTAATTACCCGTATTTTACTAGACTCCGCTACGTTCGTGGCGTAATTTTTTATAACATGTGTTCCATCCAACTTATTAATGATGCCTTGCAAAAGATCTGAAAAAGTGGCGAGTAGTTGTTGCGTGAAAGAGTAACAAACATCCATACGAACTTATGCGTTAATATTATTAGGTAGTAGGATGAGTTAACTCTTTCAGGAAGGGGTTCCAGGAAGAGCCAAGGCTGGCTACCGTGGCGGTTTTAAGTTACATAGGTAGTCTTCCTCCACTGAAAATGTAAATCCTAGCCAAGCGCGGTGGTATGTCGACGACCGACGGCCATTAAGAGATTAAAAAAAAAGAAACTGTCTCTTTCTGCCCTTTTAGGGTTTTAGTTTTGGACAAGAAATATGCCTAAGAACATACTTGTCTAGAGGTATGGTTGGTAGGACACAGAGCCAGGATCAAGTGAAGGATTCCCACATGTCCCCATCGTCTCTCTTTACAGACGCTGGGAAGTCTTGAAAATATTTTCATCACGTAAATTATTTTTTGCAAAAATTATGAAGTTAGCTATTTTTGGCTATACCACCGTGCTAATCCTAAAGACTGTAACTCGACTTAAGAGTATTTTAGGTTAACAGCGCCAAATTAGTTTTTTTTAGTAGGTAAGTATTTTTATTACCCCTGAGCAATTCTTTTTTTCATTTTAGTGTATATTTTTCATGAAAAGCACTAAATTACGTTAAAAATTCATGTTATATAAATCGTTAGTCGTCAAATATCTCACAAGTGGGTTTCAAAAGTTACAAATGTTTCGGATTGGCAGGTAAAAAAAATACCAATTCGACTAATTAGTTTTTTAGTGTACACGGTTTATTCATTATCTTTTGAAAGAAATTCAGGCTTCAGTTAATCGTGTAGTAAATAATTAAAGCGTTTAACCACAACAATACTATCAGGAAGTACAATTTATGTGATTTTATATGTCTTGAAGATTCTCAATATACGGGACCCCCATATACTGTAGCTATTATTTAAAAAGTTAGTCTATAAACTATTATTAATTGAACATTAATAGTTCATTAACCCGCTTTTCACTGTGTACACATAAACTTATATCCTATTTATGTATTTTGTTTCGTTCTTTCTTAAGGAATGAGTAGGTACCAACTGTTTTTTTTTTTAATAGACAATATAAAAATGAAGCTACAAGAGCTTCCTTTGGGTTTATTTTTATTTGAAACTTTTAGGTAAATATATATATTTATTTTATTTATTAACTTCAGTACATCATTTTTCTGTACATGGGCGGACTTAATGCCAGAGGCATTCACTATCAGTCAGCCCTTGAAATGATGCAGATACAGTGGTAGAAGGTGTACTAAAATAATTGCATCTATTTTACCACTGTTGATACCCCTCGTACCAACATAATCTTTTTTTCTTTCAATTCTTGTGGTTTTCAGATATTTCTGTAATAAAATCTAGTTTGACGGGTAATAAAAACTAAAGGAAATCGTAAAAGAAAAACATTTTATATGTAATTTCCTGTGTATTTCTAACATATTAGTTTTATACACTACTTCATTATTTACATGAGCATTATCGCTTCACAATATTATTACAATTAAAATAATTTTCTCTCTTTATTTATATTATTTATACATTTTTTTTATTTCACCTATTCTTAGGCAAAGTGACAAAACTTCTCGCATATCAAAAAGCATTAGAAAAAAATACTGTTTTTTTTTTATTTTTAAAAATAGAATCTACATAGGAGCGGGCCATGAGTTGAACATTTTGAGCGACACCGATGGCGCTTTTTATGACACGTAAAAATGAAAATGTAAGAAATCATGACACAACATTATAATTCCAAGAAGAGAGTTTATAATACATCGTCTGCAAAAATAAAGGGTCTTTCATATTAAAGTATACACATTAATCAAATCTACTATGAAAGATAAAATTTGAATATATACTTTTTTATTTACGCAGACAAAGTATCCATAAACGCTTTTCTTAATTTATGAGCTTATCTGAATAATAACCAAATTTGATAGAAGAATTAGTTACAATTCAAATGAGACTGTTAAAACATATATATCAAAAGTAAAATCATCACAGCCAATCATAACATGTTTCCGAATGGTTTTTTAAATACCTAAATATAGATTTTTAATTATCCTTACATCAATAATTTAATCCAAAAGGAAGAACTAATGACTCTTCTGTAATTTAAAAACAATTGGCCCATCATTTTTAGACTTTAGCATTGATCGTTCTGGTAAATAATTTTTGCAAAAATATGGATAAGCATTCATTTTTTCTGATATTGCACTTTAAAGTTATTGGCTCATATTAAAGCTCGATTTTGCGATAACGTATAACTTATGTTTAATTTACATTTCAAGCTCACCTGCATAGAAACATTGAATAACAGACAAAGAGTGGTAGGTAAATGCATTACAAAACGCTTGAGATACTAGGGGTCCATACATTTTCAAGTGGTTCAAAAATCAAGATCTGCAGATATTTTACACACGTATCTTTTACATCATGGTATCCTAGTGACAATAAATAAAACTGCAACTAGTTTTATAACGATAACGGCTTAAATGTTGGCACTATTAAAAATCGTGTTCCACTTTGTATTTGTAGTAACATTGTGCTATTTATCTATCTCAACAAATTCGCAGCGGTTTCTTAGGGTTGGAGGACCGATCTGCCTCTTAGACAAAGAATCTATAACTAAAAACAACATTTATATACATCTCTTTTAATAGTATTTTCTAGTCATTTTAATTTTTTAACACACTGAGGAGTCATAAGAACAGTATTAACATTGTCACAGTTTAAAATCCGTTGCCATCTCTATTCAATACGAAATATAGAAAGAGACAGAGCCATCAATCTTAGGAAACCACTACTTAGTCTTAATATAGTATGCCCATGGCTGTCAACATTTGGATAGATAACAAAAGTCTAGCAATACAAGTAGTACTGTTGTATCAACAATTACGAAAGGCAAAGCTCATAATTTTTGTTCCACAGATTATATTCAGTTAAGTAAATCTGGATTTTAAAAATTTGTACAGAAAGATTTGAGTAGAAAACATGCTTAAGTCCACTTCGCGTTTATATAACAACATTCCTAATCATCATGTAGGCACTCTGTAGGACGGCCCGAGGCCCTTACACCCAGGGGACACAACACCAATAACGGCATAAAACATACTATTAAATCATGGTGCCATTAACAAGAACATAAAATGATGACTAAAATTAAGTTACTTATTGAGTTTGAACAAGTAAAATAGGTATACTGTACTCCAACCACGGGTTGAGATGGTACTGGTATTAAAATAATACCGTTTTAAATCTAATTTTGGCCTGAATTTATTAGACTTTGTAGTACAACCATCTGGGAGCTTAAATATTATTCAGTAACAACAAAAAAATTATCTTGGCCTTTACAAAAGTATAGTTATTTCAATTTAGCCTGATTCAACATATATTTTGTGACGCGACATATAAATAAATTATAGTTTAACATACGTTTCATTCTTGTTGTTTTTAAAGCGCGCGGTTGTTTTATGCGATAAACGCTGCGTTACACGCAATGCGATTAAAGCACATCATTTCATATCAGGTAATATAATTACAAACCATTGTTTTACGCGGTTGACGCAGCGCCAAGAAGCGTGAGTTGAGTGCATCCGTTGATCGCATGCGTCTGACGCTGCGATCTCCGCATAAAACAACCGCGCGCTTTAGTTTGTTTTAATATGAACACAATCCTTTCTTTTTAATCAAGCTAATTTGTAATAACCAAATAAGTACACTTAATGAGGCCATATCAAACGATGTATCAACGCATGGTCGAGTAACTTGCTACAAACTTATAGTCCCCTGGTCATAGTCCCCTGGTGCTTCGCCCACTTTATCACAAAGATGTTACAAGTACATATTGCATTACGCGACATATATAAGCCACAATTTATTTAATAGCTAATTAATTCCAAATGTCTATTAATGACATTATATACATAGCTAATAGCAATTGACAACACCTAAAGAGGTCTTTGTACAGAGTTTCCATAACTACGGTACCTAACTGCACACATCACAGATATAGAAAAAATAAACTTTATTCTTGTTAGTCTATACATAACAAGTACACTTTACCCTAAGTCTATGTTTCACGAAAGGATTTTTTTTTTCAATATATATATTTATCAGATCGTGTTTATATATTTAAAAAGTGGGGTTATCGACAGTGTTGTGAGTTAGCGCTGGTATAGCTTTATGATAAGAATTGCATCCCCGAGGGAATTCCGTATGCCTGGCGACCAATTGTTAATTGACAGTTGCACGTTGTTCAACGCGTCTTTCGTATATTCCACTGGTTATGATGAGAATACAAAAAAACACGTTGGACGGTGTGTGAATGTCTAATTGCGATCGGATCGCGGGATAGACGCTAAGCATACGTAATCCCACTACTGGTTCGGTTCCCAGTATAATAATGCTATGGCAATCGCATACACAATAATAATGGATCGTAATTCTAACAGATACAATAACCTTAGTATCATTTAATTAAAGAACGTATGACTTTACTTCTTTCATAACATTCTTAACATATATAATATACTATATATCATACATCATGTAACTTCACTTATAATGCTGTCGGATTTTTAAATGGTCAAGTTTTTCCACAAACTCCTTCAAAAAATGATAGCTTAGAATAGTGGACACTATCAGAATTACGAGTCATGGTATTGGTCCATCATGTAGCGTCTACTCCTGGTCGGTATGTTTCATTAATTTCACTCGAACCCGATATCGACTACGTTCCGAATCAACCGGACGCTCCGCTAAGCTAAATGATATACTGCGCACTCTTCACTCCCAGGCGTCCGCTCCGACCGTCCCGATTCTACACAAACTCTTTTCCTATAATGATTTTTAATAATAAATAAAAGTTAATAAATAATTTATACACCCATCCTAGAGAACGGTACAGTTCATCGCGACGCAACATCGTCAACACGTAGAAAAATATTGGCGGGCGGGCCCGCTAGCGTCCGTCGCCTTCGTCACTTCGCTATCACCAGGGTCCCGGCCCGCTCGCTCGCACGCGCCGCGCGCGCCGCGGGAGGGAGCGAGACGGGCTCACGAGTGCGGCGGCGCGGACACCACGACCACGGGCTTGACGATGGTGGTGGCCGACAGGTACTGCGCCGACACCGTGAGCGGCGCCGCGCCGCCCTTCACCATCGACGTCTCCACCATCTGCACACACACACATGAGCTTACTTTATGGAATAATAGCGGCCCGTCCCGGCTTCGCACGGGTGGACTTTTATTTTGGGATAAACATTATGGACTGGCTCAAAGTGATCATGGTCTTGAAAGTCTTGTAGTCACGATCCAACCCGAAATCGAAAATCTTACAGAACAAAATGTTTTCGGCTTTTATTAATATTTTGTTTAAATTGACATTTTTAAACTCTTAATATCATTTGAATGCAATAGCCAATTTTAATATTTCAAAAGCAATCTACAAGTACTGAACAGTACTACAGTCTTAATTACAGTAAATACGAATACTACTGAAATATACTAAACAGCGCAGATTCTCAGATCTTAAACAACCATTTGTATGTGCCATAGATAATAAATCTTGTCACACCACACAGATTCTAGGAGCAGATCAAAATCACAATACCACATATTAAATGTGTAAAATAAATTTGAATTTAAAACTCTTATATATCATTGCCATGTTACAGCTTTGGTACTATAAAAACTGTTTTTTTTTTAATATTGAACTTTTCGTCTATCATTAGTTTATTTAAGTATACATTACAATCATAATAAAATATATATTCAAAAAATTATTCGTAGCATAAAACAATGATTGGTGCATAGTGCATACATACCTTATGTGTAAGTGTGTGCGTTTGTAACAAATGCGCGGCGGGCTGGGACACCACCAGTGGGCCCAGTCCGCTCACAACCACGCTACCATCTGTAACAACAACAGACTACATTAAAGCTTAATGAACACAAACCCGAATGCTTATTTAAAATTTAAATAAGAACGGTAAAGCCGGTTCGAACCCTACCCATTGCACTAACGACGTGAACCCACTCGTTACACAAGCATTTTGGCTTTAGCACGAAGGGTTAACAAGAATACGAGACTTCAAAAATCTCTGCTAGTAATCTTAAAAAAAAAACATTTTTTTTTACTATCATCATTAGCCTGACATGGACGAAGGGTTTTGCCATAGTCACGCTTGACAGTCGGATTGACGACCGTAATATTATTCTATAATATTTTATTTTAATTTCATAAATGTATGTCATCCAACTAAATGTATACATTGCATAGCTTATACGTGCAGTAGCAAATTGAGAGGGAAGAAGAGGGAAAGGACCTCTTGTCCTTTTAAAAACATATGAATCCTACCAAGTAAAAACCCGAAGAAATAAAAAAAATACCGCAGGTTTTAGATAATCAACGATCATGGTAACAAGCCGCTTCCAAACCCAAATCCTGGATTCACCACTATTCACGTGTGCCTTAGTTATCACGCAACAACTATATAATTAATTTGGAATCATAAAAAGATAGGGTATTTTTTTTTGGACGGACTTTTCTATTTAGCCACGAGACGTTTGCTACTTCACTGGGTATAAAGGCGAGCAGAGTTCCAGCCTAGAAAAATGGTTTAAACTAAGCAACTGTGGGACTTGGACCTCGGTTGAGTTCTGTCGCTGGCGATGAGGTGGCGACTTTTTCGGCAGAACATGCAAGGTGTCTTATTGTTTTGTACATTTAGCTAAATGTTATTTGTAATATCTTGTGTGTTATGCTGAATTAAATGTATTTTCTTTCTTTATGAGATTGAGGGATTGTGACTTTTTGTATTTTAGGGAAGTTTTGTGCAAATTTCACTCTACTTTACAGTTCGCGGGCCTCTTAGACTTCGGGTCTACGAGGGCATCAGGAGGTTCTTTGCAAACTAAGGGTCGGAAGGATGAGAGGGGACGCGTCGCGTTCGCGGGCGCACTCTTCTCGGGCGGGTCGGATAGAAAAAAAAAACATTAAAAGTATGTATGTATATGAAAACTTTAAAATTATCTCCCTTACCTGTGGTAGAAACAGGCGTCGGTGAAACGATACCATTTTCTTTTGATATCCTACTGTTCTCTGCTGACGTCGTTACACCTGAAGACAATACAACATTCTTAACAATTCAGTTCAATATTGCATTCCACATTATGAAGTTTGGTGGTAGCATACGTACTGTGATCATGAGGGGCCTTGTCGGCTACAGCAATTTAGGAGAGAGGAGAATATTAATTTTATATGAATTAATATTAAGTTTATTGTGTGAATAGATGTGCCATAACAAGTGTAGGAATAAACAAATCCGTGACGCACTTTTTTGTAAGTAAAAAAATCGTGCGATTCGGACTCGCACACGAAGGGTCCAACTGCCATATTGATATCGATAAAAAAGGGCAAAAAAAAACTCTAGCTATCGCGGTTCTTGAGATACGGCCTGGTGACATACAGACAGAGAGCGAAGAGTTAGTAATAGGGTAGCGTTTTCCGTAGCGGAACCTAAAAAGTACCTATGGGATTATCAGTAGTAATAAATAAGTAATACAGTTCTTTATTTTATAAGTTACTGTCCCGAGCGATTGCACCCGCGTAGATCCCGTTCCCTTGACTTAAAATATAACCTACTAGCTACGCCTCGCGGTTTTACCCGCGTTACTCTGCTCCAGTGGGTCGGAGCGTGATGTTTTGTAGCCTATATATTAATCCAGCGTATAACCTATCCCGGTGCCAAATTTCAGCCAATTCCGATCAGTAGTTATGGCGTGAAAGAGTAACAAACATCCATCCATCCATCCATACTTATAAACTTTCGCATTCATAATATAGTAGGATTACACTCACAAATAAATAATGTGGCTTTCTAGAATTTGCAAAATCAGTTTAGTTGCGGCCGTAGCCATGGTCGCCGGTTTGATCCCCACCAATTGCACTACCGACGTGAACCCACTCGTAACACAAGTATTTTAACTTTGCACGAGGGTTTATCAAGAATACTAGTAGATTGCAAAACTCTGCTAGTAATCTTAAAAAAAAACAATGATCCAGAAGTAATCCTTACAATCGTTACGTTTAAAAAAAATTTGGTATAGATAACTCTCGCACTAGATAAAATAGTTCATGTGACACGGGGGACTTCACAAACACACGCAAAGCAAACCCAGACTCAACAGCTATTGTCCCGGGTAGGAATCGAATCCAGAACACAAGGTTCAGTTCTACCGCTGAGCTAACCACTGAGCCACCTGCAATCACATAATTTCATTGAAAGTTGCTATCATAAAAATACCTTTACATCCTTACTAATATTATAAACGCGAAAGTTTGTGAGTATGGATGGATGTTTGTTACTCTTTCACGTAAACACTACTGAATGGATTTGGCTGAAACTTTGCACGGGGTTAGTCAATAAGCTCGATTAACATATAGGCTACAAAAAATCACGCTCCGACCCACTGGAGAAGAGTAACGCGGGTAAAACCGCGGGGTGCAGCTATTAAGTACTATTGTAAGCTTTATTCAAACAGACTAAAAGTGCGTCACGGATATTCTATCGTCTGCGCTGAGTTACATACCAGTGCAGTGCTACGATACAGTAAACTCGTTTAAAATATTTATATCTTAGGATTATTTACGATTAAGTTTACATAAAAAGATAAATAACATTCAAAAAATATATTTGAAGGATAATCAATAAATGTACTTACTACTAATTTCAATGTTGGAATTAAATATATTTTATTCGATTCGTTTTTAATTTGTCTATTTCATATTACTATCATTAAAAAGGATTCCATCAGAATCATTTTAGCTGCCAATTTTTTTTTCTCTTTATAAAGTTGTTATACTTCACGGCATGCAATTGGTATTTGCTGACTGTACAAAAAAACAATTCAAATAGCCTTTATCTCTCCATCAAACGGTTCATCAAGAAACGATAAGATAAACAAAATAATATAGTTTCTTTTTCCAAGAAAAAAATAACTTAAATCTCGTCACTAACTCGAAGCACACGATATTATCTGTTGTTTAAGGGAATCATTTTTAGTGCAAGCGACTTAAAAAAGTTCATGTATAAGAAAACAATAGAATGCTTAATATATTCTATTGTTTTTTATTAGTTAGATTAGTTCTTCTCAGAGTTGCCACGTCCAGAACTGGTGGTAGTAAAAGAATGGGACGCATCATAAGAACATGATTTAAAATATTTTAAATGTGTCTATATGAATTAATTAAACTTATTTTTTACGATCAACTGGAAGCAGTATTTTAGAGACTATGTACCAGGACAACATAACTCACCGTTAGTATGTACAGGCGCCTGCAACACTCTCAACCCGCTACTTGTGGACAGCAGCTGCAACGCCGCCGGACCCACTACTAAACCACTGCTACCCACAACCTGTAATGTGAGGAAAATATTATAGTTATAGGTAAACAATAGTCTTCAGGTGCTGGCTGTATAAAAATAATTATATATAATTTATATAATATATAATTTATCATACAAATTATACAATAGGCATAAAGAATAAAAAAATCTATTTAGTCCGGCAGTTAGATTACCAAAATATATTGGAAACGTATTTTTTTTTAATCACAAAATTACAAAGATGCGCTTTGAAAATTAAAGGCTCGCTTTAAATCTCGGAGGTCGTGGGTTCGATCCCCACACCAGACAAGAAGTGTTTGTGTCAATTCTACGATTTCTTTCCGGGTCTGGTTGGTTGAGGGACTGCCATCCGTGCCTCGGAAAGCACGTTAAACCGTTGGTCCCGATTGTTATAACATCATCTATAACAATCTTATACCAGGGAACGGGCGGCAGCTTGTGTGTGACAACATAATACTGCGGTCACCACCCCGCCTGCAAAACGTGGTGACTATGGCAAAAACCCTCCCTCGGGAGGTGGCCCATGTTCAGCAGTGGACGTTGTACGGGCTGATTATGATGATGACTAGAAACTTAGCGACATGAACCTCAGCTTAGGGCAGTAGCTAACGCTATTTCACAAAATGCCATTTTTGTTTTATCAAAGGGCAAAGTTGCTTTACTTTTTGTGATAAGTACAGTATTTTATATTTACCTGTGAAATAGGCAAATGTATTTGAGCTGGATGTACTAAGGTAGTGCTAAGGGTGTTCGTCACGCCATTCTCTATTGACTGCCCATTCTGTAAACATACCAAAATATATTAAACACGCAATATAATTAAACTGGTAGTAGCAGAAGAAGCGGCCGTAGTCCAATGGCTAGGGCATCGGACTTGGGATCTTGAGGTCGCCGGTTCGAAACCCACCCATTGCACTACCGACGTGAACGCACTCGTAACACAAGCATTTTATCTTAGCACGAGGGGTTAATAAGAATACTAGTAGACTGCAAAACTTTGCTAGTAATCTTTAAAAATATAACTAGCAGTTTTATTTTTATGTGTGCATCACTCGTATATATATACAAATAAATAAATGAAGCTAGACAGCTTCATTTGACCATGACCTGTTGGTCTGTTTGTGACAGAAAATCAACAGGCTTTTACCAAATGCTTATAACACAAACACGATTTTGTTTTTCTGTGTGTTTGTTTGTTCCGGCAAATCTCAGTAACAGCTAGATAGATTTGACGGGACTATAACTGGTAGATATTTAATTTTAAATGGTATAATATAGGCTACTTTTTATTGGGTCAGTCTGTGTGTCCGTATTCCGCTTAATCCCAAAAACAGTACAACCGTTTTATATTTTACGCGTACGAAGTATTAATACCAAGAGAAAATATAAAATTATCACTAAAGTACTAAAATAAACAAATGAACTTAAAGGTCAATAGACACTCACTTGTGTGGAAGGGTCCGCAGGCGCTAAGGTACTCAGCGTTAACGTATTAGATCTCGCATACGACGTCCTTACAACCTGGAAAATAGAAAAGCAAAAATTAGAAGTATTTAAAATCTTTTTTTTATTCTGTAAGCCTCACACCTAAAGATTAAATCGCGTTTACTCAGTTCTGAATCATTTCTTCATGTGTGGCATTTGTTTTTAGCTATATCCTTAGAAATTGCCAACTAAATTACTTTAACAAGTTGAATGAATAATAGCTCTGTTCATTAGAGTTGATTCAACCTAAAATAAACCAACCGACCACAAAACGAATTCATTTGAGACTTTAGATATTTTATAAAATATTAATCTAATGAACTAGCGGGGCACGCGATTTTATCCGCGTTGAAATGTTACTCTACTCCAGTTGGTGGAAGCGTGATGTTTTGTAGCCTATTATATACAGGGTGTCCCAAAAGGTTAAGTAGCTGGGAAAGGGGGTGACAGGGGTGGACACAATGGTCACTAGAAAAATAAAAAAAAAATCCGCTGTGGGTATTTAAAAAAAAAATGGCATTTTTTTTAAAACTTAAAATTTTACACCTTGTTATTTTTGATGTTGATGTTGATGACCTTGTTGTTATTGAAGATTACATAACAGCATTTTTTTTAAATACAGCCATATTTGTAGGTATAGTTAGCACAAGGTGTAAAATTTTTAGTCTTTTAAAAAATGCCATTTATTTTTTTAAACACCCAGAGGGAATTTTTTATATTTTTCTGGTGACCCTTGTGACCATCCCTATCACCCCCCTTCCCAGCTACGTAATCTTTTGGGACACCCTGTATAATGTTAATCTAGTTTTTATACTATCCCCATGCAACATTTCAGCCAAACCCTTTCAGTGAATTTTGAGTGAAAGAATAACATACTCGTACATCCATTACTCACTTTGGCGTGTATAAATAAATATTTTACAAGAATTTGAAGTAATAAATTTAGAAATTTTATAATTCTTGTTATAAACTAAACTAATGATCGTTTGAAAATAAGTACACTTTGAGTAGTGCTTAAAGTTGCTTATTTCTTTCTTCTGGTTTATTTATCTGAAAATAACTTTTAACTACGATGTTTGTAGACTTCTACGATTGTCCATTCTAATCGTGGATGTAATCAAATCAAAAAACACCTTAAGTAACCGGTGTAACACTTGTAACACAAATCCTAATCCGAGATTAGGTCAGCTCAAATTTGTAACGTAGTACCAGGCACGCATACCTGCGAGGTAGTGGGTGTGATTTGTATAGGCAACGTCCGTAGTTTCGTGCTGAGGTTTAGCGTGCGAGGCGGTGACGTTTCCATGCGCGATACGGAGCGGGGTGGCGATGCCGATATCTGAAATAAATTACAAATATTACCTATATCATTTTCATACTATTTTATTGATTTAGAAAAATATCTAAGTCTTACTTAGAATAATACAAATATAAATATAACTTACACTTAAAGGTATTCCTAAAACCTGCCCATTGATTATTTCCTCTCTGTCCTTGTCTTCGGAAACGGCATCTAAATAAACAAAATTAGATTAGAAAATTGTTTTAAAATTTTAACCTTTCCGCAAAATGCTTTGATTGCTATTAAAAATAACAAGATTTAATTTCATGGCGCCATATTTAGCAAAATAAGTTTATTCAGCTACAAACAAAAACGTCGTAATTAACAATTTATTTATAAATATTATTTAAATTTGCACATAAATCGAAGCCAAATATTAAATAATCTCGACCAAAAGTACCAGGCGGTTAGAGCAGTGTAGGAGGTTAACGTACCAATACTACGCGGTCGAACAGTTGTGCGAACCGAGATCTCTCTTTTCAACGCGGATAGCCGTTGTTGCGCTGCGATCTTCTCGCGAGCCAGCCGCTCCATCTCGTGTTCACAATCTCGTTCCTTACGCCGAAGAACCTACAAAGTACCAGGAAAGCATATCTATAAGATGTTACTAAAATAAAGCAGCGCGTGGATTTACAATAATTTACATCATTATTACACGAGTCGTAGTAGAGATAATATGGGTTTATTTTTATACTTATGGAACGAAATTAATCTCTAAAGATAAAAATCGTCATGTAGAAATAGGATTTAATCTATACTAATATTATAACGAGGAAATAATTCAAATAATAAGTTTCAAATGTATGCTCATTTTAAAGGCTGCGAAAGAAGCTAAATAAATTCAATCTCTATCAATCAACAAAATTTCCATATTCTCTTTTCATAAACAAAAACTTTTGTTGGGAAATAATAACAATTCAAAAGTTTGTAAGAATTGCTAACCACGTAGTAGATGGAAGCCATACTTAGTTCATAATTGAATTACGAAATCTAGGCGCTCATTTAACGTGGCCGGCCAGTGGTGTTGATTGTAGAAATACTTACTTTTTGTTTCAATAAAAACAAAGGGAAAAAATCTTCGATCAATAATAGTACTATTATTGATCGAAGGAAAAAATGAAGAAAAACAAAGTTAAGCAAACATTCCATTTTGAAATGGCTTCTCAAAACATATTGAATGAAACAATTAAAAAAAATTAGAAGTTTTTATAAGACTTTTTCATATCGATACAAATCAATATAACTGTTGTTGTTTCAACAAAAACAAAGGGAAAACATGAAGAAAAGCAAAGTTAAGCAAACATTTTATTGGGAAATGGCTTCTCAAAACATATTGAATGTAACAATTAAAAAAAATATAAGAATTTATAAGACTTTTTCATATCGATACAAATTAATATAGCTGGAAACTTCGAGGACATTAGTCATTAGACCATTCTAATTAAGGTAAGGAAATATCTAATTATGATTTTTATTTAGACATACCTATTTGGTTTATCATAGACATTTGACAAATAAAATGTAGCTAAATTAAATAACATGTGTTATGCAGCACAGTTACACATGAATAAAAATGAAATACAACACAGCGACGTATAACAATAAATTCGTCCTTGGTAAGCTGCAATATCATACCTACTATTAACAATTATGAATCAAGGGGATATGGCTTACGTAGACGCATATTATGCATACTAAGTACCTAGTAGATTCGCAACCTATAAGATACACTTGCAAGTTGCGAAGAAAAAATGAATTGTACTGACTGACTTTTTAGATAAAACTAGACTCAAAAACATATTTTAATTGTAATATCTTGTAACAGAACAAGGCATAAATTATCCTTCACATATTATTATGTCTATAATACATATATTATTTACAGCCAATTTTATTCGCGTCACGGTATGAAGTCACTTTCAATAAAAATATAATAATGTTACGAGCAAAACGAATGGGGTGACATTGACACTTCATCGTAATGTTTAAAACTATGTGTTATACACGAATTTTTATGTATAATTTGTAAATGTTAACTTATGTAAAAAACGAGTACATAGTGATACTGCTCACATATGCTTTCAATCACCGAACGACCGTTTTCTCGAACTTTCTATCACCAATTATAATGTATATTCAAATAAACATACAAAGTTAAATTATATTTATGTAATGTACTCCAATATTATATCACTATGATTAAGATTTTTTCATTACCTGCCTAATATTATTTCAGATGGATGAAAAAGAAATCCAGTTATCAAGAAAATATTCTTGGTAAGTAGGTATTACATGTTATACATAGTGGTAGTTAAATAAGACAAACAAAACTAATTAATTTATATTATCTACATAGATAAGTACCTCGTGTCTAGTTTCACTATAACTCTTTGCCAATCCGCGACCTTTACAAAGCCAATTTATTTTTAAACGTTACAAAAAAATTTCACGGTTACATTAACTTGATAAAGATACCAGGAGAATAGGAAACAAAAGAGTTATACGTTGAGGATACCAACCTGAATATACCTAATAGCTGAGCCTAGAATAGATAAATTGGAAGTCTTCTTGTCATCAGGCGTTGCTGGGAGCTGTCTCTTGAGCAACTCGAAGCATTCCTTGAGGTGTGCTCTCCTGTTCTTCTCGAGCTTGTTGTGGACCTCCCGGGTCCCAGCCCGGGGAGCACTGCCATTACTACCACTGCTACCACTACTGCCATTACTGCTTACTGAAGGGGGAGACGGGATTTGAGGTAGTGGCCTGAGGACAACGGACGAAACTCTGTTAAACTACTAGGAGCGCATGAGATTGAAAGAGGTGTGCGAATTGCGATATTGTTGTTTTTAAATTAGCTCTGTATAAAAACACCTTCGGCCTATAACGACAAGGTTGTTATTAGTTTGGCAACAAATGATTCAATGTAAATAAATATACATACCGGCAGGCGTTTATAATAATTATTGTAATCATGTAGTTCAGTGCAAATAACTGAATTGTAAATGTTATATTTAGGTATTATTATGATACCGCAGTGACGTACGCATATAAACATTAGATAATTATATACAACTATAAATTGTAGTACCTTTTATTTATTGTTCACGGCATGTTTTTTTTTACAAATCGCATTTATCGCTAGTATACCGTTAATTCCGTTTTTTTTTTCTATTTATTTTCCTTTATCACATCTAAGTATACAACTGTTTGTTTGATTGCATTGAACATACTCCGAAACTACAGAATCGATTTCAAAAATTGTTTTACCCTAAGAATGTTACGTTATCCAGGATTCACATTAAATATAGGTATTTAATTTATAAAGTTCGCACGGGAACTGGAGCCTCGAGGGAAGAAGTTAGTATTTACATATTATTATTTAAAATAGCTTCTCCACTCGCCCCAAAGATTATTTGTTTTAATAATAGTAATATTTTTACAATACCATACAGCAGAAAAAAATAGCATAACATAATATGGAAACACGCTTAAACATTTGGTGGCTGGCAGCCATCGTTCACATCTAAAGCGAAATAATCCAAGGACACCATAAAAAAAATACAAAATATACAACAAGCATCAAACTTCTATAAAAATACTACCTAATCCTTTTAAAGGAAAACATAGACGAAATCATGTCCTTCATTTCTCAAGGGAAACGGTATCGATGACCTACCTCACAGTGATAAACCGACACGTACTTGAACAATTATATTGAATTACATCAATTTACTTCTATTTCTATAAATTCTCAAACGAACTACGTTACCACAATTGTTATATGTTTGCTTGCAAAATAATTAGTTTTATAGCATCTCTGCAGATAATTGCGTAGGTACCTATTATTATAATGAACTAAGACTGTGTTGTCTAGATTATTCCATTATTCAATGCTATTTTTCAAGCAATCTTGTGATTTTGTTCTTTCAAACATCGGAAGCAAATATATATCTAGCTTCCTTTCAATGTCCAATTTCTTATATTACTTTCATAGCTTCTACATACATAGAAGAAGAAGAAGAAGAAGAAGTACACTTTATTGCAAAATCTAAAACAATACAGTAACTTTGATAACATCATATGAGAATCATCCTAATTATATTTTGGAATCAGCGGCCTTATGTCTTCCACATCATATTATTATAACAGTAATTTTTAATGAATAATTAATATCGATATTGAACATTAATGTTGAACATGTGTTGTGTGTACATAAATAAAAAAATTAATAAAAAATAACTGGTCTGAATTTCATGCCAATCCTTCTGCGCGAACTAGTGCTAGCAAAAGAAACGGACGCACCATAAGAACAAAATGATATGAAAATTGTATCAAAATTACTTCTAAATAGGTAACAAACAATGAATTTAATGTTTTGTCACTAGATTAGACCGATATATAGTTGTAATAGTGGCACTTCTAAATGTTGCTAGCAATTATTAATAATGAGGTTGATATAAAAAATAGACATAAACGTAAACCATCAGTTAAAATGGTAACCAAAACAAAAATGGCTGACATCCCACTGGAAAAAAAAGGAAACTCATTTTTTATCAAACAAATGAACTTGTATGTGCCTAGGACAACATATTTTCCATAGCAGTCATTAAATTTAAAACGCAGTCTCGTACGTACCTTCGAATGAATGATGCATCAGCAGACAAGGCCTTATCATCTAATGAATACAAAACCCTAGCTAATATATTATTCAATACATGGTTGTTAATACCCAAACCTTGACTGCAATAACCTGAAAGTATGCTATCTACACGCGCTCCAGAGCAACATAACATTGTAAGGATGTACAAGGATGAATAGAAATTAACATAAGACCTGCTTCCATGTGATTACTAGTGTTTATACTATAGTTATAACTACGGATTCTGATGGCTAAATGATAACGGTAGTAGCTTCTGTCATTTGATGTTCTGGATTCGATTTACAACCGGGACAACTATTTGTAATGTAAACCAGAGATGGTTTTCACAGTATGGTGGCGCACTTTATCCGTGAATTTTATGTTTTGCCGCGAGACAGGGACTTTTTGCCCAGCGAGTGAGATGTCTAACTTAGAAGTATATAAATATGAGTAACATCAATAATAGTTCATTTATAGTTTAAGGCCAATCGTTATTAACGAAATTATAATTATTTATTTTGCTAAGTTGCATTTCTGATTTTCATTCGTATTGAATGAATATCAGAAATGCAACTAAACAAAATAAAGTATTATAATTTTATTAATAAAATAAAATTCCTTTGCATTCGAATCAGTCTTTACAAAAGCTTATTTGAAAATTAAATGACTTTTGCTTCCGAAAACTATCACTCATACGTTATTTATTAGCTCAATATCACAACACGTAAGTTCTTTTTTTACGGGAAACTGTGGTTTTACGATGTTAAGTAAAGTAACTTCCTACTTACACTTTTCTTTAACACGTAGTTCATGATTGTTCTAGTTCAATTTAATTGAATCATCGCTTAAGATTAAACAGTTTGCAACTGCCCTGATTTCAACAATAATAAAATTAATTAAGCAATAACACATGAATCCATACAATAGCACAAGCCACAGCAAATTTTATTATGTAACTGTTTTTATTGCATTCGTTTTTGGGTCAATGCCGATTCTGATTCAATTCATGAACTCACGTGGCTCTGATGACTTTTTAAATGATTCAATCAAATATGTTTACTCTTAGAGTCATTAATTCAGATATTATTCCTTTACTTTGAATGTTGAAATAGCCTCTTTTTAAGTCTTCTTACACTTTCTCTTGGTCTACTGCTACTTTCTACTCTTAAAGTAGGCTAGTTAATTCCATCCAAAAGGGTGTATGTAAGAGATTGCTGTTAATAATAATGTCTGTTGCATACATCCTACATATTTAATTTTGTTACTTGCTACAATTATGTCTTACGTATTTTTTTATGGGCAATGGAAGCAAAAAAATGATTTTATTAAATATTTTAAAGCCTATATAATAAATTTGTATATTCTACTTTTTTAATCTATAATAATATACCTAGATCTTCGTGTTGTTGCGAAATTCGAAAGAATAATATGAAATATAAATACATGTATTTTATTATTATAAATTTCAAGAATCTTGCAACTAGAATGTTCCTGAAGGAGACCATTTTTTATAACATAATAAATTGCGAAACGCACGAGAAAGGTAATTGAAGAATTTTCGCTTTTTCACTAAATGCTGAAAGATTTTGTGTGTTTTTTAATGTTGATTGTAATTTCAGCTGATGCAAAAATTTAATCGTTATTTTCTTATTTTTATTATATATGTATTTTATTATTGTTTACAATAAGTAATAATTGGTCATGTTTAGAGTCGTATCAATAAAACATGAAACAATAGTTTATTGTATAATATTTTGTATTTTTTGGGACTTGTTTAATGCCTTGTTCTTGCAGAAGGTAAATACGGCAACTAACATATCCTAACAAACTTATATAAACCTGCTATTCATTTCTTGATAGGAAAACGATTTACAGTCACATTAATTTTACCGTGATGGTATCGTTTTACCTCGTTCATAAATATTCACGTGTCTAACCATTCCACAGCGATTTGTCGCCACCCGGACCCTTATCTATTTTGTACGATATCTACACGAGATATTCTCTTTCATTAATCTCTATCACATTTTATCACGGTCACTATTTTTCTTTTATTATCGCATTATTTCGCTGAAGTAGAAGTATCAGAAAAGTAAAGTAATCAACACCTTCATTTTGTTTTTATTGTGTGTAACTAGATATCAAATTCTATAATAGATTTTTATTAAATTATATTTTTATTTATAATGCAATGCAGTAAAGATGATGTACTACTTGTAGATGTTGTTGTTGCTAAAATTAATACAATACACGTATTAACATAATTTACATAGATACAAAATCCAAGGAGAAACAAGTTCTCGTACGAAACAAGAAATACTTGAGCAACAACAAAACAACGTCCACGCGCGCCGTGCGAATCTCCAGCTGTTTTGGACACCGCTGTTACTAGGAGAACATACCCATGACTGTTACTCGTCGTTCGCGGCCTGGAATGTTCTTGTTGTGCGAAGTCGAGGAGTGGCGCGGGGGGAGGCGCCGGTGGCGCGCTCACCTCGAGCGCTGCGGGCGGCAAGGGGGCGGGCGCGGGGGGCACCACGGGCACCGGCGACGTCGGCCGCACCACGCCGTTGATGCGCGGCGTCACCGGCAGCCCTGTCACCACTCGCACTGACACCGGCGACTTCGGTTCCTCCTCTGTAAACAAACGCCATACGTCAAATTTGCGAACTGCGTTTGTTCCATGAACGCGTTTGCGATAATAAATAGTTAAGTTTGCCGATACATATAAGACCTTATGAAAACGAGTTAGGCTATCGTAAGCCGCCTGCGGCCGGTCGACACTTGTCAAACCCGTGTCAACCGTTCATCGTCGGCTGCAGTCCGTGGCGGTAAAGTACCAGGAGAACATACATTGCGAGCGTTCGATACAACCGAGTAAATGAATCGGACGTATCTGTGCAAGAGAGATGGCAACATTCACCTCCGGTCTATAGTGGAGCTACGCGACATTAAACTTTATGCAGAGGTAAACACATTGAAAAGAAATCAGTCACGCTGCAATGTTGAGCGAGATAGAAGATCTATAGTACTACTATGAAAGAGACAGCAGTGGGGGCGTGGTCTAATGATAACATTACGTCAGCACATGTGGTTGCGCGCGTGCTTTTAGTTTGTTTAGAATTAACAGTTGCCACGCCGAAAATCAGCTGCTCGGCTAGCGAGGTGCCAGAAAAAACACGACGCGGCGTAACCGGCCCGTAAAATTACTGACAAGACGTCTGCTACTATTAAATGCGGCTAGGCTTGTTGTTTGAGCACCGCGCCGAACTTCTACTGTTTTATTTCTACGAGGTGGGTATTATTATTGTCTGTAGATATTTTTAAAATACGATACTCATATGTTTTCTTAAAAACGTAGGAAAGTAGGTATTGTAAGATCAGTGCGAATATATTTTTATCAAACGTACATTTAAAGGGCGACAAAACTTAAGAAATGGATACAGTATCATATTTTATAAAAGCATCATGTGAAATATTGGTTCCTGACGAACCATAATATTGCTATCGGCAAAAAATATTTATTACCTACGCAGCCAATTAAAGTGCCTAGCTATATCTCGTTTTGTATTTACCCACACACATACCTACTTAGGTTGATAAGAAGCTAATAATTTACAACACAAAGTGTCATCTGCGGTACATCCAATGTAATCATAATAAACATACCATCTACTAGCAGAAAATACGTGATTTTATTACCTATATATACCTATATATTTAGATTTTATATCTAACCGAGGCAGTGTCGCTTTTAATGCCTATCTTCATTCTGAATGAATGTGTACTTTCATTGTTAAATAAAAATACCAAGAATGTAATAAATAGCGTAACTAATTTAACAATATACCTAATTTATTTTATAATGAGGTGATATCAACTTGTACGTCGCGACGTCAAAACTATAATAACTTAAGAGTTCATAATAAAGATAAATATTACAGTAAAACCAAAAACAATGTTTGTAATGAATTATTAAAGTATTTTTGGAGACTTCGTTATTAAACGAAGTAATAAATAATATGTTGCCTACAAGCTGAAGCCCATAAGATAAGGATTTTAAAAGCTATCTAAAAATGAAAGTCCCTTCTAAATCGATACTAACGTTTTGGTGATTAGGCGGAAGACACGGACCAAAAAATATACACAGAAAAAAAAGTCGCCTTTGTTATTTACAAAATTTACGAAATCTCGTCAAAATCGTTTCGGCTGTTACTGACATTAGCTAGGACTGACACAGACAGATAAAATTTTATTTATTTGTATAGATATACATTTTTTTTTGTTTTTAATAAAGGCACTGACACTGATCCTAGACGAAAATCCAAGGTTGGATATTAAAATTCTATAGAAATGGTGAAAAATTATATGCTCGATAACCATAAATAACAAACAATGAAATATATACAACTATCACCTCTTAAATATCAAAGTAAGTCCCACACGAGCCTGAATCATATAAAAGGAAACCCAATAAGAGATTGGTGACTGACCCATTAATAAACTCGTCTCGATTTGAATCGGAATCGCCAAAGCTTGTCCTAAAGGTGGGCGGGAACTTTGCTCTCTTGACTTTGAGAAACATCTCGACTGCTTCGTGACAATAAACTTATTACTTATTATCGGATAAGTAACAAACTAAAATCTCATTTGTGCCGAATCTTTAAGAATTATTCATGAATGTAAATAATTCTATTTATTTTAATTTGTGATCATTAAGTATTGGTTTGTGAAGTATTATTTTATAATATTTGTATTCGAGGTCACAGTGTGAACCTTGAACCCGTCCGTTTATTTGCGAGCTAATTGTAAAGTCCATAATATTTATTTATAACACCTACGAGAAAACGTATTTTTAACAAAAGTAAAATCTACGTTTGTTATTTAGGAAATAGTGAATTGGAACATTATTGTTATTGTATACAGGGTGTCCCAAAAGATTACGTAGCTGGGAAGGGGGGTGATAGGGATGGTCACAAGGGTCACCAGAAAAATATAAAAAATTCCCTCTGGGTGTTTAAAAAAATAAATGGCATTTTTTAAGACTAAAAATTTTACACCTTGTGCTAACTGTACCTACAAATATGGCTGTATTTAAAAAAAATGCTGTTATGTAATCTTCAATAACAACAAGGTCATCAACATCAACATCAAAAATAACAAGGTGTAAAATTTTAAGTTTTTAAAAAAATGCCATTTTTTTTTAAATACCCAGAGTGGATTTTTTTTTTATTTTTCTAGTGACCATTGTGTCCACCCCTGTCACCCCCTTTCCCAGCTACTTAACCTTTTGGGACACCCTGTATATATTTGATGTAATAATATATTACATCAAAAATATATACATTCAGAAAACGACCATAAAACATTTAGACAATAGGCAGTACTTCAAATCACGACATACATTTGAATAGGTATTTTATTTATATAAATGATGATGGTACCTAAAAATAAATTTTAGACTTCAATATTTTATTAAGATTTAGATTTTGAATTGTGCAACAAATAGTCACAGAATAATTCCAAATAAATTCATAATATGTTACCTATGATGTCATTTTTTAAAGTTGTTAGCTGAATTCTATAAAACAAAACATGCCATCTACGAATAATTGATATAAAGACAAAAATGTACATTTTATCAATTTATTTTATACAGAACGAGACACTAAATATTTAAAAGGAATCGCTTAAACGTACTTTGAACTTGAAACATTTCCATTTTGTAAGAAAAATAAGTTTTAAATGTATTCTGAATTTTGATAAACTCGCATAGAAAATATCTACGAATCCGGTTTACCTATAACTAAATTTATAGAAAGTGTTGGAACCATATATGAACTGCTTAACAAATTAAAATACATATAATATTGTAAAGTATCTTAACATTATAAAATATTGTAAAGAAATCTGATCACAATACAACATTTTGTAGGTGTGATAAATTTAGTACATACCAAACAAAGAAAGTTTTAAGTCGTTGTCAAGTCTGACCAGCTATTTAGAAATTTAATAAAACTAATAATGGGCACTTTACCAGTTACATAATAAACATTCAATGATGACACTGAAATAAGACTATGTAGGCTTATTGGCTGTCAAATACAGATAGTACCAGGGCGGTATAAGTGCGTAGGTAGTATTGCTGAAGGAGGCAGGAGCCAGTTTGCGTCACTGGCCTGCGTCTCTGATGCCTTCAACGCCGACGAGACTCACCCTTGGGTCTTTTTCAAACCTGCTCAGAAAATAATACGCGATAATCGATGAGGTGTTACTATCAATATGTAAAGTATATTATTATCCTGTGATATTGCTATGCTTCGATACATTACGTTATTATGGTGGGCATTGCTGATATTATTGTAATTAACTGTTTACACAACCTATCCTTATTGTTTTGTTTGTCGTCATTAATTAAACGTCGCCTTCCCAAGTCTGTATGTGGTCTTAAAACGAAGCCAGTTTCTCGAAGTTTTTGATAAACTCCGACAAAAACGCTCACATCTGGCACCCCACGGGATAGCGGGTTGATAATTCGTTGCATGCTTGTGCGGACACACAATTGCAGAACTGATAATAGCTACAAGCATTTTTTTCAGTCAATATGTATGAATCAACTAAATATGAAGAAATATATAGGTAAGTACCTATTTTTATGAGTGCGATTGAATTTTATAATTATATTTAACTATGAAGATCGTAATTAACAAATAAACCAGTTATTTGTTAATTACGATTCTTGATAAGACTTAACAATGCCATATAAAGTAGGTAAGTATTTTTTTATTCGAGTGGTATGATGAATGACGTTATTATTCTGACCGATTTTTTCATTCAACCTAGTACACGTTTCCCGAACGCGTAACAATATATATAATAGGTATATTCAGGTTTCATTTACTCAACCACCCAAAGTAGCTGAAACTTCTTGAATAGCGTTATTTTTTTTATTTTTTTTATTATCCAAATGACTTTATTATCTCACCATACATAAAACCGATAAAACAAATCTAATTTAATTGTTATACTACGTTAAATATTGCCGTCGAAAGCTAAACCTTTCAGCTTTCACCTTACACTAAAGCAAACGAGGCGAAACAATCTCCTACTGTATTCTAACCGCCTATTACTTTTGCGCATGGCGGGCGCGCGCCTACGGCCGCCAAACACGCGAACGTCTCCCACGGAGCACCCACACGTGCAAGTGGCGAGTGCGAGTGAAATTGTAAATCCAGACACCAACCAACGCAGTTCTTAGCAATCTACAGTACTTCGTGATTCATTTCAAAACCAAACCATATTTACATAGTCATAAGGACAAATTTTCAGCTGAACTAAAATGGTCAGTTGAGCATGCGAAAACTACTCAGCAAATTACCAGTGTTGTTACTACTCCTAGTCACTTATGAGCATCTGGTGTTTCAGACCGGAATTTGAAACAGCACCACAGAAGGCATTACGAATAGAGAATGCGGGCGGCGACTGCAATCCATTATTGGAATTTTATATAGGATAAGATTTTACAACAAAGACTTTGTCAAAGATTGCATCTAAAGCTTGTCAAATGTAACTCAGTTTATGGAATTTTCGAACAAACGCTACACCGATTTCAAAATAATGAGATTAGCAATGGAAAAACAGTGGTAATAATGGAATGACAGTAGCAATTAAATGTCAATCCGATTCTTTGAGCGCTCATTCACATCCCTTGTTCTTTACAGGTTTAGTTAATATTAATTGTACTGTATAATTCCTAAACGAAATAAGTTTAGCCTAATGTGAAAAAAAAACATAGGGTGTGGGAACACGAAGATAATTATGCAAAATCTGTTTATTTAATAAGGGTTTTACTGCGATTCTTCTAAGAGTCGAGTTGCCTCGATCTAACAATATTCGTAATTCAACAAAAGTGACTAATTCTCTTAGAAAATAATGATTATGAACGCAATTATCGGTTACATACCTACTCCTGTAATCACGTATTTACATAATACAGTAAAGTACCAGATAAGGTTGCATGACGAACAAAAGCGTTACGCGTAATAAATTGAATAGTAAATAACGAGAAAGATGCTATTTTAGTTACCTATATAGGAATTACAGAGGGAGGCTCGAGGGCCTGGATTTGATAACTGGGGCCGCAGGGGGCTCCGCAGGTGGGGGGCGTAGGGGAGGGCGCGGGTGGTCGGCATCGGCACGTGACAAGCCGTCACGCGGCGCGAACTCGTCCGAACGCATCGTCAATGCAATGCTCTCGCGGGGAGGGATATAACGTGCAGTCTACCACGTAGGTATGTAGTATGTGCCAACACCTCGCTTTCAAGAATACCGGACCGCCAGCTGACACAACAGACATTCTCGATTATACTACACCTTCAGTAAAGAGTTTCGATAGTTCACCTAAAAAATTAGCAATGCAATTGGAGAAAGTAAATATTATATAGAATTTTAGCCGACCAAAACCGATCTTTAACACATACAGGACAAAGTAGGTCAAGTCAGTCCAATGGGCTTTTCGTAACACGAGAAAACAGTGATTAACATTTCGGCGTGCGATAATTTTTATCACAATGTCAATAACCTCGGCAATGCGAAGCGGCTCGCTCCACATTTTTACTTTGCTTCATTTAACGCCAAATGGTAGCCACGTGTATTCGTGTACTTGAATATTAATTTAACTGATACATTTACTAAAACACAAGTGTTTTGCAGAGACTAAATCCAGCTACAAAAAATAAATTTGTAGGTCTGCGTTGAAACCAAGAAATTTATCGATATTTTTTCAAAACTATGTAAGTTCCCAGTAAGGTTCCCTACAAATAAATTAGGAACATTTCAAATCGATATTCCCATTTATTATGAGAGGTCATTTCGTATTTAAGTTATTTCTAGAACATTATACGTAACTCTCATCTTATGGATTAAGCACCGACAAGAAAGATAGCCGTATTATATTATAGCCGTTATTTCAAAACTCAGAGAGTATAGAATCAAATGAAAACAGCACTTATTACCGGTCATGCGTATGACGTAGGTAAGAGACAGCTAATCGCAATCAAGCAGCGAAACAAAAGAAACCTCGATAAGATAATGTTTATGAAAACAAATATGGTGAGGTTAGCGACTATCGTCAGAACAATAATTAAACAAAGCTTCACTATCATTAACACAAAACATAGCGTGAGACTTGAGAACATAAAATAATAATACAAACAAATTATTATAGTTCTTCATGTTGAATTAATTATGTAAATTTACATATAGAAAATTCTAGACTATTTACGATTCGGGTTGGTCGCTCGCCATAAGCCGCGTTGTGTTCTCGTAGTTCGTTTAAGTAGTTAATCTCGTAAAACTATGTAATAGGTAATGTGTGTTACGCAACAGAGTAGCCGACGTCAGCCACACTGACACACGCCCTTCCATCTTTATTGGATTACAGCTTTCATTGTGTGCGACATCCGCTATTTATTACATAAAAACACCAATACTTTTCATCGGCGACATTAATAACATGATCAATAACCATTTATATTTGTCCATAGACCATTGTATATTTCTATGTTGTCCCTGCATCCATTTGCTAGATTAGGTTTCTCATAATAATGTATACTTTATAATAAATTGTTTCTTAAGTCGCGATAAGCAATAAATATGCTCCGCATAATTTATAATATTCGACAGATAATAGTCGCCATTTTGTTTGCCGTATCTCTGTTTGTTGACTAATTTTAATCAGAGGAAAATAAAATATATCTCCATGAGCGAACAAAATAAACTTTGTGTTTTATGTCAATACGGTACAAAAACCAAATGGTAGGTAATTTTCTTCTTTTAGATTTGGCCCTCAAATTCTATAGACTTGAAATTTTATATCAATGCGTTTGTGTACGTTGAGGAACGTGTTGATATCGATGAATCGATACCTAGATCTCACTATACAAATTTAAGCGATGTTGTTAATCGCTTAAATTTGTAAAAAGAGATCTAGGTAGTAGTAGTTTAGATAAATAACCGGAAGATTATTTAACACTGTTCCATGACATCACAAGGATTCAGTTAGTATGTATCTACTTAGTCTAATTTATAAAAATATAAAATCAAAATGTTTATAGGAATCAAGAAAATAAACGCTGATCTGCAAAGTTGTTTTCTTTTAGATACGGGCATTTAAAATGCAATGTTGCCATTTAAATATGTATTGTATGAAGTCTTCAATAAAACTATAACAAAATTTATCATTGGTAAGCATACTTTTACACCTAAACAGGTCTCTAAGTAAAATTGGCATGGTGACGTAAAACAATCTCTATTCCAGAAGAAGATAGACTTTATTTAAAGAATCTTCTATGCCAGTGAGTATCATGGTCATAGTAAATATGAGTTTTGACAGGTAAGAAGGAAAGCAAGTATGTAACACGTGTACATACCAATTCTAGTCATACAAGCGCATACACTATGTTAGTGTACGATACGACCTTGCAAAGAAGAACGCCTTGACGGCAGCACGCTGAGTTCTAGTGTACACGCAATACTTCGCTTCGAGTTCCACCTTCCTCAAGTTATGCTGCCTTAGTACAACATTACATGAAAAGATCCTTAAAGCTGTTAATAACTTATTATATTTATATGGATCATGTAATAATATTATAATTCTACCTGCTGACATGTATAGTGACTATTAAGTTTTAAACTATGTTAATTAATAAATTACTGCGGTTCAATGTTTTTCCGCTGTGCATCAAATATAGCATAAATGCGGGTTGTATAAACAAACCACAACATGAGTTAATCCCAAAACACATCGATTCTATAAGCTGCTACTAATCCACGATGCTGAGCAATTTAATAATAATGATGGGCTCTGAGCTTAGCAAAATTACGCAGTTACTGCACTTATTGGTCATGGTAATATTAACTATAATCTAAATTTCGATTGAAGTGAAGCTAAAAATAAAATAGAACATAAATGGACTACTACAAGGAATTGATTCTGGTAAACGCCCTGGGGTATTTTACATAATTGTTGATAAATATTACGATATTTTCCAAAATATTTACCTACAACTATTTGCTTACAAAAAGGAAAAACAATTTTATCGCTCAATGTTTTAAAAAGCAGTGATAAGTGACATATCAAACAAACAACAATATGTTCAAAAATATGACACATTAGAATAAACAATATTTAAATTAATAAACAGTATGGGTGAATTTTTCATTCCTTAGTTAAATTATCAGAGGATAAATTTAGAATTTTTTCACAATTGAAATTTACTCTTAATTTGCGCAAAAAGTAAGTTGTTTAAATATGTTTTATGAAATGTTGCAAATCGTAGATAGCTGTAACTCAGTATTCTAAGAAAATAATTTACATACCGTTACTAAATCACAGCAAAAGCTGAATTCTAGTGTCTTGAAAATGAAACTCGATTTTCAAGACACAAGAATTCTTCCTACCGGGTAGAGATTTCTCGTTAAAATAAAATCTTAAGTTTATGGTTGGGGTTTGGCAATCCGATAGATAAAAGCGATTGTCACTGCCTTTTGTCACGGCAGCTGAAAACTGACGGCGAACATACGTCGATACTTTACTTGTCTAAACTAAGAAAGATTATGGGCTGAAATGATTAACTAGAAATGAATGTTAGTACAAGTAAATCAAAAGTAACATTAAATATTGCATTTGATTAATATAGCAGAACCTAAATCATAATTGTTAGCGATTTTATAAACGTATTTATTAATCGTGCTCTTGGATTCAGTTGAGCAAAAACAAGACGAGGTCGTCCAACAAGGTCAAATAATGCACTCGTGTGGACAATTTGACCTATTCAATCACTTTCAAGCGCCGCGACAGTTTAGTATTGTTGCAGAACTGCATAAGACGCATTTCAGATCTCAATTTCAGAAAATAGGTTTATAAAAAATTATATACTGTTTCATGGGACTTACCTAAGTACTCTTTAATCCATTTCTTTTTTGGTGGCCGAGCAACTCTTTCACTAGTTTTAACTTCTTTCCTTATGGGACTCGGATTGAAATGAAATGTAGAGACAGAAGGTGCAGGCCTCTCTACTTCTGGTATGTGCGGAGCGGCGACTAACGAAGTTATCATTTGATGTTGCGGAAACCCATATCCATTAATGGGATGTCCGTTAGTTTGGAGTTGTTTGTAGGCTTTCAAGGTGATGGGTATCGGTTCGACGATGCTGCCGAATTCAGTCTCCCTGGTATTGATAGCGATGGTGTGGAGCGTATCAGCATAAAATTCGCTGGGAGCTCCCATCGCGCCAAACAATTCCGGCTGCACAACACGTCTCCGGTAACCGGCAGTGCCCAGTTTCGCTTCGGTGGTTTCCATAAGTATACCCATTCTACAATGGGACACTACATTCACTAACTACGGCTATTAGTCCTCACTCTCATTGTATCACTTTGTCCTATTCATGTTAATGTCCTTAATTTATATGATTGTCTTTTATTTATTAATTTATCACTAATTCATTATTTATTAAATGCCCATGGAATATTCTATAAAAAAAACAATACTTAAAGTTTGCTTTACACTTGATTATGTAAGTCAATTGACGTTCAGAGTTTGTTCAAAGTTTCTTACAAGCAATGTTTAAGAAATCAATTTCTTAACAATGTTTGTAAAAGTATAAAACATAAGGCTTCTTGACGAGTTGTGACGTAGAAGGAAAAGTTTGCGCAATATATTTATGGAATTGAAGAAAAAACTACGAATACTTTAATGATATAATGAATAAACACGAGTTAATTAACACAATTGATGTAGAGCATGAGTCATCGTTAGTCATTTCTGAAATTTCTTATGATGGATGCAATTAAATGCAGAGTTTTGCATCAAGGAAATACATGTGCTAAGTGAAATCAATAGTCTCGATATACGGACTGATGTTAGCAAGAATGAGACAGAGCATGCATGAGCAAGGTAGGTGGCAGTTAGAATGGGTGTCGTAAGTGCGAGCGACCTAGCCATTGGTGTCGGCAGTGGAGTGCGCTGCGACACGACGCTCAACAAGTGCGGGGAGGGCGTCGAACGCATGGCACGGCTCGACGGCACGTGCACCCCCCTCCCTGCACCCTACGCCTGCCACCGACAGACATTGACAGTTAGTCGTACCTCTTCTCATATCATGCGGCCCTGGTACAGCGCCCGACCGAATTGGCAGACATAGTGGATTTTCCATCGGCAAACAAAAGAGTGTACGGAAATATGTCTCGGAACGAATACTTGTCAATACAAGTAAGTAAATGAATGTAATATGACAGAGGAAAAACCATTTTAATATATGTAATAGCACTTTTAAAACGTATATAAAAAAGCGATATATCTAAAATGTTTGAAAGTAAACATTTTAAAATAAAATCAAGTTAAAAACATTATTTATTTTATTTTATTAATTCACTATTTTTTTCATTTCATTCGATATAATATCTAGCTTTATTTGTACCCTTTAATAATAATTGAGCCAAGTCATGTATAAAAAAAATTGAATGAAAGCCAAGCACTTTACACGCACAACCAATAAAACCGTGACAAAATAAAGAAAAACGAACAGGTGCTATTCATTGTAAAATGAAGTAAGCAGCGTTATCGCGTCGGTCATGGCGATAGGTACACACGCCTGTTAAACATTACTTGTTATCGTAAAAACCAATAACAAGCGAGAGATTATACAACAACAAACGCTGCGTTAGAAACATCTAGATCTCGAAAATATTTGAATAGATAATTTCTACATTTCAATTTAAAATGTTATCAAAGTTATACAATGTGCATATAAAAGAGATATGACTTTAACCGAAAAGCCAATATAACAGACCAGAACATGATTATGTGTTGATAATGATAATCGACACGTCAGACGCAACCAGGATATAATGAACAAGTCGCAGGTCAATAATCATTTCTAAGACAATCTCCAGTAAGGCCTCACTCATATCGACGCAGAATTGGCAGCGTACACACGCGCGCGTTATATAAACGGTACAAACGACGACACGTGTCCGTGTTTATATTATGTAACTCCACTTACCTACCGGAGCAACGGCTTGCTATATGTACTCGAATACCTATATATCATCCATAATAGCGACGATTAGATACTAACGAGACGACTTTTCTAGAACAAATTTTGCAAATATTTTTTAACATGACATCGAAATACGTATAAGGTATATTGGTTTTGATATTCATTGAATGGTTAGAGTTTGATTGGGGAATTAGTGTACATAAATATTTTTTTTATATAAAGAAGTATCAGCCGTCTGACAAGTTTATCACTTCTAGATGACTAACATTCAAACAGTTCAGACTTCAGATATTATTATGTCAGCACCACAAATTGATCAAAGACTTTGCTAGAAGAGAAAGAGTAGAAAAAATGTAGGTACTCTTTATATGAATTAAAATTAGAACGAATAATGAGACATCGTTTAGAACTACAACCAAGCAAGTGTTTCTCATACATAAAATATATGCACAATACCTATAAAATGCAATGAATCTAATATCCGATATTGAAATGATCAATATAGTTAACAATTATTTATATTAACACGCAACACCGCAGAATGTAGGGCAGTGGATGTCATGCTTGCATTTTTAAATTGCACAATTATTAACTAGTCGATAATAATATAAAACCGATAATTAGTTGCGCAATAACAATGGCAGAAACAAAACCGGCTTGTTTCCGACACGTCGTCATGGTACACTTGCTTGTTACAGAAGGGTTGTTCCACGGAAACTGGGCTTCGGGTGTGTTCTCCGCCATAGCTCGTTTTACAATGATAAACTTTCGTTTTGGTTTTTAAAATTTTAACTTTTTCAACTAGCCCAGTGATTCTTCGAACTTCGATTAAGGCTGATGTAAATTTTGTTCCAACCATGTCCTTTTGTATCAGGTTATTTTTTCATGTGTTGCATGTTATATCTATTACCGAGATTACTATCAAATTGTCAAGATAAAACACAACACCTTTTGCCTTGGAATATACTGCGCAATGTATTGAATAAGAAAAATTACTTAAAACAAAACAATATATTAACATCTCTGAACTTTTCGGTCAATGTTCGAGTTATGATTTTTTGCCACAATTTATACGAACACAACCTAATGAAAATCAAGAAAAGGAGACAGACATTTGATTATTTTATGTACAAGAAGAGGATGCAAGAAAAACAAAGAGCTTACATTTGGACAGTAATGGTTACACCATTTGAACTCATTAAAATTGATAACATTTATTTAGGTGACGGACTGACAACACAACTGAATAACAATGACTATTTCACTAAAAATGTTCACCTCGTTAATCAAGAAATCCAGTAAGTTGTAACTTCAAAAACAAATCTGCTATTTGTATTGTACGCTGACTTCAAATTACTTTAAATAATGAAAATTTTAAATTAAAAAAATCTTCATGTAATATAAATCAAATAAACTTCGTTAAACTTAACTAGTTTAAGGAATATTCAAAACATAAGATTATCCTTATCCGGAAATTCTCTTTGTTAAGATTTTTTATACCTATGTATGATGTTGACTGTTATACAATGAATTAAACAGCTATGTCTGTTGACTCATAAACTACTTATATACTTGAAAGATACTTAAATGATATAAAAAAACAAGTACAAGTCATAATAAATAAGATTAAAATGTACTCATACTAACCTATTTGCACACACTAGCATCCTTGCACACATTTATCCTACACATAATTAAAACCCTCATACATGCTTCGAACGTTGCCATTTTAGAGGACATCTACAGCTCGGTCAAAGAATGTCAGAGAACTCACAATCAACATAATCGTACGATAATAATAAATCCATTTTATTACTTATCCACGCGGGGTTAGTGAATCATTAAACGTTGTTGTAGATGGACAACTGTTACATCTGCACCACTCATGCCTTAGCAATTAAAGTATAAAAATGTTTGCAATATCAATGACGTAACTATTATCCATAGGACTAACATTTTTCTATTGCTTTGGACATGTAGTAAATAAACTTTGAGTAATATCAGTTCTTCGAGATATAAACATTCATAAATAAATATAAATAAGGATTAAGGAAGACAAAGAGGAAGACTGCAACCATCTATTATAAAGTGAAGCTTCTACAATTATTTATTCTAGAATGCTTTATTAATGTTTAATGTTGGACAAGAAATAACTTGACAGCTATGTTGCTACGTCTAAAGACTGTTTCATAATAAGAATCTCGATATTCTCAGCTTTTAATTGGTGCACAAAATTCTTTGTGAAACAGAGCATTTATACTAAAATTAAAGTAAGAAATAATGGGTCGCATTGCGGTTTGCAACAAAAACCAAAATGTGTCTCGAAAATTGAGCCTAAAAGTATGAACGACAGAAGATGAAATTTGACAGCAGATAACGATGATGACAACATTAACCTTGACCCAGAAAATAATGTTTACAAAATATTTAGCTAAACATTTAGTAACAATGCTACAGAAGATATCTATAAAATGGCTGTTAACATGACACTAAAGAAGAACGCATTTTTTAATAATAGTAACATTACTGAGACGCTAAAACCATTCAAAGAACAGAGACGCCCAACAAAAAAATAGTATAACGATAAAAATATTGTTAAAACTAATTTATTACGACTGCAATATTGACTTTGAAACAAACACCAAGTTTAATATTGATAGTAACATTGATTACAAAGTTCGGACTTTTAAAAAATAATATCTAAGTATATATTCTTTGTCACTGAATTGTAAAACTTGATATGCATAAAAAATGTGATAACAACAATAAGGCAAATGACAACTATAATATAAATTAAGAGACACGTATGTTAACTCTATTGAGCTGAGGAAATGAGCCAGTAAAAGTAAAACGTCCAATAAAAATTACTCAGGGCAGCGATAAAAACTTTGAATATATTGTAATGCAGAAACGTAACAATTAACTTGTTACTAAGGCAATCATTATGCAAAGAATTATTGCATTTCTTACAATAATATTACAATAGTGTTCTTTAAACGAATGAATGAGAGTGATATGGTTAGTATGGATAGTGGTGGCTGGTGTATTCTGCACTGTCTACATCAAGAGCACTAATATTTTGAATCGGCGATATAATTCAATAGAGATTTAGTCTAGGACAAGTCCTACTCTGAACGTCAATTGACAAATCCTGAGTAAGAGGATTGCGCCGGAGATCCGGCTGGGCGCGAGATAGTGCGAGGTGGCCGGGCCTGGTGACTCAGGACACAGCGGAGGCGCTGCACCGGGTGGTGCACGTGGGGCGCGGCGCGCAGGTGCCGGCGACCTCGCGCTATCTCGTCTCGCCGTTCGAGGTCGCGATGATAACGCACGCTATTTTCGACACCACGACATCGGCTCGCCAAGCGTGTTCGTGACCGTCGCAAACGCAACCGCGAAATCACTACGAATGACTCCCGAAACGGAAGCGCAATCGGCGTACGGGTGAGCGCGACTACGCGGGCGGTGCGATTCACTCGAATCGTGTCAGCGACGACATATCGCGACGGCGGTCATCAGACTAGATAGAGACGAACGTAACGCGGAGCCGACCGCCGTCGACGCAATCCGCTCGACGACTAACTGAGTGGCCGCCGCGGACCGCGGACCGGCTCCGTCTCCGAGGAGGGCGAGGAGGCGGGAGGTGCGCGACCTCCGGAACCCCGCGCCGCTCGCCGCGAGTGAAACCGAACGAAATCGCGAGGAGCGCGGCGCGCGGGGGGCGGGGGGCGCGCACGCGGTCGAGCGCGACGCGCCGCTGCACCGCTCGGCTTTACATAACGCTGCACGGCGACGCGGCGCTCGCGAGGAAAGAGGTCGCCCGGCGCCGTGGACACCTACAGAATTTAAAGAGCTTCGCCGCGATCGGCCGTAGGTGATGAAACGGCGGCGGCATTAGCACGCGGATGACGCGTTCCGAAGACTTAGTCGGTCGGCGACGGAGTCACTGAACCTCGTCGCCGACGAATAAGGTGAATGGAACATTGCAACCGAATCGAGCGGCGCAATTGTGCGAACTAGTGGGCCGGGGCTGCCGTGTGACGGCCGTTCCTTATGCACCGCTCACGATGCCGTATAGCTTTCTAATGATACGTGGCCGACGCGAAACACTATCGACAATGTCGAGACTTCTCGCAAAATACTTTAGCAGAAACAGCTAAAGACAAAACAGAGTTTGACCTAAATATGTGAAAATTTGCACATTATGTATAGTTGTCTACAACACATATCTAATTATTGACATAGCTTCTACTGGACTTATTACAAATAAAATAAACGAATATTGAAGTATTTCGAATAATACAGTTAAATAAATAGAAAACGTATAAGTAGCACGTAAGCCACTCGAAACACGGTATACAACATACATAGTACTAGAGGAGGTATTAGCATGTAAATTAGCTACGTTACGTCATAAGCTCTAATCCTCATAATAGGATTTCTCCTCTGTTTACGACGGAACCGCGCAGTATTCGCCAAATTACGTTGATCGTGAGTAGCACGTGGTACCTCATCATGTGCTTGCGATGAGTAATTTCGCTCTGACATACACTACTAATAATACATGACACCAAAAATAGTTGCATACAATCAAGATAAGCCATAAATTGATGCACAACCCTGAACCCTGGTTTGCGGAAGCGGAAAAATCAAATCGGACCTTCATAGGTCTTGCAGATGTGAACAAAGTGCTGATCTTAAACGGAAACGAATTATGTCTTACAGTAAATGATTAATTATTATTACATAGTATAGTGGATAATAGACGCTGGAGTAAAAAATATGTAGATTTGTAATTAAACCAATAATTAGTTAAGAAAAAAAGAGAACCTAGATATGTTAATCTGGCGACGGAGATATAGGTAACTCCGTTAGGATTTACAAGAAAACTCGCCGTTTTCTCTTTTTCCGTAAATTTCTGCTAAACCATGCAACGATTTAGATACTTCATTCAAAGAGTAAGGTTTTTATATCTGGAACAGGTTACAAAAAGTTCGTGATGGTACCTACAATAATAAGTAGTGTAACTAATAATATGCTTATAAAGAATGTTTATCAGATTGAGTAAACTGCTGTACTAAGCAAATTTGCAAAAATACCAGGGCCTTCCAAATAAGTTTGTCAGTAAAATATATTATATTTTCTTTTGATTTGATCATTTCAATTAAAACATATACCAATAGGAAATGCTGATAATGAAATGGATTTGCAATGGAAGCGTCGCGAGCTGCATAAAGTAATATTAAACTCTGCGAGTTAAGAAACTGTAGACTCGCGAACGACAGGAGTGAAGAGTGCACATTATTTGGAGTGCAACTCGGAGGAATACATAAGTGGCTCGGTGCAGGTCCCGATAAGGTGGCAGGTAGGGGGAGGGACGCGCATGCGTGCGGCGGCTGACCTTGGTGCGGTGCAGCGTGCAGCTCGGCCCCCCGCGCCCGGGGAACACCGCCACACAAATACCTCCCTCGCACTTCTACCTTTATTGTACCTTTTGCAACCACACCTGCCGGTTCGGCCAGTCGTTGCGATGCGACTTAGCACCGTGCCTACATTCTATTTCTGGAACATAGGTCCCATTAAATCAAGTGCTTCACGCATCAAACCATAGCAAGAATCATTATTAAGGCAATATCCCAAATGTTTCTATAAAAATTGAACTCCCCGAACTTAATCCCTAAGTTTCAAAACTTGACAAGATATGCACAACAAATTATTTGTCAATTTTTAGTAGGTACCTAGCTACTACCTAGAATTTCCTCAGACTGCAACTTCCTCAGTGAAAGATATCGTATTTCAACAATCAATAACAACATTTAACGACACTAACGACATGGGAGCTGCGGTGGAAACACTGGGAAAGGGGGATCCACCCACCGGATGTCGAGATATGAGCCGTCTGCGACGCGCGAAAGCTCTCTGATTTATGCAATTGATTTTGCTGATAACATACGCACCAAATGCTGTAAAACTTGCGAATATTTTACATGACGACTGTTTGGGTAACCAAAATAAGCATTCAAATTAAATTACAACAAGGAAAGCACGCACAGTATAAAAAATTATAGAACTATTAACAGGATTATTGTTCAAAGTTCTATCTTCAAAACTATGTAAGCACTTACACTACTTGTCTAATATGGGGATGAATTTCGCTGAAATTTAATTGATTTCGTTGAAAGTTATTTGATTTTTATAGCACGTGTAGAACTTTGTTACATATTCAGCCATAGTAAATTTCCACAACTAACGGTTGTTTGTCGAGATTACCGTTGTCAAATTCTAATACATAAGCAATATTTAGATAATGGTATACGCTATCTATTCTGTTTCCTGGCAACATATTAACAATTCTAATGTACGCTAACGAGACGAGGAGAAAAGCTTGCAAGCATTAAATACAAAGGCAACTTGTTTTTTTGCTTTAGCTCGTTTAAACAAAAGTGTACAAAGGACATATTCACGAGTGCCTACAGCGCTCGGATTATCTTATCAGGTAAGTATAGAAACAGGCACTCGTTTATGTGACTAATGGATGTGTTGGTAATGCGTCGCAGTCCGCAGCGTATCCTCCGAAGTTCAATATACTACAGTACGAGCGTATGCGTCCTCACAGGCCAGTCGCAGATGGCGAGGTCACGCGATCCCTTTCACCATTCTGTGTGCCGGTACCGTCGGCGACGACCTTAAACGAGCCTTGATGATACGATTGTTTGCCGCGCCGCGCCTACTCAACATGAGTACCGAGGGGCCCACTAATTAGAAGCGTTGAAAATTAACTATGAATAAAAATAACCACCTGCAATACTACACACAATTAATTAACTATACACCACTTCTGAGTAACTATAAACATTGTCGTGCTAATAGAAAATGTAAAAACTTTGTAATAGAAGTTATACATAATAACTGGCGACTTAATTGCATTGAATGTGGAAACTGGCGAATAGGGTTCGATGCAGACTCACACTCGCAGTTCCATATTTTAGAGTAATTGTCCTATGTCCTCGTAAATTGTGTATCAACTATCTTTAGAACACAACGTGAAAAACAAATAAATAGGTAGGTACTTGAATTCGGCGAAATAATTTATAACTGTTGATTTGAGAAATTTGGATGGTTGTTTTATAAATTGCTTATTGCAATATACCCAACTAAGAAGTCAAATCAATGTGAGGTTTGAAATGTACATGACAATAAACTGGTAATTGTGTAATACATACAAAGGTAGACGATAAGTGTCTATTGCATGACGGAATAGATTACAAATGTTACTGCGAGTTTGAAACTTGTATGATGCAACTGGCTAAAGCAATACTCAGAACCAAATGGATGACTGTGCTTTTACATTTTAGTCGCAATAAATAAATGAGTGTATTCAAAAACACTTAAAACATGTTACGACGTCAAACAGCGTGACTAAATTAATAGAAGAGTAACAATAAATTTATTAGAACCATTAAATTAATTAGGGTAAAGGTCGGTAAGATCTAGATAAATGTTTGATAGGGGCCAAAAACCCAAGGGAACTACCCACATCGATATGACAAAAAGAGATAGTGATAAAAGCCCACCCAAAGAAACAAGAAAAAAAATGCTGGCACATAAACAGCAATTTCTCATCTTTACAATGTAGAATTGAATAAAATTGTTGCATAAAATTTAAATAACAGGCAAACTTAGTTTTAAATGTAAAATTCTTATTCCTAGTCAAGTAGGTTTTCTCGTTTGGCGAACAAGTCACGTCTCGAAAACGGTACCAAAGCCCCTACATGTAAGTAGTTACCGGCTAGCGTCCACTGATAAGTGTGGCAAACACGATAACGCGGTTTGCTGACAAACGGCCGATCAGACCACCTCTCCCTTTCTCGCTCCCTGGTACATACAGATTGTTTTGCGTATTCTGTGCCACTTTAACTTTATTTCTTTATGCTCAGTTTTATTAAGATAAATGCTAGTACTATTTTTGGTCCCAATATTTTCTCATTTGAAGACAGTTGACAAATTGTTACCAAAACTTTCATAATTCAACTTTTACATGGTTGCTTTCATATCGGTCTCTTTTTGGACGGGCAAAACAGTTTACAAATATTTCTTTTGCATACGTGTCCCAAAAAATAACTTTCGTATAGTAAATTTGGATTATTTCTTAACGTTTGAAGGACTAGTAAGATGAATACTTTTTACTCGTCTGGAATTTCTATTCTTTGGTTTTATTTTGAAGTAGGTAGGTTCCTTATAATTTACGTTAATGTTTTTGCATTTACGAAATGAATACGATTGTTCATTGATTTTAGGATAACTATTTATGTTCAAAAGCTGATAGTCACTTTAAAGGCTGTCATGTTAGTTTGCATTAATATTACAATAACACGGTCCCCTGTCTCTTTGTGACCCTCTATTTTTTGACCTTGTCCAACGGAAGGAAATGCGTTTTTTAGAGTTGCACGCTGCACGGTTCCCTTTTATAAAGCTGACAATGAAGTATAACTTATTGTGCCGATGTAGAGTTCACAATACACATTATGTAAGAGTGTTAGAAAGAAATAAAATTAAAGTATAAACACGTCTGCTTATTTTATGAACGTGGAGAATTTGTTTTGCCAGATGTTTACGCAAAAGTATTCGAGCCGCGTGTAGAGCGAGCGCGTTGTTTATTTATCGCTATGTATGTACGAGCGCATTTACCACCAGATTCGATTAAAATGCATAACAATAAGACAATGAGTTTAGCCAGCAACTTAAGAACAATGGGTTCCTATGAAGTGGATACAAATGCACGCACCGTTACGCAACCGTGCCTTGTGCCAGATTTTTCTCTTGAGGTGAGGAGGTTCGGAGACCTAAGCCGTTCATACGGTTTGGAAGGATGTCAAGTTAAAATTACTTTAAAATGCATATAGTGAAGCGCATTGGCCGTGTCTCGCGATGCGTGTGCACACATTCCCCCGCACCGCGCCGCCCCCGCCGGGCCCGGCACACGCGTCGATCAGCTGACCGAACTCTCGAGCGCCCCCTGCCTACCTCGTCCGAACCAATGCGTCATGCGTTATGTTGACTAACTAACTCGCTCCACGTATACACACTGCACACACCGTTCGCCACCCACACCGACTGGGAAACTACGTTACGGAGAGATCGCTGCGTACGTGACGATTTTTTTCCGTTTTGCATGCGCGGATAAAAATGTTTCGGGCTTTCAGAGTCGCACTGCCCTGAGACGTAGAGAATGACAGATAAGACTGGCTCGAAGTTTCGCAAACGATAAAGTCGGCGAGTGCGAACGAAGGTGGACGTGCGGTGAGTAGCGTCCGTGATCCGTCGAGTGAATTTCAGGCTTCCTTTGTTTACGTGGGGCGAGGCCGGCGCGGTCGGGAGCGCGTGGCTGCGAGGGGAGGGGGCGGTGCGGCTGCGTGCTGTTCAAGGTCAAGAGCGTCGGGCGTCGGCTCGCTGCACCGGCGCGTGGCACCGGCGGCGGCGGCGGCGGGCGGGCGTGGGCGCTACTCACCGGCCTGGCGGCGCTCCTGCAGCTCGATGAAGCGCGCCGCCTCGAGCAGCGTGTCGAGGAGGCTCATGTCGGGGGCGGCTGGGCCGCGCGGTACGAGCGCGCCCGCTGTCACGCCGCGACTGCCACGCGCGCCGCGGCCGCTCACGTGGCGCCGCGACGCGCGCCAATGGGCGGCGAGCGCGCCTGTCACGTGACCCGCGCCGCGCTCCAATCAGCGCGCGCCGCTCGCCGTAGTGGCGCGGGGCGTGCGCGATCGATGCCATTGCAGCGATCGAATGCAAGCCCCCGCCCGCCGCCGGTGACGCGGCACCCTACTGTTGTTTATCTAATACTTTTCCTGTGCGTTCGCCGCTAGTTCCTGATAAAAATTGATCTGTACGTTTTTGCGTATAAATAAAGCTGTGCCTGTGGATGTGCATATCGAGATACGTCGCCTACTTTTAGAGTTCATCGAGCCGTGCACGTGCGTAACTCCGGCCGACTTTCACTTCCTCGGTTATCGCGGACTTAACAACTTGTTAGGTTCATTGAATTTTTATGAATACTTACTCTTTTTGACGACGAGTGCCTCTTTTTTGCGATAGTTGTGCAAGTTTACAAATGTCTATGTAGAGACGGATAGAGCGTAGAATAATTAAAATTGTACGGAAGGGAGCAGACCTTTTTTATTCCCTCGTGCGATTAACAAAGAATGTGGGTTTATCAGTAAAATGAACTCTGTGCGGTACGTGACTAGAGCTAGAATGGTGAGTAAGTGTGGTGTGACATAGTTGTCGCGTACATCCAAGTTGTAAACAAGTACACAATTATGTGCCGCCTACGAGAACTCGTCAAGATTAGAGGGAGCGCTGATTGTAACTGTAACGCACACTTTACTCAACTTATTCTATACCATAGTTTGGAATTAGTGAAACAAGAAACATATTCCTTTCATGCTTATTATTTACTTAAATTCGTAAGTAGCTCTGAGTAGCGATAGAAAAAGTAAATTAGATAGCATAGGTAGCTCATGCAAAATCTTCCGTAAAGCAAAAGTGTGCAACTAGGTACCTACCTACATAGCGTAATTTTATGATCTGCAACTTTTTTTAATCCTTTCTAATTGTCACAAACAATACAGACATATCGTAGAAAGTTGGCCAGTATGTTTTAAGAATACCTACTTACTTTATTCACGTTACATTAATTTTTAGTGATTTCCAATAGGATGCTTATAAGAGCCAAGAAAAACACAAACCATAGCTTAAAGTTTTCAGATGTAGGTAGGTATTTTAACTTTGCCAAACTACCTATCTAAGATTAATAAAAGTAGAAGAGATTTTATTATGTCCTCATTTAGATAAACAATCATTATTGCACGAACCCACCTATATTCATCATAGTTTTTCCTTTATAAACATTGTCTATGCACCACCTTATGGCTGACGGGGAGAAAATCCCCAGGCTAAGTCTCCCACTTACTATCAGTGGTGAATTTATTAAATAAATCGTTTATTTTACATTACTTGTTAAGAGC
Organism: Nycteola revayana; assembly: GCA_947037095.2. Taxonomy (NCBI): domain Eukaryota; kingdom Metazoa; phylum Arthropoda; class Insecta; order Lepidoptera; family Nolidae; genus Nycteola; species Nycteola revayana. Next base: position 15,383,135 of record OX344858.2, on the reverse strand, counting down.
CAATTTATTTATCGTCAGGTAAAAAACATCAAAGAAATAAAATTTAAATCTTGATAGTTTTTGTGTGGAAGTTCTGTCAAAATTAGTTGCTGGAGAATTAATTTCCCTGATATTTTTTAATCAGACCATTAAAGAATTGGTCTTTTAGTAATAGCATTACCAATATAAGTTTTGAGGTACCTACCTTAATTACCATGCACTGATTTTCGGTAATTTTTGAGGTGCCTTAATTACCATGCACTGATTTTCGGTTTAGCAATTTGGTTTAGTAATTCCTGAAAAAGTATGTATAGGTACCTACCTAATATTCGGGTTTTGCCGGCGGCATACGTAATTCGCGTTAAAAGTTGTCTATTCCACGTGAACATTAATTACCTCCCCAAATGTGCGGCAGAGAAGTCTACTCCTGTGCCGCGAAAAACTTAACAAATCTTATCTCAAGGTGAATGCACCCAAGACATTTAATAGAAGTTTGTGCTTTGATACATAAACAAATCTTATGTAATTTTGTGGTTGGTGACCTGAGTTTATAGGAATAATGTAAGTGAGGTATAACTGTAATAAAAATAAAACATGTTGCAATAACTATAGTTAAGTATCTGATCTAATTATTATTATTATTTACTAGATTCCCGCGTGCGGCTTTACTCGCGTACCTCATATTCTTATAGGTACTTCATAATTAAATATAGCCTATAGTCTTCATTGATAAATGGATTATCTAACACTGAAATAATTTTTCTAATCGTACCAGTTGTTCCTGAGATTAGCGCGCTCAAACAAACAAATTCTTCAGCTTTTATTTCATACTAGCTTCCCGCGCGCGGTGTCACCCGCGTAGCCCCCGTGCCCGTGGGAACTTCGTAATTAAATATAGCCTATAGTCTTCATCGATAAATGGATTATATTATCTAACACTGAAAGAATTTTTCAAATCGTACCAGTAGTTCCTGAGAATAGCGCGTTCAAGCAAACAAACAAACAAGGAAACAAACAAACAAACTCTGCAGCTTTATAATATTAGTATAGATTATATTAGTAGGTATTGATTTATTTACTTAATATTATATTGATTACAAACCTCTTCACCTCTAACTTTTTTCCTCATGAGACATAGCTGGCCGGAAATTCCTTATTATTAGTATCAACAATAAAATTCTTTTAGTTTGTCGGCTCCTCTGTGTCATGAAGGTGATAACCTATGTAACTTACTCTTTACTAAAATAGATTTTAAAATATTGTTTGACTACAATACTGCCGTGTTATCTGCCTGATTTTTTGTGGATTTTTGGATTTTTGGGCACAACTGCATCAATTTGCAATTCAAAAAAATATTTTAATCTCAATTTTCACAACATTTCTAAAATGTTAGTTGTGCCTTTTCTAATTACGACGGCAGAATATTAAATGCTGTAAAATAAATTACCCCATTTTTTCGTATTTATCAGTTTATTTTGGCATGGGTGTAAAAATAATACATTAAAATCTCTTCAGTGCTAATCACTGATTGAGACATTTTACGAAATCGAAAAAAAGTCAAAGTAGAAGGTGAAATAAATAACAACATAATACAATGAATACTTTTTATTTAAAATTCTCGGTAATAGATAAAAATATGTGGACTTCAGAAATGATTATACTGATACAAGTTAATACAAATAACATAACATGTGAAAACAATGAACAGCACTCATTAAATCTTCAAGCTGTATGATAACTGATCTAAATCTAATTCTATAGGGATACTATGCCATCCATAAATTACGTCTAAACCAGTGATTTCCAAAGTGCTTCAGACCCCCAGTTGTCTACAGAAGACTCGGGTCTTTAGTGGCGTAAAATTACGGGTACTCAAGTTGTTAATGTAGCCGTGTGGTTTCCGGCTCAGAGCCGTGTGGTTTCCGGCTCAGAGCCGTGTGGTTTCCGGCTCAGAGCCGTGTGGTTTCCGGCTCAGAGCCGTGTGGTTTCCGGCTCAGAGCCGTGTGGTTTCCGGCTCAGAATAGACCACCCCGTTTCTACCCATGGGTGTCGTAAAATGCGACTAAGGGACATATGGCTGATGGATGGGCAGCAGCGTCTATTAGCCCAAGGTTAACATCTTACTGCGATCGCCAATCCGTCTGCCAAGCGTGGTGATTATGGCAATATCCCTCAACGATCCTGGCTTGCCAAGGTCTGTTAAGAGGAGGCCCATATCCAGCAGTGGACGTAAACGGGCTGTTGATGATGAAGTTGTTAATGGTAACAGTTTATATAGGGGTCTACAAGGAAATAAGTTTAGGAGCCTCTATTTCTCACAATAATTGTTTTTGCAATACATTTACAATAATGATTGCATCTTTTAAAGATAAAATTATATAATATTGAATTATATGTTGAAATAACGAATAATTACATTCGTTTTTATTTAACATGCCTTAACAAATTGCATATGATTTATGATCATGACTAAGTTTAATGCAATTTTTTGTGACGTAATTTACGGATGACTTCATAAGGTTTTATCATAACAATTACATATCAATATTATATAAGGTACAATGAGTTATTGGACGTATCACTAAATTCGTGTTTAACATTGGTGTTATAATTCTTCTTCAATTTTACACTAATACATGAGTAATGTGAAAATATGTCTTTTATGAAAGGCAAATGTCAAATATATATATATAATAATTTTCCAAACATCCACGTTACCTATACAATCTCGAAAATGTTGCTACTTTTTACCTCCTAAGAAATTCCACTAGTCATGTCAAATTCTCCGACATCCAACACACAACAAACATTTTGTAATAAAATAATAATATTTAAAAACGATATAAATTCTTGCACCAAGAACTTAGAAGGCACCTCATTGTGATATTATATTAACATATATACTTATATCGCTAGAACATATATTCATAATAATATATTGCTATATGCTATATTGCTATATTTTAACACATTTTGTACAATTGTTCATTGCCATGGGTATAACATCAAACCACAATATTAATCTAGCCAAGAGGTTTTATAATTTCCCTAAAACATAAATGATAAACATGTTCAATCTTGACCAATATTCTTTAGGGCAGGGGTCTCCAAGCCTTATGGCCATAATTATATTTTCAGTACGCTTCAAGAGCCAAAACAGATTAAAATTTTCTGCCCTTATCTATAGTCGTATTTCTAGCAATAGTAACAACAATAAGACATTGGTTGTCGCGGGCCAGTTTGATGACACTGGCGGGCCGGATTTGGCCCGCGGGCCGTAGTTTGGAGACCCCTGGTTTAGGGCATCAGTATCAGTAATATTAATTAATTCCTAATGTGAACCTTAATATAATGAGAAAACGATTAACAACTAACACAGAAATAACATAATAATTCGTCATCACAGCAACACAGATAAATTATTGCTACCCAATTAATTCTTGTACTAAAATCGTAATGATTATACATATGTTACGTTCAGTAACTTTTGCTAAGCTGACGAAAGACAGCAGTCAATTATAAAAAAAATACGAATACACCTGCGTTTTAACATGTCAAGCTTGATACCTTAATATTTCAAAACCTCGGTAATAATAATGAGCGTACCTTTGACATGAAAAGATTTTTGGCATTCATACAACACAAAAATTATACAAAATGAATGCTACCTATATGTCGCAGGTGAAGCTAGAGTAATACAATTCGACAATTGAACTAGACTCTATGTAGTAGGACGTACTACGCATCTAACTACGACTAACCTACATCACTCGTTGACGCGTGGCATCGGACTTAAACTTGGTTGAAGATTGCATCTTCATGTATTCTGCTACCCTGGTTCATGAAGTGCTCCTGAGAAAAAAAAAACCATTTAATAATGAGATAAATTGCTTATGTTCTAATTAAATTATAACCTGTGTTTATCTTAAATCTCCTAGTACTTAAAAGTAATTTGTGGACATATATAAAAAAGCTAAAGCAGTTCCATCTCTGTATTTTCGGATTTATAATAATTAAGTATATTTTTTTCGATGTCCACTGAAGACATCAAGATAAAATATACAATAATTAAATAACTTATTTCTATTACAAATAAATTAGAACGTAATTTAATAATCTCGTTGATGCCATCTGTCGATATTGATGACGCATTAGCCGTCCCGATAGATCTAAGTTTTATCGGGCGAATCAAAGATACCAAGAAATCTAGACTAAACACAGTTATCGGATGGAATTGGTCACTTGTAGGTGACCTTAACCCTCTCTGGTGCAACTGGTTCAATTACCAGGATGTCAGAAGAGGGAAGAGTCTCTTCACGACGCTCGAAGTTCGATTGGAGTTTATTTATGAGTAAGCTTTTAGTGGGTTATTACATGCACTACCAGGAGATTAGAAGCGGTAAAGACGTTAGTTGAGAATGTATACGTTACATTAAATTCTAACAATCTTGTTATTCTCATTCATAGTGACTTCATAGGCCCATACTAAGTTTATTTAGATTTTTGAGATAAAATGAGTGAATCAGAAGAAGAAGAAGTTGATAATACCTGTGAAATATTTAAATCAAAGAGAGGAGGATTAAAACTTTACAAAGACGGTTATACTTATACAAGAAATAAACAAAACAAAAATGTTGTATACTGGATGTGCCACAAGTATAATCACAAAATTTACAAATGCCTTTCAACTGTAAATACAACAATAGGTGATGATGGTTCACACACAATAAGTAAACAGCCACGAAAGCATAACCATGGGCCAGACCCGACAGCAAGAGAAATTGCAGAATTTAAACAAAAGCTGAAAGAAAACTCATCTTCAGAATTAACAGTGTGCACCATTTTGCAAAATGTAAAAGCAGAAACGAATTCAGAAATTATACCATCTCTGCCTTCTACGACAGCACTGAAGCAAATAATCTATCGTCAAAAGATAAAAAACAAAATGTGCGTGGATGAACCTACCGATATATCTTTTGAGTTAAATGCTTCAATGACACAAATTAAAGGTGCCAATTTTGTCATAAAGGATCGGATTTATGACACAAACAAAAGAATAATCCTAATGTCAACTTTACAATTGGTGAAATTACTAAGTGATTCAAACTACTGGATACTTGATGACACATATACGATTGCTCCACTCATTTTCCAACAAATGTACACTATACATGGTAATGTATTATTGGAGAATAACAAAACATTTCCAATGATATTCTGTTTAAGTACACACAAAGACAAGCAAACGTACGACTTAATATTTGAACTGCTATTGGAGTATGGTACCGAAAATAACATAAAGATATGTCCGAAAGTGTGTATTCTTGATTTTGAAAAGCCAGCAATTTTAAGTTTACAATCTAGTTTCGAAAATATTATTTTAAAGGGTTGCGACTTTCACTTCAGTCACATAATTTACAGGTAAAGTACATTTTTTTCATCATCATCAGCCCGTATAACAACCCTCTACTGAACATGGGCCTCCTCCCGAGCGAGGGAATTTTCATAGTCACCACGCTTGGCAGGCGGATTGGTGACCGCAGTATTATGTTGTACAACACAAGGAAACGCTGCTGCTCTTTCCTTGATGTACGATTATTATAGATGATGTTATAACAATCGGGACCAACGGATTAACGTGCTTTCCGAGGCATGGAGAGTAGTCCCTCAACCAACCAGACCCGGAAAGAAATCTTAAGAATATACACAAAGAAGAATGGTTCGATCCCCATCGCATCAACCCACCACCTCCGAGATTTAAAGCGAGCCAAATACCGCTACGCTACGGAGGTTGTCATTTTTTTTATTACAACTAAAATATTACATAGTGCCAGTTTAGTAAATTTGTTTGGTTCGGCTTTCAAATTATCTCTAACAAATTTAGCCGATCGAGCGTAACGATTTGTAACCAATTTTAACGTATTCTACGGTTACCAAATTGATTTAATCGTGTTTTTGCCTTAAACTTCCTATTATAATATGATATCTTTATTTTACAGAAGAATTCAAAGAAACAACCTGACGAAAAAATATGCAACGGATCCAAAATTCAATCTTGAAATCAAATGTCTTATAGCCCTCGCATACTTGGAACATACAGAAATACCTTTGTATTTTCAAAGATTTATGGAGTACCTGGAAGATGAAGATAGTAAAACCATAGCGAATTGGTTTCAAGAAAACTGTATTTTTGGCACGGCAAGTACCCAACCTAAGTATTCACCTGAATTTTGGAGTAATCATGAATTAAATGTTATGCAAATACCAAGAACACATGATGCTGCAGAAGGTTGGCATCATAAAATCAACGCTTTGATTGATAAACCTCATACCAAGACCTACTTGCTTATCCAGGAACTAATTAAAGAAACAATATCAAACACGAGAGAAATTGAAAAAACTGTACATAGGCCATCAAAGCCTAAAAAACGCAAGTACTTGGACAACGATGAGCGTATTAATCGTATTCTACAGAATAAACAAGAATATTCCGAAGTCGACTTGTTAAAAGCAATCGGATTATATATACAATTGTAATTACCTCGCCTATAATTAAACATACCACAATGTACGTTTTACATTTTCATTGTAAACAACATTTATATAATCAAATAAACAATGTATTTCGGAACATTGAATTGTGTTTCTATGAAATAACTCTTTACTGAACAGACTCACTGTTCCGAAACTTCCAATCTTAGTGTTTGGTTCCAATCTTTGTGCTTCCAATCTTAGTCTTAGTGTTTGATTGGAACGTCAGTAATGTTTTAAATGCATCATTTGGAACACTGAATCTGGAACACTACTTTGCGGACCGACCGGACCGTGAACGACGTCGCTTGCGAGTTGCGAGTGAGAGATTTGAGTGAGACACTAAATGCTAAGCGGTGAGCGGGATACATATACGCTCGCTCGCTAGCTCTCGGACAGCGGCTCTTGATTCAATGCACGTAATAATAACCATTATGGTGCTTACATATCAAATACTATTAGGTTGTTTCTTGTATGAAATAGAAGACTAGGTATCATTTTACTTTGACAAAGCTTTTTGAATTGTTTATGTTTGCGCAAATTTAAACAAACACGATCAGTTGTTTTATGATATTGTTTGAATTGCATGTTTATTCAATTGCATCTTTTGAGCCGGTGCCGGTGTTCCAAATGAAACATATCAGTGTTCCGGAACAGTTTAGTGATTCAGATGCAAATGTTCCAATTGCAAAAATGATACACTTTGCGCGGGCCTATAATAGTCTTTAAAACAATATTATTCGAAATATAAATACAAGGATCCAATTATAATCTATATAATACAAAAAAATATCGCTGAATGTGTTGCTAAGCGAAAATCTCGAGAACAGTTGAACAGATTTCGCAATTTTTTTCTTTGTTGTGATTATAGCAATCACATGTTAATAAAGAAAAAATTGTTCGAAATATTAGAAAATTTAACTGCAATATTATTTTGTAATTTTTACATTACTGTCAGTTGTTTGAAATAACTGTAAACAATCGATAGAAAGCCACATTTATACGCGGAAATATATTGTTTAAACGCGACGCGACCTGACGACACGCGACGCGTGTTGAATCGAATCAAATGTATTGTTTTCCATAGACCAGAGTCACACTATGAACGATATTGTTATTCTGGTCAATACATTTGATTCGACTCAACACGCGTCGCGTGTCGTCAGGTCGCGTCGCGTTTTAACAATATGTTTCCGCCTTATTTGTGAGTGTCATAGACTTCATTGTAAGACGAGATTCCCATCGGAACGGGATATATGCGGGCGAAACCGCGCGGGAAAGCTAGTATAAATTATTTATTGGAAACGAAATTCTATAATATGCATGAAGGGAACACCAAGTAATTCAGATTTATCGCGTTTTGAATAAAAACGAAAATTATGTCTCCTGATATCATTGTTCAGTAAATGTGACAGCCTCCATAGCGTAGCGGTATTTGGCTCGCTTTAAATCACGGAGGTCGTGGGTTCGATTCCCAAGCCGGACAGGAAATCTTTGTGTTAATTTTTAAGATTTCTTTCCGGGTCTGGTTGGTTGAGGGACTATCCTCCGTGCCTCGGAAAGCACGTTAAGCTGTTGGTCCCGATTGTTATAATATCATCTATAATAATCGTAGATCAAGGAAGTTTCCTTGTGTGGTACAACATTATACTGCGGTCACCAACCCGCCTGCCAAGCTTGGTGACTATGGCAAATACCTTCCCCCTGGAGGAGGCCCATGTTCAGCAGTGGACGATATACGGGCTGATGATGATGATGAGTAAATGTGAAGGATGAATCATATCAACGGGTATAGACTGACTGTATTTGGGAGACAATATTTCTCATAGATCTCTCTATCTGGCTAGAATATTATTTCTTCGAATTCTATTTGGCATCTTCATTAGACAAATATTTATTAAGCATTACTATATTACTAGCTTCCCACGCGCAGTTTCATCCGCGTAACTCCCGTTCCCGTGGGAACTTCTTCATTAAACCCTTTGTCATCCGGGGATAATATAGCTTTCCAACGGTGAGAGAATTTCAAATTTCAAATCGGTCCAGTAGTTTCGGAGCCTATTCAATACAAACAAACAAACAATCAAATCTTTACTCTTGAACAATGTTATGCAAAATAATATGCCAAAAAAATTTACTCTTTTTTGTATTCAACCATGTACAGCAAATCTGGGTCTTTTTACACGACTTTTGCATACAACTCACAAAATTGACATAAAATATAATACGCGAATTAAAAATGATCGAGAGATGATAATGATGAAGATTGCATAAGTACTATTGACAGTATAATCTATACTCAGAGATGTGACTTATCTAAGATACAAGTATCTGAAATACAGATACTAGATACGTATTTCCATCTTGTATCTAAAATACTTTTAAATAAATGTATTTTGTATCTTGTATTTAAATACTTTTGTTAGGTATTTTAGTATTTTATAAATACTTTTTCTGATAAAATACTTTTAGTAACATGTTAGTAGAAATTTATAAAATAAATGCGTAAAACTGAGCGTGTCCTTATTAGTCGATCATCACACTGATAGATGGCGACTCTTTCTTTCTCACGGAGGGTAGTCCCTTAACCGACCAGAACCAGAAAGAATCTTAGAATTTACACAAGGATTTTCCGTCCGGCGTGGGGATCGAACCCACGACCTACGTGATTTAAAGCGAGCCAAATACCGCTAAGCTGCGGAGGTTGTCAAAAATAAACTTAAAATCATTAAAATAAAATCTTGTTTTCTTACAAAAGTATTTTCATCTGAAGAAGTATTTAGAAGATACGTATTTTGTATCTAGTATTTCAGATACTATTCTCGAAAGTATTTTGTATCTGGTATTTGAAATACTTAATTTAAAATTATCTTGTATTTTGTATTTCAGATACTTTGTTCATGGAATTTTGTACATCTCTGTCTATACTAATATTTAAAGAAAGAAGCTAAAAAAAAGCTTGCTAAAAATCTATGTCAAATAATTAAAAAAAAAAATATATATATAGTGCGACTAACTTATCAGAGCCGCGCGCAACTGAAACTTTTAAATTGTCATATTACCGTCAAGTTCGTTGTTATGCAAGACGCATGGGTTTCTTTTCGTTGTTTTGTGCTTTTATTAATATAAATAATGCCGAAAGCATTACATAGTGATGCTAGAAACACTATTTTGAAAGTGTTAGCTTTTATGCAGGAGGAGAAACGTCTCAAAGCACCGTTAGTACCATTTGAAAAGCTATATGAACGAGTAGCTGCTGCTACAGATAAGTGTTACCAGTTGTTAATATAAATTACCCATTTTTTGCAGTTATATCTAAAACCTCTTTACATGGTATTTAGTATGTATTTGTCTTCTGTTTTGCAGGTGTTGGTGAGCGATTTATACATCAATTAGTTAAAGAAAGGGAACATGCGGATGCAACTGGCTCAAAAATTTGTACTCCGGGGGAAAAAAGAAAAAAAAACGAAGGAAAAGATCGAAACTGATGATTTTGACTTAGGTGTCGTAAGAAGAAAAAATCATGAATTTAATACGATAAAGAAAGAAATAAGTACCATTCCAAAATAACTGAATGTTTTACCACAGGAAATTGATTTTAACGCTTGTCGTGAAAACGCAATCCTACAGGAAAGTCCTCATTGAACGCAATTAGGTATCTGCATGGCGAGCAACTCATTTGCGTAAAATTAAGCAGAACGAACGAATGCGGTGAAAGTCTGTTATATTTTTGGACGAAACTTATATCCACTCATCACACACCGTTGGGCGTTGTTGGCAAAGCAATGATCTTGATGGTGTTTTCCATCCTGTATCAAAAGGAAATAGGTGGATAATTGTTCATACGGGAGAAACGAGGTTTGTTTACAACGTCTTACTTGTTTTTAAATCTAACACAAAAAGTGGCGATGCTTAGGCTTATTTAGATAACCCTTTTCATATACCTTTAGAGAGCAACAGTGAAAGTAAAAGCAGTGATTCAGGCGATGAAGTAATCGAGGGTTGATAGTTCCAAAAATGATTGTTTACAGGATCATAATTATAACTATAAAGTATAATTCATTAAAATAACGTGTTTTAAATATTATTCCTTAATAGCTGTGCCCGCAGTTAATAAATTCGTCTAGCCGTTTAACCTAGGCTTTAATATTAGTAAAATATAATTATACGTACATAACTTAAAAAAAAACGTAAATTTAATGTTTATTTACACCATGGGCAATGGCTTTATTTGAACCCTAAAACCGGGAAAATACTATGTAGCGGAAATACAAAATTCAACAACAGTGACACGGTCACCGGGTCAGATAAGTTTGTGGCACTGTAAGTCAAATGTGAGGTTTCCTTTTTTTTAATATATGGCAATCTGCCGACTTATTCAGCAATTTCTGCCAAATGTGAGTTAGTGATGCCCAAAAACTTATGTCACTAACTGACACTGCTATAGTGCTATTTTTTTAAAATATAAATAAGGTAATTGTTACCTAATAACCAGGAGAATATAAGCGGCAAGGATGTCTCCCGACACGTGTTGTCGCGGCTATCGGCTGAGGTTGCTGACGTAGAGGCTCTTGAGCTCGGTCTTGGGCATGTTCTCGAACAGCGCGGCGCGGTTCTGACCCTCGCCCTTCTTCACCCAGTGACCGTATACTCGGAAAGCGCAACCGTCGATCACCTGGAACATTATGGATTAATGATTAGCTCTTTCAAATAAATAAGCAGTTCTAATCCAGTTTTCCAACTATAAACAACCGCCCGCACCGCGACTAAACCGACCCGCAGTACCAGGGTGCAATGATACACAAGGAGTTCTCACCTTCCTCAGCACTCTCATGGTGTAAGGGTCGCGCAGTGCGTCCGACAGGGGCAACGCCCGCGCCGACGCGTGCGGCAAGTGTCGCAGGCGCACCGCGACTAAACCGACCCGCAGTACCAGGGTGCAATGATACACAAGGAGTTCTCACCTTCCTCAGCACTCTCATGGTGTAAGGGTCGCGCAGTGCGTCCGACAGGGGCAACGCCCGCGCCGACGCGTGCGGCAAGTGTCGCAGGCGCACCGCGACTAAACCGACCCGCAGTACCAGGGTGCAATGATACACAAGGAGTTCTCACCTTCCTCAGCACTCTCATGGTGTAAGGGTCGCGCAGTGCGTCCGACAGGGGCAACGCCCGCGCCGACGCGTGCGGCAAGTGTCGCAGGCGCACCGCGACTAAACCGACCCGCAGTACCAGGGTGCAATGATACACAAGGAGTTCTCACCTTCCTCAGCACTCTCATGGTGTAAGGGTCGCGCAGTGCGTCCGACAGGGGCAACGCCCGCGCCGACGCGTGCGGCAAGTGTCGCAGGCGCACCGCGACTAAACCGACCCGCAGTACCAGGGTGCAATGATACACAAGGAGTTCTCACCTTCCTCAGCACTCTCATGGTGTAAGGGTCGCGCAGTGCGTCCGACAGGGGCAACGCCCGCGCCGACGCGTGCGGCAAGTGTCGCAGGCGCACCGCCGCCCGCACCGCGACTAAACCGACCCGCAGTTTAGCGCGAGCGTTGAATCCACCGCTCTTTATCGCCTATACAATAACAAATATGTTAATAATCTGTGAAATATCTTTTTTTGAACAGCTAAAACACACGATATTAGTCGATTGCTAACAATATATTTTTTATTTGTTAGAAAGAAGTAAAAAAGTTTCGTTTTTGTAAAAGATTAAGACGTGCGGTTATTAGGAAAATTGTATTATTTTTATAATATTTAATTATTGTTATCTAGAGCTGAGAAACATAAGGTCGGATGTGCTATTACACGTCAGCAACATTCGTCGTATGTGTCTTTATCGTAAACTAGCACGACCAAATGCTTCTTAAGATACCATCCTTATGCATTATGTCTAGATATATAAATGATTTTAGATAATTATATCGTTTTGCCAAGGCATTATAAAACATGCAGACATGCAACATATTAAAAATCTAAGAAGCGTTAACTTAATTTTAAATACAGCAATTATTATAAATACTCGAGAACTTAGATTTGTATAAGATGCTTCTTAACTATTAGCTTTCTCTTTAACAATAAGCCCGCAACATGTATTGCGATTACGCAAGTAAAGAAATTTGTGTAAAATACTTAAAACAATATATGTTTTAAGCATATTTTATACATTTAAGTAACCGATTTAAGATTTCCTGTTCATTGTTCGAGTATTTACAACAACATTTGATTTATGTTCGTGTTAATGTACAAGTATAATATGTGTGTTTTGATTTGGAATGTAGTGAATATGTTGTTCCCATGTAATTATATATTCCCAACAGAATTAATGGACACTAATATTTTAAGTGTTATAAAAAGGTACGTTATAAATAGGACACGGTTCTATGGAAAGGGATTCTATGTTATGATAGAAAGTTACATTCTATCTTCTACAGTTAAACGTATATAAAGCCACTGAGTCTTTTCTATTTACAATTATTGATAGCATTGGTTTTTATTTACAAACTTTTCAATATGCTATATTCACTTTTTTTGTCTAGCTTTTGCCGTTAGAAATAAATCTAACGGCTCCAGGGTTGCAGTGAAGCACATTTAAAATTAATGTACGACGTTTTCATCAGTTCTATTATATAGTAACGGTTATAATAAAGATACATTTTAGAAAGGTAATGGATGCTTAAACCAAGATGGCAGGGTTTGAATCTATATTTATGATTTCCAAAATGAAATTTAGTATACGTCTTATATACCAAAAACTTGTATTATATTCAAAAAAGGATTATAATAACAATGTAATATCATTACCATAGTTAACTGGTCGATGCGCGACATCTTGCGGCCCGTGCTGGACAGAGACCTCTTGAGCGGTGTCATGTCCTGGTCCCACAACTGACGTAAACAGTACCATTGTATTGTGTGTATAGAACGCTTTTGAGTTATGTGCTCCTAGTATAGCTGCCGCGTTTTATTTAACTTAATTAATATAAATAAATTGTTTTTTTTAAATTATACTATTTAATTTGGTAAAAAAGGAAACTGACGTATTTAATTTAATACATTTAGATAAATATGTATATTCGTCGCATTTTTACTCGTAAACTTGTCATGTTGCACTTCTAATTGCTAATACTAATATGTAAATATGTTACATGACATTCTCAAGTAAATTCTTGACTATGATTCATTTAATGAGGTGAGTGAAAAATCGTATGCAGTGAGCATACGATGTATTTAAAGGAGTGTCTTAAATAAAAATATAAAAAACACTACGCGAACGCAAACTACGAAATACTATTACAAAATCGATATACTTTAAATGTATTGAAAAAAAAACTAAAAATATCTGGCAGCAAACTAAAGAAGGAACACATAACAATTGCAAAATAAAAGAATAAAGCTTCACAGTGCTTCATGCACTGTTTTGTGCAAAAGAATTGAAATTAAAATTAATTAATGCAAAAGAAAGAAAATTATTGACATTGTTGTTGTACTATTAGTCAATAAGCAGAATTAAGAAAAAAGCGAAGATATTGCATGTATTTTTGTATATGCAACTAGATACTACTTATTTAAATTTAATTTAATTAATTAAAAACAGTTCACCGCGTTGGCAGAGTACCAGGCTTACATAAATACAAGGCGTAAACATACCATAGTGTTGAAGAACGGATGTGTTAGCGCTTCGAGAATATCAATTCTCTCATCGGGGTCCACGACCAGGAGCCGCCTTATGAGATCTTTGGGGTCTTCTGTAATGGTTAATAAGTGGCTTATTATTATAGATTCGTGGTATGCGTTTAATAGTAAGAATGATTAAGTGTTTTCACAATATTAATTACGGCGATTACACAAATTACAACAACAATTATACTAAATACACGTCAGGTTAACACCAACATATAGCGTGTCGTAATTAAATGTTCCCTTTTTTGTTGTCTACAAAGGCTTTGAATTCGCTTTCAAATCACTATTAACCTATTGATATTTGTGCTAAAATTTACTATATTTTTTAATAAATAGTACAGATTGGGTAGCTATGGAAACAGACAAGAAGTAGAATAAGTTAATTCACAAAAAGTATGTTCGTAGTTCGTAACAAAACTTTTATGTCAATAAAATTATCAAATATAAACAAAACTTTTTACTGATTACTTACTCTTAAACAGGACGTGTATGATACGTTTTTATAGTTCAAATATTATATAGTAATCTCAATCATCATCATCATCATCATCAGCCCGTATAACGTCCACTGCCGAACATGGGCCTCCTCCCGAGGGTGGGTTTTGCCATAGTCACCAGGCGGGTTGGTGACCGCAGTATTATGTTGCCCACCATTCCCTGATAAACGCTTGTTATAACAATGGGGTGAATGGCTTAACTTAATGCTTTCCGAGGCATAGAGGGTTGTCTGAATAGTTACTATTTAAAATGTAGTTTTAGCTACTTTTAGTTGTATATTTGTATTTTTATAGTATGAAATAAATGAGTAACACTGGAATAATTGCACCAATAGAACAAAATTGTATCCGACAGATTATACATACCATATTTTTAACAATTAATATTAAGACCTCTTTACCTGTTGAGTCCAAATTGTAAATATATATAATATACCTGATATATCAGCCCACTCTGGACTGGTGAACGAATATTTCCCCTCCATAATGTTTCGCAGCATCACCATTTGCTTTCGATGCCAAAATGGTGGACACCCAACCAACCTGGAAAGATAAAACATCAAAATAATTTCTTAAAACGAAACATAAATATACTACAATAATATGAAGATACTTCCAAAATATATTATTCCTTATAATTATGTGATCCCTTTAACAGTATATATTTTATTGACAGTCGACCATAGGGTGGTGAAAAGAAAAAGAGTGGTAGGTGCACTAATTGATTTGGTGCATGAAAAATCAATACTATACTAGTAACTAAAATAAAATATACCTACATTATAATAATACATAGATATATAATACTATATATAGTTTCATATTTAATGACAACTTAAGTTAAGATATATTGTTTTATTATAGAACGACTATGACTGAAAGAAAATACATTTGTTTCAGCATAACACAAAAGTATCAAACATCATCATCATTAGCCCGTATAACGTCCACTGCTGAACGTGGGCCTCCTCCCGAGGAAGGGTATTTGCCATAGTCACCACGCTTTGCAGGCGGGTTGGTGACCGCAGTATAGTGTTGTACCACACAAGAAAACGCTACTGCCCGTTCCTTGCCCGATTATTTTAGATGATGTTATAACAATCGGGACCAACGGCTTAACGTGCTTTCCGAGGCACGGAGGGTAGACCCTCAACCAATCAGACCCGGAAAGAAATCTTAGAATTTACACAAAGATTTCCTGTTCTGTGATGACATAATCAATTAATAGAAATATAAAAAAAAACATTAATAAGTAATCTCGCATATTCTGCCGAAACGGTCGCCTCAGCATTGGCTATGCAATCACCTTCGCGCAAGTTTTCAGTTTGCATCCCATTGCAAACTGAAAACCAGCACTAGGAGTGATACATTTTTGTATCGCAAGCGTTCATGGGCTAAGTATACAGCTCGGTTACCATCAGATGATCTTTATCTCATTTCCCGACCTTATGACATTACAAAAAGTCGCTTTTTTTTCGGATGGAAATACGTAGTTAGGGCGCGCACAAGGCTTTTGCTACTTCACCGGGCATAAAGGCGAGTAGAGCTCGAGAGAATGGTTTAAAAACTACAAAATAAGCAACCTGCGCAAGAGGGCGTTGGAACTCAGCTTGGTCGCTGGCGATGAGATTGAGTGATTATGTCTTTTAGTATTTTAGGGGAATTTTGTGCTACTGTCGCTCTACTTTAAAGTTCGCGGGCCTCTCGGACTTCGGGTCTACGAAGGCATCGGGTTCTTTGCAAACTAAGGGTCAGGAGGACGAGGGGGGAACAAAAAGTCACAAAAACCGATAAAAACAAAGGGAAAAGCGACCCGTCTCAATATGACGTTCAAAAGTTTATCAAAGTGGGCCCGTTCCTAGTAATCAGTAACAGACGCATTATATAAACAAAGATACTTACAATGTAAACATGATGACACCGCACGCCCAGCTGTAATCATGTAATTAACTAATTAACATTGTTATTAGCTGGTAACATATATAGACCTCAAAAGTAAAGTGACGGATGTACAATTATCTTCAAAAGCATTTGGTCGTAAGTGCTAGTTACGGTAAAGGCGCATACGACGAATGTTTCTGACGTACTATAATGACACATCCGACCTTACACTTCTGATCTCTACAATTATGTTATTGTAAAATTAGTAAGTATTGTTTTGTGCTTGAAAGTAGAGATAGTATTATGGGTCATTTGTGTTTTTTAAGAATATATTTAATTTCAACAATATCGCTAAAGCTCTTATAAATGAACTAGCTTCCCGCGCGCGGTCCTACCCGCGTAACTCCCGTTCCCGTGGGAACTTTTATAAAATATAGCCGATAGCTTTCCTCGATAAATGTGCTATCTAAAACTGAAAAAAAAATCGGACCAAAAGTTGCTGAGATTAGCGCTTTCAAGCAAACAAACAAACAAAATTTCAGCTTTATATTTTTTTATAGATATCTGTCAAGCGCAGTTTCACACGCGTCGAACCAGATCCCGTGGGAAACTACTACTCTATCACATAAAAATAAAAATTTATAAACAGCATTTTAATTAACTTGTTTTTGATGGTTTAAGATACTAGAATAACTTTATGAAAATATGTGAAAAATTTAAAAGTGTAAACAGTATTTTCCTCAAAAGCTAGATAGATACAATGTAGGTTGAATAATGTCGTGACACAACTTACATGTCAACTTCTCTCCCATATCCGGGGGCGTCATCGAACATGTTAGCCTTGAGGGTCTCCGGGGCCAGGTAGCCTGGCGTACCGCATAGCTCTGGAAAATACAAATCACTATATTTAGCTTGCTGCCACACCCATAATCAGCATTCTGTGCTAAAAACTTCATAAAATATCAAAAGAATAGAAATCTTGGCGCCAAATGAGCTTATTTGTTCCTTAAGAGTTTATAAAATAAATAATCTATGTTTTATCACAAAAAAAAACCATCCAAGTGGGAGTCGGCCTAGCGCACAAAACTCCATACCATTATCTGTACAACAATAGACACAATTTTATTTTAGTTTCACTATTTCAAGCGTCTACCTGTTGCCGTTACAAAACCTTAAAAAAATCGCGGTCATTGTATGGTGTGCCCTCCTCAAATATTTGTTTTATTCTATTTTTATTGTATAGCGGCAACAAAAATACATCATCTGTCAAAATTTAAACAACAATCAACTTTACGTACGAAGCCCTAGAAACTAAAAAATAAAAATGTTTTCCAAATTTGTAATAAAAAAAAGGAAAAAAAGTAATCGTAGACAAATAAAGCTAAAACTATGTATGAAAACAATGGTCTTTTATGAAGGATCCAGTATTGTTACAAACTGGTCGTAACACTATAGAGTGCAGTGCATCAGTGCGTGACCTAAACGTGTTGCAGACAGGGTTATGGTAGGAAGAGCTTCTGATGAGGTTGTTAATGACAACAGACAGACACGCCGGGTTAATTGTTGATAGAGGATACTATGTAAAACTGTCATTAACAATACTACCACGCCTCTTTCCCATACTGCCCTGCTTATTGTACTTGCATTTATCGACATTTTTGGGATCTTCACTTGAAACGCTGTACTTGCACAAAAATAGCAAGTACGGCGTTTCTCGTTAAATAAAAAACATGTTTCCAAAAAATATATATATGATTTTAATTTTTTGATGTATAGATTAAGAGCCTGAAATGTCATTTTCGCAAAAAAGTGAAAATCCCAAAAATTTCGATTACTGCAATAACCCTATCCATTCACGCGTAATGCGATGACCAAGGGATTTTGCCTCAAACCTCGCAACTAACAACTTACTCTCTTAGGCCCCTCGCCCACGGCGACTTTTTGCAGCGATGCAGTAGCGATGATGTCGCGCGTTTGCATCGATACAGTCGCGATGCGGTCATTAGCTGTGTGCTATCGCCCACAAAACCACGATTCAGTCGCGATGCTGTTGCGCGTTTACGAAACGCGCGACTGCATCGCTGCAAAAAGTCGCCGTGGGCGAGGGGCCTTATTCTATGTGGAATAATCCTACTAAATATTATAAACGCGAAAGTTTGTAAGTACAGATGGGTGGATGTTGGTTACTCTTTCACGTAAAAACTATTGAACGGAATTGGCTGAAATATTGCACCGGGATAGGTTATACGCTGGATTAACATATAGGCTACCAAACATCACGCTCCGACCCACTGGAGCAGAGTAACGCGGGTAATAACGCGGGGCGCAGTTATTTTCATAATACAGTATGAATGGATTATGAAAATATTGTCTATTTATTTCATATTAAACAAATCGAGTAGTAAACTAAGATAAGGTTCGGGATCGATACTAATGATTTAAACTATCATTAGTGCTACAATAAAAAATAATGTACCATATTACGTGATAACTATTTATAATATTTACAATAATTACGATATCAAATGACAGATGAATAATAATAAGAAATACAAAATATGCTGATTACATAATCAAACGAATATAAGGCTATTCGATAAATGCGCATTTCTAGAATCAATTTATGTAATACACATAATGTTGATAAAATGATAAGTTATGTGGAGTTAAGTAAGATAATTAAGTAAAATAAACAAAGCTTTGTTAACAAGTGTGTTTACATTTTATAATATAGAAGATGGGTGGGCGATTAAAAATAATGTTTCAATCCCCAGACAAAATGAGAAATAAATTAAAATAAAACTTTCGATTTTAAAATTTAACTCTCTGATAATTTCATCTGAAGATTGAAAAAATTGCCTTTAGACTTATGTATTTTATAAGATGTTTTATTAACGTATGTTAGGAACAATTCTTGCAACTGAATTTTATTTACTACAGATCGTGCAACATGTTGTATACCTACACGCTTAATCAAAAGAATGCTTGGTATGATATGTATCGTCAAACTTAAGCTTGTCTTTAATGTTATATGTTGTAAATGTCTTACATACATAAGCTCACGCCTGTTTCCCAGCGGGGTAGGCAGAGACAATGGACCTCCGCTTGCTACGATCCCTACACACATCTTTCGCTTCATTCACTCTCATAACATTCTGTTCGTTTTCTTTTATAAAAATATTTATATAAACAGTACGAAAGCAAAAGTTAGCGATCTTGAATTTCCTAAGAACAATGCTACATCGACCATGCTTTTTTAAATTAATCAATTTATCTCTTATCTTATATCTTTGCGGCACAAAACTGTAGGTAAACTTGTAACTTACGCGCTCCGACGATGAACCCATTAATTCTATGACCGGCTAGGTTTCGAATCTGGTAGGTCTGGATTGTTGAAGTACTAAGGTTTTCTCACCAAATAATTTCTCGCCGTCTTTAAGCACCTTCGCGAAGCCGAAGTCGGTGATCTTGACATTGAGCTGGTCATCCAGCAGGATATTCTCTGGCTTCAGGTCCCGGTGCACTATGCATTTGCTATGCACATGCCTAACGCCTTCCAGCACTTGCCTGAAATCAATACAACGCCATTGTAGGTTTAACTCCTTGGAATTGCTGGTATCCTAGTACTAAAAGTTTGTAATGTTAAGTTAATTTCATTAAAACAATATTTTACTAAATGTAAACTTATTTAATTTTAAACTTTATGAACAAAAAGGTTCTGGACGGATATTTCGGCACTTGAAATTACGACTACGAGAAAATTCTAATAAGGTTTCTGATGACTTATGGTTTTTACGGATTTTGTCATTTTGACTTCTTTGCAAATTTATGAACATGATTATTTTTTATAAATCAAATGGCACTGATTACGGCGAACTACTTATAGAAATAATAAACATGTACCCAAATTATTATTGTTATTTATTTAAAATGAACTAAAAGGTCATTTCGTATAATTATTATACCTCAAATATTTACTAAACAAAGCTCCTGAGACTATAATGATAAAAATTGTAAACATACGCGTTAGAGTGATCTTTCGGAAGCTTTTCTTCGAAACCTTGCTTGATAACCACTATAAGAGCCATATTAGAAAACAACAAAAATATTTAATTTATGATGAGATAGGAAAGATATTGTGAACACAGTTGAGAAAATATCAAGGGAAAATAGAAAAAGACGTTAACGTTTTCTCGACAAAGTACCAGGAGTACAGAACGGAACAAGAGTTACTATAACACTGGGATCGGTCACTGTAACGCGGAACAACTTCGGACTAAGAATTTACGCGAATCTGCTACATATGTTTATCTGTGCTCTTTGCGCATTCAGATAAGTAAATTGGAATGACGCGGGGACGTTTGTCGTACATGTTTTAGCTATTCTACCGGTTTCCGCTAGAATATCAAAGGGTCAATGTCTATACAAACTATCAGTATAATGTCAGTAATAATATGCACGTTTTTATTTCTAGGACACGCGACGTATGAGCCACGCCTCCAGCGATTTGGGGACAAGGATTTATAATTGATCTGATTAACTGATTTCCTGGTAGTCATCGTTATTTTTAATATTAGACCGCGGAATGATAACGCTCAATGAGTAATATTGTGTGTTTAGCATATAAAAAAAAAATGTTTGAAAATAAAGCAAAGAACAAATAGTGATTATTGTACAGCAATTACTTTAAATAGGTCACGAATTCACGACTCTCATTAGCATTACACCCGCATACCGCTTCGGACGGCTTGCTGTTATCTTTAGAACTAAAGCACCGTCTTCATTTGCCATTTTTTGTGCGACTTAATTACTGTGGCAAAAACAAAAAACAGTATGTATGACAAATCTTTTGAATGTGATCCAAAACGTTACGGAAATGAGGACTGAAAAAATGGACATAATGACATAAGACTGGTATATCAACACTGTAATCTATTTTAGTAGCTAAATTAAGCGTAAAAGATTAAATTTAATAAACAATGATTAAATTAAACGAATTATTTTTCATTATTCATAAGGTACATTAATATAAGATTATATTAGAGAAGTCGTTTTTGTAAAAAATATGGATATTTTTCGTTACCATAAAATGATATACGGGATTCTTTTGAATAAAGTCGACCCCCAGCTCATAAGTTGGCCGCACATCCCGGTGTATAGCAGAATGGCCGTTAAATAAAAATATTTCCCCACTAAAGTAACCACTTTTAAAAGTATGGCATACAATAATACCATTTTTATAGGAAGTCATTGCATTATCCAAAACTATCCACAATTAAGGACTATAATAGAATAATAGTCAACAAATTAAATTAATCATTATTTAATTTCGCTGAAAGATAAATCGTCATGAAATTTTGACGAAGCGCCAAGAGATAGGGAATGTCTCCGTGTAACATATGTGACTACACTGCCTAAGCATTAAGGTTTCTTCCGAATAGACTGTGTTTCAAAAATGGTAGTACATAGCTAAAATCACCACAGCTTTCTAACGCCAGTAACCGGCTACGCGGTAGGCCTAGAAGGAGATGGCGATACGAACTGGAATCGTTCCTGAAAGATTGTTTTCTTTTATATTACTAGCAGAGTTTTGTAATCTAATAGTATCTTTGTTTATCCCTCGTGCTTTGTTAAAATGCTAGTGTTACGAGTGGGTTAAACTTTCCCTCGGCGGTTAAATTCGCGAGTACAAAGCGCGCGTGCGCGATTATTTAAAATAATGGGCAAATTAAATCTATTGATAGAATAAGTGTTAGGACAACAATGTTCATTGTGCTAATTTTAGTACACAATGGCCTACTTATTATTTATCTATAAGTAATAATAATAATAATTACCCGCATGAGTGTTGCACATATGTTCAAGAGCTATATATATACGCATCTAAGTTTGTATTAAAAATTAAAGCATATAATGTGGTAGATGGAAGAACAATAACTGTATTTATGGCTTTTATGAAAGTTTTCCCGTGCGTGGAAACTTCATATTTTTTAATATAGCCTATGTTACTCCTGAATAACGTAGGATTGTATTAGTGAAATAATTTTTCAAATCGATCGAGTAATTACTAAGATTCGCACGTTCAAAGTAACTTCTTTAAACGTGTTCTTAAAGTAGAGTAGAGAAGCAACTGCTTCAACGACCAGGGCCCCGAGTCTACTATCGTAATGGCGTGTCTATGAACTGTCAATGACAGTTCAATGGACGGTATTTTTCCCATAATGGTGTCACTATGACATTTGCGTAGTTGAATATAATAACAAATGATACATTTATAAGTTTTGAAATCGCCTAAATAAACATTACAATCTCCCTAACGATCTCCCCTGCTACTTCTGTTGACGGCCTTTTTCTGCGGTAGCAACACCGACTGCCATTCCAGAGCGCCGACACCATAGTTAGATTAGTAGATTACCGTTTATGGCAAAATGAAATCACGATGGCACTACGGCAATACTTAAAAAATAGCAACTTCGGCCCCCTGGGGCCTGAGTCTACTATATATCGTAATGGTGTGTTGTTGAACTGTCACTGACGTCTCGATGGGCGGTTTTCTTTGTCTTTTAGATTAGTAGATAAGCAAATGGGCAAAAAACCGACCATCGAGACGTCAGTGACAGTTCCACGACACACCATTACGATAGTAGACTCGGGCCCCTGGACTTCTGGGTTTGATAACCACCCGGGTCAAATATTCATGTGCACACTGATAGTTATTCCGAATTTAAGTGTGTTTTGTGTCCGTGAATTGAATTGTAGAGTCACAAGCGACACACGGATTCAGAAATGCAGGAGTTCTAGCTAGCTAGAATTATGCAAAGATAAAAAAGACAGAAAGAGGAATACATATACCTAATTAACAATTTTAAAAAAAGTGATTAATTGAAAGCCATCTATTTCTAAGAAATAAAAAATCAATACAGGATGTATTAACCGTTACAAATATAAAATACCTAATGAACGCCACCAACTACACTAGTGATACAAAACGTGATTCTATTTACCTAACTGCATGCTCATCGTATAACTAATAGTTTTGTGATAGTAGATCACAATGACGTGAATGAGCGCGCTATTTGATAACAGATCAAACGTATCGCCCGATCACCGATACAATGGGTTACAATCTAACTCATGTATCGTGTTTGCACTGAATATGTCGCAGTGCATGTCACGTTATATTGATGGTAAAGTTGGTATAACAACTGCCGTGTGGTTTCCGGCTTAGAATAGACCACCCCATGTCCTCCCATGGGTGTCGTAAAAGGCGACTAAGGGACATATGGCTGATGGATGGGCAGCAGCATCTATTAGCTCAAGGTTTACATCTTACTGCGATCACCAATCCGTCTGCCAAGCGTGGTGATTATGGCAATATCCCTCTACGATCCTGGCTTGCCAAGGTCTGTTAAGAGGAGGCCCATGTTCAGCTGTGGACGTCAACGGGCTGTTGATGATGATGATGATGAAAGTTGGTAAGAGATGGTAAAGTCTATGATAAAGTTGCTTTAGAATTTTGAACTTTATGATTTTGTAAGTTTAAAATGCATGAATATCATTTGGATCAAGTCCATATGTGATGTTCTATGTTGAACTGGTCCTACATGTTACCCTAAGCAAATACCCCCGTAGGAGTTACTTGATAGAATATTGCTAATCTAAGATTTATCTCTGCGTCTTGTTGAGCGACTAGCTTCCGTGCCTCGGAAAGCATGTAAGCTGTTGGTCTACATCGGGGGTGGCCAACCTAATACGACCTAAGATCGACGGTTTTCTGTGTGCGATCGACCAATGGCATACATAACGTTGAATTACGTTTCGTATAAGTCGATCGAATGAGAAATTGGTATTTTTTCAGATAATTTTACGACCAACACTATCTTAGTGCGATGCAGTTGTTTGTAGACTGTAATGGAATAAAATACCTATCACTTTTTACTATATAAGTTAATTGATCGTAATAGACGCCGGGATCAACCAGTCGATCGCGATCGACCGGTTAGCCACCCCTGGTCTACATTGTTATAACATCATTATCATCATCATCATTAAACAGAACAATGTCTGATAGTTAATTTATTAGGTATGGGAGATCATTTATATAAACTAGAAACAGGACCTAAGATTGATCTATGGGGCACCCCCATTTTAACAATCGTACACCAGGGATTGGGCAGCAGTGTTTGTATAAATATGTAGTATAACATAAGTACCAGCTTTAGGCTGACATAGTCATTGAGCGTGCGCTTCCTGCAAGCACCGAGCGACACACGCTCGAGGAACACGCACCAAAGTGAGGTCTTTTTAAGGTCGTCGGTCTATTGCCATTTCAGCGTGCTAATCCGTTGAGGTATGTCAGCAACCTTCGTTCTCCTGCGGATTTCTTAATCAATCACGCAGGGAAATGCTGAGCATAGCTTCCGATAGCTCGCTGAGCAACTTTGAGCTTTCTTATAAGGCACACAGTTAGTGACCACAACCACAAAGTGGAGTCAGCCATAGACAAAAAACCAGAATTCTCCATGTTACTAAAGCAACATAGCGGTTAGTACATACTACTCATTTATAGAGTAAATTTAACTAATAAGTACTTATTACTGTGTAAGTACAGATGGCAGCTAGCATGTGTTATCTACAACTTATCCTATCCAAGATAATTGTATAATTGTAGTGGCTTTTCAATTACACACATTATAATATGATAATTAAGTTTTAAGTATGATTGCTTCCCATGCGCGGTTTCACCTTCGTAGCTCTCATTCATGTAGGGATTTCATAATTAAATATAGCCTAAGTTACACCTGCTTAATGTAACTTTTTAATGGTAAAAGGCTTTGAAATCAGATCTGTAAGTTCCGGAGTCTATTCAATGCCAACAAACAATCAAATCGTTCCTCTTTATAATATTAGTATTGATTTAGACTGACTAGCTCCCAGGGGGCCGAGTCTGCTATTTTTTTAAGTATTGTGCCACTGTAGTGCCGTCATGATATCATTATTCCAAAAACGGTAATCTACTAATCTCATTATGGTGTCGGCGCTGGAATGGCAGTCGGTGTTGCTACCGCAGAAAAAGGCCGTCAACAGAAGTAGCAGGGGAGATGGTTAGGGAGATTGTAATGTTTATTTAGGCGATTTCAAAGCTTATAAATCGCTGCTTCAATGTAATAGTGACACAAAACCAAATGTGTAACTTAACGATAATGCATTTTAGTCGCATGATATTACGGATCAATTTGTGTTGAATCATAACCTTATTTTGTGTCACTATTACATTAAAGCTGCGAAATGTATCATTTGTTATTATATTCAACTACGCTAATGTCATTGTGGCATCATACTTACACCATTATAACGTCATTTGGATTATTAGATTACCAAAGGGGAAAAAAACCGACCATTGAACTGTCATTGACAGTTCATGGATACGCCATTACGATAGTAGACTCGGGGCCCAGGTTGGACGGCATTTTAAAATGAGGCAAAGGAAATTAAAACATGTTAACTGGAACTTCAGTTCATATTTCTGTTGCGGAGTATATACCATAATACCGATTGGGACCATACCATAGAATTGACCATAGGTCTGAATCATACCATAGAATTCAGACATAGTATAATTTATGACTATGATAATAATTTATGACTAGTAAGTACAATTTAAGTTGATAATAAATAATTTCATTTTTGCAAAACATTCTAATGACATTGGTAAATCCCAATCATATTGGTATAATGTCAAGGTTTAATTCTATAAATAATGGACTAAAATATTTAACTATGTCACATAGTAACAAACTTGTAATGTGTGAGATAAATATATCTAAAACATCACTATCAGATTGGCAAACTTGACCATAGTGATTCACAGCAGCAATCTTTGGACTATACATATTATATGTGTATGCTATATAAAACCAGAGGTTCTCAATCTTCTATGGTATATATTATATGGTATATATTCTATGAGTCTTGTTTGTGGGAGAAATAAAGATATTATATCACCCCCTTTGTAAGGGAAAACAAAAATGCAATGCCCCTTTTACATAAAAGATACAAACTTTATATGCCTATCTGTTATCTAATATAATCAAAAAAATTATATTCTCTCTCTCTTTCTATTCCTTTGCACCTTGTGCTTGTACCTGATGGTTGTGATGATTAGTAAACAATATAAAACATATTACAATAAAAATATTTCATTCAGACAAAGACACAAAACATTTAAATACAAAATGTTTTTAACAAAGTACTTATCCAAAAAA
This sequence comes from Nycteola revayana, assembly GCA_947037095.2. Lineage (NCBI taxonomy): Eukaryota > Metazoa > Arthropoda > Insecta > Lepidoptera > Nolidae > Nycteola > Nycteola revayana. The sequence continues at coordinate 15,356,304 of OX344858.2, read as the reverse complement.
TGGCCTGTTACCACCTCTCACAAAAAGCGCCAATGCCATCTAGGAGGTACTGGGGCAGTACCCCACACTTAAACCAAAACCTTGAGCATAGGACTACATTGTTGGAGACTGTGCAATATCTTGTAAATGACAGTTGCTAATAAGGTGATAAGAAATATTTTGTTTATTTGTTTAGTTGAGGGTGAAATTTAAATTGCTATATTTGATTTTTTTAGCTAAAGGCACTTATGTGGTTTTGTACTATCTCTGGCAATATCTTTATAGGCAATATTATTAATAGTTAAAGATCCAATTCCCAAGAAAGGCTTTTATTGGGTCCAATTGTTTATTAGCATGCTACAATCTGAAATTCAAATATTGCTGGGCTGTGCTGGGGGTTTCAACAATCACTTTTGAAGCAAAAAAGTTATGTATTAGTCACTTACCTCATAATATATCTAGTTTTCTTCTCCGACAGAGTGACCACCGAGGTAAGGTAGTCAAATAATTCTCCATTCTTACAAAGCTCAAACACTAAGAATATAAATGTCTCTGATTCAAATACATCTTGTAGTTCAACTGTAACAAAACAATATTCATTTTCAGTTCATTTAAAGAATAAATATGGATTAAAGAAGAATCCATCACTACATAGTATAAAAAAGTCGCTTTCTCTGACCCTATATCCCTATGTATACTTAAATCTTTAAAACTACTCAACGGACATGCTGTTTTTATTAATAGATAGTGATTCAAGAGGAAGGTTTATATGTATAATACATCAGCATTGCGCTCATGCGGAGCCAGGGCGCGTCGCTAGTATTAATATAAATTAAGCATTGTTATTTTCTCTATGACTAGCTTCCTGCATGTGGTATGTAGCTCCTGTTTAGTGGGAAGTTCATAATTAAATATAGCATATGTTACTCCTGGATAATGTAGCTAATGGTGAAAGAATTTATGAAATAGGTCCAGTCCTTCAAGAGCCTATTCAATGCAAAGAATAATACTGGCCTCCTTAATGCAAACACAGTACCTACTAGCAAAATTGCGATTTCGAGATAAACAATTTTTGGGGCAAGTACAGCGTTTCCTGTTAAATAAAAATCATGTTTCTCATAAAAAAAATACATAATTTTAATTTTTTGATGTATAGATTTGGGCCCTGAATTGTCAATTTTGCAAAAAAAGTGAAAATCCCAAAAATTATGATTACTGCAAGTACATTTAGCAGGGCAGAATACAATATAGATAAATGGTTTCATGATAATCCAATTAACTAACATTGTCGGCAGCAATTTTAATGCTTTTAGAATATTGAACATTCCACAAACTTATCTGTTAATGTTAATTTTAAAATATTGAGCATTGTTCAATATATGGAATATCAGTGTATGGAATCATCTTTAAATACTATCTTTTTATTTATGTCTAGGGTGAATGGTGTTCTTTTTATTTTTCCTTGGAATGAATGATTAACAACTCACTCACTAATGTATGGGTGACCGGCTACCATCCTCAGGATTTGGATTTCTTGTCGGGTGGCATCCCTCATTGTATGTGTGTCGACTCCATCTTGACCCTCCTGAGAGAGGTCTATGATCTTGGCTGCATACTCTTTGCCTGTTTCTTTTTCTATACATCTTCTGACTGTTGAACTTATACCTCTGTAATTGCAAGTAAAATTAAGTATTTTAGTTGTTAACTCTTTAGCTAATATATTTTAAATATATATGTAAATATTATTTTTAAAGATTATTTTTGTACTATTTGACTATGAAAAACAATAAATAAATTAATACATTTTTGTCTGAATGACTCTCTCTTTCTCTAACATTGGCCAAATTGTGGAACCCTCAACACAAAGATCACACCATAACAACTGAACTTAAATAAATTATATTAAATATTGAAAAATTGTGGTAGCGCATTCACAATGGTAGATAAATTTTAATTACATTCAACACCTCAACAATTTCAATAATTGTGAGGTAAATAAAAAAATAATGGAAGTAAACAATTTAATAGACACTTCCGACTTATTTGACTAATAAAAATTGTAGCAATAAATTAGTTTTACAATAGAAATAGCCATTTAGATAGTCAAGGTCAGACATAAGACTTTAATAAACGAACATATTAGATACATAGCTATTACACACCAATCCCTGTTCCTATACAATAATTGGCGATAATACAACTCATAAAAATTACTAGGGCATTAACCATAGCCGTATATTACGCTCCAAACCCACCTTCCTATTATTTCCTTCGGTTCGTATCTCGCATAAAACCCTTTGGCCGCATCTTTATCCGGCAAGTTGTCGTCGTCCTCCTCCTTTGCCATCGTGCTCACTGTCGCTGTTATTATATTTTTCGTATACTTATTACCTATACGTAATTAGCTTCCACAATGACGAAAAGGTTATTGTTATGAACGATTGACAGTAGCACTCAACACTTTTTTAACCTGCGATTTGTATTAAAAACGTAAATAGCAGTTTGTTTCTTCAGTAAAAAATATATGGCTGTATCTATTATATTATTTTGCAACAATTAATGAATTTAGATCATTGAAACGCTTCAAACACTCATTTAATATTCTAAAACCAAGAATAATTCTGCAAACTTAATCTGTAGTTTGTCTATGGACATTTATAATGACAGTGTTTGATGTAAATCAATAGTTTCCTAGAATTAGGGGAATCGAGGCCTTGAATGGTGCTATCGATGCGATGTCTCGAAATTACTTAATATTTTATGTAGGTTTTCCTACGCATTTCAGTCCGTATAATTGATTTTAGGAGTTTCCCATTATCCCATCTATGGGGTAAATAAAATCTATCGTTAGTCAAAGCATACTGAGACACATTGGTAAATTTCATGAACTGTTAGATCTATCTATAGGTACACACAGTCGCACAAAAATAAAATGTATAAAAAAACAGTCCACCATGTATTATTTTTAACCAGATACGATACGAGTGAAGAAACATCTTAAATTAAGCAGTAGCTCAAAATATAATTTAAAATGTAACTTCGTATGAAAATCTGCTTTAAATAAAACAATATTAATTTATATTCATATAAAATTATATTTAATTTAGAATGATTTTACAAAGAAATTGTAGATATTGTAGGAAATAGTAACCCTTAATTATGAGTTGACTGACCCGAACCTAGATTTATAATATACAGAATATCAACTTGGAATCAACTAGGTATGATCATTTACGGTTTATAAAAATCTTTAATAGCATTTAAGGGAACATAGTTAACCCTTTGTCCTACATTGTAAGGGTAAGGGTGTAACAGAACGAATCAAATTAAACACTTTAATACTGTTGGCGACAAAACGACCGGAGGGTGACAGCGGATTGCGGGGAGCGGGGGACGAGGAGCCGCGAGCCGCTGCGCGCCGCCACCGCCGCCACCGGCCAACACCCACGACCATACACTCATACGACACGGACCAGAGGCGCGCGTTCTTATAATCTAATATACGAAGCTACCTATATTTACAGTCCGCTATTTTATTTCTACCACCTCTGAGTATCAACAACAATACAATGTAGGTCGAATCTTATTTATAACAAAATCAATAATATATTTAGAATAGTAGTATTTTACAAGTTTGTTTTATTTTAAATTACCTACTTTTAGTTGTATATTCTGTATTTTATTCAAATCAATAATATGAACGTTGGACTACATACGCACAGAACCCATCCTACCCAATTCGCTGCATTAAATAATTACACTATTTTTAAATATGATAGGGAAATCACATCATTTAATAGAGGTAACATTTTATTGTGGTGTCAAAGTGCTATCAAGGATACAGAGTATATAATGCTCAAAGTATATACACTGATATTGGTTATTTTTTATTTTAATAAGACTTTTTAACATTTTTTTCAAATGAAGGGATATTCAGGGATATTCAAGATTTATGTAGGTATTTTTTTTGTGTTATTAATATTTATATCTACGTCTTTCACAACAGCTGATCTTAGTCTATGGTTTGGTCCAGAGTTTTTGTCTCTTTCGTGAGCCGAATGTCAAATTGTGTAATCAAATGTAAATTATATACTTTTTCTCTTTTTGTAATACGCTAAAGGAAAGAGATATAAAATGATTCAGGCTTAATTTGTAGTCTAAACAACCTCCGATGAGATTCGTTTGTCCTTGTTTGACTTTTCTTTCTTGGTCGTTCGTTCGGTATGTTTTCGCTTGTTGTTCCGTCCGATACTCTTGCAGTTTTCTGTGTTATGCAGATAAATCTTATCAGTAATATTACCCCGTGATTATTTTACGTGGACAATATTTAGACAGTTTGGATTTCGGTGTTTTGGTTAACTACAGCGAGATTTACTAACTTGGTGAGTAACTACGCATAATTTTTCTTACCAAGTGACAATGTTTTATACCGTTGGTACTCGTAAAATAATTTTGACAACCTTGAGGCCATAAAATACCAGTTTGGAATTATTTTCTTTGTTCACACAGCGTGGGAACTAAATTGTTTTTTGAATATATAGCTCCTATGTCCTGATAGGCTCAACAAACCATCTTCATTTGCTTAGAAACGTTTAAAATGATGACTTTCACTTCTAGGAGGGTACTATTTTATCTATTAGATATATTTTCTTTTCCAACTATGCTTTTGCTACTCTGTCATTGTGAATAGGTTTATATTACTGCAAAGATTACACACCATTCAAAAAAAAAAAAATTATTTGTTGTTATTATAAAACTATCATTAGTAACATTATTACATTCTGGGCTTTATCTCCCATATATTGTTTTCCACATGATATTGAAGAATAAATTATTCACGGGTCATGACGCCAAGGACACAGCTGATATTAATGTTTAAGAAATAATTTTCAATATTTTTTGTTATTTAGGGTCACTGCATATTCTATTCTATTAAGAATAATTTAAAAATTTATCTCATGTTTATTGATTTGAAACTAATATTTCACTAACCATGTGTTTCATTAAAAACATGTGGTTCTATGCTTTGTTTATTATAACATTAATCGGGGGTAGGCATACATAACAATATGGGGTCAGTGGGTAGTGTCAGGGGTGTGGCCTTACCTCCATAATATAAGATTTATAAATTTAATTTTAATCAAATCAACTGAGATGGCTCTTTCTAAATCTCATGAATTCTATTGAATCTCACTTTTTTTTGAGCGAGATGTACTATGTCTTAAGTAGTTTACTAGTTCTGGGCATAAATATCTGGCTTTAATACTAGGTACAATCTACCACCTAAAATTCGTAAATTTTTATTTTGCCCTACCTCAAAAAATTCAGTCTGTAGGACAAGAAATATTTTTTTATATCTATATTAAAGGACAAAAAATCTATTTGTTGTTCTAGCCCTATTAGCTACTAGCAGCCGGCCCAGGTGGACTTTTATAGTCTATTTATACTCAGGGATAATGTAGCATTCTAATGGTGAAAGAATTATCCCAATCTGTTTAGTAGTTTTGAGTTTATTCAAACAAACATATAAAAATACAAACTTTTCCTCTTTACAGTCTCTATACATAATTAAATATATATGTACATTATTTGTTTAAACGGCAAAATATCAATTTGCTACATTTTTATTTTATTTATATTGTCTGCAATCAGTCATTGACTATAAGCAAATAGGATGGTTGTTCACAACCAATTTGATATTTGAATACTATACTTAGTACTTAAGTTCACCGCTTGTGGCAATAGATGGCGATAGGTCCGATTTATAAGTCGCAAGCATTTGATTCGCCCGGTTTGGAACGGTCACCAACGGATTTTTAAAATAAACAGAGCTATTCAATGATTTGGTGGGTTTGATTAGATCTTAATTAATCCCCTTACACACAAAAGCATTGCGGTGCTTAAAAATGGGTGCAGTTTGTCTTGAAGAGTGCATCTCCCATTGAAGATGTCTACTCATTAGCATCATATCTAGAATTTGATTAATTTAATCTTCAACTGTATTACAGCTACTGACTATGATAGTATGATATTGCACTATCACTGATGATATAACTAATAGTTGCAAATAGATAGGCAATATAATATAGTTTAGTTTAGTTTATCATTATCATACACTTAAGTCAATATGTTGCTTTATTATTATGTATACTGAATACTAAGTTGTAAATAATGTTAATTAATAAGAAATAGCCCCACTTCTATCAACTGCAGAGTGCGTTTAATCTCTTAAAATTTAATATCATGTTTGTTTAATTTAACTTGCACATTGACTACTCAGTGTAACTTTAAACATACATTTATAATATTAGTAGGGATATACTACTTGCCTACTAATATAATAAATGTGGATCTAAGTTTGTTTGTTACATGTTCACATGAAAACAACTTAACTGATCATCATGAAACTTGGTACACATATTCTTGGAGGTATTAGAAGAGTATAGGGACATTGACTTCAATGCGAGTGAAGCCACGGATAAAAGCTAGTTTGAAATGGAACAATCATATCTGCATTTGGTTTACGCTGCCTGTAATGGGTATAAGAGTAACTGCAAACGCATGATATACATAATATACACACTCCATGCACCTAATTTCCTACGGTTCTATTCAGTTGTTTTTGTACAACAACATAAAACATAACCATCATCAAAATAATTTTCATTTACAATAGTATTAGTAGAATTTTCTATGCTATTATAAAACTTTATTTCTTTATGAAACAATGTAAACTTTACGTTAAGACAATAAAGACTAATTTGGCTTGTAGGTATTTTATACTTGATACTACCCACAATATAACAAAATTTTTTTCATTTATTGTTTTGTGACAAATAACTTTCTTTGTAATTTTAATGTCACACACACATTATATTGATTCTAATAACAGAATAAAACTTAGGTAACATTCATATTTATCGTATTTAGACTTATATTGTTTACATTGTCGATGTATTCACCTGTGTCAATATATTTTATTATTTAAACAGTAGGTTTTTAAATTTCATTGTGACAGTTGAACTTTTATGGTTATTGTTATGTACCTGTTAACAACGACCAGGGTGGTAACTAGCCTTTAATACAGCTGATGTGAATGTGCTGCCTTTTTTTTTTTTTATGAAACTTGGTTCTAGAGTGCAGAAGCATATATATACAGTGGAATCTGTGTATAGCCTCATCGAAGGGAAATTACAAACACGTCATACTAAGCCAACATCATACAAAGCATTTTGCAGAAAAAAAACAAAAGTATGAGAGGCGCACACTATTTGTCTTTTCTTTTTCACATTTCCTCTTATGGGCTGGAAGAGATTTATTTTGAAATAAGCAGTACCTTTGTACAATTTCTTACCTCATATACCTATAAGTCTTTCATTCTGTTTCTTTCGTGTGATATAAATAAATAAATAAAAGTTGTCCCCATCCAATAAGACACAATCACCAATAAAAATATTAAAATCTAGAAGGTAATATTTTTATTGTTTTGTTTATTGTTATTCTCATGGCAATGGAAATATTATTTTCCTGTTTATCTATCAGTGAATATAACCCCTAATAATAAAACTTAAAATAATATCAATAATTGTTTGCTAGATACACAATTTATTTTTTTATTATCTAGCTACTACTGGATTGCTGTAATTATTTTACAGAATTTATTACATTTGAATAAAAAAATAATCACAATTTTTGTGAAATTTTAAAATTAACATTGTAGTCAGCTTTATAATTATATCATAGGTTAACTTAACTTAACATAACTTAAATATTCATTTTTTTATAGTTGAATAATACAATTACATTTGTAATAAAGTTTAAGTAAAGGCTTAATGATATAATATTATATAATATTTTTTAACACAAATCTATGCTCTATAACAGTGTTCTCTTCAGAGATTTGGACATTGGCCTCCACAAGAGTGACCTCTCGTCGCCTCTTGATAACTTTGAATATCACTCTAAGTTACGCGATCGACGTGTAGATGACGCTACATGTCTTGTCCCATTACTAATACTATAAACGCGAAAGTTTGTATGGATGATGTTTTGTATGTTTGTTACTCTTTCACGTAAAATTATTTATTGGATTTGGATAAACATTTGTACGCAGATAGGTTCTTGATATTTGTACTAATTTGTAGTGTATAAACCTTTTAATAAGGCGGGAGCTCTGCTTGTCCGGCGAAGTAGCAAAAGCCTCGTGGTTAACTATATATGATCGTCCGAAAAAAAAAGTATTAAAGCATACTGAATTTTATTTCGCGATTTCACTGGCTAAAACTTAACCCTAGTCAATCTATTTTATTCAAACATCACATGCTTTATCGTCATCTTTGTCTACTTATCCACACATCAAAGAAGCCTTTCAACTCCTGCAAGCTGACTTCCTAACTTATTTTAAGTTTTTGCTCGGCGTACCGTTCCTAATCCCCACTAGACTTGGTTTATAAATAGCCGTCCCATCTACGTCGGCGATATATAGAGGACAAGGGTACAAATTAAGGACGTCTAGATAACCTTCCCACCGTTTCTGAACGCCTGGTACTCCGATTGTGTACATATCGCTTTTATCTTGTAGAATTTGAATGATTTGATACTTCTGGGCATCTATTATCAAGAAAAATAGGTTTTAGTTGTTGGTTTTTCGTGTCTCTTGTTATCTAGTGAAGGGATGAATTTTACTTATTGTAAAATCCGTAAAGAATCATCTTTTATGTACATTTAAGGACCATCCAAAATACATTTTATGTCTACCAAAAAGTTAATAGTATTGTGATTTTCTGGCATTTATCTTTTCAATTATTTTATCATACTAGGTTTTCTTCATATATCATATCATAATATAGCAAAGAACCTTCTGATGCCCTCGTAGATACGAAGTGCAAGAGGCCAGCGAACTGTAAAAAAGAGCGATGGTGCACAAAACTCCCCTTAAAATCAAAAAGTCATAATTAAATCCCCGTCAGCCACCGCCCTAAGCTAGGGGGTGCTCTTTTGCGCTCGTTTCTTATTTTGTAATGTTTAAACCATTTAATAAGGCTGGGGCCCTGCACACCTTTTTGCCCGGTGTTGTTGCAAAAGCCTCGTGGCAAACAAATCTATCATAATATCGCTGCTTTGCGAGAATAACGCCACAATTAAAAAGAGTAAATGTAAGAAATAAATCTTAACGATTTATTTGATGTTTTTTTTTTCTTTGTATAAGCTTACGTTTGACCATAATCTCGCTTGATGGAAGGCGATGATACACGCTTGCTTAGAAAGTGTCTGTTCACTTTAGTTTTAAAGATGTCCAGATTATAGCGTTCGGGAAAATCTGACCCCGGCAGAGAATTCCACTCCTTAGCCGTCCGCATTATGAAAGAAGAAGCAAATCGCTTTGAAGGATTGAAGATGTAGATGTGTATAAAAACCTAAGTGCCATTTTCCGAAAGTTACTCTTTTTGAATCTTGTAGTTCTTCTTGCAATATGTCATTAAATCTGATACTCGATCAGAAAGGGTTAACAATACATTACGACTTCGCTATCGCAACAATTAGGTACCAGGAAAGCATAACCAGTTCAGCATAGTTGCATAAGTGGCCAATAAACAGTGCACTAGTATCGCGTGATCAGGGCATAAAGTAAGATTGTTACGATCGCAATCACGGGCGGAAGTTTCGTATTGTTTTGCATACAAACGTCGGTGTGACGACTCAATCAACTTGTTTGATTTTTTTGTCTGTTTAATGTAAAAAATTATAAATACTGATGGATAATCATCATAAACAAAAAACTTCATGGCGCAGCCGGTAAATTCTCACTTTAGGTCTGGGAGGTTTGATCCCCAGACAACAAATCTTTTTTTCGGTACTTCGGAGAGCACGTCCAGCCGTTGGTCCCAATTAAATTATTCTCTACGATTCCTCTCATAAGCTGAATAAGCCACGCCAGGACGCATTCACGAAACTTATTGCGATAAAGAGACTACGTTTACGCTTGTCGATCAAACGGGCCGTATGTTATTTAAACGACTGTTGAAATACACTTGAAAACTATACTTAAAATTGAAAATATAAATGTTAAATGATCAGTAACAATTTCCTTATGACAAGTGATTCTGTTTTTTTTTTCCATAATATACAGTAAAATTTGTATCGTTGTTAATAATTTACAGGATTTGTAATCAATTTAAAGTTGTGAGTATCGACAGGTAATATTACTTTTTCAAATAGACACATGTTTTTACAAAAATCGTTGTATCTCAAATAAATAAAAGAGATGGCAATAAATGTGGGCTGTACGAACAAACAGGGTTTGTATAAAAGTTCAACAAATTGAAAAAGTATAATATCTCCCTCTCGAATGTACTTCCAAAAATAAATCATTTTGCTGAGTATTAGCTAACACCAAAATATACGGTGTATTCACCTGTCAGCCTAGTCTGTAATAAACTTTATTTAATACGATCTGGACTACACACGCTTCGGTTTGCGTCATACATGATTTAATATTCCCTTGCATGACTCCAGCTTGTGAGCTCATCTCATATGTATTCATTCCGCTGCAACTTTAGCAAACTTGTTTCAAACATTACAAGTTAGCGAAAAAAGTCCCTTGGATAATATATTCATGATTCTTTAGTAATTTGACTTAAAAATGTAAAAAAACAGTGATTTTTATTCTTTGCTTATAATTGGTAGAAACATTTACTACCCGTATTACTATCGAAATATGACATTAAAATTTAAAAATAAACATATGATTTTTGGCGACAGCAATTGATAAAATTAAATGTACATGGAAAAATGATTAAGTGCAGTGTTCTTCAATCTGTTGGTCGCGGCCTCTCAGGGGGGGTCGCCAGTTAAAAGCTTTGTCGTTATTATTTTCAAAACTTCTCTTACAATATTATTTAAAAAAAAAATACGTTGTGTTTAAAAAAATATATTTGACCGTCTATGGCACAAGGAGGTCGCTAGAATTTTTTTACCAGTATAAGGGGTCGGCAAAATCAAAAATATTGAAAAACACAGCTCTTGCAATACTAGATAATCTAGGTTATGTATAGAAATATATACCTATGAAGTATCTACGTATCAACGATTAAAACAAAACACGGTGTATAGTTGTAATGGTCTTACATGTATATTTTCGAAATTAACATTTATTATTTATTTTAATAGTAAAATATATTATTACTTTATTGTACTTTGGTAAGCACTGTAAGCACTTATATAAAGGTAAAACAGGGTTGTTGGTTTAAATACAATAAAATCCTTATTCTATGTTAATGAACGAGTCGTTCTGACTATAGATAGTTAATTAAACTTTCATAGACCTTAAGTTCCTATTCTATATTCAAATTACAGATTGAACATTGAACTCGGCTTATTTAAATGTAATCGGTAAAAGAAAAATGCATTGCGCTTACGCGTTGTCTATCGCAGTCAACTCAGTTGAGGGTTGAAGTTAACGTGGAATGGCCATGTCACACTGAATTGTCGTCTCTTAAATTCACGCAGTAAACTATCACTTGATAACAAGGTTAGGATTTATACCACGTGTATACGGCCGATTATGACGTACGCGAGAATTGTATTCGCTCATACAGCGTCAAGCAGTTTGTACCGCTTACAAACTGTCCAAAGTAGATTCACTCGACGTGCCACCGGGGCACCGTGGTTCATTCGTAATCGCAACCTGCATTCTGATTTCCAACTGCCTTCCATCAAGCAGTGGAAGAAAGAGGCGTCGGAACGCTTCTTTGAATCCGCGGCTCAACACCCAAACCCGTTGGTTGTTGCAGCATCCGACTACAGGCCTTTGCCTACAAAGCGTCGTAAACACCGTCGGCCTCGGGGCGTCCTAGACGACCCGGACGACGAGATCACAACTTACCAACTAGCAGTACAGAGACTGCAAGAAACTAGCACCACTACACAGAGACATAATCCCTCAATCTCCCCGTCAGCGACCGCCCTGAGCCGAGGTCCAAGTCCCACAGGGGACGCCCTCTTGTGCAGGTTGCTTAGTTTAGTGTTTAAACCATTTATCTAGGCTGGAGCTCTGCTCGCCTTTATGCCCGGTGAAGTAGCAAAAGCCTTAAAGCTAACTATAAATTATGTCCGTCCGAAAAAAAAAAAAAAAACTGAATGTCGTACGTCCACAAGACGTATGATTATCTTTTGTACAACTTTTACAAGATAGATTTTCTATTCTTGATTTGGTATTAAAATGTATTTTGACATTTATATTGTTTTTCAATTAGGATGAATATCTTACATTGTTGTAATTGATAAATCAAGGAACAGTAAATGACGTGGAGACAAATCAATTTTTGGCGGGAAACGAGCATGATTGATCACGGTAAAGTGATAGCAAAATTGGAAGACAACTTGTTTAAGATATTCGTAATATTTAAATTAAATTTTGCGGAGTATAAGCTACGTCTAAACAATCCCGGTGTATATTGTACTTTAAAAGTGCTAAGAATAATTGTAATAGTCCTATAAAAAATGGTAGTGACTTACTAGCATTTTTAGTTAATTTTCAATAACTTGTAGATTTTGCTGTTCTTACTGTCAACTAAATAAATACGATACTATTATATTATATGTTTTACACCTACTAGATTCTATAAGTAACTATAATGACATATTTCAATTATTAACGTAACATACGTTAATAACCTTTAAAAAACGAGTCAAGGAGTACTATCTGTCTATCTCATCCTAAGTTTATAATATAATATATAACGTAGTATAGTATGTAGTTTATATTTATCTGTATATGTATGTATCTAAGTATACCTATATGTAAATATTAGTATGTATGTTTATTTGAGACCTACGCACACTATTCGTCTTTTCTTCTTCACCTTTCCTCTTGCGGGTCTGCTGGAAGAGATTTCTTTTGAAATAAGCAGTACCTTTGCACAATTTCTTTCCTTATGTATAATTTTTTTCGTTTTGTTTCTTGTGTGTTTGTACATAAATAAATACGTCTCTGGAACGTAGGAATTTCTTTAACGCCATCTCGGACATGATCACAACACTTAACCATAATTTCAACATAAATTATCTAATTAGAGCGTCTACGACGTGTAAAGATGTACCATTTTATCATTATAATTATTATAAATTACGGTTTTAAGTATACTACTGGTAATGTACCGGGTAAAAGAAATACGTCTTAAGTACGTAGAAATTACAATTTCACCGGTGGTTGCATTAAAAGCACGTCCGTTGTTATACAGGGCTATTTGTAAAACACCGGTAACCTCTCAGGACTATATTACTAACATCATAAACAACAACTTTTGTTCTACGACTTTTTACAAAACATAATACATTTACCAAAAACAAACCTTCAATATTTCGTTGTCCTATCTTACACATTTCAACTCTGTATTCCCCGCTCCCCTCGCTATTGTCGGTACTATCACTTCCTTTTGCTTCGCATAGACTTCGTAACATTTAGAGCGTTGAATTTAAATATTTTTATTTTTGTGTGTAAATCTGATGAATTTTTAAAAGTCATAGAACAAAAGTTGTTGATTATGATGTTAGTAACGTAGTCCTGAGAGGTTACCGGTTTTTTACAAATAACCCTGTATATAATTTAAATTATATTTTTATCAAATCATTCATTAGTCATAGGCCACGGGATTAACTGATCCCGTGGGATAAGTTCGAGCGGCCTCAGTTGATTAGAGCCGAAGTTACAATATTTTTTATAAAGGCTTTTACAATGGCTGATTTACAATATCAGAAATAAATAGTTACTCGCCAAAATCATAATATAATTTTGGATTTTATGTGACTGTCTATCTAGTAACCGTCGCCTGACTACATCAAGCAATTAACTTTTGCAAGAGGACTATAATAGACCATACGAGGACTATTTTTTGTTTGGATTTCTTTTAATTACTTTACTCTGAAGTGCTTCTTGTTTTACTTTATTTGCATTTTTATACATAATCATGCGCTTGAATTTGTTTTTTTTACTCGGACGGTACCAGGGACACAGAAAATGCAAGAGATTTCTTGCAGTTCATCGCCAAACCAGTTTCCAACTGAGTAGTTGTAATGTTTTGTTTGTTCATAAAAAATACTGTCGTGTGTAGATAACAGTTTTAAGTAAATTTATCCTTAATGAATTTCGTTAACATAAAAGAATGCGCGATATCACATATTATTAAAATAACCTGCGTGGCTTAACCAGTAATAAAATTGTTAAAAATGTTTAAGACATAAAACTGCTATCTATACTAATTTATATAAAGCTGGCGAGTTTGTTTGTTTGCTATAACGCGCTAATCTCGGGAACTACTAGACCGATGTGTAAAACTCTTGCAGTGTTAGGTAGCCTATTTATAAGGCTATATGAAGTTCCCATGGAAACTGGAGTTACGCCGGTGATTACGCGCGCGGGAAGCTATTATACAATTAATTATATTTAAATAGACTTAAATGACATTTGGTGGGTCGTGCGATAAAGATATACAATATCACACAACTGTGTGCGCAAACGTAGATGCACTTAAAATCCGTGGGGATTGTACTACCGACGACCGGTGAGAGACCAGGCGCAGGACCTATAGCTTAACGAGCTCTTTGAGGCACGAGTGACAGACCATCAACTTTTTTTTATTGAAAAAATTCAAGTAACACAATTTTTTACCCAACCCGGCGATTGAACATGGGACCTCGCTATTTACGGCCGAACATATTACCGCAAGACCAAATAACATTAAAACATATCTAAACTCAAAAATATCTGAAGTAAACGTTCTAGATTGTATGAATGTGACATTCATAACATAACATAATTAAACATCCATTAGAATTAATGAATATGAGTATTCTCATCATCATCATCATCAGCCCGTATAACGTCCACTATAGAACATGGGCCCCCTCTCGGGGAGGGTATTTGCCATAATCACCACGCTTGGCAGGAGCGGATTGTTGACAGCAGAATTATGTGTACCACACAAGGACACTGCTGCCCGTTCCTTGATATACGAATATTAAAGATGATGTTATAACACGGAACCAACGGCTTAACGTGCTTTCCGGGACACGGAGGGTAGTCCCTCAAGCAAGCAGACCCGGAAAGACATGGGGATTGAATCCACGACCTCCGAGATTTAAAGCGAGCCAAATACCGCTACGCTACGGAGGTTGTTGGAGTATTCTCACATTCGGATAAATTTTAAAGTTTTTTATAATAATTTAACTAATCAATCCCTTTTTTTCGGACTGACATATGTAGTTAGCCCCCGAGGCTTTTGCTACTTCCAAGCTCCAGCCTAGATAAATGGTCCCAAACTAAGCAACCTGCGCAAGAGGGCTTCCCCTGTGAGACTTGGACCTCGGCTCAGGGCGGTCGCTCTAATTAATCCAATTTAAGTTATATGTATATAGTCGTACACCACGAATAGCAATAGTCCAATATTATCACTAAATTTAAAATTAGGTCCAAAATAAAGTGCAATAACATGTGGTCGAGATTTATTATCGTATCAAATTCATTTGCGGTTAAGATAAAGTTATGACATAGGATAGTTTTACCGCGCGGTTTCATCCGAGTAGATCTCGTTCACATGGCGAGATTCCGTAACTCTTAAAATAAAGACACTTTATTTGTGAGTGTCATAGGCTTTGTTTTAAGACTATCTTCCCTCGGGAACTGTATTTACGCGGGTTACACCTTGCTGCTTCTTCTTAGCGTGTCGATGACAAATTAAATCTTCCCGGCCCAGAGCTTAGCTAATTCGACCGCACTATTTGTGGCGTCCATCAAGTCCTGCTGCGAACAGGTGACAGGACAGACTGGACAGGACACCAAATGAGCCACGGACTGCACCTTGCTAATTCTGAATAAACTTGTACACAACTCAATATGTGTCGCCCTCTCTATTAGTCTATTAGTTTGCAAAGAACCCTCCGATGCCCTCGTAGACTCGAAGTCCGAGAGACCAAGAGAACTGTAAAGTAATCTAATAAATAATAAAAATCTAGTCATCATTCCTCAATTCCCCCGCCAGTGACAGCCCTGAGCCGAAGTCCAAGTCCCATAGAGGAGGCCCTCTTGCGCAGGTTGCTTAGTTTGTAGTATTTAAACCATTTATTGAGGCTGGAGCTCTGCTCGCCTTTATGTCCGGTGAAGTAGCTATATAAAGCCTCCTGGCAAACAACAATGTCCGTATAAAATAAAAAATCAATAGGTGTCGCATGGGAAAGCCATAGTTTGTATTTGAAAACTCTTCACGTCATTTGTTCAACTGGTTGAAAATTATATGACTGGTCTTATTAATTAGCAACCTAATTACATAAGTCGCCTATATAATTTGCATTTGAATCTCATAAGGCGCTGGTAAAGTTGTTTATGAATGTCTTGCCAAAGCAACGCGTATTCAAACTATCAGATACAAGACTTAATTCATAACGTTGCTGATTTATTTTGTTAGGCGCTTAACTTATATTTATTCCTAGCTTCCGGGCACGGTGGTACCCGCGTAGCTCCCGTGTCCGTGGGAACTACTTTAAAAAAAGTATAGCCTATAGCCTTCCGTCGTTAAATGAGCTATCTAACACTAAAATAATTTTTCAAATCGGACGAGTAGTTCCTGAAATTAGCGCCTTCAAGCAAACTAAACATACAAAAACCCTTTAAGCTTTACATATTAGTATAGATATTAAATTATTGTGGTTTGGGCTTTGAATAGCCTACCTCATTTTATTCTATGGGTACGACACCCATAGGATAGGTTAAATAAGGTGTTCTATTTCGGCTTATTTACCCCGCATAGAGGCGAGCAGGGCTCAAGCTTAATCGAATGGTCTTACGGATTTATGTCAACTTTTGCTTCTTAAATTAATAATATAGTATATATAGTCCGAGAGCTGGCACCAATTTTTTGGTAGGTATTTGAGGCAAGCTGAAAACTTGTCACATACCTTTCCTACTATACCCCAACACGGAACTGCAGACATAAATAAATAATAGCCTATTAAAATGTTAAGTTGCCCCTAATAGATTTTTATATTGTTTGCTAAATAATTTCGCACGCGTCTGGCAATGTTAAAACCCCGATTAAATCGTCTGGCTTATTTATATTTTAGTGCCGTGTGGTTTCCGACTTAGAATAGACCACCCCATGTCCTCCCACGGGTGTCGTAAAAGGCGACTAAGGGACATATGGCTGATGGATGGGCAGCAGCATCTATTAGCTCAAGGTTTACATCTTACTGCGATCACCAATCCGTCTGCCAAGCGTGGTGATTATGGCAATATCCCTCAATGATCCTGGCTTGCCAAGGTCTGTTAAGAGGAGGCCCATGTTCAGCATTGGACGTAAACGGGCTGTTGATGATGATGATATAAAAAAGTCATATTGCCAAAAACTTGGGGCCTTAGCCCCGCTACTCAAGAGCCAGGTCTGCAGTTCCGTGTTGGGGTATAGTAGGGGAGGTAGGTGACATGTTTTCTGCTTGCCTCAAATACCTACCCAAAAATTGGTGCCAGCTCTTCTACTAATAACCAAAGATTCCTTATTATTTGGTTGGAAATATACCCATAAAGGTAAATAAAGCGTTTTATGTATATAGATATAAGACATACCAAACCTGTAGTTATCGTAATGCGAACTATGTGCCTTGTACTACAGTGACTAACCCGTTAGTCTAATATTACCCACGACACAGGTAATGAATTCTGATAAAACAGTCATTTGAATGCACAACCAGCCCGACTGTCGGTGTAGAATATTTAATTAAAATTAGAGTTAATTATTTACTATCAGATTATGTATTAACTATGTCCGCCCATTCCTTGTAGTGAGATTATAATCTTACATAAATATTATAGATTGTGGGAGGAACCAATATTTGGTCTCTTAACAATAATAATAAGAAGCGGTTGTGGCCCAATGGCTAGGAGCGTCGGACGGACATTGCACTACCGACGTAAACCCACTCGTAACACGTATGCATTTTAGCATAGCACGAGGGGTTAACAAGAATACTAGTAGCGTGCAAATGTCTGCCAGTAACCATTTAAGAAAAAAATATAAAATAAAAACTAATTGATGCCGTGTGAGCTCCGGCTTAAAATCGATCAACTTATTCTTTCTATGGGTGCCGTAAGACTAAAGGGCATACATTTAATGGATAAGCAGCAGTTTCTATCATATCCGGGTCCCTCAACGACCCTGGCTTAAATGTCTATTAAAGGAGGCCCATGTTCAGCACTGAATGTAAACGGGCCGCAGAAATGAACAATACTAATTTACTAAATGGCACTAAGTGACTGGTCACTCGAGTGCTATCAGATAAATGGTATACAGGTAGTAATGTAAAGACCCGAAAAGAAATCTTAGAATTAATACATACATTTCTTGTCTCGGGGGTCTTACCAACCATCTCTGTGACTGATATCGCTTCGCCACAGAGGTTGTCATTTTATATCCAAGTCAATTAATTTCTATGATATATTTTACGTAACTTACTATGTTCGAAACTACTAATCCATATCCCGTCTAGACAAATTTCGAAATTAACATAAAACAAGTTACGAATGAACATAATTAGGTATATCAAGTATCTCAATTGTTTACATTAATAATGTGTAATAGCAGTTTTAGAGCAGAAAGCTTTAATTAATTTGATCGATAAAATAGCTTAGTACTGTAATATTTTGTGGGGAACCAACCATATTTAGTTGGCGTCAGCTACTGGGCTGGAATGGAGTCCTATTTAGCAATGAAATAATAGTAAATTTATTCAAAGGAAATTTTAAATCCTTACTGATATATTATAAACGCGAAAGTTTGAGTTACTTTAATAGCGGCCGTAGCCCAATGGCTAGGGCGTCGGACTTGTGATCTTGAGGTCGCAGGTTCGAACCCCACCCATTGCACTACCGACGTGAACCCACTCGTAACACAAGCATTTTAGCTTAGCACGAGGGGTTAACAAGAATACTAGAAGACAGCAAAACTTCGCAACGAATTTGCCTGAAAGATTGCACGGGGATAGTTTATAAACTGGATTACCATATTGGCTATCACGATCACGATCCGACCAACTGGAGCAGAGTAACGCGGGTTAAACCTCAGAGCGGAGCTAGTAGGTAAATATTGAAGCACTTTATTTTATGATTCCAAGAAATCTATGATAAATTTGGTGTGGTTAACACATTTGTGTCCTTCCGTTTCGGAGCTTTATTTTCCCATACAACCGTACTTACATGTTAGTTACGTAGATGAAATAACAATGAACTAAAACTAAACCATGCAACTCTTACTGCGCTTATTTAGAATATGTTACCAGAGTGCGTTGAACTGCCACACTCCCCCACCCTGTTCTATTTCTTACCGAGAGCCGGAGTTGTAACTAATCATGGTTTAATATGAGAATATTATTTGTACTGTAAGGAGGTTGATGTTTAAAACCCCTCATCTTCATTGACCGGCATAACGTTCTAGCCTTAAATAGCGAACCTACCTCTGTCTCTTTTTCTCTCTCTCTCTCTCTCTTTCTCCCCGCAGCACTGATTATTCCCATCTGATGGTGGGGTCTGCTTTCCAATCTTCTGCTTCCACTTTGCTCTATTTGAGTATCGTTTTCAGAGACGTTGCAGTTTTTCATGTCTTTCGCGATGATATCTTTCCACCCATGGATTCATCGCCACAGTTGGAATGAACTCTACGTTGGCGAACCTCCCTACATTAAATTACCCATTTTTCCTGACGGGGGAAATCCCTCGTCAAGAAAAATGGGTAACCTGTATGGACATCTCCATAATTTCTCCATACCTTACTATCTTAATGGCACCTGTCTCGTTTAGACTTTTTATCAAATACGTCGCAACAATAGAAAATAATAGTTAATTTTGTAGTGTGTGATAGTGGTTTCACACACGCTCTCAGAAGACTAGGAGACAGGAACCCTGAGCTACAGGAGCTACCGTTTTCCAATGTGAATTTATTCACATTTTTAAGTGTACAGTAAACCGGAAAATGAATTTGCGAATGTTTCTTGTCCCGTAAAATTTGATGTGCATTCATATTTATTTGTGATGCTGGTAGTAACAAAACGTTAAAAAAATATGGGAAAACTGCGCTTTAACATTCATGTGATCTACCTCCTTTTATAAGTAAAAAAGCAAGATGTTGGTACGATTACGTTTTGGGCGAATATTTAAAATTCATTATTACACATAAAGTTATAATCCACACAAAAACCTCAATATCTCTTCTCATGTTTTCTGAAATGAATGACAGACGAACAAAATGTGTCTTCTGTTAACACAATTGATGGTGGTTTTTTTCGTCTCATTATTAGCATATTACCTTACAACTGTTTGATTTTATTAAATGTTTTTGAACTCTTTATGGGAAAGATTACCTTATACTATATTTCAAAATTGAGATTAATAAAATTCGACCACCGGCAGGATTCGAACCTGCATCTTTGGGTAAAGCCCCCAATGCCTTAGCCAATTAGGCTACGGTGGAACCCTACCGATCATCGAAATTTATTAATCTCTTTGTAACACGTCTCTAACGGGGACGGTAGTGCCATCTATCGGTAATGATTCGCATTACTTCGATAAATATCTCCAAAGTTACATTTGGTATTAAATATTAAACGATGACACCGCCCGTTTTCACATTATTAAATGTTTTTGAACTCTTTATGGGAAAGATTACCTTATACTATATTTTATTAATCTCAATTTTGAAATAACTGTTTGATTAAAATATTTATTTTAGAAACCATTAATTAAGTCTTAAAATTTTTTAAATGTCACAGATCGATATAGTCCTACTTGTCTTTATGCCCGGTGATGTGGCAAAAGCCTCTGAAAAACTATTGTCTGTTCTTAAAAAAAATAACCTATAAATCGACATGGTATGTATGAACAATAAAAAAAGTACAACACTTTTCTTCAAATATCTATGCCTACATTTTTTTCTGTACGTTCTTAGTTCAAAGTCCGAAGTCCATTGCATGGTTGATCGCGTCGTTAAACTGGCTCGTCATAATGTCCATTGATTTCCATCAGGTGGCTACAGAATTGCCTATTTCATGCTTCAATTGCAATTTCATATCTTATTACGAGTTAAAGTATTTTCTGTGCTACTATTTCTATTAAATGATGGCGTAATATAAGCTTTTTTATTAGGATTTTGTTTCCAAAAATGGGACCGTATTGCTAAGACTCCGCTATCCGTCTGTCTGTCACTTTTTTTTTTGCTTATTTCTCGACCTGTAACGTTACAGGTCAACAGACAGACAGCATTATGTCTGTTGCTGCTATACACCTACAAAATAAGTATGTACTGGCTGGAGCTCTGCTCTGCCTTTATGCCCGGTCAAGTAGCAAAACTAGTTAGATTTATTGCCGTTTTTCAAAAAAAGAAAGTGGATGACTTCACAGTTTGTCATACATCTGCAGTTCCCGGGTTGTTGTTGTTTTAGTGAGAAGACACTCTACTCGATCGATTGTTTGATAATTAGCATATCTTCGGTATGTATGTATAGCGACGTCCTACGTCCCCCGTCGCTCTGCTTTGTGTCCGTGAATTAATATTGACCCATCTGATTCATTTATTCCCGGCAAAAAATACTTTAGCCTTATTAAATGCTTAAAAACTACAAAACAAATCAAACTGCGCAATAGTGGCGTTTCTTGCGCAGTTTCTGGAGCTTGCATTTCTTATTGGGGCGGGAAACCACCCTGTCTTTAAAATTCACATACATGTAACTATTTCGTTCATTACGTTTTATGGCCCTTATAAATGTTATTGTCCTCATCATCCTTCCCTAAGTATGTTCATGGCGAATATTTCACCGAACCATAGCCATTTATTATAAACGTGAGCTATTTTCACCATCTAAATCGCCTGCCATAAAAATCTTCGAGCTAGTTTATTAGTGGATTATGGGATTTTCTATTATTTGTATACAGCTGTATGAAATGGCAATTGTAAAAAATGTTCTCATAGGTCTGCTAATAAATACGCTGCAAATTAATCAGTACATAGTATAAACAAAGTCCCTTTCCTTTCTGTGTATCCCTATGTATGCTTAGATTTACAGTGATTCAAAAGATGGTTTATACGTATGCAACATCAGCATTGCACTCGTGCAAACCCGGGGCGGGTCGCTAGTATCCCGCCGCTTACCGCCGTAGGCTCAGCCTCGAGGAGTGGGGCACATGGGCCCCGCTCCCTTCGAGGCTGTCCCATGAGGTGTAGAGACGCCTGTACACTCCGGGCGTCCCTATTATTGGGAAAATGGGCCTCTATAAGTGAGGCCCAGGAGATCCTGCGGTGCCATATGCGGCCGGGCATGCTTATGCGTGACCGGCCCCCGCCGGCGGCGCCAACGGCGGATCGAAGGAGTGTCCAGGAGATTTCAGTGGTGTAGGGTCCTCTCCTCGTGGTATGAGTTAGCATACCACGCTATGGAGAGGGCGAGTCCCACATATCCCACCGCCAGCGCGCGAATACGCTGCAGCGGCGGTGGAAATGCGTAAATTTATTTAGCTAGTTAACTTATAAATATATTTGTGAATTAACGCCCCGCGCTATTTTACCTTTCAGCTCCAGATCTAGAAAGAATACCGTACCTAAAAGGTAGACTATATGCTTTAGATAATGCACCTTTTCATCTTCAGGCCGTATAACATCGACTACTGAACATGGGTAAAGTCACCATACTTGGCAAGTAGGTTTATCTTGCTCTCTGACGTAACACGCAAAAGGCTACTGCCCGTTCCCTGGTACCTATATGATTATACATGACTATGACTATTAATTAAGACTATCGGCCTGTCCGAGATACAGAAGGTAGTCATACAATCAACCAGGCCCGGAGAGAAATCCAAGATTATACCTTTAAATATGTCGATGTTTTTATGGTTTCAATAGTTTATTATTAATATTAGTTATACATGCGTCCGGGGTCATTTGCGACATGAAACGTTGCTGACCTCTCTACTTGTACCTTAATAGTAAACTTGCAGCCCTTGATCGAAGATAATTTTCTCGTACATCTAGAGGTGACCCCACATTCACCTAATGTCTAATGGTCAAACATCAATCTATACTGTCTCCACTTTAAATAAGGATGTAAAGGTAATTCATTTCTAAATCGTTAGGTATGTGTAAGGCATAAGCTTCAACCATAATCGAACACGTCTTCCATATTAATTACCATTATTAGTTGTAAAAGTCACGTGTCCGAACACAGCACGATAAACGACTGTTTGAAAACAAGTCGACAAGAATATTTTTACATGTACTTTCTTTTCGATGTAATATTTGGATTTAAGAAAAAATCGAGTCATTTAAGCACTGAGTTGAGCCTGTGGTTTAGCCATGTAACCCTGGCAACGACGCTAATGAGACATACAATTAAACTATAAACAATTTGATGTAGTCATCGAGTGTTTGCATCAGTATCACGCATTCCAGTCACGAATGTTGTTTACGAGTGTTTAGATGCTGTATGCAAATAACTCATTGCATTGTACTTACATCAACACACTTGTATCCGCAGAAGAACGTCCTTAGCACATCGCTGATCAAAAGAAAAACATCTATTATGTTTGCTGTAGACTAATGTGCATATCTATTCAAAATTCTAAAAACAAGTTATGAAACGTTATTTGATGTTGGTTTGACTTTGAACTATCATGACAAGCAAAAAATTGACAAAGTAAACAACACATTCGCTAATTTACTTGGAACGTTAAAAGATGCATTAAATCAAACCGGAGTTGCTAAGTGGGTGGGATGCCATAAGTCGAGGTAAACGCTAAGTTTAAACTTACTTCTCCCCGGCATGTGTAATAAAACTTTTTGTACACAAACAACATATTGGGATGGCCTCGCCTCGGTGCGTGCACGCCGGCAGATGCACGCTTGGCCTTGACTGAGCATCAGCTAGGTGTAAGGGATCGGCGTATAGCGGTAAAACCCAATCATTGCGTAAACACGACCCTGAAAGCTTACATCAAAATTAAACAGGAATTTTGATAGATCTTAAAATAGTAGTAAGAATAACTTGACACACTAACACAGCAAACTATGATGTCACGGTTCCGGAGGATTAGCGCCTCTTTTCTTTCCGTGGACATCTATTAGAATTAAAAGATAGTAACACAAAAAAGATACTTATGCACCCACTAGAGATCATACTGTTGTCTCTGAAGTGTTTTAACTGGTTGTAATTTATTGAGTAAGGCAATGTATGTCATTAGCCTATAGACCACGATAGCCTTTGCATGTCTCAAACCCGACCAAATTTTTAGTTTTATTTCGTATGCCTCCGAATTCGTGTCTTGTTTTAATTCGATATTGATGTATGTTGGACTGGTTTCAATGAATCTCTCGTACTTGCACCTCGCCCAGACGCATGCGTCGGTCGCCATATCAAAATGCTGTATATAACAACATGCGTGCTATTTTTACCGAGTCCCGTCGCGTCGCCAATAGTATTTTTCCATATTGTCGGCGTTGTAAAGCGGTAAATTTGTTTTAACGATTTTATTCAAAGGATGTTTTGTTGGTTTTCCCTTATTTGTATTCTTATTGAAACGTTGATACTGATAAAATGTTTGAAGATTTGCCAGGTTCTTATACAAAATGTCGTTGTTACCAAGTTTGCGTCTGCGTAGTTGCACGAATGTCTCATATGGCAGTGATGCAGACGCATAAAGCATGACCTACTCTAAAATGTAAACATTGTTTTTTAGAAGTATTGCCTCATCACCAGTTAAGCTGTTTATGTTATGAATCATCATCGCCGTAAATTGAATTGCATTAGTAACATGTACCTACTGCACCCACATTCGGACCACCTGGAACTTCGTTCAGGCGGCGAGGTGGCTGTTACAGAAAAAACTAACAATTTAATGTTATACATTAATCTTTAATAATATATCTCTACAGTTTCTAAATTCCATGACACATCCGCAATTTAAATTAGCTTCCAGTTTATTTTGATTGACACATGACATTTGATATGCTATCTATAAAATTCTTAATTAAACGCGCTTGTATGTTAATTTTCTAGTAGCTTAACTGTACACGTCCACATTTCTCATAAGATTTATGCTTTGAAAACCGGCAATCACGGATCAGATATCAAGTGGGTTTCTAGCCTGTTTTAAACTCTTTCTAGCCTAATAATTTCCGCATCGCTTGATCTCTCTCTGTATCATTATTTATCCCGGTAATAATTGCAACGTCCAAGTTAGCATTAAAGCCGTCGGTAAGATGTTTGCGATTAAGACTTGGGTTATTTTTAGCAGACCGGTATGTTACCGTAACTGCGATGTGAACAAGTTAAATAAGTTGATAACTTACAAGTCCTGTCTTTGTCGCCTTTGGAAACCTTTCAAGTATGATATTGGAATTGTAAGCAGAGTTATATTGATACAGTGTTAAAAAAATTCTAGGTATTTATTTTATATGTTTTTTTTTGTGTTTGACGTTGTTATATTAAGCACCTTTAATTTAAGCCTGATTTGATGTCAAGGGCAATTGCTCTAAGTCAATGGAATGGTGGTACCGCAAAATAAAGTATTGGTATCGCTAAT
This sequence comes from Nycteola revayana, assembly GCA_947037095.2. Classification (NCBI taxonomy): domain Eukaryota; kingdom Metazoa; phylum Arthropoda; class Insecta; order Lepidoptera; family Nolidae; genus Nycteola; species Nycteola revayana. Next base: position 15,330,719 of record OX344858.2, on the reverse strand, counting down.
CTATATGGTGAAATCGAAGAGTGAACCCGTTTTTTCTCGGAAAAACTAAATCATGAATAAAAAGTTATTAGAATAATAGTTAATCGGCCTAAGATTTTTTTGGCTTGATTCTTGGATGACATTAACCTTGAATGGTAAATTAAGTTAAACGCTTCATAAACCGAAATTTAGTTTATATTGATATGGTATTTGAAGACCTTTCCCATTGCTTTTTTTGCTAGGGAATCGGAAGTCACATTGTTTCAAACAATTATAAACACACATCATCCAATAGAGACTCATAGAATAAAGCTAAAAGTAACATGGTATTGTAATGGTGTGTTTGTTAAATTTCATATATAGATATTTCATTCTCCTTTAAAGTTACTTTCGGAACGTAAACGACGGTTTGCTCTTTTCTTTTATAAAACCGGCGCTGTTCACCTTCTGGATCTACAACTACAAGAAATACATAATATTATTATATGTACTTATTTTTACAAGATATCTGTTTAAATCAAAGTCAAGATATTACCGAATTTATAGAATCGTATGCTAGAACATTTTCTGCTATAACTATAATAATTCCCGTGATAGCCAATAAAAATTTATTCAAGTAGGTAGGTGTATCATTATCCAACGAGAAATTATACAAATGAGTAGATAAAGATATCAAATTTTATCTATGTATAGTTTATACACAAACACGTATAACCTTGCTGGTACGAAGGGCATACTGTTTTGTTATTATACATTGATTACGCAACTACGTCGATCATTTATTTATATATTATTATGCACATGTGCTATTTTTAATAGTAATGTATAATTCTTAGTGAAATCCGCATTATATGGGTATACCGTAATCTATGTCTATAAATATCATAAAAATGTAGAGGTTAAATGTCTGAACATAGATAAAAACGCTAAAAACCGAGTTGGGGGATGTTAGGAGTAAAATAGAACACATCCAGTATTTTTTTATTTCTCTGTCTGTTTGTACGGGCTAATCTCCGAAACTGTTGCGCCGATTTAAATGAAATGCCGGGTGGTCAACATTTTAATCACAGAAAATTAATGAGCTCTCGTGGGATAGTTTAAAAACGAAAGGAATAACAAACATCACGCGGACAAAGTCGCGGGCATCAGCTGGTTAGTAATAATAACTTACTTTTAGCATTGCTCTGGTGTGAATATAGGAAGAGATCATATTGGTTTAATGGCAAAATAAGTAACGCTCTTGAGCCTAGCTTTAGGGAAACCAGGATCAACAGCGGCTCACACGATCTAGAGGCTGTAAGCTGATAAACCCAGGCTGGTGCCAGGAGACATTAATGTATTGGGTCCAAAACCTCTACGTATCGCGTAGTCAGGTTTTGTTTTACTGAATAAAATATATATTTTATGTTGAAAAGGTAAAAGAGATAGGACTCACAATTCAGTTCATTGGGGCAAAAACAAAGTAAAATTCGTTTGTTATAATAAAATATATTCCCCTTGTCTACACGAATACAGCCCTCCCACAACAAAACCAGGTGTAGTCGTGTTCGATTTGAATCGCAAACCCACGAACTATTATTTTACTGCGCTGGTAGCACACTGATTGACAAATTGCTCACAGCTTGAGATATCGTCTTGTCGACTCCAACCCATATAAGAAATGTACCGAGAGAACTTTGAGCTCGTAAATTGTAGTGTCATAGTTGAGCGCCTTTTCTACAATTTATCTGTACTATAATATTTAGACGGGCGATATTCACAAGGGATTTTGTGTAATTAGACAACCTTCGTAGCGTAGCGGTATTTGGCTCGCTTTAAATCTTGGAGGTCGTGGGTTCGATCCCCACGCCGGAGGAAATATTTGTGTAAGTTCTAAGATTTCTTTCTGGTTGGTAGAGGGACTACCTTCCGTGCCTCCTAAAGCACGTTAAGCCGTTGATCCCGATTGTTATTACATCATCTATAATAATCGTATATTAAGGAACGGGCAGCAGCGTTCCCTTGTGTCGTACAACAATACTGCGGTCACCAACCCGCCTGCCAAGCGTAGTGTCTATGGCAAAAGCCCTCCCTCGGGAGGAGGCCCATGTTAAGCAGTGGACGTGGTACGGGCTGATGATGATGATGAGACGTATAATGTTTTTTTATGTAAAATGATGTAGATCTCGATAAATAAATAAATTTAATACTATAGATAAATCATTAGAAAGATATTTTATACATGATCCAGGAATATCATGTTTTCTAGCAATGTTTTAAGATGAGATTCACAAGAATACTTGTTACGGACATACTTAGTTAGCGACGAAGCTTTTGCTTCTTCATAAAGGCGAGCGGAGCTCCAGCCTTAATAAATGGTTTAAAAATTACAAACTAAGCAACCTGCGCAAGAGGGCGTCCCCTGTGGGAATTGGACCTCGGCTCAGGGCGGTCGCTGGCGATGAGATTGAGGGATATTTTTAGGGGGAGAAACGCGCTGTGGCTTATTACCGAAAAGTATATTAAATTATCAAAATATATATACACTCAATTGCTCAGTTACGGATTGCTCGTCAGGATTTTAAAATAAACAATACATTCTGAATTCCGAATAAAAAGTAGTGTCATGTTTACTAAACAAAATAAACTTCAAAATGTTTATTTTGTTTTGTAAACATGAGACTACTACCGAGTTTTGATCAAGATATTAAGTGTATATTTCTGTTTTTTCTTTATTTTATAAACATTGAATAACTCAATCGTGACAAAATGATTATGTAGGTACTTATTTACTGGCTGCGCATGCAGTTTGCAAATATTTGACGATTCAACACACGTAAAAAGACCGCATGATCATCACAAAATATACTTGTTGAGGTCAAAATGAGGTTTTTAAATGTCAAGATGTTTTTTATTTACTGCTGTTTGTATATTGTTATGGCAGTGTTCATACTCGTGTAATAAGAAAATCTAGATTTTTCTAAATATTGTTTTTATTCCAAAATATTCATCCTGTGACCAGCCACCTCACCAAAATAATTTACGCAACGGGGTTTCACCCGCCTAGATCCCATTCCCTTAAGAATCTCGTCTTAAAATTTTAAATTGTCTGACACTTACAAATAATAAAGGCTTTCTATCGATCGTTGACAGTTATTTCAAACAACTGACAGTAATGTCAATTCATTACAAAAATAATATTGCAGTTGAATTTTCTTAAATTTTCTAATGCTTTGAGCACTTTTTTTTCATAAGTACCTTCTCCTGGTCATAGCAATCACAACCAAGAAAGAATTAGCGAAATCGGTTCAGCTGTTCTCGAGATTTGCACTTAGCGATTCATTTTTATATTATACAAATATATTTTATTATAACATATTTCCTCTACGTTTTTAACTGTGTTTCCTCAATACGTTGCGATGGAACCGCTCCTGACCGCTGGATTGTTCGATTTGATAATAAAAAGTCTTTAAATGTTTTTTATTTTAAGATAACTACCAGAGTTTTTTTGCACACTACTAGTATTCTTGTTAACCCCTTGTGCTAAGCTAAAATTCTTGGTTTTACCATTGGGTTCTCGTCGGTAGTGCAATGGGTAGGGATCATCGAACCGACGACCACAAAATCGCAAGTCCGACGCGATAACTATTGGGCTACAGCCGCTTCCAAATTGACGAATATGTAAACATTTTAACAGTTTTTATCAAGTCTCAAATATCAATTAACTGCTACAAAAATTGTAAACAAGTATAAATGACCTCAATTGATATTTTTCAGGGTTCCGTATGGATATCAACGGGACCCTAATACTCAGACTTCGCTGTATGTCTGTCAGTCACCACGCTGTATCTCTAGAACCGCGATAGCTAGACAATTAAAATGTCCACAGATGATATAACTCTATTGCCGCTATAACTACAAATAAAATATTTTTTTAAGGGGGGCTCCCATACATCAAACATTTTTTTTTGCTCTTTTTTGCTCTATGTCAATACCGTCACCAGGTAGGCACTTGAAAATGGTACGGAACCCTGCGTGCGCGAGTCCGACTCGCACTTAGCCGGTTTTTTTCTCATACACATCCTCTTTATTGCACTCATGCAACCTTGAATTTAAATTCAGTCCTGTTTATCGCAAACAGAAAGAGCCACGAGCTTTATTTAATTAAAATGCATGCACTTTCAGTATGTTACTTACAATTATGAGAGAATTCGTATTAACAATATGACCCAGTTTTGTAATTATAAATAAACATTATATGCAACAACATGAATAATAACATGACAGCTGTTATCTTGTTTATTTTTGTAACTAATAAGTGCTTGATTATGAAAGAGAATTGCTTTTAAAATCTTTATAAATCCAGGAAAATAGAGCTTGAAGAACACAACTCCTTATAATTTATAGCACACAGGTATTAACGCGATAAAAATTACCTTTTTATATTACTCGGCGTTTCGATCAAGTTACATTGATCGTGGTCGCGGGCCGACTGGCTCCTTAGTTTGGAATTAAGTTTTAGAGTCAATCCTAGTTTACCTATATTATGGTTATAAAATGGTAATTGTGGAAACTTCATTGCATTAACTATATACTATCTATGACATTGAGAACGGCTTAGGTAATCATAAAGTAGATAATTTCAATCTCTTTTAATAGGTGATTAAAGTAAAAGTGATATCAAATAAATGATTATTGTGGCGCCACGATATTGCATTTATTTTCTTATTGAGGAAATATCAAGAGTATTTCTGCCTCTAATACCCTGTCGCACTCATGGACGAAGGGCAGGCCCTAAGTCTTTTTTTTTTTCGACGAACATAGATGTAGTAGTTCGTAGTTAGGAAGCTATTGCTACTTCACCGGGCATAAAGGTGAGCAAGGCCTTGTTAATGGGCTTATAAATTATAAACTAAGCAACCTGCGCAAGATGCCTCTGGGATTTTGACCTCGGATCAGGGCGGTCGCTTATGGGAGTTTTGTGCTGAACTGTCGCTTACGTTACAGTACGCGGGCATCTCGGAAGAGTTTATCTCTTATATCCTCTTCTAAGAGGTTATCGGGAAGTTCTTTGAAACTAAAGATCGGGTGGGCGAGGGGATCTTAAAGTCCGAGAAGCTGGCGAATTGTGAGACTAACAGTTCCACAAAATTCTCAAAAACAATTATATACTTTCACAATCAACCTCCTTAGTGATCACCCTGCATCGAGGTACCTACTTGCCTACTATACTTGCATTTTTGTAATAAAAGTGTGTACGGATGTTTAACGACTCCAGTTGTAATGTAGGTTAAGTGATTATTACTTAATTTGGCGTACAGTTGTGTAAATTTAGTTTTTAAATTACCCACTATCATTATCATGTTGATATTTACATACCAACGGTATACCAGCGTGTAAACGTGGGTAAAACCGCGCAGGAAGGTAGAAATTATAATATAGCCGTACCTCAGTACGATCAGAACACATTGCAGCTCTTACTTTATCAGCCTGATTATGTCCACTGCTGAACATGTGCCTACTCTTTAATAGACCTGGGTTAGGGTTACCATCTTCAAAATGTCCTAACCAGGACAAGGCGCGTGAAAACCCAGAATTTTAGAGCCCAGAACCCGGACAATGTCATAAAGTTTTATTAAACACTAGCTTCCCGCGCGCGGTTTCACCCGCGTAACTCCCGTTCCCGTGCGAAATTCATAATAAAGTATAGCCTATGTTCTTTCTCAGGCTCTAGACTATATCTGTACCAAGTTTCATTAAAATCGCTTCAGTAGTTAAGGCGTAATTGCGTAACAGACAGACAGACAGAGTTACTTTCACATTTATAATATTAGTAAGGATTAGTAAGGATAATATTAGTAAGGATAGGTACTCAGGCACAGTACGAATGTCGCGGGTGGCCTATGAATTTAAATTTTAAACCCGGACTACAATAAATTATGTCCGGCCCGGACGCTCCCCGGACGCCATCTAAACTAGAACTAATTCGGGGAAACCCGGACGTTGGCAACCCTAACCTGGGTAATCCAGGGTCGTTGACGGATATTGCCATAATCGCTTCGCATGGCAGGCGGATTAGTGATCGCAGTAAGATACTCTGTCTTTGACCTGATAGATTCTGCTGCCCTTCCATCAGCTTATCTATGTCCCTTAGGGCTGAATTGAGCTGCATAAGTGTATTTAGTCCCTTAGTCGCCTCTTAGACCACCCCATATCTTCCTATGAGTGTCGTACTCATAGTAAGATATGGGGTGGTCTATTCTAAGTCGGAAACAACACGGCGAATCACTTTACCGCTCATTCATTGAAAAATATTATACGGCAAACAGTAAAGCCATATAAAGTTGAAGTAATAAATTACATGTAAACAAGATCATTTCAATCTCCCAAGAACGCTTCAAAGCACGACTTATGAAATTATTAACAGACTTGTTGCAGCGTAAACCAATAATATACTATTCTCCTATTATTATCAACCTACATTGAGTTGCATCTATTTCTAACTGAATGAAATTCACATTGAGACGTCTTCGTATAACTAATGTGCTTTAAGAAACCACTACCTGTTATGCTAGATACTACTTTAATACAACGGCATAGAATTGTATTTACCGTAACAAATGCGTGTCAGTTACGCTGAATTGTGAGTAGCTTAGTTTTATCAGTTATGTGTAACTCAAGCCAAGGGAAGTTTTATCTCGATTTGTATCGTTATTTTTTCATTTCAGGTAAGTTGCAGCTCAACGGAGCAGTTGTGATGACTCACAACAAAAGGTATTCCCGTCCTACTTTTTTTTTATGAAGGCGGCATGGCAGGTGCGTTTTACGCTATAGTATTTTGGTTTGTTGTTGTACTTTATTTATAGTAACATTATTTAATTATCGATTACGTTGAGAGTCCTTGTTATGATATCTAATAGAAGATTAATTTAGAGAGTTTTATACAAATAGATAATTAAAAAATATAGGATATGACTCTAAAAATAACTTTAAAAATAGAAAGAAAAAATATACAATTTTATGTTACACGATTTAAAACTCTCGCTTGTTATAATGACTTAATTAGGTTTTAACCTTTTATAGGTATTTTTTTTACTTTCAATATACAAACATATTGGCTTACAAAATATATATAATCTCATTAACAGGAGACAGTGTCACGTTGCGCGTTAGTAGGTTTACCTTGTGATTACGCAAGCAAGAAATTTCTGTGAAAATATATTAAAAAGCTATATAAAAGAATATATAATATATTGGCATTGTCTATTGATTACTTCACCGACTTTGAATTGGTATTAGAATCTTTGAGTTCGGTGTATACTCATCACGTCATGGGCGATTTCAATACTAACCTTCTATATACTGTCTACTGTTAAAAGGATGGCAAATATTTTGGAAACACCTTATATACAGTAAATTATAAAGTATATTTGTTTCTTTTTTTTGTTTCTAAAAAAAGACGACACCCGCCCTAGGGAAATAAATCCCTGTGTCGCGGGGGACTTTACAAACATTCATTTCACGGACACAAAGTACACCCACACTCAGAACAACTATTTGTGGTTCACACAAATAATTGTCCCGGGTGGGAATCGAACCCAGAACACCAGGGCTCAGAAGCAACCACCGAGCCACCGGTGCAGTCAGTCATACCTACACTTTAAAGAATTTACAATATATATTGTGTAATATAAATAATTCAACCAAGGGCCTCACCAATTTCTAAAACCCATGTATTTTTATTCCAACGCGTCCATGACCCAACGCTTAAATAGTTATAAGTAACAGGTTCTTAAGTTTTAAGCTCCACAGTGGATGTATATGGGTTTTATAATCCCATATTTCTATACGCTTCATGTGACAGGCAACCATTAAGGTCCGTTTGCGTTAGTATGATCTTTTTTTAAACCTTCATTATTTTTCTTATTTATACGACCTTGGGCGCCAGAACACAACTTTTATCACATTGTTAATATTATTTATGTATTATCAGCTCTCGCATTACTTTATCTTTAGTTTGAATTATAAATAATGAAGTTGAAAGCCTTGAATATTGTCATATTTCTGTAAAGGTCGTGAAGCGACAGTTGCACAAAACTTGCCTAAAAATCTTACAGGTTTCATCAGCTAAGCCTCCACCAGCGACCATATTGAGCCGAGGTCCATGCCCCACGCCCCACGCGAGGCTGCTTCTTGCTATTAGTTTGTAGTTTTTTAAACCATTTCATAAATAAAGCTGGAGGGCTCCAGCTTTATGAAATGGTCATGTCCGGTAATGTATAAAAAACCTCCTGTTTAACTACATAATGTTTGTAAAAAAAGTCAAGAAATATGCAAGTATGTATTTTAATTACTTTACATTTCGTAGCTCGTTTTCGTCCACTGCTGAACATGGGCTTCCTCTTTGACAGATCTTGGCAAGCCATGGTCATTGAAGGATATCGCCGTAATGACCCCGCTTGGCAGGCGGATTAGTGTACTACACTAACTAAAAATACTAGAGTAGTACTCGTTGAACTGATAGATACTACTGCTCATTCATCAGGTGTACTAGTGTCCCCCAGTCGCCTCTTAAGACACCCATAGAATTTTAAGCCGGAAATCACACGGCATAATATATAACTGAAAAAAAACTTGCTGAATCTAATAATGTTAAAGCAGGCGTTTGTCACTCGCTGAAGGTCACACGTTAAATGCCTACCGCTCGGTGTATCCCCAGGGATACAACTGACAGAGGGCTGTCGAACACCCGCCTGAGCGCTCGTTCCGCCTCGATTCTTTGTGCGCGTACTTATGGTACATTTCTGCTCTTCTGAGCAGCAGGTACCTATTATTATAAGGATTTTGTAGGCTATTATAGCGTAGGTATTTTCACTTTTTTATGGGAGTGATGTATCTGTTACGTAGTAACTATCTATTAATCTGTGGTTCGAGTTACGTTATTATTTGTAATGTTTATATAATTGATATTTTTAGTAATTAGATTTTGGCAGTTATCACCTGATTACACTACTTTGTGTCATTGAAATGTTTCAGCTGAAGTTTTTATGTTGATATACAATATATACAATGTAATACACTATGTTGGTAGGTATAAACAAAATTATGTTGATAATGTTATCTGTAATGTTTATATACACCGTTTCATATCTTTTCGTTTATATTAGCTTTTCGTATTATGCATAAATAGATTATTTTGTGATATCTATCTACTGAGTTTTGGGAATATGCGTCGTTTTTATACTCCGTTAAAACTTGTTGCGTGTGTCAGTTATTTTCTTGAACTACGATTCCTTTAAAACTTTCTAATACCACCATTAAAAAGTAATAAAATACATCACCTTATATTTATGAGGACTTCTATATCTTCTGCTCGCACAAATTTAATTTTAAATGGGCATGAAGACTAAAAAAACTTATTAAGCCCGTCAGTTAGATTACTAAACAATAAACACTACACTAAGCACACCCATACTCAGAACAATTATCTGAGTTTATCCAAATAGTTGTCCCGGATGAGAATCGAACCCAGAACACTGGTCTCTAAAGCAACTTGCCAGGGAGGTTGAGGGACTACCCTCCGTGCTTTGAAAATCATGTTCACCTGTTGGTTCCGATAGTTATAATATCATCATCAACCCGCTTGCCAAGCACGGTGTCTATGCATGGAGGAGGCCCATGTTCAGCTGTGGACACATATTTATTTTTATTTTTGGTAATCTAACTGACGGACTAAATAGAATGCTTAGTCTTAATGCCCATTGTCTACAGTGGTGGAGAATTGCAGCTTTGTTTCGTTAAAAATATTATTATGTAGAGTCCATTATAATTAACTTTACTAAACAGAATAAGTACTTAGTAGAGTTCTTCGTATGTAGAGTTAATTTTAAGTCTTAAGATACACTTTTCATTTTGCTCTTCTTAAACTCATTAAAATCCTTTTTCCTAGCAGCGGGGAAGTTGATTCAATTTTCTTGTACGCGAGCGTTGTTATATTGAGTATCATTATGGGTGTACTTGTAGGCCAATAAAGAATTGTATAAGTTATCCCACTAAAACGGAAATGTGAAAATGGGAGGAGAAAATATCTATATATTACGTGATACGTGAAAAATTCGTACAAGAAACGTTTTTTTACGAAAATAGCGCGGATGGAGGGGCATGAAATTTCGCAGTTTAGTAGTTTATTATATTGAGAGTGCAGAATGCTATTTGTTTTTAGTTATGTCCGAATTTAGACCTTTGGGCGACTAGTAATTGTTATCAATATTTTGTACTTGTGGACTTCACTGATTAAATACTTGAGATCTAAAAGGGTGTATAGGAAAGCAAAAGTTCTATAAACAATCCTGAAATTTATTTATAAAATCGTATTACATTCTTAATTGAATTTAAAATACATTTTTTTTCATCATTTATTAATTAAAAGCTTTTTAAAATTGAATAGTCGAATTACATACCTACACAAATCAAATTACCTACCTCTGATCTGTGATCTGGATATGATTTTGGTGATAAACTTATCATATTTATGGTATTATGTATGTCAATTATATTTACAATTTTTATTAAAAGTTTATGTTGTTCTAAATATTTGATTTGCTGGTAGACGTCTCTGCCGGTACTACTGTCTTATATGCCCGGTGAAGTAACAAAAGCCTCAAGGCAAAATAAATAAGTCAGTCCGAAAAAAAAATCTACTGTCTTTGCTACAGCGCACCTGCCATGTTGTTTTTAAATAAGTCCAATGTTCAATAGAGAGATCATAATTATTAAGTTGTTTGTTTCGTGTCTGGAATCTGGATACCTAGTTAGGTAATAAGTTGTGCTAGGTTTAGTACATTGTTTACATTGTTGCACCTAATGTAGGACATGCAATTGTTAGCACCTATAGTTTTGTCACCTTCGGCAAACAAACCGTCTTCTTAGAATTGTTTTCTCTAAGAGACCCAAGGTTTACTGCTGGTTGAACAATTGCTACATGTTCTATACGTATAACCTTTGAACTCTGTCATTTAATTATTAAAAATGATTTACTAATCAATTGTTCTCATTATATATTTTTTAAATCTGTTCTGATAATGGGGGGTGAGTTATTCTTATTATGATTTATCGTATTCGTTATGTCGGGTTTTTTAAGAAAGTTCTGGACCCTTTTTTAGGCGGGGGATTTTACAAATACATCATTCCCCACTAAGCACACCCAGAGTCAGAACAATTATCTGTGGTTTATCCAAATAGTTGTCCCGGATGAGAATCGAACCCAGAACACTGGTCTCTAAAGCAACTTTCGTAATCATTGAGCCGCCAAGGAGGTTGAGGGACTACCTTCCGTGCTTTGGAAATCACGTTCAGCTGTTGGTTCCGATAGTTATAACATCATCATCTATAACAAGCGTATAGGTACCAGGGAACGGGCAGCAGCCTTTCCTTGTGTGTCACAACATAATACTGCGGTCACCAACCCGCCTGCCATGCATGGTGTTTATGGTAAAACCCTCCCATGGGAGGAGGCTCGTGTTCAGCTGTGTTCATTATACGGGGTGATAATGAATACTATGTTATATACTGAATGGTATAATCATCATCATCATCAGCCCGTACAACGTCCACTGCTGAACATGGGCCTCCTCCCGAGGGAGGGTTTTGCCATAGTCACCACGCTTGGCAGGCGGATTAGTAACCGCAGTTTTATGTTGTAATACACAGGGCAACGCTGCTGCCCGTTCCCTGGTATACGCTTGTTATAGATAATATTATAACAATCGGGACCAACGGCTTAACGTGCTTTCCGAGGCACGGAGGGTAGTCCCTCAACCAACCAGACCCGGAAAGAAATCTTAGAATTGACACAAAGATTTCTTGTCCGGTGTGGGGATCGAACCCACGACGTCCGTGACTTAAAGTGAGCCAAATACCGCTACGCTACGGTGGTTGTCTGTAATGTAATGGTATATTAACCCCGACTTAATTAACTCCGCGACGTTCAATTACTATCGGAAACACATGCGTAAAATCGATACGATTATGATCAGACCCAGACGGTCCCCATCCCCGTGTCTCGGTTCAAGGTCGGGCGCCATTTTGTTGTCGGACGGTTTTTATTGCGTCGGCCACCAAACCCTCTTTAAAAGGGTGTCTGTCTGCTCAAGTTTAAAAAGCTTTTTTTAAACAAATTGACACATAAAATTGAGCAGCTTTTAAAGGATTTATTTTTCGTCAGTCGCTGCTTTTAAGAGGTTGTCGTCTTGACTGGTGAAAGACACTTGACGTTGGGTTTTAAACACATTATACGTGTTGATAAAAAACTAGCTGTCTCGCGTGGTATCACCCGAGTAGGTCCCGTTCCTGTGGAAACTTTGACTTATAATTATAGTCTATGACACTCACAAATAATGTGGCTATCTATTGGTAAAAGAATTTGCAAAATCGGTGCAGTCGATCCAGAGATTACCCCCTACCACCTCACAAACAATTCAGAAACGTTACCTTTTTATAATATTAGTAAAGACGGTGAAAGAACTTTAAATCCGCCCAGGATTTGAGTTATCCGTTACAAAGAATACAAAATACAAATATTCTCTTAATACATGATCACGAGTGATCCGAACATAGATTTATCTTAAGGATTCTCTTTAGCATTTGCCAAGGACCTCTGTAGCACCTGCCTTAAGAGTAGAATCCTAATTACTGACATGCTAACCTTAAATTAACCTATAGACTAATTTGCGGCGTGAGATTCAAACTGCGGTTTTCCGTAACTCTAAAAACCTTCGTATTAGATGTCCCGCGCGGGACCTTGATATATAGCCCTATGACACTTACAAATGTGGCTTTCTATTGGTTATAGAATTTGCAAAATCGGTTCAGTAGATCCATAGATTACAACCTCACAAATAATTCACAATATTTACCTCTTCATAATATTAGTGTAGATTAAGGTTGATAACCACAATTTCAAATAACTAGGACTTGAGTTTGTAAAAACTAAGACACCCGTTTTAAAAACAAGATGCAGTTATAGTGTAGTAACATTTCAATTAATATGTAGAAAAAGTGGGTTAAGTAATTTAAATTTAAATAATTCTTATTTATTTAGCGATTTGCTTCTTCTTTCATAATGCTAAGGCTAAGGAGTGGAATTCTCTGCTGGGATCAGCTTTTCCGGAACGCTATAATCTGGACATCTTTAAGACTAAAGTGAACAGACACTTTCTAGGCAAGCGTGTATCATCTTAGGCCTTATCTTCGCCTTCCATCAAGCGAGATTATGGTCTAACGTAAGCGCGTTAAAGTTTAAATAAAAAATGAAACTTTAACGCGCAAATTTTATAATATAACCTAACCTTATAAGGGCGCTTTAAAAACCCAGAATGCTGCTTAAAAACTATCCAGGACTTCTCAGGTCATTAATAAAACCAGGACATATCCTGGGAAAACAGGACGGTTGGCCACTCTAGTATAGATTATAAGTATCCATAATTTGATACGACCACCATATTTCGATTAGACCCCCATAACTAACTAATGTTAGTAGTGAGTTTCGTAATAAATCACTGTCCCGTATGTGTTCGGTTTTCTAACAAGTTGCTGGTGCACAATGAGTCGTAATTGGCATATTTAACGTCTCTACAATTTATTTGATCACAATGAGCTGAGAATCGTATGTGGGTCGGGGTATTGGTTACTCACTCACTCATCGGCCGCATTTGCGATTCATTCGATCTACACATACAGTTAATAAGATTGGTGGAATCAAATTTTCTATATTGAACATAATTATTTGGAAAATTTTGTTTGGAGGGCAGTATCATATTTATATAGTTATTATTGATACTCAAGAAAAAAATGTAATTATAAGAATATTTAGTGTGTCCGATTCTTTGCGCGCATCACGCCGAACGCCGGAACTACTGAATGGATTTCAATCGAACATTTGATATATATTCTATGGAATATTTATTTTTTTAAACTTTTGCACTAAGAAGTACATGATGGACTTAATGCCGTCCGCATTTTCTGCCAGTTAACCATAGGGTGGTGCAGACGAATATGATTTGAAAAATCCCTTAACCGGATTTTGGCATAGTTCACTTTGGGAGAGAATTATTATTAATATGTAAATATGTTACGAAGGCAAGATTCTTTAGAAATTACCTTCTAAATGGATGAAGCGGGGGTCCAAATTTTGTCGTAGACGCGGGCGGCATCCGGATTGGTGATCACAGTAAGAGAATAACTAACCTTGAGTTGGTAGATGGTGTAACTACACATGCCCACCTGAAAAAGAAAACTCTTTGTTTTAGATATATATATATTATATGGGTCACTAGAAAATAATAACAATCGTAAGTTTATCAACTTTCTAGTTAGTTAATAAACGAACGAGGCTTCGGGTGGTAAAAAAATACCTATGGAGTTCCATTCAGAATCCAACAGGACTTTATGAAGTTAAAGTTTTTTTTTTGTTTCGTGACAACAGTTGCATTGTCTCGTTTGGTTAGGTTAAGTCAAGTTTCATAATAATATAATTATGCGCGTTCACTGAAACTGGCAACTAAATTTAACAATATGAGTGATACGAAAGTTGATCAACATACGATTCGTATTTTTATTCGGTGACATATACAACAATACTTAGCCGTAATAATAGTTACAAACCGTAAAGTGCCGTGTAAATCAACGCATGAATAGACACGCGATGGCAGCGAAGCCTTACATATCGTAATTCTGCGAAACTATTTCATTTAATCTACCTGTAAACTGGTGGGTAACTGTGTTCTATTGCGATAGTGTGAAAACATCACCATAAGCCCGTATAACGTCCACTGCTGAACATCGGCCTCCTCCCGAGGGAGGGTATTTGCCATTGTCACCACGCTTGGCAGGCGGGTTGGTAACCGCAGTATTATGTTGTACCACACAAGGAAACGCTGCTGCCCGTTTCTTGATATACGATTATTATAGATTTAGATAGAGGTTATAACAATCGGGACCAACGGCTTAACGTGCTTTCCGAGGCACGGAGGGTAGTCCTTCAACCAACCAGACCTTCGTGGGTACGGAGGTTGTCCTTAGTGTAGCTATACATTAAAAGTAACCTCTTGTAAACCTTATTCCTTTTAAAACAAAAAATTTCTTGTTTGTGGTTGGTACAAGGTGTTAATAAATCGCATACTATATTCTACAAATGTGCTAATTTGCTCAAGTATATAGTATAGACGTTAAACGAGTTTTATTTACGAAATTAAGACAAACAGTGAGACGTATGTATATACCATTCAAGCGGCCGTAGCCCAATGGCTAAGGCGTCGGACTTGTGATCTTGAGGTCATCGCGCCGGTTCGAACCCCACCCATTGCGCTACCGACGTGAACCCATTCGTAACACAAGCATTTTAGCTTAGCACGACGGGTTAATAAGAATACTAGTAGACTGCAAAACTCTGCTAGTAATTATTATAATTTGTTTTAATATTAAATGATACAGGAAGAGACTTTTATAGAAGAAATATATTTAATTTGAACACAAACACGTATATATATTAACTATGACATCAATAATAAATAGCTTTTATAAAATAGGTTAATTTTGTTTTCAAATGCTTTTCGGTGAAGCATTTGTTTCATATGTTGTTTGTTGCGCCTGCGACCATCAAAGTGACCCACTTTGATGCGAGGCTCACTCAGATAAGCAAACTAAACAAAAACAATGATAGATATTGGGTTTTCTCTCGAGAGGGATTGAATGTTACTCCTAATGCTGCTAATGTTAAGAAATATTCCGAAAAATAATGAATTTTTTGGTTAAGAAATTAGGAATATAATCATTAGGGGCGACGTCTTCTTAATGTGTCTGAAAATACTTTATTTTCCATTTACCCGTATAACGGAGCTAGCGGAACATGGACCTGCCTCGAAAGAGATCAGGCGGGTTGGGGACCACAGAATTATGTAAGGCATATACCTACACAAGTAGACACTGCTGCCCCTTATCTGGAAGGTATACAATTCTCATAGACAGGACTAACTTAACGTGCTTTCCGAGACACTTGGGGCATTCCCTTAACCAACAAAACCAAAAAATAAATCTTTAATTTTTCACAACGATTTTTTGTCAGGAGTCCACGATCTCCGAAATTAAAGCATTTTTTTTCTAACATATCAATCTATGTTTATAAAATAAACAGCTCGACCAATTCTGCTGATACTTTTTTTGTCTATTTTTTCTGTATTTGAACTGGTGACGCCGGGCACGGTCAGTTTGTAAATAATAAATTGAATATTATCGGTAGCTTGAACTTTCCTCATAAAAGAAGTGGTGGTGCTGTCAGTCCACTTTCGCTTTTCACATTCCAATCTTCATAAAAAAATACTGTATTTACGGTAACTGTGTAACAAATAACAGAACAAAATATAAAATTATTCGACTCTTTATTTATGTGATATTACCAATACCATAAGGTGACTTATATTTAATTTGATCGCTTAAACTTGATGTAGGCGCACTCCTACGTGTTCATACGCCGACTGTAATGGACCCAGGAAAACATTACATCCCTGACCCAAATCACGGTAATTGACTGCAATAAATTTCTGTGCCCTCCGTTTTCTCTTACAATATGTACAAGTCAGCTTGCCAAACCGGGAACAGGCTTCACACGACAGCATGTTTATCGAGCGAGACCTCATGAACCTGAAACTCGACAAATCACAGCAATTACGTACATCATGTACACTTGTTCACACAATTACGTACACACGACGTGTTTATTGTCTGTCGTAAGTAAGGACATATCAGCACAACCTACAATTACCAAACCTACCAAAATCATCAACGAAATTCCAACGTCGACCTTGCCCTACTGTTGTGTGTCTTGCCTACGTGACGCCCTTCACGCGCTTTTCTATTCCTCATGTTGTCCCTTTCTATAACTCTCGCCGTGATGTTTTTAGGTCAATCAGCTGCTGTGGGAGTCACTCGAGACGTTTCGCCGCTGACACTAAAGAGGTCAAAGAACTCTGGCTGGCCATGTTGCCCTGGTAGTTACATCATTCGAATATTTTTTTTACAACCAAACTATTCGTCTTAATGACATCAGCAATTTATTAGTTTATATTTATACAGTCGGTCGCAAGCTTGAATTTTTTTTTTATTTGTTTGTGGTCTTCTTTGATGTTTATTGTATATTTAATTTAAATTAATTAACGGTTATTTAACATTACCAACATTATTTGACAAGTTTTGCATATCTAATGACTTGTATATTCGTTTAAATAAAAATAAGTCGACTCTCGGTTTTGTCATAAATTATGCAAATTGCTTAATAATGAGGGATAGTTGCAGTATTATATTATTTAGTTTATTTTCGTGTCTTGAACTTTTAATTCTGGCGTATAAAAATGAGTCAGTTGAGTTATTTAAGTTTAAATATCTCAAACAATGCTTTTATGCAAATCATTGCGTGTGACTGGGAATTTACTTCAGATATGAAGAAGTTATTGCCCATCTTTAATACTTTGAAATAAAGATTAAAATGTAACAACAATAGATGTGTAAAGAAGATGTATTTTATTCCATAATTAGCTGCTAAACTTGTCATCTGTTTCGTTTGTTCCGAGTAGTATAGAGCATTTAGCTAGTTACGTGTGGGAAATGAGAAAGTTTATGATCGCTAGAACACCGATGTTAGTACTTGTAATTTAACTGAGCATACATTAATCATTTCATACATAAGCTTTTATGTATCTCTTCCTCACCTGGATCACTGTATAATTACTTGTTTTACTGTGTTAGTTTTAACCGCTTCCTTCCTTTTTTCTGCTTTCTCTTATTAATCACCTATAGGTCTCTTCCATTCAGCCTTTATTTCACAGCTATATTGTTCAATGTGTATGTTTAAATGTATGTCAAGGCAAAGCCATTTATTATGTATAGTATTTTCAGAGTTGTACAAATATTTAGAAAGTCGTTAAGAAGTTTGGAAAAGAAAAGACAATCAGCTGAGTTAAGTCAAAGATTTACATTTAACTTACAAACAAAACCAATGACGAAATTAGCGTTCTCGGTGTTTACTTCGTGAACGTTTCAATAGAATTGTACGAACGTACAATAGTCAATAGTTAATTCTACAAACGTATTTTCAATAGCGGTTAATTCTTCAGGTAAATGTCAATCATCGTCAGTCTTGTGACCATTATGTCTATACAACTGTTTTCTGGTCATATCACCAGTCATGGGGTTATGTCATTATGGGGAAACAGTTATTTGTTTGATGCCGTCTATCTCTTTTTAAATTTAGTTTTAAAAATAGCGCGTGTATAAGGAACCAGCTTTCCGCGCGCAGTTTCAGAACTTCATAATGAAATATAACCTATAGCCTTCCTCGATCGTAGCTCCTGAGATTAGCACATTCAAGCAAACAAACAAGATTAATGAAAGTTACTATGAAATGGCTTATGTTTAACTTACCATCAGATATAGTAACATATAACACCAAAATTAAACCCGCATTTTAATGTAAAATTGTAACCAAAGTTTTAACATTTCGCTATTATATTTAAGCAAAATGACTCCAAATAAATCATTGTTAACCCAAAAGTAGTAAATGATCACCAAAAGTACCTAAATGTTTTACTAATTTACTATTCGTTTCTGGCACTCGCCGGCCGCTGCCGCGGCACCGCTCGCTTCGCTCGCTCGGCTCGTGCGTTATATGGCCGCAGCTCTAACCTAACCTAACCGATTGTCATTTTTCATTGATTTTATTAAGGTAGAAATAGCGCAATAATTTGCTCGCTAAGATTTGGTGATCATTAACTACATTTGGTGTTCGAATACAATTTGAAGTGCAGTCGTGACTAAATTAGCTAGTACTATTATAATTTTAGACTTTATTTTTCTGGTGTCAAGTATATATTTTTGGTGGTCATTATATTTTATCCCCTATGTAATACCTACTGCCTTAACAAATACACTGACTGGAAGGAACAATATTTTTATAATTAATTTATATTGCCAATTAACAATTTTATAAAGATAACAATAGTCTAAAGTTGTTTAATGTTAAATAATTCGAATGACTAAAGAAATTCCTAGTGAGTTTCTTTGGTTATACGATTTGATGTGTATGTGTGAACCAATTAATTTATACTCGTAGTTAGTTGTGGTATGCGCGTCATGATATTGTGTATTGTGTACCAACTCGACCCAATTCACCAATTCATTCAAGAAGTAGAGCTTTCAGAGGTTAATTAAAATCATGCAAGGAACTTACTATGACTATGATATTATATTGACTTAAAATATGTTAGTTAATAAAGTAAATGTAGCTAATTTTTTTTCGGATGATCCTACGTAGTTAGTCACGAGGTTTTTGATATTTCACCGGACATAAAGGTGAGCAGAACTCCAGCCTTAATAAATGGTTTAAAAACTACAAACTAAGCAACCTGCGCAAGAGGGCGCCCCCTGTGGGGCTTGGACCTCGGCTCAGGGCGGTCGCTGGCAATGGGATTGAGGGATTATGACTTTTAGTATTTTAGGGGAGTTTTGTGCAACTGTCGTGTAGCTTAAATAATACACTAACAATTACATAGGAAATGCGATGAAATAACCCTACAGTAATGGAGACACTTTTATCAAAGTAATAGTAATACCCCTTCAAGTGTGGAGCGACCAGCTGTGGGACGCTGTCAAATTCATGTTAAGTGTGGCGAACCCCGCTCTGGGCTGCTGCTTACACGCTTATATTTTGATTGCACACACACTATCAGACTGTTTTTATCCGTGATTAGCCCTCCCAGTCCTAGTCTCATATATTTTAATCTATTACTTTATTCGCATATACTTATACTCTTGCCTTTTCCTCCGCAATTATGAGGATGTGGCTTCACGTGTTTTCCATTTGCCGCGAGGTTGAGGTTGTGGTGTTTACGGAAGTGTCGCGGAAATGACGTGCGTGTGACGGAACGCAGTCCATCCGTAGCGCGGCCTCAGCTGCACCTGGTATTGGCAGATAAGTACGAAATTGGTTATTGATATGCTGCGCATGCGAAACATCTCAATCATAATGGCTAACGTTTATTGTCTGATCAAAGATCGGGGAGTTCATTATCCTGCCGAAGGCTAATGTATGCGAATTAAATTAAGAATCAAAACATGAAGTTGTAATTTTTATGATTGTTTTTGTTATTATTAAAGTTAACATTAATTTTGGTATTTTTTCGCTCAGTTGGGTTATTATTATGACTGATTAAACTTTTTTGTTCAAAACGCTGACGAAGGTTTGCTAAATATTTAATTGCTTTCGAAAAACAAACTTCATGTGTGTTTATTTATCTTACGTTATGGTGGAAAATTTTATTCTGTTATAACTATGGTTGCCGACTTAATCTTACAGTCTTTCAGACTTTGATTTAACAAGACTTTGTAAGACGTGATACGATTGATGTTTCACATTTTATGAATTCTTGTTTGTATTGTTCCAATTTGTATGATATGATATCATCAAATCATAATTAACCTTATTCAGATATATTTAGATACTTATTTAAAGAGAAGCATGTAAACGAAACAAATACATGCAACGTCATAAGAGTCATAACACTCATAACAGTCATAACACACGACTGATGAGCCTACCAACCTACTATCATTGTCTCTGCAACATCTAAAGGTTGACTGGTAAAGATTGCCTTTGGCATTAAGTCCGCCCATGTACAGAAATTAATAAATAAATAAAATAAAATCAGCATACAATTGCTTAAGATATAATATTGATAGTTGCTATACAGTGCAGTAAATATCGTTAGGAATGACTAGCAGCAACAAAAATAGTAATACGACGCATATGTGATTTGTATCAGACAATCAAATCAGTCTACCTCTAATACTCTGATAAGGTCTCCACCCAAATTACGCAACTCCCCATAAATGTCAAGATAAAGTTTAATCTATCGAAGCTATTTTTATCAAGATGTAGCAAACGCTCCATTTGTTTATGAAACCTACTTATGTTATCGTCATTTAGAACAATCTGAAAGGACACGGTCATGTGTTGGAACATATTCAGAGCTCAGAAGCACAAGGTTGGATGAACCATTAAGGTGCAAGTTGGAAGCGGGCGACGTGAGGCGTCGGCCGACGACGTGTCGCGGCGACACGTGGTTTCTATGTATTTCTATGAAATTACGTCGAGCTTCGTGTCGCTAACTGCGAAGGGAATTTAATAGAAATACATACAAACCAGGAGTGTCGCCGCGACACGTCGTCCGCCGCCGCCTCAACTCGCCCGCTTTCAACTTGCACCTTTACACGTCAGAAACATTCGTCGTATGTGCTTTTATCGTAAACTGGCACTTACGATCAAATGCTTCTGAAGTAGAATAGTACATCCGTAGAGGTCGAGGTCTAGATATAAAGAAAGAGACAAAAATCTTTGATTATAAATAAATAAAACAAAATAAAAAACATGGATTAAACATAGGTGTGTTTGATAAGTAATTCGGAACTCTTTCGGCCAGTTTATCTTAATTTATATTTATTTGTATTTCTTTTACACCTAGCTCTGGTAAACATTTTCTCTCTTTCAATCTATACTAATATATAAAGCTGAAGAGTTGAAAAACCACTGGCCCGATTTGCAAAATTATTTCAGTGTTAGATAGCCTATTTATCGAGGAAGACTATATAGGCTATATTTCATTATGAAATGTCTACGTGAACGGGCGTTATGCGGTTGAAGCCGTGCGCGTAAATATAGCCTATAGTCTTCATCGACAAACGGGCTATATCTAACACAGAAATCATTTTTGAAATAGGTCCCGTAGTTCCTTAGATTAGCGTGGTCTAGCAAACAAACAACAAAATATTAGTATAATATATAAGATTTACACATACCTATCATTGCAGGACTTCGTAAGTGCACAAATATTGTTTTTATCTTTTTTGACAAATAGGTATATATTTTAATTCCGCCCAAGAAAAATGATAAGTACAAGGTATACTGAGGCTGGCCATGCAGGCTTAAACTGTTACATTGATCATGGTCACGGGCAGATCGTCGAGTATGCCCGTGACCATGTCGATATATCGGGAAATTGAAAAGGTAAACTGTGTCGTGATAATAATGATTTGTTATAATATTTGAATACATTTGTAGAGCTCCGAAGAATAAGGTTAGATGTGCCATTGTAGGTCAGAAACATTTGTGGTATGTGCTTTTATCGAATCAAAACTGGCACTTCGAACCAAATGCTTCTAAAGTATAATAAACGTAGTATGATATATTTGCTTTTGAGGTCTAGATTTATGTTGTATCACAACAGTTTCGTAGAACAACGGATTTCCATTCATTTGCCTGTTTTTATAATTTTAATTAGAGGATTTCGATCCAAGGACAAAACATTTTTCAAATGTTGTTTTAGAAAATTTCTAATTAGATATGATGATTATAAAGCATAAAGATTCTACCTACAACAGGATTCAATCATTTTAATTTATACTTATAATATTAATATAATCATTTTAATTAATACTAAGATAAAGGTCTAAGTTGAAAACGAAAAGATCGCTGAAACATGCGCTGTATAGTGGCACTTAAAATAAAGTGAGTAATTTTGTTTTAAAAGCCGGACGTATCTTATTTTGCACCCAAAATACACCATTGGTTTTTATACTCACACAGAAATTTATTGTTATGCAGGTGAGTTATTTATGTATAATATACAAGCTTTTCCATTTCGCCTGCGTGGAATAGAAACCTTCTTGAAACCCTTTCTTAGCGATAAAATGAAGCTATGTACTTTCTAAAGGTCTTGTCGCTCTCTGAATCAAATTTTATAATAATTGTGAAAGGAGTTTGGACGTCAATACGTACTAGACAGACATACAGAGCTACATTTTCATTTAATATTAGTACGGATAATATCGTATTTCCTTTACCGATATTCGATAAATGTTTCAATTAATTCGTAATCATTCGATCGCTATCTTACTTATTTACAAAGTAACTAATTATAATTTGTATGATCACGTATTCTATTAATAATAATCAAAACATCATCTGTTTATTTGTATCCAGAAATATTCTGATAACCTCGTGTCATCGTTTGTGAAAACATTGATGTACTGAGATATATATAACCTTTATATTCAAGTAAATAAGGTTTATAACAAGCAAGGAATTTGTGTTAATTGGACAGAGGAATGGCCCAAAATATATTCGTACATGACCTGTATTTATTATAGCATCAGAATTATATGCGAAGATGTTAGAATTTATCCTTACCTTACCTACTTATTCACCACGAATGAGATAAAGACCAGAATGGGAATAGAAGGAGAGAAATACTAAAGAATCGATGGATGGATTGAAAGTAAAAAGCGATAGAAAGGCGGTGACTTGTGAGATGACGTCATATTGAGAAGTATGGAAGAAGACGTGGCGCGCCAACCCCGTATGAATGAGTCTATAGCAACAGTTACATATTGTGTTGTTAGAAGCTCTGATTAATGATCACACGCGTATAAGTCTAGCTAAAGGTATACCCCAGATTTGACTTCACCATGCCAGTTATGACTAAATACACAAGAAGATGTTATTAAACCAGTTCATGAAGTGCGTCACTAACAAAACATCTGAGAATCTTTGGAAAATTATTTGTCGTTCAAAAATTTGAATAAGGAACGAGGTCATTTAAAATAGTACATGTGATTATGACGGTACTATCAAATACAAACGTCACAATATATTTCAGTGGCGCCCGACTGTGGGCGACAAGCAGTGGGCGGGGAATTGCACCACCGCCCACCATGGCGACCCCGCTAGTCATTTACAGACATGTAATAAATCGCAAGTATCACTTCCAATACTCCTTGTTATTCATAGTCTCCTGGTATCTTGCTTACACAGCCAGCATTAGTTACTACATCTAGTGGCTTGCGCGTAGGTTGAAATACATCTTAGTTTACTGTGAAAATTCATTGTGAAAACGAATGCTCCATTGCCATCTACCGTTATCTGTTTTGCAACTCTATTTATAGGATGTGGTTTGACTACTGTACCAACAGCAGTTCATTTGATTTTGTACATTAAGTATGTCGAATTTCACTCTAACAATTTCATCTGTGCATTGCTCTGCAGCCGAATATAATTCAAGCTGATTATAATCGTAGACGTATAAATTTTGGATTCGAACTAATTATAACATATTTTTATATATAACGTATTATATATTTTACTGTTACGTACATTTTATAATGTTAGCCTATGAGCCGATGAGCATATTTTCCAAGAATTTGTCGGTTCTGTTGAAAACCAAAAATTGCAAAACGGAAAATTATAAATCTATCCTTTAACAAAGTAATTGATAAATACATGACAATATCAGTAAATAGATGATAGCAATTATTATTACATAGCAAAGGAAAACTATTAAACATAACTTTAACATGGAGGCAAATGTAAAATGCTCAAGTGAATCATGCAATCGGAATGTCAGAAGCGAAACTAAAAGAAAAACTCCGTGAAAAGGTAACTGATGCGAGTCATTTTATTATACATGTTTTCTCATGGAAATGTTAATATATTAATTTAACAGTGTTTATAATAATATGTCTATGATACATTACTTAACGTTTGTAATTAACAATTATCCTACATATTATATGTACCACCATGGCCTTTTTTTAAATATATTTATTTTCGAAACGTTTGTTTTATATTAGTATGTTATGTTTTGTTAACTGACAATGTCAGATTTAAGTTGTGTAATATTTAGCTACCAAATAATTATAATAATAATTAAATCATTATCATTTAATTTCACTACGTTTTTATAAATGCGGTCCACTCGCTCGCACACAATCAATTGACGTTGACGTTTGACATATTATTATACGTATTTGATATATAAGGTACAATTCTTAGTCCTTGCTGTATATAAGTCTAAAACTATAAAATATCTTTAATTAAAGTACTAAGACTTAATCAAAATTCCATATGTACTCGTATCAACCGCAGCAAATCTCCCTATTTTTTATTAATCATCGCTTCGGTACAGATCGTTATCGCTTTATTACTGGTATTTATGAACTAAAAGAAATACAATTTTCTTTATCGCATAGTTTTATGCAGCTATAACCAGTCACCATAGAGACTGCAACACGTGTATTATTTCGTTTGACCTTCCACAGTTATTTTTTGTTCATATTTGTATGCTATTATTGTTTCAGTTACATAAGTAATTAACCGTGTGTAAATTGTTGATAACTTGTTAAAATAATTAAATAAACAAATTGGTTACAATTATTTTACTGATGGCCTAGATTGCATTCGTGCTCGCCTTTATGTCCGGTGAAGTATTAAAAACTTCGTGGCTGAAAGTTTGGTACGAAAAATAAAATTTAAAGTAAATTTTAGCTAATCCTGTATTTCTTTCACAGGTTCAGCGAAAATATTCGTAAAGTTTATTGTTTTCATTCTAGTTTATGCCTTAAGCTTGTTTAATTTATTATTTATAAAATTTACATCTAGTTTCTGAAAGGATGGTCAAATAAATAGTCGGTTTAAATAAATAATTGGTTTTCAAAACTCCTGTTAAGTGTCAAATGAGTGTCCGAAAGTGTTATTAAATCATTTGATTTGACTGTCGTGTTTGTTAATATGTGATCACACACGTAATTTTGCACTTACTAACACATTTTTCTTAAGTCGTAGGTCTGAAAGTGAATTTAATTTTATAGCGAAGTTGTTTGTTGCTTTGAATAGTTTTCATTTGAAAAACTGGCTGTTACTGTATTATGGAGTAAAACATATTGAAGATCATTAAAAGTAAAATCTGTTTGTTAGAAATCTTTAATTGTCAATAGCGTCACAGAATACATAATAGTACCAATAGCGTGTACAATCACAGGATTTATCCTCCACTGGTTATCCCTTGCCCTTGTGGAAAGTATACTTAGCTTCGTGTATTTGTTTGATAATGTTTTATTATTGACTTTTGTATTAAAGAAGTATCCAGTAGAAGTGTACAAAAAGTCATTGAAAAATTTTGAAAATATGATAAACCATGATTAGTTACTTTGATTTGATAATCGCGTTAGTTAATGTATGATTGACATTTCCATTCTAACTCGAATGACAAACGTTATTTAGGACGTACCTACTGAAAGATTTTCCCGCCTGATCCTAAGTTTTGACTCACGTGTGTAGTTTTTGGCGATTTCTCGACCACGGTTTCCTCTAGGAGCGAGCTGTTTGCGCCTCGGTGTCGAAACTACACACGTGAGTCAAACCGGGCTTTATTTAAAATATGAACAATACTCACAAAAGTTGTTATACAAAAATGATCCTAAGTTTGTAAAGAACTTTCTGATAGACCCGAAATCTGAGAGGCCCGCGAACTGTAACGTAGAGCGACAGTTGCACACAACTCTCTTAAACTAAAAGTCCTAGTCCCACAGGAAGCTCCCTCTTGCACAGGTTGCTTCGTTTGTAGTTTATATACCATTTAATAAGACTGGGGCTCTGCTCGCTTTTATGCCCGATGAAGTAGCAAAAGCCTCCCCCTACCATGTTGACGAGTTATGTGAACATGAATGTATGGAACAGCTGATTTTTTTTTCGCGATTTCAGGGTTGGTGCCATAGTAAAAGTTGTTTGTTATCATGAGCAGAATCATGTGTTTAGGTATCGGTCACTAATTACCAGTCACCCTATATATAGGTTAAGATTGACTAACAAATATGAGTCATTTGTTAATTGAATTGAAAGTATTATTATTAATCACATGATTTATCCTCCACTAGTACTTCATATCGTTTTTTATTAACTTCGTTCTAATTGTTATCAGCACTGTTTATCCCTCGTGGAAAGTTTGCTTGGCTTCGTGTATTTGTTAAATAATGTTCTATTATTTCAACATCAGCTGTATTAACATCCGTTTTGTATTCTTGGTCTCACCTTGTTCTTTTGTTCTTGGTGAAAGAAAATTATTTCTTTGTACGTCATACGCGTAGGACACGAAAACAATATAAAATCGGTTTTTATTGTATTGGCACGGAATATTGAAACATGACCTTTTTTTTTTGGATATTTTCTATAAACAATTGTTTGTTTGCTGTACGTAAACCAATTTACAATGTTTTGATTTGGTAAGCAACATTCTGTTTTGAAGTTTATTGTCTGTTTTATGAGCTGAAATACATGTCTCAAAGGTGGTTTCGGTGTATACTCGTATAATATTTATATATAAAAATAATCTCGTTCCACGTTAAATTTAAAATCTTCGATCATTGTATGTTATGTAGAAAGCAATGTAAATTTGTTAATAATGGCACCACCAACTAAGTTCTAAAGTCGTCTTAATCCTCATGTCATTATCAGCCCGTATAACGTTCACTGCTGAGGCATGGATCTCATCCCGAGGAATGGTTTTGCCATAGTCACCATGCTTGACAGGCGGGTTGGTGACCGCAGTACTATACTGTAACTGGTATACGCTTGTTATAGATAATGTTATAACAATCGGGACCAAAGTCTTAACGTGCTTTCTGAGGCACGGAGGGTAGGACTCTGTGTCTCGGAAAGCACCTCATCCAAACAAACCCAAAAGGAAATCTTAGTATTTACACAAAGATATCTTGTACTGCGTGGGGATCGAACCCACGACCTCCGATACTTATATCGCACAACACAACTAAACTTTTTATGATGCCAACTTGTATACATACATATAATGTCACCGTAAAATATTTTACGGTGACATATAGGGTTATTTTTAAAACACCAATAACCTTTTAGAGGGTGAAAGTACTGATGATTGTAAACAACTTTTACTATGGGACCAACCCTGAAATCGCGAAAATAAAATCAGCTGTTCCATACATTTTGTCGAGGTAAGTAAACATAAATGTATGGAACAGCTGATTATATTTTCGCGATTTCAGGGTTGGTCCCATAGTAAAAGTTGTTCATAATCATGAGTACTTCTATTCCCCAAAAGGTTGTTGGTGTTTTTAAAATAACCCTGTAAACAAATCAGAGACTGACTTAAACAACACCAGATATGAATGAATGTGTTTTTCTTACGCATGATCTCTTCCTACAATACTACGTGTCTTTCCTCACGCATTTTCCCAGACAAACAATCATGCTTTGGGAGTTATAATATAACTGTTAATATAATATATATATAATATAACATAAATAACATATAACATTTATGTTATAATATAACTGTTACAACATATTATGTATTTGTCGAATACAAAATGCCGGAAAAGATGTCCCTTTTTTTTTCTCGGAAGGACTTACATAGTTAGCCACGAGGCTTTTGATACTTCACCGGGCATAAAGGCGAGCAGAGCTCTAGCCTTAATAAACGGTTTAAAAACTACAAACTAAGCAACCTGCGCAAGTTGGCGCCCCCTGTGGGGCTTGGATCTCGGCTCAGGGCGGTCGCTGGCTGATGAGATTGTGGGACTATGATATTTTAGGGGGGTTTGTGCAACTGTCCGGAAAAGATGCTTAGGATATTCGTTAGTGTCTGGCCATCAGCTCTATCTGTTTGTTGTAGAGTTTTGACAAATAGAAGAATTAGAATTAATTATTATCTTATATTATAAAGAGAATCAATTTTATTATAAGACCGATTTCAATATTCTTTCACCAAATACAAGAGAAAGAAAATTTATTGGCAGGTACTCTCTTTCCCTGACTTTATTGTCATATTCGGCTTTGTCCGTGGTATTTTAGAATATAGCATTTAAATTTTCCTAACGTACCAGATTAAATTAACAAAAATGGTGTGGTTAGTTCACATAAATATCAATGGAACTACCTGTTCGCTATACCTATGATTTACATAGAACCAAAACTTTTGAGAGTCGTCTATTATACATAATTGATTATATTGTAAAAATCTACAACTTATATGCAACATGTTTGATTAATTCCATTATTTAAAAAAAATAAGACAAACTTGTCTCTACATAAGTATTAAGTAATTAAAAACCATGAATGAAGAAAACTCGTATCCCACGTTAATAATTAAATTACATCTTCGTGTTACACTATCGATTTTATGAGTAAAATCAAAGTTCTCATAATCAACGATGCAACTGTTGTATCAAAGTTTTTGTTGCGAAGTCAGTAAGGCTGTACGCACGCGCCCGCTGACGTTGCACAATTCATGGTGGGCCTCTACTAGCAAACTAGAGACGCGGTTCAGACGCCTCCTCCCTTCCCTCCCACCGTACGCCGGCACGTCGCCCTCCCCCCGCTCCGGCACCACACCCGTCCGCGCCTTCAGTTGCCCCGCAGCTGCCGCGCGCGTCCGTCGCATACTCCATGCGACCCCGCTATCCCTCTACCGTAATATGGATATACACCAAACCCGCGGTCTTATCAACATCCAGTTCGCTTATTTGTGGTTTTGCGAAGTCTTCGACAAATATAAATGGATTATATTGTAAAGTGCCACAAGAAACTATTAGTTTTATAAGGTCCGCATTGGAATTTCTAATATGGCAAACCGTGGCGCGCCGACGACGTGTTCGGCACATGGCTTCATAATAATATGGTGCTTGAGGAAATTACGTCAGGATTTTACTACTGTGTATGTTGAATAAAGCGAGAATGTAAATATTGTGTCTTTGATACTGTCAGTATTATATTTTTTTATTAGATCTAATCAAGGAGTGTCTGCGACGCATCACGTCGTAGTCGTGGCGTCCACGTTACATTATGGCGGGTTTTTTCGTGTCTGTTAAAATTTAATATTCCTTGCCATAAAAAAATATTTATTTGGTGAAATTATTAAAGAAATTTGGATGAAAGGTTTGTCAAATCACCAAGAATATAAAGAATGTGTGTTATTGTTTATCAATAAACTAACATATTTTATTTGATGACAATTATCTTTCGGCATGTTATGTTTTAGAATCAAGCTATTTTAAATTTATACATACATAAATTGTATTATTGCCAAAGCAAAATTACCATTCTTTATTGCTTTGTTCAGACTTAAAAGCAGTACTTCGTCCGAGGTCATTGGTTAAAGAAAACGTTGGCTAATCATTTCACGTCATTCAATGAATCTTAGGTAACGATAGGCAATATTAAAACGCAAACAAATTATAAAAGCAGATTGCTAGCAAACTGAGACAGAGAACATTATTTCATTCTCTTAATATAGGAAGACCGATCTTAAAATACTTAAATGAAAATGAAAGCATTTCCAAATCCACTTCCGACCTGTTTAAAATGGCGGGCCAATTCCGCAATCATTCTGCAGAACGTACCTGTGTGGGTTGTGTGCGTGCCGTCATAGCAGTGCAACGTGGCTGCAACATGCCATAGTACTACCAGTAACTAATAGGACACTGTAGGCGTCGCCGGAGACATTCTCCGATTGCTCACTTCCTGATACGTGGACTCGTTAGCGAGTCCAGTTACATTAATTTCTAATAATCTTATGATGAAAGATGGAATATTGGGTTTAGAATCGAGAAAATAAATTATCGCACTAAGCTGAGGGACGCTAAACGAAAGTTCATTTACCTGCCATTTATAAACACATGCTAATTATTGGCGGCATGCAATTCATATTAATTGACTTAAAGTAGAAATGGAACGCTTATTAGAGGTCTTTGATGTGGGAATTCTTGATTGATTTAATCGTAGAGTGTTATTAACTCAAATACAATTAGATTGTTTATTTATACGTTATTTTCTGAATTGCAGAAATAATGCCTGTCTCTAAAAAAAGGTTATGCAACGGGAATTGACCACGTGGCTATATCCTAGGTTTTGCGCATGTCTGTGCGGTAAATCCATGGATTTACAATTATATTTTATACACAGTCATACAGTTACAGTTTCTACTGTAACTGACAGTTGTTGATTAAGTTTGAAGGCATTTCCAATTAGATCAAATTCTTATATGCTCCCAATTTATTAAATATGTTCTCCATTCACCACTTGCTCTAGATGATCTTAAGTTATCACCTCCCTTACTAAATTCTTGTTTATTAATGCAGTTGAAATTCTAAAAAAGTTTCTTTGGAATTTGTAGACATTAATATTTTTGACACGAATTGAATAAAAAGAGTCTGGTACAGCCACGTGGCTCTTGGTGTTAGTGCGCATGTCCACGTCCATGTCTCAGCTGAGTTCTCAGAAAATCGTTACCACCGTCCAACGCACCCACTTTCTGTCACGTGGTACCAAAGTCCAAATTGATCCCAATTTTCAAAATATATATAAAATTTTATCTTTACTCTCAGTTTCATCTTTAGTCGATCATCTTGGTTCTAAAACAGTAATTTTTTTTTGTTATTTTCGTTTATTGTACCTATTTATTTGTATAATAATTAGATAAGATTATGAAATAAATAATTGTGTGTATACTTATCCACGGCAATCGCTGTTATCTTTCCAAACTCATGTCCCAATTAAATTTGTGATAATTTAAATTGTAATCTAATAGAGCATATAGATTGTATTTTAATTGAATTATAATGTGATTGAAACTCTGCATATAAAACTTTACGGAACATTTAAGCGACAAGATATTTTTTGTCTTAGTTGTGAATATGTAATACTATATTAAAATATTTAGTAGTTAACTCAAGTTCGTTTCTCCATAGCTTTTCGTAGTCGCCACAAGTTCCTCGCGTGCTTCTGAGTAAGTTTTATTACCATCTTTCTCCGTTGCTTCGGCGACCAATAAACTGTTTAATGACCCATGAATATTGGTTATACTTCAATCGATACCCCCCTTTAAATGCATTTATATGTATATGAGTCTTTGTTGGAACGTTTAAATATAAATGGACAACCTTGTTCGGCACGACCTTATACGAGTTTCACGTGACTTATTTTCGTTTCAGTATGTGCATCATACATTAATGCTTTCCATTTGTGATCTTTGTCTCTGCCAAGCCGACTTTCTCCCGGTGAATCTAAACCAATAAATTTTCCTTAGACAGAAATGAACTGCGGAGTTCAGATACTGCACATGATAGATAGGATACAACTTTCAATTGAAAGTTAGATAAACAAATTGTTGTTGCCTATAATGTTATTTAGGATGATCCAGCATTCAAAGAGTATTTTTCGTACTGGTTATGAAAGAAAATTTATTTTATTTCAATTCATGATGTGGATGTTGAAATACATAAAGGCTTATATAAATATTTATATTTGCTAAGTAAGTTTATCTCGTTTAGTGAGTGTGACCTTCGTCGGTCATATCTACACGACCTTGCCGTTAGTGGAGAATGTCAGTTCTGTTCTACGTCCGCTTTAATTAATGCTACCTTTATCAACACGGTTTATATCATTTTCTAAGATACAACTTTCACAGTCACTTACTTCATAAGAACTTATCTGCAATCTTGTTGCATCAGGGAAGTGTATGCACTAGAGGCGGAAGCTTTGACTCTTTATCTACGTATAGCTAAAGCCGGTGTTTATCTGCATCCCATATATTGTTTACATGCATAATATAATCGTTTTATGTCTTTATTGTACAGAATAAGAAGTACTTTAGTGGGATTTGTTTCATTGTCATCTAATATTTGTAAACATTTTTAGATTAGCACTTTTTACACATTCATGATAGATATTTCAAGTACGTCTTGAAATTATGACACCATTTACAACTTTGGCCTCACTTGTCTTATTGAATCGAGATTTAAGCATCCATCCATTACATTGTGTGTCCAGCGCTCCATTGTTAACAAGATCTCTTTCTATTTTCGTTTGGGTTTTATTTATAGTCTTTGTTGTGTTATTGGTTGGTTTGACTGTAATTGCAATTGCATTTAACGCGATTCATCGACGTGCAGGTGAAGGTCATGGTCGCCGTGGCGCCAGGACGCGACGCGCTCACATGACTTGTTTGTATGTACGGCTCACTCACGAGCGACGCCGTGGTCGAACGCCATTGGTCGGCTTTCACGAGACTCGTTACATAAATGTTTATATCTGCTTCTGTAGTAAACTTCTACCTTAATATCTTGCCTTGTTTAGTATTCCTTGATGAACATTGAACATTATTGTTTTTATTAATCGTAGGATTTTTTGATACGAGTATTATAAAAGAAGAAAATAATTCTGTTAAAGACATATATGTTAGTTCAACTGTTTATATGTATTGAGGGAAATGCCGAGCGTAAAGTTGTAATAAGCCTACAATATGATCCCTTGCTCTGCTGAGTCATGTTGTTATGTTTAGTTACTATGTCCACATTCAGCTTTATCACAATGGGCCATATGTTTGTAACAGGCATGCTTTTTAAACGATGAGTAATAGGTATTGGTTATAATTTTATTATGAGTTAATTATACATTTTAATCCTCATCGCAATTGTAAAATTATCATAGCATTTTTACGGGTAGTTAGTGTGACTTTAATGCTAGGTCTATCATGTTATCTGCGTGTCGTAAAGATTGTACATACATTATTTTTTTGTTATAAGGTAATGCATTCCAAGAATTATAGTAATTGTAGTTTTGATCTACTATCTAAAACGAAAACATTTTTTTTTTACTGACCTGAATAATATTCAATTATCAATTAGCTATAATCTTCTCGACAATTGCACAAAACTCACTTAAAATTATTTAAAATTAAAAGTCATAATTCTCAGTCTCCCGGCTTATGGTAGCCCAGAGCCGAGGTGCAAGCCCCAAGTGGGCGCCATTTTGTGCAGTTTGCTTAGTTCCTAGTTTTAAAACCATTTAATAAGGCTTGCCTTTAAGTCCGGTGAAGTAGCAAAAGCCTCATGGCTAACTACATATGTCCACCCGAAAAAAATACCATGTACCTTCCGAATCTAATCAAAATACAAATAAATAAATTGGATCAGATGTACCTCCTGAATAAAAATATTCATTCCAGTAATCCTAAAATTTGTCAAAAACGGCTAATTCCCGTTCCCGTGGGAACTTCATAATTAAATATAGCCTATATTAATCAGTGATAATGTAGCATTCAAATGGGGAAAGAATTTTTAAAATCGGTCCTGTACTTTTTGAGCCAACTCGTTACAAACAAACTTACATACAAATCTTTCCCCTTTATAATATTAGTATAGATGAGAGATCTGATGAAACTTGTTTATAGCATTTGGAATCTACCTAATGTAATATCATCACTTAATTCAGGAAATTATACCGATAAATTTTTTACCTTGACATTTAATTAAAAACCATTTTTAAATGGCAGTTATACGATTTATTATATGCATTTCTGTCCACTAGGTTGACAATTTATGATAATTTATTATGTGCTATAAAATAATAACATGATTTCCTGATGTCTGGACTAGACTTGATTTTATTGTAAACTATAATGCAATAAAGCATAAATAACATAATATTTTACGGTCCGGTTGTATTGTACCGAGACTAGATTTCTAGCCGTAAGCAGTTGGGGAAAGGTGAATTATAGTGCCTCATTGAATAAGGTCTATGCTTTGTCCTTAGACAGATTAAGGTGAAAATTGACTTGATTTAGTCGCTTTGTATTGTATCTGATAACGGTGGTTTATTTAGCTGTGGTTCTACGAAACAGCTTTCTGCTGCAAATATTGAGTGTACAATTCTTGTAATTTACACCTTCCTGCAACGTGCTTGGTTAACTTAGATCAGGGTTTCTCAAACTTTCGGCTCCACGAACCCCTGTAAAAATTTCCAGGTGAAAGCGAACCCCTAACTAAGTAATTAAATCCCCCCCCCCCTCAAGAAAATAATAAAATTGACTGTTGAAGAAAATAAGGTTTTTATTTGAATAAAAGGTAACAAATAAAGTGCCAAAAGAAATATCTTTTTAATATTAATGTGATGGGTGTGCTTGTTTCTTGTCGCAAATGGATTCAATTTTCGGAGTAATTTTGGACCACGTATTGAATTTTCAAGCCGCCATTACGTAAATCTTGTCGCGAACCCCCTGCCGTCGAATGGCGAACCCCTAGGGGTTCGCGAATTCCACTTTGAGAAACCCTGACTTAGATTATTGAATGTTAACGGTAATGTTCAAAGTGCTTTAGCTAATACCAGTGAGTTGAACTCGCCTAACTTTTATATAGATTTATCTGTAGTTCTAAGAAAAGCGTAGCGTAGCGTAATCACATTAACCCAATTGAATACTGCAATAAATACATTAAAATAATGTAAGTTTAGATGTCAATATCCGATGATGATAATCATTAATATAATTATAAAAGTCTGTCGTTTCTTAACCGTTTATATGCTAGGTAATAGTGAAATTTTAGCTTTCAAGACAAGAACCCTACCGGGTGATAAATTACACGAGGAATAGGAATGCAATACATGTAGAGATCGAGACGTAGCCAATGGTAAATGGACCGTACATCTGTAAAACTATTCATCGTGGAAAATTAATTATCTGGATAATACACTCAATCATCGTAGTATCGCGAAACGATCTTAAGTTTCATTCTTCCTACATCTTGGAATTATGTTGTTGTCAGTTATCTTACAATGTAACCGGACCAGAATAAATAATCTGCTATTCATATATTGTATGTATGTATATGTTTTATTGGCCATTAATCAATTATAACACTTCGCTAACGACGAAGATTCAGTGCATAACGATTATAATAGAGGTCAATAAAATTCTATTACTTATATAATTGTTTTTGAAGTCATAATTTTAGATGAAAATGACACGTAATTGCTGCGTAACGGGCTTTCTTTCGATTAGCATAAAGAGTTTCATATTGTATATGCCCTATAATTGCAGACATTAAATTTTATAATGCATAATTATTTATATTATTACGTGAATCACTTAGCGATGATAATATGTACCTATCAAGAATGTTTACTTCTCTCTTGTACGTATTTTCTCAGTCAGGTCATATCGCTTTATTTTAGCGATATTACCTATCATGGTCTTCGCGCCTGATTGGATGAAATTGACACTTGATTGAAATTTAACTCTTTTAGACACTTGGGTTATTGAAATAGGATATTTAGGTACAAGTATTTTTTTACAAAGAATAATAAATATATTCATTTTTATGTCAAAAAATATAATGTAGGTGTCAATCAATCGTATTTATATACCTATTGATATCAACTGTTAAACAGAGCATAATATAGACGAATGAAATATTCGCTTTTCAACTACTGAGTATTGTGAAATTAGTCATCACAGTGGCATACAACCGTGTCTAATGAAAAGTCCAATCAATTTGATCGCGCATCGATTGTTTAAATACCTGAAGGTCATCACATGAATGTAAACAGTAGGCATACCACGTTACTTGTATTCATCCATGTTTTGCTCGACCACGAGATCAATGATAATATTAGCTTCACACGGGAAAACATCTGCGGCAATGTCAATTATACGCATATTTGTCGTAGTCTCTTTCAGCGGAAGTAGCCTTGGCCTAATGACAAATAATTGCGACTCGGGGTCTTATGATTCGTATCGTCGGTATGATTAGAAGCCAACTGGTAACTTTGTTATCATATTATTTTTATTGATAGCTTTATATCCTTATTTTTCGTTGGATCTATTTTGTACTTTGTTTTATGGTCATTACTCTATTTACGTTTAATATCAAGTGTCCGATTTATAAATATCACACATATTAAGTATACTATCTTGTGGTTAATACACGTTCTAACATTATATTAAATTTCCTAGTTGCAACACATCTCGGCTAAAATGTTATTAACGTATCATGCGTACTGTTTACAAAACTACACGTCAAATCGAACTTAGTGGATCATATTACTTCCAACCGTAAAACAAACCGCAGCAAAAATCAGTCTACGAAAATATGAAATCGTGTTTTAAATTGTAATCCTTGTTTTCTAAGACCTAAGAGTGTTTTTCATGTAGAAATTCAAATTCTTAGCTGCAAATAACAAGTTAGTAGTAGTAATATGAGAATGGTGGTGAACGGGCGGCAACTTTGCTAGCTTGCGGTCCAGGAATGTGATACGCGGCCGCTTTGCTCGTGTCTTTCTATTGATTTCATTATAATACTTTATAATAGTTATAGGTACTTCTTTAGTTTCTAATCAATCTATGCATGTGAAGAGTAAAGGAGTGAGCTTCATTCATCATATTAATAAATTAAACACGGCTTTTGTTAACTAAGCAAGTTTTGACTACACTTTTATATTTCATGAAAATGTTTGCTTAGGTGTGGAAATATTTAATACTTGGCGCAGTAATTTGTCATTACTTACATCAGCATTCTTATTTCTGTAAAGAAATATTTTCACAATTCGATGATGTAATAATCAATAAAAAGTATCGCTGCGTTACAAAACGAATTATTGCAGATACTGCTTAAAAGACCTTGTTGAATTACAGTCGCAAGTACCTTTTAATTGAATTCACGGAGATCTATTATCTTCGATTCGTGTCATTCAACATGATTTACATTTTCATTGAATTTTTTGTTTATTGTTTTGTTTTGAGTTGAAACAATCACTATTGTTAGACTGGTGTTATTTTAATTTATTGGGTGACGTTGCAAAGGTACTAGGGTAGCATAGTTGAACAGATGTCTCCTATTCCTCGGTAGGCGCCAGTGACCGCATTCTTTACGTCGGTGTACTGCTTTGAAAGTGGAGCGCGCATCCGTTCTACGTTTATAAGATTTGCAATACCTTCTTTTCCTATCATAGAATTTGAATGATCGTGGGTTTCAAAGGAAAGGAAAGGTTGCACGTCTAATCGTTTTCAATTTAAATGATAATTCTCTTAATACAATAAAATCTTGGAAGGTGATTTTGTCTCAAATAAATGAAATTGTATGAAAATATTATGAGATTGTTATAGAATTTAATTTTCTGTTAAACAATTTTGTTATTTATTTGTCATTCTTATAAGTAACTTACTCATAATATTGAACCAAATAAATATATTTGAGTTGTCTAATGTATTTATTTGGTTGAAAGAAGATAATTAATATGAGTGTTTATCAGCGTAAATTTTCCTTCAATTAGTAATGAAAAATAGCACATGCATTTTCCTTGAAATAACACAAACATAATTTTATAATTTAATACTCAGATTATTTATTATTTATAGAACAAGGAAAATCATTATTTCAGAAGCCACTGGGAATTGACTAACAATGCCCATTTTAATGGATGATCCCACATCCGTCGAGGTTAATGAACCTAGTCGACTTTGAATTGTATAAATAATGCACACATTATTTGTACCGATAACAAATTCTATTGAATCACAATAAACAAAAGATATTGGTAACAATGAGAAAAATAAGTGTTTACTTTCCAGATAAACATACACTTACGTACGAATATGAAATGAAAAGTCTTGTGTCTTTGTATCGTCCTTATTCGCAAGTCATGTATGCAAAACATTCAGTTTTGAACATTGAATCACGTATTTGTATAACACATCACTTTATAAGTTGCAACTACAGGTTCTTTAATACGCAGTTTGGCAGCGTTTTGAAAGCTAAATTCTGATGCAACATTGCAATACGTAACATACATTTTAATTGGTCGTAATAGTTACATCAATTGCAAGAACTGTGCATTCTTTTTTCGTTTCAAATATCTGAAGTAATCTAAACTCTGTTGTCCTATAATGAAACAGGTTTAAATATATACCCGTCTGAAGATTTAATTTTATTATTTCTGAACTAAGTAAATTTAAGTAACTAATATGTCGAACAATTACATTCTCGCTTTACTACCTACAACATCAATAAAGGCGTTTCCATTAATAAGCACCGTATCATTGTGAATGACGTCAATAGAAGTTTACACTTACAGTGTAGACATGACCTATAATGTTTCTTTTCATAGTTATTAGTTTATAACACCACTGAGTTACTATTCTGGTCCTGATTGAATGACAACCTCTTAAACAATTAGTCTGTCTTGTTGCAGACTTGGTTGACAATTTCATCTTTATGATCATTGATATTGTCTGCCTGATGGATAAATATATAGCGTCCTCATTTATTAGACAAAAGAACATTAATAAAGTCAGATTTTAGATTTATTTCGTTTAATTGTCATGTAGCAATTCTGTAGTTCAATACGATCAGGACCATAATTTCAATACAATTTATTTTTCCATTACACTGAGATTGTAGATTTGTATAATGGATTAATAATAGTTTAACCCCAAGTTATCGTTTACCAACAGCTAGAGTTCACCGGTGATGACCAGCAAGTCTAAATATATGTTCGTTTATATAATAAATTCTTATCCAATTGAAATTAGTGTGTCACCAGAAATTTCCGTCAGTTATCAAAGTGACCTTTGCAAGAGGACAAGTGTGATTAAATCTGGGCAATTGAGGTACTAAACATTGTTAGAGCTCTTATGACTTCGAAACGTATTTTTTTGCTTTTAATATCTACTTAAACATTTTTCTGAGCAATGCGGTGTGATAAGCTAAAATGGTTTACCATGGACCATATTTATTCCATCCTGTTTTGTACATAATAAAATTTAATCTAAACCGCATTAATGCAGATCAACGCATCTTTGTCTTTCTTTGTGATCCCATACACATGACTCATGTATTTTATTAGATTGACATTGCGCTGGCTTCCCTTTTTATAAAGGATGAAGATGACTCAAACATAGTTATTTTTTTTTATACATAATGGGACAGGCATAAGCAGCTCTAATATTATTTATTTTATCACTGAAACTGTTAAAGTTGTCGGACTCATTATACACAAAGCAACGCCCTAAAATAGTTGACACTTTTTTTGCAAAAGATAACCGAAGTGTTACGCGTATACATCCGTCACTGCCGGCCTCTAATGCTGTGTCGTCACCGATAAACGATAGCGAAGACCTCGTCCCAAACATAGATAATGATAGTAACAGTAGTGTAAGCAATACAATGACAACACAACATTTTTCGCCCACATTAGATAACTGCGTTTGAACGGTGCAAATGTGATTTTATACAAGTGTAGTGAATGTATTAACTTATTTATTATTTAACATAATCTAGAATGTATCTGAGGAACCAAAACATGGAACGTTATAAATCTGATGCGTATCGATGGCGTGCTTCCTACAACAGTGATTTAAAATTAAACTAGTGCTAGTGCTCATGAAGTCTGATCTGTTAGACTGCTAAATTATTTATTAGTTAGTGTTTATATTGTGTGGATTATGCTGATCAATACGTTTTTGGACACGGAAGATTTCGTGCATTTATATTATCCGGAGGATGAACCACCGGCCACGCAGGGATGTGGTGCTGGCGCTCGGATGGCCTCTAAGTATCCGCCTAGACCGCCCTCACCTGAATACTCACAGGTTTGTACATAATGTTTATCTTTTTTTTTTTTTTGACTGCACCGGTGGCTCAGTGGTTACGATAGTTGCCTCTGAGACCTGGTGTTCTGGGTTCGATTCCCACCCAGGACAATTATTTGTGTGAACCACAAATAATTGTTCTGAGTCTGGGTGTTCTTTGTATCCGTGAAATGTATGTTTGTAAAGTCCCCCGCGACACAGGGATTTATTTCCCTAGTGCGGGAGTTATCTTTTTAAAAAAAAAAAAAAAAAAATTGTCTATCTATGTAAATATATAAGAATCGCCAAAATATATGTACGCGCATAACTTAACGATTTCTAACAATTTCGTTAATTCTTTTCTTATTATATTCGTAACAATGCGGACAAGGTTGTATTCAGAAAGACATTTTTTGAAAGACACGGCAAATATCCATAATGTCAATTGGTGACGAAAGTCATATCATAACTATTAATTTAGTATAAAAAGTACAAAAAATATACTGATAAATCTGTGACACAAAATATTTTGGCTGAAATTTAAAAAAAAAATCTACATACTATTTAGATTTATGAATACCTGATTCATATTATTAATTTTATTTTAGACCTGTTACCTTTAAGGCATCTTACTATACCTAATGTGTACATTTGTCATTTATCGCTCGACAGACGGACAGACTGATTAAAAATTCTGTAAGATCAAATAATTATAACAATGTTTTTAATTGTTTTTAGCTACTTAAGTGATACTTTAGTGATTTAGTCTTATACACTGTAATTTTGACAAGTACAAGTGTATGTAAATACCTAAGTGCTGAATAAATTTCATTATTTCATATTTAAGGGCCACGCTTCAAATCGTAAGTTTTAGAACATTTCTTAATTTTGGTTTTACTTTCTTAAATATGATCCCAATTTCTGTAGGTATGCATAATATTATATATTTTAAGAAGAAGAAGAAAGTAATGTAACGTTGCAAAAGTTATCTACACTTTAAAATTATATAAATATTATTCAACAAAATATTGTCGATGCAAGCTGACGAAGTAACGCATAAC
The DNA here is from genome assembly GCA_947037095.2 of Nycteola revayana. Lineage (NCBI taxonomy): Eukaryota > Metazoa > Arthropoda > Insecta > Lepidoptera > Nolidae > Nycteola > Nycteola revayana. Next base: position 15,289,393 of record OX344858.2, on the reverse strand, counting down.
GGGACCGGCAGCCCTTCACCTTGAGACGGGATAATTATATAGAGAGGGGTGGTGCAACGTAGCGACCATTGAATGGTGCGAAAAGGACAAAATATCACGTACTACAAATAACCTCTAGTACACACGCTGCATCAGAAAAGTTAACGGCATGGATTGTTGTGAACTTTACAATTCTATTTAAAGCTTTACGTTGAGATATTTATATGTTTGAGTTTGGGTGATGTAGTTTTTTATTATCGTATTACTGTTAGACTTAGGTTTTGTAGGTTTAATATGATAAAGAGGAGAGATTCGATTGTTTGTTTATTTACATCGAATTCGGAAAATAAGGGACAGACTTTAATTGACATTGCAAAGCTACGTTATCCAGGAATAACATAGACTATATTTAATTATGAACTTTATACGGGGACACTGGCTATGCGGACGAAACCGCGCGCGGGAAACTGGTATCTATTATACAGGGTTATTTGTAAAACACCGGTAACCTCTCAGGACTATATTACTAACATCATAAACAACAACTTTTGTTCTACGACGTTTTACAAAACATAATACATTTACCAAAAACAAACCTTCAATATTTCGTTGTCCTATCTAACACATGTCAACTCTGTATTCCCCGCTCCCCTCGCTATTGTCGGTACTATGAAGTACTATCGCTTTCTTTTGCTTCGCATAGACTTCGTAACATTTAGAGCGTTGAATTTAAATATTTTTATTTTTGTATGTAAATCTGATGAATTAAAATATGATGAATTTTTAAAAGTCATAGAACAAAAGTTGTTAATTATGATGTTAGTAACGTAGTCCTTAGAGGTTACCGGTGTTTTACAAATAACCCTGTATAAAGATCGATATTGTTAGTCCCATTTTAAAATGTACCATAAACATGATAGAAGGAATAACCCCTGAAATTACCCCTGAAGACTATTTACGTCTTATTTTATATTTCATTTTTTTATACTGTCTCCGCTTTGTAATGGAAGGAAGTGAAAACTTAAGTCTTTCTTATTCCTCCTATTCTCTTTCTGATTAAATTTGTTGCGGGTCCCAAGGCAGTTTAACTTTTTCTCGGGACTAGGTGAGCCTTGGTGCTCATTGCCATTTTCAGTTTGTGCCACTGTTGATAATGGCTTACAGCAGTTACAGTGGTGGGAGTGTGGGTAGGATTATCTCTTATGATAGAAGGAAATCATTTTACGAAATAATATGACTGTGATCGTATCCAAAATGACAACAATATCATGGGCCAGCCCAGTATTGGATGTTTACGAAATGTCCTTTTTATCAGAGTGTCATTGTTCTTGTATGAGAACTATCGAGTCAACTATCATTGTAGTATGGACAACCTACTTTATTGGTTGCTATTGGTTCTGGGAAATGCCAGTGCTATTTATAATCTGTTCACATTTATGTGCGTCGTTATTAAGTCGTTACATGTCCGATTGTTTATTTAAATAATATTACGAGACGGGGAAATCCCTGGTTTTATATTTGTTATGAATGCTTTAATTTTTATGTGGAATACATATTTATTATTCGACAGTTGAACTAAAGTCCCCTAAAAATGTACGTCATAATTCTTCAATCCCCCCACGCTCGCTAGCGCCCTGAACTGAAACTCGCCACACGACACAGGAGTCGCCATTGTAATCTTTAAATCATTGAATAAGGCTGGACATAAAGGCGAGCTCTTGCACGCCTTTATGTCCAGCGTTGAAATAGCAAAAGCCCCGTGGGTAACTATATATTTAATCTCCGCCCGGAAAAAAACTTATATATTATTATCTGACTGTATTCTTGCTTCAGTCGGCTTTTGGCATTGTTATTTTTTTTATTCCAAATTTATTTGATCACCTATCTATTAAGTACTTAAGACGTCCCTTTCATTCATAAATCTTCATTTAATGTACCCGTTGTATGAAACTCATAAGTCTTCAATTGAGTTAATGGTAGTCGTCGTACATTAACATGGACCTTTGTACTGGCGTGACTGGTTCAACGTAGTGTGCCTGACTTTTGGTGACTCATTATTAAAATATTCTCGTACTACGGACGTCTGCTTTGAACAGATGTCTCTGTTTGTTTATTTTTTTAACTTCCTAACAGCTTGCTTCTCATTAACTTTCAAAGTACGTTGTGAAAACAGTAAGAAAAAATGTCTGCCTCTTACACTGTTGGTATCGTAGGCAATTATAAAATGCTGGCTGAGAGACAAATTATAAACTATATTTATAACAAAATGTGCCTATTAATAGATTCGGATAATTAATGTTGCAAATGTAATACTTGCCAACAACTAATACATTATTAACATTACGTCATAGATGCATTCAACAAAAAAATACTAGGATCACATGATAGCTAACTAACTTATGCATAGTTGTATGCCAGAAATTCTTTTAATCTATTGTTAATGATGAAGTGTTATACAATTTTAGCTACTCCAAGCAATAATTAAAATATTGAATTGTAAAAATCCATATTTGATAGCATAATTTTATTTTCTTTTTAAACATAAAATATAATATATTTTTTTTAAATGAAACTAAAATAATTGTTTAATGTATTACTACGGTCTTGATAACTGATTCACATGACCGAATAGCCAATACTAGGATTTCATAACAAAGAAAAGTTAGTACTTCATACTAAACCTTGAATGGGTCTTTCAAAGCAACACGAGGCCTCCGACTCAGTTGAATGACATGAACTACACAATGAATGGACAATCAGTATTCCTTTCATTCATTCACTTTATCTGCTACCTAAAAACTATTTTGATTCACCAGGAGATATAAAACAAAACAATAGTCTAGGTTCAGCCCTGATTTCTGAGAATCGTTGCCCCGTTGTGTGTATAATCTATGCGTTGAGCATTTTTTCTGCTTCTTTAATAGGCCTTTGTGTTGAATCATTTGTTTCAACATCTTTATTAATTTATACTGTCCGTATAAATTAATGTTTAAAAAATGTAATTAGTAGTCTATTAACTGCTACTTAATTTCACTTTGGAATTTGTAGCAGCTGTAGCTATCATAGGAAATTTAAGTATATTCAAGGCAAATAAGGTTCACTGCAAAACCCGTACAAACGTAAACCTTATTGCAATTGAATAAACTTAATTGTTGTTTGACAGCTATTACGGTATACTTTGAAAAATGGAATATATTATATTTCGAAATGGTCTGTAATAATTACTGATATCGAGTATTAGATTCTGCAACACGCGGTTATTCAGATGATGTTTACATGTTAACCTCGAACGACCTTATTTTATCTACTACGCACGCTACAGTTGCATTAGTCATGACTATCCAAGAGAAGTTACCTTCCGCACTCATTGCCTAATACTGTGCTACGTAATAGCGATTGCACGGAGTCTTGCAGTAAGCTTCGCCCATTTGTGTTTCATCTGGATGAGTTTAAAACACGATGCGTAAAGCTCTTCATTATTCATGTTGTCTTGGTACTTTTGCGTTAATAACTTGTTTCGTACATTGAATTGAACATGTTTAGCCGTTGTTATTTTCAGAAAACTAAATTTGGATGTCATGTCATCCGTTTAGACCTTTATCCTTTCCCTTTATACATCAAAGGACTTCAAAGGCATTTTGCTTTGAACTCCTTTACCTCCCTAATGGTATATAATATTTAATACAACACCCAATTACTAGTTCTAGTCAATTCATCAAAAGTCGTGTGTTTAACAATTGCTTTGTTTCTTTGATCCGTAAGTTTCTTCAAATTAATTTCATTAGAATTAAACGATATTTATTCAGCACTTAGGTATTAACATAAACTTGCACTTGTTAGTTATACACAATTAAATATGATTAATATAATTAAATACAAAATATCGCAACTGAAATCTATTGCGGATTAGACTGTCTGTCAGTCTAGTGTCACGTCATATGTAAAGTAATAACAATAATTATATCTATAATCAAAATCTTAATATAATTTAGCTCTATAGAACGAGGCACGTCTTTAAACAATATTTTTACGTATAAGCGACACACGCCTGAGGGCACCCTTAATGGGCTAGGACCACGGCTCAGGGCATCGCTAATGCTATGAGAAATATTACTGTAACAATAATATTTTAAAAAAGAGGGAGTGATCACTGGCACGGAATACAGGCACTGGATCATCGGATTGAGACAGGGGGGCCAACGCGGTCCTCGGTCTGATCGGCGAGGACCCTAGCCTAGCTAACCTGCAGGTTTCTCTAGCTACCTAAGTGGACGGCCCGGAGAAGAAACTCAGAAAGAAACTCTTTTTCTTTTTTCCGTCTTCTTTTGCTTGAAGAAACCTTAACACTCATATTGACTACTATGTAGGATATACCATTCTCGGACAACGCCAATTGGCGAGTCTTGAGTGATTAGTTCTCAGTAGGATCGAAAGAGTGGTATGATTCTGTTGGAATAGGTAATATCCGGTACTTGTCATTGAATGTTGTTGGACTTGATCGGTGCATCTCTAGTATACGCGTATAAGTATCCCTCATGCGGGAATTGAAACTATTTTAAGAGTTTTAATATAGCTTGGTGATTGATATTGAGACAGTCATAACTTTCGTAAATAAATTTGAATAGTTATTGTAAAAGCAGTTAGTTTGTAACTATGTAATTTAAACTATTTAGTCACTTAAAGAACGTAAATAAAGGTTAAAATTCGCGAATCTACACATAAATCTCCAAGGACTTTAGACTCGAGTCAATGAAATATCCTGTTTTAATTTGAACAGACTTAGATTGATGTATTACGCATTTATTTGTATGAGTAACCTTCTAGAACAACGGAGCCGAAACGCAACGAGTTTTTTTTAATGTTTACCAACCATCAACGAGGTGAACGACCCACGGATGTATGTAACTCAACTATTAAGTATTAACCAAACCACGTGTGTAGTATCCACGTTCAATGGAGCTTTGTATTAGTCGGTGGGATTTTCCTAATGGTTGGTTAGTAAGCAGTCAGTGTTAGGCGCAGTAGGCGCCCACCCGCATGGTTTGATGACTGTTTTAATGATCCTAACAATGTTTTAGTACATACCTCAGAGTGTTACTTTTATGCTACTGTTTATTTATACTACATTCTAAATAAAAACACTATTGATTGTACTTTGTAACATGGCTCCCGTAGACAGTCGTTTTGTTAGCTTGTGATGCAGCGGTGCGCCGTGGAAGCAACAATAAAACCGGCTAACGTTACGTTTTGTTGAACAAAAAACGAGCTCCTATTTCAATCTGCTTTTTAGAGCACGGACGGAACACCTGATTATCTCATCTCGCAAAAATGTACTCTATTTTGTTTCTTATGTAACTAAGCCTGAGTTTGTATTCGCACAATTCGTTGTTGAATAGGTACATGCATAAAAAAGCTTTTGAGATTTTTCGTCGTCTGCTCTTGTTTTTTAGTGTGAATGTTTATGTTCATTGAACTGCACAGGGTTAATGCACCAAAAATCCGTGGGTGAGACACCCACGATCTATTAAAATTTTATACTTATATTACAGTCCTCATTAGGCAAGAGTTCATTAGTCATTGTGCTTGCTCAACATACAGAACCTTATAAGGATAGGCAGAATCAAAATTGTCGTATGAAATTGCTCACAGTAACTATATATTTTAAATCCCCGACATAAAAGAGGGGCATTTAAATTTGACTGCTCTGTGTGTATCTCCGTAGCTCTTAAGCGGGAAAACTGATTAAGATGAGTTTTTATATCTAGGTATAAACAATTTTCCACATTATATCTATTATTATATTGTCGTTATGTATCCATAAATTTATAGCAATTTCCTTTAGAAAATTGTTCGTGTACAGCAGCTGTTTTATTACTCATATAAACAGTGGAAGTACTAGGGTAGCATGAGCTGCAGGCGTTACGCGCGTTACATCATTGCTATGGAATGTTACATCAATTAAGGAATCTGTGAGAAACACAACCTATTACTCAAACGTCATATAATTTTACTGGCTAACCATTAGACATTGAGGACAAAGACTTTGGTAAAATAAAAATAAGTCGCTTTATTTTTCCGTTTCCACTGTTGTTTCTAGATTCTGTATAATGCTTTTGTTTAAACCTATCTATAAAAATATACACCTAATTTCTGAAAAGATGATCGAAGTCAAAATAAAGAAATTATCTGTAAGCACTAATTTTATTATTGTGTTAGTTAATCTATGATTAATATTATCTTTCAGAATAGGTACGATGAAAACGTTATTTTTATTTATTTTCATAGTCATTTATTGCACGCCATATGTATAATAAGTTGTTACAAATACAAAACTAGTACAATGTATGGACGCTGTCGGGCACGGCAAGTTAGAAGAGTGCAGGAAGCGAATGTACTGGAAGTATTTTATATTTTCATATGCAAGTTTCGGTGTTGACCCAATCATTGCATTAATACAAAAAACCGGCCAAGTGCGAGTCGGGCTCGCGCACGAAGGGTTCCGTTTCAGTTACAAGTGCGTACCTATTTTTGATATCAATAATAAATAAAAAAGCGTATGTTTATGAAATGAAATGTTATTTTATATTTTTATATTCGAGTTGATTGAATGAAAGCTAAATTGCGGTTTACGATTTTTGACGTATTAAAAAAAAACTACTTACAAGATCTCGTTCAAACCAATTTTCGGTGGAAGTTTACATGGTAATGTACATCATATATTTTTTTTAGATTTATCATGCTCTTATTTTAGAAGTTACAGGGGGGGGGGGGGGGCACACATTTTACCACTTTGGAAGTGTCTCTCGCGCAAACTATTCAGTTTAGAAAAAAATTACATTAGAAACCTCAACATCATTTTTGAAGACCTATTCATAGATGGTTATGGGTTCGATGAAAAAATTTTTTTTGAGTTTCAGTTCTATTTATGGGGAACCCCAAAATTTATTGTTTTTTTTCTATTTTTGTGTCAAAATCTTAACGCGGTTCACAACATACATCTACTTGCCAACTTTCAACATTATAGTTCTTATAGTTTCGGAAATAAGTGGCTGTGACATACGGACGGACAGACAGACAGACAGACAGACATGACGAATCTATAAGGGTTCCGTTTTTTGCCATTTGGCTACGGAACCCTAAAAACACTTGCTTAAATCAGCAAATGTCAAAGTTTTTTAAAACTTGTTCCGTGGCCTTTAGCAACAATTGAAAACTAATCAATAGTTTTTAAAATGTTGTGGTGGCAAAAACAAGGTGGTTTTATTTTAGTTTTCTGATCTTTATATTATATAAGTATGATAATAATAATTCGTTTTATTTTATTATACTTATTTTATTTCACACGTTTTATTAATATGAATATTATAATTAAACCGTATTGTAACTTTATTTGAATCCTTTAGCGCTTATAACAGTATTAAAGGTATACTAGTAATTGAGTAGAACTATTTAGTAGAACCTTACATCTACAAAGGGCTCATCAAGTGGCTTCACGAGTAAACTATCCAGCTTAAACTAATAATCTCGGTTCTAAGTTACAAACATACTTGTATGTTATTAGTTTACGTCATACAATGCAGCTTTATTCTAATCATTGGTTGTGTTCCTTACCAGATATGAATTTATTTGTCGAAAAGTACTAGATAGATAGATAGATCTTGTATAAGTATGTAAATTTATTAGGTAATAGATGATGACCAGATCGGTAGTTTGTTGTACTACACCTCTTGTTTAAATGTATCTCTGTAATGGGTTTGCTAGAAGAGAATTCATAAGTGAATTAAACTCGCCTTTGTACATGCTGTTTCTTTGTATAAATGTATTATACCTTATTTTCTGTGTGTGCATTAAAGTATAATAATAATTAAGATGTATAGTAGATGTATCAATCTGCTGTTGAAAGAAAGCCATATATTTTAGAAGTACGTTTGGTGTATAAATAAATTCCTATTTCCCTTTGTCAGGCATCATTCATAACTTGATGATCAAATATGTTCGTAGTACCTCTTCTTCTTCTTCCTGCTCTTATTCCATATTACTTGGCGTAATACCTGACTAGGAAAATAAAAATTTGGAATAATCTTCTGAAAATGACTGAATGGTTTGACGGGCGACAACAGGCGCAAAAATCTAGTTTTGATGTATTTTTTGCATATGTATTACAGATAGGTGTCTTATTTTAACAAAGATAGATATATATTATTTAAAAAAAATTTCAAACAATATCATTTATTGGCATCGAGTGTGGAATAGTTTTATTAGTGAACATCCACCCCTAACAAACGTCACGTTAGGCCGCAATATTGTCAAGGGTGTGACGGTGTACATGAAAATATATGCTAAGTTAAAGGAACCTACAAGACCTACGACCCTAAGCCCTATAAGCCCTACAGCCCTAACCTATCATATACCAAGTACGTGATAAATAAATATATAAATATGTTCGGGATGTCTGCATCTGCACCATGCGACCTAAGGTTACAGACGGGAATACCAGGTTCGGGAAGGGTAAACTCACTGCCAGTCACGCAGACTCACGAGACTGATCAGAGATGGCTAAAGGTGTCTTGGCCACAGTGAGGGGAATGAGACAAGAATATAAAATTCAAATCTGATTTATTCATAAAAATGTTCAGCTTATATACTACTTTTTCTTAACACACACTATTACATTTATTCTTTGTGTCCTATGCGTGTAAGATGCAACCAAATCATAATTTTAATTGGGCCGCGCGTCAGCCAGCCCGAGTGCTCAGTCAATGTCCAAAGGTGATATTGATCAATTAGTAATATTTAGATCGCTATTTGCGGTCGAATATTTTATCAAACGGGAAGGAAGTGGTATCACAATGCTATTTCGGTTGCCATATGGAATAACCATTTTAATTTTTGTGGTAGATAATGTCAGTAAATAAACATTAGATATATTTGACATACTTACATGTAATTTTACATTTTATTTCGAATCTTACCAGTGATAGAATAGCCTTTGTATATTTTGTTAGTTTAGTGGAAGTAACTTTTTATTTACTCATTATGCTTTTCTGGTACTTTGAAGTAACAAATACAAGTATGTGCCAAGTCAGAACATCCATACAAAGCCAAAGTGGCTTTCTATTTTTAAATATCAGCCCAATGAACTTTCAGACGGAAGCTAAACATAAATCTACTACTTAAAAATGTGGCAATAAAAATCCTTCTCAATTTTATTTGCTGAAGTGTATCTTCCATTTAATGGTTAAATGGAATTTTATTTTGACATAATAGGGTATGAGATAATACTCTCTGGCATAGAATAGACCACACAATTTATTCGAGGCGAGTAACAGACATAAACCTGACGTATGAGCTGTAGCATCTATCAGGTTAGGGTCACTTACCATCTTTCTGCGGTCATCAATCTGCCTGCCAAGCGCGGTTATTATCGCAATATCCCTCTACGACCCTGACTTATCAACATCTGTTAAGAGGAGGCACACGATCAGCTTTGGACATAAACGGAACTGTTAGAGTTGAATACCCGATTTTTTTTTTCGGACGGACTTACCTAAATTCCTTTGTTGCCACGAGTCTTTTGCTACTTTACCGGGCATAAAGGCGAGCAGAGCTCCAGCCTTAATAAATGGTTTAAAAACTACAAACTAAGGAACCTGCGCAAAAGGGCGCCCCGTGTGGGGCTTGGACCTTGGCTCAGGGCGGTCGCTGGCGATGAGATTGAGGGATTATGACTTTTATTGAAGACTAGATAAACAATACAGTTTCTATCACAAAATAAACAAAATCTTCGTTACTATAATATACTTCCGAGTTTAATGTTTTACTAAAGCAGAAGTTGATAGATAAATGTCACGGAAACCTTTTTTTTTAAGCTCAAAACTGATATTATTATCTATTGTCACGTCGCAATGCGGCAAAATGCACCCGCCGCTGAAATTTCATGTCCTACTTATGTCTAGAAGCTGAACAATAGCAGTTTTATACGTAGATATTATATAAAATATAAGTTAAACGCATCCCTATTTATGATTAGCTGCCTCCTACGACTTTATCAATTAAGGATTTTCTAAGCTATGTAGCAGTGAAAGTCCTATCTCAATCGGTATTACCGTTAGAGATAAGCGGGATAAACAGACAGACAAAATAAAACGTTTATTAATTAGCTATGTGCCAGTGAAAGTCCTGTCGATCCAGCCGTCTCTGAAACACGGTAAATATTTATATAGAAAAGCCCTTTGTAGATTTACATTACATTTTATTAAAGGTTCCGATAAAATATCTCCTAGAAAAGTTAACTCGAAAAATATAATAAAACAGCACTCATTACGGTAAATGCTTTATTGATATGGATTTGAGTTTAATTATCACATTACTTTACTTGTCACAAATAATTTTTCCGAGTTAGAATAGTATTTGAGAATGAAGTGTTAGTGAAGTCCCTCGCGACTCAAGGATTTAGTTACCTCGTGCAGGAGTTAACTGTAAAAAAAAATACCTGAGTAAGCAGTCACGGTAGAAATAAATAAAAGTACTTAATCAAACTATGATTTTTTATCAATACAAAATATTTTATACCTCATAAAAGTCAACAAAACAAAAATATTTCGCTTTCAAAACGTTTCACTATTATTTTCCTTTACGCACTAAAGCTAACGAACAAAAATAACCTTATTTATTTAGTAGTTGAAGTTCCCAGTAAGTGGTGTGCTCGGTGATGTGAGGTAACGCAAGGTCGCTTTCTAACGTGTTCTCCGTCCAATAAGGACAGCTGACAAGTATGCACGATCGTGCACGGTGTAGCAATTGCCATATACACTACCATTTACGTGGAATTAAAGAATGCGAGGTTTCTTACACATGGGGCAGTGGTTCTTAACTGACGGCTTAACGTAGAGTGGCCTACCGTTCTGTTTTCCTAGGACATTTCCTGGTTTTAGTAACGTCCTGGGAAGTCCGGGATACTTTTTAAGCGCCTTAGTAAGGTCCTTTAATTTACATAGTTAACCTATTTTGGTTATTCCAAATGCTTATCCTAAGTTTTTTGAAATTGTGGCAAGCCTAGCTTAACCACTTTTTCTTTTCGGACCGTCATTGATGTAGTTAGTCACGAGGCTTTTGGTTGTTCAACTGGCATAAAGGCGAGCAGCTTAACCGCTGTAAGACTATCGATATAGGAATATGATTTTAGACATCTCCTTTAGGATGATCCTCTGACAGCGTTGCCTGTTATGCCCCGTGGATATTTAATTTAATTTTGTATTACAGATGAGTTTATTTATTTCGGTCGTACCAACCAGATGTGACGTCCGAAGAAAAGTGTCATATCGTCGGTGATACTGCAATACCGCGTAACTGTCAATAGCTAATAAGGCTGAAAATCAAATGTAGCAAATTGGTTGTTTGCCCTTGAAAACACCTATATGGAAAGTATTACTTGATAGATGAAATTGCACCATATTAGCAACTGTCACATACGCGGTCTTGCAGTATCAACGGCGATATGTAATAGAACGTTGAATCTTATTTAATAACAATCAGTATCTTTAGCAGTTTTTTTTTTTTATAATTATTTACAAATAAAGTTTATTTTCCTTACGGTGACACTTATCACTACGATATTCATCACTGCAATGCTCTGCGAATACATCCAAGGATTATCAAACTTCACAGCGAGATAAGCGATATGCTTTTAGATTTGGGTAGCACTGAACTAGAAGTCAAGAAGTTTAATATGTCTTTTGAAACATCCATTTTTTTCAATTAAATTACTGTCCGGCAATTAGTGGCTTTTATCTTGACAGAACTGTTGTAGCATGGTGACACGAAAAAAAGTTTAAGAACCACAGACGTTTGTACTCGTATCCTTGCAACACGATGGTTTTTGTTCTTCGCCGGTTCTGTAGATTTATCTGTGCATACGAATCTGTTTATTTTGAGTCTGTTGAAATTGAGGAAGTGATTTTACGATGTAAATATACAGAGATACTAAAGAGAATCGTAAAATGAAAACTACTCTGAGAAAATTCAGTAGAAAAAAGTTATATGATAACGTTAAAATATATGAAGATGACTTACTTATTTATTACTTGCCTCGGTGTCGTCGATTTATTCCGCAGGTGAGTATGGTAAATTCTCGAAGTCCCGACACCGGACAGATTTTACACAAAGATCTTTGTGACAAATCTAAGATTTATATCCAGGTCTAGCGGCTTGAAGAACTACCTCCATGCCTCGGAAAGCACGTTAAGCCGTTGATCCCGATTGTTACCATATGTTTTATAGCAATGTTATAACAGGAAACGGGCAGTAGCGTTTCCCTGTAAGCTGTTACACAATACTGCGGTCACCAACTCGCCTGGCAAGAGTGACTGGTAGAATGACTAAAATGCCAAGAGTGATGCAAAATCTCCCTCGGGAGGAGGTCCAAATTCAGCAGTGGACGTTAAACGAGTTGATGATAATGACTTACTTATTTATGTTCTCTTAACTAATTAAACAGACATTAATTTTATCCTTAAGCAGCAAGATATTTTTACCTTGCGCCGACCAAAGCATGCAACTAAGTACCACTTGAGTTTAATTAAACAATTTGCTTACAACCAAGCCGTGGTATGCTGTTTTCAATTCCTGTCTGCTACAAGCATACCGATGAGAACACCCAAGCTCAGTGAATCTTAAGTACTTATTGTTTTATTATTTACTAGCTATCTCTTCACCCTGTGTTTTTTCGGACCTTCCCTTTTTACCGAACATAGCGGTTTCACATAAAATAATAGTATGTGAACAAGTTACTCCAGGAATGATGTACACGAGTGGATGCTAATACTAAAAATGTATTTGAAAACGCTCAAAAATGTTAAAGTGGTCATCCAGCGATGCCTCTTACCAACGACCGCCCTGGGCCGAGGTCTAAGCCCCACGAGGAGATCCACGAGGATCTGCGCTAAAGGGCGCTCACTGCTGGAATATCGTTCCGCAAAAAAATGTGATATGACTCCTGTTGTAATAGTAAAATGTGTTGTTATTGTTACAAACGATAAACGGTATGGTCATAACGCAACGTAGGCTTACATAACGCTATGTGTGTGTTGTGTAATACGTTTCTTAATTGTGCTTTTCACAGTACCTACCTACTGACGAAACAGTTGGTAGGTAAATCACTTGAGAATGTTAATTGGGAACGCTCTTTAGTTAAACAAGGATTGTTCGTTTGTTTATAATGGTTGGTTGAAGTGGTTTATGATAAATAACGATGTGATTAATTAATAAACGATTAGCATTTTCGTCATGAATCAATCTAGTGGCAGTTTTTCATAATTCATTTCAAAGGAAATGATCTTGCTTTGATGGCGAAGTTAACAGCTGCTTAGTTGATTTGATTGAAGTTTGAGATACCGGTTGTCAATTATGTAGTTTGTAAGATTGTGTCTTTGTTTATTACTCTTGTTAATTCTGAAAGCTACAGAATTAACACGAGTAACACTTCACGCAATCTTACACACTGTTTATAATGTTAGTAGAACATTGTTATAAATTTGTACTTGTCTTGGACATATAAGGAAACTTTTCATTGATATCATATCAAAAAGCAAATAGAAAGGGAATGTACATTTTACATCTCTTTTACTCCAATGGAATCCTCCGAAGAACTTCGGACCTAAAAGGCGCTGATATCAAAATAGTCAGTTAAACAATAACTTAATACGAAGACGAACGTATTAAGCCAATAATTTGTTAATAAGAGTAGTTAGACATATTCGTGTTGTTGTGTGAATTATAATTCGGCCTTGTGTTTAATATTGTTTTGTTATTGTTTGTTTATAAATGCGTTACTTCAAGAAATATTTTATGAGGCAGTGTGAAAATTACGTGACGATGTCGCAAGTTTCTTGTGTCAAAGTTTCCGGATTTGTGAAGGTAGAACTTTGCTGTATTTCAACGGGTATACCGTTAATAATTATGCGAGCGTTTTGAATAAATACTATGTAACGACCAAGCTTGAATAAATTAATTTGCTTGTTTATGTTTGGTATATCTAAAATAACCTAACAGTCTATTTAGAGTGCAGAGGTGTATTTTTTTTTGTTATATTAGACGGAGTTTTTTAAATTATTAGTAGTACCTATAATAGATAAGATGTATGTAACTATATTGGTATTAATTTTAATAATTAATATAGGTACTTGACACATGCAAACACACGTAAGTTGGTTTAACACGGATTTATTTCTAGATACCCACCTGTGTTTCGCTACACTAGGTGTCAGCTGTGTGTGATTAATCAATTGTTTTTTCGGGGTTTATTTAAACCCTTAAAGCGGTTTCGCACTACGTCCGATCCGAATTCGACCCGAACCCGTGAAAATATGGTCCGTAGTAGCCGTAGAACTATACCAGCCGTAACTAGACCAATATTTTCACGGGTTCGGATCGGATTCGGATCGGACATAGTGCGAAACCGCTCTTATCCAAGGAATAGTCTTATAAATGTTTTGTTTTTGAACAGTAAATCATAATTATATAAACCGTAATCTTAATTTAAAAGTCATGTTAAAATTTCAGCAACATAATGTTTTCTTTTGCTTGTCTTCAGGTGGTAGTCCCATCCACCAGCGAGATGTCTGATCGCGAGCGGTACCGTGCACCGCCGCAGCCGGAGCCGCCGCCACACCGCGTCCGCGCTGCCGACCTCTACCCGAGACTACGGACGCACTATGACGAGCCGGGACTGGATGCCGGTTTTTCGCCTATTTGCGGGGAATTTGTACAGGTGAGATCTCTTGCCGTTTTATGGTTGCCTGGTACTCCGATCCGCAGGTGGTGGCCCGCAACACCGAGCCGCGACTATAAATGACTAGATTTAAATACGCAAAGTGTAACTTCTTATATCATGACTACCTGGTACATTTCCGTCACATGTAACATTTTTTATTTTGAGTTAAATTCTCAAATTGTATCCTGCGGTATTATGACTACCTGGTGCTTTGGCCCGCCAATAAAACATATAATCATATCGTGACCGTCTTAAACTTTAGTTCAATTTCCCGGACGTAATGAAATGTCTGCCGCATCATACCAACAAACTAAGCTCTTAAAAAAACTACCAACTATATAGCTAGCTCAATTTACCTGCTACACTGCTTCGATAGCAACCGAGCGTTATGTTTTGAGCTTTGAATATAAAATGAGAATGGAATGAAGAATCAATTCATCAATGTTAACTTCTTAGACTCTTTGATATCCTGGTATTAGCCTACGCGTAAATAATTTTAGATATTCACGAGGAATTAATAAATTTGCATTGTATTGTGTTGCCTCAGAGTAACGGGTAATAACTAAGACATCATATTAGATTACACTGGTCGACAAAGTTTTTGCAACAGAAAAAGAAATACATTTATCTGGCATTGTCAATAAATGAGAGTACCATTTAATAATTAAAAATATTCTATCACGTCTAATTTTGGAGATATTTGAGAATAAACATTACAAAAATGGCGTATAGACCTGTTTTCAATTTAGCTAAATAAATTAATAAATCTAATAGTAAAATTGTATTTTGACCGTTTTGGCAAGTGACTATTCTAAATTCTAATTAACATTTATGATTTTGTTGCTGTACTGTTTATATATGTAAATATTAACATTTTAGTGACAAAGACAAAAACTCCACACTAAATGACTATTAAAATGTATGAGAAAAATATAGTTCAACAAAATATTTAATATCTTTGCATAAGAAAATCATAAAAACTTTAAGTAAATTGGTTTAAAAATATTAGATTTATGACTATCCATTTTATATATAAAATATAATCATAAAACTATTTAACTATTCTAAATACATTTTCAAATAAAGCCAAATCAGCATATTGTTTTATGTTTACAAGCAAATATCTCAAAAATGTGACGTGATATATAAATTCTAATTCCTGTTTAGTTTTTAACGTATACTGAATTACAAAAGAATCAAAATAATATTTCTGTGACTTAAAAATAAATAAATTTTGTTGACCAGTGTTATTCAATGGAACCATACTACGTAATAACATACATATATGCTATATAGATACCATCTCACGAATAAAACAGCTAACACTATCAAGCTAAATCATCACATCTTGGTACGCATGCTTGAAACTGGAGTACTATTTGATCATATATTATACGTTTACGATGGTATGTATATGTAGGTACTCAACATAATAATATGTTGACACGTTTGAAACCAAAAACCAAATATAAAACCGGCCAATTGCGATTCGGACCTGCACACTAAGGATCATGTACACCTATAAAAAAAAAAAAAGGACAACTAAGTATTCCATCTGTTGCAGCTGTAGCCGTTATATCCAGCAAAAATTAGTGCAAAGAAATGGGTAGGGATGTGGGAATATGGGAGCCCCATACAATAAACGTGATTTATTTTCCCCTCAAATGTTATTTTAATCTATTTTAAGTATTTGTTGTTATAGCGGCAACATAAATACATCATCTGTTCAAATTTAAACTGTCTAGCTATCACGGTTCATGAAATACATTGTCCCGGAGGTGAAGTTTTTACCCTTTGAGTACCTACAGGGTTTCATAGAAACCCTACAAAACAATTCATTTAATTTGACCAAGTTTTTATTACACTTATTTTTTTATGAATATACTTTTTCCTCGGTTCTCTGGTTAAAGTTGTTACTTTTTGAGCGTATTATGGGTCATGTATGTATTAATAATAATTGTTGAAGGAAAACAAGATAGGTAAGTACCTACTTGTTGTATTTATATTAACAGGAAAATCTATTTATATTTTAATAAAAATAGAATGTACGCTACTAAGAGTCATTGTAAATTAGAAGACAGTCAGTCGATGTAGGTAGTTGGAATTTGTTTGAAATTAAATACTTTCTCAAAATATTAACTAGGTAAAACAAAATCGAAGCCGTAGTAGTAGAAGTATGTACTCTATTGGTGCCAGTCGAAGCAATTTAGTAAAGTTTCGGCAATATGCGGAACACAGCTGGGATTGCAATGGATTTGGCGAACAAACACAACAAGTCGTCGAAACACAATAGAGTTCCAAGTCATCAGTGCAGTTTCAAAGCCACAAACGATAAAAGTATTTGTGACTTCGGGTCTATCTGTATTTCAATACATTTTGTACTGAACAATGCTAAAAACAAATGACTAAAACAACAAATTTTGTACTGTAAGCTAAGTTTTTGTTTCCTATTCTAAAATTGAATATATATTATTAAAAGGATAAGCACTCTAAATATTGAGCAATGTATATTTAGCCTACCTCCGGTTTCAGGCATCCCCTTACGAAATGTATAAAGAATTGATTCAAAAAAGGCATCAAATTAAGCAATTATGTCTACAAACAAAAACTGCGATAATCGACGATTAATAATAGGTTCGTGTTAACCATTTTATAAACGTTTCCTAACGTTAAATTGTAGCAACCTCCTGTACACACATGACACCTTAATAATTATATGATAAGTGTCATACAAAGTATGGAAGGTATCTTTTGTTGTTAAACAATCGACAAATATTTAACAATAAGAGATACCTTCGTTCGATACGATTTCCTGGGTACAAAGTTCTAGTCAATTAGTTAGCAAAATGGTAGGTCTCGTCGATAATATAGGCATATTAAGTAACTAGCATAATATTAAGTATGGCTGGTGGGCTATAAGGTCAGCGGGTCGAATGCATCGGGTTGAACGAACGCAGTGACGTATCGATAGTATTTAACTCCGTTCTAGTTCTGCATTCCTGGTAGTTCGTTGACTGCACCTTATCAGCCCAAAGCGTGCACTTGTGATACTACGAATTGAAAATGCAGCGCAACCGCATACTAAATATATTGCAAAGGTACTTTTTCAGTACAAATAGTTTAACTCTCGTACATAGACTAGTATAGTGTGCACAGCTCATCTCCCAAATTATTTGGGGTCGCCGCATCCTCCATTCATCTCCATCAGCCGTAATTTCATTGCCACTGTGAAACCCCTGTCATTTAGGTTTATATTAGGATTTAGTGAGTAAATTTGATTAATAAAACGTTCATGGTTATACGATATATCAATATTGAGTAAAGTTTGCTTGAGTTTACATGTATAAAGAAAATCATAAGGTGGTTTGGAGTAAATTGCCTGATCTGACATACAATATGACGTTTTGTACATCCTACTTAGGATTTTTAAGTTACCAAATAAAACATTTCGACCATTTAAAAAAATATCCAATTTTACATTGAATTATCTAACACAGACCTCGCTATTAGCGACCGCCCTGAGCCGAGGTCCAAGTCCCACAGGGGACGCCCTCTTTTGCAGGTTGCTTCGATTGTAGTGTTTAAATCATTTATCTAGGCTGGAGTTCTGCTGGCCTTCATGCCCGGTGAAGGAGCAAAAGCCTCAAGACTAATAAAACAAGTCGGTCCGAAAAAAAAAACAACATCTCGCTATTTAAAGAACATTTAAGTTGATTATTCATTAAGGTTATTTAATACTCAATAATCTAAACGTAATTTTTTCTTGTTGCCAGTGGGTTGGACGTACAGCAGATGGAGGCACTATCTCAATGTCCAACTACCGCCTGCACGTCCAGCCTCGTCGGAGAAACAGTACCGGGGCGTCCGTCCCGCTCCGTCTCATCGACGCCTTAGAAATACGGGACCTATTACATCTCATCGTACTGTGCAAAAATGGGAGACAACTGAAGTGAGTATTCTATGAGTTTATCAATTTCAACTATCCATTTAAGTATACTGCTGAACATGGGCCTCCTCCCGAGGGAGGGTATTGCCATAGTCACCACGCTTTGCAGGCAGGTTGCTGACCGCAGTATTATGTTGTAACACACAAGGAAATGCTGCTGTTCGTTCCTTGATATACGATTATTATAGATGATGTTATAGCAATCGGGACCAATGGCTTGACGTGCTTTCCGAGGCACGCAGGGTAGTCCCTCAACCAACCAGACCCGGAAAGAAATCTTAGAATTTACCCAATGATTTCTTGCCCGGTGTGGGGATCGAACCCATGACCTCCGAGATTGTCACCACTATGGTAACTAATTTTGAGCTGATAGATGCTACCCATATATCAGTTGTTTATCCATTAGGGACTATTACACTTATTCAGCACAATTCAGCTTATGTCCATAGAAAACGCCAGTTTTGTACCCCTACAAAACTGGCGTCCCCACACGTACGCACGCGTTCAGCTGAACAGACGCGAACGCATCCCGTACGAAACTGGCGTTTTCTATGGACATAGGCTGAATTGTGCTGAATAAGTGTAATTAGTCCCTTAATCGCCTCTTACGATACTCATAGGAAGATGGTGAGGTGGTCTATTTTAAGCCGGAATCCACACGGCAATTAACTTCGCGCTCTTTTCTACTAAATAGGTAAATTGAGACACAATTGCCAGTCTAGCGACACCATTGTGATTCCATTTGGTGTTCTGCTAAAAATGCAAAATATATTATATTATTACTAGCTTCCCGCGCGCGGTTTCACCTGCGTAGCTCCTTAAATATAGGAGCTACGAGTCCATTTACCTTCCTCGATAAATGGACTATCCAACACTGAAAGATTTTTTGCAATCGGACCAGTAGTTCCTGAGATTGGCGCGTTCAAACAAACAAACCAACGAATGTTAGTATAGATTATTAATAACGCTGTGATCTCCCAAGGTTATATAGGCGGGAACTAACAAGTATGGAATCCGTAAATCAAAGAAATGGCCACAAATATCATAATTTTAATAGTTATTTAACAGAACACTATAATAGGTTTGTAACTGAATAGTATATTAGTGGGAATACACTTTTGGGAGAATGAAAATGATGAACACAGTTTACAATTGAAGATAATGTAATACGGTTTCACATTAATAAACACAATAATATCTTCCAAGAATCAAGCACATGTACCTAATTAGCTCTAACTGTCAAACTCCTTATTATTATTTTTACCACCAAATCTGACGTCACAAGGTTGCGTTCGGAAACGCCACACACTTTACCTAATTAACTTTCAAATTACCGAATCTATACGAAACATGGCTATTTTTTTTATTAATTATGAAGGTTTTACGGGAACGAGAGTTACTCAGGTAAAACCGCACGCGGTAAGCTAGCGTTGTTATTTAAAGAGAACAGAAAAGTTCAATTTTTACTTAAGAAAATTAGAAAAATTATGGATTCTCACCACAAAACAAGCTATAAAAAGTTATGTGCTAACAAAACAAATAGTTGCATATTTTTTCTGCTGTCAGTTTTTGCATGAGCACAGTTGATTATAATGATACAAGCCTTATTAATCAACTCAGTCGGCAAAAAAATAAGTTTATTATACAATACGAGTAATGTAAATTAATCAACAGATATGCGTAGTACATAAAAACGCCGTTTTACGATATATTTCTTCAGCATTCATGTGTTATACATAACGAAGTACATACTAAACCTATTGTAGGTATAATGATAATGATTATTGTTATTTATACATGACATACTTAAAGATTCGCTTATTCGAACATACTGTAAATTATGTCAACAAACATAGAAATTACCTTATTTATATTATGACAACCTCCGTAGCGTGGCGGTATTTGGCTCGCTTTAAATCTCAGAGATCGTGGGTTCGATCCCCACGCCGTGCATGAAATCTTTGTGTTAATTATTCTAAGATTTCTTTCCGGGTCTGGTTGGTTGAGGGACTACCCTCCGTGCCTCGGAAAGCACGTTAAGCCGTTGGTCCCGATTGTTATAACATAATCTATTAATAATCGTATATCAAGGAACGGGCAGCAGCGTTTCCTTGTGTGGTACAACATAATACTGCGGTCACCAATCCGCCTGCCAAGCGTGGTGACTATGGCAAATACCCTCCCCCTGGAGGAGGCCCATGTTCAGCAGTGGACGTTATACGGGCTGATGATGATGATGATGATAATGTACTTCATACTTCAGAAGCATTTGGTGGTAAGTGCCAGTCTACGATAAAGGCATATACCTACGACGAATGTTTCTGACGTATAATGGCACATACGACCTGATGCTTCTGAGTTCTAAATATACATTAACCCTGTTAATTCAATACGCAAATCAATAATATAGAATCACCTGAGTATATAATATGCTTTAAGGTCAAATAATACGTAATTAATGTAATAATTAATTATATACCGTTTAATCGTTACTAATAACTAATTAGCAAGACGATTTATAAGAATTACTATATTTATAGGAAAACTGTTGCTATTGAAACGTAACATTAAAATTTTATAACAGACATTTTTTCTAGAAAATTTGCGCTCAAGGTGACGGCAACGCATTAAACGCTAATCTGGGTTGTACGAACGCCCCTGAGGCCCGGACGCCACCAAAGACGAGCGGAGAGGAGATGTTTTGTTAACAACTAATAGAATTTCCTCTTCGCTCGTCTCGTCTCCGCTTTGGTGTAGTCCGGCCCTATCTCAGGATTGAAATCATTGAAAAGTATATATCGATTGTACTACAAAAAAGTATTAACAACGATAAAAAATCACAGTGTATATCAGTAGCAGTTTATTAAAAAACAGTATTTTCGAATAAATCTGCTTACATAATTTAATATATCCACCGTTTGATTCTTTCTATAAATCATCATTCTTCAATTCCCTGCCAGCGACCACACTGAGCCCGGTTGCTTTGTTTGTATAGTCCTGCTCGCCTTTGTAACCCGTGAAGAAGCAAAAGTCTCGGGCCTCGAGGGACACTAAATATGTTAGCCCGGAAAATAAGTATTCACTATTCACTCTACATTAGAAAGACTCTGAAAAAAACAAAAGTATAATTATGAAACGAAATGCTTATACTATTTTCATACCATTTCCGAAAACTGCATACATTATGTATAACCAGTACGACGCTTATTCAATAAATGTTTGATAACACTTAATGTTATTGGATAAACACAGAATTGGGGCTACTGGCTGATAACATAATTATATCAAAAGAAAATAAAACATGTAAATTTTCCTTCAATAATAAGATAAACCGCGTTTAAACCTACTGGCATATTTGTTTAGCTGTTGCTAGGTTCTTCAGGCTTATCGTAATCTGTATTCCTCGTTTACATTGAATGTGAACACTGAACAGCCATGACCTACGTTAAATACATTCTTTGCATCATTAAAGCGTCAGTTTTCACTTTGAAGGACTGCCGAGTTACTGACCTACATTCAAGCGGGGATTATTATCGCGCCAACGCTAAGTATCTTGAATGCACTTGTGTTAGCATACTTTATTTAATTAAAATTTCAATGAGACTAACATCCGATTATGTAAGCGTCGAACGATTTAACAATCAACAAACGCTTAACTTAGCTGCCAAATTAAATCAGTTTTCAGAAACATGATTGCGACGAACCGAACCTCTTTTTTAAGAACATTCGTACTTTTTTATTAGTATTTTTTATTTTTTTATTTGATCTATAGCGTCGGTTTTTTTACGATCAAATATACACATAATCATAATTCTTCAGAAACCAGCGCCTTTTTATTTAAGTTTATAAATAATCATACCAGTACATAACAACGATGATGACAAATACTTCGAGTACATTCGAAATGGGGATGACAAACGCCATTTTGAATG
Organism: Nycteola revayana; assembly: GCA_947037095.2. Taxonomy (NCBI): domain Eukaryota; kingdom Metazoa; phylum Arthropoda; class Insecta; order Lepidoptera; family Nolidae; genus Nycteola; species Nycteola revayana. Next base: position 15,266,766 of record OX344858.2, on the reverse strand, counting down.
TACTCGATTTTGGATTACAGTGTTAGTAATTGAATAAGTAATCGGATTAATAAGTAATCTAATTTAACACAAGAATATTGTCAGCTAAGTAGTTAATTTCAACCCTTCTTTCCGAAGCCAAGTGTGTATTCGTTTGTTCATATTTATTGAGTCGAGAGAGTGGGACTTAATAAAAATTAAGACTTGTAAAACCTCCACATCGAAGCTAAAACAGTATTTATTTATTTCTTCCTTAGATGCACATTAAGTCTCTGTGCAACTCTGTCTTAGTATCTAAGCAAGGTATATATCAGTGATCAGAAATATTATAAATTAAAGTTGTGGAATTAAAAACTTTGAACTTTTTTTTTTAACTTTCTTTTTTTCTTTTAAAGCAATAAAATCATCGTATTATTAATTGTTTTTCCTTATGATTAGTTATTTATTGTGATATACCCTTTGTTACAGGTGCACTTTCAACACAGGGGAACAATGCATCGAATGGTGGAGGCGGTTGAACACCGCACTCGCGCCCATGGGATCTATTCAGGAGACGTTTGCTGCTGCATACGCCGCGTGGGCCAAAGAACAACCTCCTACGTCTATACACAGAGCCCTAATCAAATCCTCGCAGTCGCCCCAGAGACATTGGTTTGGACCTGAAGTGAGTATACACCATTATTTTAAGCATAGGAGTATGACGTGAGGGGAAACTACCTAACATAGAAAGAATAGACAGATATGGCAGTGGCAGTGTGGGCCACCGCCCACGGCCTCGCAGTCTAAGCACCTCACGAACCATCCAAGCAGTATAATATACCTCTGTATACAGAAACTACTCTCAATCGGACCTGAGTATCTAAAAAAAAAGGGTCATAGGAGGCTCGCTAAAAGTATGTCGCCGCCTACAATCTCATTTTACCTTACTCCAGAATCAATAGCTGGTTACGCCCTTTATGCTGAGCTGAAGTTTTGCTATGGTAGTACCAGGCATCAAGCATTAGAAGGAGCTATATTCTGATCTGAATGATATGAGTTTCACTATGTATGTGGCTTGTATCAGGGATCATTCACCTAGAGTTTTATGTACAGTCTCAGCCTAGCCTTAGTTATTAATCGCAATCTTTTAATATCAAAATATAACATAGCTATTGAGGTTTAACTTTCTTTCTATTTTACTTCAGGTGGAGAGGTTAGGTTTCACATCGAAGGGCGCGTGGAGAGTGACTGCAGCAAACGCCGAATACAAGTTGTGTCCGTCCTACCCACCGCTAATAGTCGTGCCCGCTAAGATTGGAGATGAGGACCTGGACTCCGTTGCGAGGTAATTACCCTACCTCTTGCTTAAAATTCTGCCGAAAAATTGTGCTGTGACTTTGAAAAAAATATGTAAATCTAAATGTTTGATAAAAAATTGGTGATAATTGAGTTTGTCAATTTTAAAATATAATTTTATTTATGTTCAGTTATTGTTTTTACGATTTTGGCCCAATCTAGTCTTTAATATATTAGTGATGATGACAGACATATCAATGAGTGAATTTAAATAAGCTAAATAATATGGAATTATATGCATTGAATTTTTAAGAAACTTATTTGTTTTTACATTTTAGTTATTTTCATTTCTTTCTAAGATATTTTAATAATTATTAAAATGAAATCTTATAATAATATACAGGGTGTCCCAAAAGGTTAAGTAGCTGGGAAAGGGGGTAAAAGGGGTGGACACAATGGTCACTAGAAAAATAAAAAAAAAACCGCTCTGGGTATTTAAAAAAAAAATGGCATTTTTTTAAAAACTTAAAATTTTACACCTTGTTATTTTTGATGTTGATGTTGATGACCTTGTTGTTATTGAAGATTACATAACAGCATTTTTTTTAAATACAGCCATATTTGTAGGTACAATTAGCACAAGGTGTAAAATTTTTAGTATTTTAAAAAATGCCATTTATTTTTTTAAACACCCATAGGGAATTTTTTATATTTTTCTGGTGACCCTTGTGACCATCCCTATCACCCCCCTTCCCAGCTACGTAATCTTTTGGGACACCCTGTATATATAATAAAATACTTATTATAATAAACCTTTTGCTCATATATTCATGAATATAATGCTCACTTCAGATTTCGAGCCATGCGTCGACTGCCAGCAGTAGTGTGGCGTCACCGCGGCACCGGCGCAGTGATCGCGCGGTCCTCCCAGCCCGAGGTGGGCTGGCTCGGCTGGCGCTCCAGCGAAGACGAAAGATTACTATCTGCCTTCGTCAACGCTTGCAATGCCGACCGAGGAATGCAGCCTCCTAGTAATAATAAGGTGAGCTTCAGCCCTGCTTAGCACTACGGCGGTGTCAGCGATGCCCGCGGTATAGGGCGCAGGCCCTTAAGTGTCAGAAATTACCACACCAGAACGAGAAATATTACCTATTCAGGGCCTATGGCTGTAGTTCAAACCAGACGCATAAACGGCTAGTTGTTCTTTTGCTATGATGTCCTAGTACATTTTGTTTATTTTTCTTGTGACACAAACTCCGCACTAGTTTACTAAATCCCTGTGTCACAGGAAACGTTACAAACATTTAATTTACTAACACAAAGATTCAAAACAATTTTTTGTGGTTTTAAATACCCAAGGGATATCGTACCCTGTAAGAACACCAGCTCTCAGAAACAAACACCGTAACCACTAAGACACGACTGCAGTAAATTTTCCTTTAAACGAGGAAAATAATTCAGAGGCAGGATTACCTCATAAATAGTATGTTACGTATGTACGTAACATACTATTTATAGGATAAACTTCTTGCTCAATATGTTCTCCTAGTACCTTGAATTAATCGTCTCGCAGGTTAATTGTTAAAGGTTGTTGTTGTTTGGGAAACTTTAGGTTTTGTGGAACACGCAAAATGTTAATAACGTAACTAAACTTCTATGTATTAAGTGGTTGATCTCCTAGCAAGCATGCGCTCCTAGTACAATTCAATAATATTGCCGATCATGCTAACTTTAAAATGTTAATAAGCAGCAATGTACGAACGATCTTCTCGTGTTTTATGTGCGCCTAGTACCATTTTCATCTTATTTTGTGAAGATGCATCTGCTATGTTCTATATAATCTATATTGTATATTATCTTTATCTTACCGAGTATGGACTTTGATGCAGTTTTAGTGTTGGAGAGATGTACCTATCAGTAATTATTAATATAATGTTTTTCTTATTTGTTCTAGCAATTAAAGCTCCTAATCGTAGACGCACGATCCTATGCCTCTGCGGTCACCAATCGTGCACGGGGCGGGGGGTGCGAATGTCAACAGTACTACCCGGCCGCTGACATCCAGTTCATGTCTTTGCCTAACATACATCATGTTCGAAGAAGTTTCCAACAAATGAGGACTTTGGCCGCAGAACCCAACGATCAAGCCAAGTAAGATTTCTCGTGATTTATGCCATCCTGGTACTTTGGCGAACAAGATGCGATGTTTTTTTGTTTGTTTTGTCAACCATACTCAATGGATTCATAGCTACTTGTTTAATTTTAATGCGAACAATGAATTTAATTCGGGAATGTCCATATCACTATTTCATTCTTAATATTAATTTAAAATTACCATTCTCACGTGCCTTAAAGTGAAATATTTTAGCTAAGCACTTTACGGTCAGCTAAATTTTTAATACTCGTCAAATTACTCAATTTATCAACGCTTGCAATTTGTTTTCGATGTCTCATATTACATAAGAATTCATTGGTGTTCTAACAACTTACAAATCGTTAGTTTTTTTTTGTGAAATTTCTTAATTACGTAATTGTGAAGATTGTGACGATACCACGCAATACCACCAAGTGTTTAAAATATTTATACGTGTGTACTTGTAAATGAGTACTCAAGAAATTTATGGAGGAGTGTAATGAATGTGTGATTTTCACAAGAACGGAAGCATGCGTACAACAATCAGTACATAATAAATTCAGCATCTCTAACTACGCTCTCGACTTTAAGTGTGCTTTAAAGTTATCATTTTAAACCTGTTTGCAATAATGCGGTTGTAATTACATACCTACACTAATATTATAAAGAAGAAAGATTTGATTGCTTGTTTGTTTTTTGCATAGAATATTTATATTTTTACATAAATATTCTATATATAATATTTATATTTATACATTTATTTACAGCAGTTAACAACCTACCATAAATGACTAAAAGTTAAAACTATAATGTATTCACTAGATAATGGAATATAATTTCAAATTTCATTAATTATTTATTTCTAAAAGCATTCGGAATTCGTTGACTTCCCAAACGTAAAAGGGGATCAAGCAATCAAAATCTTACATGCCACTGCTATTCAAACAAGCTTATTTTAATACTTGTAACTTGTTATACGATAGTTAGTTTAAAACCCCAACCATAATAGTTACTCTCCCCGCCGTACTGGCGCTATTCACATACAAAGAAATGTTGGCATAGTGCTCATATTTCAGCTGATTCCGTGTCAGTTGGCGACTTGCCCGCTCGTATTGTTTTGACGGGTAGTACGCCTGCTAACATTACGGGATCAGATGACTTTTATTGATATAGTTACCTATTTAAAGAATATCGTATCTGGTGCACACATATTGAACTTTGATCGACTTTTGAAATACTTATATATTGAGTGAAATATTTTCATAGTATTGATTAAAATTCATTACTAATCAACTGTGTAGTTTGGAATAGTAATATCTGAACTGATTTTACTTGTATAAATTATTTAAATAACAAAAAATACATATTGGTTCCTTTTGATTTGTATAGTCTGGTAACAGATATTAATGTATATTCAGATTTATAGGCCACTGATGAAAATTCCCATGTGGCGCACAAAAAATGTCCAGATTATAAGCTACTAGTTTCCCGCGCGCGGTTTCTCCCGCATATCTCCCGTTCCCGTGGGAACTCCGTAATTGAATATGGCCTATGTCATCCGGGGATAGCGAAGCTTCCCAACGGTGAAAGAATTTTTTAAATCGGTCAAGTATTTTCGGAGCCTATTTTATTAATAAATATACATACAAACAATCAAATCTTTCCTTTTTATAATATTAGTTTAGACAGGGCAAGTTTCATCTAAATTATTTAGTCTTACTTAGTACTCGGAAGGTTATCAAATATTGTATATATCATCTTATAATATTTGATCGAGATTTTGTTTCTTTCCACAGCTGGCACAGTAATCTAGAAAGAACCTTATGGCTTCAATACGTTTCTGGAGTAATTCGAGCATCTTGCGTGGTAGCCCGAGCGGTGGCCTCAGGTCGTCCAGTCTTAGTACATTGTTCCGACGGCTGGGACCGAACGCCACAGATCGTGGCCGCTGCGCAACTTATACTCGATCCTTACTACAGAACCCTGGAGGTGAGACTTCCTACTTTTGTATGATATCCTGGTAGTTTGCATGAATTATTAAATGAGATCGCATTATAATTTAACAGTTTATATTTTATTGAAAACTAGACCACAAATTTATATCATCATAGTTATCATTGAAGACGTGAGTGGATGAAGGTCACATAATTACAGTCACATAATTTTAATTTGGAGTAAATCGTAAAATAAAAGTTAAAGTTTCACTTTTATTTCTTGACATAAGTCGCTACCAAACTAATGTTTGCATTAAACTATGATGACAAGTTGTGTAAATAACCTGAAATATTAATGGTATGAAAGCAACCAAACAAATATATATTTTTTATAATTTAATTTGAAAAAAAATCTTGAAATCACTCAAAAAGTTTTCTGCAAGTTTAGATATTGAAAATGAGGTGCTAAGATGAATGTAGTTGTCTCGTAAAGCCTTAAATGGACGGTTAAAGATCTGTAGTCATATTGTATTGACATATCACCTTCATCTATACAAAAAAACACAAAAACTTGAAAAATGCGATATAGCACCTTCATCCACTCACGTCTTTAATTATGTACATAGTTAAAGATCCTACTCTTTTATGGTGCCCTGGTACCTAATAAACATTGGCTGATATTTTAGGAAAGAAGCTCCGTCTATCTGTCAGTCATATTTTGTGTTCTTCACTCGTGGAGTAAAATTTCTTGTATTTCATGTATGCCTAATAATTTAATCATTTATGAGAAGCTTGTGACCTTTAGATATAAATGGAATCTCATTTGTTTGCTGCCAACACGCTTTGCCTAGAGTATTGGCAGAAATTTCTTATAATATTATGATGCCCTAGTAACTGTTATATTAAAAGCGAAATTACAATGTGTATTTTTAGTTATCATCACGTTTATTTACATACAAATTATTTATTTATATTTAGATCTTAGTATAAACTATTGTAGGTGACTATTTACCCGCCAGTTTGCATTGTGAACTTATGTTGATTTATATTTAACATAGGTTTACTAATTATTATCTACTCAAGGCATAATATACCTTTTTTGATGACTGTCACATATCTTACCTAATCTTTTGGTGATTAAATTCTTTGTGGGTCCCAAGACATTATGGGCCTTGGTAAGCCTCGGTAGGTATTCATAGCCATTTCATTTCCACTGTGGAGCCCGGTTTACAAATTGTGAATTTGTAGATGGCAGTCTCATAAAAAAGGCATGATGTTTTTGACTACTTTTGTAAAGATTATACCGGTATTTGTAAACAAAGTTAAAATTATATCAATGTATTTAACTTTACTTACTTTGAGATATGTTGTAATTTTATAAGTGTAAAGTTGTTGCTTAACCAATAAATAAATAAAATATATTTTTTTGTATCTCAGGGGTTTCGCGTTCTAATTGAGCGTGAATGGCTAGACTTTGGACACAAGTTCGCGGACCGGTGCGGACATCAGTTCGGGCCCGAGGATCCCAACGAGAGGTCACCCATCTTCCTACAGTGGCTCGATGTCGTGCACCAGATGATGCTACAGTTCCCTTGTAGCTTCGAGTTTAACGAAGCTTATCTGGTACGTGTTCCTTTATTATAACAACTTTAAACAGGTCATAATATAAATTATATTGTTTTATGTTATAAAGTTGGTAAATAAGATTGTAAGTGTTTACCATAGCTTAAAAACGTGTTGGTAATGTTTCAAACAATATTATTTAGCTGTACACTGACAACCTCCGTAGCGTAGCGGTATTTTGCTCGCCTTGAATCTCGGAGGTCGTGGGTTCGATCCCCACACCGGACAGAAAATTTTTGTGTAAATTCTAAGATTTCTTTCCGGGTCTGGTTGGTTGAGGGACTGCCCTCCGTGCCTCGGAAAGCACGTTAAGCCGTTGGTCCCGATTTTTATAACATCATCCATAATAATCGTATGTCAAGGAACGGGCAGCAGCGTTTCCTTGTGTGGTACAACATAATACTGCAGTCACCAACCCGCCTGCCAAGCGTGGTGACTATGGCAAATACCCTCCCTCTCGGGAGGAGGCCCATATTCAGCAGTGGACGTTATACGGGCTGATGATGATGATTTAGCTGTACTACACACAGTTAATTACGTTATACTAATATGATGGAATTAATACGTATGTCTATAACAATGTATTGCTTACGAATCAAACAATTTGCGTTAAAGGGCGTGTTCCATGGCCTATGACCTCAGCTCACGAGCTCGAGATCGATCATTTATAATTTCGATGCTCTTTACATTTGATGTAGTGAATATTCGTTCAGGAATCATTAAATGTAATAATAATGGTTATATTATTGTATATGTTGATAAAACATGTGTATCATTTGATAATCAATGTTTTGGTTTCCAATTTGGTAAATTGACACGCCTGGTGGCTCGTATCAAACCCAGTAAACTCTCCGAAGCCATGCCACAGTAAGGTAACGCGCCGCGTCGTTGCAGATGAAGCTGTGCACGCACGTGCACTCGTGCATGTTCGGCACGTTCCTGTGCAACACGACGCGAGCGCGCGCCGAGGTGCGCGCGCCCGACGCGGCCAGCGTGTGGCCGCTGCTGCGCGCGCCCGCCTACCGCAACCACCTCTACTCGCCGCACCACATGGACCAGGTACACTAGCACCCCCACACTACATCTACACTTGTTATATATACCATTGATGTACCGCAATGCTCGCGGATTCATCACAAAGAAAATTAGGTATATAATCCATATGGCTTATGGTGAGCATATGAAAGACACGAAAGTTGAAGCAGTCGTCCTGGCCGAAATCGGTCGGATTATCATCATCACACAAGCCT